>CM036908.1:7615791-8821291 GCA_020800305.1 Porphyrio hochstetteri | reverse complement strand
AGTCTAGTGCAAAACCAGCCCCTCGGTCAACTACATCATGTGGCCAGAAGAGCTTGGGACTAGAAGCATTCACATAACCATATAGTCATGCCTGACCTCACCGTGGGTGGTCGCTCACTGATTTGCTACTTGCTCTCTGTTTCCCATGGTAGACAGGGTTTGAGTGCAACCAGTCTGGGGATATGGCAAAGGATTCCCTGATGTAAATAGAGTGCTGAATCAATAGGGACCAACACCTGCCAATGATCTAGGATGATCCTTTCTTGCTGTATCACCACTGGATTCTCCAAAGGCAGTCACATTTCCTTATACACTGAAGAATGCAGCTGGGACTAATGGCTTCATCCCTGCAGGTTTGCAAACAGCATCCCGTATCCAGCTCTAGGGCCTTCTGAACCCCGGTGGAGCTAAGCTCTGGAATTTGCTTTAGAAATGACCCTGTTTGCCTGATGGGTTTGCAGTGCTCACTGCTGGCTTGTCACCAAACATTGATTTCCATTTCCCATTGCTCTGAGCTCTTGCACAGCTCACACACAGTGAGCTCAGGCTATCTGCTATAAGCTGTCGGGGTTGTCCACTGGAGGGAATGTCTTTAGATTCCAGGACCTCCCATTGTCAAAATACTTGGCAAAGCTGTGTTGTAAATGGATTTGTCCTTCCGCTTATCCCTACCCTTTGTCCAGGTTGCTCACACCTTCTGTTCTGCACATGTCTCTTCCCCTTCAGTGCTGTCTGTCCATCTCCTCCTCTTTCTATGCATCTAATGGAAGTTGGTAATCCCGTTAGGTGCTTGCAGCAGGCGCTGCCGAATTTGCTTGCAAACGCCTGTGCCAGGTCGAGTGTCATTGCCAGCAGCGCTCTTGGCGGGATGAAGGTTGCATTAGTGAACAGTAATTGAAATGCAAAATAACATTTTGATCGAGCGAGCAGGCTGTTTATTTATCAGATCAATAGCCAAAATGCCCCATCTGGAGAAGTCAGCGTGATAATAAGTGATAGCATTCCAAGGGCAAAGGGAACAAGCGTGGCGGGGAGGACATGCCGGCAGGGTGGGCTGGGCTGGGTCACACCGGGCCGTCGATCACTGAAACTTGCTTCCTTTTGGGTTCCTTTTTTGAAAAGGACAGCCCCGCTCCCAGTAGTGTCTGTGAAGGGTTCCAGACCTCTGGACAGAGAACAAGCAGCTCTTAAATACGAGATCAGAGTGCAGACGTATGTAAAATCATGTGAGGTCTTCTCCTTCTCATGCTCTGGTAGACACAGGGTTGTGACTGAAGGTGCAGACTGCTGCTGCTGTAGCTCAGTTAGGCAGTGGCTTTTTTTGATTGTTTGATTTTGCTTTAGTGCATTGTGTTTGCTGTAAAAGTCTTGAACACTCATGGTGATGGTCTGGAAGTATGAAGTCATAGTTTGGCTTCTACAGCGAAGCTGCTGGAATGGTATCAAGGTGCATCCACATAATGAGGAAAGGAGGGATGTGTATGTGAGGAAGGGGTTTGTATTTGTACAATACATTTACTATGTGTATGCATACCTGCTATACAGATACCCTACAGAATAAAGCTATGTAACATTTAAGTTGTTCTCAGAAGGGTACTATGTTGTCTTTGTGGGTGCCTGGCTGTCTGCTGTCTGTTGCTTCTGCCTGTCCATGAGTTGGGATGCTGAAGACAGGGAATGGGCAGTGAAACTGAGGTTGTAGATCTTGTAGTCTTGCATTTTTCTTTTTCATGTCCCAAAATAACAATGGGGACAAGTGAAAACTTCCCAGGATGAGGAGATACTATTCACCATGACAGAAAGGAATATTTTTGTGGGTTTTTTCTGTAATCACATTTAGTCAAATTTTCAAATGGGGATGCCAGTTTGGGAGGAAAATGGAAGTAATTTTAAAGTATTTTGCTTTAGAATTTATTTGTGATGGGTTGGGTTTTTTTTATCAAGAGGAATGAATATGCAAGTTATGCAGAGTGTTGGGGGAAAAGATGTGTTTGTTCTCTTACACAGTTTTCTGTCTAAAAAATGGTTTGTTGGCCATAGTCTCCTCCTCATCTCTTGGTTCAGGCAGGTAAGAAAGCAGGAAACTGTTGGGGCTTCTGATAGGATTCAGCTCAAGTGGACTGGAAGTTACTTTGTCAGTCAAAGGAAATGGGGACAGTCTGGAAGATGGATGAATGAAGTGGATTTAGAACAAGTCATTATGGTTTGAAGCCAGAATTTGGGTCATCTACAATGAGCTACTTAATATATGCAGTGTGTGGTAAGAGATCTGCTAAATACTTATCAAAGGTGGGGTTTTAGAGACTCAGCAAAACTGAACCTTGTGGTTATCTTAAATAGGTAGCTAAAGATAATCCTGTATGTTATAGCAGACTAAGGTGTGCCAAAGGAAACTGGGTGCTTCTGTTTATCACCTGTTCTTCTCAAACTTGTGTTGTTCCTTAGCTTGAGAGGAGCCTGGTCTACAGTTACCTGTGTCATGCGCTCCCTTTCTCTGCAATTTCAAGTTCTGTATCTCAGCCTCACTCTGTCAACAGGTTCCTTGACCCCATGCAGTTCTCTTGTTCCTCCACCCTCACTGACAGCCCACTTTGAGAGTTTCCCAGTGGTTCTAGAGCATCATCCCTGTGCCAGATCCAGTATTTGCTTTCATACTGTTACCTTGCTTTGCTACCGTATCATCTTAGAAGTGCTTTCAGAAGAGTCAGAGATAAAAAATAGATTTCAAACTGAAAAGCACTAATTGCCCATTGTTATTTTCCCTGCTGTAATTTATGTGGAACTAATTTGAGTCAGTTTTTCAGGGTCTGTCTGATTTTGAGTAATGTTTCTAATGGTAAGGCTCTTAATTATAGATTCCTCCAAGATCTACAAGTGGAATCTAGGCAAATCCCATCTATTCTGTCTGGATTGCCTTGGCAAGGGTGGAAGAAGGAGGCAGCATTCCACTACAACTCTAAGTTTTGAAGTCTAAGAAACAGAAACCCTCACAAAATAATGAACATGTCAAACTTACAGAATTCTTAAATGCATCTATGTTGGAGAATGCACAAGTTCAGTAAACTATTCATAAAGAAATGTTCATTCCCAAGTCTCTTTTTGCATTTGTTTCTAAGATGATGTCCTGGATTTGTAACTATCTCACATCCTAACTCCTTCCTCAAACACTAAGAGGAATTAAGCAATACCTCTGGGTCTCTTTTTTTCCTGCCATTGTTCATCATGAATTGTAGGCAAGGTTGAAGGGAGGGGTGCCTTCAGTGGGTATCTTGAAATGTAAGGAAATGCAGGCTGAAGAATTTGCAGCTGTGACAGTTTTCTCTCAGAAATGCTAAGAGGGTACTGAATGAAAGAAAGGTCTGTGTGAGATGAGACGAGGGATCAGGCTGGGGTGCAAAAATAAATGTGATATGAATGGTAGTGCTGGGGGTTTTCCTTTCCTCACCCAGCTGAAAAGGTGGAAGCAAGTGTGCTTTACTGAACGTGTTGTTGCATGGGTCTCATTCAGAAGTGTCTGAAGGACTCTGAAGGTACTATGAGTGATATAGATTAGAGGTGCCCTAGATAGGCAGCGTATAAAGACAGACATTCAAGAAGAACTGAAGGTCTTGCTGAGCATTTCAGTAGGGATTGAGATGCAGTTTTACTGTATGCAGGCAAATTGTTGAGCTGGTGTGAGGAGTCTTTCAGATGCAGAAATAGTGAGAAAAGAAGTGGAAATGTGAATCACTGAATGATAACATGGGGGCTAAAAGGGTGGTGGTAAAATTTGGATATATGGTAAGCAGCAAGTCTATCCTGGTCCTTGTTTTGCTGTGGTATCAGCAGGAAGTATAAGCAAGAAGCATTAGCTCAAGTGCTAAAGCAATTCGCTCTGGAGTGAGTGCTGTTAGTACACCAGAGGGCAAGGTACCTTCCAAAGGTGATGCTGTTAATAAGGGAGTGAACTGATAATATATGCCACATCTCCCAATTAATTGTCATTTCATCTGTATAGAACTTCTTACCATTTACTAACAAGAGTGTCGTCCTAAGGGTGAAGAGAAATTACAATAATGAAGATAGGGATGAAGGCTAGTAGGAAATTTGTAATGTCTTCTGTCCATGAGAAACCTTTTTTGTTTATTAAGCAGCCTCCAGGCAGCTTGCTGTGGCAGCTTTCATCAGCATGAGCTAACTTGGGCTAGAGAAGATCTACTGATATGTAACTGGGCTCTGGTTATGCAATGGGTCAAAGAGATAAAATGTCTCCTGGGCATTAGACAAGCAAATACTATTTGTGTAAGAGCCAGAATATAAGCACTTGCTGTCTCTATCCCTTTAGCTTGCAGAAGATCCCAGGCTGGGCCTCCATCTTCCCTACTGCCCAAGAAACATGTTCCTCCAGTGTACATGGCAGAACTGGTCTCATCCAGCAACATGCCTCAGTAGATTGCATACAGCCCAGTTCTCTTTGGGAATACCAAGAGAACTGATCCCTTGGACACAGGTCTCTAGATAGGCTTTTGCAGTTGGGAAGCTGTGGGACTTTGCTGGCTTCCTTAAATATTTTCATTTTAGCTTCTTCAAGCTCCTCACTCAGAGGTTTTTGCCCTGGCCCACCATTAAATTATAAAGGAAAAAAAGAATAGATTGATCTTTCTTCAGATCAAGTGTGAAAGGCAGGCCAATTGTGATGCATTTTTACAAAATAAGCTGGGTCCTGATGCCCAGCAAAGCCAAAAGCAACAGAAAATAGCTGTAATTGGAACTAGGAGGGTGTAGTTCTTTCAGAATAAAATAGTGACAGTTGGACCTTGTTACAACCTGGCAGTCCAGGTTTGTGAACTACAGGTTGGCATTCATGCTGTGGAGTGGAAGTCACACAGTGCTTTCCACTCCAAATTAGAGAGCAAGCTCATCAGCCTTTTGCTAAGTTGTGGTTTATGTTTGTTCCGAAGACAAGTCTGTAGTATTTGTGTGGGTGTATTATGGACAAATGCCTTGCAAACAGGCTGTCTGGGGCTTGACACACTC
Source organism: Porphyrio hochstetteri (assembly GCA_020800305.1). Classification (NCBI taxonomy): domain Eukaryota; kingdom Metazoa; phylum Chordata; class Aves; order Gruiformes; family Rallidae; genus Porphyrio; species Porphyrio hochstetteri. The sequence goes on along the minus strand of CM036908.1, from coordinate 8,816,275 downwards.
TACAGAATAGAAGCATAGCCCACGCAAGCTGAAGGGAGCCGCCACTAGCAAACATGACAGAACTCTTAGAAATCTATATATGCTCCAGAGAAAAATATTTAGATTGATCTGAGGCTCCAACTCTCCTGTCCTTTATCTCAATGCAAAATACCATGGTTTAAAAAAAAAACCCAACTCTAAAGCACTAGTAACTTGGTGATTTATGTTTATGGTCATGCCTGTCACATATGTACTACCCAAGCTCTTGCCTACCCCCCAGGAAGAAATTACATTTGCCCTGTGAACAGGGTATGTTCCTGTATTATAGAATAAGACCAGAAAATCTTCCTGGATTGTGGCTGGCATGGTTGAGTTATCCACTGTCACCCACTGTTCAGAAGTGGCGTATTGGCACTTCCTATTGTTCTTGGGCAGTTGTGTGGGGAAGAGCTGTCAGTAGAGACAAGGAGTCTCTAGGTGATGTCTCCGTCCTGTGAAGTCCATATTGAGTAGAAGAGCAGGAGTGTGTGGGTGTGCTGACCCCATGCCTCCCTAGCACCATGGGGGGTGTTCTGTTGGAGAAACAGGGATGGGAGTGTGTGGGTGAGCTGTCCATGGTAAGAGTTGGTCACCCAACAGGTGTGGGCATCTCAGCTCCATGACATTATCTCTGCATATGTGACCTAAAATGACACTGGCTGTTATTGCAGCTGTCATGTCTAGCCTGCCACTTGGAAAACATTATTTATTTCTGTCTCCTGTATCTAAAAAAAGCCCACCTGACAAAATCTGGCTTGTTACTGGAGTTGTGGCCAGTGTTTGAGAAGCTGATTTATATTGTTTGTCAGCCAGCTGTGTGTTGCAGAACTCTCTCATGTGGCCCACAAAGGGCACAAAGTCCGTGTTGCCCAAATGGCATCATGGCATGATACACACATCTCATTTAAGCATGCAGTGCAGGTTTATGTCATCTGGGCTAACAAATACCAGTAGCAAAAATAGTCCTGTACTGCAGAAGAGGTTGGATGTTTTCTCTCCGTTTAAATTGTTGGTGTTTCTGCAGATTAAAGCTTCTTTGGTCTTTCATGGTTGGTTTTCAAATGTCTGTACAATCTAAAGAGTGTTTTTGTCACAAGCTGGCACCTGAAGTGAGCAGGTTATAAGGGCAGTCTTCTCAAGTTTTGTCAGTGAAGTTTGAATCTACTGTGAGGACTCCCTAGTCGTGGACTTCAGTGGCAGTTCCACAAGCACAGCTGTAGGGCTCCTGTGAGTTACAAGCTGCACAGGCACCTCACCTGCAGGGCTTTTCAGTTTTGTGGTAGAACTCAGAAGGCTTAACTTCTACCTGGAATCCACATCCAGCTGTAAAAACCACCCCAAAAAAGCCCATTTCTGACCTTTTGCATTTTATCTTGTGCCCAGAATAGAGAGGGTTTTGCCCAAGGAGGACCTGAGTGTTCTCTCACTCTCCCCTTCCCTCAGCTGATACTAGTCCTACAGCTGTATTTCAACATTCATTTTAATGACAAGTTCAGTCTTATTGATGGAAATCTCCCAACATGTTGGGTTGATGAGGGTGTGATTTTTAACAGAACGTACTGGTGAAGGGACTAGCCTGTATCACACAACCTATGTTGCTCATTCCTTACCTTCCTCCAGGAAACTGGAGTATAGTACCAGGCAGTCCTTGCCTTTCCTATTGGAGATCACGTAATGAGCATCAGCCCCTAGAGCTCAGCAGTACTGCCTCTAAAGTTTCCTTGATGCAGTGTGGAATAGGGTGTGCTGCATGGAGAAGGTACAGGGTCGAATATTTGGATTTGCCTCGATACTTACATGCTCAGATGGAATTAATTTACTGAACTGTGGATAACTGTAGGTGATAGAGAATTTTTCTGGTGGGGAGAAGTTACTTTCTGTTACAAAGCCAGATGATGTTCTGGCTGTCTTGCTAAGTAGGTGTTTTCTCAGGTGAGAAAGAGTGAGGTGAAGGCTTGTAGAGTACTACATCCCTGTAATTCTCACATCTAGAAGTGGGATAAAGAGGTGAACAGAGCTCAAATGACCATTTCTGCTAAAATAACCTCAAAGGTCATGCAATAAAACAGCTTCATCTGCATGGATCCCAAACTTGTAATCCTTGAAGTTTAAAAGAAAAAAAAACACCTGAGTCAGTATTTATTGCCTTGATTTTATAACACTAACATTTTGTCCCTTTCTGGTCCTGCCCAGTAGTCTTTCCTTCTCTTATCATTGCTGTTCTTCTCAAGAAAACATTAAACTCATAAGCAGTCCAGCCATTATAGAGAAATAGCAAAAGATGAAAGGCTAGAGAAGAATTGGAGACACTTGTAACATTAACCCAGCATCACTGCCCGAGGGAGATAACAGTAATGGATAAAAACCTAAAGCACCATCTCGACTTGGTCTAAACCTGCATATTTACATCCAGAATCACTGAAATCAGAGCATGCTTGTCTGAGGGCAGTTAACAGGCACGTGAAGGCTAACAACATTGTTAGTGATAAACAGCAGTGGGTTTATGAAACAGTAGTACAACAGACAATAACCTTTCTTGATACAATTAGATAATTAGTGGGGAAAAAGGCATGGAGTGGATAGACTGTCTGGACCATACATGGGCTTTTGACACAAAGCTGTGCAAGATCTTATTAGGGAAATTAGATCAAATTGGTTTTGATACAAATCCTGTGAAATGAATCATGGATTAGCTGGCAGAGTGTAAACAGAAGGGTTAGAGACATTCTTTATCCTTCTGCAAAGGGGTGTCCAAAAGGGCAGTGTTTTTGTTTTAAATATTCATTAGTGACCTGGAGGAATATGTAAAAGGAATAGTTCTCAAATTTACAGTTGACACAACTGAAAGATACCAGAAAAAAAATCAGAGTAGATAAAAGAAGAGTTAGGTTGCAAAAATAAACATTATTAACAGGCTTTGGTAAAACAAGTGGCAATTAGCAGTGTGTGGTTTAAAGATGATACTGGATCTACTTTGGAACAAGGAGAATCTCCAGATTTCATGTTGTGCAGACCACGGTGGCAAAAGCAGCTTATGTTCAGAGAGGTCCCAGTGAGACAGTAGCTATCAAATGATGTGAGCTGATGTGCAACCTGATGTCTGGCAAAGCTACTGCTCAGTCGGTCCATATGTCTGCCCGGCTGTGTGCTTTCCAGAGTGACTCTCCCCTGTAGAGCTGTGGCATTGCACTGTGAGATTTGGGGCACCTTGCTGCAAGAGACACACAGGCAAATTTGGAACAAATCCAGAGAAGGGCCACAAAGATGCTAAAGGGATTAGAGGGAATGACCTATAATGAGGAAAGGTGAAAAGAACGAAATGTTTAGAACCTCTAAGCCTGTTATATGGGCACAGAAATAGTAACGGAGTTTCCTGTGCCAGCACGGAGAAGTGTTGGATCAAGTCTCTCTCCTTTTGCATTCCTATTAAGGTAACTAGAGCTGAGCAAAATGGCTGTTCATCACTTTAAACTCTTTGCAAAAAAACATTTAGCTGTTCTTCTAGAAGTTCAAGATGTTGTATTTCATTGCCAGGGGACACTCTGAGTCTGTTTAAAAATCACCACAGAATCTCCATGAGACTTGCAGAAAGTCAGAGTTGGTAAGGCTTAACTCAGTGTGTGCTGCCCAGCAATAATCAACTATGCAAGTTGTTCCAGAGGCCAGAAGAGAAAAACATAAGCTCTGGACTGGCTGGAGTCACCTCAGCTATGGTCTTTGATCTGTCTTGGTGTTAAGGACATTTGCCTCTAAAGCATGTGTTCACATCTAACCAGAACTCACTATGTATTACAGTCTCCTGGAAGGGGACAGGAGGGTCCTCAGCTGTAAGGATGTAGGGGGGTTGTTGCTATCCTTGGTTTGCCATCAGTCACTGTTTGCCTGACTTGGGGAGGAAGGCTCCTTAGTTGAGGTTGTGAGTTGAGAAGTAAGTTGGTCCTGAGAGCCTGATTTTTTAAAATATTTTTTTTTAATCCCAGTGGAGGGAATCATGAGATCCTCTGAATTTTGGTCTTTTTCAGAAAAAGAAGCAGGGATTTGAACTCCATTGACTGAATGTGACAGTGCAGCTCACCTCCTTGCCATGCCTTTTTCATAGTGTTGTCCTCTGTCTGCCCTTAACATTACAACCCCAACTCCTTTTATTGTGGAACTCCTCAGTGCAGAACAGTGTTTTATGGTGGTTTTACCTTCTATTCTCACCCTAATCTCATGTTATTTGCCCAATGATCTTCAGGCTTTTACTACAAATACACTTCTCTGGTAGGGAAATCTGGCTAGAACAGCAGCTTTCAGCTTTGCTGTGATATGCTAAGATCTGGTCTCAGCTAGCAAAGCTTTGTCTTCCTCCACACAGTCAGCTGACATTACATCAGGAGATCTGCAAACCCTCTGGGTGTCCTGTGGGATTAAAGATGAATGCACCTGCAGCAATTATTCCTGTAGCTGCTCCATGGCCTCTAGTCCAATGTGATCCTCTGGTCAAAGCATGGGCATTCTTCAACCCATCATGCTGTCTGTGAGAGGGTCCAAACTCTGGACTCCTCTCAAGTAAAACCAGGCAAAACAGCCAAGCAATGTGAGATGCCTGCCCGTACTCTCAAGGTCAACAGTCTTGCCAAATAACCAACTTGGCTGATCGATCCCAGAGATAGGAGATAAGGTCATACATCGAGGATGAAACAGAGAAGGGAGAATTAGGAGATTCTTGGGTCAAACGAGATCATAAGGATGCAGGACTGTGAATTTGCTGTATATCAAACATGTACACTCATATCAACAGACACACAGATGTGATATACATACGTACAAGGCTGGTGTGCACACTTACAGAATGTTCTGTCCTGTCCCCTGGTGGGTTTGACCTCTTGGCAGAATAAGTTGCCACGAATACCAGGTAAATAGACTGAAACCGAAATAGAAGTTACCCACATGACCATGGTATGGTAACTTTAAACCAGCTGAGCTTCCAAGACGAAAAGTCAAGCATCCCCAGTCAGTCAGAATTCTTTCGACATATCATCATGAAAATGTATGTATTTAGGTTTTCTTAAAAGCCTTTGACAAATTATATTGCTGAAGGGAAAATTTAACCTCTCGGGTTAATACTATTATCAATTAAAAAATGTCTGAGACAGAAAGAAAGGGTAGACAAACCCTGCCCAGAAAAGAAAGAAAAGTCAATTTTCAGCATGATAAAGGTTAACCAAATCACCCACAAAGATCAGTGTTGTGGTGTTTGATCCATGTGTTAATGATCTGGGAAGTGGGTGAACAATGAGACTCTGCGGATGACATCAAATTATCAAGGAAGACTGAAAAACTCCAGAGGATCCTAATAAAGCTGGATGTGTGGACAGCACAGGGCTAGATGAAATGCACTGTTGACTATTGCAAAACATTGCACACCAGAAGGCATTAATTTGATTTTTTTCATACATCTTAATGGATTCTAAATTAACTGTAGCAACTCAGGAAAAGACCTGAGAATTGCAGTCGCTTGCTGATCTTCTCTGTTGAAGAAATGGTAACAGTTTCGATCCTAATTTAAAGAAGGGAAAAAAAGCAAACAATGTAAGGAGTTATGTAACAAGCTGAAAATAACACTGAAAATATGGTAATGTCAGTAGGTAATTGATGGCATGCTTTTGTCTTGACTACTGTCCAGACCTTCAGCTGGAGAAGTGATGGAGCAATGCCAGTTTCATGCTGCTGAGGAGCTGGTTCATTGAACTCTGCTCTGGACTGAACAGAAATAGCCAGACTAGAGGAAGTTCGGAGATGGATGATGAAGCAGATAAGAGGTCTGCAAAAACTTCTGCGTGAAGAACAATTATATAGATAATGAAAAGCTGAATGAGGAGAACATGGCAAAAGTACATTTCCTGAGAAGGAGAGTTGGGGGGTGTTCAGGGAGCCTGAAAGACTGCAAATACAACGTGGGCAAATAAAAGTGGAATTTTTTTGTTTCTTCATGCAGTGTGCAAGTAATCCCTGGAATTTATTGCCATGAGGTATCATAAAAATTAGCACTGCTCTAAAAAAAAAAAATAGAGTGAACACATATAATGAATGAGACTTTCTGTGACAACAATAAATGAGAAAAGTTTGCGAATTTGGTAAAGATGCAGTCCTTTCCATATATGTAAGAGTGTAACCTCCTCTCTAAGAAGTGGGAATTTGAGAGAAGTGTCTCCATGCAAAAGCCTTACACTAGTGTCAGGATTTCATCTGCCAGGCAGCTAAAACAACACCACAGCCGTTTGCTTACTCCCCACTCCCCCAGAGTGGGATGGGGGTGAGAATCAAAAAGAAACAAAAAAGATAAAGCTTGTGGGTTGAGATGAAGACAGTTTAGTAGGACAGAAAAATAAGGCTATGGTAATAACAACAATAATAGTGAGAAAATGATAAAAGAATATGCAAAACAAGTGATGCACTGCACAGTTGCTCACCAAGTGAAACCAAGACTCAGTTCTCAAGCCACACTGCCTCTCAGCCCACCTTCCAGTTATATACTGAGCATGATTTCATGCAGTATGGAACATCCCTTTGGTCAGTTTGGGTCAACAGTCTTGGCTATTTCCCCTCCCAGCTCCTTGCCTTTCCCCCTTGCCTTCTTGCTGAAAAGTCCTTGACTGCTTGGCATCTACTAAAAACATCAGTGTGTTACAAACATTATTCTCATAATAAATCCAAAACGCAACACTATACTATACTAGAAATTATCTCTATCTCAGATGAAACCAGGAAAAGTAGTAAATAGAAAAATTAAGATTTAAGATTAAGCTGGAGCAAAGTTTTGATCAGATGATTTTCCTCTGGTTTCTAATCTCCCCTTTTAGTGATGATAGTGAAGTGGGGGAAGGAATCCAATATGAAAGCTAATCAAAGACTTCTGTACTACAAATGAAAATTCAATCTGAACAGGTCCTTCCTGCAGGGTCTCCTAGTGAACATTTTGCTTTGAGCCAGGATAGCACATCCAGAACTAACAAAACATCTTTTTTACCTGGCCTGCTACAGACAGGCTCATTTCTTCTGCAGCCTGTGAACAGCCTGAAATTGTGATCTACACGAATAACCTTGACTTGTTTCTTGTGGGGAGAAAACAGGCTGTTCTTAGTGAGTGGTACTGATATTCCTGAAGGAGAAGCACCTGGGGGTTGTTGAACTGCCTTAGCAAACTGGAATTGCACTGAAGTGGGAAAAGGAGGGCTGTCTTTTAACCAACATATAGCTTGTCTTGGCCAGGAGGCTGCTGAGTGCCTTTCCTCTCTGTCCCTGCAGGCTGCTTGGCAGGATGGCCACGGAGGAGCGGCACCTCTCCTCCAGCTGTGGGTCCTTCATCAAGACCGAGCCCTCCAGCCCATCTTCCGGCATCGACGCCATCAGCCACCACAGCCCGAGCGGCTCCTCCGACGCTAGCGGTGGCTACGGCATCGCCATGGGTGGCCATCCCAACGGCCTAGACTCGCCACCCATGTTCAATGGCACCGGGATTGGTGGTGGGTCCTGCCGTAAGCGTTATGACGACTGTGCCAGCGCCATCATGGAAGATTCACCCACCAAGTGCGAGTACATGCTCAATGCGATCCCCAAGCGGCTGTGCCTGGTGTGCGGGGACATTGCTTCTGGGTACCACTACGGCGTGGCTTCCTGTGAGGCATGCAAAGCCTTCTTCAAGAGGACTATTCAAGGTATGGTGGAAGGGGAGGGAAAAAGAGACATTTTATCTATAGCAGAAGTGGGAGTCAGCCTCAGGCATTACTGAGACTGCAGTGTCTCCGTGTCATATAGAAGGGGGAAGAGAGGGTAAATGTAATTCGCCTAACCCTTCATCCTTTTGTATGCCTCCTCTCTCCTTCTGTCCAGCTTGAGTCCTTCTAAATCAGCCTGGGCATGAAGTTAGGCTTTGTGGTGGTAGGAATCTTTACCCAGTTCCTAGCCTGGCTGGCTACCAGGTCTTGATATCTAGCCTAGTGCACCTTCCTGCCTCTGCAAGTGGCACTGATACACTGATAATGAGGCTGCTAGTGGGGCGAGGCCTGGGAAAGAAATGCTTTGCTCTCTGAAGGTGGTTTTAAGGCCCATTTGAAAAGTGGATGCCCTTGCCTAGAGATGGCATCTCTTTAGTGATGTCTGCACCTTGAGGTGAAAGCTCCAGCATTATAGTAGTAGAGAGGTTCTCACTCTGTCCTGCCAGTCTTACTTTGTGGCCATGGACTCCATGAGACCTCATCATAAGGCTGAGGTGTCCTCACAGGGCACTTAGATAAGAGTCAATCCGGTGTTCCTCTTTTTTTCAGCTCCACAAATCCTTTTCATTAAGATGCAACTTCTTTGAAGATAAAATTGTCACTGAAGGACATAACAAATTTTTGTCAGTTTTACTGAGGAATTCCTCAGGAGATTTTGAAAGCCTCAGGGAACATATGTGTAGATAAGTTGCAGTGCATTACTCCTGCATGTACAATGTACATATGAGGAGTTGGGCTGCATCCTGACTGCTGCAGATGTGCATACACACAGGAACGTGACTATAGCTGAAAGTGGGAGTGCACCCAAGCAAGCTCCAATATCCATGGATGCTTGGATGTATTTCCACAAGCAGGCCCCACTTAAGTAAACCTGGCTGGACATACAGATACTGTGTTTATTTCTTACACTGCCTAACTAGAAAAAGGACAGGGTCATTTACCTTCCAGTGGAAAGTGTAGTGAGTTTACCCAAACATGGTGGGGACAGATGTCTAGTGAGCAATTAGCTCTGTGAATACTTGGCTGTTGGTTGGGGTCAATCTGCCACACCAAAACTTCCTTGTCTCCTGTGAAATGAAAGCAATGCACATGTGGGGAGAGTGCTCATTTTACTTTTGTTCATTGTATAGGCCTGGTTACACTCTGTCACTGGGGATGTTCAGCTCTGGAGTGGACAGAGCAGTACAGGGTGCAGTTCAGCCCAGGTCTCTATTTCTAACTTAATTCCTTAGATTCTAGATGTCTCTGCCTACTGTTGTCCAGCTGTGGAAATAATCACGCTGCATTGCCCCACTGCCTCTTCCTCATTTATTATGCTGTGTGGAAAGCATGGCCATCTCCAGAGCATTGGCCTGTGTCCTGGCAGAATTTCTGTGGTTTGTCATTGCTGAATCTCCTGTAACTGAATGTGAACTTTTACTTGGACTTCTGACTGTCAGCACTGACTCTGTCCCTCCTCTAGCACTTGGAGCCATTCCCAGTGTTTCTTTTTGGCACATTCAGGTGCTAAAGGAGGGACAGGGTAGTACTCTGAAGCAAGGCCCTAGGGGCTCCTTATATAGGAAGAGATTGAAAAATTAGCCCCTTGTGGAGAGAGAAAAAAAGACCTAGGAACTTATGAAGAGTTTTCAGAGAAAATCAAAATAAAATGATGCAAGGTGGCAGCAACTAGAGTGTCAGCCAGGGTGATATGTCAGCTGACTTAATCCCAAGAAGGGAGAGTGCTTCCTTCCAACCCCCTCTCTCCAGCACAGCCATATTCTCCCTGTGGTTCCCTAATTGATTGCCTGTTAACGTGTAACAGATGGGGAAAAGGAATAAGCAGGGATTTCTCTCACCCTGTCATCAGCTTGGGCTGGCAATTGAGGTACCAAAATGCTTTTATTCCCAAGAGTGGGAGAGTCAAGTGTACTGTAGCCGATGGTGAACCATTTCAGCTATGGAGCTGAAGGCTGAGCTCAGGGGAGTGGGCAGCACGTAGGGCTGCAGAGTGTGGTTGAGTCAAGAAATGCACCATTCCCAGGGCTCTGCTGCAGTGCTTGCAGTAACCAATCACAGCCCTGGGTATGCAGGGAAAAAGGATTCAAGGATCACACAGAAGAGATGGTGAGTGGCAAAAGCATTTCCAAAAGGTGTTGTTCATCCTACAACTCTATTATATTCAGTAGATGTGTTAAACATCTAACTGAAGAAGTGGGAAAACATCCATGTAGGCTGCCTAACATCAATAGCGGGTGTGCAGAGTGCATGCAAATGTCTGTGTTACACAGTTGCATTCCCTGCTAGTATCAAAAGACTTGCTGTGATTCTGGGATCTGAGAATGGTGTTGGCTCAATGGTTTGGTCACAGAGATGGAGCTACAACCCCAGGATTTCCCAGGTGCTCAGGAGATGCAGTAGATAAATTCATCATCAGGCTTTTGTGGTCTTGGACCAACCACTTCTTGCTGCTTGAGTACTGGAAGATGAAAAAGTAATGACTGTTACAGGAGTACTTAATCTGGTGGCCCCACATTTGGTAATTTTCTTAAGTAATAGGTGTGTATGCTGCTATGAAATGGCTCCAAATCTGTCCTGGATGATTAGACTCCTGAAGCTCTAGATACCCCTGATCATGAAGCAGAGCTTTGTGCTAAGTTCCCCCTCTAACAGCTACCCCTCCTCTGCTACAAATGACCCCAGTCTACCTAGTGGTTTTCTTTTTCAGCTGCATTAACTCATGTAAAACCTGCATATCTTGAGGTAGGAGGATCCTGCAATAGCCTCTCTGCTCCTCCTGCTGCTGCCACATCAGTGGGAATACAAAACATCCAAGCTGCAGACCTTCTTTGAGCCTGACAGCTCCACAACTCACTTTTCCCCTTATCCAGGTGAGGCCAGGCTCTCTTAGACAGCACAAGGACTGTTGCTTGTCAAGTGATGGGGAGAAGATATGCTGAAAACCAGCATGGACAGAGCTGGTTATTCTGAGGTCACTAATATTGCAGTGTGGGAGTTTGCCATCAGCAGATTTTTTTCCAAAGAAAAACAGAGTTTTTACCAAGTCAGATTTCCCCAAGGAAAATCTTTATGAAGTCAGGAAAATCCAAACCATTGACTCACTTCAAGCCAAATTGGAGTGGTTGGGTTTGCTGAACTAAGCCAGGATCACACAACACATCCTAACCTGTCCCACAGGTTATAGTGGGGTCACACCTGTGACCTCCCTCATGTTGTGTTACATGGCCCAAGGGAAGTGTCAGCTTGGCTTTGAAGTATCACTTGACTTTGTGAATATTGTGGAAAATGGAATCTGGTGAAGATAGGAGACAATCAGAGTTTTTGGATGTGTTGAAGCATGCAGCAAGCAGCTATTGGTGGTTCAGAGAGATCTGATTTGAAACCAAGAATTAGTTGAATGTAATGCAGCAGGTCTGTTACATGAAATGTAATGTGGTTTGAGTGTTTCTGAATTAAAACTTTTAAAATTTCTATTATGCAGAAATCCTAACTAATTCTTTCATCCAAGTTTAGGACAAAGACAAATTCTGGATTTCTTATGGGATACAAACTCTTAATCTAACTCTATGTTATTCCTCCTTTTAATAGTTCACTCAGTAGATAGAACATTATATATCAATCAAATACATTGTCATTATCTTTTGTTCATCAGTTGTTAAAGCTTGTAGGTAGTTTTGCCTGTTCTGGATATTAACTAATAACAGTGCTATATAACCATATGAGACCTTTCTTATTCAACATATTCAAAACTGTGACTACCCTTCATGTATTTTTCATCTTCAAATAGTGAAAATTAAGCCTATTTCTAAAATGACCCATTAGTATAAAAAAAAAGCTTAAAGCTCAGCAAAATGTATCTGAATTCAGGTTTCCCTCTCTGACCTTTGTGAATCATCTCATTGTATGCTTGGAACTCATACCCATAAGGTGATACAGCAGGACTTGCAAGGAGCCATACTGGAGAGAACTGGTCCTTGGAGAGTCAGAGAGAAGACTTACATTTACCCTCATCTTCTGAATAGGCAGGCTATGGATCAGGCATAGTGGATTCCCTGCTTGAGTCTTGCAAGATTCAAACTTGGTGAGCTGTGCTGGGATGCCCTGACACAAATAAGGGGCTTAAAATGTAGATAATGCAGCTCAGAAGACTTGTAGGTATTTATAACAGGCTTGTGACAAAATCCATTGTCTTCTAGGGCTTCCTGGTTGTCAGTACAGTGGTTAAGGTGGCTCCTGGAAAGGGAGGAGCAGCTGAGAGAGTTTGCTTATTTTCCTGCTCAGAAGAGCGTTAACAGGATCAGTGAAGGGCCTGTGAGATGCAGAATGGAGGGTTTGTGTCCTTACAGCTGTGGTCACAGTAGCCAGGCACTGTCCTATCCTTCTGTCCTCCTCAGAAATGTGGTTGCTACTTCTCAGGTAGGAGTTCACGGCCAAAAAAGCAGAAGATGTTTTAAGTTTTCCAAAAACTTTTGAAGCATAACCAGCAAAGTGCAGTATTCCTTGGATCCAGTGCCCAATGCTGCTTACTGTTCACAGCTCTAGCACTTGGATTCAGAAAATCATCTCCCGTGCAACACAACTCTGTAAATCTGGTGGGTTTGGGGGGGTTTTGCCTCAGTGCATCTCTACAGAGAATCCTGTGCAGAACTTCACTTCATTAAAGTATTTCTGTGTCGGAAACCCTGCAGACAAACCTGCTGACAGTACATAGCCCCAGGGCCATCTCCTGCATCCTTGTGCAAGCAGGAGTGAGGTTGTGCAAAATGTGCAAGTCCTCTTTCGTGGAGGAGGAGCCATGTGTGCCACCCTGAGGAGGCCAACAGTGCTGGTGTCACACCTATAGCTATCTCCTTTTCTCTTTTCCTCATAGCATCAAGAGTCCTGAAGCTTTGGTCTTCACATTTCTGTTTTTCTTACTATATAAGCCACTTGACATAAAATTTTGGTTAACCCAAGTCTTACCTCACCTGCTTTTCCAAAGTCTCATTTTCTTGCAAGCGATAAACATTTGTATGAGCTTTTTGATTTGGGGTTGGAAGTGCATTGTGGGGTTTGGGGATTTGGTTTGGTTTGGTTTTTCCTTTTTTTCTTTTCAAATATCTGAGCCTCTAATGATGCTTGTGTATAATCAGGCACCTAGATCAGGGATGTGTCCCTGGTAGGGTAGGACAGCCCTGCTGATAATCAGGTCACTTATTTAAGTGCCTAAATGCTTATTTACAGGACCAATATTTGAAACCCTTTCTTTAAAAGCTGTGGCTTAAAAAATAACTCCTCACCTCATGCATATCATTAGAGATATTTTTTTTCTAATTTTCACAAAGTACTTCTCCTCACACCAGGGCTCAGGCTATGAAGTCTCAGTTAGAAGGGCTAATTTAAGCAGAAGACAATAGAAAATCCACTCCATGTGTATTATCAGTGTTCTCTGTCCTGGTGCAGGACTGGTGCCTGCCAAGGGCAGAGGAACTCCTGGTCTGGCTCTCCACTCACCAAGGGTCTTTTTACAAAAGTTTTCAAGTCCCATTTCACTGAGACACCCAGATGATCTGTTTACCTTCAGAATCAGAGATAAATAGGGCTCAGGATAAAAGCCTGGGGGTACTGAAATGAAAGTTTTACCAGAGCTTATTGAAAAATCATGTTGCTCTCTCCTGCAGACTGTCCCAGTCATGCAGAACAGCTGTACCATGCAGGCGTTATACTGCCTGCCTGATGGGACTTTCCTAAGGCTATGGTATTTTGCAAGGAGTTCTTGTAAAACAAACAAACCAAAACAAAGGAACAAATGCATGAGCTGAGGTGCCCGTGAGATTAATTTCACTGGGATTTCCTGCTCTCAGCCCTCTGGCCCCAGGGAACTGGCAGAGTGGCACCACACGCTGCTGGTTGTAACTGCAGCATGCTGTGTCAAATCACTAGGGCAAAAGAATGAATGGAATTTGGAACTTACTAGCAGATACGTCTGAATCTGGGTTTGCCCCTGAAATTCAGGAAAACCTGTGGTCATCTTGCTTTCTAGGTCACCCAAAGATAGAGATGAGAGGTCTGTGCAGCAGTGCAGAGCAGGACAGAGCATGCAAGGAGTGGAGAGGGAAAGAATGGTAAAAGCAGTGAAGGAGAAACCAGGAAAAGAACAGAGATGGTAGTGGGGTTTCTTCAGAAAACAACCTGAAAATGTAAAAGCTTGAAAGACTTTCTTGACTACTTCTGTCTAATCTTTCCTGGGTTTCCTTGTAGAACGGCTTTTAGAAAGGCAGGATCAGTAAGCAGGGAGCAGCTTGTGCTGTCAGTGCTGTAGTAATTCTGAGCTCAGCTCCTGGAGGAGCCCTGTCCATAACTTAAGCAGTAGCTGGGTGGTGATGCCTCAGAAAGCCGGAATCAAAACTCAGTAGCCTTGGTGACTGTTAAGCAGGTATCCTTTATTGCAGCGCTGGGCACACAGGGGATCGCTCCTCCCAATGTGTGTGCCCATTAAAGACAGATTTCTCATATTTATACAGATTACCTCTATGTATTCATTAAAATTTCTAGGAAAAGGCAGAATTATGCTAATTATTTCTAAGAAGTCATTTACATTAACTCCTCCCAGATAGAGCATGCTCAGTGACACTCAGGGGGTCTTCTGGTGGTCTTCAGGGATGAAGGCTGGACGTCTTCCTCGCTCTCAGCACATGGTCTTTGTGTTTCTTCTCCATGCTTATCTGGGCTCCCAACACCTGCACCGACTAGTTAGTTTTTCACTGAAAACAAGATATACTCTGTCTCTTAATTGGTTGTTAGTCTCATTATTTATGACTCCCCCTATCTCCTGCTCCCTCTAGTTTCAAGGCTGTTGCACTGTTATGGCTGAGTTTTGTAGCCGCTTTCATGAAACCGCTTGTGTGATGACTGCTAAAATCCAAAACTAATCTACTCCTAAAACCACACAAATTCTTACTTCTTTATCTTCAAGGCTGTTACTGTTGCATTGTTATGGTTAAGTTTTGCAGCTGCTCTCACAAGCAGCTCACACAGTTGCAGCTTTCTCCTAAACTAATCTATTCTTAAAACCATGAAAATTCTTATATTAAAGTTATATTAATTGTCTCTTAAGCTACACCTATATCAAGCTATTCAGCATGATTACATTTCATTGAATCAGTGGGATTTTACTGCTGACCAAGCTCAGGGAGGCAGGCATTCCTTTCTTCCCAGTTCCTTCCCTTCCAGAGACATATGGTGACTGTGGGGTCTCTTGAAGACCAAGCTCTGGTGTGCAGTTACCAGGTGCTCTTATTATGTGTGCACTGGAAATTATGTTCCAAACTGTTTAACAGTCAAAGGTCTAATTTTACAGAAAATAGGGTAATTTTGCAGTTCTCTAGCATAAAAAGCATGATCTATTACTTTAATAGTCTTTGGCTGTTTCTAAGGATCTTTCATCTAAAGGCTTTAAAGTGCAGCTAGACCTTAGTGAATCACGACTCATGATCTCCCCAGAAGGAAGGTTTGGTGCTTGTTTCATTTCCAGATGAACAAACTGTAAGGCAGAGAGGAAGTGATTTGCCCTTCAGGACCACATATGAAGGCCTAGAACAAATCAAAACTCTGATCTGGTCAGCCACCACTTCATTGTTTTAAGCCATTTTTTTAGGTAAATCTATGCTGTGGCATTAGTGAGATCCTAGTGGGTTTTTTAGATCAATTGTAAATGTTGTATGAGTCAAGGAAATCTGTTCTAATAAGCACCAGCTTAAAGCAAGGCCTTGTCAACTAGATGATCCCATTTTCTGCCCTTTCTTTCTAGGTCACACAATCTACAGGCTTGACTCGAATTTTATACTTGTATGTAGACTTGTCCACATGCACCTTTGTGTGCTGATGCTCTTCTGCAGGGCCTTGCAGCACCCCCAGCTGCTACAGTGAAGGGGAAGTTCTCTCCGAGCCCCCTGAGCCGTCAGCCAGGCTGGTGGTGTGACCGCCAGTTGCTGGGAGGCTGCTGGAATTTCGATGAGTTAATCTCATCACTTTATCACAGGGCACTTACAGAAATTACAGGGAGCTGTGAGCAGCTCACTGTGCTGGCAGCCAGCCCCAGGACCCATAAAAGAAATTGAGACACACACACACACACACACACACACACACAAAGTCAGAGAACTTTGTTAAAGTTTTGGAGACGATAGTTTTTCTTGGATGAGTTCTGCTTGGGTAATGCTGATTGTGCCTTCCCTGGTGATGTCCCTGTTTCCAGCAGGAATGGCAGGTATTGCCCCCACTGCAGCTCTCAGTCCCTGTAGCACAGAGCATATTATGGGACCTAATACAAAACTTGTATTTTGGCAGAGTTACCTTGTGTGAAGAGGGTACAGTGGGCCTCTCCTCAAACATCTGTGCCTGTGGGCAGGGCTAAAGGCACTGTTGATGGACCTTTCTTCCTTTAGACTTGGCACAGTGTGTGAAGGGACCACACGAGCCTGTGTTCAATGTGAAGGCAATGAGGCATGCTGAATAGGATGTCCCACCAGTGCTGGGTGTATTTTTTCACCTGTGCTTACCAGCAGACCATATGGCTGCTGCACTACATGGTGGCCACTGCTTTGCTGCCCAGGAAGGAGAACTAGCCTGATGCTCACCCTCCTCTGGCTCTGCTCCTTTAACAGACACGACCTCAGTGCAGATGTGCCTTTGAGAACTGCTTATTCAAGCTGTGTGTACAGTGGTAACCACTACCTACTCTGACACTATCTAGTTTAGCTGGTTTTGTAGACCAACTTTGTTTTGAACTTCATTGTAGAACTTTGTTTTGTCAAGGCATCCATAGCCTGGAGGGATGTGGAAGCTGGGGGATCTGATTGACACAGTGTAAAGGGACCTTGAGTTGCCAGATGAGGGCTGTCACTGCCTCCCACTGCTACAAGGGCTCAGTGCCCTTGATGTTGTGTCTCTGTGTTAGGGGGGGAAAATATTTGGCCTTGCGACCACAAAACATGAAAACTTAGATCTCTTCAGAACTCTGGCTTTGGTGAGAAAGGTGGATATTGAAACTAAGGCAAAATCTTCCAAAAGGAAGCCTAACCATTAAACTAGCACGGCCAAATCCAACCACTTGAGGGACCTGGGGTTGTTTACCCTGGGAGAAAAGGAGGCTGAGGGGGAGACCTTATTGTTTTCTACAGCTACCTGAAAGGTGGTCGTAGCGAGGTGGGTCTTGGTCTCTTTTCCCACGTAACATGTGATAGGACAAGAGGAAATGCACCTCAAGTTGCACCAGGAGAAGTTTAAATTGGATATTAGGAAGACATTCTTCACTGAAAGGGTTATCAAACACTGGAACAGGCTCCCCAGAGAAGTGGTGGACTCACAATCCCTGGACGTATTTAAAATGCACGTAGATGTGCTTACAGATATGGTTTAGTTGTGGACTTGGCAGTGCTAGGTTAATGTTTGAACTGGATGACTTTAAAGGTCTTGTCCAACCAAAACAATTCTATGATTCTATGAAAGTGAGACTGTGTGTTTTACCCCAGGTTTGTTCCTTCTCTGTTCCCTCCTGTGTGGAGCACAGTAAGTATCTGATCATGAGGTCAGAGCCTCAGTCCTCATGGGTCTGTAATGTGCTGGAGCTCTGTGTCTAGAGCAGGAGTTTGTTTATTACCTTGAGATCAAGCCTGAATCTCAATTTCCAGCTCTCAGAGAACCTTGATACATTACTGGCTATTGAAATTCAGGTGCTGCAGAATGACGAAATACAGTCTGAATGGAAGCAACGTGTGCAGCACACTCTGCTCCTGCAGGCAATCTGCATTTTCAGGGCAGATGAGCAATGGTTGAGGAATGGGGCAGCTGAGCTGAAGTTTAGGTGCAAGTTGTAAGTTTTGTGACAAAAGAAAAGAGGCAAGAGGTAGCAGGTTTATAACTAGCAGGCAGATCACCTTTAGGCTTTGGGGATTGGGTGCTCCAGAGGTTTCACCCAACAGGAGCCAAGCGTAATGAGATAAAGCAATTTCCTTTTGAATCCGTGCTCTGGCTTTCCACACAGATTCCCAATGGGCTTTCCAACTGCTTAGCTATCCCCAAGGTCTAATCACCACCCCCTGAGATTGGTATGTATCAGATTGTTGGTCTTTATTTAGAGGAGGGAAGGGTCTTGCACAAGAACATAGAAATCCATTGCAGAAGGAGGAACAAAAATCAAGTGCCACTAAATTGTAAGCTCTACTTCTAATCTGACAGCATATGAAGTCCATCCTGCACGTTCTCTGAGCTCTTACCTACACTTCTCCATACAGCTCTGATTGAACTCTTGAATCTCAGTTTCTTGCTCTGAATCACTAAACCAACTTCTCCACTCTTCTGAACTGACTGTAGAGCTTGGAAACCCTTTTCAGAGCTGCCTGGTTTACCCAGTAGCTAGACTGCCTTAAATGTACTGTCATTGTCAGTACATCACTGTCAAGGTTAGATTTCCAGTCCTGCTCCACAGCAAACATTGAATAGCCCTCTTCAGAGGCATCACTTCCAAAGTGAATGGCAGGATGGAAACAGCTGTTTCTATTTATTGTCTTCTAAGACTAAATAATAGTTGCATTACACAGTGATCCAGCATAATTCCACTTACATCCTCATACCAGATGCTTGCATCCATGTTTCAGTTACATTCTTGGCTTACCATAGGATACAATGTGACCAGAAATAAATCTGGGATGGTTCTTTCCCTGATTTGTCTTGGAGGCAGCGTTACAAGGTGGTGTGAAGTGATCATAAATGGAAGGGGATGAGGAAAGAAATACTGATACTCTGTGCAGAGGGATGAGAGGAAGATGCACGAGGACTGAAAAAGTAAAACTGGAAGGTTTTAGGGAGCCTGTGTTCATTTTATAGGATATTTTATCCATCTTTCTCAATCCAGACCTACTCTTCCCTACTACCAGCTGGCAGCTGGCAGGAGGAAGCAAAGGAGGAAATACCATCTCTGAGCTCCCTGGTCCCCCAAGCAAGGCAAGAAAGGACAGGTGACATTCATCCCACAGACGTGGGGCAAGACTTGGCAACAAGGGGAATGCTGCTAATGTCTGAACTGCTCTCAGCCCTGAACTTCAGGGAACAGGCCAAGTTATGAGGGATGCAGCACAAGGGATGATGGCATGCCTGGAGCATGCATTATGCCTGGAAACCTGGCATTGCAGTCACCCCCTTGGATGGGCAGGTTTCTCCCAATACTTAGAGCACTATTGTTTTTTTCTGAACTGTGTTCTAGTAAGTAGTGCTGAGCTCTCTAAGAGCCAT
Organism: Porphyrio hochstetteri; assembly: GCA_020800305.1. Taxonomy (NCBI): domain Eukaryota; kingdom Metazoa; phylum Chordata; class Aves; order Gruiformes; family Rallidae; genus Porphyrio; species Porphyrio hochstetteri. The sequence continues at coordinate 8,797,226 of CM036908.1, read as the reverse complement.
TATCAGCTGGCTCTGAGCTCAGAATTTGTGTGTAAATAAGCGAGCAAGCATACAGCATATACAAACTGATGATGGTGGGAATATCTGGGCACTACAGCCTGTCCCTGGATCAGTGGGGAGAACGTGGATCCTGGGTGACCATCTCTGTGTTTGATTGCAGGGAATATTGAATACAGCTGCCCGGCCACCAATGAATGTGAGATCACGAAACGGAGGCGCAAGTCCTGTCAGGCCTGTCGCTTCATGAAATGCCTCAAAGTGGGGATGCTAAAAGAAGGTAAGACAGAGTCAGACTGAGAATTGTTCTCTGTCCCAACAGCACCTGGGCCTTGCAGGATCTCCTAGGCTAACTACACACTTGCCCTCTCTGGATTTCCAAAGGTATCTTTTTCCAGGCTTTGTAAAAGAGTCAGGATGGGCAGTGACCAAGAGGACAATCCAGAGAGGAGAGTGGTTCTAGTCAGCACCTTTATGCTAGGACATTACTTCCAGCACTTGCAAATTTGACAAATAACCAGAAACTGGCTGTACCAAACTTCCTTTCCCAAAGGAACCCAGGCTCCTCCAGGCTGGAGGGTGCTCCTCTTCTTGCCCACTCCTCACCGCCCAGCTCCCCTGTGTTCATTTGCAACAGCGGGTAGGAGAGGCTCTTGCGTGATCATGACTGGGTTGGTTGGGATGGGTAAGGGACAGATCGAGTTAATGCAGAGCTATGGCACGGTGTGCAAGAAAGCTCTGCCCATATTCCCACTCAGGAGAATTTCTGAAGATGGTGGGTAGTACAGGTTTGTCTGGGAGCTGTGGGTCTCCTGCCCTGCATGCTCAACCTTGCATTGTGCTCAGCTATTGATCTGTTCAACGCTCTCTGAGCAGCGTTCAGCTTCTTTCTTGTGTGGCTTTTCCTCCCCCCACCCCCCTCCCCAATCTTTGGCCATTCAAGGTGAACTACAGGGAATTCAGTGGCAATTAAACACATTCTTACAGATTGACTTTAAAGCTTTGTTTCCCTTGGGTCCCTCTGGGAATCAGCTAGGAGAGGAGGGGGAAGAGAGGGAAGGAAGGGGAAAGGTTGCACTGCTGCACCTGGCAGACCATGCTCCCCTCAATTTAACCACGAGGAGCAGCAGCTGGCTGTGGTCTCTGCAAGTCCTGCTGGAGCCAAGATGCCAGCATGCAGTTTGCTTCCAGGTCGTACCATCATAGCAGCTGGTGATGATGTGTACAGTGTCATCTGAGTGTATATTGCTCTGCTCTAGGGCGCTCTCATTTCTTGTGAGGCAAGTTGATAGCAACCAGTGTTGTTAAGAATGTAGATTAGATATTAAAGCCTGTTCTGTTTTTTGATGGATGTGTAGTTTCTGTGGTTAAATATCTTCCAGCTAGACCATACCAGTTACCAAGGGGAGGAGAAGGCAGAGTCTGGCCCTCCGTGACCTAGGTGTAGAGAGTGGTAGACTTGGAAGATCTTGATATACTGTTGGGAAGGAGGCATCTGGTTTTGGAGTTAGAGAGAGATAACTGGAAACCTGCTGCTCTGCATGTGGTAGTTCAGGGAGAAGATGTATCCCCTTACTCACACACTAGTCCATACCAGTGACACTAGCTTTATTGGGAGCACAGATTTGTAATGTGCACTAGCCTGCTCATTTGAGTCCCATAAAACAACCTTAAAAGCCTGATGTGGCTCCAGTCACTGCAGAGCAGCAACATGGGTTCAGGCTTGCTGGCCACCTGTGTCTGTGCCACACTGCATCCAAGCAGTTGAGCCTCTTGGAACTGGCAGTTGGGGGAGCAGAGTCACTGGAGCCGAGGCTGGTGTGTCTGACTGCCTGGCTAGGGCATCCTCTACTTCCAGTTCTGGGAGTTTGAGGCAGTCCAGAAAGGCTGGAAAGAATATAGGCTCACTCACAGCATGCTGTGCCTGAACTCGTGAACCCCATGGGATACTACTCATGGCAAACTGAAATTTGACTCTAAGGCTGCTTTTGTGCTGAAGTGTATTTAGTTATTCATATAGGGATTGATTTGGCATCATTAAAGCCACTGGGGAAGGGTGGTTTGCTATTGATGATAGTGTATCTGTGATCCTGCCCATAATATTTAGAGCTGTGGAATATACAGTATAAAGATTTATTGATAGTAGCAGGATGCAAGAACACATGACATTATCAAGAGGAGCAGATGAGACTACACTAGCAATCTGCAAATAGGACTCCTGTGTCCTAAGACAGAGTGGTCAAGTGATGGTGGGCAGGCAGCTTTTTTTCTCCTTGTTTTGCTCAGTTTCCTGGGCTGAGAAGTAAGGGTCATACTGCTCTGCTTTGCAAAAGGGTTGTGAGGACCGATTAGTTAACTTCATGTGAAGCCTGGTGGAAGCACAAAGTATTAGTATACAGAATCCAATCGATACACATCTTTAAAAGCAAAGTCCAAAAGGGGAGAAAAATGGTTTTACAGTCTTTGGTCTCCACAGAGCCAGGAGTTTCTGGAAAGAACAAATCCATAATTGTTTGACTTGCTCAAAAATGCAGAATTGACAAGGGATTTTCGATTAGAAAAGGTTCATTGGTCTTTTCCATCTCCGATCTGTCATCCTATTAGCTCATCCATCCCTTCTCTCTGCCAGGGCAGGAGTGTTCCCAGCTGTACATTTCTAGTAGTTTTAACTGTTTTTAAAAATCCCTGATGTCTTAGTTTCCCTAGAGAGCCTATTCTGCAGTCTCCAAGCATTCATTAGGACAAGGTGTTGTTTGATACTTGAGCTATAATTTTTTTTCAATAGTTCCTTCCTACTTTGCCTCTGTGTACCTCTCCTATTCCTTGGGTTCAGCCGTGGCAGAAGAGTGCTAAACCAGGTTCCTTCTCCTGCTTGTTTACCAAGAGTTTGGAGAAAAACAGTTTCATGGTTAAAGATGAGATCTAGGAACCAGTTCTTCTCTTGACAAGTTTCCCCTTGATGTTCTCGGCACTGGGCTGGTAATTTAGTGAGGAGATGTTTGGGTAAGGAAACCGAACTTCTTGTGGAGAAGAAGAGTATCATATTCCACTAGTACCTAATTAAGGGCTTCACAGTTTCTTCTCAGTAAAGAATGGAAGCTTTTCCTCATTGCTGTCATCATACATGATTTACATACGACCACCTGCCCACTGGGCATGTAGCATGAGCCTGTTCTTCAGGCAGAAGGCACCAGTATTCAAACATGGCAAAAATAGGTAACCATGACTTCAAGCTTCTGCCTTACATCTGAAATGCTCAGCTTGATGCTGCAGGAGAGCCTTAGGCTTTCCCCTTGGGGAGTGCATATGAGGGTCACCAGGCATCTTCTCTCGTGGGCTGCAGCTAGGTGAACAGCTGTGAACGTAGCCCTTTAAGGTCTGGAGATGCTGCCCCTAACATAGAAGTGCAGGTTATTCAGGCAGTGCCCAGTGAATGAGGATAGGGCAGGAAGAGAGCCAGTGGAGCAATCAATAGGTGTCTCAGATATCCAGGCCACTTTCTTTAAGAGATCTCTGATCAATACATTGCAACAAGGGAACTGCACGGACACCAGAGCTTTGCTGTCTCAGGTTCTCCTGGCGTGATGCTGCAGGGCAGGCGAGACTCGCTAGGGAGAGTGGCAGGCAGAAAGCCCTGCCCACGGAGCCCAACTGGCTCAGATGTCTGAAGTGTTGGCCTGTCTGGCTGCTTGTCTCTCGCTTTCCCCTTCCATCTGGAGTGTGCCCCCAGAGAGCATTAATTAGCCCCTCACTAGCAAGCTCAGATAGGAGGCTGCTGAATGTGGAGTCCAGGATTCCAGCAAACTCCAGTCCCAGTGCCCCTGTGGAGAGGCACCATCAACAGAAAACCTGCTCTCTGCTGCTGAAGCACCCGCCTGCAGACACTGGGAAATGGGGCATGTTCAGAGCTTTGTGTGCCCCCGTGCCCTGTAAAAACTCAGGGAAACCTGAGCAACCTGTGATACTGCTGACCCCAAATGGAGAAGAAGATAGCTACATAAAAGTCTGGCCAGTGAAGGAAAGTTTACCCTGTGACTTGCAGAGAAAGGCATTGTTCAGAGCTTGGCATCCCTCCCTGGTTTTGCCCACCCCACTGCCTCTCTTTGCTCCCAGCACTGTGTGTCTTGTGCCTACAAAGACCAAAGTGTAGCTCTTTAACTCTGGGCTCTACAAAGTAGATCTAGATCTCTCTGTCTCTCTAGAATGATGGATAGAGGAATTTCGGTGGTTTGGCAGGTCTGTTTTAAAGCCATAATATACCTTGTCAGTTTTGGGGAGAATATACCCTTGCCATTCACGCTCTAGCCACCCATGGCCTTTCTGTTCTACAGCAATTTGTCTGTCTTCAAGAGGTAGATGTAATTTCAGATGACACATGGCTTGTGTAAGTGGGCTCAGAGGTTTGATTTTGGACATTGGCTGGTTAAAACATGACCTCACAGCCTTTCCCTCCACACATCTGCTGCCTCTCTTGAAGTCACATTCCTGTGTTACTTTGCAGAACAGTTCCATGATGAGGACAATTGTGTCAGTCCTTCTCTGTGTTTCAGTGTGGTGGGCGACCTTGGCTGGCCATCAGGTGCCCACCCAGTTTCTCTCTTACTCCCCCTTCTCAGCAGGACAGAGGGAGAAAATGTGATGAAAAGGCTTATGGGTCAAGAGAACAACACTTAGAAGTTACTGTCATGGACACAGCTTGACTTGGAGAAGACTGATTTAATTTCATAGACTCATAGAATTGTTAATTCTATAATTTAGTAATAAGAAAGTATTGATAGATAAAAACAAAAGTCAAAAGCACCTTCTTCCTACTTTGATTTCTTCCCAGGCACAACTTGTTCATGTCTACCTTCTCTTCCCCTGTGCAGTGCAGGTGGATAGGGACTGGGAGCTTGTGGTCTGTGCCTAACTAACACTTTGTCTCTGCTGCTCTTTCCTCTTCACGCTGTTCCCTTGCTCTAGTGTGGGGTCCCTCTCATGGGATACAGTCCTGCATGAACTTCTCCAGTGTGAGTCCTTCCCATAGACTGCAGCTCTTCAAGAACTGCTGCAGCATGGTTCCTTCCCAGGAACAAATTGCTCCAGTGTGGATCCCTCACAAGCCACAGTTCCTGCCAGAAAATGTGTTCATGCATGGGCTTCTCTTCATGGGCCACAGCTCCTACCAGGAGCCTGCTCTGGTATGTGCTCTCCACAAGCTGCAGCTTCCTTCAGGGCATGCCCTCCTGCTCCAGTGTGGGGTCCTCCACAGGCTGCAAAGGTGGATATCTACACTACTGTGGTCTTCTGTGGGCTGCAGGGGATAACTTACTTCACCATGGTCTTCACAGGCTGCAGGGGGAATCTCTGCTTTGGTGTTTGGAGCATCTCCTCCCCTCCTCCTTTGACCTTCATATCTACAGGGTTGTTTATCTTGCGTTTTCTCACTCCTGTCTCACAGCTGCTGTGCAGCATTTTTTACCTTTTCTTAAATTGCTGATGGACTCAGCTTTGGCCACTGCTGGGTCTGTTTTGTAGCCATCTGGGGCTGGCTCTGTCTGACATGGGGGGAGCTTCTGGTGTCTTCTCATAAAAGCCACCCCTGCAGTCCCCCGCTACCAAAACCTTGCCACGTAAACCCAGTGCAGTCAGTCCATGAAAGGGGAACGTGAAGAGGGATGGGGATAACAGGTGAGGTGTGATGGGACATCAAAGCCTCTCATTACAGAACTTCTTTCTGGGTGGAAGTGACAGACAAGCAGAAGAGAAGCAATACTGGACATACCAAACCATACCATACCAAATGGTGCAGACTGGCACTCATATACATAATGTTGCTGAAGATCAGTTGTCTTCTGCTCCCTGCCAGTGCTGAGACTTGTCCCCTCAAAGTCTGCTCATAACTGAGGCCTAAGAGTAACTTACTGAGATGTGTGAGTGGCTTCTGCCCAGTTTCTTGCAGACAGACTGGTTGGCTTCCAAGAAAGAGAGCCAAGTCTGAAAGGGTCCTGGGGATGTGTCATGTGGTAGACCAGGTATATATTATTTCAGAAAGTAGAATGTCTTTCTGGAATCTCCCCTGTATTTCTTGTGATAAAAGGAGGCGTGGGAAACCTTCCCTGTACAAGGTGCTTTGCCCCACTCAGTGTCTTTGAAGACAAGTTGTCCTCTGGCCTGGCCTCCTCGTTCTCAGGAGTCACCCCACAGCTGTTTCCCCTGTGGTGAGGGTGAAGTCTACAAACCTAAGGAAGGAAGATAATTTTGATCTGGATGTGGAAAAGGGAGGCTCTTTAACACTAAGTTAGGCAGTTATCCAGGAAAGGCAGAAAATTTGTTTTATTTACACAACTGTTTCTTCCCAGAAGCGTATCTGCTCTGGTGTAGTAATCCCAGGTACAGCCATTCCTTTCCCAGGCTTTGCTCCTTTATTCCTAATGCATTTCCATAGGAAATGCTAGACAACATGTTAAAATTCAACAGGGCACCCAAATCCCCCTAGCTCTTGGACTCCTGTCTAATCTCATTTCTGATGTAGTAATTGCTGGAATGCGTGGATACTGACACAGCAGGGACAGGTGGTGAACTCTGAATGAGAAGCCACAAAGTTCATTCAGTTCATCTTCCTCTTAGTTGTTCTCCTTTCCCTCCTATCCCAGGTGTCTTTGGGAATACCCTGCCTCCCAGGAATTTGCAGCAACCTGGTAGCCCTTGTGCTCTCTGTGGATGTGGGAGGTGGTCCCCACTTCAGCGATGGTGGAGGCTGTGATCTCCAAAGTTCAGAAGTGGTTATCTCTTAAATCCATGCTCCTCCTGTTCACGACCCTGACTGATTAGGAAACCCTGTAGCTGGTGAAACTTTCCCTGTGTTTACTCCTCACTCTGTTTTTTCCCTTACCTGCTGCACCCTGTGGCTGATGTCATAAACGTTTCTCAAAGAAACAAATCTGTCACCCTGGGCAGGTCTGGCTCTGTGATGTTATAAATTAGGTGCTGTCATTTAGTATCCAAATGAGATTCCAAGCACTGGCAATCTCAAACTACTTCCACTTGGTAACTTTGCCTTCATCCTTCCCTAAAATCCAGATAACTGAACCAACAGCAGAGCTCCTTCTCAGCAACGTAACCAAGTAGAGGGTGTTTCATTTCTGTTCTGACGTGAAAGAATCTCTCAATGGAGCAAAGTGTTTCCAGCAACCTCTCCCATCTCCCTCCTGCCCCCATCCGTGCTTCCAGCCCACGTGTTCTCAAAGAGATATTTGATTTCAGTGAAAGCTCAGCTGACGTCCCTGCAATATGCTCGGGTTCTTGCTTTGTGCTTCCTGGGAAGGATGAGGGCTCCTCGGGGGATTCTGGGTAATTGGGTTAGTGGCCAGCTCATGTCAGGAAATTAAAAGGCAGCCCCGATCAGGTTGCTGCTGCATGCGATTTAATGGCTTGGTATTTATAGAGTATTCTGCCTCCAGCCGGTGCCAGAAATATCACTGTTGGAGGCATCCAAAGGAAAAAAAAAAGAGAATGAAAAATATGTTCTTTTTTTCCTCTAAAATACCCATGTTTAGAACAGACAGGCAACCCCCCTGTCCTTTGAAACGGGATCTCCAGGTGCAGTGAGTGGCATCTTGATGTCTATATCATCCCCACCCAACTATTTTCCAAGGCATTCATTGAGCATTTGTGATGTGGCTGGAGCTGGGCTGATGGTGTGACATGGCACATGTGCTGCCATTGGCAGAGCAATGGTAATTCTCCAAAGAGAAGGCTTCCAGCAGATAGGCTGCCCACAAAACACTCACCGGGCTGATAGTGGTTGGTATTTGTTTTCCAGCCATAAAGCTGATGTATCTAAGACCCTCCCCACACCTTCTGCCATACCCAATGGATTATTATTCTGTTTAGTTTGGTTCCTCCGATTCATTTTGAGTTGATACTCTGAGAGACTCTTGACATACCTAACTAAATCTTCATTCTATCAGACGTGGAGTCCAGGCTCCACCTCTGCATGGATTCAGACAGGCGTCACCTCTGCAGAGATTTATAATAAAGACTCTGCATTCTGTCACCAGCCATCATGCTACAAGCTTTTAAGCAGTTCTAGCAACGTGGTGGGTAAGGTCTCCTGAGGTGAGCAAGAGTGGGGTGGGACTGAATGTATGTCCCACTGCTCTATGGTAATTTAAGGCAGGCGCATCAACATTTTCACAGCCTCTGGTGACCTACGGTCACCAGTGACTCAGCTCTGCTGAGATTCTCAGTCCCTTCCCCTGACTCATCTTTGGAGACTGTGCCAGCCCTTGGTCTTCTCCCTCCTGAGAGGGTCTTTACTCAGAATTCCCTGGCAGAGTGCTTCTAAATTCAGAATTAAACAGTAAGTGTACACTAGTTCTTAGTGCTGGAAAAGGCACTGCTGAAGTGAGGACTTCAGGAGAGAATTCAAGGCTGTGAGGCCCAAGCAGAATTGCTCTAAGAGGTTGGCCAAAGCAACAGGACACTGTGGTGTGGTGGGTCTAGCTCCCTTACCTCTGTGGATCTCTGTCACAAGCAGGCCTCTCTCCTTGAAGTGGCGGGAGCCTCTCCATTGTGTCACATATCTAAAAATTTGATCTTTCGTCCATGCTTATGCTGTTCTACCTGTTACAAAAGGCTCATACACTCTCCCTAAATAGACTGAGAAAGAAAACTGGGCTAGAGGAGGTGTGGGTTTGACCCTGCAGGGGTTCCCTTGGTAGTGAGTAGCTGTTGTTACTCCTCAGCTAAGTGTCTGCCTGGTGAGATGAATGCAGAGGTTTCTGCTTCTCTCTGTTGCCTTTCAAGGGAGCCCAGATGCACAGAAGAGAGCTATCAAAGTCTAAAATAAAGTGAGTTAAGTCACACCCAGGGCTGAGGGCTCCTCAAGGCAGCAAACACTCCTTTGCTTACTTAGCTCTGAGCTAAACTACCTCTTGGGAAGTTAGTGGGGCTGGGGCTTTACCATCTTTTAGGTCCTCGTGTGAAAGGTATCCTTGGTCTTTTCCTGGCAGGCACATGCCTACATCTGTTCCTTTCACATAGAGCCCCTCAGCCTGCTGCTACACAGACATTGCTGCCACAGGTGACATAGCCAGTAGACCTGCTGTCCTGCTTCAGGCTGTTGTGAGGGTTGTAAAGGGAAGCAATCAAAGGGGGACATTTGCATGGACCAGGAACACAAGGTGAGCGTGTGGTTGTGGGGGTATTACAGAGAGCTGAACAAGGTAGGAGGTATTCATTATTCTCATTAAGAAGTCCTTGCTAATTCCTGACTTTCCAGGCTAGTTGCGGGGAGGTGAGTTGAGAGGCTCAGCACGGGAAGGAAGCTGTTCATCTGAGAGACACCAGTGGCTAATGCTGCAGAGATCCCTCTGCAGAGCTGGCAGCCATGCAGCTGGCAGTGGTGAGGAGGTTTGGTTTGCAAGCTGTGTGGGATGTATGCTTTGGACCAACCCCCTGGGTCGTGCTGCTTGTGTTCCTGTGTGTGAGGAGCAAGGATGCCTTGTGTCATTGCTCCAAGGCACGTGACAGCCTCCGGTACCAGGTATCACCAGGCATCATAGGATTAACCTGTCCCTCAGAGGAGCTTTCCAACTAACATCTCCCTAAAAACATCAAAGACGGAGCAGACTGCAGCATCCAGCTTGAACCAATCTAATTTCTCTGTAGGCCCTTGTAACAGAGGAGATGGCTTTTTCAACTCCACTGCCCCCCTCCCCATGCGAGTTCCCCACCCTTCCACTGCCAGTGTAACTCCAGGCTTGCTGACCTGTATCTTTTAGTTGCTGGGTTTTTCTGTCCATGCAGACCTGCGACCCTCAAGTCACTTTCCTCTGTTTCAAATGAGTTAGGTAATGGGACCAGTCATCTACCAGATGAGTCTCTGCAGGTTGGCCTCTTTTTTCAGCAGTCTAAGAACCTTATAGTGTAAAGGGGCCTTTTTCCTTGCCCATGCTGGAATCCCAGAGTAACAAAAGAGGCTCTAGTCAGTTTGCAGCTTCTCTGCTCTCATTAGACAGAAATGCCTTCCCCTATAGTCTATTTTCCTGTAGTCTATTTATTTCCCTGTCTTGGCAAGCCTAACTTTTATGGTCATTGCTGTTCTCTGTTTCCTTGATAGGCCACCTCCTCCTGGCTCACTCATCCCATCACCACATGCTGTTGTCTCTCCTGCATTTCAGACTAAAACAGGAGAGGGAAATTCTGTAGGAGACACCTTGGGCATAACCCTTCTCCCTTCTTTCCTTCTCTGTTCTTGGCCTATGCCTTTCAGCTTCCTTGGGCAGTGCCAGTCCATGTACTTCAGACTGCAGCTCCTGGGAACAGGGGCATCTCTGAGAGCTGCAGAGTACACCACGAGCTCAGACACTAGGAGATCAAGCAGGCTCTATTGATGCAGAAACTGCAGCTCAAGGATTAGGTGGGTAGTGGGCACAGGACCTGGCTGGGGAGGCTCGGCAAAAGCAACCCCACAGGCATTGCACCCTGGCCAGCACTTTCCCCACGTTCCCTTTGGTTGTGTCCTTCTCAGTCTAGACACATATTGTACTGTGCAAACCCTGTAGCTTGGCTCCTCTGTTAGCTCTTTTGGCAAGATAGATCTTTCTGTTCCTATCAATTCCTGAGCATGTGATAGGACTCGATGGAAAGTGAGGTGAGGCTAGTAATTTGACGCGACAGCTGATATTGGGCCTAGACTGCATTTCCCACTGGCCAGGGCTTAGCTTCACAGAGCTTTTAAGAGTATTTTTAGTCCCCAGAAAAATAAAAGAGAAACTAAACCTGACTCTGTGTGCTGTCGCCTCTGCATACTCGGCTATTTTTACTTCCGACAGACTCGGCCCGGGTCCAGCTTTTGAAAAAAGCTGGAATTATTTTACTTCCATTAAGAAAAAAACCCCCAAAGCCTGATGTTATCAAGTCAGCAAGGGGACATCTGATCCCAAAGTTGTCGGGCAGACGTCTCTCCGAGGGGCATGTCAGAGAAATGCAGGGAGCTTGAACAGATCAGCAGATCAGCTCTCCCACTGCAGAGGCTTGGTGCTGGCACAGACCTCTCTGCAAGAGTGCTTGGAACACGAGTGGCACCCACAGGACGCTTAGAAAACTGACATCCCTACCCCAGGCAGTATGCTGAGCAGAAATGTCCTGCAGAAGTCCTGGCCCTGCCCTCCTCTCTGCTAGGTCAGGGGGGCTCGGGCAGGCAGGGTTGCTGGGACCGTGCTGCTGGTGAGCTGGAACTCAGTCCCTATGGTGGACACCAGGGTCAGGTCCACACCTAGGTCTCACAGAGCAGCAGGACTCTTATTCAAGGTCTCTCAAAATGTAATAAGATGCAGTGAACAGCATCTTCATTGTGACACAGGAGAGTGGGAGGAGAAGGGATGTTTCCAGCACAGGTAGTCTTCATTTGCAATCAAGCAGCTGCCTCAAAGGTACTTTCCTTGCATTCTCTCACTTCCGTTCATATCTTGTTTATGAGGGGTTAGCAAGGGGTGGTACTTGCCAAACTTTGCCCTATATTGTTGTATTTCACACTGTGTATTACAAACCCTTCCTTGTTTGCAACCCACCCCCTTGCTGATCTGTCAAGAAGGTGCATCCAAGAGCACCTATAGTGGTGACAATTTTGGAGGATGAATGCCTTCTCTCCTGAGAACTGGCCAGTAGTGATCCATGTGAGAAACGAGTTTGTGTAGGAGCTGGGAGGCAACTGCTTTCTCATGCTGCTGTTTTGTTCTTAGACTGTGGGACCAAACCCTATGAAAGAGTCTTCAATATGAACAGCTGTGTTTTGCAAGTGGCCACTGCACCTTGCAGTTAAAGCTCAAGGGGCTGCATTGGGTGTGAAATCCAACCTTGGGATTGCAGTGTATGTACCACTCAGCCTTGCTCCAGCCCTCTCTCAGCTCCCTTCTCCTAGCACTCCCTCACTTCCATTCATATCTCAGTTTACATCCACTTCCATTTCTTCTCTACTCAGTGCTTTCCTTCATGCTGCTCCTCTGAGCTCACCACTGCACCTCCCCACTCCATTTTCATGTCCTTGGGCATCCCTCTCAGAGCTGCATTGTAACCAGCCTGCCTATCTTCAAATCAACCACTGAGGAAATCAAGTAGCTGGCAAAAGCCACCTCATACCACAGCTCAGTACCAGGTCCTGATTTTTGACCATGCCCTCTCCTTCCATCTAGGTATGATGCATTCAGCTGTCCGTTCTTTGGGGAAGGGATTTTACCCTGATGCCCATGCCTGGTGCAACACAGTCAGGGTTGAAACATTTTTGTTTGCTGCAGTGCCTGCAGGTCACTGCACTCAGCAACTGGCACTGGGATGCTCTGGGGAGGGAGCAGCCCGTTCACTGGCTCTGCAGCTGGGGCGATGACAACAGGGTGGAACAGTGGCTCTGCAAATGCTGATTGAAAACATTTGCCTCAAGGAGTGTCATGCAGGATGGGGAACAAGAGGAGGACAAACACTTGTTCAAAATTAACAAGCCAAAGTCCTTGGGCGAACAGACCTCTATCTGCTCAGTGAGGGAAGGAGGGTTGGAGGGTAAATCTTTCTCCATCTCTCTTATCTTTTTTTAATGCACTTAAGTCCTTTGTGTCCTTATAATCGGATTGAGGGTCCCTAATACTGCTGCAACCTGTGTAGCCATTCCTCTGCCAAGCACTGGAGGATGGCATGCTTCTCCTTGGGAGAAGGTAAAAGAACTCCTTCCTTCATTTCCTCTGTACCCCTCCCAGACCAACTGCACAGTGAAAGCATCCTGAAGGGCTGTGTGTTGGTTTCTCCTGGGCTGAGAATGGTCTCTCCTTCCACCATTGACATCCTACCCACTGGTGTGAGGGAATGGACACCCCTGTGACCCTTCTTTTGGGGAGCTGTGATTTAGGTCTGAAGTCCTGCAACCTGTTCTGGATTCCTCCATAATCTTTGAACAGTGTTTCCCCAATCCTTTCAATTTTCACACCTGGTTCCTTGGTTTACTGTCAATTTCTGAAATTGGTGTCTCTCCCTTCTCACCTGGCTCATGGTTAGGTGTCATTCATTCAACAGAGCATGGAACAGAGGTCTTCTTTCTTAGGAAAGCAGGGAAAAATTATATAGGGAAAGAAATCATGGACAGAAATGAAAGTTTTCTCCTTCATCCAGAACTTTATTACTTCTGTTTCTCAGGGATGTCACTAGGTTTGGGATTCCCTGGCTGCCCTTTCTGAAATCACTCTTCTGCACACACTGAAACACATACTTTTACATTTCTGAAATACCCTCGAATCTGTTGGGGCTCCCAGGAAGGAATCTTGCCCACAGGCTGTCTGCTGCTGGGAATGGACATGAAGGAAGCAATGGGCTACATTTTCAGAAACACAACTGTTTAATGGAGGAGAAAGGTGGTACTTATGCTTAGGGATGTCAGTGAATTCTCCACACACAGTCAGAAATTGAAACTACTCAGTTTGACCTGAATTCACCTGTTCAAGTTCATGTCTTCTCTCCATCTTCCAATGTCTACCGTCCTTCCATAGCAGCCACTTACAGCAGCAGTTCCTTTGCTCTGCAGAGCTCCAGGCAGACTCATTTCTGCTTCTCCTGCTCAGTGGGAGCAGCAGGACTCTTGTAAGGAAGCAGCTATATAGCATTAGTAACATTGTGCCTACGAGCCTCTGTCCCCACACACCGTGGCTTACAGGCAATGCCCCCTAGACCTCTGTGTGGGTGTTCTGCTGCCAGGGAGGTTGTGCTGTCAGACACTGTAACTGAGGGCTGTTGGCCTGGTTGGTGGTGGTTGTTCCTGCTGTTGCAGGGCTGTTGGTACTGTCTGTCAGTCAAGTGGGCTTGGGTGCTCCAGCCTTGAAGAGCATCTAGGTGTGGACTTCGAGTGCTGGGTCCAGTTCTGGGCCCATCACTACAAGAAGGGCATCGAGGTTCTTGAGCATGTTCAGAGGACAACCAGGCTGGGGAAGGAGCTGGAGGGAAAGTCATATGAGGAGCGTCTGAGGGAGCTGGGGGTGTTTAGCCTGGAGAAGAGGAGGCTGAAGGGAGACCTTATCACCACCTACAGCTACCTGAAGGGAGGTTGTAGAGAGGTGGGTGATGGTCTCTTCAGCCACATGGCAGGTGATAGGACAAGGGGAAAATGGCATGAAGCTGTGCAAGGGCAGGTTCAGATTGGATGTTAGGAAAAAACTTTCACTGAAAGAGTTGTCAGGATGTGGAACAGGCTGCCCAGGGAGGGTGTTGAGTCGCCATCCCTGGATGTGTTTAAAAGATGGGTAGATGAGGTACTTAGGGATATGGTTTAGCATAGGACAGGAATGGTTGGACTTGATGATCTTCAAAGGTCTTTTCCAACCCTATAATGCTGTGATTCTGTGATTGTGTGGTGGCAGGTAACAGTTTTGTGTGGTCCAGGTGGCGCTGGGGTGAGCACTGCAGTGAAAGCTTTCTCTTTTCCATGCCATCGTTAGCAGAAGTGGCATTGAATGCACAGTGTGAGTGACAGGCAGGTGCCTCTCTCTGGGGTAGAGTATTTGTCAGCAGACTGCAGGTTTTTTCAGGTGTAGGAGTTGTTTGAAGAGCATCACTTCAGAACTGCTTTGGAGTGTTTGCTTTTAGTTGTTTGTGTTTATGCAGTGGATTGATTGCAAAATATTCATGGCTCGATGTGATTAGTAAGTGTATCACATAATTGGTTCCTGTGATCAGACTAGATAGAAGTCATTTGTGCTTCTAAGGAAGTACTTGTAGGGTGTAAATTCAAATGTTTATTCTGTTTGAATACTCCTACATTTACCTTGAAAGATTTTTTTTTTTATTACCTTTTGGTTTGGTTGTTTGGGTTGGGTTTTTTTGCAATAGCTGTGTCTGCTGGCAAGACTGAATTACCCATTGCCCAAGAGCTGATTACCAGAGACCACATGGCTAGCTGGAAATAATTGGCAATTGGACAAATATCTATGGCTTTTTTCACTATCTGGTTTTAACATTGTATTTTTGTACTGAGACAACAGTTTGGTTGCTGTCCCAGGCTTATTGATGCTGCTGTGGTTTCCTGTGTGGTGACAGTAGTCCCTGGTGTTTCTCAGTCACTGGGAACTGTTTTCAATGTGCTATTTGCAGTTTGATCCACTGTATTTTGAAAGAGCTACAACAAATTCTTCCATGTCTTCCTACTTCAGCTTTATCATTGCTTTATTGTAGGAGAGGTTGTTTCTATTTATTTGAGTTCTACTTTTATTACAGTTGCCTTACTTGATCAAGGCTGAAACATTGTTGTTGAATTCATAGTTGATAATCTATTTGCTATAGGTCACTTTTTCAGATATAGACAGTAAGAGGTCAGAGAACATTTAACTTCTCATTTTTAAGAACAATCTGAAAGCTTATTTTTATAACTGCAGGTTTGATTGACATTTAAAGTCTTTCTTTATAAAAGCAAGATCATGTAGAGGGCATTGAGGTCTGAAGCTTTTCATTTGCCCATCAGATTGATGGCGATTCAAGAGTTTGAATGGGTTAATTTCTGTCTTTGTTAATGTTTTGGATAAAAATAAAGCCAACAGCCCCACGGTTAGAGCTGGAGGCTGTCTTGCTGGTATTATTGGGATTGCTGGGTTCAGATGAGATCATAGAATCATAGAATGATATGAGTTGGAAGGGACCCCAAGGATCATAGAGCTCCAACCCCCCTGCCACAGGCAGGGCCACCAACCTCAGGCCTGGATCTACACAAGGTTGCCCAGGGCCCCATCCAACCTGGCCTTGAACACCTCCAGGGACGGGGCATCCACCACATCTCTGGGCAGCCTGTTCCAGCCCCTCACCACTCTTTCTGTAAAAAACTTCCCCCTAATATCTAATCTAAACCTTCCTTCCTTTAGTTTTAATCCATTCCCCCTTGTCCTGTCATTGTCTATCCTTTTAAAAAGTTGAATCCCCTCCTGTTTCTCTGCTCCCTTCAGGGACTGGAAGGCTGCAATGAGATCTCAAGTGCTTGGGAGAGGAAAGCTGTCTGGAGTGTGGGGAACGTCTTAGCACATTTTAGCATCTGCATATCAAGGTTCCCTGTGGCACTAAGGAGTCATAAGGATTTACCTTTTACCCACAGGTGTTCGTCTGGACCGAGTCCGTGGAGGCCGTCAGAAATACAAGAGGAGACTGGATTCTGAGAGTAGCACTTACCTGAGCCTACAGATCCCTCCCCCAGCTAAAAAGCCACGTATGTATTGGTCTTGAATTGTGGTCCTCTGAGCAACTGCTGTTTCTTTTTATGTCTCCCAAAACATAGAGTGGAGCAGTTGTCACTTCGGATTCCCCTGTCAGTCACCAGCACTAGAATTTTTTTCTCATGATCATAGTGCAGGTACACCTGGAGTACAGCTTAGGAGCTGTATTCATTGTACCTAGGGTTAAATACCAGACCTTTCCTAGGAGATTATGTACATCAAACTAGTGGTGCTCTGATCTTGTCCTGTATCCAAGCTATGTTAACAAAACTGGTCCCATGCTGTTTTCTCCCTTCCATACTACTTGCAGTTCTCTCAGCTTTCCCACATACCACCAGCTGAGTATTCATGCCTCCTTCTTCCCTTGTTGGATCTACCTGAGACAATGGTTGACCACCTTGCAGTAGCTTCCTGCTTTTGTCATCCCTATACAGAGCTGATTTGGCATAAGCAGATCACTACAGCTTGTGTAGCTGCAGTGTAGTCTTCTCCTGTTGTGGCCAAAATCATCTCTGAGGTCCTCTGGCCCCTATAATTATGTGTTACCCCCCAGGAAAGTCCATCTAGAAAGGGCAGTTATGACTCTTTACTGTTATATGTCATGAGAGATACAACAACAACAACTTCTTCTTTGAAATGCACAGTGACTAAGATCGTCTCCCACTTGCTGGTGGCTGAGCCAGAGAAGATTTATGCCATGCCTGATCCAACCATGCCAGAGAGTGACATCAAAGCCCTGACAACCCTCTGTGACCTGGCAGACAGGGAACTGGTGGTGATCATTGGCTGGGCAAAGCACATCCCAGGTAAACAGGAGGAATTACAATGATGTAAGCACAAACAGCAAAGGGAGGTATAATTTATCACTGTGCTTATCACTTTTGTCTTCAACCAAGACTTTCACATATAGTGATGAGTGGAAATCACCATCACAGAAAACTGCTTGTGGTGGATTCTCATTGGTAACAAACCCCAAAATAGCCTGTGGTGTAGGTGCATAAACGACTGTAGGTGCCTTGGTGACTGTATATTATGTGTGTGTCCTGGTATACATGCAGGCGACTTCAAGATGGTGTGATAAAGTTCTTGGTTGTACATGGCATTGAGTGGCACAGCAAAAGCACTTGGGAAACAGCCTTTAGGATGGTATGGTGGATTTTAGTAATTTTGGCACTGCATCAACATGACATAGGTCTATTCTGTATATAGTTTAATGTATGTTATGGCAGTGACCAGACTTTGCTGCTAATGACAAGGCAGGTACCTGTCCTGTCTGTAGTGGGCATGCTTGTCCAGACTCAGTAATGCTTTTGTCATATGGATTCATCACAAGTCCCACTGGGATGCAGGACATACGCACTATTGTCAGTGACTCTCCAGGTTTCTATGCTGACAAATATTCAGGACACCTTTCTGGCAATGTGACCAGTCACTGAAGGCTGACTGACTGTAACCACTGAAGGTGCCTGTGCGATTGAGTGACATAGCAAGTGACACAATGGACCCAGGCTGACAGAGCAGACATGGCCCTCTAAGGGGTTCTGGGGACAAAGATTTGGATTGGCATGGGAAAATGCCCTCTCTCTCTAGTTCCCTGCATCACCCTTCTCATAAAAGGTTGGATTTGGGTGTGGAAAAGATTCACCAGGAACTTACGAAATGTCCTTGGTGTTTACATTGCCCCTTTCCAAAGGCTGCTTCAGATGCTCACTACAAACAGCTATGAACAGCTCTCTACTGCTGTCTCCTGCCTTCTGTCCCCCTTCTTTTGTCAAGAGAGTATCTGAGGCTCAGCTGCAGGATCACAGGATTTAACCCATATTGCACATTGTCTGTGGCTTCTACTGCATTCTCTTGCTTGGTTTCTTGGCTTTAAGAAGTTCGTTGTTTGGTGAGGCATCTTAGCACAAGTGATAGGTTTAGTTCTCCCACGTATTTTGCTTTTCTTTGTAGCTCCTCTGTTGGCTTCTTTGTGGCTGCTTATCTTTTTCAGAGCAAGTATACCTCCTTTGGCTCAGGAGTTAGCAATTTCCTGGGCTATAAGGAATATGGTGGGACTACAAAGTCTGGAGAAAGTTTTTCAGGACAGTGTTTCTGAATAGAGGTTAATCTCAGTGGTGCCCTTCTTACACAAGATCTGAAGGGATTACAGCTGTCACTAGTGCTGGAATCCCTCTGGGGCTGATTCATCACAGAGGGGTTACAGTGGCGATTAGGGAACTCAGCCCGGATTGCTCTACTAACCCAGTACTTTGGGTGTTAACAGGAGTGGTTGTAATGCAATGCTGCCCAGTGAGGTGCTGTTCCTCCAACCTTGGCTATTTCTGTTGGCACAGGGTGCCCTGCTGCAGTTCCCTAGCTTGCTACTGTGGGAATAAGCATAGGATGCTCAGCTTCAAGTTCCTATAGATTTTTCCAGCCTGGCATGATGGTATCACACCAGGAGTATAGTAGATACTACTCCTGCACAGTGAAAGGAACTCTTCCTCAGCTTTCTGGCAGGCAGGACATACCTGCCATCATCTCAACTTTCTGTGGGTATCCTCCTATCCTATCAAAGACCCTGCAACATGGTAGCAGCCATCAGCCTGGCACAGTTCAATCCAGCAGCGTTATTATTACAGAAACGTGTGTACAGCAGAGTGGTTGGGGATTGTTACACAAGGGAGCAGTACCTACATACAACCATCATAAAAGACAGATCATAACAAGGGAACAAAATACCCCATATTTCTGAAACAAGTATGAAACATACTGAGTTAGGCAGCAAGGGGGCAGAGCAGGGCAGGGCCAGGAGGCTGCCAGGTGTTTGGATTATCCATGCCCCCTGTTTCTGCCTTCCAAGGGTTTTGAGCAAAACAGGACATTGCTTCCTGTATGCACGAACTCTTGGACAGAGAGGGATGGAGAAAGGAACACAAGGCATGTATTCCTGCCTTGTGTTCTCACTGGAATTGGTAAAGAACAGGGTGACATTAAAGTCGTATCAACCCTTCAGGATCTGAGGTGTCGGCACAAACTCCTACCCCAGTGTCAGCAAATAAAGTCACTTAGGCTTAAAGACACTCTCCTATGATAACAAGAAAGCATGATTTAATGGTGTTTAGCAAATGTTATTAGCTCAATAGCCTTATTAGCTATTAGCTCAAAAGCCATGCTTGGCCATTGTAGAGTTGTCCCCTTCCGTATGAGGCTCCCTCCCCACTACTCACCTTCCCCCTGTGCTAACTGTCTTGGAACAACATCCACCTTTTCTGCATGCCTTGATGCAGGAAGACAAGTCTTCTCTCAGGGGGTGACAACGAAGGCTCTCCCAGGGTAGCTGTTGTGCTGTTCTCACTAGGAAGACGATAGTACTAGCACAGAATGAAATATGGCAAGTGGAGTGACAGCAGCTGTGTCTGGAGTGGCCTCAGATCCTATAATTACATCTCCCTTTATTACCTCTGCTAATGGCCCTCCAGGATGACAGAAATGATAATAAATTAACAGATTATGAACTCCACTTGCCACAAATTATGTGACTTTTTTTCAATTCTGGGAGCTCCCACTGCCAAACCACTGAAATAAAAAAAAAAATTAAAAAAAAAAACCCCGAAAAATTCCCTGAATGTCACATCCACTAAAGCAGCTTTTCTCAACCTGCAACTGGGAAGAAGGGGAAAATGTATGCAGCTCTGTGCTAGAGACAGAGACTCCTCTTTTGAGAGTCAAGGGATGACAGTGGACCCTTCAGCACCTTGCAGGATGAGACCTGAGAAAAGCAGCAAGATACACTAAGGGTACTTTCTGGATGTGATACCATCAACCAGAAATGCAGAAGGGCTGGGTTCTATCAATTCCTGGGAGCTGTAAGACGGCAAGGCTGTTAAATTTCATGACAAGAGGTTCTCCAGGGTTATATAATAGCAAGCCTGTGGATTTGTCCAGGTGAAATTAGCATTTACCTTTCCTGATCTCAAGTTATATATCATGGGAGACCCCAGGTTATATGATGTCTGTGCAGATGCAGCGGTACAGGCAGAGTCCTCCAGCCCTTGCATTCTACATGTGTGAATACTGGAGGAAAAGGGTCCCAGTTCTGTCAGACATTTCCAGTCTGGGCTTAGCATTGCAGCACCCCATCCCTCCCACCTGCCTGTCAGAGCTGGAGCCATTCACCACCTTGAAGTGCTTCTGGCAGGGGACTTTCCTGGGTGGTTAGGGCAATCGCACCTAGCTCTTCTATTCTCCTTGGCATAGGATAAAGCACAGTCCCTCCTGTGCAATTCCCACCTGCCATAACTGCCTCTGGGAAGAAGTGGTGAGCAGAGATGCTGGATGTACAGGCTTCTGCTCAGGTTAAGTAAATTTTTCTATTTTATTCTGTAGCAGAAAAGTATGAGCCATTTCTGTCCTGGATTCTCTCACTCTACTGCATGACTCTTTCTCAATCTTTAACAAATTCCATTGGCAGACCACAGTGAGGTGATGGCATAACCCCTTTTGTAATCCAAATGGGGAATGAAGATGCAAAAAGGCCACGTGACTGACACAGAAATTGGACTTAAGGCAGCAGCCTAAATGCTGGGCTCTGTGGTCAGAGCTAAGAGAGGGGTGAGCAAAGGAGAGATTCCAGATGCTAGAAACTGACAGTAGCGGTGCACAGCACCATTAGCCCCTTTCTCAGGGCTGATCTCAGTTCCCTGTGCTGCAAGTAGGAGACCTGGGGAGAAGGATCTCGAGCTGCATCAGCCTGTGTTCAGGCAGGAGGGCTGCATTCAGAAGCAGCACAATGCTGACTACAGAAGGGCCAGCCAAAGGATGAGGCACCCCTGAAGCACTCCCAGCCCGAGTAAGTGGTGGGATTCACCAGGTGCAGGACTGCAGGGAGCACAGGCTGTGCTGTACAGGAATCAATCTTGCAGTCATGGAGCTGGATTTGCAGCTCTTTTCCCCAGTAGCCTGGACTCCTCTTTAGCTGTTCCCTCTGGCACTCCTCCCCAACAGTTTATTGATTCTTCCCTCCCACCCACTGCTCCCCTCAGACCTTGCACACACAACACGTGACAGCTGATTGGTATCTGTTAATTAATGTGGCCTGGGGCCTCTTTTCTATTCAGTGGCCTGATAAGGGAAATTGGATGTCCAAGGGCTGCCAGGCCATTATCACCCTTTGCTTCCCCTGGCAACACAAACACAAAACATGGCGTAGTGATAAATAAATACCACTAACCCACCCTTCTGCCTTCCCTTCCCCAGCTGAGATAGTGCAGATAGAAAAAGAGAACCCACAGTCAGTCAATATAGCAATCATCAGCTCTTTTGTTAATTGCCAACTTGATAACAAGAGAAATCAAATGATCATCATGGTGGCTGGCTACCTAGGCCCTGGTGCGGGGCCAAGAACTGTGAGAAGGGAGGGCTGTGGGACAAAGGAGTCCTAGTACACAGCTAGTGGGACTGGGAGGCTCCTTGACAGAGGCTAATGAGCTCACAGGCCTCTGGGTAAGCCCCAAGGCTTAAAATAAGCCTCTGGGGAGAAAACTGGCAGGGGAGGCTGGTGGAGACAGCTGAAGGGTGCCTGGGTGTTCTGTTCTCTCACAGCCTTGGGAACCTTTAGATGCAGGGAGCTGCCAAAAAGTACAGGCCCTGCCTGTCACTGGTGGGCAGGAGCTGCCTAGATGGAACCAACAGACACACCGTGCTTGGCATCTCTGTCTGTAATGGCTATTGCACAGTGGCCAGCTCACAAGATCTTTCATGGTCTGGCCTTCAAGGGTACCTGGTACAGAGGAGAAAACAAACACAGCTTTCCTCCCTGTGCATTCCCCCTCGGAGCAGGCAGTGCCTGCATGTTTCAGACTCTCTACATCCTCAAGTGGGCTCTGGGGCTGTCAGAGGGGACTATTTCCAGATGGTGATTGCTCATTCTGTATTTGAGGAAAATGACTTGGTTCACTGCTGGGTGCTGGTTCCATTGCTACTGTGTTTGGCCATGGTTTAGGTACTTGTATGGCACCATAAAGGTAGGGGGTTTTGACACTGGGTAGGGTTGTTGGCTGTGAGATGCAGAAAGCTGGTGGTGTGGAGCTCAGTGAGTGAAGAAGAATAGAAGAAGATTCTATTCACAAATGTATTCAGCTTTTGAATACATTTCAGTGCTCTGTTGTGGCAGAACTTTTTCTCAGGGTGGCCAAAATGAGAGATTATGTAATGATACGTGTGTAATTCAGGCCTGTGGCATTTCCTCCTATCCCATCAGAAGCCCTCTGTTCTGCCATTGGAGTTTTCTTTTGGGCAGTCAGGGCATACTAAATAGGCTGCAGGACAAACCTACGGAGGAAGGGTGAGCAGGTCAGTGTGATACAAAACCATTGCTGCTATAGAAGAAGCAGACATCACTGAAAAGAGGTTATCACTAATCTTTGGTTGCCATAGATGCACTCAGAGTATGAGGATTCCTGCTTGAGGTTGTGGGTGGGCATGGGAGCAAAGAGAAGGGTAAGGTTGGGTCCATGTGTGCTGACTGCCACAGAGCCAGGGTCACTTTAGTAACCTTTGAAGCTTCCCCCACATCCCCTTTCCCTTTTTGAAAGCAGCAGGCCAAGGCGGGGAAGAGTGCTTGTAGTGAATCCCAGGGGAACTAAGGACCTAGGCTTCTAGAGGCTTTGCTGCACATCTGTTTGACCTTGCTTGTCTTTTTGGCTGTCAGGGTTCTCCAACCTCTCTCTTGGGGACCAGATGAGCCTTCTGCAGAGCGCCTGGATGGAAATCCTCATCCTGGGCATTGTGTACCGCTCCCTGCCATATGAGGACAAGCTCGTCTATGCTGAGGACTACATCATGGATGAAGAGCACTCTCGTCTAACAGGGCTGCTGGAGCTCTACCTGGCCATCCTACAACTGGTGCGCCGCTACAAGAAGCTCAAGGTGGAAAAGGAGGAGTTTGTCACACTCAAAGCTCTGGCCCTCGCCAACTCAGGTACAGCCCTCACAATCAGGGATTCAAGGCCCATGCTGTTGTTTAGTCTGGGGGGAACTAGGGCCTACTGCCCAACACTCTGCCTACACCATGCTACATCCTCAAAGCTCCTCTCTGTCCACAGAGCAGGCTCTAAGGTGGAGAACGTGGAGGAATGAGGCTTGCTGCTGCTAGAGCCCCAACTGTGCTCCAGCCCTGTAGTAACAGGGAGTGGAGCCAGACAGGGATGGGATGGGCTGGCTGCTGGCTTCTGGCAGTAAAAGGCAGGCTATGGAGGTCTTCTCCACTAGCAAGCTGGCTCCAGTGTTGTGAGTTCACAAAAGGGGATATGGGCTGTACCTGCATCCAGCTCAGCAGTGTTGGTCGTTTACAGCAAAAAGGGAACCCCTCGTCCCAGTTTCAAAGCTCACAAAAAAACTATGCAGCTGGGGTTGCCTGGTCCTGTCCTGCAGATGTTCAATGACCACACTGAATCCTCCTTTAACAGGGAGGTAGAGGGTAGTAGAGAGTAAGACATGCTGGCAGAAGCCTGATGTTGCCTCTTCTGTTTCTTCTTGTGAAGAGGATGAGGAAGGTGGTCACCCTCCACCTAGTACCTTCCATCTCTGTCTGGGGAGGGCTGTGGGAGACACGAGAGGTGCTGTGCACTGATGTTACACAAAAGCCAGACCTGTATTTGCTCACTAGTCCCTTCGAAAGGGAAACTGCTAAAGCTACTGTGTGACAAGGGCTCCCTCTATATCCCTCGAGTCTCACTGAATCCCATCAGCTGCCCTTGCCGAACTGCGTCGCGTAGGTCACAGAATTCCCCCTTGCAGCCCAGCAGTGAGTCGAGTATCTGTGTATGGCTAAAGCCACCTTCCAGAAAGACACAGTGTGAAGCTGAAGGGATTGAAGAGGGGGCAGATCTATATCTTTCATGGTAGCTGACTACTTCTCTCAGTTAAAAAAAACCCCACACCACCACCAACAAATCGCCACCAGCAAACCCCACCATATCTTTAACATCAGTTTGCTTGAGTTCAGGCTCCAGCTACTGGTCTTTACTGAGCTGTGACTCCAGGTCTTTTTACACCTGCCAGCTTGACATGATAAAGTTTCTGCTTTATGCACAGTTGCATTCCTTGGCTATAGATACATTACTTGAAGTGTAAACAAGTGTTCCAGAATGCTGTGAGGCTGCCCTGTCTTCATTTTACAACATTCTGTTCCTCTTTGCCATCTTTATTTCTTAGCAGCAGCAGTTTAAAAGGGAAAAAAAAAAAAATTACTTACAGCTCATTGATAAAAATGTTGCGTAGCATCTGGTTTTTTACTGATCCCTGTGGATTTCCACTAGAAAACTCCTCCTTCAGGGATGATTCATCACTGATAGCTACTTTGAGATCTGTCATCTAGCCAGTTACTAATCAATTGAAAGTGTGCTTTATTGATATTGCATAGTGCTAATTTTTTAATGAGAATGTCCTGTGGTGCTAAGCCAAGTGCCTTATAAAAGCCTAAGTCTATTATATCTATGCAGTTAACTTTATCAACCAAACTTGTAATCTCATCAGAGAATGAAATCAGGTTTGTTTGACAAGACCTCTATTCCAGAGTGTCGTGTTGACTGGCAGTAGCTGTAATACCATCTTATAAATCTTAATTGAACACCACTTCCCCCCCAAGCCCTTTATTTTGCTCTGGTTCGTGTCAGGCTAGCATGGAAATGATCAGCTAAGACCTAGGAAAATAGGTGCATCATTTGAACTTCTCCAGTCTTCTTGAATTTCTCAAAAATACCAAGTACTTGTTTATCACTAATCTGCCCAACATGGACTTCAGCCAGCAGTTTTTAGACCTCTTAAAGTCAAGTTATCCTTCTCTGCTGTAGAGTTTGTCCCTAACAGATGTCTAACATCTTCTTACATAAGCAACAGACTAAGAAGTCTTCATCATCTTCATATAACACAGGTACATAATACTTTCAAAACAGGTCAGAAAACTCACTGAGAACTTCCATCTCCTCTGCACTGCTATTAATAGTTTTAATCATCCCCAGGTGAAAAAGCCCCTCCCCCTCAATGGTAATTTTTCTTGTATTTCTTAAATATTTATAAAACTCTTCACTGTCCTTAGCCCTTCCAGCCATGGATTTTCCTCCGATGTCCTTCACTTCCCTTATCGATTTTCTACACTTCATAACTTCTGATTCATATAAATTGCTATCTATCTAGTTCCCTTTTTCAATTTCTCATATATTGCTTTTTTAGCTCTAATTGCTGCCTTCACTTTGCCACTGAACCAGGATGGGCAGATGGCCAAGGCTGCCCTCTCTCTATTGTGGGACGGTGGCTTTTGGCGATGTAATCAACTCTTGTTAAAGAACCTACCTCCTGTCTACCAGGAAGGTCACAGGATTAAACAGGGAGAAGGGCTCCTCAGCGAGGCTGAAGTGCTTAGGTAGTGGTTGTGACAGGGCAAGCGCCACTCTGGGACATTTATCTGGCCCATGCTATGAGCAGAAGCACTGCAGGGCCTGAGCCTTGGTGCTGTCAGGTTCTTCATGGTGCAACAGAAGCACTCTCTGCTGATGTTGCTCACTGCACTGGGAGGACAAAGCCTCGGGTAAGCCTTATGGAACAGTCTACATCAGGAGTGGAGAAACACTGAGCAAAGACAGAGCAGAACCAACACTCATCAGCTGCATTGGGGTTCTCAGTCCAGTGCTGTGGAGCCAATGTAAGGGTCAGGAGGCACAGTGTGTTGTCAGCTGAATGGGAAAAGGCATGTTGATGTCATGCGTTTCTCCTAATACAGCTACAAGTGCAGCTATGTAAGAGCATAATCCACAAAAGTCCTGCTTTGTTATTTGTATTGAAACAAAGTAAAGCACAACATCTCATTGGTCATGTAATTAAAGCCTCTTACAACACACACATAAGGAAGTTAGAATGCAGCATTTTTCCATGTAACCTTCATAGTCAACTTCTACATTCTGTTAATTAAGTTATTAGTGTATTTTTGGCATGGAGTAGACTTGCAGAGCCTGCATGTATGTGTTTGCATGCAAACAGCTGATTCCTAACCCTACAGGAATGTAGATTGCCTCTGGGCCAGGCCCAGGCTCCCTTGGGTCAGAGGTGGGGTTTAAAGCTGAGTGCTTAGATTAGCGCCTGTGCTGTCTAGACCGCTTTCTGCCTTGCCTCCCATATAGAAATATTCCTGAATTTCCCCCGTCCCTGCTGGTGTAACTGCTCATACAACCAGCTTCTAGGGATTTTTGTCTCTTTGTGCAGCCCTGAGTAGTCTGACCCTTTGTTTCTAGGAATTAAACCAAATGAAAACAGAAGTGGGAGCTCACACACTGCTCACTAGACAAGAAGCTGACAGTAGGCCGACCTTGCCAGAGCTGTGGCTGATCTCTGAGTCCTCAGTGTACTGCACCAAGGACACACCTGCTGGGACTGGCAAAGACAATTCAAGCAAACTGTCTTCAGTAACTGCATTTTAGAGAGCTGAGAAATGAATTCTTAATGCCCAGAGCAGCAAGCTGATCACCCATTTTTGACAGCGATGGGGTGCTGCAGACTTACGTGCAGCGCCAGCAGGCCCTTTTGATGCATTCTTAGGTCCTCTTTTCTCAAGAATACAAACTGAACAACATGTGTCTATCCCGCCAGGTTAGCATACAGCACATGTTCAGTTAAGGACATCCCAGACTGGCCAAACCTTATTTCCCTTTGGGTTTTTTTGCCCAAGTGCATTTTAGTGCTGAGGTGGAGGAAACAAGGCCTGCATGCAGCAAGGGGATGTGTAGCAACTTCTGTACTAATGGGTCCTGTGAGGTCCCTGTTCCTCTTGCTCCTGCCAGAAGCTGCAAGAAAAGAGTCAGGTGAAAAGGCAGTGGGCCTTGTCCATTTTCATGTCTGCTACGTACCCCATGCCAGCAGGGCTGGAGAAGGGCTCCTGACATGAAGCCTGACTTCTTTACAGAGAGTGGTTAGGTGCTGGAACAGGCTGCCCAGGGAGATGGTGGATGCCCCGTCCCTGGAGGTGTTCAAGGCCAGGTTGGTGGGGCCCTGGGCAACCTTGTGTAGATCCAGGCCTGAGGTTAGTGGCCCTGCCTGTGGCAGGGGGGGTTGAAACTGTATGATGCCTGGGGACCCTTCCAACCCAGACCATTCTATGATTCTATGATTCTAGGCCAGTTGACCCTCAGGGCCGTGGTCAGGCAGCCTCCCTCCACCTCAGTGCTCTGACAGCTGTAAAAATTCATAGCTATTGATTTTGTAATTAACAGTTTATCAATGCCATCGACACCAGCTCACTGATGGATTGCAAGGAAATTAATCCTGCAATGTTATTTTATTTTTTGCAGTCAGCTGCCAATTTTGAGCTTCTTTCAGCAGGGTGGGTGGGGGGAATAGGGCAGGCTTTGATCTTTATTTCCCCAATTCCTCTCTCTGTATCTGTCTAGTTATTCAGTGCTGTTAAGTCTCATCTTACAGAAGTCAGGTGACAGAAGGATACAGCTTTGGCATTCTGTCTACTGTACAGCAGCAGTACCCAAATGCAGAGCACCCACTTTGACCTGAAGCATGGCTCAATGCCTGGTGCTTCTAGCACCCACTGGGATCTGCAAACTCTGGTCTGTGATTGCTTCTCCTCCTTGTGCCCCTAGCCAGAAAGACATTAAACAGAACAGCTGGAGGACATTTCTCTCCAAGCTCCAGCTCTTAATGCTTCTAGTCTCCAAAATTACCTCCACAATTTGGCAGGAAACAGATCCCACTCACTTCTGTATGGTGTATGGAAATTTTCCAGAGGTGCTACCTGTCTGGGACAAGTTGCCAGACTGATTTGGCAACATGCTTCTCCCTCCCTACTTTTCAGAACCAACCTCTGTGGCTAGCTTGGGTCATTGTGATGACCTGCCAGCCCTTCTCTGTGGTTCTTTGCTTGGTCTCTTGGATACAAAACACAAATGCAGCAAGAACAATCTTTCCTTAGTAGGCTTAATGGAAATACAACCCTTAAGTATCTTCTAATTAGTGCATTCCTTCTAAACAGCTTCTTAAACAGCTTTTTTGCTAGACATAATATTTTCCCAACTGGTCTAATACTTCATAAATCATGCATCATAAATAGCATTTACTATCCATGTATCTTACCAAATTCACAGTCTCCAATTTGTGTTGCACTCTCCATAGAGACGCCACATATTTCTAGAGAGATTTTGGCACTTCAGACAGCTTTCCTCCCCTTCCCTGCTGTCACACTGAGGAACCCACATCCTCACGTTTGTGTTGTAGGTGTGTGGGCTGGGCCAGAGCACTGCCACACTGCAGAGCCCGCCTGCAGTGGCAGATGGTGCAACTACACGTGTGTATTCGTGCTTGCTGTAGTGTCCCTTCACTGCTGCTTCTGGATTCGTAGCAGTGGCAGGAATCTTTGTCAGCGGGCTCAGTATTGATTAAAGGTCTCCAAACAATGAAGACAAGGAAACAGCATCTCCAGTTCTGTCAGCGTTGTAAGGAAGAAGCAAGTATCAGCAAGATGAAAAGGAGAAAATCTTCAGTGATGTTGTGGCTGGTTAGCTTCCCTAAGCTCCCTGCTCTTTGGTGCTGCCCTCTGTCACTGTGACTTACCTGCAAGTTCAACTCGGGTTCCCCAGCTTGGACCTGGACTGGGTCACTACTGTCTCCCTTTCCCTCAGAGACACACCAGGGAGGTGTGCTCACCTCACAAACCCTGCTAGCCTCTCTGGCAGCTTGTAGAAATCTTAACTGGTAGCTTAGGGAAAGAGGCCTTGAAGGAGGTGTCAGTTTCCTTTAGTGAAGCAGCAAGCTCCCTGAGCAGCTGCTGGCAGTCTCTGCAAATGGCATGGTGCGGGGGGGGGGGGGGGGGGGTGGGGGGGTGGGGGGGGATATGCACAAAGGTGGGGCTAGCAACACCCATGGGCACACTGGTTATGACCTACTGGGGCTTTTCTGTCTTGCTGACACCCTGAGCAGCTGCATGGCAATTAGGCAGTTTAGACAGATGAAGCGCTATAGCAGTGTTAATTATTCTTAATGAGATTGTTCCCAAGCGGCAACACAGCAGCTGCTGCCCCTTGCAGGGTGACTCTCCCTGTAAGGAGCGTGGAGGGCAAGTGAATGTGCACGTCACAAAGGGCCCCAGCTTGACCCCACACAGCCTTGGGGGGTGCTGGCAAAATGGGCAGCACATTGGGCACAATGTGTCATGCACCCCTTACAACTTTATCATCCCTGCACTGCTTGGGCCAACCCAGTGGGCTGATGCCAATCTTCACAACAGCAGCACCAACATCTGCCAACAAGGTGGGGTGTTTTTTTTTTTTTCCCCTTAAGAAATAAAATAACAACACACACACCCCTCCATCCTCCCTCCCTCCCCCCCCCAAAAAAAAAAAGATAGAAAAAGAAAAGCAGCTTTATCTTCAAGACTATGAAGGATTTCCTTCCTCATGTCTCACTTGTCTGTTTGCTGATTTTTCTCCCTCCCCCCAGACTCCATGCACATAGAGGACATGGATGCAGTGCAGAAACTCCAGGACCTTCTCCACGAAGCCCTGCAGGACTACGAGCTGAGTCAGCGCAACGAGGAGCCCCGGCGAGCAGGCAAGCTGCTCCTGACCTTGCCCCTCCTGCGGCAGACGGCCGCCAAAGCTGTGCAGCACTTCTACAGCATCAAACTGCAGGGCAAGGTTCCTATGCATAAACTCTTCCTAGAAATGCTAGAGGCAAAGGTCTGACAGCCCCAGCGCCAGCCGAGAGTGGCCGGGGAACAAACTAGAAACAAAGATGCAGACAATGGAGCAATCCAAACAGCAGCAGCAGCCACCGCCGGCTTTTATCTCCAATCATTTATTATGGAAGAATTATTTAATGTCTATCTGTCGGCGTGACTGCAGAATCTCGTGTACAGGAGGGGGGAAACTCTTTTAATCAGTCACCTGTTTCTCTTTTTTTTTTTTGTTTGTTTTCTCTGTGGGAAATACCAGAATATGCTCTTGCACTTGTTGAGGCGGTCGTCGGGGCTCAGCCCCTCTGAGCAGTGATGCTCTCAGCACTGTCCAGGCCACCTGCTCCCCAGCCCCCTCCGCCAGTGCTGGAGGGGGAGTGGGGACAGAAGCAGGAAGAGAGGAAAAATAGAGTCAATATAAACTTTATCTGCTGGTGTTGAGGGGTCAGATGGAAAGGGAAGCAGCCGTGGTCCTTCTTTTTGTCACCTTTCTGGCTCTAACCATAGAGCAGATGCTCCTTTGGAGAAAAGTGCTGCTGGACCTCTCCTGATCAAAACGGCTGCCTCCCAGGCTCCTCTAGCGACAGCTAGCACTTGTACATACAGGCCCCACTTCTTACTGGGAAAGATGCTCCTAACTGTGTAAGATATTCTGCGCCCTTGTACAGTGTGTCATTATGCCTGGCTAGTCCCTCCCATGTACAATCCCCGCAGGCCCCTAAAGAGGTAGGGTGTGTGACCCCGAGAGAATGCAAGTCCCCTTGCTCAGATGGCAAAAAAAGAGAGAAGAGCCAGTTAAATTTCAGCACTGGGTTGACTTGATAATCTCTGCATCCTCTCCTATGTGGTGCTAACTAAATTCTTCCACACTTTTCACCCCGTAGTGTATCAAACCTGCCTCTTCAGCTCAGCTGAGTGCCATTCCCCACTTGTTCCTTGTGGCAGAGAAGACAAGGCTTTGTCTGCATGGTTACTGCCCGAGTATAAACACACCCCAAACCAGGGCTTTTCTAGAGTTCATTAACGTGATCACTCTTTGTCTCCACAGAGACTTAGGCTTTTTGCCAAATGCTAGTTAGGCATCAAGGGCACTGCTTTTTCAGAGGAGGCAACTCTTGTGCCTGAGAGATTGCTTTTTTTGTGGCAGCCTAGGGAAATAGGAGGGTGGCCTGAAACCCCCGACATCCCAACTACTGTCTTCCCCTGCCTCATCCCATTATCCTCATCAGCAGCAAAAGAGCTAGCATAGATTATACCTGGGCCTGGTAAGAGGTTTTCTCACTGATGAGAAAGTAAATATTTGACCTTGAGGTGGTAAGAGAAGTGGGGGAATGATTATTTACTCCTCTCATGTAACCAGGTTCCCGCTGTCTCCAAGCCCTGGTTTTGATCTGCTTAAGCCACAACTGCTGGCTCCCTCAGTACCCAGAGGGGAATGTGGGTGACTGGCAAAACTGGCTGTTGGCATTCTCTGAGATTTTATTATTTAGGTCACTTAGTTTGAGCCAGCCTGAACTGATGAAACCTGAATGTATTGTCTGTTTTGTGGTCAGTGGTATGGCAGTAGAGGTGAGAAAAAGCCTCTGAGCTACATTGGAGACACCACTCTCTCTACTGCCTCTGTTCCCCTCAAGCTTCCATCCCTTCCTGGATAGCCCAGGAGAAATGCAGTGTGGCAGAGGAGTTCTTTGCCCTAGCAGGAGGCTTTTCAAACCAGGGTTGAGGTGTGTGATTGGGGAGACACTGGGTGCTCGTTCTCTACTGGAGCAGAACGTGTCACGGCAGGGCTGTCAGTGCTGCAGAGCAACCCCCAGTCTGGCTCAGAGACTGGGGCACTGACCTCTCAGCTCCTGTAGTCAGCCCATTCCTTGTACTTGAGTTAGTTCAGTTCACCCCCCTTGAGTTTTCCCTACACTCTCACTCATTTTGTACTCACTTGATAAAAGGGTTTCAGTCTTGCTTCAGGCACACTAGTAAGCCAACAGAGACTTAAGGGGCAGGAGGCACACAGGAGCTGGGACTGCTTCCATGCTCACAGCAGTAGCAATTCCCCAGTGACCTTGTGCTTTGAACAGATACTTCTGCTTCTCTCCCCAGCTCCCTCCCAGAGTCAGCTAGGGAGAAAAATGAGAGGCTTTTGGTTGCACTCACAATCCCTGCTCCCACCTGTGACTGCGAGGGACCAAAGAGAAAAGAACACCATCACTATAGAGCCAGCTTGCCATGTCTTGCACCCTGGCAACTCCTTCTGGCTGTGGCATAAATGCTGTCACAAACATGCTGCATTGCACTACCGCCTCTAAGTTTGACTCACTTGACCACTGTTGCTTCCCTGCAGATTCGCACCCAGCTTAGACACAGCACATTGTCCCCCAACCTGCTGTGCAAAGGTAGCTGTCCCAAAATGGGCTGAAAAGTTCCTGAGAGGCAATCCTTTCTCTGTTGGACCCTGGCTGGAAAGGTCACCTACAAAAACCAAACAAAAAGTTCTTCCAGCTTTGTTGTATTTGGACTCAGACCTGCTTTCCAGAACAGGGGGGAGAAGGGGAGAGCTATCTACCAAACGTGAGTGTGGAGAGCTGCTGAGTTAGCCTCCAGCCCACAGAGCCTGCTGGCTACTTAGCACAGGGCTATGGATCGCAGGCAACTGCTGCCTTGGCAGAACAATATAAAGATAACAGACTTTTTTTTTCCCAGGACCTTCTTTCTCCATTACAGCTGCACAGCCTTGGAGCCCATCTGGATATTCCTCCACTGCTTGAAGATAATATACCTGTAAATGTTTGCAGTGCTTCTGAAATAGGATGGGAACTGACCAGACAGTAACAAGCATATATCAATCTCTTTAAGCAAGGAATGCAAACCCTTCCCCAGGAACCAGGACAGAAACACCTGTCTAGATTTAACCCTTAAAAGGCTTGTACTATCTTAAATTTGGAACCAGGTCAGGTCTCTTGGGCCTCTCAGACCAGTGCAGGACTCGCACGCATCTCTTCCCAGGTATTCTGACCTGCTGTGCCTCACTAGTAGTGTCACGCTGCCACAGCTGAGGGGCATGTCCGGCTATTCGGTGAGCTGGGCTTGCAGGGAAGGGTAACAGTGTAGTCCTCTCGGAGGGCTTTGAAGCAGGGAACTGGGCTTCAGTCACTGCCTCGGTCTTTGCTCACAGTCTCTTACATAAAGGTCTGGGGATGTGGAAGTTGAGAGCTGAACTAGAAAACAGGTTCTGGGTCAGCACCCTGTCTGCCATTCATTTGTACTGAGTCACAGAGTCAGCACCATGCAGCTCCAAGAGATGACAGAGCCTTGGGACACAAATGGGCTCTATGACTTAAAGAAGAGCAACACAAAGCTGCAGAGGTAAGTGTTTCAGTGACAGTGAATAAGCACGAAGCCCACATCCAGCAGCTGTGGTAAAGGCAGCTCCAGCCCTTGATTTGCATGTGCAGATAACAGAGACCACGTACCTGCCAGCTACTACAAAAGGTAATTCTTCCCAAGTGACCACCCCGTCTGTATTGGGCACATTCTTCTCTGGGAACAGCGCTGTCTGGCCCGTAATGCAAAATTAATTTCATGGGGATCAATTAAAAGGAAAGGTAAAATACCACACATGGTTAGGTTTCTGGGGAAACTTGGGCATTACACCTCCCAGCAAAACTGTGAAGCTGTGAACCCCACAGAACAATCAGAACCTTGCAGTATTGCTCATGCGAAGGGGGCATTATTTTTCTCTTTGTAAGCTAAGTCACTTTTGTTTTGTTTTGTTTTTTTTAACTATTACAAATATATAAAACAAAATACGCTGCACCAGACATGTAAGCAGCTACTAGAGGGAAAAGTCACTGAGAAAGACCCTAGAATGTAACTTTGTTGAGCTTTTTTTAACAATCAGAGCTGAGAAAAAGAGCTTCCACTCTGTATCCACAGGCTATAAATGGTTGTGGCCAAAGGCCACGCTGTTGTTCTTGTGGCTGGGGTAGATGGAGAAGCTGGAGAGACAGAGGCTGTGAGAATGATGCAGGGAGTTATAGACAGTGAAATAAACAGTATCTACTTAACTATTATCTGCTCCTTAAAAAAAAAAAAAAAAAAAAAAAGAGAGAGAGAAAAAACCAAACCTGTTAAATTGTATTCTTGTGGTACAGGTCATTTCAAACAAAACAAGAAATAAAACACAGAAATGTAAAAACTAACCCAGACAGAGTAATGTTTATTGTGGAGGAGGAGCTGCTCCGGTCTGTCCCTCAGGATGCACATGGCCCCATGAAGAGGCTGGGGGAGTGGGTTGGGGGGGGAAGGTATGGCTTGTGCACACTGTGGGAGGGGAGAAAAGCCCCAGCCCTTGCTCTTAGAAACGCTCGTTTGGGGTTTTCCTGTATCCAGAAAAAAAGTTCCCAGCAACTTTCTGAGTCCTGTGAGACTCACTTTGCTGAGGGGTGGCCAGACAGGCCTGTATTGCCATGGACCAGTCTATTTCTTGCTCGTTTTCTCCCCACACTCTGCACTTCAGTGGTGCAAGGAATAAACATGAGCTAGTGATGGAAAAGCCTTGAAGTTGTTCCAGTGAAAAACAGAATCTGTAATCATAAAATAGACCACTGGCTTAAACCCAACAGTGACTTCATGAGTGTTGCAAACATTACAGCATCTGTCCAGTGCTTATAAAGTGTGTGCAAGTGCTGAAGTCATGGCATTTGCATTGATCTGGTGGTCAGGCAGGGCAGGAGGGCAAGCTCAGGTCTGCTTGAGAAAGCAGAAGGAAACGTGCTGTGGTAATCAGGGCAGAGATGTGAGAAACAAGGACTCCAGGTTTTTAATTCTACTTCTGGCTATTGAGCACAGACAGCACCACACCCTGTGTAAGCACCACCATCTCCATTACACACCTCACCTGGCCAATACTGCTGTGTCCTTCTTCCAAGCAGTGACACTCACTGGGTTGATGTGTGTAAACAGACTCAGTCTTTGAAGCCGCACGATCCCTTTCCAGTTCCCAGAGGCACCTCACAGCCTTCCCCACAGCCCACCTGCAGTTAGACCCCAAATGTTGTATTCAGTCACAGAAGGTTTGGATTTGGCCACCACAGTAGGACTTTAAACCAGACTTTACCTTGTGTTTGCACAGAGACGCTCAAGCTGTGGCTTTGCAAAAAGCAGTAGCTTTGGGCTTCTGAAAAGTTTCTGTGGCACCTGGAGCTGCTGGTGTCAAGAGGTGGGTAGGGGTAGCCAGAGCACTACAGCCTGGAGTCCACTGCTCTCTTCAAACATCCATCCAGGGATGTAAGTTTTCCTCAGTCCTTACCTCCAAAATTGCAACTGCCTTCCTTTCATTTCCTGGCCACCCTTCTGCTTTGCCTAGGTTTTCCTAGGCTTTCCTTACTCACTAGTGTCCAATCACACTGGAATTTTTAAAAAAAAAAAATAGTAGTATGGGGGGGAGTCTTTATAGCAATCACACCAAGCACTGGGAGAAACTGAGGACAACCCAACATTTCCTCTTACAGATGAGCTTCCCAGGAAATATTAGAAAAATTCTTTTCTTTGATTAGCTGGGGAGGCAAGGAGAGTTTTATACTATCAGTGTTGAGTTCTCTAACACATTGCTCTCCCCCAAGTTAAAGGCACATTTAACTACTCGATGTGTTCCTAAGCTCCAAATACTAAAACATTACAGCAGTAGGTGCTTGTGGCTACCTGCCCATGAAATGATAAGCAACAAGATAGTCCTCTTTCAGGCTAAGGCATCACACAGGGAATCAGAGCAAACATTAGCTGACATACACTGTAAAGCTTCGGTGTTCGACTTCCCAGTAACAGAAAG
Organism: Porphyrio hochstetteri; assembly: GCA_020800305.1. Lineage (NCBI taxonomy): Eukaryota > Metazoa > Chordata > Aves > Gruiformes > Rallidae > Porphyrio > Porphyrio hochstetteri. The sequence goes on along the minus strand of CM036908.1, from coordinate 8,761,474 downwards.
CTGGAGAGGCTGGGCTGTGAGTCTGGCTTTCTTCACAAGAGACTTCCTCTCCTGTGGCAAACAGTTTGAAATGACACCATAGCAAAGCCTGAGCACCTGCACCTGGGGAGTGAGGACAAGCCTAACAGTGTGCTGGGGTGCCTGGAAGAGACAGCAACTAGTAAGATGGGTTTAGAAAGAACAAGGATAGTTCACCAAAACACAACAGCCCTGCTGCTGGCCAGCCAAAACCAACAGCCTTGTTCCAAAAGCCCTGTGGCCAGTGAGGCTTTACAGTAGCACTGACAGCTTTGAGAGGCCCATCATGCTTCTGGTCTCAGCGTGCTTCCTTCCACAGGGCTTGGGTGAGGCTGGAAAAGTCTTCACCTCTGGGAGTAGCAGCATCCAAGATTAAGAGTGAGGTCACAGGGAAGATCAGAACTGCCCAGGGGCTCAAAACATCTTTTGTGAGGAAAACTGAGAAGACGAACAACAGCTACCACTGACACACCACAGATTTGCTAAAGACTTCAGTGCTTCACCAAACCCTTTGTAAATCTAAACAGCCCCACAGTGACTGCAACATCTCTTGGTGGTAGGCACAGCATATGCAGAAACAACTGCATTGGGTCAGAACACAGGCCTGTTTGGGCCACTGCTCCTCTCTGCTGAAGTAGCCAGCAGCAGACACCAGAGCATAAAAACAGGGCACGGAGGTATCATTAAGTCTCCCAGTGATTTAAGAATCAAAGACTACCTGAGCTAGAGTTGAGGTCTTCACATTTAACAACCCCCAGTGTTTTTTCTTACATTAATTTCTCCAGTCCTGTTTTCAATCCCAGGCATCCAACCCCTGCAGCAATGAGTGCCCTGGATCAGTACCTCCTTTGCCTGTTCTGAACATGGTGTCACCTCATCCTATTTTATGTTCCTACAGCTTGTATTAGAAGACAAAACAAACAGCCCCCTGCTCGCTTTCCCCTCCCATTCACAAATCTTCTAGGTCTCTCAATTTCACCCACAATCATCTCTTTTCAGGGAGGAAGTAGAGCTGCCAGCCTTACCCCTTCACTTGGTACCCACTGCCTGAACAAAGTTAGGCAGATGTGACCATGAGAAAGGCAAATGGCTGCCTTCCACTGCTTGATCTTGATGCTTTAAAGACAAGTACAAAAACCTAGTCCCTATCTGAGATACAAAGACAGATAGGGACCTCTCTTTCTGTAGCTATCTACACACAAACATACACACTCATTGCATCTCTTAGTTATGCTTTCAGTCACAGCACTACTGGAGTACAGCATTACCTTCAAAATGGCTTAGAAACAAGATCAGCCCATTTAAACCATGCTTCCTAACAGTAAGAACAATAACAGATTGGAATCCTTCTTCCTTTACATGGATGTGGCCTTTTCTCCAAATGAATTTTACACTTTTTTATCCATCTGAAACAAACAGGAAACTAAAAAGGCACCATGGCTGCCTTCTGATTTAATCCTTTTATTACACAAATGAATGTTTTAAAACCAGCAGATTTTAATGCATTCCTTGATGTATTAAGAGGGGTTTTTATTTTAACATTCACCTTCCTATTGCACAGTAAGAAGCTGATTTCTGTTTAGAAATCCCCACGTGCTTAATTCAGAAATAGCAATGTCTTTCTAAATGCTCAAAATCAGCACATTGACCATTCCATAAAAAGGTCTCAGAATCAAGTGCATTCTTTTGATGAATGAAATTATTATACATTTTGGTCTCTGATTTCAAGAAACTGGCACTACCTTTTCAATGAGCTTTATCTCACATCCCCAATGTAAGTGCAGTTGTTGAGTAATAAAAGGCAGGGCAGTGATCAGATAAGGAGAAGCCAGGACAGAGCAAACTGAAATCACTTTGCCTAAATTGGCAAGAATCAACACAAAACAAGGCTGCATTTAATAGATCCGTTAGAACAAAGCATATAAATCATGGTTTTGAGAGGGGTTAATTTACACCATATGCCAATTAAGTCAAGTGCAATACATAAGATATGAATAATCTCATTGGAGTGAAGAGTGTTATATTTGGAAGGAAAACTATTTAACTGAAGCCAAAATTATAATCACCTTCAATAATTACATTTCCAGCATTGTAAATTCTTTTCCATCACACCACTGAAAGCAGTCAATGCTGCAAGTCATTTTCTATTACCATTTACATTATTAAACTCAAACACATTAACCAAACTCTTGTTTGGGCATTTTTTTGACAGTGGTTCATGCTACTACAAATCAATGAGCCTTTGGGTCAGTCTTAGGAAGTACAATCTCATCAGATATATTTCAATCCAATGAACCCTTGTAACCAAGCCTGGGATAATCACTTATTTCCCCTCATTGTTTTTGTCATCACATCATAAAAGTTCAGCAGCATCCTAAGAGAGGGACTCATGCTTTTGGGACCAGCATTAGCATGGGCGTCACATTTTCGAGGTGCAATCCCCAACTCTGCCACTGCTTCAGCACTTCTTGCTCAGACTCACTTTTTCTAGCTGCAGAAAATCCTAAATCACTACTGCTGCTTCTGTGCATCTCTTCTTTCCACTGCAACTCTACCATTTCTCATGATGAGGCACCCGCTATGATCCAGCCTGGTTCCCTGGCTAATCTTTGATGCATTTTTGTTCCTTCACTCCTGCGATAGTCTCTCTTCCTCCTGCCTCCTTACTCCTGTCCTGCTTCTGGCATACTGCCCATGTCTCAGGGGCAGGCAGTGAATATTGCATCCCTGCTGGCAGCCCACCATACTGAGCTGCTCCAAACCCCTTGTGGGATAGACTGTTACAGCTCCCTTAAAGACAGGGCCAGCCCGCTCACTGTTGGGGATACCTTCCACTTGGATGGAGGGTCACCCAATTAACAGTGCTTACTGCTTCCCCACTGCTGAGGCCCTACTAGATGCCCTGTTTTCCAGCTCTGCAGGGAATACAGTGACACAGAAGTGATGCCAGACCAAGGTGGGGGCTGCAGGAGGGCATTTGCAAAATGACACCGTTCCTGCCATTTGGGCCACTCATCCTTTCCCTTCATTCTCAAGCTTGTCTTTTCAGGCAGGAAGGAAGTACAGATCTGAGACAAAGGCCACAGTCAGACTAGATCACAGCAGCATCTGTGGCAGCTCCAGTTAACTAGATAAGCTATAGCAAACCAGTGTAATGCCACGCTCACCTCAGGCTCCCCTGCACAACTCAAGAGACCTTCAAAAACCCTTCCTGGCCTGCAAGGCCACACGTTGCACATAGCAACACGTGGTGTTGCCAGTGCAGAGCTAGAAAAGCTGCCTTCCCATGATGTGGTGGTGTTCACTTGGCAAAATAGTTATTAACCCAAATTGAATTACATTTGATGACAGTTGAGCCACATATGGTACAACTGAGTGATATGCCATGGGAGAGGAACTAACCTGTGCTGGGACACTGCTTCACAAGGTGAGCAGAGCTGACTAGATGTCCTTCATGGAAGCGTCCTGGTGACTTCCCAGCCATTAATGAGAAATGAGATAATCATCTCTTCCATGCACAGTCATCAGGTAACTAGCTACCCAGCAAGCCAGGAACACACAGTGCCTTTGAAACAAACATGAGAGAAAAAATATGATAATACAAAAGGAACATTAAGAAGCATCTCAGCATCTCTGTGCTTTGGACTTGTCTGAGGAGTCAACCAATCTTTGCAGTTAGCTTTATGCTTCACAGTTACTGCTGCTAAGCAGGTTAAAAAAAATAATCTCTTCTGTTACTCATCTCTCTTCACAGTCCCCAATGTCTGCTTCTTCCTGGGACAATATATATATATTATATTATATCCCTGCCAGTCACACCATAGGTACCACTTATTTCTACTGGATTATTTATCATTACTTAGGAAAGCTCCTGCCTTTGTGTTTAGATGTTTTTTGAGCTTTCAAGGAGAACAGAGTAAGAGAAGCAAGACAAAGGTATGAGAACATGATGCAGTTTATTCCTTAACTAATTGGCATATCTAACTTTACTGCCTGTTTCCCATTTATCAGCCTGGCAGGGTACCATGACATAGACATGAAGATTTTTGCCCTACCTTCATCATCGACCCCTGCATCCATAGCCATGCAGTAGGCAAATGGGAGGCCCTGCTGAAGAAGGAGAGAAGCAACCATTAACAGAGGAAAGCATTAATGTCACCTTGTTCCTCACCCTAGCCCTCAACATGACTGTTCCTTCTCTTCCTAGACTAAACCTTGGATGATTTCACCTCGTGGGAAGGGAAGGGAAGGGAAGGGAAATACATCATGAAAGGGAGAATGTGTCAATTCAGAGCTTTGGTGTCAACGGAGCTGGAAACTTCCTGAAGACATCAATGAAGCTTAATCAGACACCCACATACAGGTGGGGTGGCAGGAAGCTATTATGAGCTTTTACTGCATATTCCATGTGGAACAGGATTATTGAGCAGGATGAGAAAAGTCCACCTGAATAAGACAGAGCAGAGCCCAGCACTCTTCAATGCCAAAAGACAAGCTGAAAGGTATTTTTCCCCATCAGCAAGAGATTTCCCAATACCCTCAGTGTATGCTCAGTTCTCTGGGAATCATCATCTCTTTGGCTGAGAAGCAGAATTCAATCTGTTGGCCCAAATCGGGGTTTTGATAGTCAGAGGCAAATACTCCAAAGCAGAGGGAATGAGGGGCATTAGATGCAGAGGAAGGAATGCTGGGAATGCTTTCCAGCAGGAGGTAGAGAGCAAAACTATGGTTACCTTTGAAATGCAGTCCAACCTGGATACATTTGTGTGAGTCACAGGGTCCCTCCCACACCCCTGTTCATGTGTTCCTAGGGCTCTTCTTTATGCAGAGGTGGCTGTAGGTGTCTCTGCATCACACTAGACAGTCTCTCTTGGAGAAGCAGGCCTTGAAGGCAAGTACTTATCCAGACATCAGAAGATAGTGCTTCTCTGTGCCAGACTGCACCAGAGACCTTCTGAAGAGACCTCTCTCCTAGAATTACCCTTTCCAAGTAATGAAGATGAGACACCTCCTGAGACTGAAGTGTCAGGAGAGCAGATGCCGGAACAAACTGCTAAATAACAAATCAGCAGCACAGTGTACCATGTACATCCAAGAGATCTGTAGGGTAATTCGGAGGATGGAAGTGGCTGAGCTGCTAAAATCATGAATTCCATCATTAAAATCAGCTGTTCTACTGGAGTAATGAAGGGTAGAAAATGTAAGTTGTTCTAAAAAAGGCATATGGGGTGATCTGGAAAGTCACAGACCACTGAGCTTTAGTTTGAATCAGGTAAATTGGTTGAATTATCTCATAAAATTAGAATTGTGGGAAAGGACTGGCACAAAGAATTCATTTAGTTTTGCTCCAGTGTCCTTGCCATCTTTCCACTGCTCCTCAGTACCTTACAAGTCCTGTTGCTTCTTCTGAAGTCTCCTGCTTAGATCATTCCTCATTACTTTCTGCACATTTGGCTATGTCCTACTGAAAAATCGCTTTTCATCCTAATCACAGAATCACAGAATGATTTGGAAAGGCCCTCAAATACCACCTAATACCACACCCCTGCTGTGCCATGGGCAGGGAGCCCCTCCACTAGACCGGTTACCCAAAGTCCCATCCAACACTGCCAGGGAAGGGGCAGCCACAGCTTCTTTGGGCAGCCTCACCACCTTCAGAGTGAAGAATTTCTTCCTTATATCTAATCTAAATCTACTCTCTTTTAGTTTAAGGCCATTACCCCTTGTCCTGTCACTACACTCCCTGGCAAAGAGTCCCTCTCCACCTTTCCTGTAGGTCCCCTTTAGGTATGGGAAGGTAGCAATAAGGTCTCCCTGGAGCCTCCTCCTCCTCCATTCCACCTAATTTTGTCCTGGGAAAAAAACTGCATAAGCAAAATATTTGTATTTATTGATGTAAGAACTGTATTGCCACTGTGGGTACTACTGAGGAAAGAGGCAATAGCAGAAATCATACTTGGTGTCCTGGTGATCCAGTTTTGGTCCCTCCCTTGTCCCAGTCTTAACAGACAAGAACTATATCTTCTAGGAGGCTAATTAATTAAACTACTGCAAGCTGTGCTTTACCACATGAAGACCATGTAACACCCTGTAGCAACACTTTAGCAAAGAGTTTTCTATATGAACCCTTATATGATGCTTGATCCAGATGGACCCTTATGATGGAACAAAAGGGCAGATGATCTCTTCAGTTTCCTTGGCAAGATACACAGAAAAGAATGATCCAACGGGTGTCTTGGTTCTGTGCCTGGAAACAAGCACTCCCATCCATCCCCCATCCCCACTGATTCAGGACTTCGTTTTATATTGCAGCACAACTCCTTTTTCTGTGCAAAGAGTGGGGAGGAAGCAGCAACTTATAAAAGATGCTGGCCAGGGTATGGCCAGACTGCAGAGAACACAGCCAGGACGTGACATGCCAAGAGCAGAGCAGGTGATACATACAGAGTAAGCTCCTCTCACAGAACTGGGAGCAGGGGAAGCTTGAAGATAAAACCAGAAATCAACATGCATTTCTTCTGGGACAGACAGACATGGCTAGGGTCCTACCCATGGGGAAACATCAGAGGCTAAAGGCAGAGGGATTCACACAGAATCACAGAATCAGAGGGGTTGGAAGGGACCTCGAGAGCTCATCGGGTCCAACCCCCCTGCCAAAGCAGCTCCCCAGCTCATATTGCACAGGTCGGCGTCCAGACGAGTCTTGAATATCTCCAGAGAAGGAGACTCCACACCCCCCTGGGCAGCCTGTCCCAGGGCTCTGGCACCCTCACTGGGGAAAAGTTCCTCCCCATGTTGGCGTGGAACCTCCTGTGCTCCAACTTGCAGCCATTGCCCCTTGTCCTGTCCCCACAGACACTGAAAAGGGGCTGGTCATTTCCCCCTGCATCCCATACTTAATCCAATCAGAAAACCCAGAAGCTCTGGTATGTGTCCTCAAAAAACCTATGGTGGGGGTGCAGAGGCACCCAGGCTGCACATGCCCTAAAGGTGCACAGACATTATTACAGTTTCACTTCTTCTGTTTAGATCATTGTGCCATGAGTATTTGCAAACCTACCCATTCTTGCCTACTAATTATTGACTTAGATTAGTTTAAGATTACATAGAGCCTAATTAACACTCATTACTTTGGCAGGTTTGCTTCTGGTACTGTAATTACTACAGAAAATCACGTTTACTTAAGTAGAAGCTCAACAAGTTACCAGTTTGAACAGGTTTTATTGTTTAAGCAGAGCATAGATAGGATCTTGTCTAATAAGTCTTCATGCAGTCTGGTGTCTGGAAACACCACCCAGAAGGCGGCACCAAAGAATGATGCTGATCCTGTACTATTTTATCTATTTTGCATATTCATTTGCTAAGATTCAGGACTTCTTTTTATATTGCAGCACATTTACATTTTCAACATCTCATTCTGTAAGCACCAAAGGTCACTAAGTAGTGACAGTATTGAACACATTAGACTGTAATTCATACTAATTACCCATACCACTTTGATCAAACTAACTTCAGTGTTTACTCAACTACCATAGTTAAATTATTATTATAATTTCACTCTATTTTTGTTAAGCATTTTGATTAACATCTTCAATAACTGTCATGACTTTGTTTTCCTTCCTAAGAAAAGGGGGACCTGGAATTTTTCTGAGTAGACATTAACTTCCATGCATCCACACGATGGCAATGCAATTCACTTTCAAACTCCCAAGGTCTAAATTTCCTTATGGGGATTTCTGGAAAATTAGAACACCCTCTGCAAGGTCACTGCAGTGCTTCCTTTTCACTGTAGTCCCAAGACCAAGTGGATATCAGGATTTATAAAGCTTATGGCCTCTATGGCCTGGGAATTGGAGCATCTCTGTTCTTGCCTCTGAGTCACCATGCACCTGACGCCTCACTAATCCCCAAGAGGTTAGGTGTAGCAGGGCACTGAGCAGCTATAATTACCTCTGGAAGCCAGCTGCCAGTCAAGTAACAAAGAAGTCTGCAGGGCTGTTTCCCCAGCCCATGTCACTGAGCGCTTGGACCATAGGAATACAATATTAAATAGAACAAGACGTGGGCAATATGTTATCTTTACAAAGCTGAGCTTGTCACATTTGCAAAATTAATATGGTGTGGCAGGAGATGAAAGGGCCACCTCCTCTATGGAGCTCCCACATCTATGGAGCCAGACAGTATGAGCCCCCTAATGAATCACAGAATCACAAGGTTGGAAAAGACCTTTAAGATCATCAAGTCCAACCATTCCCATCCTAAACTAAACCATATCCCTAAGTACCTCATCTACCCCTTTTTTGAACACATCCAGGGAAGGTGACTCAACCCTCCCTGGGCAGCCTGTTCCAGGCCCTGACAACTCTTTCAGTAACAAATTTTTCTCTAATGTCCAAAATTTTTTTCTAATGTCCAAAAAGTACCTAGCTTTGCAAAACCAGCACATTTTCAGATGCAAAATGGGCAACCGGCAGCACACTGTAAGTCCTCTGAGGCAAGAGCAAAGATGAGAAAGTAATGACAAGAATCGGTGAAAAAAGGTATTCCCTACTAAGCCTAAGCAAAACTTGCCTGTGTCTCACTAGAGCACTGTGTCAAGGGGCCTCTGAGTTTTGTTGGAAGTGTCAAACCCTCACACTGCAGTAAGCCATGAGCAGCTGGAAGTCAAATAGCACTGGCAGCTTCTTGAAGATGATCATTCTGGGAGCTCTGGACAGCATTACATCCATGAGTTTTATTTATTTAGCCTCCTCAGTGACCCCTGAACTCCATGGACAAAGGGGATGACTAAGAGTCTTCTCCAAGGAAACTTGCAGCCTAAATTACAGAGATGTCCCTGCTCCTGGTCAAAGAGGGATACTCTCTGGGCACATTTCCTTTTGTTTTGAAAGGAAGGAAACAGTTGGGATATAATAAAGAAGATAAAACAATGTCTGCCTTTGCAAAGCAAGCCGTGTTCCCTTGGTAAATGCCAGCACTACTACCACAGATTTAATTTTGTTCCTTCTGCCCTTCCTTCAAACAGAAGTTCAACCTACCTGTCTCCTCCCTTGCACTTTCCTCTTCAGAGAAAGGCACCTTCACATCAGAGCTTCACTTGGACACCTTCTGCCAATAAAAGCCCCAGTAGAAACTGGAAGAAAACATGGCATCCTTTGCTGCTTTGGGAGATTTGCAAGGTGGATGGTTTTTATAAACATACATATGAGGCTGAGGGAGCTGGGCTTGTTCAGTCTGGAGAAGAGAAGGCTGCAGGGGGACCTCATTGCAGCCTTCCAGTCCCTGAAGGGAGCAGAGAAACAGGAGGGGAATCAGCTTTTTAAAAGAATAGACAATGGCAGGACAAGGGGGAATGGATTAAAACTAAAGGAAGGAAGGTTTAGATTCGATATTAGGGGGAAGTTTTTTACAGAGAGAGTGGTGAGGTGCTGGAACAGGCTGCCCAGATTGGTGGTGGATGCCCCATCCCTGGAGGTGTTCAAGGCCAGGTTGGCTGGGCCCCTGGGCAACCTTGTGTAGATCCAGGCCTGAGGTTGGTGGCCCTGCCTGTGGCAGGGGGGTTGGAGCTCTGTGATCCTTGGGGTCCCTTCCAACTCATACCATTCTATGATTCTATGATATGTGTGTGTGTATACATACCTAATGTATATCTAAGATCAATATATAATATATACATAAATGTGAGTGTATATACACATATAACATATTGTATATATGCATAATACATGTGGATAATAGACACATATTCAGTGCTGCATGGGTGCTGCCAGCTCATGTATTCCCAAGACAGACAGACGCTGGGGAATGTGGGGGAACCCTACCCTGAGCTAAAATCTGACCAGCAAAGACTGTTTGAATGAAACACATGAGGCTCCAGGCTGTGTGTCCCACTGAAGCTTGACCTTCTTGTGGAAAGCCCGTTGACTGTGCGACATTGCCCACACAGCCCAGAACTGTCCATAAGCAACATCAGAAGCCAAGACACACAGCAGGCTTTTGTCTCTTCCCCTCCAAACATAAGGTGGAGTCAGTGACCTTCTCTTCATCCCACTTGAGAGCCCTCTTTGGGAAAGAGAGAGGCCATTTTAAGAGAGGGAAGGTACATCCTGTGCTAGCACTGGGAATCTCCCTGAGTGACAGGGAGCGGTTCCACAGCAATTGCTTTGTTTAAAATGCAAAATGTGGATGTGTTTAGAGGACGTATCAGCATCAATCACTGTATGCAAATACTGCCTGTGGAGAAGAGCTTCCCCTGTAAGTCACTCCTCACTGCCCTAATCGAGTTAGCGCTACTGACTGAGGGCATGTTGAACGCTGATGGGCCGCTGATAGTGCTGTCCCAGGAGAAGATTAATAAAAGGCAGCAGAAGTGCTTAGCCCCAAGCAGGGCACAAAGTCAGAAGGGAAAGGAGGGGGTGTCTTTCTGTCTAGCAGTCGTTGCCCATTACCACAGACACTAAAAATATCGAAACCTTGCAGCCATCTTCCACAATCACCAGCGTGGATGTGGAGGAAGGTCAGCACAGGTGACTCGGACAGGAGACATTGCTGACTTGCAGTCTGTAACTCCCTTCACAGGGGACCACGGATCCATAAAAGAGAGGTTAAAATAATGCAACTCTCCTGCTGGTAAGCGTAGATGTACCTAAACCAGGGGTCTGCATCCAACCTAGGGACCCACAGGCTGCCACTGGAAACTAGAGTTACAGAGAGAAACAATGCAAGGATTCACTTAGCACGTCACGAAGGAGAGAGACACGTTACACAGAGGCAGTGACCAAGTGAAAACACCTCAATTCTTGTGCCAGCTCTGTGAGGCTGAAGGTGGCAGCCCTGCAATGCCCATAGCCAGTGCCTGGTGAGGTAGCAGCACAAATGCCAGCATGGGTCTACCTGTGACTGCACAGGATGGTCTTCAGGCATGGATGATCTCTAAGCCATGAAGACACAGCCCTTGCTGGAGTGAGTGGTACCAACTACACCTGAACTTCTCTGTCTATTGCAACCCTCATCCCTTCCTGGCAGATGTAAGTACTGCTAATGATAGTCATTAACATCATTCCTAGTTTTTAACATGATTCCCTGTGTTTCTCAGCAACCAGAGCTGTAGGAGGAAAGTGGGCAGGGTGCAGATGTTCTCCATTTTCTCAGTGCTGGGAGCAGAAAAGGAATGGAGCACTGCTAGTTAGGTTGCTTTTCATTCACACATTGATAGCAGTTTCACTGCCTATGCTTCCTCCTTCTTTTCCTAGTCAACTCAAGTCTTCTACCTTGACACCTTCTCTTAGCTATTCCCACCATCACCTTGGCCACATCACCCACACCTGCTTCCTGCACCAAATTGTTGCCAGTAGTTTCCCCTCTTCTCACAGCCTCCTGCTGCAGACTTCTGCCCTGAGTGCCTCTTCCACTGTGTCTGCCCTCTTCAGAACTTGAGTTATTGTCCCATGACTCCTGTACATCTGAGTTACTGTCAGCTCTTTGCAGACTGGGAATCTTCTCTTTTATGTATCTATAAAGTGCTCAGAACATTTATATTGCTCTATAAATAAGGACAGTGAGTCTAGTGCTGGCAGCTCCAGCAGATGCATAGGAAAAAGATGACGTCCTGCCCATGGAGTGAGATCATTCTGCTTACTGGAAGACTTTATACCAAAACAGGCTTCTGCCTGGAGTCCAATACTTATCAAAATCCTTCTGAGCCTAGCAAGAATAAAGCTAGTGGTGTGTTAGGGAGGAGATTTTAATCTAACAATTCTCAGCACTGCACTTCCAACTGGCAAACAACACAGAGTTACAAAGAGTTTGCATGAGAAGTACTTTCCAGATACACCTGTCAGTAAAGTGTAACTTCTGCTCTCCTAGAAAATACCTAATAGTGTAGGGCCAGCCTGATCAATGATGAGCTTGAAACCAGACATGGTGATACCCACCCAGCTGCTGATTTGTAATGTGTGCACCTCTAAAACACTAAGAGGACACTAGAGCAAATCCTCCCCAAAAAGGAGCTCACAGCATTAAAACCCTAGCAATGCTGGTCCTTCTGCAAGCAGTGTTACCATTACAGCTTGTCTCTCCGATGGTTATGTCCTGCCACAGGCACCAGTTATATAAGAGTTCCCTACATTCAGGACCAGCTACTATCTATGGGATAAAGATGAGCTATCAAATAAGCTTAATATCAGCCCTTCACTGCATGGTTGGAGTTGCCCCTCTGAAATCACAGAATCACAAGGTTGGAAAAGACCTTTGAAGATCATCAAGTCCAACCATTCTCATCCTAAACTAAACCATATCCCTAAGTACCTCATCTACCCTTTTTCTGAACACATCCAGGGAAGGTGACTCAGCCCCTCCCTGGGCAGCCTGTTCCAGGCCCCCACAACTCTTTCAGTAACAAATTTGTTTCTAATGTCCAATCTAACCCTGCCCTGGGGCAGCTTCTTGCCATTTCCCCTTGTCCTATTGCCTGTCACCTGGCTGAAGAGACCATCACCTATCTCTCTCCAACCTCCCTTCAGGTAGTTGTAGGTGGTGATAAGGTCTCCCCTCAGCCTCCTCTTCTCCAGGCTGAACACCCCCAGCTCCCTCAGCCGCTCCTCATAGGATTTGCCCTCCAGCCCCTTCCCCAGCCTGGTTGCCCTTCTCTGGACTCGCTCCAGGACCTCAAAGTCCAAGAGCTGAAACCCAGCCAAACCACCACCACTAGTCACAGCAGTCACTTCAGGGAGCAGAAAGGATGCTAAGCCTTTTCTAGTACCCAGGTAAAAACAGTTTGTTTCTGGCATACAAGCTGTCGCCCTACCAGGGCAGGAGTGGAGGGGGAGAAGAAAACCTGGCATAGAGGGAGGGTGGGTGAGCAGCAGGTTCTGGCTCTACAAGAGGATGATAAATGATAACAGCATTAGGAACAAAACCAAACATCTTTCATGCTGTCAGAGCAATGAAGCCAGCATATAACAAGATGTGGGCACAGGGCAGTGTGGTTTCTTTCCAGAGAAGCACACAACTATCAAGTTACTTCTGCTCTGCGTCAACAGACCAATTCATCTTCCCTGGGTTCCTGCAGAAGAGGGCAGGGGATAGAGGGGTAGTCATTTCTCTCCAGTTAGCTAAGAGCTTCAGCTACTCCACAGTGCATTGAATTCAATAGACAGGGCCAGGTCAGCGCTGGATGCCAGTGCAGAAGAGCTGTAAGAGAATGTGGACTCGAGAGCTCTAGATGATCATGGACTTCTTCCACACTGCCCTAGTAGTTAGCAAAGGGTGCTGTGCGACACTGCAGAGGAAGATGATAGCACTGGGGCCTTAACACAGAAAGGAAAGAGCAGTCCAGAAGATGAGTACCACAGCATCCAATAGCCTTCACAGTGTTCCCCTCATTCAGGCTCCACAGAAAGCTTTGCTATCCTGCAAATGGGAATAAATAACCCTCCCTGGGGCTTACCTCATCTTCACAGGAGAGGTCACTGGAGCAATGGCAGCAGGCAAGGCTGCAAAAGCAGTCACCTCTGTCAGCCTTTGTGAGGAACAGGTTCAATGAATTAGTGTTCTGCTCAGTGCAGCTTCTCTCCCGCCTTTGTTGCAGTCCAAGGCTTGGTGGTGAGGAAAAGATTAACAGCCAGCATAGAATTAAGAGTAGAATGGGGCATTATGCCTGGTTTTGCTTTTACCAGCTCCCTGTTGTCTCCCTCTATACCCACGGTTGGCCCTGCTCCCTCGTTGAATCAAACAGAAAATATGACACTCAGTGAAATCATGTTTGCACATAGGACTTTCAAACAGTACTGGCCAGAACAGACCACTCCTCTCAATAGTAGGTGGTGCTGGAAAATCATTCTGCTAAACTCCAGTTCTCTTTAGCAGAGCAGTAACAGCACTTGGTGATTCTTCTCCTGACAACCACATCCCATCTTCCTCCACAGATAGCTCTTACTGTTCTTCACTTGCACCTGGGGAAACTGAGACTCTCTAAGGAAAGTGATCTTCCAAAGTCAAGTACAGCAAGGATTCAAACATAGGCTTTCACAATTCCTTACTCTCCATATTGTTTACAATCTCTTTGGTTTGCAAATGCTTTCTCTCAAACCTCTCCAATCTACATACTTAACCACCAACTGTCCACAAACTAGGTAGGCATCCTCCTCCTCTCACTGCAGACAACAACTCTGTAAGGCCCCATCAAGCAAGAAGGCACTGCAACAGCTTCTTTTGGCTCTGGGGACCACTGGCTACATTCTCACCTGCTGTGAGAGGTGGCCGTGGACATAGAAACTTCAACAGAATTAACTGCTTTGCTGAAGACACCCTATGCTCAAGAACATAAGCAAAATGGGAAGAGTGTGAATATTCAGTGGAAATTCAGACATGTCATATGACAAAATTCAACTAAAAATGCAAACCCAGCCTGGAAGATTGCCATACAGCTTACAAATCCACACATCAGGTAGAACCGAGCATTTCTGGGAAATCCTGAAGCCATCTACTGATCCCATTAACTGTGAGCAGTGGGGCATTTGCTGTGCTGTGTACAAGAACAAGTGAGGACTGACTATTTGGCAGTTCAATCTTTCCTTGGGGGTGCCAGGTAAAAGAAACAGGTAACAAAGGACCAGTTGACCTAATCTGTACTGTTTTTTTCCAAAACTGAAGTCAAAACTTATCCCTCAAATAAGTCCTGGGAACCAAGAGCATTCTACAAAATTTGACTGGGCTCATTAGCCAATGGGATCCTGGAGTGCATCAGGAGGAGTGTGGCCAGCAGGTCGAAGGAGGTGATCCTCCCGGTCTACTCTGCCCTGGTCAGGCCCCACCTGGAGTATTGTGTCCAGTGCTGGGTTCCCTGGGATAAAAAAGACAGGGATCTCCTGGAGAGAGTCCAGAGGAGGCTACGGAGATGATGAAGGGCCTGGAGCATCTCCCCTGTGAGGAAAGGCTGAGTGAGCTGGGACTGTTCAGCCTGGAGAAAAGAAGACTGAGGGGGGACCTAATTAATGTTTATAAATATCTTAAGTATGGGATGCAGGGGAAATGGCCAGCCCCTTTTCAGTGTCTGTGGGGACAGGACAAGGGGCAATGGCTGCAAGTTGGAGCACAGGAAGTTCCACACCAACATGGGGAGGAACTTTTCCCCAGTGAGGGTGCCAGAGCCCTGGGACAGGCTGCCCAGGGGGGTGTGGAGTCTCCATTTTTGGAGATATTCAAGACTCGTCTGGATGCCGACCTGTGCAATATGAGCTGGGGAGCTGCTTTGGCAGGGGGGTTGGACCCCATGATCTCTCGAGGTCCCTTCCAACCCCTACGATTCTGTGATTCTATGATTCTATGAACACCCATCAGACTTTTTCCCACAACTAGGACATTCATGCACCCTTTTGCAGGGCTGGTTTTTTGTCTGTCTAACCAGGAGTGAGGTTAGAACACTTTGAGTCAGTGCAGACACTGAAAAGCTGTCTGAGCAGGGAAATTGTTAGGACCTAGCACATTTAAGATCTCTACATCTCTTTCAGGTAAATTAATTTGGGGGTGAGAGGACAAGTCAAAAGTTATTGTGAAGAATGAGTGAAAAAATACACATATAAACAGAGTCACAGTGTGACCATTTAAGCCTTGTTTCATTTGGAATTGAGGCTTGAAGGAATTAAAATCTTCTCTATATCTACTGAAAATGGAAAGATGACCAGAAAATTGGTGGTTCTTTGAATTATGAGAAGATTTGCATTAGAAGAGGGAGATTAAGGAAGTCAATGTCACTGTAAGAAAACAGAACTATTTCTTTGGCACCAAAAATTTTGAGCAGAAATCCAACTTGGAATTATTCTTTTCAGATGGTAAAGGATGAAGCTTGGAAACAGCAAGACTCACAGTAGGAAGAACTGGAAAAAATAATAAAATGAAAAGGAACAATCTCCCAGGATTTTATGCCATTTGTTTGGGACCCCTGAAGAAAATGAAGAATAGAGCAGCCTTGCTGCTGAGACAAAACACATTATAGAAATAGAATTTGCTGCTCTACAGAATGAATTGCAACCACCTACCCAGCCTCTACAGCACAGTAAAATGGCTGAGGTCACTGGAATTAGTGAGGGCAAAATCAGGCCCTCCCAAAGAGAGAAGAGCTTCCTCTGGCAACCCAGCTGCTGATGTTCAGCATGCCTGTACATTCCCCTACAGTTGGATACATGCCCATTTGTATAACCATTCCTGGCCTTGTCATTCCTGATAAGGACATAGAACAATAAAGATTTCTTATCTGCCAGAGACCTGAAGCTTTGAATTGCTTTTTTCATGCTGGGCTTGGCCCTTTTTTTCCCCCTCACACACCAGCTGTTCTGCATCCTGCCTGGCTTAGTCTAGCTCCAGTTCTGGGGACTTGCTTTCTCCCCAAGTCAAAGTGGATGATTCAAGCCCCATGCCTGACATGGAAAGCCCTGTAAGTGCTACTACTAATAATGTTATTTCCAATAATGTCACATGCTGAAGAGCTCAGCAAGCTCCTAAAATGGAAAACTGGGAGTAAGAGAGGAGTTGGAGAATAAGGAATACTGATCCTGTTGGAGTATAAGGTGACCCACTGTGAGCTTTACTGGGACTGCAAAGCAGTAGCTGTGATGGGAGTCAAAGGCTGGGGTGAAACAGTTGTTTGGGGCAGTAAAAAAAATCATCCAGCTGCATCTGAGCAAAATCTAGGATGTCTAAAAGCCTGAGCCATAAAACAAAAGCCTATGCCATAAACCATAAACATGTCCTATCTCTTAATAATGACCTTACAGAAGCACCTTCTATCCAAGCACCAGTGCTCCTCCACAGGCAATGTCATCAGTCTTGATCCACTGTCCCCACTGCCACGTCCTCCCAACTTTCTGTGTCATTCCAGCCTAGATGGCTGTGCAATGCTCCATCCTGCCTATGGCCAAGCACTCAGATCCTCTAGTACCTGCCTACCTCTCAGTCCAATTCTGGACCTTTCTTGTCACATAAAATGGATTTTTAAAACGCATATTTAACTTCATAGAATTTATATGCCACTGAGGAGACATTCAAACCCTCTCCCCAAATGAAAGAAGAAATAAAATCCTGTCCTTGAGTTAGCCTTTTACATGCACTGTCTCAGCAAGCAAGGAATTCATTCAGCAGTGGTTCATTGTAGCTTTATTTCTAAATCACAAGTGACCAGTGCCTGACCCACAGGCCAATTATAGCCTCCAGAACTGTACAGCTGTATGGGAGAGCCTGGTGACTCTTTTGTCATTCAAATACTTTCCAGTGATTCTCTCTACAGGTCCCAATGTACAATGCTCATCTCAGCCCATTTGTTTGAGTCCTGTGGAGCACTACATGGTTTGCTATGTAATTTTCCTGGCTTGTACCTCTTTTTCCAGACATGGAAGGCCTTAAATCTGTTGCACTGGACCCAATCATCAATGTGTTCACAAGGAAAAAGGCGAGTTACAGTTCCAGCTACCTGCAAGGTCCACAACATAAGGCAGCTTGATCCACTGAACCAGTCTTCACTAAGTGACGTTTCCACAGGAGGTGCTGGGTACCCCACAGGAGCACACACAGGGTTAACATTCTTGAATTTCTTCCGAGAGACAAATGGTTTGTGTTGAGGAACTGCTGCTGGGAAGGAAGGGGGAAAAAAAAAAAAAAAAATCCCCTTTTTTATTATTCCGAGGTGCATTTTAATTTGCACAAGCGACATTGTGTCTGTGATGGATTACATGAAGGGAAACATTACAGCCCAGCAAGCTCGGCAAGGAAAAAAATAAGGGAGATATGGGGAGGATTAAAAACAACCTATTGCAATGCAGAATTCTGATAAGGGGTCCATGGTGCCTTCAGAGCAGGAGCAGGTGGAGCTCAGAGTACCAAGAAAGAGAAGGGGCATGGTACAGGGTGAGAGAAGGGGAGCAGAGTGGGAACACAGACTGGAAGAGACTCCTTGGTCATGTAGTCCACTCTTTCTGCTACCAACACCATCACAGAAACCCTTTCATAAGAGATTAGACTCCATCTTACAATTCCTTGTTTCTTTTCCCTTGGAAGAATGTTACAGAATCTCACTTCTCTTTCTGATGGTTAGAAACCTCCATTTAATTTCCAGACTAATTTATTCTCAGCCAGTTTATACCCATTTGTTCTTGTGCCAACATTGTCCTTAAGCTTAAATAGCTGTTCTCTCTCTTGAGAGTTTTGTGGTTTGATGTATTTATAGAGAGAAGTCATATCCCCTCTTTTCTCATTTTGCCTGACTGAACTGGCAAGGCTCTTAATATCCTGTAAAACAGATTCCCCGTATCACTGGTCATCCTAGTACCTTTCTGTGCTCGGTTCCCTGTCTTACCCATCCATCTGGGATACTGCTGCCTAGTTTTGTATGTGTTGCTTCAGGAGCAGCTATAACAGGCTCTTGGACAATTGCACAATAGTTCTATTTCTCTACTGGAAAACGCCTCCTAATTTTGGACCTTTCATCAGCACCAAGCTGATCATTTGGCTAAGGCCATTAATGGTCAAGACAAGATCAGTCCTGAGAAAAGCCTCCTTTCAGCAAAATACTTCGACTTCCAGCACTACCTGTTGCTGTCCTCCCCTTCAGTCACCGTTATGATTCCTCCCCTAATCACCATGTGGCACCTTATCTAATGGTTTTCTGAACTCATGATAAACAAGCTCTAGCCAGTTATCTTATCGAAGCCAGCTATCTCATTGCTTTTTATCCCATCTTCTATTTTGTTCTTGTGCAGGTCTTCCTCCTTTAAGAGTACAAAACTACTGTACAAGCTAGAGAAGAATCCCTATTGCCTGCTAATGGCACAAGGCTTATGGCACAAAGCTAGGCAACCTGTCCCCTCGTTGGGGAGAGCCATGGTGATATTCTGAGGACTCTTTACTATAACCTTATATTTTCTTACACACTCTTTGGGATCCCAGCAACATAGCCAGACTCTTTGTACTCATCCATTTTTTTTAAATCCAGTCTCTTCTTGTTTTGAACTAACATTAAAAAAAAAGCATTTCTCCAGAGATATTAGTGCCTGGAGTTAAAGGAGACAGATTTCTAGCACTTAGGGATGGAGACATTTAATAACAAGAAAAATGCAGCTTGGTAGGTGGTCTGAGAAATGCCCTAACACAGCAGGAGAGACTCAAGAAAGCAAGCTGAATTAGGCAGGCTGTTGGTAAATCAAAGCATCACATTTTTGTACTGTGAATCACAGGGAGCATTTGAAGTGACCACAATAAAGATTTATCTGTTCATTCATAGGATGCGCCTCATTATAAAAAATCATGCACATCCATAAAAAGGAAGGAAAAAACCCCACCCAGAACATCCTCAGTACTAATCACATAAATAAAAAGAGCCAGGCTACTCCAAAACTGAGCTAAGCTGCAATTCAGAACAGTACTGAGCACCCAGAAACACCACCTACTTCCCTGGAAGCTACATAGGCTCAAGATGTTTCCTAACCAGAAGATGAAAGCCTATTGCCATAAACCCTGGAGGCTTTTCCTGCAGAAGAAATAGACAAGCACTGCAGAACCCCTAAGGTCACCCTAGTTGGGCTCTGATGCACCACATGAATGGTTCTGTTGCAAACACTTGTCCATCAGTGCAGGTATATATGTGCATACTGCAATGTAAGCACACATCTGTCTCTCCTGTACTTCTGTAAATGAAATGGTGGCTAAAACAATAGAGGAAGATGTGAGTACCTGAAACTGTGTCTCTCCTCTGAGCACATATAAAGGCTACTTCCTCCTCTAGGGAGTAAAATGTCCTCTTTTAAATAAGTCTGTCACAGAAAATTCAGCAGCATACAGTGTTGTTTGGAAAATTCAATGTCATTTACTTAGTAATCAGCAGGTAAGTGTTGGGGTAGGAAGGGCCTGAATGCGTTACAGGAGTCACTCAAACCGCTTTAGGCAGCTCAAGTGCTAAGTCGTGTTCCTTTGCACTGTTACTGTCACTGGGAAAAACCAAACACAGAACTAAAAAGAGTACCAGTGATGACTTCTAGGCAAGGATTCTGAAATACAGCCATCTCCCTCTCTCCCAGTGCATCCCTAATCCTGCCAGCTCCTTTCCCTTCTAAGTGAGGTTTAGGCAAGCAGGCAGCACGGCTTAATTGGTTCCTTTGATGTGACAGACGTAAGAGAGGATCGGTTAAAGAGCCCCATGATAACCTTCCTTACTGAGATTTGTTTTCAAGACACAGTGGATGTGGCAGGTAGCATTAGTACAGTCTGAAGATCTCTGGATATGGGAAGGAAGGGTCCTATCCCACAGCGATAGTATCATAAACATCCAGTCACCCATGCAAGGCCCACCATCCTTCTGTGGAATGAACAGGCAGTTCTCAGCCCCATTCCTGTTGCACATACACCCAGCTGGGGTGGCAGGGACAAACTTACTCTCCAGACTCCTGACCAAACTGCTCTCACTGGCAGGGTGACAGTACTGAGAACAGGCAGCAGGGAGAAGCGTTGGTGGCCATTGCTCCTGCTCTGTTGATCTCTCTCTGTTGCTCTGCAGAGAAAGCCTCAGGCACACCCATTCCCCTACATCAAATGTGGGTTTAAAAAAAATATATATTATTTCACCTCAAATTCAATGGTATTCTACCACTGAAGCTCTCAGATTTGCTCTTGCTCCCAGCTAGAGCTGAGTCAGTGCTCTTTGAAGTGGGGAATGGAGGGCTGATGTCACATAGAGGGTTGCTAAAGAGAATTGAAGGCCCTTGCTTCTTGTATGTGGGGACCCTGGGGAAACCACCTAACAGATTCAAAGGAAGGTGAGATGGGGTGGGAGGTAGCCCAGGCAAGCCCAGAAGTCTCGGGGTTTACCCAACTCTGTCAGGTTTCAGACTACTCAACATAATTGCCTGACTCTGCTTGGACACAGAGCCTGCACATTTACTGAGCTGCCTTTGTACCATATCGGTGTTTATCCAGAAAAACACAAGCTTCACAGAGGGAACAGTGATTTATAGCAGCCAAATCCCAAAACCAAAAGAGTCTTTCTTAAAACTTCTTTCCCTGTCAAATTTCATACTGCCATGTAACCATGGAGCTGTCAGATCATTTAAAAATGTAAGTTTAAAGAAGCTTGATTCAAGGCAAACTAAGGTCATTGCCTCTTTCTCTAGAAAGAGACAGTTGTGAAATAGTGGGGATTTCTAGGGAAAACTTGGAACATTAAATCACTCATACAGAGTTTTTCAACAATGAGACAGCTGAGCAAGGTAGTGGATCTGTTGTGTTAGCGTACAGTATATGCCAGGTCCTTGGATGGAGCCAGCTGGAAGATTAATTTACTATCAAACTAGCTTTTTTAAACTATGTTAAAAAAAAATATAGGTCAAACTTCAAGGATCTTTACCTAAAAGAGACAGTCAGTGTCACCAGCCCACTGGTGCGTCAGATGCTAACACAGGGCCCATATGTCTGGGTACAGAGGGAATCTCAGTTGCCCTGCAAGTCATGAAACAATCTATGGGCAAAATCCACCTATAATAGATGACTTTGCCAATCCTTTACGTTATTAAAACCAACAATGGCAGCTTACAGTTACTAAAGAAGTCCTAAGTCACACAAGGCTTTAGAGATTACATCCAAAACTTTGATGGGACAAAGTTTATGTGTCCACGGACATACTATCCTCCTAAAAAAATTAGTTCAGTGATCTCCTTGACTCTTTTGGGGGCCCCAGTCCCTCCCCAGCCACCTAGAGAGCTGCACAAGCTCTATTTTTGCTGCAAATTTCAGGAAATATGTAACATTGGAAACACCTTGCACAAGCACCGTTTGTGTAGCTTCCCCTTATGATCCTTTTCAGGAAACTTTCCTCCACAGCTCTGTCAAAATGGGATCATGGATCATTGTTGTCATCCTCACACCTGCACAGGCAATGGAGACTGAGATACTCCCAAGTCAGGAATCTTTCAGTTTAGTTCAGTACAGTTTCCACTGTGATGTCAGCCCACTGCTGGACACCTGAAAACATGGTATCCTTCTTTATGTCACAGGTTCTCTCTTCAGCTAAGATGGATTTTTAAACACCAGTATCAACAACCCCTTTCTCCATTATGCTTTAAATTATAATAAAGCATTATTATTAAAGTGGGGGGGGTCTTCTGGCTAATTAGGACCAGATGATCTTTGAGGTACTTTTCAAATTGGGACTCTAGGATTATCAAAGACAGGTAAACAGAAACATTTCATCCTGACAAGTCTTACCTTGAGCCAGTACCTTTCCCCATATGTCAGAAGCATGTCTCTCTTTTTAGGCTCTATTTTCACCTGCATAGGCAATAGTGGAATTACAAGAATTGCCTTGCATTGCTCTTCATGGAACAAGATTTCAAATGTAGAGTGCACCACTGCACACTTTTTTTGGAGGCACTCAACAGTGCCTAACACAGTATTTATTGTGTTTCGGCCCACAGGAAGATGCTATAGGATGAAGCCAAATTTCCACCATCTCCAAGTAACTCTCTCTTATGAATGGAATGCCCAGCCCAGCCCAGCCCAGCTCAAAGTATCATTGGTCTTTAGGGGGATGTGGAGCAGTATAATTGATTACTGAGTTACACAGTGAGTGCCAGCAACCATTCGTTGCCTGACAGGACAGAGGGAGTGTATATGAATCACGTGGGATAGGAATGACTTGAGTCATGCTCAGTTAGTTCCTCTATTGAGAGGTGCCTGTGATACTCCTTGATCAGAAAATAACACTAAGGGCCTTAAAGAATGAGAATAAAAACTACATGAGAATAGAGAGGGAAAATGAGAACACAGGATTTCCTCTACTCTTTTCCCAAAGAGAAAAAAGATAAACTGCCAGATCAACATGAATGGACATGCTCCCTTTGCCACCCTTGTTTTGCTCTGAAGGCCTTATGTCAAGAAGCTGCACTGTAATTAAATCCTGTTTTGTTTTACTGTTTATCCAGAAAGGCTACTGCTCCTCAGATGGAGATGGCAATACCACTGCATGCCAGCTATCTCCTTGCTCATGGGTTCTGGCACCAGCCAATTCCTTTGTGTGATTTATCACCTGGTAATCCATCTCCTCCATCCATTATCCTGCACAAAAATCAGCTCTGGACAGCCGCTTTCCCTGCAGCATAGCAGGCAGAGCTGTCACTTTGCCTACCCTGTTCTCAGCAGGGCAAAGGGATTTTGTCTGTTCAGATTCAGCAAACCTCGTGGCAATTTGGTTGAACGTCTTACAATGGCAATAGCAGCTCTGTGCACATTAGGCTAGACTGATGACCTGAGTAAACATTTCTTTTCAGTTAGGATGGCTCTTCCAACTTAGGACTTGCCAGCATCTATAATATTCATGCATGAATACCAGTCCACATGAACTTTTTTTATTTTTCATAAGCCACTTAAGCATCAATTAACGAAGCCCCCATAAACTAATTTACTGAAATCAAACTGATCTGTTGCCCCTGGGCTGGACTGATAAACATGACACACAATAATTTCAAATGCTCCAACTGTACCTTATGCAAACATTCAGCAATAATTTATGTTGTGAAATGATATATACAAGCAAAACAGTGCATTATTGCATGGCAATTCTTTGATGTCTGAAGTTATTTCTAGGATTTTCATATATGCAATCCATGTGCATATCCATCCAGCATCTAAGTAGTGCACCAGACTTAGGATGCACCATTCATAACCAGTATCAAAGGTTTTTATATTAGAAAGGTATGCTATATCAATAAATTCAACACATTCTCCTAAAGTAGACACCTGTTATTAGCACAAGCTCATTTTATGTTGATTTCATGTATGGAATCAATGAAGCCAACAATAGTGTCTTGTGTGAATCTAATTTAAATTATCAGGGTTTGTGTCCAGATCAGCACCTCCATATTTGTATGACAGCTAGCTAGGAAATACTCCAGTGCAAATATTAGCAGTGGTGAAGAATAGGCAGAAAAATAACACACACTGCAATAGAAATTGGAATTCTCCTGCCCACAGCTGTGCAACTCACAAAATACCTCTATTCTACAAAAAGCTTTGTGTACAATAAAGAAAAGGGGTGGGGGGGAGAGAAAAAAAATGTGTTTTTCTTCAAAGAGTCAAGAAAAAGCAACACATCCTTTCAAGAACAAGACTTTCACCCTCGATACAGCTGCGCTGGATCTAGAATTTGCCATGTGCTTAGGGAGAGGGCTCGCAAACCCAAAGAGAGTTCAGGATGGGGAAAATAATTAATTTCTATTCCTCTCCTTCAGCTCAGTCAACCTCATGGGGGGAGGTGCCAGAAAACATTACTGCCCTCCCTTTCTTCAAATTAAAAAGAAAAAAAAAAAAAAAGTAGATGAGGAGGGAAAGGGGAAACAAAGATACAGAAAGAAACTGAGGAGGGGAGGAGTAGGGATGGGGAGCTGAGACGCAAGAAGAAAAAAGCATTTGTAAAATTAAAAGGCAGGGCCCCATCAGATTGTGTCGGGCAGGGGAAAGCGTGTCGTAGGCAGGAGTAATTGGTAATCGGAGCAGAAGTGAAGAAGGGGATGATTTATGGGAGCATGGAGACAGGGGTGGAATAATTTTTGGAGCAGAACGGGGAACTTACTGAACGCCTGAAACTCAGCTACTTATCCACTCGTTCTTGTGATAAATTAGCTCTTGTTTAAAGTAACCGGAGCTCCATTTTTCATCCTGATTACTACACTTGATATCTCTCTCTCTCCCTCTGTTTCTCTCTGACCACTGCCCCTTAGCAGGTTCTCTGAGCTGAGGCAATGGGT
This sequence comes from Porphyrio hochstetteri, assembly GCA_020800305.1. Lineage (NCBI taxonomy): Eukaryota > Metazoa > Chordata > Aves > Gruiformes > Rallidae > Porphyrio > Porphyrio hochstetteri. The sequence continues at coordinate 8,736,677 of CM036908.1, read as the reverse complement.
TTATGGAAACTCTTCGCCCCTCCATTACACTGTTACCCCCACCCCCCTTCCAATTACTGTAGGGTTAACTCTTTAAGCTGCTGCATTTTTCTCTGGGCTGCTTAAACTCTTTCTCAGGGTTGACCTGGGAGCATATGGAACATGATCCCCCATTTATGCTATGGGGGGAGGGGGTGTGCAGGATGCTTGCATGCATATGGAACAAGCACAGAGGTATGTCATGGCTTCCAGCACTTGTGTGTGTGCTTGCCCTGTTTGGAACATGGCAACATGTCTGGCCTAGAGCACATCAAGTTATTACTAGGAATTATTTATTTTACAGTACCACCCAAAGCCACCACGTTTCCCTCAGGCACAAGGTCTCCCTGTTTATTTTACCACCTAAATCCATATGAAGACTCAGGTGAGACACCACAGGCAAGACTGAAACAAGTGGCAGAAGGGAGTTGACATACAGTGAGACTCGCCACAAACAAGGGTAGATGGTTTTGAGACAAACTAATTTTAAAATATGCCTTTAATAAAAAAAACTAAGCCATATAAATAATAATAAATAACAAATATCTTACTGCTACCAGAACCAGTTATTTTCCTAAACTTCAAAATATTGAGATTTGAAGGGTGAAGTGGTTTTGCTAGTCAGTTCAGGGAATACAAAAGACAAAGCATAAAGTGTACCACAAGAGACAGACCAGATAGGTCTGTTTGCTACCTTTCCCTTATGAGTGAGAAAGACATGAAGAGCAAACTGCTGAGAAAACTGAGGAGAAAGAACAGTCAAGCCAAGAGTTGGCTTGTTAATGCCACTAGTGTAGAGCTAGGATATGAAAAGGAATTATTCACTGAAATTAAATTGTGACAAAGTAAGTTTTCCACACACAAATAATTAGATGGTGCAATCTTCACCTCATCTGCTACTAATGCCCGAAGCCTGGCACAACTGAAAAGGCTGATGTAAGGCCACAGATATCTAAACCTATGGTCTGTGTTGGTTGGTGTGGATGCCAACTGTTGAGCCACTGCACAAGAAGCCAATTTCTACATTTACAGTCTCAGCAGATGTGACCCCATGGTCCAGCTGTTCTTTAAGAGCCCCCCTGCACGTTCTCAATTCATTTGGTGTCAGTCACAGCAAAAGACAAGGTATCAGATCTGACACATCGCAGCAGCACATGACTTCCCATATAAAGCAGCACATCCATAAAGCCTCACTGAACATTGACTCCTGACACTGCTTACGCTTGGTGAGAATTCGAGCACACACAGGACACAATGTCAGTTAAACTGCACATTCAGTTCTAGCTCTTGTGCAGGAGCCACGTTCTGATGAGTGATATCTGTCCTGTTTGCTGCTACTGCCTGCCCTGTGACACCTCCTGTATTGCCAGACTGCATGCACTCTCCTAGGTACAATTCACAGAATCACAAGGTTGGAAAAGACCTTTAAGATCATCAAGTCCAACCATTCTCATCCTAAACTAAACCATATCCCTAAGTACCTCATCTACCCTTTTTTTGAACACACCCAAGGAAGGTGACTCAGCCCCTCCCTGGGCAGCCTGTTCCAGGCCCCCACAACTCTTTCAGTAAAAAATGTTTTTCTAATGTCCAATCTAACCCTGCCCTGGGGCAGCTTCTTGCCATTCCCCCTTGTCCTATCACCTGTCACTTGGCTGAAGAGACCAACACCCACCTCTCTATAACCTCCCTTCAGGTAGTTGTAGGTGGTGATAAGGTCTCCCCTCAGCCTCCTCTTCTCCAAGCTAAACAGCCCCAGCTCCCTCAGCCGCTCCTCATAGGATTTGCCCTCCAGCCCCTTCCCCAGCCTGGTTGCCCTTCTCTGGACTCGCTCCAGGACCTCCATGTCCTTCTTATGGTGAGGAGCCCAGAACTGGACACAGCACTTGAGGTAAAATTCAGTTGAATCACATTGAGCCACATTTGAAATGAAGCTAATTCTAGTAAAGCTAGCATAAACTTAACTCAGGTTTCTTATATTTCTGTGGCCAGAAGGTAGTATGACCACACATCATCATCTTTATGCCAGAGAGATTAATATTATGGATAAGTATTTTTCCGAATGAGAAGATGTATGCATACTACTGTCTCTCAATACAGACCTTTTTCTTATGAGCTTTCAATGCTTATTCTATAAACATAATGATCTCCAAGTTCAAGCAGACCAATTTCATCTCCACTGTTTCCTTATTCTCATGCTGCTACAGAACCGTGTGTTACATCAACAGACTAGTAGCTCTGAACTCCTGCTATTATCTATGTTAGTGTAAGAGGTATTCACTGAATAAATCACTTACAACTTCAGTTGTTTAGGAGGAAAGTGTTTAGGAGGAATGTCTAAATAAGGTAAAAAAATAGAAAAAAGCCTATAAACATTGTCATTACCAAAACCAGCAGGTGAGTACACTGCTTGGAAACAGTGATGGAGTCTCTGCCTTGAAGGAGTCACAAACAGTGTAAGAGCCCAGCTCACCTAAACACATATTTACAAGTTCACAGCCTGATGTGGTTCTCACAAAACTCACCTGAAAGGCATCTTTGGAAGATAAATGGGACGTCCATTAGTATTTCACTAGTGATGACAACACAGCTACAGTGTGCAGGCAGAGACTGCAGCCCAAGGCCCAGAGTAAAAAGCAGTTGCAAGAGAGGCAACAGGCAAGGACAAGGTGTGCAATAAAAGGGTGACCATAATGAACGTGCATTTTCTTTGAGGTGAGTATACTGCACATCCTCTAACCTTGGAGGATCCCAGGGGGTTTATGGAAAGGGGATGAGGGTGGTTCACAGTTGTTAGTATCATAAAATATATAATAAAAATGTATTAAGTAGAGGGCAAACTGATCACTATGGCCAGACAAGGACAGGGAGATTAGCCTTAGTGCAGTGATGGGCAGTTTCTTACTTGGAGTCCAGACAGCTAATCTACCTACCACATTTCAGACAGCGATCACTTTATCTGTACATGGGAGCCCAACCACATCTCTCCTCCTCAGAGCAGCTAGATTTTTGGAGATTTCAGAAAGCCTATGTGTATAAGGCAATTGAAAACTGAAAGTTTTGCTTTTATACACAGTAATTTCAGTGCCAGACCATCTAGCATAGTATCAGGGAAGAAGAGTTTCCTGAGAATCTAAATCCATATGCTTTTTTTTTTTTAAAAGTGTACTTAAATTTCCCAGTTTGAGCCAAAGAAGTAGAAATCCCTATTTTCAAAGAATGATTCCTCAAAACTGTGGAATAGGAAATGCAGCTGGTTTATTTAAATAAATCATGATAATAACAAATGATCTTTTGGAATTAATCCAGACCTAGAACTGTCAGATTTCATAGGAAAATACAAAAATCAGTGAAACAGATATCTGCTCCTTAAACTGCAGCACTAGGCACTAATCCAAAGGAACAGAATTGGTGGATTTCAATGAATAGCATTCTGTTTTCCCTTACCCTGCTCAGTGCTGCTGCACTGTTTTGCAATGTTTCACATGAAAATAATAGAGATATTTGTCCAGCAGCTTTCACAAGTTTTGAAATACTTAAGTTGAAAAGCATGAAGGAAGTATGTAAAATTTTTCTCTGAGGAGACAGTTTGTTGCAGAAACACCAGGTAGTAATCTTGCATCCTCTACCAAAGCCCATAAGAAGACAACTAGGAAAATAACCTCTCTCTATTTTTTTTAATCCCAGAGGACATCTATTGTTTTTACTCTTGGATCCAAGCTGACAGACTTGGCATTTGAAATATGGCACTGAAAACACAAGCAGGTCAAAAGCAGAAGCTTCATTTTAGGAAAAATTTCAAGGGTAACAGGCCACAATCCTGAAGCAACAACCTTATGCTTTCTTCAAGGAGGTGAAGTAGATTGTGCATAAATGAGCTATATGGTTCAAATCAACCTGTAGTTTTCAACTGGCTTCTAAGAGCAGCTTGGGTTTTGAAAACACACACACACCTACTTTTTCCAGAAGGACTCTCAAGTGACAAAATCTTACTATGCAGGTCTTGCTGTAGACTGTATGGAGGGAATGACTCCTTTGTTAGGCTGCTATATATTCCCTTGTGATCATTTTCTTAATGACCACTGTCCAGCAGCAGCTCCTGCCTTCTAGAACCGCCTGACCAACACAATGCTATGACAGCTTATGGAAACCAGAAGCAGCTTACCACAAAATGCTGCACTAGTTACCTCTGGCATACAACTGCCTTTTTACTGCCTTGGCTCCAACCTAGTCAACAAACTGCAGAATTAGTCAGAGGGTTGTTCATACCTCAGCCTTCCTGATAAGACTGCCAACAGGGAAACTTCTCAGTGCAACACTTCACCATTTTCTCTGCAAGATGAGCAAGACTAGTTCAGCTGGGACATCAACTCATATATAGTATATGGCCACCAGGTAGTGCTGACTGGTTGTATTACTGCATGAATGCTGCAGTCTGTAGGACTACTCAATCCACAGCTAGTTAACTGAGGAATTCTTTTTTATTATATCTCAGTGTATCTGATACTGTAACCCAAAGGTTCACATACAGCAGCTGTCTCCCTCAGTGACCAAGACTACCAGGATGCAAATATGACGCAGTCCCTGATATATTGGTAAACTCATCTTGCTTAGCTTAGGACCTCAGGTGAGCAAGCAAGCAAGCATTATCTTTGCAGCTACCCACTTCCTGCACAACAAGCTAGCCTCCAGGGAAACATCCAGCACTCCGTGGAAAGGAATAGTAGAGATATTCAGAGGATGTCAAGACACTGCTTCCTTACAAAGAAAGCATTCGTTTAAGGGACAGAATCAAAATTCTGTGGCTCTGCTTTCTGGCCCTCTCAAGAGTTAGAGAAGTCATCATTACTCGGTGAGCAGTGAAAATTTCTCCCCATCTATCTCCAATGCCAAGTCAATGGAGAAAAACTTTGGTGAAACATTTTTTTGAACAAGACCTACAGTTCTTAGAGGTTCTTCCATTTCTGTTGGCCTTCCAGACCATGCTGGGATTCAAATAACCCATCTGATTTATTTGGGGCTTTGTAAAATACCACAGGTAGAAGGGAGAGGAAAGTAGAGAGAAGAATCCTAAGATACAACGGACATATTTATTTTTTTAAGAACTATCATTGCTCTCTTCTATGCCCCCTCCCCTGGCAAAGGTGAACTGCATATCTTTTGTTAATAATTAACTTGTCAGGAGCTCCATCAATATCCCATCATCTAAGTGACAGAGGAAAGGGAGGCGATGGGGGAGGTGATCAGCACGACGTGCCAGCTCTGCCCGCAGCCTGCGATCTCGTCTCGGCCATAATAAATAGGATGAAATGCGCTCCTGATAAATGCCCATGTCATGGAGAGATTTTACCTTCACTCAGAAACAATGTAATATCTCAGCTATTACCCAAAATAATTTATCAATGTGTAATAGCTTTGTGCAGAGCTCAGATAGGAGGGGAGCAGCGCTGCCCGAGATGGATGGATCCTACCTTCTGCTTTTAATTTTTAATGCTCGTAGGCAGCTTCACATTAAAGGCCAGGTGTCATATATAGACTTAATGTAAGAATGGAGTTCATGAATTCTAATCAGGAGAGAATCTCCCTCTCTCTTCTTTTGCTTTAGTCACTTCTCCTTTTTTTATTTATCAATTTTCCTCTCGTTCTGTATTCCCATCATCTTTGCCTCTTTCTTTTGGTCTGTTTCTTCCCTCCTATTCTTCATATACATTTTACTCCCTGCCTCTATTACAAAACCATTCAGATAACTATTTGCTACTTGCAAAAACTGTACCATCACTTAAGGACAAACAGACCTGATCTACTTCCGCCTTGTTTCTGGTGGTTTGCAACTAGTAGAACAAACTTAAGACAGGTACATGGCCAGAATATTAGTATTTTATATCCAGGAAAAAAAAAAAAACCAAAACACCAGCCTAGTTGTGATCAAAATTGGAAAAATTTGGACTGCAGCCATCAGGTCATAGTGGAATTGCATTACTGAAAAGATCCTGGCTGTAAAGGGCCAGTGGAGAAGGCTCATCCCATATCCCAGCCAAATCACATATCCCTGCAAAGAAACATATTCCTTTAGTTGGCAAGAATAAAGCACTGGGATGTGTGGATCCAGAAAATGTTGCGTGCCAAGATCTCATTTTCCTCAGATATCTAGTCTCCTTAAAGCCATGTCTGTCACATTAATGTTTTCCTCTGCACTTTCAACACTATACACGAAAACTCAGCTGGGGCCTATCTCATTTGATGGCCTACATCTATTCAAGGACCTCTGTAGCAGTATGCAAAGTCTCCAGGATGGACTAGGGGACAATGCCAGGAAGTTCTACCATTAAAAACACTGTTAGGGCTCACATTAGAAATACTGTTATTGTATCAATACACTACATCAGGGTATGACGTACCGTCTGGGTGAGACACACCTGAAAGCAACAGCAATGCATGAGCGCATTCTTAGCTGTAGGAAGGAAGTGGGGAGCACCACTTACTGGCCACGAAGTGCAGCAAGGGACAAGAAGACAGTTCATACGAGCAGCAGACACAAAGATCAAGCAAAGAGCCACGGGCTGAAGAAAGGAAACAGCTTTTGTTTGCACTCCGATGCAAAGGAAAGGAAGAGCACACCAAGGCAATACTGCCCACAGGAGGAGCGTTGCCAGAGTTGCAAACCCTTTTACAGCCACTTTGCTGACTTGCAAGTTAGGGGGATACCAGTGCTGAGAGGAGTTTGGGCTTGATATTTGGCTTTCTGTTAACAAATGTAATGTTAACAACGCAAGGACCCCAGCCTTAAGGACTCTGGGGAATTCCTTCAAAGAAAAGACTCCTCTTGTGCCTAAAGACCAGGATGGCAGGAAAAGTCTGCTGATGCTGCTCAGATGTCTCTTTCAACAGACAACCACCTTTAGGGGTTGCATTGTCAGTGAACTACTTTTCTTCATCCCTCATACGTCTTTCTCTCAAGAACAGAAAGAACTTAAGACACAAGCCATTTATTTCCATGTGGTACTTGACACGTTCCTTACCAGAACAACACAGCAGAGTTCTGTCCTCAAGCACCAAATTCATCACAGGAACAATCCATGGAAACTTCCTTTCTCTGTTTCTTACCTTCTGCAAGGATTTGTCTAAGAACATTCCTCTATTTTCACCTTACTCCTTCCCAGCTCCGCAGGTCACACAGTTCTGCAGGCAAGATCTGTCCCAGCTCAAGAAAGTAGCATGCCCAAAACTTCATTTGCTTTACATTGTTTCTCACTAGGTGGGTTGATCAGCAGAAGAGAAAGGCTGGTGTCCCTGTGTGACAACTCCACTCTGCACACTAAGAAGTCCTCTATGAAATATGTCTTAAGAAAAGTCATTGCATAACTGATAAAAGACAAGACTTAGTTTTGTATTCAGCTTTATCAACGTCAGAATAAGAGACTCTAAATCTTTGGACAGCAGACCTGAAAATATAAAGACAGAAAACCAAAGCTGTATTGCTGGGCCACATTGTGGTACTTCAGAGTACAGGGAATACATGCCAGCTTGTGCTCAGAAGTTCTGGAAACTTCAGGCTGTCTATGAAAACTCCTAGTTTTTCTAAGAACCTACAAAAATTGCCTGCATGCTCATGTCTTACTGACCACATTTTGCTCCTCTGCATATAAATGCAGCGCTGTAGAGGGAAGACATTAGTGTCCACTGGCACAGCAGTCTTAGGATACCCTCTGTGATATACACTTATCTGAACTAATAAGGAAGAGAGATGTTATTTGAAGACAGACAGAAAGGTAGCCTTACCTCCTCTGAATACCACTCACTTCGTGGCTTTGGCCTGGCTCCAAGCCAGGAGGAGAGCCGGCATGCCCTTGTCTCTGTTGAATGAAAGCCCATTGCTGACTGCCAAATAGCTTCAGGCAGACAGTGACTCCAAGGACCAAACTAAGGACTCCAAACTCATTCACTCATGGGCCAAGATCCTCCCTAACCCTAGGGGTGTGTGAGAGAGAGAAAAAAAAGGGATGTCCCCCAGGTAGCAGTCTTGCATCACACAGTCTGAGCCTAATAAGGGTCTATTGCTGTCTCATTCCATTGCTAACACTGTGACTCTAACTGCCGTGTACTACAAATTAATTCATTCCTTCAGGCCTTGCTGTTCAGTAACTGGCTGTCACAGCAATCTCCTGAGGAGCTAATTGAGAGTTGTGATCCGTGCAGTATTTCCATTAGTGCTGTAATGACAGGCAGCCAGACACACACACGTGCATGCTCGCACACACAGAGCACAGGTTCCTCTGTCCCCACAAAGGGAGGCAGATAAGAAGCCATAGCCATCTCAAGTGTTAAGCAGCATCTGAAAGAAAGAGAAAACAGGAGGAACAATTGCCATGATTCAGACTGAAGTCACCCAAATGATGCCTGAATGAGAGCAACTTGCTGGGAGCTCACGACAAGCTCCTAATTCAGAGTAGTGGAGTAAAACCTTTGACACAATCCTCTTCTACAGTGGCACCGATCCCAGAGACTGCAGCTTCTACCCAAGGAGTCACCTCCATTTGAATGCCCTTCCCCATTGCATGGTGGGAGCTGTAGTGTCCTTTAAGATGCTTCTTGAATAAGGATGATCAAGAGTCTCAGTTGTGTGTAGCACTGCAGAAGCTACAAATATTAGTGTCTCACAGGTTCTGTTTAGCAAACTAGAAGAGGTGTTAATTCGGGAAGAATGTATTTCATCAGTTATGGTGTGGTTCATTCAGCAACCTGGGTAGCTCAGGCATGAAGTCTGTGTACAAACAAATCTCTTTTCTGTTTTTCCTTTCATGCCTAGTTTCCAGAGGGTTAGCAGGAAAACATCAAACACAGCACCTCTTATAGCTGTGCCACCTGCTGGTAAAGACAGTCATCTTAAAGGACACATTTTATGTCCTAACTGGACTACGTTCTTAGGGTTCTCACCCAGAAAGCAAAGGACACACAGTTCTGTGCTGTCACTGATGGTTATTTAGTAGAGTCAGTTATAAACTGAGAAATGCTTGTTCTCTTGGGGGTTTGTCCACTTTATTGAACTAACTCTAGAATTAACCCTATGGTATCTGAGGATTTGTACAACAAACGTATCCATTTAACTTAATTGCCTTAGAAGTTTGTTAAATTGATGCAGACTAATTCAGTAGGCACTTCTCATAAAGCACTTTATTAATTACAAAACTGTGGCCAGTTTCTTTATAAATTAAAGACAAAGTCCATTATCAGTGGGAAACCAAATCACAATTATTTTAAATTACAGTAATTAAGTATTTTAACAATGTAGTTTTGGTGTTGGTCTTTTTAGTCTTTAAAGCCAAAACCATTTAAAGTTTCCCTAGTAGTAAAATTTCTGTGACATTTTAAGTATCTGAGCAAACCAGGATACGTTTGCAAGTGAATTATTTCGAAGTGATGTGTGTGATTATCATAACAGCCAGAGAGATCTAAGTCAATAGCTCCAGTCACCCTTAACGTGAGGCTGTTGCAATGGCAGGAGTAACTCAGCCATACAAAGGCAGGTAGCTCACGCTGAGGGGCTATCAGAGGGGGAAGATATCCTCACTTGGGGCTGGCCTGCTCTCACATAGTCCCACATTTCCAAAGGCAGTTTTTCAGCAGAATGAGCTGCGGGGTCTACAGAGCACCCCAGAGAGCACAATATGCTACTCTGACTACCAGTGCAGTCTGGCTTTACAAAACTACCTAAGAAAGATACCTATTCAATGTACATAAACAGCCTTTAGGGATCAGATAGAGGGTTAAGTTACTAAGCCTTAAGAAGTCATGGTATATAATCTTAGCTTGATAATTGAGCACATGAATGCAAGGTCATTTGACTTAACCTAGGAGAAGGCAGCGTTAAGTGGAATTCCCCACGTCTGCTGCAGGCTAGTTGTGTACACAGCTCTGTTACCACAGCTCATCCAATACATAGCAATTTGTTCAGTTGTGCTAAATGTTACTGCATGTACGAACCCCGATTCTGCCCTCTTGTGACAATATCACAGGAAAAAGTTAGGCTCTTTTAAAAGCAAGAAGAATTTGATAAAGGAAACATGAAGTTTTCAAAAGCTTTCAGAACAGCAAAGTGCCCCAGGAGGTGGGTTCATGTAGGAAGCTCTGTGATATCTATGTAGACCCATACTGTAATATATTTAGCTTTCCTTTCATAGAATCATAGAATCATAGAATGGCATGGGTTGGAAGGGACCCCAAGGATCATAGAGCTCCAACCCCCCTGCCACAGGCAGGGCCACCAGTCTCAGGTCTGGATCTACACAAGGTTGCCCAGGGCCCCATCCAACCTGGCCTTGAACACTTCCAGGGACGGGGCATCCACTACCTCTCTGGGCAGCCTGTTCCAGCCCCTCACCACTCTTTCTGTAAAAAACTTCCCCCTAATATCTAATCTAAACCTTCCTTCCTTTAGCTTTAATCCATTCCCCCTTGTCCTGTCATTGTCTATCCTTTTAAGAAGTTGAATCCCCTCCTGCTTATAAGCTCCCTTCAGGGACTGGAAGGCTGCAATGAGGTTCCCCCGCAGCCTTCTGTAATTACAATTTTCAATTGGATGTAGCTGCAACATATAAAATAACCTCAGAGAGACACAGCAGAAGGCAACAGATCAGGTGCATCTGCCTCTTCTGCCGTTAATGAAACAGAAAGCTCATACCATATCAAAACCAGACCCTACCACCATTCATGGCAAGCTTCTGAAAAAGGACAAGAAGGTGTCAGCAAAGAAAGTTCTAAAAGCCCAAGGGCAAAGATTCTGGAATGTGCCATACAGTCCGTTAGGGGAGGGTATGTCCTGGGACTTCATTTCAAGCATCAATCATGCCATGTCCAAGGAATATGCGAAGTGGGCATAAAGCTTATCTCTGTTACTGATGTTGGGAAAGCTGTAGTATAAATGGAAAAGGTCCTGAGTTCTAACCTATAACTTCACTGCACAGTAAGGTTATGTGCCACTGAATAGCTTTGGCTTCTGTGCAAAGTGCAAGCCATGCCTTTTCCCTTCACACGTCATGCAAGATGGTTTCCAGCTGAGGGGCAGTGGTAGAGTGTGCACATCCAAGTTGTGATTTATCCCAGAGAATCTTCAACTGATTATATGGAGGGCACTTCCAAACTGTGGTTGGTGAGCACAGCACATGTTTCAACACAAACTGATCTCTCCATAATGTTGCCGTGCCAGCACACATACAGTTACACAGAGGATCACCCCACACACCCTGAACCAAATCTTGTGGCTGTTGTACATGAAAGAAGCCCCTCCACATGAGCATGGTCTCCATGCACAATATAATTTTGGTGTCCAGCTGTTTTTCTGCCAGCAAGCCTCAGCATCTGTCTTTCCTACAACATAATCTTGTCAACTTTTGCACAAGGTTGTTTTCCTAATGCTTTAATTATTATTTTCTTTTAATAGAGGAAGAGCTCTTTCATTTCTCACTACACTGTTCAGTTCAATCATTCAATCCCACTGCCATGGCCTTTATTTGAATGTTATAGCCACAAGGAATGCAGTCACAAGCTGAGCACAGCTCTTGCACACATGCTGTTCCACAGCTGGGTCATGGACTGGAGTGGGCAGCATAGGAAGCATGCTTGGACTCCCTTGGTACATTGGCAGCACCCATGCACATAGGCTCAAGGAAGCATCATAACTTCTTACAAGAGGCAGTGAAAACCAACTCCTAACCATATTTTTTCAAGTTAATGCAGCACAGAGAACTCTGGGTTGTACCTCCAGAGGTCCTAGTGTGAAACCCGGGCAAGTATTGAGCAAGTGTGCACACAGCTATGTGAGTAATGGGGTGTGTGGCTCCACAGAACTCCAGGCTTCCTCATGGAAAGATTTGGCACATTCTACACCTACAGATTACCTCAGGGGCAGCTGTATAATGTAACTATGTGGAAAGGTCCAAATGCAAACCAATAAAACAGCTCTGTGATAAAGTCACTGGTTTCATATTCACTGGCCTGTACTGGGTTGGGCACAGCAACATGATGCTTTTGTCTAGCAAACTGAAGGAAAGCAGCAGAACACAAGCCTATTTTCAGCCTTGATGATAGACCACTGCAGTGAAGCTCATCCTACCAATTAATTTTTGATATGCCAGGCAGTGGCAGGTGAAAGTCTTTTATACATCTTAAACTGGCAGTAACATCCTGAAAACAATACACAATCACTTGTGTGCACGAGAAAGCTTTCCCAGTTCAACCTAAATCTCATTTTAAACCCATTCTCTACCTTGACCAGCCAAAACATGTGGAGCTTCTCACATACTGAAATAAGGATGTTGTAGTGGAACCAACACCAGTTTGACTAGGCAGATTTAGAGCTCGCCTATCAGCTTAATTCTGTTGCCTCCAACAGATAGGTCTTAGGAATGTTCCCATTAGATATTACATCTTCAGTGTGGCAGAACTAGACCTACAATTCTGCAAGTGTCTTTCATTCTTTGTCAGATTGGATGAACCATGATTCCTTCATATGATTCTTGCTCGCCAGCAGGGAATAGGCTATTGCTCTCCACTACGGTTCTAATCAGAGCCAAAAACTGGTGTGAAGTAGAAGAAAGGGCTGAGCTGGAGTTCGTGAGATATACACCCTGACTTCTCTAGCAATGCCTAAGTCTGCTGGGGGGTCTCCATCCATTTGACACAAAGCTGAGAAATTGGAGACAAGTTAATGTGGAGATGCACCAGGTCATCAACTTCACAGCAGAAAGCAGATATGGCAACTAAAGTCCCTTCACACCAGACCTTCTCCAGAAAACCCAGTTCAGCCCCAAGGTGTGGTGCACTGCACCATTCTCTGCTCAAGAGAACCTTGCAGTTGGTGTTTAAGAGCAGACACCTTGTCTATCCTGCAGATAGATCTGTCAATCCTTTAAGAACAGAGATCTTGAGATAGCAGGAGTTGTCCTGATGCAGCGACCTCATCAAGTCATTTGGGGGACAAAGTCCAGTCATGAAGTGGGTCTATTACCATCACTAGAATATGTCAGACATGCCTTTCTGCAGCTGAGACTTGGAAATATCCAAGGACAAAAGTTCAATCACATCTACAGACAACATGTTTCACTGCAGCACAGGCTGCCTAGGGACGTTTTACCTGTGCCCAATTTGAATCTCCCAAGATACAGGATATCCTACTGGCCATAGCTGGCAAAGTATCAACTCTTATCTAAGCTATTCTAAAAACAGTAATCATAGAAGGAGCAAAAGCAAGCAAACATTTGGAAACAGGCTCACAGCGTAATAATGCAATTCTCATGCTACCCAAAACTCAGCACTAACTATAGGAACTCCTTAAGGATTCCTGTTTTCAAAAGCTCTCTCAGTCAGAAGAAGTGAAAAAAGATTATGGTACTCTGATAGTCCCTCTGACAGAATAAAGTTGCATGAAAACAATCAAGAAGACATTAAACAAAGTCTGAATACAAGCCCAGATTCCACAGCAGTCTCTGTTCAGAAAGGCAGTTTACAGAGGAAGTATTTCAGTCTCCGATTATGGCTCCATATTTATGGTGCTCAGCTCTCCATTGTAGTTATCAAGTGCAAATAAAATCACAGAATCACAGAATCAGAGGGGTTGGAAGGGACCTCGAGAGCTCATCGGGTCCAACCCCCCTGCCAAAGCAGCTCCCCAGCTCATATTGCACAGGGCGGCGTCCAGACGAGTCTTGAATATCTCCAGAGAAGGAGACTCCACACCCCCCTGGGCAGCCTGTCCCAGGGCTCTGGCACCCTCACTGGGGAAAAGTTCCTCCCCATGTTGGTGTGGAACTTCCTATGCTCCAACTTGCAGCCATTGCCCCTTGTCCTGTCCCCACAGACACTGAAAAGGGGCTGGCCATTTCCCCCTGCATCCCATACTTAAGATATTTATAAACATTAATTAGGTCCCCCCTCAGTCTTCTTTTCTCCAGGCTGAACAGTCCCAGCTCACTCAGCCTTTCCTCACAGGGGAGATGCTCCAGGCCCTTCATCATCTCCGTAGCCTCCTCTGGACTCTCTCCAGGAGATCCCTGTCTTTTTTATCCCAGGGAGCCCAGCACTGGACACAACACTCCAGGTGGGGCCTGACCAGGGCAGAGTAGAGGGAGAGGATCACCTCCTTAGACCTGCTGGCCACACTCCTCCTGATGCCCCCCCAGGATCCCATTGGCTCTCTCAGCCCCCAGGGCACACTGCTGGCTCATGGCCACCTGTCATCCACCAGGACCCCCAGGTCCTTCTCCACAGAGCTCTTCTCCAGCAGGTCATCCCCCAGCCTGTACTGATACAGATGGTTATTCCTCCCCAGGTGCCAGACTCTCCACTTGCTTTTGTTGAATTTCATCTGGTTTCTCCCTGCCCAGCTCTCCAGCCTGTCCAGGTCTCTCTGGATGGCAGCTCAGTGTCCTGCGTGTCAGCCACCCCTCCCAGCTTTGTATCATCGGCACTTGCTGAGGGTGGATGCTGTTCCCTCATCAAGGTCGTCAATGAAGATATTAAACAGGACTGGACCCAACACCGAGCCCTGGGCAACACCACTAGTCACAGGCCTCCAGTCAGACTCTGCTCCACTGATCACGACCCTCTGAGCCCGGTCCGACAGCCAGTTCCCAACCCACCTCACTGTCCACTCATCTATCCCATGATCTCTTAGCTTTTCTATCAGGATGTCATGGGAGACAGTATCGAAAGCCTTGCTGAAGTCAAGGTAGATGACATCCACTGCTCTCCCTCCATCCACCCAGCCAGTGATGAGATCATAGAAGGCTATGAGACTGGTCGAGCACGATCTCCCCTTGGTGAATGCATGCTGACTATTCCTCATGACCTTCTTCTCTTCCAGTTGCTTGGTAATGGCATTCAGAACAAGCTGTTCCATAACCTTTCCAGGGACAGAAGTGAGGCTGACTGGCCTATAATTGTTAGGTTCCTCCTTCTTGCCCTTTTTGAAGACTGGAGTGATATTGGCTATCCTCCAATCCTCAGGTACTTCTCCTGTTCTCCAAGACCTGTCGAAGATGATAGCGAGTGGCTCCGCAATCACTTCCACCAGCTCCCTCAGCACACGTGGATGTATCCCATCCGGGCCCATGGATTTGTTTGCATTAATCCCTTTGAGCCGCTCCTGGACCACTCCCTGGGGAAAAGTTCCTCCCCATGTTGGTGCAGAACTTCCTGTGCTCCAACTTGCAGCCATTGCCCCTTGTCCTGTCCCCACAGACACTGAAAAGGGGCTGGCCATTTCCCCCTGCATCCCATACTTAAGATATTTATAAACATTAATTAGGTCCCCCCTTAGCTGGAGGGGCTGGAATTCCTTTGTGCTGCACTTCAGGTACTCTCCTGCTGACCTGTGTTCTTTATCCCAGCTCTGGCCATCTGTTGCTGGCACTGGCATCAAACTGGTAGGAGTGAGATAGATTGAGGTTTCCCTCAACTTTAGTTTAAAGCCCTCTTCACCAGCTTGGCAAGCATAGATACTCTCCCCCTTCTCTGACAGATGAACCTCATCAGCTCCCAGTAGACCAGGTTTCTCAAAGTGCAGCTCATACACACGTAATCATCTATCAGGAAATATTACTGTATAATACCAAACAAAGGGCCTGTTCAGTGAAGGGAGCCTTTTCTTCAGGAGATGCTGGAGCACCTCTCCTATGAAGACAGGCTGAGAGAGTTGGGGTTGTTTAGCCTTTGAAAGAGAAGTCTCAGGGGAGATCTTATAGTGGCCTTCCAGTACCTGAAGGGGGTCTACAAGAAAGCTGAGGAGGAACATTTTAGAAGGACATGTAGTAACAGGATGAGGGAGAATGTTTTTAAATTGGAAGGGGGTAGATTTATACTGGATATTAGGAAAAGAATTCTTCACTACGAGGGTGGTGAGGAACTGGCACAGACTGCCCAGGGAAATGGTGGTTGCCCTCTCCCTGGAAGTGTTCAAGGCCAGGTTGGATGGGGCCTTGAGCAGCCTGGTCTAGTGAGAGGTGTCCCTGCCCATAGCAGAATGGTTGGAACTTGATGATCTTTAAGGTCCTTCCAACCCAAACCATTCTATGATCCAATGATTCAGTTCAAGAGAAGGGTAAAGCACCAAAACTCATGTACCTCTCATTTGGCTCTTGCCCACTTCTCTTGCTAAAGCAAGGAACTAGTTTTATTCTGATCTGCCATGTTCCAAGTTAATACAAAATTTAGTGTATGCAGCTGTCTCACAAATCACATTTAGAGTCACAGAACTGGGATTGGAAAGGACTCTGGAGGTCATCTGATCCAAGATCCAAACAACTGCTCAAAGCACACCCAGCTTTGAACTCAGACCAGACTGCTCCAGGCAACTTGTGACTATCTCTAAAGACAGCCTCTCTGCAACCACTTGCATTATGAAGAACTTTTTCCTTATAGCTATTGTATCTCCCTTGTTGCAGGCTGTTTTCATTGCCTCTTATCTTTCTGCTCTGGTCCCCCAAGTAGAAACTGTCTCTGTCTTCTCTTTAACTACACAATAGGCAGTTGAAGACTACAATTAGACCTCCCTTAGCTTTTTCTTCCCCAGCAGAGTAAATTTGGGTCTTTCAGTCTCTCCTTTTATCTCACGTGCTCCAGACTTCTACTCATCTTTGTCACCATTGGCTGGACTTGCTCCAGTTTGTCAACATCTTCCTTATACTGGGCAAAAATGGACACAGGACTCCAGCTACAGTCTTGCCATCCCTCAAACAGAGGGGAATAATCATGCAAACCAGTACGTGCTCAGCCTTCACTACCTCAAAGCCATGCTGCTGATTGACCTTCAAGTTGTCTATCAAGATGCCCAGGTTCTTTTCTACAGAGCTGTTCTCTAGCCACATGGATTCTCTCTGTATTTCTTTAAAAAACACATTCACTGTCTGATACACCTCAGCAACATCACAAAACCCACATGCAATTTGTAATTCAAGGGCAGTAAATACACTTCATGAGCCAAACAGAAAATAGAAGGTTGGTGGAGGTGCCTGAATTTGCTTACAACTGGCAATTTACAGGGTATCTAGGCATAATTTACAAATGGTATGTCCTCACTTCCTACTTTACTTCTTTTCCCAGCACAGCATCTGTGTCTTATACATTTGCATAAGATGCCAAAACTTTTGTCTTTGCCAAGGCCTCCTCTGCCAACCTGATCACCTGGGGTCCACCAAGGAGAGTGAACAAGGAGCAAATATCTGCTACCAGAGTCAAAAGAATCAGAAGGGACACGTCCTTGCACCACAGTCTCTAACTAGGGAGCAAAAGAAAGTTCCCTGGTTCAGAGTAGCTGGTTCAGAGCCAAGGTCAGGGAGCTCAGGATAAAGGAAAGGCCAGGAGTTGAGCACTTCCCCCATTGTCTCACTGAGTTTGAATAAACAGAGGGAGGAGGAGAAGAAAGAGGATCTGACTGGTCAAGGGAGTAGCAGAAAATAGTGTAGGTCTCTAAAGAGGACATGACAGCGGGAAATAATGAGGAGAAAGGTGGCTCTGCAGCCCATTGTGTTTTCAAACTCTCTTCCACCAAGCTTCACTCTTCCACCAGAATGCCCTAAGCATGTTAGTACTACCTCAGGAACATTTGTTCCAAGTCTAGTTCCATACCTGGTTATATCTACCTCCCCCCAGTGCACAAATCATCAAATTTTATATTCCAACTCACTTGATTTCTGGCACTATTTACTTTGTAAGTCACAGTATGCTTCTCTTTCCTGTGGGTGGTTTAGGGCAGATTTCACAGCTGTTAGGCTTAAAATAAAGTATCTGTTTTACTTAGCTGTATTTTAAATGCTTCACACTCTGCAGGTATGCTGCTTTCTCCCCTCTCTCTGTTCTATTTTCCACCTTGCCCAAGCACAATAATCTCCTGAACCAAGATCCATTTTGCCCAGCACTGTAGCTATGTCAGTCAAGGGTGCAATCAATGTTAGAACATTACCTCTGGCAATGCCCTAGAGCAGATACTTAAGGAAAGATGATTAGAGACAGGGCAGGAGCAGAATGACTGTGTCCTTGGGGCACTGGGCTGATGCTTTGGAGATCTAACCATAATGACCTAAAACCCCTTTCCAGGTGGTAACATAAAACACAGCAGAGGGTGGGTCATTTCCTCTGACCCTCTGCCTTTGCCTAGGGCATGATTCCACATTTTTCAGGACTGTGAAATCCTATGTCATGGTGATTCTTCCATTTTTATTTATTCACATATCAACACACTTAATCGTCTCTTGTAGGTTCTACTGATCTGCTTGGCCTAAAATACTTCCCTTCCTTGTTTTCAGTTAGGTAGAACCTTTGGCCCTTCCTTCCCTGTGATTTAAGTGAGGTGTGATTGTGATGAATGCAGACACATTTACAAAACCTGTAAATGCAAACTTAGTAATATCTTTGGAACTCTTAAAATATTCACTCTGAATAAACTACTTGGTAGGATTTGGCCAATCAGGACAGTATTAAAACAAACCAATAATTAATAATGCTCTATTGCTTACTACTTATACCACCCTTTACATTTAGAAGTACTGAATAAAACCATCAATTAATCAAGAAACTCTAAAATTAGCTACATTAACTAATTAATTCATCAAGAAGCTATTAAAAGTCTGACTGAAAAGATATCAATTGCTCCTAGAAATAACAATGCAATTGCAATGTTGTGGTGCAAAGATAAGAATTTCACAGTTGGGAAACAAACAGTTTACAGATGTGTGAGGATTCACATGCATGGATCCGAAAAGCACCCTAACAGCATGTGGCACTTGAAACCAGAAGAGAGCTAGAACATGTATTGTCAAACCTAAGTGTAATGGTTGGTTGAAATGGCACCACTTTCAAACACACAAGAACAAGATATGTCTGAGATCCTGCCTTTTGAGTAATTCCCACCCTAAAGAAAAGGTAGGAAAAATTAAGAGAAAATATACTTCTACTTTATTTATCAGCCTTAGTATCAGCTGTTGCCTTTATTACAGGTTCTGAGACACCTATACCAAGATAAGAACTAAAATGGGTATTTAACAATTAATTAATCTCTCATGATAAGATGCTAATGGCTTGCTCAATATATGCTTCTCACTCTATGATCATGACACAATTCAGTCTAAGAAGTCTTTACAAGAGCTTTGCCTGTAACATAACCTTCAGAGTCAGGGGAGTCCAAGAGCTGCACCCAAACACAGATAAAATAGAATCAGCACAGACACCCTTCCCATCTCCACAGAGGACGTGGCATGGAAGGACCAAGCCCTTTGGGCAGGACTCCATTACTCTAAAGCTATGGGAAAATGTGAGTGAAAACAGTCACACTGATGACAACCAGCAGGTCTTGTCCACAGGGTTTACCCAAACTACTGGCTAATTGTCCAACTCCCAATCCTACAGTCATACTTCTGGATACTGAATTGCAGTAGCAGCACCTCTGGCACAGAAGGGGTGTCTGAGGCACTCTGGATCTGCTCCACCTAGCACTTCTAGAGCATGTTAGGCTTCACCTCTGTACTGGAGATGAAGATAGCTGAGGGTGACAATATAGGGCACCACAGACTGTATATAATCTGCAAGCTACTGCTTGGTGATCATGGCAGTTTCCCGTTCTTCCTAAACTGTGGCAAGACAGGTTTTATGTAATGGGATCTTTCATCCCCTCCCCCCACTTTCTTATTCCAATTTTCACACCCACACCACCACCTCCCCCCTTATATTTTATTAAATTTCAATCTCTCGCTGGTAATAGCAAACAAACAGAAAATGAGAGCAGAATATTATATCCCATAGCATCACAGCAGCTTGAGACAGACATATCAACACAACTGAAGAGTAGAGGAGGGGAAGCTCACACCAGGTATTGCCTTCCCTCATAAGGCAAATATACAGACAGAAAGAGCTCTTGCACAAGCAAAGAAAGCCTTCAGTTTGCTTGGGTCTTGAAACAGAGTGCTGGAGCAGCCTACACTTCAACTCAAGTGGCATAAAAGAGGTACATTATGGCAGTCAGTGTCTCCAAGGATAAGCAGCAGGAACAGATTGCACACCCTGACATGCCAGGCACAGTCTCATCCCAGCCTTTGCATCTTCTGAAAACTGTGGTTTTGTGCATGTTGCGTGGCAAGAGCCATACAATATACACATGATGCCCAAGGTTAAGTGACTGGACTGCAACTTTGTGCAAAAAATGAACAGTATCTCTGTGATTTCATGTAGAACAAAGCCTAACACTTCGAATACAAAACCATTTTCTATTCCATTTCCCAAAATACAAACCTGAAAAGCAAAGACCCAATGTCTTTTTAGTCTAATTGCATTGAACATCTGTAAGACATACTGCTGGTGAGAATCATTCCTTACTAGCACTGGATTAGTAACTCTCTCTTTCACACTGTATGGCTCTGGAATCAACTCTACTGTTCAGGAAAAGCCCAGTCTCCCCGACTGAGATTGCTATTTATACTGGATGCCCATTAATTGCATTGCTTAGAATGATTTGCTGTGGGTTTTTGGGTGGGTTTTTTTTTTTATTCTAGCCGCATTATGTCGTGATCTGATGATTGATTGGGCCCTGTGAGCAATCATGAGCCCGAGCCTATTGCTGCTAGCTTGATAGAGTGTATATCTCTATTTCATATTCAATAATGATGAATGGTCATGGCTTACATTTATATAGCGCCTTTCATCCAGAAAGATCCCAAAGCGCTTTACAAATTGATTTACTGTGCAAACTATGGGGTTTATTCTCCGCTTCATAAGCTCATATAAATCCCATCGAGTTACTTGCACTTCATCACAGTACTTGGTATTGCCCAAACAAAGTGCAAGCAGTTTTTATACTACACCTAGGAGAGAGTCAGGGAACACCTATAAAAATATGCAAGTGTTCAGAACCTCAGTTTTAGGTTTTATCCAAAAGGCAGCAGCTTTAGTAGCAAAGCATCTTCCTAACCCTGGGAAAGTGCTACTGTCTGCACTACTAACAGGGCTTCCTGCAGCAAGGCATTTGTGGGAGAAGACATCACCAAGGGCTGAACCTGCCTGCTCACATGACAGCAGCTACTGCTTCAGGGTGCAGAACCCAATCCGTTCCTTCTGGGTTTTGTTTGCTTTTAAACTACTATTAAACAGAAAGCTACTAGCAGTTGAACATCAGAAACCATCAATATATATGGGTTTCTTCTGGGCTGCAGAAGAATGAAACAGGAGGAAGGCTCAGGCAACCTTTCTGGCAATAATTTGGAGCAAACACTTAGCTACAGCATGATGCTCTGCACTATTGCTTTGAAGCAAATTACCCAGTTGTCATCTTCTCTGTTTAACTTAGGGTGGGGAAGGGAATTCACCAGGTTTGTGCCTGGCTTCAGCAACTGCAGCTGTTCCCCACCTTGGTGACTAGTAAATATCTTAAGTATGGGATGCAGGGGGAAATGGCCAGCCCCTTTTCAGTGTCTGTGGGGACAGGACAAGGGGCAATGGCTGCAAGTTGGAGCACAGGAAGTTCCACACCAACATGGGGAGGAACTTTTCCCCAGTGAGGGTGCCAGAGCCCTGGGACAGGCTGCCCAGGGGGGTGTGGAGTCTCCATCTCTGGAGATATTCCAGCCCCGTCTGGACGCCGACCTGTGCAGTATGAGCTGGGGAGCTGCTTTGGCAGGGGGGTTGGACCCGATGAGCTCTCAAGGTCCCTTCCAACACCTACGATTCTGTGAATCCCAAATCTAGAACCTAGCCCTCACATCTTCCAAGCCTGAGGGATACAGTGAAGTGGGGAATTCATGACTGAGATAAAAGGTAATCACCAGAAGTATTTTTTCCCACATTCTCCACTTGATCTAAAAGCTTTAAAGGAGCAAGAGCATCTCTACCTCCATGACTTTGGCAGAGAGTTTAGTGTGGTGAATTAAAAAAATACATAATTAAAAGCACAAAATCTCAGATAAACATGGTGCCTGTGAAAATGAAATGCTAAGAAAGGCTTTTACAAGTATGCAGCATAAGCTGAACAAGTTCCCCAGTACCCTTTGTTACCTGTTGTATCACTTCTGAAATGCATGTAGTACCAATGCTGGTTGTAATCTGATCAAAACCAAGGTCATGTCAAGCTATCAAGCATGAAAGACCCACATTGTAGGGGATTTTAATACAGATGTCTTTTCTTGGAACCCAAAAAGAAATAGCTCACTGATATTTGAAGGTAAAAAAGCTATCAATCTAGTGCTAGAATTACATATAACTTTCTGGTTTTGACCACTGTATTTTCTTTCTTGTCCCCTCAGAATCACCATGTTGACATACTTCAGCAATGAGTGCAGTTGAAAAAAATAGAGAAAGAACATACCCTTACCTCCTTTACTCCTTATTATGGACAGTTTTCCAAATTCTTTATTAGTGTTCAGATCAAAAAAAGATAGAAAAAAAAAAAATCCCTCCTTGAAGTCATGAGTATTTGGAAAAATAAACCTATCAGAGGGATTCACAGCATCAGCCTGAAAGGCCCCATGTAACATGCATTCCTAGGGCAGGGGGAATCACATAGGAAGCACAAAAGGATGTGTCCAGCAGTTTCAGAACACGTTCAGGCCAATATAGCTGCAGTCAGTCCCTCAGTCACACATGTCCCACCTCTGCTTTGGTCAGCTCTAGCAGCTTGCCCAATACCTATGAAATCTTTTGGACAACAAGCAAGGTTGTTAAAGAGCCTATAGGTGGAAATGTCTTCCTACATCCCCCTGACATGGATATCCTGCCCCTCTGATCTCATTGGAAGGTGGTTACAGCGAATGTCATGGCAAGTGAGATGCTGAAGCACATGTGAGCCTCAGAAATTTCCTGCAATATAGGCAGAAAGAATGTGAGAAAAGCATTGCTCAGCAGCAATGTTGAGGCCAACAGGGAACCTGACCCTGCTACTCACCCAGGGCATGAAACCCCACTAACCACTCTGAAGACTGGTCTCCTACATCAGTGAACAGGGTGGCATTTCATTGTTCCCATTTGTCATTTATATCTTAATGTGGATCTCAGTCATATATAAAGCACAGCTGCATTTAGCACAGGGCTTAAGTGGAGTCCAATTCTTTTCTTGGAAATCTCCCCTCTAATACTTAGATATGTCAAACACTAAGAAGCTTCTCTGCAGAATATCTGCATGGGAGGCTCATGGTGTTAAAGAGCTGCAAGATGATGGATACAGCCTAAAGCCTACATCACATTTTTTTTTCATTTTTGGAGACCACTGTGGTGTGACAGTCTCTTATCAACCTGGCTTCCACAACTTCTCTGTGGCTAAATTTCAGCTCATTTTTATTTCTGTTCAGATTCTTCAATTTAATCATAAATTTCACATTTGCACTCATGAAGCAAGAAAATTAAGAACATTTTGATACAAGTGACCTGCTTACCAAGAGGGGAACCCTGAGCAACCTTCCAAAAAGGTGTTAATTAAGGTGTATGTTAAGATACCATCAGGATTTTCATGGAGACACATGGCAGGAGAACGAGAGACTGTGGGAATTAATTGCAAGAATGGAGATTTTGACTCAATACAAGAGAATCACCTTAAATAAGCAGAGGACCACGCGACCCAGAGAGACTGTGAAATCTCCATCGTTGGGGGATTTCAAGGCCCAGACTGATCCTTCCTGCACAAAAGCCTCTGCCCATCTATCACTTTTCCAAAGCCCCACCCCCCTCTTGCTTAATTCCTTCTGTGTCTTATGTTCTGCATGCCAGTGGGGCTCCTTCTCCTTCTGGCTTTGATAAAAATAGGAGGGGAGTGAGAATAAGAGCAAGACACTCAGTTCTGACCTGTAAGGTGACAGTGGCCTTCATATGTTTGGACAAACAGACACAGAAGACCAGATCAAGATCCACAGAACTAAGATAAAGCATATAACTGCATCAACAGGGGAGCAAATGAGTAGTTCAATGACGAGGGTACTTGCTTGATACAGACAGCAGTATAACAATTTAGCTGCCAAACACAAGCAAACAGCTATTGAGCTTATATGAGCTACTGAACAAAAAACCAATCTCAGTAATTTACCTATTTTTCATAATGCAGTGATACTGGAAAAAGCATAATAATGACCCTTTGCTTTATTTTAAATCCTTACCCCATTCCCTTCATGCTATAAAGATATCAGAGTCCCTTAGCTGATAATGTCAATGCTGTTACACAGACACACTGCTGGTTGTCCAGCAGCAGGTTTGGTTTTAACACTGGGAGACATTTCAGATTCCACTTTTGTTACTAAACAAATGTTTAGAAATTATCCTCTTCCATAACTGTCCTATTTGGTGATTTTTATAACCAACAAAGAACGACTGACTCACAAGAGCAAATGTAAGTATTTATAAGGAGGAACAGACATGCTGGTAAAGTAGCAATAAACTTACTATCTGCTATTGTAAACTTCATAAAAGCCACAGAATTATCCCATAGTTATTGTTTGAGGTTGGGATACAGTTACTCCTAGTCATGGGTTCCACAGCTTGACCAGGTTCTTCTAGCTGGATGGCCCCAGGCTGACACCACTGAAGCAGGGCACCAAAAGGCAACTCAACACCAGTCCAGGTGGCTATGACCACTGCACCAGAAGTGCCAGGAAAATTAAGGCTATCAAAAAAATAAACCTCCAAATCTTGCAGGAGACACTGATCAATCTAACTGAGAAAGTAGTTGGAGATATTTTTTCTTTTATCCTGATAACAATGACAAGACATCTCATCAACATTAAAAAGCAGGTGACAAGAAAGCAATTGTAAATTAAGGAAACCACATCAAATTAATTAAAGCAACAGGGTCAGAGGCTATTTGCTGACAGAATAGCTTTCTATCTCACAAGAAATGCCAGCAAAAATGACATAGAATTTTATTGGTACTCAGACCAAGATTCTCCTGATCTAGGAGGATTCCATTACTCCATAGCAGGAGACATATTCACAGGAACAGGGATGCCATGGAAACCTGCATGACTTTCCAAAGCTTTATCACAAGGATAAAGAGAAGACTCTTGCAGCCCTCCACATGCAACTACTACTTGTTCACCAGCACCAAGCTCACATCTTGTCAGCACTGTGAAGAAGGGAGATGACATAGGAAGCAGTTTCAAAATTTAATAAAAGAGTATTTTGCAAAACTTCAGAAGGAAAGAATGTGACTGGTAGTGCTCAAGGACCTTAAGTTTTATACACACAAATAAGAACAAAGTCATTCTTGGCCTTTGCAGGCAGGTAAATTTGGACAGAACATAACAGTACCTATCACTATGTAGCCAAAATCTCAGCATCCAGCTTCATTACCCTAAAAGATTATTGTATCTGCCTTGAAAAAACCTTCCATTTAGCCAACAAACTTTCCATCCTGCAGCTCCCCAGAGATGGTGAGATACAAGCCCACAGCATTCAGAGCTACGTGTCTAGTAAAACCCACCTAGGTGAATAGGACATGACAGCACCCAGGATCATCACAACAACAGGAAAGGAATCCACAAATATACAAATTAGGGCCTGGGAAAAGAGCATTTTACAGGAGCTTGTTACAAAAGCAAGTGGGAAAACTACTACCCTAGTCCTGGGGCTTTTTCCTTCTCAAAGCAAGCAAGCACCAGAAAGTATGAGTCCTATTTGTATAGGGAAACACAAGATCCTCTTCAGACTGCCAGCGTGGAGAAGCATGTTGAACCACACCATCCCCCTGCAGCCCTCCCTTCCTCCCATCCGCCGTAGATATACAAGGCTAAGTTGATGAGCTGTTCAGCTTAGTGTGAAATGTGTTACATTTTCCCCCCAGCTGCTTCCTGATTGCAGTATTTACTTTTAATCTCCTCTGCCTCAATGCCCGATAAAAACTTTGTCACATTAGATGGTGACAGATGGGAAGGAGAAGGGGGGGATCACTGCAAAGGAACGTCCTGGCTTCCCAATAATTTTTCACAACACCAATTATGTCCTTCAGTGCTTCCCGGCATGTGCACCCATGTCAGCAGAGAAGGAAATAGAAAGGCATAAATAAAGACCAAACCAGGCACTGCGTGGCTTTAATCTGCAGAATAACATTTCTCATTTGGGTGAAATATTGTTGGATTCTCTCCTGTGCTGGGGGGACACACACACACACGCACACACACACGTGTGTATATACACAGACACACAGATGTGCAGAGCTCACAGCTGCTTTCCTTATGCCTGGGTACTACCATAGAATCATAGAATGGTATGAGTTGGAAGGGACCCCAAGGATCATAGAGCTCCAACCCCCTGCCACAGGCAGGGCCACCAACCTCAGGCCTGGATCTACACAAGGTTGCCCAGAGCCCCAGCCAACCTGGCCTTGAACACTTCCAGGGACGGGGCATCCACTACCTCTCTGGGCAGCCTGTTCCAGCCCCTCACCACTCTCTCTGTAAAACACTTCCCCCTAATATCTATTCTAACCCTTCCTTCCTTTAGTTTTAATCCATTCCCCCTTGTCCTGCCATTGTCTATCCTTTTAAAAAGTTGAATCCCCTCCTGCTTATAAGCTCCCTTCCATCCTCAGAAGCAGCTCTTTGGCTTTGTGAACAGAAAAGTGCAGATATGTCTCCTGTTTTTTGAAAGGTATTCATGTCCAGCAAGCCAAATCATGTGCTCTTCAATCTAACCACCATTGATTAAATAGGAGTAATATGAAGATTCTGATCTTTGGGGGGAAGATGGGGGGGGGACTGTTCTTTAGAAGTTTAAGATCATGAGATATATTGTACTTGAGGGTGCTGGTAAACATCAGTTTCCAAGCCTAATCCTGGATGTCACTACATTTGACACTCTTAGATGTTTCATCCAAGAAACTACAATGGAAAAGTCTTTTGAATCTGAGTTACTTCTTGCTTCAGTCCCCAAGAGACATGAAATATAGAAGTAACAATCTGTATTGGTGAAGATATATGTAGCAGCAGCTGAAGGCAGTCATGGAACCAAAGGAAGAGGGCCCCAGGATGAAGATGAGACAGCTTTGACCTGGGCTGGGATTTAGGTAGTCCTACCAGGACAAAAAGCCTACCTCATGTTTGCCCTGGCTATATTCAAAATACGAGACTTTATGTACCTTCTTTGTAAACAAGGGGAAAAAATATCAAGATAGCACTTTCCCAGCTATTTTTTCTTTAAACTAAGCAAACGAGACATGGTTTGGATCACAGTTATTTCTTACTTCTTGACAATCCTGGCCTAGTCCAATACAGGGACAAGAGTCTGTTGACTTCCATTCTAAGCAGAATGGACAGGTAATGTCCCAAAGGAATGCATAATGAGACAAGAGAAGCTGCTCTAAGGTATAATGTAAGTGTAGCAGCAGAGATGATGAAAGGAGAGGAGCCTCAACCAGAAGAGTGGGAAAAGGTAGCCTTCCTAACCAGGGGAGCATATCACTGATGGTGCACATGAATGTTCACAGGTAGGGCACATTCAGGCATCTTCTTGGCCTGCTGAAATCTTGGTAAAAGCCAAAACAACGTTACTGTTCACATTACATAGGAAATAAGATAAGTAACTATAGAATAGAGCCTGAACTGTCATACCAGGTGGCTTCTGGGTAGCTACAAATTTGGGCATCATCCAAGGAGTTACTCATTCAGTCTCTGGAAAAGAAAAATGTGAAGAAGTCCCAGGGCTCACAGTTAGAAGGCTTAGTAGGTATCAGGCAAAGTGCTGTGAGCCCCAAAAGTGGTGAAGAGTAAGGAAATATCAAGCCAAAAAGATTTAAGGAGAAGGGCAAAATGAAAAACTCAAAAAACCAACCTGAGTAATTTTTAAAACTCTGCTGCTTTCTCAAAGGACAAAGACTGGGGGGGGGGGGAAGCAGATATCTACCATCCTAACACCATTTGATCTAGAAGTGTCTTTTTCTTAGGCACTAGAAGAGCTGAATCACATTTCATTTCTCTGACTCTCCCTGGAGATGGGAAATTTGTTTTCCTTGAATCTGTTTTCATTTGCAAGTTAGGTTATCAGAGTGGGACTGTCCTAGGAATCAGGGGCAGAAGAAACATTTTCCTACTTAAATTTTGGGTTCCTTCTAAGTAAGAAGGGTTAGAAACCCATATGCAAAGGTCTCTTTCTCTTTCATTCTCAAGTTTATCAAGCAATACTCATGCCACACTTTCTCCTCTCAGTTTAGCTGCCTTACCTTCCACTCTTCAGCACTAAATTATGAAAGGCTTTTTGGCTCACCTATCTTAAAGCTTACACTTAGATTGAGACTACTTCAGCACAGTGTTAAGAGAATTCTTTTGTTTGTCCTGTTAAGATGTACATTTTCATGTTCCTTTCCCCCAAAAAATCACACTTTCCTTCATTTCAACACAATAAATTTCCTAATGATGGAAGAAAAAACAACTGCCAGATATTCAGTGACCGTGTAGCTCTGCACCAGGAGGATTCCACATGCCACCCCATTAACCTCAGTCTCTAGAGGAAAAGGAGGAACTCAGCTTCAATATGCACTCAACTTTGCTCTGCCCTGACTTTCCTCAGTGAACATCACCAGTTCCTCAGGGGATACTCTAGCTCCTGAACACAGCAGAAAATTTACTGGGTTTCCTCTAACCACATGCCCCAGCATAGTAACACAAAGCAGCAAGGTAAGCTAACCTTCCAAGTCAAAGGTCTGTCTCTTGCTCAACACAGAGTATGGAAAGTTATATTAACATGACAGTCACTATATTACACTATATAAACACGTAGGAAACTCTTGCTTGTTTTTCCAGCAAACTCCAAATTGCTCTTGAAGGAAAAGAATACCAAGGGCTCACCTTGTCAGCTAGCAACCCATACAGCTGTCCAAGAAACACCTATGTCACATTTCATAGAATCATAGAATGTCATGGGTTGGAAGGGACCCCAAGGATCACAGAGCTCCAACCCCCCTGCCACAGGCAGGGCCACCAGTCTCAGGCCTGGATCTACACTAGGTTGCCCAGGGCCCCATCCAACCTGGCCTTGAGCACCTCCAGGGATGGGGCATCCACTACCTCTCTGGGCAGCCTGTTCCAGCCCCTCACCACTCTCTCTGTCAAAAACTTCCCCCTAATAGCTAATCTAAACCTTCCCTCCTTCAGCTTTAGCCCACTCCCCTTTGTCCTGCCATTATCTACCCTTTTTAAAAGTTGAATCCCCTCCTGTTTCTCTGCTCCCTTCAGGGACTGGGAGGCTGCAATGAGGTCCCCCCACAGCCTTCTCTTCTCCAGGCTGAACAAGCCCAGCTCCCTCAGCCTCTCTTCATAGGGCAGGTGCTCCAGCCCTCTGATCATCTTCGTGGCTCCTCTGACCCCTCTCCAACAGTTCCACATCCTTCTTGTATTGGGGGCCCCAGCTCTGGACACAGGACTCCAGATGGGGCCTCACGAGGGCAGAGTAGAGAGGGACAATCCCCTCCCTGTCCCTGCTGGCCACCCCTCTTCTAATGGAGCCCAGGATACCATTGGCCTTGTGAGCTGCCAGAGCACACTGCTGGCTCATGTTAAGTTTCTCATCCACCAGAATCCCCAAGTCCTTCTCAGCAGGGCTGCTCTCCAGCAGCTCTTCTCCCAGTCTGTATCTATGGCTGGGATTCTTCCAGCCCAAGTGCAACACCTGACACTTTGCAGTGTTGAACCTCATTAGGTTCACCCAGGCCCATCTCTCCAGCCTGTCAAGATCCCTCTGGATGGCTTCCTTTCCCCTTCTAGTGTGTCAACCACACCGCTCAGCTTGGTATTCAGGAACTCAAAGAATTCTCGTCCTTTCCCTGCTGTATCAACGCGTGCAACACTTAAACCTGCAGCTTCTGAGAACTTCCATTTATACTTTGCAACATGTTTGTCAAGGTTTTTGTCAACAATAGTACATGAATATAGCCTATACTTTTTTCAACAGTTGAGGAAGTCCCATCAGATTTCAACTGAGATGGAGAGGCCTATGGAAGGCAGATAACAATTCCCAAACCAGCTTCTCTTCAGTCATTTTGAGCAGTTCATCCTCAGTTTGTGTAACTCAAAGCAATGCTGGCAGGGGAAGTAGTCTGTAAGTAAACTTTGCCTGACCCTTGCAATCTCAAAATTACAGAAAGCTTACCATGGTCCTATGCAAGATGCCATGTCTTTCAGTACTCACCCAACCTCAAAGCTCTCCAAGAGGAGTAGCTGACACACCATAAGGCTGTGCTGCCATTCAGCAAGACCTAAACAGGCTGGAGAGTTGGGCAGGAAGAAATTTAATGAAACTCAAGGGCAAGTGTAGAGTCTCGCACCTGGGGAAGGACCACCCCGTGTACCAATATAGGTTTGGGACAGACCTGCTGGAGATCAGTACAGGGGAAAGTGACCTCAGGATGACCATGAGCCAGCAATGTGCCCTGGTGACCAAGAAGTCCAATGGCATCCTGGGCTGTGTTAGAAAGGGTGTAGTTAGTAGGTCAAGAGAGGTTCTCCTCCCCTCTCTACTCTGCCCTGGTGAGACCGCATCTGGAATATTGTGCCCAGTTCCAGGCCCCTCAGGTCAAGAAAGACAGGGCACCACTTGAAAGAGGCCAACACAGGGCCACAAAGATGATTAAGGGAATGAAATGTCTTTCTTATGAGGAAAGGCTGAGGGATCGGGGTCTCTTTAGCCCAGAAGAGACTGAGGGGTGACAACATTAATGTTTATAAATACGTAAAGGGTGAGTGTCAGGAGAA
Organism: Porphyrio hochstetteri; assembly: GCA_020800305.1. Lineage (NCBI taxonomy): Eukaryota > Metazoa > Chordata > Aves > Gruiformes > Rallidae > Porphyrio > Porphyrio hochstetteri. The sequence continues at coordinate 8,705,964 of CM036908.1, read as the reverse complement.
CAGATCCAGGCTCTTTTCAGTGATGCCCAATGATAGGACATAGGGAAATGGGTGCAAGATGAAGTATAGGAAGTTCCATGTAAAGATAATGAAATACTTTATCACTGTGAGGGTGGCAGAGCACTGGAACAGACAGTCCAAAGATGTTGTGGAGTCTCCTTCTCTGGAGCCATTCAAAACCCACCTGGACATTCCTGTGTGACCTAATCTAGGTGATCCTGCTCTGACAGGGGTTCAGACTAGGTGATCTTTCAAGGTCCCTTCCAACCCCTGACATTCAGTGGAATAGAGGCATTGTTGAACCCTTGGACACAGGAAATAACTTTGACCAGGGCAACAAATTAAAAAAAAAAAAAAAGAAGAAGAGGAAGAAAGAAAAAGAAAGAAAAAGTTGTTGGTGATAATTCTGGTGGAATGGTCCAAACTGATTTCCAGCTACAACTCCCAACTGAAAAGTCACTGCAGCCAGTGGCCCTCAGATCACATCAGCAGACAGGAGCATCAGGACTGGATCTACGTGTCCTACAGAACAGGAGGAAACAGCACAGGAAACTCTGAATATGTTCTGTGGATCTTCTGCAGGCAGTGAACCACAGCCACACAGAAGAGGGCTGCTATGATACAGAGGCTAAGCTGAAAGAGGGCACCCTGCTCCCACAGAACCAACGAGCAGCAAACCCACAGACTTCAGCAGGTTCCAGCAATGAGCTAACTCAGATAAGCAGATCTGAAACGTTAACATTAGGATATAGGACCTTCAGCCCTCACCTTCAGGTGAGGAAAAAACCCCACCTCTTTAAAGAGGTTTCAAAAGTAAGTTTTGACCACACATTTTTGTCCACAGCTTGTTAAGATGGGAACTTGAGCCCTGCAGAAGCAGATCACGGGTCCTTCGAGCTTCTGAGGGTTTGTGAAGGCAAGGGTAGTAGGCTTCAGAAAGATTATCCCACAGTTCGAACTCGTTAATGAAAGAAATAAATTAGCCAAGCTCATTTTTCAGGGAATTCTTGTGTAAACTGGAAATTTTCCAGTCTGTGAGCCCCGCACTGTGCTAACCCATAAATCACAGCAAGCAGGTTGTCTGTATAGTGAGAGCAGCCACGTTTGGAGATGGAGGGTGGGGGAGAAATCAGCATATGTTCATGAAGGAAAAAAAATATAAAATGCAAACCAGAAAAAAAAGCATGCCTCCCTTGCCCACCACTGGAACAAAATAAAAGGCTTGGCCTCAGGCACTGGAACATACGCTATCTGCAAAGAGCCCCCCAAACCAGGGGAAGGCACCTGAAACAGGTCAGCTTTTAATTGAATACAATATTAATTACCGCGTGCACCATTAACGGTTTGTGGGATTTGACTAATTAATGTAATAGTTTCTGAGTCACGCTCATTAAATATGAAAATTACGCCGGTGAAAGGTATCGGTTTCATTATCAATCTTGTATGGACAGGAGAGGGGGTGGGGAGAGGGTGCAATGGAAAGATTCCCACCCCGAGTTATTGTGTTGTTAGCACTCTCCTCTTGGAATCGGTTCAGGTGGTCAGAAGGAATGGCCGAAGTGAAAAGGAAAGAGGCAAGGAGAATAGAAGCACTGCCAGTGTCATTGAGTGGCTGCAAGTCAGGACCCAAAAGCTACCCAGCTCAGAGTGGATGTACATTTTTTTTCTTGGTAGACAGAAACTACTGCATGTAGCCCCAACTACTGCCAACTCTTTGTTGGCAGTTCCCATCTGAATCCTTAGTTTCCCGGGAACAAACACAATGACACCCCGATGTTACATGGGGTACTTAATTCATTAACCCATGTAAAGCACATGGCAGTTCCTTATTGGAAAACTATAGGGAAGGTAATTGTCACTCTTAAAAGTCAGCTCCAGAGCATAATTATGCACCAAGGATATGTTGAGATATACTGTCATGGGACACACTGCTCCCATGAGGCAAAACTGTTACAGGAGGACCAGAGATGTTATCACAGAATCGTAGGGGTTGGAAGGGACCTCGAGAGCTCATGGGGTCCAACCCCCCTGCCAAAGCAGCTCCCCAGCTCATATTGCACAGGGCGGCGTCCAGACGAGTCTTGAATATCTCCAGAGATGGAGACTCCACACCCCCTGGGCAGCCTGTCCCAGGGCTCTGGCACCCTCACTGGGGAAAAGTTCCTCTGCATGTTGGTGTGGAACTTCCTGTGCTCCAACTTGCAGCCATTGCCCCTTGTCCTGTCCCCACAGACCCCTGCATCCCATACTTAAGATAAGATATTAATAAGGTCCCCCCTTAGTCTTCTTTTCTCCAGGCTGAACAGCCCCAGCTCACTCAGCCTTTCCTCACAGGGGAGATGCTCCAGGCCCTTAATCATCTCCGTAGCCTCCTCTGGACTCTCTCCAGGAGACCCCTGTCTTTTTTATACCAGGGAGCCATAGAGCAGTACAGGATAGGGGCAGTGCTGATGTACTCCAGAGAGAACAGCCATCAGTCCTGTATGGGAAGAAAAGTCACCTGCATGTAGGATGTCTGGGGTTAAAAAAGGAAAGAGAACATCAGTGCTCCAGGGTCCCCTTGTGCCCTACGTCCCACAACAGAGCAAAATAGAGAGGCCACCTTCTAGACTGAAATTTGAGAATAAGTACACAGCTGAGATAGGGGGAGGGGAAAAAACCCCAAAACCTCAAGAGTGACATTAAGTCTAACATCACTGAGGGGGACCACTTTTCCAAGCACTATAGAGGAGGGTTGGATCATCACCCTTGCGAACTACAATGTATACACACTGCACAGGGAGCCCTAGGGCAGTAGGGGAAGCAGAGATAATGCCAGTGCTATTATTTGTGTAACAGTCCTCTTGACTTATTCTTAACATATTTGGCACGTGATGTGGGGGTAAAGAGGGGAAAGGGGGTGGCCTTGTGCCAGAGCTGCACACCTTCACATTCATACAGCAGGTATACATCAGCCTGGAAGGCCCAGATACAGAGAAGAGAAGCCAGCAGGAAAAAGCAGAGAGAACACATGCAAAACCCAACAAACATCACGAATCCCTGATTCTCTTTGTGAGGTGGGGGAGAGAGAGACCAAGCAGTAAATCTGTAAGAAAGAGGAAATCCCATACACTAACTTAGTTGGGGCTTTTTTCACTTTGCCTAACAAGCAATGTCTTTCCAATTTATTTTTTCTTCAAAATAAATGCCAGTGTTCTTTCTAAACAGCATCAGCCACAGGAATCTGTGGAAGAGCCTTTGGAGAATTGGTTAGATTGTGCACAGCCTGTTCCTCTTTGGGCTTATACACAAACAAGAACAGTGCACATGCTTATCTAAGGCATTATCCCTTCTCCACTGTACATCTTGAGTCCAGTCACTCACACATAAATATTCCTTCACATTCCAGCATCATCACCCTGCACTGAGCAAGGAAACCAGTTCTATTTTATACAGGATCTGAGAGTGCCATGGGCTCTGAGAAAGCTGGAAAAGTTGGAAGGGCCCTGATATAATTAAATCCAAAATTTTGATTATTATTATTACAGCAAGGCTCTTTGCAACCATATGAAAAAAGGCTATATTTGCTCTCCTTAACACCACAAGTAATCACTCATTTATGGAGTGAGAACAAGTTCCTCCTGTGAGTCAAATCCTATACCAAATAAGAACTCTTCTGGTCTGAAACAAAACCTCATACAGATGGTATTTTCTTGTCCTCCCTTATTCCAGGTCACAGGGTTTCACTGAACTTCTGCCCACCTATTATAAAGATGAGCTTTGCATTTTTAATCCAAGTTCATCAAAACCACCAGGGCACTGCTACTCTGCAAGCTACCTTCAGCCAGCTCTAGAGTATTTTGATTACACTTCTGTGCACGTTTTAGGGATCGAGAGAAGATCTGACCATTACTGCTCCCCTTCTTGCTTTGCTAAATCTAGTTCAATCTAGGCTTGCAAAGATCTTTGTAAGGACCTTTTCATCACAGTAGTTATCATAGAAATACTGAGTTGAAAGGGACCCATAGGGTTAATATGAAACATTTGGGTCAGGAAGCCCCTAGACTGCTGGATTACCACTGTTGGTTTTCCCAGAAGCAGTAGTGCCATTATCAAACAGGACACCAAACTCCATAACTTCTTGTTCAAACTTTTACAGCTGCTTCAATACTGCCATAGTTCCCACAGATTTTGTCAGTGAGGATAGAGAGGACAAAGATAGAAAGTTTCACTACCAAAAGCAGTTGAGATACCCTCCTCTAGGAAGTATGCTGAGAAACCATGCTCAGCCCCTGGCTTCTCACTAGCACTGAACAGCTTTTATCAGCTCACACTTACTCATAGTTTCACTGACTACATCCTCTACACACTAATTTGACCCTTTTCAGTTCCTCTCATTCTCCCCAGCTGTTTTCATGCATCTGCACTGGTGAAATAGGGAGGACTTTCCATACTGGAGTAAAGGCCAGGATTCTATATACAGAAGTCCTGGCTGGAAAAGAAAACCCACACCCAACATGGAGCAGTTTATGCTTGGAGAAAGCCTTTGCAGCTATGAAAACACTCAGGTTGCTGCTATGTAATCAATATATGCCATGGTCTCCTCTATCTCCTATAACTGTTGTGAGTTCATAGTGGTTAATGAATTTAGCACTATATACTGTTGAGATACACTGTCATTGCCTGTTATCTTTCTATTTCATTTTAAATGGTTCTGTAGCTCAAACATATCTCTGAAAGTCAGTGTTCCCAAATGAACATGGCATTAGATACCTTCAGCTTAAGTTACAAGAGCAGCACAAAGTAAGAACATGCAAGGTAATACTCAGTGAAACTTTTAAGTGGGCAAGCATGGCTATACTGAATCTGCAGCAAACTATTACTTAAATATCACCCAGATGAATGCAATGGCACTGCCCTTCAGATCAATAAATGTTCTGTCAGACATCAGAAAGTCAACCACCAGAGAACAGGAGGCCGTGGTTGTTTTGTTATGCATTTCTGGTGTTTTAGGGGTTTAAGACATGTATGTGTCAGCACCAGCCAACAAATATATTTAGGAGATAATACCTAATTGCTGCCAGTACCTTATTTAATTGTTACAACTGTACAGACTTTATTTATGATACCATGACAAAGTGGCATTTATTTAAGCAAAATTGTAAGTAATTTATTCATCACATCCTCTTTTCAGGACCAGACTTATGTCAATAAATTCCAACTCTTAGATTCCCCCTCAAAGCATCACTCTACACTTTCCTTCTGAAAAGAAGACAAGAATTGGTCAATGTAACATTTAAAGAAAAATGGGATAAAGCTAATGCAGTAAAGTGGGTTTTTTCTTTTTTAAAGGATTATATTAAGGCTCAGGGAAAATAAGGAGATGATCAGTGACAGCCAATATGGCTTCACTAAATCATGTCTAACAAATTTGGTGCCATTCTACAATGGGGTTTACAGTTTTCTATGGGAAGAGCAACTGATGTCGTCTACCTGGAGTTGTACAAAGAACTTGACACGGTTCCATACAACATACTTGTCTCTAAATTGGAGAGGCATGGATTTGATGGATAGACTATTTAGTGGATAAGAAATTGGCTGGATGGTTACACTCAAAGAGTTGAGTTCAACAGCTAAATGTCCAAATGGAGACCAGTGACAAGTGGCATTCCTCATGGGTTGGTAATGGAACTGGTACTGTTTAACCTCAACAACATAGACAGTGGAATGAATGAGGTGTGTATGTACCAGGTTTGGTCCCCTACTTGTTCAGGCAAGCTGATTATTAGAATTTCCACATGGAAAGGATATATTGATCACATCATGCATTATGTGATTTATGAACTTACACAAGGAACTGTCTGTCTTAGCACAGCCAGGCAGCAGTGTGTAGAATCATAGAATGGTATGAGTTGGAAGGGACCCCAAGGATCACAGAGCTCCAACCCCCCTGCCACAGGCAGGGACACCAACCTCAGGCCTGGATCTACACTAGGTTGCCCAGGGCCCCATCCAACCTGGCCTTGAACAAGAACTATCTAAGCCAGATCTCTGGAAAAAAGCGTTTGCACTGCACAAACATGAGATGCAAAATGAAACTTAAGGCAGGAAGCAAGACAAAGTCAGTGGGGCCTGCAGTCAGAACAGCTTGCTGTCCCATGCAAGTCAGACAAAGCATTATTTGCCTTTTAGTCATTAGCAGCAGAAGAAAAACAAGTGTTCCTTTGTGTCAAACAGTTTCCTCTGCTGGTGGGGAAACCTAAAGTATCAGCCATCAATAGAGCTAACACATTAGGAGGAAATTTATGCTTCTCTCAAGTGTTTTACTTTTTAGTAATATGGTTTTGAACTACCCAACTAATGTATAACCCTTTCCCTAGTAGTATTCAGTATCTAGGCAGAAGCTCAAGAGAGAGAGCGAGTTGAAAGTCTTCACATAGGGTTGACTGGCAGCACTCCCTCAATTTACCATCCAGCAGGAGTTATGAGGTCTCAGGTATTTGAGACATATGTTTTCTACCAAATTGAAAAGGCAGATTTTGGACAAGACTCCAAGAATTAGAGGGTAGCCTTCCTTCCTTACCAGGCACAAGGCAGCACTTTAGTAAGCAGAAAGACAAGCACAAAGGCAGCTTATAACCAAGTCTATTCCCACTCCTGGCAGTAGCTATGTGATGAGCCTCTCTCAGAGCTTTCACTCAAGTCAGCTCTGTACCCCATAGACACACTGACAGACACCCACACTAGAGAATGTTGCATGCTCCATAATTTTTCTTTTTCTACAAAATATCTACAGATGGTGCTATCTTTATTCCTTCCTAACAAAATAGGAGGCAAGTACAATGAATGGAACTGACCTGCACTGCAGCATTCTTGCCTCTGCTTTGCTTCTATTGCAACTCCTACTGAATTTCTTTCAACAACCCCACCTCCAAATAGGTTCAGAGAGCAAATAAGAGCATGGCAGATCACTACAGATATCTGCAGGAATAGGTCTTCACAGGTAGAATACAAAAAGCTGTCCTGACAAATAGTTCATAGAGAGCACATAGTTCACAGCTCCTACCAGCTGCATATGTTCAGAGGTTTGTCCAGTCTAGTTGTAGATTTATGCAAGCAGCAGAGATTGTCACTCAAATTGTTTTCCTATCTTTGCTCCAAGATTGTTCTTTGGTTGTTCCAGTACCCCTCCCAAAAAGGATCAAATGCTACTGTGAGCTTAAAACACACAGCTTGTTTGCATGCTGAAAGCACTTGGTTCTCTCTCCAGTCCCTGATCGGTTCTTAGGTTTCTCACTTAGACATATTCAGCTTCTTGATCCAGAAGAGGAAGTGCCATGTCTACACAGGGGGCAGAGCAAAGAGGGGGAAAGTAGCAGCCATTCAGGAAAGCAGTGATGTAAGGCAGACTCTTGTTCTGAAAGAGATCCAAGAAATGCTCCTTTCCCCTGTCCACACAACAGCATTGCTGTTACGGTAACACAGAATAGCACTTCTGCAGCCAGACAGGTGTGACCTGGACTGCTGAACCTAAGCAGGTCTTGAACCCCACTTAAACTGTGAGGGACAACACTGCACACCAGCACTCTTCTCCAGCAGAAATGCTCAAGAATACTTCTCTATTTTTTGGCCCCCATTTACTTAATTACACACTCCAGTCCCAAAATGGCAGGCTCTACCCATCAGAATCCTCGCAAGGCCAATGGTATCCTGGGCTCCATTAGAAGAGGGGTGGCCAGCAGGGACAGGGAGGGGATTGTCCCTCTCTGCTCTGCCCTCGTGAGGCCCCATCTGGAGTCCTGTGTCCAGAGCTGGGGCCCCCAATACAAGAAGGATGTGGAACTGTTGGAGAGGGTTTAGAGGAGCCACAAAGATGATCAGAGGGCTGGAGCACCTGCCCTATGAAGAGAGGCTGAGGGAGCTGGGCTTGTTCAGCCTGGAGAAGAGAAGGCTGTGGGGGGACCTCATTGCAGCCTTCCAGTCCCTGAAGGGAGCTTATAAGTAGGAGGGGATTCAACTTTTTAAAAGGATAGACAATGACAGGACAAGGGGGAATGGATTTAAACTAAAGGAAGGAAGGTTTAGATTAGCTATTAGGGGGAAGTTTTTTACAGAGAGAGTGGTGAGGGGCTGGAACAGGCTGCCCAGAGGGGTAGTGGATGCCCCGTCCCTGGAAGTGTTCAGGGCCAGGTTGGATGGGGCCCTGGGCAACCTTGTGTAGATCCAGGCCTGAGGTTGGTGGCCCTGCCTGTGGCAGGGGGGTTGGAGCTCTATGATCCTTGGGGTCCCTTCCAACCCAGACCATTCTATGATTCTATGAAACAAGGGACCTTACTGACTGTGTGCTGCTATACAAAGATCTGTGGATCATTAACACAAGCAAGCTTCCAGCTCCACCATTAATCACTGGCTGACTCGGCACCTGCATTCTGCAGACAGCCTTCACTGAAGAAAGTTTGCAGCTGGCCCAGCTCTGGCTGAGCTTCCTCATACCCACCAACTATCCCCGCTCTCCATTTGTCAATTGTAAGTGATAATTTCTATTCAATCTGATACATATTATAAGAATATAAACAAATGCCTCTCTCTGTATCATGGCTGCAATCACTTCTCTTTATAGCCATCATTTATTACAGGCAGACAGGTGGCCATTCGGTGGAATGCCAAAGAGGCTATCACCTGGACAATCACCAGGAAACACACTCACATTTACATTCTTCCCAAGCAGGCAGGCAGAGGAGCATGCCATTTCTGGAAAAACTTCACTATGCTCCAAGATTTTCCTTTCCCAGCTATGTAAGCCACAGGAGCAAGTCCTAATATTACCAGCCTAGCCCATCAATGAATAGCAGGTTTTAAATTTAAACTTATTTAGCACTTCTGAAAATAGGCATAGGTTTGAGGAAGTTTTGCCCCCATTGCTTCATTGTACATCTTACCATTTTGAGGATACATGCTTTTTCTAAATGCAGTTTGATACACTTGATTAATATATACAAAGCACTGGGATGGTAGCAGCTTTGTTGCTCAAATGGAGTTTCAAAGAAGGCTTATTATCTATTATTGCTAGGTACATGTAGTATTTAATTTCAAAAAAGACCTTGGAATATAGGAATCATTTCACCTCCCCTTAAAACTCTGTCACCTCTAAAACAGGTATCTGTCAGGTCACTTCACAACTCACAGACAGCAACAATCAGGACAAAATGAACAGTATTGCAGTAACAGCACTTAGAGAACACAGAATATAATTAACACATTTGTCAAATTGTAGAACAATGACATTAACATCAGCTCTTGCCTCAACATGAAAGGGCCTCAACTTTAAACTGCCTCTGAGACACTGCGGTCTCACAAGCACAGCGTAGCCAGGGACCAGTGCAGGATATTAGTTCAGAATACACTTATATAATCAGAGGTTGAGCACAGCCCTACCAGCATTTGTGAGAACAGGCCCTGTGCTCCCCATGCAGGCAGTGGTATTCATTAACTGGTTTGAACACAGCAAACTGGACTTTTGCACAGAGGGCTGCAAGGACAGAGCAAGTAAGACTGGAGCAGAAGAGTTGCTGTAGGATCTTGTCATAGCTTTTAACATTGCTAACTACCCATCATTCTCAAGAAGTGACATAAGATCTAATGTCATAGAAAAATGCACGTTATCAAGTTCAAAACAACAGAGAGACCAGAGGTCCATCATACCAAATATCATTCCTCACCAACAACTAGTCCCAGATGTTTGGGAGCCTACCTTCTCTACGTATGCTCTTCTAGCACCTGGTCCTTTCAGGAGTTCATAAGGCCAAAGGCTGCATTCAAACCATTCCATTTATTAGCCACCAATGGATTTGCATACCTAATCTCATTTAGATTCTTGGTCCCCCACAACATTCAATGAGAATAGATTCTACTGCCAAATTCAACCTGATACTTAAGAGTAATCCCTTTTGGTCTTCACATAGCCCCCAACAAAACCTCTGTAAGTGTCAATCACAACTGACCACCTGTTTCCCATCATGTACCTATTTCTCTCCAATGCTGTTATCCCAATAGGCACAGGTAAGAATTCCTTTACTTCTGCCCAGCATAGCAAAATACTTACTCAGTGACACCCCAGTCTCTCAGCAATGTGGTCACACTTTATGGCACAAAGGCAGGCACCCACCTTGAGATGTCAATGCCCAGCAACTCCAGATCTGCAGACCTAGGCAAATCCCTTTGCCTCCTTTAACCCATACTTTCCTACCTTCAAGGTTGATAATACTTTCTTACATTAAGAACATGATCAAAAGTTACACTATTAATGCCTGAAAAGCATTTGGTGAACACAACTTAAGGTAATCCTAAATATATTAAATGTAACTCCCCAAATTTCCAGTGGTCTACCAAAAGTTCATGCTGGTCAGAGGTGGGTACAACCAAAAGACATTGGCTCAGAAAGAGAGAAGTAATCAAGCAAATGCTTTTATCACTTCAGCTTATGATCTGGAGGTGGAATCAAGTCAGCTGTGGTTGGTTGACCTTGGCTGGAGGCCAGGTGCTCACCAAAGCTGCTCTATCACGCCCTCCCTCAACTGGACAGGGGAGAGAAAAAAAAATAACAAAAAAACTTGTGAGTTGAGGTAAGGACAGGGAGAGATCATTCAGCAATCACCATCATGGGCAAAACAGACTCAGCTTAGAAAAAATAATTTATTACCAATCAAAAAAGAGTAATAAAACTACACCTTAAAAACATCTTCCTCTTCCACCCCTCCTTTCTCCCCAGGCTTAACTTTACTCCCCAATTCTCCACCTCCTCCCCTTCAGCTGGCACAGAAGGATGAGAATGGGGGTTCTGATCAGTTTATCAGACATTATCTCAGCCACTCCTTCCTCCTCAGGAGTGCAACTCCTCACACTCTTCCCCTGCTCCAGTGTGGGGTCCCTCCCATGGAAGACAGTCCTCCAAAAATTATTCAAACATGAGTCCCACCCACAGCCTACAGTTCACAAACTGTTCCAGCATGGGTCACTTCCATAGGTGCAGACCTTCAGGATCAGACTGCTCCAGCATGTGTACCCCCCTAGGGTCACAAGTCCTGCCACAAGACCTGCTCCAGCAAAAGCTCCTCTCTCCACTGGGCCACTGATCCTCTCAGGAGCCTGTTCCAGAGCAGGGTCACATCCTCCTTCAGGTACATCCACCTGTTCTGGCATGGGGTCCTCCAGGGCTTGCAGGTGGATATCTGCTCCACCATCATCCTCCATGGGCTGCAGGGGAACATCCTGCCTCACCATGGGCTTCTGTAGGGGCTGCAGGGGAATCTCTGTTCCAGTGACTGGGACACCTCCTGTTCCTCCTTCTGCACTGACCTCAGTGTGTTCAGAGTAGTTTTTCCCACATATTCTCACTCCTCTCTCTGGCTGCAAAAGCTGCCCCTAAATAATTGTGGAGGTTTTATCCCTTCTTAACTCTATTAACCCAGAGGCATTGCCACTGTCACCTATGGCTTGGCCTTGGCCAGCAAGGGATCTGTGCTGTACCCAGCTGGCATTGCATCTGTCAGATAAAGGGAAGCTTCTAGCAGCTTCTCACAGAAGCCACCTCCCTCCCAACTACCAAAAGCTTGCCACACAAACCAAATACATTAGCTTAGATCAGAGCTTCACACAAGAAGATGGCATGTGACTTTCAGCATCATGAACACCATAAGGCACTGTAATAATATTCCTGCATGTAACAACAGAGTTTCCTCAGCACCTTGGTATGACACTGTGAAACAAGCTTCCAGGATAAGCAAGAAGCATGATTAAGCAGTTTAATGCTTAGCCCAGCAGGTGAGGCTGTCCCCTGTGCTCATGACTGTGTTTGTGATCAAAGGATACACTAAGGGCCTTCCCAGAGGAGTCAGCTTAGAAGGATGCAGTGATTGGGAGTGAGGATATAGACAGTTGCATGCCAGAGATAAAGGCCCTGCTGACACTACTTTTATGGTGGTAGCTGTCACACTATGAAGAACTGGAGTCCAAAGGCCAATTTGCAAACTTGGGAGAAATTACAGTGATTTTGGCACTCAGTGAATAGATGTGTGGATACTGCACCAACATTTTCACTATTAAAGGATAGGATGCCTCTTTTCCTGCAGAGGCCTTCCAGATAAGGAGGCTCTAGCTTTTAGGGCAGCCAGCAGTGGCACTGTAGGCAAGAGTAGCAAGTGGAGCCCCAAGGTAAGCAAATAGCAAAGCCTGTATTGCCTGTTGTGTAAAGTGAATAGGAGTGTCTCTGAGCAGGGACAAAACAAATCTAGATTCCTTTAGACATGCTGGGGAAGCTGAAGGCAATGGAGACATGCAACATGTTTGCTGCTCCACAGGCTTTTTAATAAAGCACTGGTCTAGACCACCTTAGTTCCAGTTCCAAGTTGGATTTTGCAGGCAGGAAACAGGGCCAGGATCAGACCTCTTTGGGGGCAGTGACAACAGGGAATATGCAACTGTAATTAACCAAACTACCGAAAGGAATCTAACTGTAATTAACCCAAACCTAACACTGAAGAGAAATTGAACCTAAATGAACCTAAACATGAGGAGGAACTTCTTTACTGTGAGCGTGGCAAAGCACTGGAACAGGCTTCCCAGAGCAGTTGTGGAATCTCCTTCTCTGGAGATACTCAAAACCTGCCTGGATGCTGTCCTGTGCGGCCTGCTTTAGGCAATCCTGCTGTGGCAAGGGGGTTGGACTAGCTGATCTTCAGAGGGCCCTTCTAGTCCCTGCCATTCTGTGATTGTGAAGTGTGGACTTCACCAATGTCTCTATGTCTCTCCAGGATCTCCAGCACCTCCTTTCTGGCTTCCACAGAACAGTTTTCAAAGCAGCTGGACTAGGTGCATGACTATACGCTGTCTGCCTGTACAGTTCTCCCCAGCCCACAGGAAGGGGAGGAGAGGGATCCAGAACAGGCAGGACTGTATACCAGAAAAGAAAGCCCCTACGAAAACCATCCAGCCAAAAGGCCCATCCATCAGGCAGGCTCACAAAACCACCTCAGAGAGGTCAGTGGTTTGGTTGATTGGTTCACTGGCAACTTCCCTGTTCACCTACCTAAGCTGTCTTTCCCAGGGACTACCTGTGAAATGTGCATTTCTAACACACTATGGCAGCACAGGACAATGCAATCTGGGTCTGGCTGAGAACTGTTTTGCCAAAACACAGTGAATGGCACAAGCCATTCATTACAGCTGAGAACCCCATTTTGTACAGCTGTTTGATTTCCTTGCCAAGGGTTTTCATCTGCCCCTTTCAAAATTTATTGTTTACTCACTCTGATGTTTCAAAACCCAGTAAGAATTCATGTACTATGACAATTATTATTTTACATACAGATAAGTGAAAGTTCTTGCAAGCCTTCCCCCAAATGAATTACCTTGGACATAATTACTATTTTGCAGAATGTTTCTGCTTCCTGTGAAAACTTCATGCTTTTAATTTTAAAAAAAAGTTGTGCCGCAATGCTCTGTGTAGGTGGTCTAAGTCCTCACCAAAGCTTCTCAGTAGGGTAGTCAAGGTGTATTAAAGAAGTCATAATCCACCAACAAAGTCCAGCCTAGTGAGAAGAACAGAAGGAGAAGCACATGAGCTGTAATTCCCAGGAAGAAGCATGTAACGGTTCATATTTACACAGACAGTTATTTGGGATTTCATTTTGCATAGAAAATCTAACCTTTCCCTCACATTTCCATGTTCTTCTCTGAAGATTTTCCCTTGCTTTTCCAAACATCTCAGCCTGCTACCTAGCTCTAAAATTCTTCTAATTCTGCAGTTATCTGTGTCAGAGACAACCAGAGATGAACACAATACTCAGGGTATTACTCTACAATCTGCGTTATCTACAGTCTATAAATTTTTGATGCAGTTCATAAGCATTGGCTGGTGAAAAGTGAGGCTTTCTGCATTTTTAACTTTAAAAAGTGATACTTAAATATTTTAAAAAGAAAAGCAGAATTCCAAGATTGTTTGCCAGTTTGCTTTGTTTGGTTTGGTTTTGGTTTTGTTGTTTGGTTTGTTTTTTAATTTTGTCTGAGGTGATTTCACAGCACAGAAAATTTGGAGGTGCAATACCCAGACCTGTAAAACTCCAGAGCACAACTGGGAAAAGGTTGAGCTCTTTCCTGTGGTGGCTCAGCAAGCATTGGCTGAGCATTGCTTGCTCACTCAATCCCAGAAGAGAAAAAGACAAAGCCTCCGTGGGCTGGGATAGGACAGTTTACAACAATAACAGCAACAGCCCGTGGCAAATTACACTCACACCCAGTGGGAAAACAGAGTGTCTTATGACCTGACCACAACACAAAGTACTACACAAGATGAGAACCAACCCAACACCCCAGCCATGCTCAGAATGCCCTGGAGGTACCCAGAAGCACCCCTCCCAGCACCTCTTATGGGGGAGTAATGTCAGGTGGTGTGGAAACAGCCCGGGCTAACTCAGCTCACCTGTGCTGGCTGCTTATGGAGGTTAACTCTGCCCTGGCCAGAACCAGGACATCTCCATATCAAATAAGCTTCACTTAGGATAGTCCTAGAACTCAAGGTCAGAAAAGACAAGCTCCAACAGCAATTTGGTACACAGTTTGACATCACATTGCAGGTTCATCCCCAAGTCCACAAATTCTTTCTTATTTCCAGGCATTTTCCCCACTAGGGAAAATATGTTGGATGAAAGTAAACATACACACTGAGACCTTCATCTAATTTCACATATCTAAATGCAATGTGATTCACTTCTCACAGACAACCTGAATTAAATGGAAGTTAGTTTTTAAAATCCCTCTTTTTTTTTTTCTGCTTAAAACTTAAGACTTGGTAAAGGAGGGATAAGACAGGACTTTTTAATACTCTTAGACAGTGCTAAGAGGACCGATAAATACATCTCTTCTTCCTGTGATCCCATTCATCTTGCTGCCTTTCCTACTCCTCTTTGCCAACAATCAGATCCCAGTAAACAACCTCAAGTGAAATTTGCAACTGTCAGATAAACATTAAAAATGCTTCTCTTGTCCTTTCCCATTGATAGTCCCATTAATATTGTAATAGAACAAAAAGTTATGAAAATGAATGCATGCTGGTTTTGGAAGTGAATGATGCAGACAGCAGCTGTGAAATATATACACTTGAATATGCATAGACAAAGAGATGCAGTGCACCCACAAAAGAAGTGTGTATGCACTTACATGTAATGTTTTAAGATACAGGATTCAGTTCTCACCTTATGCTACTGTACACTGTGAAGCAGCTCCGTTGACTTTTGTCTGGTGTAAATTCAACACAAGTAGAGTCAGAATTACACTATTATGGCTTTTTTTTTAATTGAGAAAAATACCATATCTGTATAATTTTTCTGTACTGCTATTTTTTTAATCTTTATTTTGAGTCAGAAGCTAATATTAAAATCTGATTTGCCTATTTATTACTTCCTCACACCTCCTATATTTACAGTATGCAAATGTCTGGTTGTATGTCTATATAAATAAAAAAAATAAATCTGTACCTCAAACTTAAGTGAAGGAGTATGAAAAGTAAATCATAAATATTGAAGTCAAGCTCTTTTATTCAAACTTGCCCTTTAAACACATATTAATTCAAACAGTATCCACTAAAAGGCTCCAAAAAGAAGCAGTCCATTCTTCCCAATCCCACAGTAAACATGTTTTATCTGGTTTCTTCTGTCTAGCCAGATCCCCACTGAAATCATTGACAGTTCTGCAAAATGAAAGACTTCAAATTTGAATCAGGTTTCAAATTAATCCCCAAATTGTCTTAAAACATCATGAGTTACTGCTGCCTTTTCTAGACACTAGATAAATATTTATATATATATTTCTATATTTTCTAGATAGATTTTTTTTATATATATATATGTATATCCATATATATGTATTAGATTTTCCTGTTGGGTTCTTACATTTTCTGAGCTTTTCACATTCTACTGTTTCAGGTTTTTCTGTAGAGATAAAAGCTTTGCATGCTTTTAATAAAATGAGAATTCTTCAAGAGAAAGCAGGATTTCAGAGGCTGGAGTTGTAAGAATACTCCCAGGCTGAAAGGCAGCTGTGATGGGTTGCTAACCATGCAGGGAGACTCCACAGAGACAAAATCTATCTGAGAGGCTTTTCCCACTTGAACAAGACCTTAGGTCTCTGAACAAAGCCACACTGCCAGTCATAGTGTTCTAATTCCCAATTTAGTGAGATTACACTGGGTCATTTCATAACGTCAGGCTGCATTGTAGGCTCCCCCACTCATCTATTTCTGAAGTCTCTTAAGGTTCACGCCTAGAATTCACTCTCTTCTGAGCCTTGTACTTTTCAAATGCCAAGTCCTACATGCTTATACTTCTATCTGCAAGCCAAAAGATATTAAACTGGGAACACCAACTGGATCTTTTGAACTCAATGGTTCTCCACTGTTCAGGTCAACTATCGCTTTGCACAGAAACCGTTCTTTAGTTGACTCATATTAAGGAAAGAACAACCAAAAGAGTATATTAATTTGATACTATTTTCTAACATCACAAGAATAGAATGTCAACATTCCCAATTTGCCACCAGTCTTGAGATGTGGTGTATTTTTACCTGTTAGGAAACATCACTGCAAAAGCAAAGTTGTTTTTTTTAATGTTCTCATCAAAGTCACAAAAAGGTCAGTCCATCTTACCAGATTTCAACTGCTCTAGTGCCTTTTGAACTGAAATCTGCTTCATTCATCCACTCTGAAATATTGATTATGGAAAAATTCCACTTTAGACTTCTGCTATTTTAATCACAGATCACCAAAAAGTAATCAACTTCTGGAATTTATATTAAAATTTCTCCTGAGTGGCAGTCAAGCTAGGCATAAGGACTCCAGTTGGATGAAATTAAAAACTCACATGAGACTGTCTATGTTGCAAACTTTAGCTTAAAGTAGCCGTGAGCAAGGGACTGTCCTGCAGCCACGAAATCTGGATAGTCAAGAGGTACTGTGTGTCCTACTACAATGTAATGCACTGATTTAACATCAGTACAATGACTGCAGTTGGTCACTCTTAAAGAATGTTTCCCCAAATACCTCACAGGAAATGTTCATCCTATTCCTGGTGCTTTTCTTTGCAATTTATTGCCAAATAATCTTCGAACTGATAGTGCACTACACTTAAACTAGAACATGGTCTTCCAAAACTTACTGGCTACCTTTCACAAGGTGCCAGTGAGTGCTACACTTCAGCAGCACCATTTACTGGAAGAGTATATACAAAGACATGAAGTTCCTTCACATTTAAATATTTTCTTTTGCTAACAGTTTATTCACAAAATGACTTTCTTGTTCTAATTCTTTTTGATTTAGAGTTGTGACCGTTTATACAAACTCTTTGCTCATATTCATTACATTTAGGGTTTGAATAACTGCTTCTCTTCCTGTGTGGTTATGCCCCTTTATTTTGTACTATGTTACCATTGTCACAAAAATAGTCTTTTCTGTAAGGAGAAAGGTTACCTGGGGTCTTGTACAGTTACCCCACAATTCACTACAAACCAGTTTCAGCTCCAGAAGAGCTTTCTGTTCAAATGTTCACTGAAGCAGGTCAGCTGACATGTCATGGCACAAAGAATCAAAGAGTTTTCCACTGACTTGCCCTCATGCCATCATCTGCATGAGGGCACTATGGCTATAAAGATTTCCCCTCCTCAGATGAGATTTTATGCCTATATAGCATTGGTAGATACAAAGCAAAAGAAAGAGAAACATTAAGTCAGCTGCTGTACATGCCCAAGAGTAGTAACTATGAGACCCTGTCATGGAGGCACTTCGATGAGCAAAGGATTCACCATGCCTCTGCTGAGATGGAAATGCAGCCCACAGCACAAAGTTCAGCCAGAATCTGACACTGTTTGCAGTTCTTTTTTTCTTGAGCCTCAGGGAAACAAGCATGGTAGAGACGAGACAGAGCATAGGGCAGAGCTGGAATCCTTCTTCCACCTACCAAAGCATCATCAGAGAGCAAGCATCAATGAAAGTAAGCACTATGATGATCCATGCATTAACTTCCTGCCCTCCAAGGTCAGCATTTCTTAAACCATCCAGGACATTACATTCTCTGCACAGTCTCCAGCCATTTAGCAATGGGTGGCAAAGGAAGCTAAAGCTCTAATGGGATGAAGTGTCAAAGAGAGCTTTTTATTTAAAGAACCAGAGAAAAGAAAAGAAAATGGATATTTTAACTTTTATCTTGGAGTTAGTTAATATTCACACTTAACTGCTGAACTGGCTAAATTCTTTTCTTTTCTTAAGGACCTTTATAAATTTCATCATTAATAAAATCAGACATTCAATTAGCAGGGAATTTCTGATTGCTAACTGAGATTTCCCCCCCCCCCAATGGTTTCTCTTTTTCACTCTTCCTACTCTCTCTTTTTATTTTCCCCTCCTACCCCTGTGTCCCCCCTTCCCTGAAAAACCAGGGGAAAGTGAAAACTGACTCCATTAACCTCTGTCATTACCTAAATCCATCTCTTAATTAATATGAGTTAATATGATTAATCAAAATAATGAGACAAACCTATTAAATTAGGGTGTTTAAATTACAAATGGAAGTGGTAAAGGCAAAGGGGCTGATAACGAATAGCTGCAGTCAGAGATGGGGTTAGCTCTTGAAATGATATGTGACGATCAGCAGAGACAATCAAGAATGAGGAGAAATCAGCAATATCCATACGAGAAAAATATTCTACATGCACAAAGAATGATGTTGTTCAAATGCCTGGTGGCATTTCAGAGGATCAGCTGTGTTAAAATAACATTTTAATCCCTTTCACAGTGGGATGTAATATAGATAACAGTACGATCATCAGAGCTTTCAGCTTGGGGTGAGCTTCCAAAGGGTTGGATCATACAGATTGTGGCCAGTTAGAGGTCACCACTAGTGGTTTGCTGCAAACTCTGAAGCGTTTCCTAGTCATGTTAACACTGCCCCATGGACACAAGGCTAGACAGGTTATATATACATTTCTATGCTGGAGACACACAGCCTGAGAAACAGCTTGCAGTTGCAATACTCCATCTCCAACACTGACTTTCTTTGATACCTCAGGTGAGTTCCATGAACTTGCTTGGCTTGGCTGATTCAGATCCTCCATTCCTAAATGTAGCTCCCTATTTTCCCTAAACAAGAATCTTGAGATATGGTAAGCTCTGCCACTGCGGATCTCTGAGTTGTGAAGAGAAGTGATGCCAACACCAACCTTTCTCTAAGAGAAAGTCAGTTTCTCATTGGATTTCCATCACTCAAATACTTGTTTGAGCTACAACCCTGAAATCAGTTTAACTCCCTTGTTACAGACCACCAATTAAAGTAAAAATAATGTCTCTATCACAGGTCACCATGACAAAAAAACCTGAGATTAATTTTGGGAGGTGATCACGAGGAGTGTGAAGCCTTCCTTTTGGAGAAATCCACTGGTAGTTTCTATTCCAGTCAAAACTACCAGCAAAGGAAATAAATGTAGTGCAGGACTGATGCAGATAGAAAATGGCACTGCAAACTGCTGCCAAAACAGTTAGACATCACACAAGGGGAGGTGGTGGTGTTAACAAGTATTTTGGGGGGACAAGGAGCCCCTAAACCAAAAAATAAGTGAGAAGAAAACAACCATGTAGATAAGTTTCAAGACCAACTACTTTGTAGGTTTAGTATATCGTTTGTGATCTCTGTATAAACTTGAGAGCACACTAGAGGCTGTGGGGTTAATAAAAGCATATAATTGATGCAGACACCTTGCACTATATGATTAATAGGTCAGTTTAACTGCCTTTAAAAGGCTGCAACTGGTCAGAAAGTGCTCCAAATAGCAAAAGAAACCTCTGTCTACATGGCACTGCACTGAAGTGACAGCACAAAGACAGTGGGATAAAACCAGGAGAAAAAGAAAGATCCAGCAGGAACTCGGCAAGGGATGGATAAGCTCAGAGATGGCTCTTTAAAGTTGTTTAGCCAGGGGAGATAAGAGTAGTAGGAGAGGAAGGTACAAGAAGCTTGTATCTGTAGCCCCAAAACATGCTTTCTTAGCTGGCTTTAGATTGAATTTTAAGAGGCGTTGGTGAGGTTATGGCTGGCA
Source organism: Porphyrio hochstetteri (assembly GCA_020800305.1). NCBI lineage: Eukaryota > Metazoa > Chordata > Aves > Gruiformes > Rallidae > Porphyrio > Porphyrio hochstetteri. The sequence continues at coordinate 8,685,852 of CM036908.1, read as the reverse complement.
GCAGCATTTTGTGAGCACTGCTGCCTCACCTTTGGCACATCAGAAGATGCTGTGGAAACCCAAGGAAAAGAGTGCTGAGGCAGCTAAGAAGCAGCTTCATTATTAATTATAATCTCACATTGAGCATTATGTTTTATTTACTTTGCCCAGCTTTCTAGCTTTGTCACTGAAATAGGCAAAGCTGCAATCTTTCTCCAGGAGGACACACGATTTCTCAAGTCAACAATGCCCAATTAATAAGGTCATGAACAAATATAGAAGGATGGGAAGGAAAGAAAAGGGGGCAGGGACAAGTTTGAGACAGCAGTGATAAACTGCAGTTGAGTCATTATTATTGAGTCATTGTAGAACTTCAACATCCTACATTAATGGTAAAGGAGTTTGGAAAGAGTATTTCCAGCACACGGTGTGGAAAGGCAGAAGTATTTAGAGGCTGAAAGGCAATAGGATGAAATAAAAAGACTATCTCCAATACTCCATGCTTGGGGGAATGATCAGGATCTACCAGTGTGTAGTACAACTGGTGTCAGACAAACACAAAGTGTTTTTCAATTGATGTTCTGCGCTCCCTGGTATAAAAAAGACAGGGGTCTCCTGGAGAGAGTCCAGAGGAGGCTACGGAGATGATGAAGGGCCTGGAGCATCTCCCCTGTGAGGAAAGGCTGAGTGAGCTGGGACTGTTCAGCCTGGGGAAAAGAAGACTGAGGGGGGACCTTATTAATGTTTATAAATATCTTAAGGATGGGATGCAGGGGGAAATGGCCAGCCCCTTTTCAGTGTCTGTGGGGACAGGACAAGGGGCAATGGCTGCAAGTTGGAGCACAGGAAGTTCCCCACCAACATGAGGAGGAACTTTTCCCCAGTGAGTGTGACAGAGCCCTGGGACAGGCTGCCCAGGGGGGTGTGAAGTCTCCTTCTCTGGAGAGATTCAAGACTCGTCTGGACGCCGACCTGTGCAATATGAGCTGGGGAGCTGCTTTGGCAGGGGGGTTGGACCCGATGGTCTCTCAAGGTCCCTTCCAACCCCTCTGATTCTGTGATTCTGTGAAGTGAAGAAATAAACACCTAATTCTACTGAATTGATCTGCTGTTCATATAGCACCAGATAAGTACCACCTTCTTCTCAGCTCCCCCAAAAGGCAGCACAACCATAGTGACAATATGCTGTTCCATGTCTATAGCCAATGCCAAGCTTGATGGACACATAGCTAAAGATTGCAGACACACTAATTCATATTGGGAAAAAAAAAGGGGGGTTATTGCCACCTCCTGCTTCTCTCAACTACAGTGTCCTAGAGCCACCCTTGGGTCAGTACCATTTGTCATATTTTTAGGTAAATTTTTTTGCCACCAAACACAAGCACGTTACAATACAGTCTTCTAGAAAGGACACCCTTCTAGACAGAAGGATCTAAATAATGTAGATCTTATCTGATGGCCAGGACATGGGCTAGGATAAAGTTCATGCCTACTTCTGGGTGACAGAGGTAGAATGAGGAAAAGAATTGAAGTTTTCTTTAAAACATAAGCAGAAAATTAGTTTTATTTGCTCTGGGCAGAAAATGTATTAGTGTGTTATTGTCCCTTTCTGGTGGAAGGTAAAATCAAGTTCTTAAAGTATAGTTTGGATGAAAGAGAGATTTAATTCCATTTCTGCATACACATGTGAGCAAGGACTCGAATCCCATAGTCTGACCTCCCTTCTTGCCCAAAGGAAGCAAGAAACTTGTCCTCAGGCAGCCTATGTACTATTAAGCTGAGGAACGGTCATGTTCCTCCCAGTCCTATCCTATCCTATACTATCAGTGTCTGCTGCTTGAACAAGAATCTCCTCAGAGGGCAGTCACCAGGCAGCCTTGTCTGAAACCTCTACCAAGTGCCTATTGCCCACCCTGATGCAGGAAGACTCTTCTACTTAACATTTATCATTCATTTATCAATTTGTAATTCACACAAGTGTCCTGACCTTCAATTCCCAATAAATTTTGAGCTTGTTAGTCAGGTCTCCCTCTGGATTAAGTTTTCTGGATATTACTGAAGCAGTAATAAGCTGCTTAGTTTGTTCAAACTGATTCTGGACTGTGAAATGGTGGTAACACAGCACAGGTAGAAGCATTCTGGTTTCAAAGAGGAAGTCTGAAAACACTCCACACTAAAGCTTCATTCAGGGCCATTCACATAAAGGCTGTTACTGACTAGTGATTTTTATTTTCCACCACAATTTCTCAGATGAACATCAAGCAAAGGACACAAGCATCTCTGGTTTAGGAAGGTGTTCACTACAAGAAGATATTTAATCCTTCTTCACTTTTTTAAGATATGTAATCCAGGTTCACTTGACAGTGCTAGTTTCCAAATGCTCTACACGTATAGGCACAGCTGTGACTCTTACTCACTTTCACAGAAGAGCAACAGAGGAGAGGGGGAATGGAAAAGGGTGCTGTTGCTTATGAAAAAAATGGGCAAAATTGAAAAGTTGGAATAGAGATGCTGTGATCAATTCCCACCCTCTTTGTTTCCTTAGAAGAACGACTTCAGTGTCCAGTTTTCAGACTTCTAAAACCTTCCACTCTTTTGTTCTCAGCCTGGAGAGCAGAGTAGAGATATCTTAAATTTCAGCTTAATACAGAGTTACAGAATCTAAAGCTGAAGTCAGGAGGTGGGATTACACTTCCCTTCCTGATATGCTTGAGAATTTTCAAAAAATTCTGCAGGTTCTTTGCAAAAACTGCCCCATGGAGCTGGCACTGACTGACCTGTAACCCAAAAGCCATGAAGATCAATCTGGAGAAAGAGCAGCTTTGTCTAGCTGCCAGTCCTGCCATCCTCTATAGACACTGAGAGTCCAGCTACATTCTCTCTGTTTCCTCAACCAGCAGTAGAAGACTGTGCAGTTGAAACATTTAACTATTATATTGATGGTGAACAAGCCACAGAAACTTCCAGGCATGTCTCCTATAGGCCTCCTGGCTTTGCAAGCCTCACCAGGAGTACAAAGCAGTTTGTCAGCAAAATCTGGCAATACACCCAGGAGTGTCTCTGAGAGAAAAGGAAATATTTTCAGATCCACTTTTAATCTTTTGGATTATTACTTCTGGGAGTGCAAGAGGACCCTCTGCATCCATTTCTTTAAGCTCTTTGCAAGTCACTGCAGTAGCTTCTAATTATCTAATGGTTTGTTCAAGCCCTGGCCTCTTTGCCAACACTACTGTCAAGGGGGGCAGCCAGTGCCAGCCATGATACTGATCCAGATGTCCACTGGCAATAGACTGGGACAAACTCACTCCAAAGGTCAGCTAACTGAAAATTCTTTCCAAGCAGTGGTGTAGCTGGATGAAAAACAGTGCTGTAGAAGTGACCTTGTGCTTACATGAAGCAATACCAGGTGTCTGGAAGGACACAAGTCCTTGCAGTTACAAGCAAACATATCAGTAGTTCTAGGAAGTGGAAGGTGGTGAATCAAATATCTCCTCAGATCTCTTTTGATAGCACTGATTAGAAGCTCTGATCCATGTGAGAAGAGAGGGGAAGTAGCCATGTGTCTGAAACAAACAGCCCTAGGAGCTGCTCCAAAACAATGGCACTGAAAATAGGAAAAGTAGAGCAAATGTAATGGCAGGACTTGTTTCCATGCTGGCCTAAATCCCACAGTTCATGCCTGCACACAAAAGCACCACAGCCATTCAACAGGTGCATTCCTCCTCCACAGAGAAGGGAAACAGGCAAAGGAAAGGGTGTGTGGCCTTTTGCAGGCACACGCTGCGTTTGGGAGAGGATGATGCAAACAGAATCACAGAACCGTAGGGGTTGGAAGGGACCTCGAGAGATCATCAGGTCCAACCCCCCAAACCTGCCAATCACCCCTATGATTCCAAGTAAAATTCCTTCATTTCACACATGCTGCAGCCCAAGTAAGGCACTCAAAAGAGAAAAATGACTCATGCAGCTGCCAGAAGTCTGTCCATGCTTGGGCAACTATCTAATTATCTCCTTACCATCTCCCTCTCTATCTGTTTTTCAGCACTTTATCCATAGAACTGCTCATGGGATTTTTTTTTCCCCTTCTGTCTTTGGCATAACCATCTTTGTTGGGAAATACTCAATTTGTTGAAATCTACCAGTTTTGCAGGAACTCATTGTCCTGAGGAAACCCTTACTAGAAAAGGCTCCCTAATTTGCATTGAGCAATACAGAAGTCTGCATGTAGGAGGAGACCTACATCAGATATGAGAGATTTGGGCTCAAGTTCCTCATCTACTTTTTAAGACCTAAGACCTGAACTTGGCTCTCACTCAGCATAGTTAAATGCCTTGATTGGTGTAATTTCTTTTTCTGGGAACAGTCTCTCTTGCTGGAACTCTTTCACTCTGTGTGAATTATGAAGTGCTGCTTTGGCAAGGCTCAGTCCAAGAGCTGCTATACCACTGACCTGTGGAAAAGCCCAGATCAAATCTGCTCCAGTAAATATTTGTAGTATCCCACATAAGAACCCTGACCACTTGGATACTGTCTATCCTACAATCCAGGGATTTCTCTTTCCCTCTGGCAAAGCATCATGGAGTCAAATGTGGAACAGAAAAAAATATGAATCACAAAATAATTCATTGGATTTGAGAAAATGAAACATATCTGAGAAGAAGTCTCAGTCCACAGAGACTCTTGCAGGCTTTGCTTTCTTTTCTTGCCAACTGTGAAGTTGCTCCAGTCAAGTACTGGTCTGAACTGAGGATGTAGAAGCCTTTATTGAGGCCATTCTTCCTGCTTGCTCCAGGTTCATTAGCAAACAGCTAGAAAGAGCTGCCATTTCTTCCAGCCAAATTAAGATAAAAGAGGAGGGCCAATGGGAGTAGAATGATCTGAGAAAGGCTTAAAACATTAATGCCATTAATTCAGTGGCAGTGCCACTACAGAGAAAGAAGGCAAGGGTAAAGGGCACAAAGCGGTTGCAGGGGTCACTGACCCTGGCCACAGCCTCAATGGGAATGCAGGGATACCACCAGGAAAGCAGCACTAGTACAATAGGATCAGCTGTTGCCTCAGCTCAGTGAATCCAACTCCACTGGAAGCACAAAAAGGAGGAGACATAAGCCCATGTCCATTATGAGAAAGAAACAGGATAGTTCTTTTGTAAGGGGGACGCAAGCTTTGGATGTTCAAAACAGCAGTTTTGGCTGCAAAGGGTTTTGCTTAGTCTCATGAAATCTTCTAATGGGAAATTTTACTATAAAGAGCTTCCCTCAGCCCCCTCATACTGTTTTTTCTCCTCCCTGTATCTCATATCTTTTTGTGCCTGTTTGTTCTCCATCGCTGCCTATTAATTTTCATTCAAAGCCTCTGAGTATTTCCAATGTCTCCCCTCCTTTGGATCTGCCAGCCAAGAGGTGCAAACAAGGGGGTCACAACAGAGCTTTTTCCTACTTCGATGTACTGAGACTTCCTTAGCTCCCTTTTCATTTCCCACAGCTTCCCATATTGACTCCTGCCAGTAGGGAAAGACAAAAATAGCCTACACACATTCTGTGTTGAGGAAGAGGGATCTAGAGCAGGGTGGACTAAGCAAAGTCTTCAGAACAGTCAGGAACCCTGGGTTGAGGAGCCAGAAAATGAGACTGAGATAGTGCAAGTTGGCCTGACTTGGCAAGATGACTAAAGGTGGCAGGTTGGAAATACACCCTAAGCTGTTAACAGAATGGCCAGAAAACACAGCCATGGCTAAGGAGCACAAGAGGGAAGAACAATGGGGTTTTGCAAGTTATGTACATATATACAGGGAGACAGAGTATCTAGACATACACAGTGTATCAGCTGGTTTGTTCTTTTTGAATACTGGCACAGGGAAAACCAGCAGGGTTGCATATGACCTCAGTATGACTCAAGGACAAAGATGATAGTCAACAGGAAACCCTTCAAAGTGTTGTTCACTTCACAGAGTCATACTTAAGGGTAGATAGATCATGTGGACACCCTCCTTTACATTTCAGGCCACAGAATTACACTTTGAGCACAATAGCAATGAGATAAAATGACACTTTCATTAAGGCACTGGTTAAACAAGCAAAACAAAAACAAACCTTGCTAGTCTTTCTGTTGAAAGAAAAGTACCTTATTTTTCATATAACCTACACTAGAAGTTTTAATTTAAACTGCTCTAGCTTCCAAATGTTGGTTCCTCTTGTTGTGAAAGGGTCCTCTGATCATGGTGGGGAAAAAAGTGTACCTCATATTTTTTTCTCCATGAAGGTACTTCTACACTAAATAAGCCACTTCTCAATGTTTTTGAAACTAACCAAACTCAACTGTATTTGCACATTCCAAGTCATCTTGGTGTCTCTGCTGTGCTCTCTTCAGTTTTTCTGCCTTCCTTTAGAAAGTCTATCTATGCTATATGCTGTATTCTACTAGCAGTCTGTCAGTGCCATACCTGTAGGGTAAAAATCACTCCCACTTCCTGCTCCTGTGCTCAACTGTAAGGAATGCAAAAGCCTTTTTTCAATGTATCTACAGAATGAAGGGCTACAAGACACGGTACTTGCTCCCAAGGGCATTACTTTGTATATGACTGCTAATACATATCTTGTTAGAATTAGCTTTCTTTGTGAGCTAATCACTTTATACAAAGTTTTTCTCATTATTTATTACCCTACCAGTCCTGTGACATTGCAAAACTTAAAACTCACCTTTAAACTACAGTTTATAGTTACTTCCAAATCATGGATGAACCTGTTGAATAGCATTGAACTTGATATCAGTTCTTGCTGAATCCCCTGGACAATATCTCATTCAGTGCTACTTCCCACAAATGATGCCTTTGAGCTCTCTTAGCTAACCAGTTCTTAATTCATTTAACAGGCACTTTACTGATATCATGTAATAATAAAATTTTAGCCAGACTATCATGCAGTACTAAGTCAAATGCTTTGTGAAATAGAAGTACATCGCATCTACACAATTGCCTTTAAAAATCCATTCTTTGAGATTACATTCTTGAGATCAAGTTTGTTTGACAAGACCTAGTTTCCATAAAGCTATGTAGACTGCATTAATTATATCCCTATTCTTTAGCACCTGATTTCCATATCAGATTTGCCATTACTCCCTTGCTCGTTTTTAACTTCTGGCATACTTCAGGGCAGGCTGCAGTCACAGCATAGTTAGGAAAAGAAGGGGAGAAGTGCAGGAGAAGGGATGTGTAGTGATGTAGTCATTCCCAAAGGCACAACCAAACAGTACTAATAGGAAATTACACCCCTCTTAGCTGGCTTGCATTCCATATACAAGGTGAATCTTCTCCAGGTGATCTCACAGTGCTCGAAATAGTAAAGAAATCCACAAGTGGAACAAAAGCTAATAGCAGTAATTCAGAGATTTCCTAAGACCCTTGACTTGCTCACTTGAAAGGTTTTTCACATTTTAGATTTGTTTAACATTCCCTTGTTGTAATTAACGGACTGGAAGGGCCTATGGATCTGGATCCTCATGTGATACCCAAGCACACTGTGCTTTCCAGATATAGGGCAAAAATATTTGGTGCATGTGTCAGGGTTCTGCAGAAGTTAGATAAACTATGCAAGTTTCAGAGGGATTTTTGTCTAGCATGTACAGCTTTGGAAGTCTCTTCCCACCACGGGTTGAATTATGTGATCTTCTACAAACAGAGAAGCCTGCCCAGAAGAGATTTATTTGGTTTACATAAAAAAAAAGTAAAGACAAACAGAGCCAGAGCACTGAAAAGGTATTTCAGCTCTGAAGGTTTGTAAAACCTTTAAAGTTTTAAAGAGCTGATAAACTAGTATGACCTTGCAACAACCATGTAACCCAGTTCTATGCCTTGGGGCCCCCCTTCAGTCAGTTCAGGACTTAGGACCCTGAACCTGTTTATAGGACAGTGGGACATTTAAAACATACCTAAGTACATTGGAGGGCTCTGAGAAAAAGATGTTACAGGACTGCAGGGAATCAGGTTTCATGCACCAGTCATCCTCTGAACACAGACCTATACTTCTCACCACATTTCTCAATTTCCCGCTTTCAAGGTCTCAAAACTATTAAAATTGGTGGCATCAGGTGGCACTTGTTGGAAACCTGAAGCTACAGCCTACCATCCCCACCTCTCAGCTCTGCAGTCTCTGCAGCTTTTGGCTGTTTCTTCAAAAGATAAAGAACTCGGGGTCTCTGTCAAAAAATAACCATTCTGCTGCGGCTGAAGACTCAGTGGTTTTGTGTCCATCTGTTACTACGTGGCTGTACAGGAAGGGTTCAGGAACAAAACCTTCCACTGAGGCAGAAAGCAAGACAATTAACAAGCAGAACTACTTTGACAAGTGATAGGAGTCATTCACAGCCTTGCTTGAGTTAAGAACTCCTCAGTAAGCCCTGTGAGTACTTGCACAAAGTAGCCACAACTGCCAAGCCTCTTTCTCCTAATGTGCAAGGTATTTTTTACACTCTCCACTAGTGTCCCAGGTGCCTCCAAACTCCCTTATGAACTGCAGGGCAGCTCAGATCTGAGAAGCCAAAGAGTATACAGAGCTAAAGCTGGCTCTGAGCTTAGCCCTTTCTCTTGCACAAGCAGGAAGGCCAGTGTTCTGAGCTGCACCATCTGGTCAATGTCAACAAAGACAGAGCATCAGTTGTGGAGCCTAAGCACCCAAGATGTTTTCATGCAATAAGAAGACCTTCAATCAATACATTTTATGTTAGCTTGTCTTCTACATACCTTCCCTCTGATATGAAGGCCTAATCAGTCCCCTACTGCAGTTACACAGTCAAAAGATCAAACTCTATTCAAGGATTCCCTTGCCACCTTGCCTAAAATGAGCATCTACCAGTAACTCATCCTGTCTCACCATGGCGCTAGCTGCTGTGTGCTCAGCTGATGGCAGTAGGCAGACTAGGACTTCCCTACATGTCTATTTAGTGAAATGGTGGCCCTTTAGTGGAGGCAAAGGTGAAGACAGTGATTTTCAAAGGTTTCCACTGCACCTTTCAGTGTGCACTGCTCCCCAGGGTAGCCAACACTGATTTGTTCTGTTAAATTCGGGGTGCAGAACCAGGGTCTCCCAACCATCTTCATGCAGAGCACAGGAAAGAAAAGAAACTGGCAGAAGGCTAAGTGATGATGGTGACAGAGGGCAGCACCCCAGTACTGAGGGGGGTGACAATCTCCTCCTCCTTCTCTCCTCCTTGCTGCCAGGTAAGTAACCAAAAGAGAGATGTAAGCTAGAGCCCGCCGCACTCCTGTACCCATCTTCCGCCGCGCTGACAGACCCCCCATCGCGTGTGCCACCGGTGTTCCCCTCCAGCAGCGCTGCCCCTAACCCGCCTCTCTGCAAGGCAACTGAAGCTCCGCCTGGGCACAGCCGCCGAGGGAAGCCCCTCCCCCCCCCACACCCCCCCCCCCCCGCCCCGTCCCGTCCCGTCCCGTCCCGTCCCGCAGCTCTCCCGGGGCGGCGCAGCAGCCGGCCCGCAGGTACCGCACCGGCGGGCGTACGGAGCTCCCGGCCCCTCCCGTCTCCCCGCTCCGCCCCGGCCGCTCCGCCGCCACAACCGTGAGGATTTGGTGCCTCTCGGTGGCTGCGCCATGAACAGCAGGAGCCAGCCTCCCTGCTCGCCCGCGGAGAGCGCTCCTGGCCGGCCCGGGCGCTCCGGTCCCTCTCCCAGGAGCTGCAGAGACACCTCCCGTTTCTCCTCAGGAGCGCAAGCACGGGGCTGTACGCTTGCTCTAATCACCAGCGAGAGTTAAAATGGCAATAAGGAATAGTTAACTGGGAGAAAAGGACTCAGTAACTCTTGGGAAGGGTGCGGAAGTTCCCTGTCCCCGCTTGATGCCTCCACAGAGCCCTCCCACGGGGAACGAGGGCAGAAACGGAGGGAGGGAGGGGGAGAGGGAGAGAGGGATGGAGATAGGGAGCGAGGGAGGGAATTTTTCTGAATGGCAGGCAAAAGCCACCAGCCTGAATTTCCTTCAAATCCCTATTTAAACACATCAGGGAAAACTTAAAGGAAAGCAGCATGTCCCGGTACAGCTGACTGGAGAGCTCCAGGCATTAAATGGGGCGATTCAAAGGGAGTCAGGGAAAAAACAAAGGTGATATATACTCACCGGGCTACACAGCCTGGAAGCAGTATGACACTGGACAAAAGTGGAACATAGAAGGAGAGAGATCTCCAAGTACTATACAGGTTCCCATAGGGGTACAGATATTTTCGTGTGAAGCAGAGGGACAAACATCCATCTGCTGACATTTCTCCACACATTTTCACTGCTAGGACCTGCAACCAACTGTTTGGCAGTATAGATTTATGAAGAGAGGGAAAATAATGCTACATTCAGCTAGTTGTATTATGACGACACAAGAGGATGACCTGGCAGGTGACACAAAGCAAAGGAGAATGCAGGCTGTTTGTTATGAAAACTTGAGCAGGCTGTCTCCCTTGGTAGGAATCAGTTTAATTCTCTCTATGAATGGCTGAAGATGAAGAGACACAGGAGAAAACAGTCCTGGGCTGCTATTATAAACCAGGGTTTCACAGCTTTTGTACTGTTTATCACCTGAATCCCTGCATCCTAATTCTAATCTGATTTTTGGCCAAACCAAGATTTTCAATGTGCAATGGACTTCCTAAACCTAATTCTCATCCTCTGCAGGGGAGGAAAAAAAAAGCAGAATTAGCTTAGAAGAAAACATGCATACCTCCAGGCACAAAGAATATAATGAGATTACGAACACCTGCCTGCCAGCAATAGTAGAATGAAGATTACATTTTCACCACTTTCAGAGCAATATGTATACATGTAACCTACTCAATACCTGCTCCTTTCATCAGGCAACAACCACTGCTGCTGCCACATGACATGTAGAATAAGCTGCCAAGCAGTTTAAACTTATGTTGGACTGCAAAGTAGAAGAGCTGAAGTGCAGAAGCCTCATCAAATTTTAAAAATAATTTGTTTAAGAATCAATGTGAAAAGAGCAAGCAGTACAGGTTCTGGGTTGGCACTGAGAATCCATAAAACCCACTGTCCAAAATTACAGATTCATTGCTTGTTAAAACAAGAACCTGACTTTGACAAAAGGAGCCTTTTTTCTTTGTACAGGGCGGTGTTTTGGTTTATTCAACAAGTTCAGTTCAAAGGCTTGTCACTGAAAGCTGAGAAACCACTTGGGAGTTGAAAAAACAGGAAAGCTCATTTTTCTTCTACAAAAGATTAAGAAAAATAAGGTGTGAGAGTGTAAATTAAGCTAGCTTAAAGTACTGAAAGACATGAACAAACAGAAACAATCTGTTCAATTCCCTAAGTATAGGTGGAATTATTTAGACTCAGATCTCAGTACAAAATATTTTCTCATAGTTTTAAGTGAAACTACCTTCAACAGTCTGGATAGATAACTAATATTAAAATTTTTTAAAACCCCAAACTATTTGTGCACTGCAATTGAATTCCAATTTCAATGCAATTAGATTTTGACACAAATTAATCTTCTGATAAAAATGAACCCATGGTTTTCTAGCATAATGAAATGTAAAAATTAGGATCCTAAATGTGTGTACACTAAACTGTATCATTGCTTGATTCAAACTGGTAGAGGTATAGTATATCCTCCTGGTCAGGAGTAGTATTATACTTAGCATACCAGTCTGTATGTACTTGCCAGAAAGGAGGGCAATGGTGAAAGACCAAAATAAAGTTAGTCTTTCCTCAGCAATTTAAAATGTAAAATTGCATTACAAGTTTAAAACAGATTTAAGATCATATTTCCTGTTTCTCAGTTTAAGACTTGGATCTGAATCCATATACTTCTGCAAACTGGACTGGAAATAAAATAGGACAAAGAAATTGGGTTCTAGCTAAATTTGTTAATCCAAAGAACAAGAGAATGAACCTGATGGATTACATTATCACATATTAATTACAATATTCCTGGAGTTACATGGTGTTCAACAGTGAGAAAAATCTTGATTTGCAGTGGATTTTGAAAGTCCTGCTTGGGGAAACAGAAATTTAGTTAGAAAAGCAAATAGAGAGGCCACTTCCTTTCCTTACTCCAGACAACTAAGAAATCTTAGAAAGTACCAATTCTCTTCCTAGGAAAGACAGGAAAACCTGTCCATAACTCTTGTCTTTAGTTCTATGCACATAGTGCATATGCTTCTAGTGCCTGACTGGTTGATATCCCAGGCTGCTACAGCTAAACTTGAAATAAGTTAAATGCACTTTTCATATAGCTGGGGGTTTAAAAGAAATTACATTGTCGGTAAACATTAAAAATACCATCATAATAACTCAAAAAGCCATGGTTTTGATTAAACAAAGAAAAAACCCATGGGTTTTTCAAATTATTTTGAAAATTTATAAATTATACTTCTAAGACTAGCCCAGAATAAAGAGAACTTCCAGCTTCCAAAAATGTCCTGATTCTGAACGCTGAATTTCCAAACATTTACTAGTCACCAGGCTGAGTGCTGCTATCTTTGTGCAGTTCAAGATTTAATATTTTAGATCATAGATAGTTTTCTAAAGAAAGGTTCAGTATCTTGTTTACAACCAGATGGAAATATTGCATTCAAAGACCTGTTGGGGGTTTTTTGTGTTCAAATGGTTATCTGTTAGCAGAAATAATTTTCATTTCTCCATAGACTCCAACAACAGTGAAAACATAGAATTATAGAATGTATTAGGTTGGAAGGGACCTTTAAAGGTCATCTAGTCTAACCCCCCTGTAGTAAGCAAGGACATCTTCACTAGATCAGGTTGCTCAGAGCCCCATCAAGCCTGACCTTGAATATCTCCAGGGATTGAGCCTCCCCTATGTCTCTGGGCAACCTGTTCCAGTGATCCACCACCCTCATACTGCAGAACCTTTTCCTAATATCCAACCTAAGCCTACTCATTTCCAGTTTAAAACCATTACCCCTCGTCCTATTGCTACATGCCCCTGGGAACAGTTCTTCCCCAGCTTTCTTACAGGCACCTTTCAGGCACTGGAAGGCCACTATAAGGTCCCCCAGAGCCTTCTCTTCTCCAGGCTGAAGAAGCCCAACTCTCTCAGCCTGTCTTCATAGGAGAGGTGCTCCAGCCCTTAACACTTCCTAGCAAACAGCCTAATGTAGGCAGGGGACTTTGCCAATCAATTCAAGTAGCAGGCACCTAAAGACTGAAAGTTTGATTTTGTCTGAAGGCATCTGTCCTAGTAGTTTGCTCACCTCATTCCCTAGTGTGCTGTATCTGCTCTAGAGAAAAAGCTGTGTTTTGAGTCTGTTAAAATCAGCAAGCAGAAGTCCCATTACCTTCTTCAGGGCCTGCAGAGAGAGCACACAACGCTGCCTTGTGTAATAATGCTGAGCACCCTGTCAGCACGAGGCCATAACTGCAGAAAGAACAGAAATCTCTCCTTGAGGCAGTTCTAAGACAAGAGCATCAATGTGCAAGAGAAACAATACCATAGAGAAGCTACTCTTCAGGCATACTGGATTTCATGTCATTCTTTGTCTGAATTCATGACAATGAAGTGTTTAGTTGCATTGGTTCGTGCCAGGCCTTATGATGTCTCCATTAGAGGGATTTCATCCCAGCTGAAACAAGGGGTGCACATCAGCTCATAAAATCAGGCAACTTCTTTAGAGCTGAGCAGATTCAAGAACTGACTCCAAGGGTCCAGGCTTGGGGGAGCATGCTCAAAAACTTTTTACCAGCAGGGATGCCCAGTCCAAAACAGCTGGAGATGACTGCTCTATAAAAGCAGACAGTCAATATCCCTCATTGGAGCCACTTCCCTTTACTGCAGACAGCAAGACTCTTCACCTAGAGGCCCCTTTGGCCATACCATCTATGTGCAAAAACAAGCCAATGCTTAAGAAATACATTTGTTTGTGCTACTTTATCAGCAATTGCATTAAGAGTGTGATTGCTGGGAGCTCTTCCCTGGCTTTTCTTGAGACTGCTCTCATATTGTTAGCCTTTAAGTAGTTTTTCTCTCTTTGATGTTTTATCCAAGTGAGTTGAAAAACTGACTAGACATAGCGATATCCTCAGCTAACATCATCCTTCTAATCTACTGAATACTTTTGTTTCCTTTACAACACTCTTACATACAGTATAAGAGGGTTTATTTCCCTCACACTCTTTACCCCAATTCTGTATGTTTACAAGCCTCCTCTTTTCACTACATGTGTTTCAGCAGCTATTTCTTAATTTTATGCTTAAAATCTGTGAGAAAATTTCTGTTGGATGTTTTATGCTTGTTTGCACTCTCTCCTCTTGGAGGTAACTGATCCATCCAGTCTTCATTTGACAGGCCTGTAGGATTTGCTTATTCACAAATAGCTTAGTACTTTCTCCCTCTATGTCATCACTGATTTTTTTTTCAGTCCACACATTTTGATTTCTGTAAACCTGTTCCACTGGACAGGAACACTGATATGTCAAGGAAATGACCCTTAAACAGTTTAAGAACAGTAGGGTTTGTCCTGTTGTACAAGCTGGAAGAAGTGCATCTACCCAAGAGAAATTTGTTTATGATGAGTTGAAAGTTCAATAATTGACTTTGCATGATGGAGAGTTGTTGAAAGGCCAGAGAGTTTCAGCTGTGGTCATGTCTACTAACATTTTATGGGCTGCCTTTTGTGTGTGTTCTGATTGATGCACATTTGCTGTTTCCCAGAAAGAACAGATACTCTCTGGGGGTGGTGGTTCTGGCTATAATCCATTTTGGACACCTGCCAGCTATTATATTGGAGGAATTTTCTCTCTGAGAGTTCAAGCAAATGAAGAGAACATGTGTGACAACAAGAAATCATTTTTGTCCCTTATTACAATGCAGGAATCATGAAAGATAGGGCAGTCATTGCACAAGAGCCTTCCTGGGACAGATTAAGGCAGTAATCTTGGGCAGTATGGTCTTCCCTTATGTCCTGGGATGAGACTAGAAAGTATAGTCAGCCTGTCATTGCAGTGACCATACTTTTCTCTCTGAAATCAAATCAATAATTACAGATTGATTAAATGCATTTGCAAACTCACTGTTTCAGAATTCAACTTGGGACATGACAGTATTCTCAGATGGCATCATCCCATGGAGAAAAATAAAAATCAATGGATATAACCTTTCTGGCCCCTATTAAAAGACACTGACTGGTTGCATTCTGCATTTTAAATTTAATTTTGCAATAAAGTTAATTTTTAAATGGTATTCCTTCTGAGACTGTGGGGAATTACAGGACTGCTTTGCTTATTCTCCCTTGGGAATCTCAGACTAGACTGCCATGTTCTAAATCATTTCTCACAGTCAGGCCCTATTAATCATGCCAGGCTTTGCACAGCTGGGCATTATATTCTCCACTCATATTTCCATATTTTTTTACAGAGCTGGAGGGATCTTCAAGTGATTTGAAAACTATGTGTCAAATTATCCCTTTCTCAAAGAAATCAATTCAGTTATATAAAAACTATAACATCTCTCCAGGCAAGGGTCAGTATCTTCTGTGGTTCTGCAGTGGCTGGACTCATGTGCTCCTGCTCATCCCTGTGGTTTTACCTCCTCTGCATGTGTAAGTAAATCAAAAGAATAACTAACCCACACATACATGTTTCCACCTCACTGGATGTGTACAATCCAGCTGGAGGGAGATGAGGAAAGATCTTCCTCTTCTAAAACCAAGCAAGAAACACAGCTCTAAAAATTGTTTAAAACTCTGGTTGATAGGAATGGCAGCAAAGCAAAGGCTCCATAGATCCATTGCAGGATTCCAAGATAACCAGCATCCTTCACATCCTCCCATGAAAGACCCTCCACCAAGCTCCCCATCTGCCTTCTGCATGCTCAAGGCCACCCCTCTTTGCAAGGCATAGAGCCCTAACACACAAAGGGGGTTTCCATACATTCTCCACTTATAAGGCACAGATACTACTGAGCCTCAGGAATCAGCTCACCCAAGAGAGCAGCTATAAGATGTGGTGTGCACTAAATGGCTGTACAACAGCCATATACAGCCATGTCAAGACCAAGTTATATCTGTAGCAGCACTGCTCTTAGAATGACTTCACATGACCCCAGAATGTGTCCTTAGATCTCTCCTCAGTGAGGAAAAAATTGCTTGAAACACCCATCACATACTTGAGAGATAGAAACACTTTCTGATGACAATTTCTGCATTTCCTTGCCTGGATTTTTCTTTTCCTTTTGATGAGGGAAAAGGGAAGTATGAAAAAATAACATAAAGATAAAAAAATAAAAATAACATAAAAATAATATAAAGATAAAGTAGCATGGACTGGTAGATCAACGGCAGTATTTCTTACTGGTTAGGGAGGCAGAGGCTACCTGCCCTGCTGAGGTGGTGCCTGCTTTACAAGGTTGCTAGTTTACAAGGGTCTGCAGGGATGTGTCCATCACATCAGCCAGCAGGTACCAATCTCTCTGGCCATTGGGACTTAGGAAGGGGGAAATCAAGTTCACTCCTTGTGAAAGAGCTCGGTGCCTCTGTGCTGTTTGTAGGCCAGGGATGCAACACCAGAGAGACTACACAGACTTAGATGACACATGTGGGATGAAGGGAACCCCCAGTCTCAGCTGTACTAGCACCCCCAGGAAACAGCAGAGCAGACCATTTCAAACAGGCTTATCACAGCGAATGAACACTTGGAAAGAAAAGACAAGCATCCAAGAGAGATCACAATTAAAACAAGACAATGCAAATTCTGTGGGCATCTTCCAACTATCTGAAAATCAGAAGGGACAAGCAACAAGGAGATTGAGCCTTCCATTTCTATCAGACAAGTCTTTTCCAAGCAGGCTTGGAAGATAAGACAGTCCAGAGCACTATGAATGAGACAGCTTTTTATTTTTAGGTAATCTGCATCAACTTGATCAAAGGCACAAGCTTAGATGCCAGTGATACTCAACAGCTACTGGGAGTCACCTCTGCATGAAATGAATAGGCAGATTTTAGCACAGAATCAGGAAGAAGGCAGAGGAAGTCCAAACATCCAATGCAATTAGCAGACTGCCAAGAGCCTGATGGATCATGCCAAGTCCATCCCCCCATAGCTGCAGATGGGATTTCTCCTGCTCAGGGCAGAAATAACATTATTGTGTAGTGTGAGTATGTAGGGGTTATCATTCTCTGTTCCTGGAACAAGTGCATTAAAAATACATTAGATGGGTTTAGATGGATTTATTTTTATTTTATTTTATTTATTATTTTGTTTATTTATTTTGGGATTAATTTATTTTGGGGGGGGGGGGGGGGGGGGGGTGGAAATGCCCCATCCTGAACAATGCTGCAGGACAGAAAAATTGTTAAATAACAGTATTCAAACCTAGAATAGTGTAAGAGTCTCCTCTTGGTTTTGGATTCAATATAATGTTCATTGCCCTGTCTATGGAGGTCACCTCCTCGTTATCAGTTCCTGCTAATTAAAAGATTAGGAGATCAGGAAAGTCACCCTGAAGAATCAGTTATTACTAGCACTAACAACAGCTGGCAAAAAGGCAGACATGTGACTAAATGTCCTAACCCCCTTGCCTGTACTTAGCTTTCAAGTCTATCACAAACTGTGAGGAACTGGACTCCATGGTTAGCATGATCCTTTCTAGTTCTATAGCCTATGAAATTCATTTCCACTCTTCTGGTAAATTTGATGCTGCTAATGTTTCATCAGGAACTGCTTTCCAAAAGACTGGTGTATGCAAGCCCATGTTTCCAGTAACAACCTTCCTGCTGATAAAACCACAGTTCAGCCTTTAGAGACACATGCACAATGAAGGGCATGGTTATCTTTGGTTTATCAAGGCAGCTCTGGCTGCTGTAGGTTTAGACATGATGGCTTCAATAGCATGATGGCAATGTTGTCTGTTCTTACTAGCATAAAAGAGATCTCATGGGCCTCTGATTGTTTTAACATTTAGCATTGGAGAGGTTCTGGTCTGCTGATGCTATTGGTCCCTCACACAGAACAGTGCCTCCCCATCTAGCCTTGTGATTGTTTCACTGATGGTACCACAGTAGAGAGCAATAGCCAGGGTTTAGACATTAACTCCTGAGGAAGATCAGACACTTGGAACAATGAGTAGCAACTCTCCTCTCTGGACAGGACAAGGGGCAATGGCTGCAAGTTGGAGCACAGGAAGTTCCACACCAACATGTGGAGGAACTTTTCCCCAGTGAGGGTGCCAGAGCCCTGGGACAGGCTGCCCAGGGGGTGTGGAGTCTCCTTCTCTGGAGATATTCCAGACTCGTCTGGACGCCTATCTGAGCAATATGAGCTGGGGAGCTGCTTTGGCAGGGGGGTTGGACCCGATGATCTCTCGAGGTCCCTCCCAACCCCTACAATTCTGTGATTCTATGATTTCCCAGTCACTTTGCCCAATTCCTACTCCATTATTTTGTGAGCTTATTCCATGCAAAACAACAGCCCCTGTGTTAAAGACTTCTCACAGCATTAACCTTTCTTGAAAGTTCTTTGATAGCCATGGATGATAAGTACTATGAATTGCCAAACACATGAAGTGTTTTGGAATCATTTCCACATGACTGAGTTCATGGTGGGCCTTCTCTCAGACACCTACTGTAAAACAATCATACTCACAACCCATCTCAAAACAATCTCCACCATGAAACATCCTGTAACGTTTCATGTTTCCACCACCCTTAGCCACAATTACAGCAACATTCTACCAGTGACACATCCAGCAAAAGGAAGTAGGTTTTCCTGCTAGGCCATGAGCAATAGCTCCTAAAGCTCTCAGGAGGTATGAAGAGATTTCTGAAAACCACTTTCCACATTCCAGGCAATGACTGCCTTACACCAAGAGTCCTGCTTGGGGCCAAAGTTTGCCAACCTGACATGAGAGGAGTTGCAGGTGCTCAGCCCAGACATCTTCTGTGAGACCAAAACTGCTCAGCATCTTAAAACCTCCTTGGCAGCCTCTTGAAATCTTGACCCATCTGCAAGACATGAAATACAGTTTGAAGACCCACACAAAGCAACTTTGACACCTTGCATATGGTATGTAATCTAAACACTAAATTCTGGGTTTCTTAATCTTAAAGAAGCTTTATAATCCAGTGGTATTTAAGATCAGATATGACATTGCATGGCTATTTAATGTAAAGTCTGGACATTATAAAGGGTAGATTTTTACTGGTCAGCCAAGATGTGTTGTAGGTTAAGCTCATCTTACAGCTAAGCTTACAGCAGTGGGAAGAAAATTTAAAAGGCTGCAAAAACAATAATGGAAATAGACAGACACTGCAGAAATAGATAGTTCTTTAGTGCAAGAGCCTACTCTGGAACAACAGCAACAACAGAAGAGCAATAAAATTGTGTGAGCAACAAAAATGCTTCCTTCTGGGGAGGTTAGCAAAGAGACAAGAAGATGCTTCCATGGCAATAGAAAAAATAACAGTCTAGAGTTGGTAACTGTGCTTCTGTCTATATTCCCATAAACTGAAAACAAAAAGGCTTCCATGGGAATTTAAAAAGTAAATAATAATTAGAGTTCATAATCCAAAGACAACTAAACCCTGCCCCTCCACTTTGCTACAAAATATCAGAAACATAAAGTGTTTAGCCCAATTATTTCTATCACTATCCAGGGTTGGTTTTAGTGTTCCAAATTTAAAGTCCTTTGAAACAACCAGACCTAAAGATGGCCAGATTGTTCATCTTCCCCAAACTAAGAGGACCAGCTGACAGCCTCCTTGGTAGAAAGACTGGCAGTTGTCTTCTATAATAAAGATGTTATGTCTGGATCCCTACATTAATAGCTGCAGCCACTGAACCAAAAAAATTTTGTTCTAGTAAAAACTGTCAAGTTGATAACTCTGGAGACTGAGGTGTCTCATTTATCCACAGAACAATTAAACACTGGGCAGATTTCTTCCAACTATGCCTTTCAGATGTTACTCTCATAAAAATCTCTGTTCTGAGGCATCTCTGCTGGGGTGAAGGTGGAGTTTTTCATGGCCATGGATCAACCTGTCAATGGAAAGGGGCAATTAGTACAAGTACCTGATTGCAGATGTGCTATGGGAACATCTGTCTCAGCAGGAATTACTGACATCCAAGATGCTTTTCAAAAGCCAAAGAACAGGCAACAGATGGCAGCAATTTTCAGTCACCAGTGACTGGCTTGGACCCCTTTCTAGCTAACAAGTGTGAATGGCTCTATTATCTGACCCGTTCCCTTAGACTTCTATATTTATCTAAAGTTGAGAGAACAGCACATTTGGAGACAGCTGGTTTTTTTCAAATTACATCATGAAAACAGAGCTAGTACCAGCATTCAATTCCCATCAAGTTCAGTGGGAGAGGAAGGATGCTTAGCTGCTCACAGGGTCTGACACATCTTGTCCAGTGGCCAGAATGGTGACATAAGTGCTCAGCTCAAAGGCTCAGGTTTTTCAGTGGGTGCATGACTTTCTGCCACAAGTCTGACAGATGTACAAAGAGACCAAAAACCAGATGATTCAGCCTCCAGCAAAAACGCAGAAAATTCTTTATTCCTCCTTTTGTGCACCTATAATTAGTACTTCCTGTGCATGGAAACATGAGCACTACATCTACCCACTGATAAAACCAACCCACTGCCTGACCACCTCCCCCCCTCCAAAATCCACAGGGCAAGACAAAGAAACAGTTAGGATTCCTGGCAATCTACTCCTTTCCCAGCACATGCTAAACAAAACCCTGGTATCTAACAGGCAGAGAGGATGAATTAACATAACCACTTCTCCACAGAGCAATTAGCAAATGAAATCAAAACAAAGGAAATGTCCCCCATTAATCTTTCCCTGCCAAAGAGCACCCGACTGCCAGATAATCCACAGCAATTAGCCAAATAATGGGAGCGCAAGAGATTTATCTTGAAGCAGGAATTAGGGAGGGCACGATTAATGTACTGTACATCAAGAGTGCAGGCAAAAGCTGGTGATCCCTCAGCACAGGGTTGGTTGAGGAAACTGCAAAGCTTAGTAGCCTGGAACCAGGTTGCAACATATACACCCCAATATTCCCCTTTAATGCATCCTGAATGAGTCTGATTGACAGTCGCTGCATCTGGGAAGATCAGAACTCATACCCAAAATTATAAAAACAAGCCTCAGTTGTTAATAACTTACCAATATCTTCTGTTAAGAGGGGCAATTGACAGTAGTATTTGAAAAAAAAATCCATGGGCATGCAAAAAAAGGAGGTAGTAAAAGAGTAGAGATGGTGAAGGTATTTCCCAGCTCACAAGCAGGACTCACCTACCCCATTGGGCATAATACCAAGGAAGATATGAGCCCAAATTTGTACCATAGGGTCCCTTCTTAAAAGACAAAGCAGAATAACGCCAAACATCTCTTGCTTTGTTGTTTGCACCTACACTATCTCTTAAAAATCAACCTGCTGCTTTGCAGGATGATGTGAGATAATTGGCAGATCAAGTTCCACGGTCTTGCTTGGGCTGCTACAGAACAGCTGTCTTCTAGCCAGAGGTGACCACAGGTTATATATGGCTGTTCCTGAATAGTAAGGGGTTTTGTAAGTTTATTGTTTGAGGAGGATCCAAGATGTTCAGGAGTTTAGGTGGTATGGCCCAGCAGGATGGAAAGATCCAGGGAACTGCTGAGACAACTGCCACTGTTCATCACTATGTCCTCTCAGCTCTGCACTCCATGGGAGCTGAAGCCAAGTAAGTTCTGGAATAGCATCTCCAAATCATCCTATTTTATGAATAAAACTTGATGAGAGTGAAATTTTAACATTCTGTGTCTTTCCCACTACTTAGACCTTTTGAAATCAGAATGCTCTGTGCTCTTTCACATTTGATTCTTCTCTGTTCTTTTTCCCAGTTGGCTGTTGTGGTTTTGGGCTTTTTCAGTGGGGATGTAGCTCAAAAAAAACCCTACAATGCAACTGGGAATTTGAGAAGACTGAGTGGTACAGAACTAGACAAAATACAAAGCCCCTGGTAGGCAGATCATTGCTACAGGGCAGTTAGAAGTCTCAGCATGCAAGAGACATATATCTAGCTTAATATTTGTTAATTTGAAGATGTATTTTCCTTTATTCAGCTTCCTTTTTCCAGGGTCAGGTGAAAACTGAATACTAAACATGGGACAGTTCACAAGGACACAACTAAGCTCTTATGTATATTTGCATCAGAAATAGACAGGGGAGAAAATGAAGAAGGAAAACTATCTGAAGATAAAGAATCTTTGTTCTAAGCACCATTAGGTAACACAAGTCTTAAGGTCTGTGGCTATTTTAACAAAATGAACAACTCAAGAGTAATACCCTTCAACAGTACAAAGCCATTCACACTATGACAAGCATACAGGTTTTCTATCATCCAACAGGCTGGCACAGGAGAAGACATTTAAGGAGATTTACAAAGATTAAGACCTCTGCCATAAATATCTGTGCCAAAATTTTACTATGGGACAGTAAACAATTTATAGTGCTGTGACATTAAGTGTAATAAGACACAGCATAGGAACTGGAATCAACAAAGGACTTCTTTCAAGGATGTTTTCAACACTACAGAAAATGCAACTTTAACCAAGTGGAGTAGGAAGAGTCCAGACTTGGCATACTACTAAAATCAATACTGAATTGATGTGCAAATACCTTCTTGTCATCAACTTAAATATTAACTTAGTAGGCAAGCCAACAGAGAATTTGTTTGGGGCAACCAGTCTCATAGGTGTTGCTGTTACTGGGGCTTTTAGTACAGAGACAGCTCAAGAGGAATTCTGAGGGCTCTGTAATAAGATGTATTTTGATATTATCAGATTTAGCCACAGATGAGAGCTTTACTCTGCAAAGAGCTTGGTAACAGATTTAACTTTTCTCTGCTGAGAATACATGGCTTCACAGATTCCATCAACTGCCATACTACTCTATCTTGTCTGCTCACCATGAGTGATGTCTTTTCACACAGCAAATATAATAGAAGCAAATAAGGAAATTGAGACAGGGTGAACCCACAAGTCATTCCTGAAAAATCCTGCATGGACTCACATTTCTAAACCTATAATCTTACAGCTGACATGTTTCAACAGAGCACAGAACTTGCTTCCAAAATCTGAAGTCTGTCCCCTAGTTCCAATGTATCATACTTCTAATTGGAAAAAAAATAATGTGCCTTTCTGGAAAAAAAATACTATTTGTGAGAAAAAAATTAATCCATGTTCATCTAGAGGAGTTTCTAAAATTTCACACAAGGGTTAGGAGCAATTTGAAAGACTCTGCTCAATAACTGTTTTCTCTCCAAGTGCCTCTTAAATTTCATTCCTTCTCCCTCCCTTCTTTCCTACCCCCTCCTGCTCTCCTCCAGAAAATCTGAAAATCTTTGAGCTTCACAAGGAGGACATGTTCACTCCTGAAATATACTATATAGATCTCTTCTATGTGCTTAGCATACACAAATGTGGGAAATGGCCAGAAACTAGCTCCAGTGAAGCTATACAAGACAAAGCTTCAGCTCTCTTGAAGTTCTCACAGATTTAATCCTCATTTCCCTGGAGTTCCATCAGCTGACCCAGCAGGGTCACTTTGCCCCAGCTGTGATAATCTGAGGTGGTTTCCCACAAAATCAGTTGAACTGTTTCTCTAGCTCATGTAACATTGCCTTTACCATTGCTCCCATGGGTCTCTTTCTTTTTTTTGAATTGTTAATTTACTGTGCCTCATTGGTATTTTTACAAAGACATGACAGGACAGAGGATACTGTTTCTGGTCTCCTCGTTCCAGCATACAGCAGTCATTTACCAGGCACTGAAGAGTAATGAATCTGGAACTGTTTGCCACTCTCCAAAAGAAGGAGAATGTTCTTGCCAACCTGCATTGGGGATCTAGTTCTAAATATGCATCAGAAGACAACAGCAGGTGTCCCTTAGTGCTGCCTTCTGCAGAATCTTTAATAGCAGCAACACCAAAAGATTCCATGTCCTCCCACAGAGTCTGTCTCCTGCCCATCACAGTCAATACATTCCCATGACGCAGAGATCAGTAGGGACCTGCCAACGCAGCCCAGCACAAGCTACAGCTGCATCTCCACCTAGTCACTTACAGCAGGCTTTCTGCCAGCATTTGTTTCAAGAAAAGGAAGGGAGGGGAAAAAAATGGCATTCAGCCAGCTTACCTGCCCCACTGCCTTACAAAATGAACCTCATAGATAAGCTGGGCAAGTGAGTGGCTGCCTGGTTAATCTAGCTAGCTGTTTTCCTGCTCGTGGGACAGTTACAAAGAAGTGACTGTTTGTCACCAATTTTTAGTCATTGGCATAGCAGCAGATTTCTCCCTTAATCCATTCCTAATTCATACTTTCAATGCCTAATCACCTACACCAGCTACTGTTTTAATTTCTCACACAGCTGGCTGGAACTCCTTCAACATGAGGGCTCTCATTGTCATCCAAGTGTAAGGATGAATTCCTAAACTTCCTTGTTCACACAACATGAGCAATAAACATGGTGAAATGCTGGCAGCTGTAAGAGCATGGCCTGGCAGCATTCAGTCTGGTCTAGGCTGAACAAAGCAGCTACAGCCACACAGGACATTCTTGATTGTCCATACTCTGCCCCCAGGCTGGGACACTGTTGTGCATTAATTTGACAGCAATAAAATAAAGAGCAACTGAAAAAGAAGCCTATATGACAAGATTTTCTTCATTACAGACAGATTTGGAAAGAATTAAGTTCTCTTTATACTGACTGTTGAGATTCTCCTTTGTGAAACTGTGACAAATCTAATCGTGCATGGGGAGGTATTTTTTACTAGAGTCAACAGACAGATGGATGAGGTTTTAGAGAGACAGAAGCATATAAACTTCAGCCAAATACAAAGAATGAGCAAATGCCTGGAAAACAGAACTGGGAGTAACTCAGCACAGCTTGGTATTGGGAGCTGAACTTGCAGCTTTGACAAGCCTGACTTTAAGGCGACCTTCAGTGGAGCTCCTTAACAGTGTATGCTGGGCAATCGCTGGTAAATCTTTATTAATTTTAATTGGCGGCACCCATTTATAAGAACCATTAAAAAGGATAAATTGAGCCCATCCGGCGTAATGTCTTTTGTTAATTAGTTTGTCAGCACTGTTTTAATATCCCCTAATGACTTCATATTTCAGGCCTGACATTAAAGGAGACGCTGTGAGAAAGGAAATGGTCTTATCACCATGTACATTTTTTTCTTTTTTTGAACAAAAAGTGTCCTTCCAGGCCTGACCAAGGTTAGGTGTCATTTAACTCAGACAGACAGCTACCACCAGACTTGGAAGGGCCCTATCATCTTATCCAAACTTCACCTTGCTACTGACCAGCAAGCTCTGCTGAGAATTTCTCTCTTTACAGAACCACACAACAGCAGAAGAAATTCAGCCATCAGTACCAAATTCCCACCCCCGTAGCTTGTCATGGACTTGTCTCTAGTCTCAAAGCACAATCATGTGAGAAAAATAGAGGAGAAACCTGAGATACAGTTGCAGCAATGCCTCCCTTAAGCACATGCAGGTTAAACCCTACAAAGCGGAAGTTCTTTTGATTCACAAGGACATGCCCAGCACTGATATGCTCATCTGTCTTGGGGAGCACAGTCTCACAGATGAGAAGCCGATAGGATAAGAGCATCTGTAAAGAATGCTTTGTGTATGAGTCTGATTTGTAAAGGAAGATGAAGGAGAAATTACTTCTCTAGGTATGATGCTTGGCCCAGAGCAAAGGGGATTGAGCAAATCTGTTCTTTTGGTGTCAACAGTTCTCCTTCCTCCCTTTTGCTCATCTGCATTTCTTGGAATAGCACACAAACTGCAAGCCTGGAAGATGAGAAACTTGAGTTCAGTTACAAATGTTGGAAAAAGATGGCTTTTCTACTTCTAATGAGTACAATATTTTAGATCTTTATGTCTGAGAGACACACACTTTATAGTAATAAAAGCAACTTAGGACAAACATGTAACCCTCTCTCCTGAATATCTATGCACTTGATAACTTCTATTCAAGGAAGAAGTGTATATCATAAGGGCCAGGAGAAGGATCAACTGTAGTCATCACAGAAGGTAATGCAACCAACCTATCTTTGTCCTAGAGCGCCCTTTATGGGGTTAACCTGGTTTTCTTAGACACCACTGACTCTCTCCTCAAAGTTCTGCAACACATGAAATGTCTTTGAGCTGATGAATACTGGAATTATTCACCCAGGGAAGCATTTCCTCACTGTGAGGTCTGCAGCAAGTTTTATCCCTGCTCAGTTTCCTACAGTGGTTTGATCAATCAGCAGGGCAGATCCTGAAGTAATGTTGACCTTTTGCCACTGAAAGGCTTGCCTTGACAGCTGGATTCTGTTTGGTTGGTTTTTTTTGAAGATTACAATAGGTAAACAATAAGAGGAAAATAGCATCTTCCACCAGTTAATATCACATTTGATGCTTTGATGTCTAATATTAGATTAAGTCACACAAGGATGAAGTGAATAAGCAAGAAACAGCTAATGAGAAAATTAGCTTTTCCCCTGCCTTACACAGCTCTGCAAATCATTAATAATTCCATTAATTGCAAGGTGTTTGCATTTACACTGGTAATAGTAAAAGGACAATTACATCTGTAGCTAACAAAATAGCAATTGTCTTCCTGAAATTTTAGAGTAAGGCAGAAATGGCTCTTTTTAAGCATCAGACTGAGAATTGTAGAGAGACCTGTTCCACTTTATTAGATCACCTTTTGGCAAAACACAAACAAGTGATAACTGTAAAGACTGAATCAGTTGCTAGTATTATTACTGAGCAAAATCCTTGCCTCAAAGTCAACAGAAATCTTGCTGTAAAGGTTTGGAGAACTAACAGGTTTTACTTTTTCCATTAAAATTTCAGGCTAATGATTTCACCATAGGTTTTTTTTTTTTGATGGATACAGAGTCACAGCACTTGAATATTAAAAGCTGCTTGATGATCCCACGAAAGCCATCCTACTGTCATTGCAAGATTGTGCCATGTTTCATGCAGATTTAAAATTTTCAGGGGACTGCTAAAACCATGCCCTGTGTGAAGCACACAGTAAAAGTATGCCTAGGGTGAAATAGATATTCCCAGCAGGCTGAACACCTCTTTGAATGAGCTGCCTTTGCAGATAATAAAAGTCTTGATTTTTTTTTTCTTCCAACCAGCCTGTCTCTTGTGCACTGATGTACTCTACAAAACTCAGCTTTTTATAATCAAAGGTCTGCATAACACTGCCAGCATAGTTGGTACTTGGTCTCCATTTTGCAGCTCTGACAAATACAAATTCCCATAGTAGTCTTTCATTTCTATAAAACATCATTATTCATGACAAGCATATTTCCAGTCTTCACATGAGAACAAAAACTTGTATTTGGATTGTCCCAGTATTTTCAGCTTTTGTTGTACAAAAAAAGGATGCCTTAATTAGTTGCACTGTTGCTGGCTAGAAAGGGAAGAGAGATTATTTTCTTCACATGCATTAATTAACTCAGTGACTGTTGAAACTCACCTGGAAACTGAGAAAGAAGGAAACTAATATTCCTGTTTTCAGTCACATCTAAAAGAAGAAGAGAATGGTCAACATCTTCCAGTCTATTCCCATATACATTCCAACACTGTTTTCACCTGTTGATGTCTTTCATCCTTTCATAGAAATCTTCCTGTCCTCCAGTAAGTCATCACTGCTTCTTGCCTTCAAGAGTTAGGTATATTGTAATCAAATTTCAAAAACTAATAAAATGCCTGGATTTTAATTATTCTTAAAAGTTTGAAAATCCAAACCCTGTGCATAATATATTTCAAGTACTTTAATAAAATTCTAATAATTTATTGCACATTCTTAAGAAATTATAATTTTTATCTAAAAATGCAGCCTGCCAAATTAAACACACACACACATAACATGACTAGTCTAAGTAAGCCTACAATTTCATGACTGTATATGAATAGGACAACATATAAGCCTCATCCATGACATACTGTCCATTTCCAGTCCTGTTTAATATCTTCACTGACGACCTTGATGAGGGAACAGCATCCACCCTCAGCAAGTACCGATGGTACAGAGCTGGGAGGGGTGGCTGACACACAGGACACTGCGCTGCCATCCAGACAGACCTGGACAGGCTGGAGAGCTGGGCAGGGAGAAACCTAATGAAATTCAACAAAAGCAAGTGGAGAGTCTGGCACCTGGGGAGGAATAACTGCTTGAATCAGTACAGGCTGGGGGATGACCTGCTGGAGAAGAGCTCTGTGGAGAAGGACCTGGGGGTGCTGGTGGATGACAGGTTGGCCATGAGCCAGCAGAGTGCCCTGGGGGCTGAGAGAGCCAATGGGATCCTGGGGGGCATCAGGAGGAGTGTGGCCAGCAGGTCAAAGGAGGTGATCCTCCCCCTCTACTCTGCCCTGGTCAGGCCCCACCTGGAGTATTGTGTCCAGTGCTGGGCTCCCTGGGATAAAAAAAGACAGGGATCTCCTGGAGAGAGTCCAGAGGAGGCTACGGAGATGATGAAGGGCCTGGAGCATCTCCCCTGTGAGGAAAGGCTGAGTGAGCTGGGACTGTTCAGCCTGGGGAAAAGAAGACTAAGTGGGGACCTAATTAATGTTTATAAATATCTTAAGTATGGGATGCAGGGGAAATGGCCAGCCCCTTTTCAGTGTCTGTGGGGACAGGACAAGGGGCAATGGCTGCAAGTTGGAGCACAGGAAGTTCCACACCAACATGGGGAGGAACTTCTCCCCAGTGAGGGTGCCAGAGCCCTGGGACAGGCTGCCCAGGGGGTGTGGAGTCTCCTTCTCTGGAGATATTCCAGCCCCGTCTGGACGCCGACCTGTGCAATATGAGCTGGGGAGCTGCTTTGGCAGGGGGGTTGGACCCGATGAGCTCTCGAGGTCCATTCCAACCCCTACGATTCTGTGATTCTGTGATACAGACCCTGTAAGTGCCAGTAGAGTTTTCCTGACTGGTCCTCTGGGCTGGTTCTGACCCGATTACCTGCCAGGAATCATTGAGGAACTTACACAGATGTATACATGTGCCTGCATTACTCAGTGCACATGCTGAAGCTTTTCCTTCTCCTGACAGAATATCAAGTTGGAGGAAGACAGAGATCACAACCTGTATTTACAAGAACATTTAACATTACTAATCTGTGGAGCTTTGGGAGACTTTCAGACATGACCTCTCAGCCCACACTTTTCCTCTTTGATTTGCTGTCTTCTGGTATCTATTTCTAGCCCCACATCCATAAATACCTAGAGAACCTATTCACACTCACTCAGCAGGGGCCTTCACAGCACACACAGAAGGGATCAAACACTTCTGGGGAAAAGCAGAGCTGTTCAGTGGTACCACATAAACTGCACTGTTACATGCAGCAGCTCAAGAAGACAAGGAGTGCCAACAGACCTCCCAAAATCAGAACAAAAGCTACAAAATCTGTTGTTTGCAGTAAATATGAATCCTTTTTTAGGAAAACAACTAAGAAGTCTGAAGGTAAAACAAAGGTCAAGTCAATCAGATGTGTTTTTATTTAGTATATTACTTAAATAATTGATTAAAACCAAGTTCAAAATTAAGTATTTAAAAACCATTCCACAAAAACAACTGTGAGAATAACCCGAATTTTTAGCACCTGTTTTGAATGTTTAAGAGATCATAGACTGATTTTTCATCAGTATCAGCTTTTGTAGCTCATATCTCAGTACTGGAAAAGGCAATTGCCTGATTTTCCCTCATGGGGAAAAAAAAAAACCAACACAGAAAGAAATAGAATGTCACATGAATTTGTGTAAAATCACAAATGTCATTATTTATGACAGTCATATGCTCCTAAATCCCACTATTGCTTAGCCAGCAACTTCTTAGTCCTGCATCATGCTGAGCATTTGGCATCAAAGGAGACTACTGCTGTGTATGTACTCAACTCAACTCTATTCAAACCACCTTATCCAAACTGTCCAATATCCTTATCCTCATTTTGCAGAGAAGAAATTTAAACACAAGATAAGTTGTTTGATCTTGGTGGCAGAATCAGGATATGCCTGCTTATATTTTTCCCAGTAAAATTCCTTTTATTTTTTTTTATATGGAGGACTAGAAAGTTGACACCACATATTTCTCAGCTCTCCTTTGACAAGAAAGCTATTAAACCTCTCCAAAGTCCCTTATTTTCTTCAGTATCCTCCTCTCTCTAGCTTTTCCCCAAATACTTCTTGGTCACAAGTGATAGAACCCTTCCATACTAATATTTCTGATGAAAAATTCCCCCTCTGGCTTCAGACCTGTCACTTACAATCTCGCAGTTTTCTCTTAGTCCACTGATTTCCATAATGAAAACAGTCACTGTAGTAATAAAAATAATTTTGAAAATAAAATGGTTTTATAACAAAGTCCAAAAAGGAATACGATCTTACAGAAGTCAATTAATAGGTGTCTGTGGCCCTTGTTCACAGGGCTACACTAAAATTTTCTCAGAAGAGAAACTAAGCAAAGTCAAGCAAACATGAAAATAAATTTCACTTTAGTGAACTGTCTCCAAACCTCTGATAGCTCACCCCCACCCCTTGTCATCAACTGTTATTCACATAAAATAATCCCTTGAGTAATTCATGTAAGTAGTCTTGAGCTGTATCCTATGTACAAAGAGTTCCTTCCATGCATTTTGTAATGCCTATAATCTTACTTCCACTCTCCAGCCAAAAACAATGTAATTTTGGAATCAATTTCTTGCCAAGAAGCTCCAGGTTCACTTGTGGCACCATTCCAGATTCACTATTTGCAATGAGATCTTTCGATCAACTTGGTCACAACATCGTTTCAAAACAACAGTGAAGGGACAAGTTCATTTCAGATTTTGCCTGAGTAATCCTGAGCTAACCCTAATGTTTGCCTACCTTTAAGGACCAACATCAGCTGGATCCCTCTAATGATCTCAAGAAAAAACCCAAACACTACAAACTAAGATGAAACAGTACTGCATTGAACACTGAGACTAGGCAATGAAGGTGGAGTTGCCACTAGATGACAGAGAGCATCCCCACCTTGATTCTACCTCGGTAAACAGCAGAGACCCTTTGAAAGCACTGAGCATGACAGTCTCTCCCTATTACATCATGCCTGGGCCTCTCACAGAAGGAAACTGGGGTAGGCACAGGTGAGGAGCCAATAGCCAGGTTTTACATGCACCATTTAACAAAGATTGAGCACTGTATGTGGGGACAGGGAAGGGAGAAGATGCTCTCAGTCTTACCTGGAAAAGATGTGATGCCAAAATAGGACTGCAGCAGAGTGTAGTCATCTGTTTCACTGACCACACAGTGAAACCACTGTCAACAGAAGGTGCCTTGTGCTTTCTTTGCCAGGACCTCAGCTTCCCAGGGAGGAGAATACATGCTTTCTGCTACATTTCACAGGTTCTGGGGGCTCCCATAGCCTCTCACTGAATCAGTTCTTTGGTCAGGGGTACAACCTGCTGTGCTAAGGCTCCCTACTTTCCCTCTGACCACCTGTGCTAGCCTAGATGTACACTAATTTAGCATATGATGCAAGCTGAAGAAGAAATGTTGTGTTTAAAACTATATTCATGAAACATTCAGTGTACAGACACAATGCTTGCCCCAATACCCAAAGATCTCATAACTTCTGCACACCAGACTCTACCCTATGTGTTTTAACAATTTGTGCACTTAAATGCCTGATCTTGATATTCTGCCAGCTGCCAACCTTTTATTTCACTTTAATGGACTCAGAAAGACATGAAGCTTTACAACCTTTAAATAAGCCAAGACTAGCCACCTAGATCTTTTTATATTATAATGTCCTGTTAATCACTGTCCTCCCTAGCTTTGCACACCATGTTGATCCCTCCCAACTGAGCTGAGCTTGTGACTAGTAAGATTACCTTACCCTTAAATTCAAAATGTTTTCTGTCCTGTTCAGGTCTGATCTGGGGAAATGAATTAGCCAATTAGGCAGCAAAAGTCTTCTGCCAGGTGAAATTTGCATCAATGTTTTTCTACCTGAACCAGCCCTGCAAAGCTCCCACCAGCTCCTTGCCTACATCCCCCCCAAGAGAGATTCAATAGGCCTACACACATTGCTCCACCTCACTACTCTCCAATCAGCAGAGAGTTAACTTCTTACTTCCTCAATTGCAGCAAAAAAGTTGACAATAGGTGTTAACAAAGAGGAATGGAAAAAAGGGCTGTGTGCCCTAAAAACTGTATAGTAACATCACATCCAAACTGTTGCTTGGGACTGGCTTCCCCTTGCACAGAATGTATGCTACTGGCTTGTCAACAAGCATTCTTCATGGCTATCAAGTTATAGAATCATAGAATGGTCTGGGTTGGAAGGGACCCCAAGGATCATAGAGCTCCAACCCCCCTGCCACAGGCAGGGCCACCAACCTCAGGCCTGGAGCTACACTAGGTTGCCCAGGGCCCCATCCAACCTGGCCTTGAACACTTCCAGGGACGGGGCATCCACCCCCTCTCTGGGCAGCCTGTTCCAGCCCCTCACCACTCTCTCTGTAAAAAACTTCCCCCTAATATCTAATCTAACCCTTCCTTCCTTTAGTTTTAATCCATCCCCCTTGTCCTGCCATTGCCTACCCTTTAAAAAAGCTGATTCCCCTCCTGTTTCTCTGCTCCCTTCAGGGACTGGAAGGCTGCAATGAGGTCCCCCCACAGCCTTCTCTTCTCCAGGCTGAACAAGCCCAGCTCCCTCAGCCTCTCTTCGTAGGGCAGGTGCTCCAGCCCTCTAATCATCTTCGTGGCTCCTCTGAACCCTCTCCAACAGTTCCACATCCTTCTTGTATTGGGGGCCCAGATCTGGACACAGGACTCCAGATGGGGCCTCACGAGGGCAGAGTAGAGAGGGACAATCCCCTCCCTGTCCCTGCTGGCCACCCCTCTCCTGATGGAGCCCAGGATACCATTGGCCTTGTGAGCTGCCAGAGCACACTGCTGGCTCACGTTAAGTTTCTCATCCACCAGAATCCCCAAGTCCTTCTCAGCAGGGCTGCTCTCCAGCAGCTCTTCTCCCAGTCTGTATCTGTGTCTGGGATTCCCCCAGCCCAAGTGCAACACCTGACACTTTGCAGTGCTGACCCTCAGTGAGATACTATGGCCCTGCATATCTACAGAGGAAGCAGAGAAGAGTGCTTAGTTGAGGATGATGAGAGCTGTTCAAGTCAGCTGCAAATAGCTGTCTGGTACTAGGGTTACAGCTGAGGGATAGACTGGAGACATGTAATTGCATCCATACATGCTGCACATGATGGGTTGATAGAGGCAAAGCATGTGGGGTTACAGAGCTGAGTTCTGCCATTAAGACTGGCATCTAAAAAGGAGCCAGGAGGAAAGAATTGCACATCAAGACAGGAAGAAAAATGTTCTTCCTGGTTCTGAGATATTGTTGGGCAATGCAATGGGGCAGGTGAATAAATCCAGACAGTGGATCTTTACTTGTCACTGTTATGATCTACCCTCTGGATAGACCTTTTATGCTTGGAAAAGCCAGATGGAAAGGCTACCTTCATGATAGTGAAAGTAAAAATAAAAGTGTGGTGACTACAAAGAAAAAGCTTTTTGAGATGGGTCTTCAAATGAAACATTTCCCTTCTTTGACTAAAACAGAAGAAATACACTGACCTAAAAGGTATTATGAAAAATTCACCCAAGAAAGAGAGCAGAGATGGAGTGTACAAGAACTGTACAGAGTTAGACCAAAGGTCAGTCTAGCCTAACAATTTGTCTCCTACACTGCTTAGCAGTCACTAAACATGCAGCCCCAGGACAGACTCAACTCTAGAACACTTAGCCTAAATGGAGACATCTAAAGAATTCATCTCAAAGTCTATGCCTATAAACAGAGACCAATGACAGATACTTAGGGAAAAGCATAACAATCAGGTAGTGCTAAATCACATGCATGTGAGAGGAGCCTGGTCTAACTTTCAAAGTAAGTAGCTAGGGGTTGTGGAGGAAGATGTTCCAGCAAGGCTCTGTTACATACACTATGGCTTCTTTAAATACATAAATGCCTGTCTGCAGTTAGTGTCTTTAAGACAGATCAACAAACAGCTGCAATGTCCTCTTCCATTCCAGATTCCACTATGATAATAAGCCAAGTAGAACACAGGGACAGGTATGCTGTGCTCACCTGCAAGGAGTTCCCAGCCTGCACTGGAAATTGGGAAGCTGTCAACAACACAGTAAGCCCAAAGATATCCCAAAGCCTTAGTAAAATGTATTGTATTAGGTTTGCATGGCAAGGTTTTTGTAGCAGGGTGGCATGGGTAACACTTCTGTGAGAAGCTGCTAGAAGCTTTCCCCATGTCCAACAGAACCAATGCCAGAGAGCTTCAAGATGGAGCCTAGGATCAAGCCAGTGAGCAATGGTGGTAGCACCTCTGGGGCAACATATTTAAGAAGGGAAAATCAAAATCAGTAGCAGCCTCTTGCAGCCATAGAGAAGAGGAAGAAAATGTGGAGGAATCACTGCAGTCACAAAGATCTGTGAAGGAGAAGGTGGAGGAGGTGTTCCAGGCAGCGGAGCAAAGATTTCCCTACAGCCCATGGAGAAGACCATGGTGAGGCAGGATGTCCCCCTGCAGTGCATGGAGGATGGTGGTGGAGCTGAGACCCATCTGCAGCCCATGGAGGACCCCACACCAGAGCAGGTGGATGCACCTGAAGGAGGCTGTGACCCCATGAGGAGCCCACACTGTGTCTCTTGTAATTGCACAAGGGGTAATGGTTTTAAACTAAAAGTGGGTAAATTATTTAATGAAGACATTTTTTATTAGGAGGGTGGTAAAACACTGGAACATATCATCCAGAGAGGTGCCCCATCTCTAAACAATCAAGGTCAGGTTGGACGGGACTCCGAGGAACCTGATGTCCCTGCTCATTGCAGGCAGTAGGACTAGATGACCTCTAAAGGTCCCTTCCAACCCAAAGCATTCTATGACTCTATGTCACAATTATTCCCTGAAGTCTGAGCGCCTTCTAATGGTACAGGATTGTGCAGGACACAGTGGAGGGCTTTGCAATAATGAAAACCAACTTGTGCTTCAAGACTTCTCTGAGTCCTTGTGGGTTGGTGGCATCTGGTACATAACTGGAACCACATTTTTCCCAAAGGATTTCATATGCTGTTTGCACACCCTGTAAGATGAAACAGTATGCAGTAAGTGAGAGCAGTGTGATCTGCTTTAAAAGCACACTACTACTCAGACACAAAGAACTAGAATAGATGCAGGCAATTTTTAAGGCCACTGTCTCTATCTCTACAATAGTTTATGGATCAAGGCTCAAGTAGAATAAAGACTGTATCTCCAGCTTTGAAGCATGCTGAAGCTGGGCTTCACTAGGATAATCCAGTTCACAAATACAAGGCACTTGCAAGAGTTCAGTGGGCCTAGAAAACAGGTTTCAAGAGATCAAGTAATTGCTGCATGACCTTCCAAGAAATGCTGCTTCCCTTTGCCTTGTCTGCCACAGGAATCTCATTATCAATACCACACACTTGTATATCCTTTAAGAAACAAGTTTTCCCAGAAGGAAGATTAAAACCATAAAAAAAACCCATACCAAAACCATCAACAACCCCCCATAAACCAACCCCCACCCCCACCCCCCCAATAAAACCCACCACACACCACAAAACACCCCACCACACCACCAACCAAGGAGTTGTTGGCCTGTTAGTTCCATCTGTGCTACATAGATAGCAGTGAGGAATTTTATTAACACTGCCTATGCTGCATGGAAGGTGCTGAAGTCACAGTGTATTTACTGCACATGAAAACACTGCTGAAAAGCAATGGACATTTTCATTTAAATAAGAAAAGCCCTTGTGTAGTGTCACTTCATGAAACCAAAAGCCTAGAAAGACAGCACTTAAAAGATGGAGAAATGTGATAACTTGTGATATCTGAAATATTTTATGGTTTTGTTGTTACAGATTTTTTTATGTTAATATTTATAAACACAAAAATGCAAGTAAACAGCGTTTTGTTATTGAAATCCCAAGTATTGAAGGGGTCTCAAAATTTCTGCTGTGCACAAGGAATCAACTCCCAACAGCATAACTGTGTCACAGGAGAAATAAACCCAAGTACTGCAACTGCAGAGCTCCTGGAAGGAGGATTACACAGCAGAGGGAGCAGTTGCCTCGAGTCACCCTTTTTTTCTCCCAGCATTAGCAGTGCTGTAACTGCAAGTTAGATTCTGAGTTTGGAGAGCAGTGTAGTAGCTTTTATAAGACCAAGCACAGTAGCTGGGGAGGGGGGGAAAGAAAACATCAAAAACCCAACCACCTTCCAGAACAGAAATCCTTTCTGAGTTCATATTGAGAGCAAGAATTCTGCATTTATTTAGGTATTGCCAAAGCATCCAAGAGAAAAAGCAGCTGGTACCTGTGAAGAAGGAATGTTGTGTACTTTTAAGGGGGAAAAAAAGGGAGAGAGAGAAATAAATGGCTGAAACGCAGGACACTGCACAGCCATTCAGCAAGACCTGGACAGGCTGGAGAGCTGGGCAGGGAGAAACCTAATGAAATTCAACAAATGCAAGTGGAGAGTCTGGCACCTGGGGAGGAATAACCATCTGTATCAGGACAGGCTGGGGGATGACCTGCTGGAGAAGAGCTCTGTGGAGAAGGACCTGGGGGTCCTGGTTGATGACAGGTTGGTCATGAGCCAGCAGTGTGCCCTGGGGGCTGAGAGATCCAATGGGATCCTGGGATGCATCAGGAGGAGTGTGGCCAGCAGGTCTAAGGAGGTGATCCTCCCCCTCTACTCTGCCCTGGTCAGGCCCCACCTGGAGTGTCGTGTCCAGTGCTGGGCTCCCTGGGATAAAAAAGACAGGGATCTCCTGGAGAGAGTCCAGAGGAGGCTACGGAGATGATGAAGGGCCTGGAGCATCTCCCCTGTGAGGAAAGGCTGAGTGAGCTGGGACTGTTCAGCCTGGAGAAAAGAAGACTAAGGGGGGACCTAATTAATGTTTATAAATATCTTAAGTATGGGATGCAGGGGGAAATGGCCAGCCCCTTTTCAGTGTCTGTGGGGACAGGACAAGGGGCAATGGCTGCAAGTTGGAGCACAGGAAGTTCCACACCAACATGGGGAGGAACTTTTCCCCAGTGAGGGTGCCAGAGCCCTGGGACAGGCTGCCCAGGGGGTGTGGAGTCTCCTTCTCTGGAGATATTCAAGACCCGTCTGGACGCCGCCCTGTGCAATATGAGCTGGGGAGCTGCTTTGGCAGGGGGGTTGGACCCGATGAGCTCTCGAGGTCCCTTCCAACCCCTCTGATTCTATGAGTTTATGGGAAGGAAGATTATCATTCACTATAAAAACAGTATCCCTGCTGAGTCCACAGTTTATGGTGACAATTTTAGTTCCTAAGATTGTCTGTAGAAAGTGTTTTGAGAAGAAGAGATGATATATCGGGGGTATACCAACCTCACATGTGTTTATTCTTCACTAGTTGTCTGTAAGAGCTTGTTCTGGTGTGTAGTCACCACTTAGTTTGACCTATGAAGGTTCCAGGACACCGTTTGGTGCAAAGGAGGAGTGAGGTTTCATTCTTGACAGTGAAAATGCAGCGCTAAAGACATGGAAGATTGACTCTGGGAAGTATTAAGAGAGAGGAAGACACTCGAATACAGAATGTACCCAGAAAAGGTGCTGCAGGCCTCATAGCTCTGTGTGTATAGAGTATTAAGAAAAAGTGTGCCCCATCCTCACTCAGGCAGGGTCACCACAGCACAAAACTGTAGTAGCTTGCAGTATTTACACAATGAATATGCCAAAAATCAGCAAGAAGATGAGAGCAGGTGGACACAGTCAGTAATTTTTATTAATATCCAAAAGCAACACTTGCTCTCATTCCATTTTTAAAATCTTTACTAAAAGAGAAAAAAAAGCAGCCTGCTGCCTACCAGACTATACAGACATACTTGTTTAGTTAGATCAAGTGTTAACCTTAGTTATCCTTTTTTTTTACTCCCTTTAATTCTTACAACTATAACAGAAGTAAACATTTCATCCTTTCCTATCTAGTCAAATCAGTTACAGGACTGAAAACTGAAAAAAAAAAAGGATCTTTGCTCAACACAGGTCTCAAGAAGAGCTACTCAGTCATCTGTGAAAGAAATAACTCATCAATTTATCATTAAAAACAATATCTGGACTAGTCTCAGTAAACCAAGACAATTTAATCTGTAATAAGATGCTAGAAGTCAAGAATAGTGACATATAAGAACCACCTTTACCATAACCACACCACTTGAAGATAATCTTTAGTGAGCAGTGAGCAGATAGATGCTGCCTGCTGCATCAAATTCCACTGAAGATCCACTTCTCAAGGAGGGCATCAGTGTTCTAACCAAAATCAGTGCAAGTGACTAAGTGTGGCTGCTACCTGTATCTGCCCTGCAGCTGGCCACATTCTCACTATGGATATCCTGTCACACACAGGAAGGGTACTAACCTCCAGGAAATGAAAACCAGCTCTACACATGCAGCACTGAGACACTCAATAACCACTACAACAAATATGAATGGGTTACCAGCCAGCATTGTGACCCAAATGGCCAGAAACTCCACATGCAGCTAGTGAAGATCTGGCCTTTTGTAACTGCTGGTTTCAGGCCAAGAAAAAGCTAGACATTCATAGGGAAGGCTGTGAATTGGCTGGTCTCCATCCACACACACACAGAAAGCTGCTGCCATCCAACCCCCAAGCGTTCTTGGAATCTGCTTGCTACAATTTTTAAAAAGGTCAAAGAGAAGGGTCTCAAAAAACAGTTCTGCTGAGATTGCTCTGGCTGCTTTAACTGAGCAGCCAACTCTGCCTTGTGACAGACAGCTGGGAAATGCAGCTAGAGGTTTGTATCCACGTTTAAGTATTTGTGTTTCCTGCAAACACGTGAATTGTGCAACAGGAATTTAGAGGATGGAGCAGCTGCACCGTGAGGAGAGATTTCTCTCTGTAATTTGGAGACATGTAGGCTGAGGGGGATACAACTGAGAATTATAAAATCATGAAGGCAGTGGAAAGAGTGAGAGAGGGGCTGTTACTCACCAAACCTCGCAATACTAGAAGTATGGACAGCAACTCAATGCACAAGATAGGTTTAAAAAGGACAAAAGCTGTTAATTTTCCTTTACAAACACAGCAAAGAGTGAATTTCTGGCCTCATGGGACTGAGACCAATAACATCAGCAGGCTAGACAAAAAAGGCAGGCTATACAAAGAGAATTAATTTATGGATGCTGGTTCCAATAGAGGTTAGGGAATGGGCACAAGTGCACCTCCTAGCAATCCTAATCCAATGGCTGTGGATGCTGGGAAAGAATGAGGGGAATACACAACATGAAACGGTCAAGATCATGTCCTAGCCCCACATAGCATTGTCTGAGGAAGAAATACCAGTCTAGGGGAGCCATAGGTTTGACACAACACGACATTTTGCATGTTTTTATGCACCAAGCCATGGCTGGAGAAAGGGCATTGATGCTATAGGGCTAAGAGGCCTGACCCACTGCAGAAAAGCAGTTGGTGTGGCTTTACCTGTAATTGCTGTTGTATCACATACCACACTTGAAAAGTATGTGAAGTTATAATTCAATAGGCACACATTTTGAACAAGTTCTGCTACCTGTGCTGAATCTAAATTCAGAATGGTTTCTGTCATATCCCAAACTGGAAAGTTTGGGGAAAATTCCTTTGCTGTTCTTCCCTATGTGCAGCTCCTGTCCCTAACACTCCCTGCCCCAGAGGAACTGAGCTTTGTCCCTGTGGTAGTATAGATTCCTCCACAGAATTTGCATCCAAACAAACTCACTTTACAGCTTCATAAAGGAGGTATCTAACAAAGACAAGCCTGGCCTTTTCTCACAGCATGACAGCACAGAGTTTTGAAGTCATTTGCTAGCATTCAAATACATCCTGACTTCCTCTGAGCACAACAGATTTCACCTGTTTCCTTCCTTCTCCTTTCAGACCCTGCAGCTGTGACTAACACACAGCACTTCTGCCACACGTCCCTTTATCTTCCTCTCTCCATTTCTGCACCCCTGAAGAACTGAAAGGAAACAAAACTAGGTAGACTTATCTTATTGGGGGGGTTGGACCCGATGATCTCTCGAGGTCCCTTCCAATCCCTATGATTCTGTGATTCTATGACCTGGATGTATCCAAGGCCAAATCAAAGACTCAGACTGACACAGCTACTGCTCCTTATAGGTATTAAATGCCTCCTCTTTTCCCAGAATTTTCCATAGCTACATATGTATTTAGATACTATACATCCCAAAAGCTTCTGGAGCACAAGATTTGCCATATTACTTTAATTATTGTCTCAACTTAGTGGCTGCTTGTCTAAACTTGACCCATCAACTTACCCAACTTCATGCTATTATGGAAGGGTGGGGGAATTTCTGACTATGCTTGTGACTTCCTAGGAAGTCAGGCAAGAGATAGATTGGTTTCATTTCAGTGGAGCCCAGTCCTTTCTTAAGTCTGAGGAAATATCTGTTTCCATTCTCTCAGCAACCTGACAGGCCAGTGGGAAGGTACATTTTTCATTAGAGATCCATAAAATATGACCATATACTTCCTCGTTTCTTGGCATTCCAAATTTAACCTGAAATCATAGTGTTGTATAACACAAGAAGCCAAGCACTGAGCTAGAGTGATAGAGATTTTATCTAGCTCCTGCTTCAGTGGGAACTGGACAGCTGGAATTTGTCCCTAAGTATTTGACAGGAAGATTTGTTACACTGGTCCAGTAGCCCAGAAAATGAGTCCTTGGAAATTACAACAGGAAAGAATGTATTAAATCCAACCATTTCCTCCACTAGGAATGGTGGTATAATCCATTTTGTACTCTTAGACAGAATCCATCTGACAAGATTGCCTGATCTAGCAGAGAGCTGGGCTGAGTGATGTAAATCTCATCCAGGACTAGAATCCTTCCCAGTGAACAGTGTCAACTCTTCTAATCCTGAGAGCAATAAATGAGAGATGTTCTCAACATAAGCAAACAGATGATCTTTGCCAAGATCAGTTTATTTTCAAATAATTTTTTCTCCCAACTGAGCTATTCATGAGATGACCACAGAAAAAAATCATAAAGCCATGTGATCCTAAAGTCATTATGGTTGTGGGAAAGAGGTAGTAATGTAAAAATATTTATAAAATCCAATAAACAATTAAAACAGAGACAGGAAGGCATCAGAAAATGTTGAGAGTAACCAGGTCTTGGTATCAGGCAAACTCATTCCTTGGCACCAGTCATCAAGTCAGAAAGTTACTGCTTACCAAAGGCCAACAGCACACAGAAAAACCTGCATTCTTCAGAAATCAGAACTAAATTCAAAGTTTTATAAATTCTAAGTGAATACCAGGCCATTTATTAGGAAATGCTTTACTTTTCACCATCTTGAGGGGAAAAAAACCTTAATTATGCACATTTTCACTACTAACCACTAGATGCCACTCCTCACGTTTTGTTCTCTGTAACAGATTCTATGATCTGTAACGTTTTTACTCAGGAAAAAAGCTAAACACTCTAGGGAGAAATAGTTAAATGGTCAAATATGACAAAGCTTTCACATACATGGCTTCTTCACAAAGCCTGAAGGAAAAAAAATAAGCTTTCAAGTCACAGGTTATAGTGTTTTGGAGCACTGCTTCCAGTTGGAGAGGGTGAAAAATATGATATATTCTCCATAGATATAAGTAGAGACTTATTAACTAATTAATTTCCAACTCAGACACTTACAAAGTTGACAACTTGGGTAGACAGCAGCATCTCTTGAGCTTCTGAAGAGTCCATTATACTCCCAGAGCGTGAGCCTTGAGCCCTGCAGTGTACTCCTCATATATTTTTCCATGGGACTATCGAATCTGCTTTGTCCAGAGATAGCTATAAAACCCATCAGCTACCACATCTTAATTCCCATATAAACTCAACCCTACCTTCAATATCTGCAATAAAAGATGCTCTCCCCTGTATGAATAGCTGGCTCTGTGTGGCATGAAGCACGTTCAACATGGTACCTACCAAAAAAAAAAGCATACTGATTACTGAGGTAAAAGGATTGTTACTATGAAATTAGCAGGTTTCAGCAAACCAGGGTAAAGTGAAGTGCATTGTAAAATTCTTTAAGGATAGGGCTAGATTTATCATAATTTGACTAGGATTCTCTTCAGAATGCTTCCTGTGCATTGTTTTCTGGTCTTTGTTTGGCATCCTAATGTGCCAGCTTTCCTCTAAGCAAAGAGACATGTAGGAGAAAGCAAAGACAAAAGACATTTTATATTGGTAAAAAAAACCCAGAGCTATATTCTAGACTACTTCCATATTGGCAAGTGCATTTTCTTTTATTAAGGGCCTATATTTAATTTATAGGCAGGAGAAAACAAAACCAATAATAAATATCCCATGTAGAAATCACCCTGTCTGAGCATCTCCAGCTTGAACATTTAATTTTGTAGCTCTGTATCAGCTCACTCACATTTAGGTCTTCAAAACTTGGCATTTTTTAACAAACAGGTGGTGCACAAACACTCTCAACTCAAGCAAAGTGCAGTCTCTCTGGTCCCTTTACTTACAGCACATGTAACTCAAGAGTTTGCAGAGGCTCAGTTTGGAGAAGGAAGTGCTGCCAACTCGTACAATGTCTTTCAAGGTTTTGGTCTCTCCACAAGCTTTTCCAATTTTCAGCCAGAGAATTTTCCCCCAACAAGAAATTTTAAAGAAACTCAATTTTTAAAATTGCACATGGAGTTTT
This sequence comes from Porphyrio hochstetteri, assembly GCA_020800305.1. NCBI lineage: Eukaryota > Metazoa > Chordata > Aves > Gruiformes > Rallidae > Porphyrio > Porphyrio hochstetteri. The sequence goes on along the minus strand of CM036908.1, from coordinate 8,643,056 downwards.
CCAGCAATTCTCTACATTTCGTATTGATGTCTCTAAGGGAAAGGGTGGGATTTGGGGATCAGGAATACCCTGCATCTGCACACACTAACAGTGCAGTTGCCTCACACTTACTGTGCTTTCAAAGATGGGATAGAATCACAGAATCAGAGGGGTTGGAAGGGACCTCAAGAGCTCATCGGGTCCAACCCCCCTGCCAAAGCAGCTCCCCAGCTCATATTGCACAGGGCGGCGTCCAGACGAGTCTGGAATATCTCCAGAGAAGGAGACTCCACACCCCCTGGGCAGCCTGTCCCAGGGCTCTGGCACCCTCACTGGGGAGAAGTTCCTCCCCATGTTGGTGTGGAACTTCCTGTGCTCCAACTTGCAGCCATTGCCCCTTGTCCTGTCCCCACAGACACTGAAAAGGGGCTGGCCATTCCCCCTGCATCCCATACTTAAGATATTTATAAACATTAATTAGGTCCCCCCTTAGTCTTCTTTTCTCCAGGCTGAACAGCCCCAGCTCCCTCAGCCTTTCCTCACAGGGGAGATGCTCCAGGCCCTTCATCATCTCCGTAGCCTCCTCTGGACTCTCTCCAGGAGATCCCTGTCTTTTTTATCCCAGGGAGCCCAGCACTGGACACAATACTCCAGGTGGGGCCTGACCAGGGCAGAGTAGAGGGGGAGGATCACCTCCTTTGACCTGCTGGCCACACTCTTCCTGATGCACCCCAGGATCCCATTGGCTCTCTCAGCCCCCAGGGCACACTGCTGGCTCATGACCAACCTGTCATCAACCAGGACTCCCAGGTCCTTTTCCACAGAGCTCTTCTCCAGCAGGTCATCCCCCAGCCTGTCCTGATACAGATGGTTATTCCTCCCCAGGTGCCAGACTCTCCACTTGCATTTGTTGAATTTCATCAGGTTTCTCCCTGCCCAGCTCTCCAGCCTGTCCAGGTCTCGCTGGATGGCAGCACAGAATGCTACTAATTAATGGGTTGTGCAACCAGGAGAATGATTCCACACAGCAGAGAGCACAAAAAAATTACACCATCTTCACATTGTTGTCAGTTAATAATCTGGACAGGACTACAAATTAGTAAGGGGGTGAATCAAGGACCAGGAGATTCACATTGACAAAAAGATCATGCCATGTCTTACAGATAGAAACCTATTTCTATAATGAAAAATTTGAGGAATGTATTAGAATAACATTACTAGAAGTATAGCACTTCCTTTCAGTTTATGATGTGATAGGGCAGATGGATGCATTCCTACTCTAACTTCAACAGAAAAAAGCAAGATGGAAGCCTGATGCGTCAAGATTTTATTTGCATTTCCCACAGTGACAAACTGCATAACTAATCCCATTCCAAACAATTCTCTGCAGTCCCCAAAACAAATCACGTTAGAGGAATTAACCCACTTTCCAAAAAATACTGAAGAACTTTCTAGATGCAATATTGAAGAACTCTTTCCAGATACACAGAGTTTCTATTCATTTACAATTCCTGTAGCCTAGAAATAAAATTAAAGAAGTTTGGCTTGCTGCTTAGGAAGAATCTCATTCAGGACAAGCTCCCACCTCACAGCAGAGAACAATGCAGATGGCTCTGAGCAGCAGGTTCCCAAGCTAGGAACCCCACGTGGCACCGCACTGATGTACTCACATGAACCTGTCAGCACTCGCACTCTCAGGTATCCTTGCCCAGAGGTGACTCACTCCACTGACTGTCCTGCTCAAGGTCAGTGATCACACAGCCTGCTAGGGTATCTTTTCACCTACAGCAAAAGCACATGCTCATGTTGTCCATCTTATTTCTCTGTTGGCAAGAGTAGCACTTTCATGTTTTGCAAGGATGCTGCAGGCATGCAAACAAAACCACCAGGGAAGCACAGGCAGAGCAGAATACCAGAGAGGAGGGAACGCAGCACAGATCCCAAATGCAAGCAGCACTTGAACATTTATTTGCTGCAATTTTAGCCCAAGCTTCAGAAAAAAAACCCTTACCACAAAATGACAAAGTTAAAACTGGAAGCACTAAGGACCAAGCTGTGAACAGAAAACTGCTCAAGACAAAATTGACCAAGAAAATAATAAAAAAAAAATCTCTTGAGGGAATACCTTTACTCTTGAGAGATGCAAGTTTATTGAAATATCTTGAAGAATAATCAATTTTATCCTAAGAAAAGTTATTCAGGGATTTTCTGATTAAACCAAAAGAGAAAGGCACCAGTTCCAGAATGTACTGATGATCTGCAGTCAATGATAAGACAGACTGAAGTTCAAACAGCATGCCTGACTAGACTTGGCACAGGGAATTGAACCTAAAGCTCGAAGGAAGTTCCTGGCTTGGCTAGTCTGGGAGTAGTGTCTTTTGTTTGTGTAACTGAATGTTCACTCTGACCCATATAAGATTTAGATTGGACTTTAGAAAAAAATTTGTTACTGAAAGAGTTGTGGGGGCCTGGAACAGGCTGCCCAGGGAGGGGCTGAGTCACCTTCCCTGGATGTGTTCAAAAAAAGGGTAGATGAGGTACTTAGGGATATGGTTTAGTTTAGGATGGGAATGGTTGAACTTGATCTTAAAGGTCTTTTCCAACCTTGTGATTCTGTGTGACTCACATTACAACCCAAGGTCAGCACACCTGTGTGGACGCAAGAAATGAATGTTTACATTTCTATTTCACACCAAGCAGTGTTGGAATTTGAAAGCAGTTCTTAAAAAAAACCCCAAAAACCTAGATAAATACCCTGCATGTTGGTGTACTCATTCTGGTTCCAGTTAAATCTTTCACAAGCGTCTGTTCTGTACCAGTGTAGAACAGGAAAAAGGTTTTAGGGGCCAGAAGCCTGTTTTCTCACAAACTCTAGAAAAAATATCAGACAGAAAGGAAATTAAGAATACTATGATAAATGAACCTTCTTGCTTTATCCAAAAGCTCACTGTAGAAGATAACTAACTTCAAAATCAGATACACTTATTTTCAATGTATGTTCCACGATTTTTTTGCTAGTGTAACTTCAGGTCTAACTGAGTTATGTCAGTTTAGCACTTATCTGGTAAGCTGTATTAACTCTTCTGGACTCTTAGAACTGGAGTTTACCACTCTTTTCAGAAAACAAAGCCCCTTTTCCTCCCCAACTAAGTAGAATACTTTATACCTGTTATCTGTTCAACTTCCCTTCACTGAAGTTGAAGTGAAGCTGTGTCAGTCTACAGTCTTTGTCTGAAGGAGGTAGCTGAGCTTCAGAAAGTCTTTCTACTTACAGTTCTTCCACTTGTCACCCAGGTATCATTGTGCTTTTTCTGTTTGGGGTAATCTTCAGATGCCAGCTCTGCACACAACCCAAAACTTTAGCTTTTGGTCTCACACCCTGCCCCTAAGCTGGGGTGGCACAAAACATACAAGATGCTGGGCTGTTTGCTTCCTTTCCCAACCCTGAAACTCCACACCCAAGCCCTCTCCACGTCCCTTTCATCAAGCAGCGTTATTATGAAGAACTCCAAATAAAACACCCTGGTTGTCAAGTTCCAACCACCACCTGCAGTCCTCTCCTCCACCGAGTCCAAACCTTTCAGCCCTCTCGAGTCCCAGCATGTGAATCTCCATGTGTCAGATGATGCATGGCTGGTGTATCGACCATGTGACACAGAGGACAGAGGATGCCACACCACAATGTGCTGGGCTATGTGAGAAGTCAACAGGCCCATGATAAAGGAAGATAAACACTGAAGATTCACAAATACTTGCTGTCATTTGATCACAGAGACGGTGTCAAAGGCTTTACCAAAGTCCTGGTAGCTCACATCCACAGCCTTCCCCTCGTCCATTAAGCAGGTCACCTTGTCATAGAAGGTGATCAGGTTAGTTTGACAGGATCTACCTTTTGTAAACCCATGTAGACTAGGCCTGATCCCCTGGCCATCGTGCATGTGCTGCATGATAGCTCCCAAGATGACCCTCTCCATGGTCTTCCCTGGGACTGAGGTCAGACTGACAGGCCTGTAGTTCCCCGGATCCTCCTTCTGACCCTTCTTGTCTACGGGTGTAACATCTGCCAGCCTCCAGTCGAGTGGAACTGCCCCAGTCTGCCAGGATTGCTGATAGATGATGGAAAGGGATTTGGCAAGCACATCTGACAGCTCTCTCAGCACCCTCAGGTGAATCCCATCTGGCCCCATTGACTTGTGGGTATCTAACTGGCCAAGTAGGTCGCTAATCATTTCCTCCTGAACCATGGGAACTTTGTTATTCTTCCCCTCCCTGTCAGCCAGTTCCTGAGGATGAGTACTCAGGGAATATCCATCTTTAATAGTAAAGACTGAGGCAAAGAAGGAATTAAGGACCTCAGCCTTGTCCTCATCCCTTGTCACTAATGTGCCATCAGCATCCAATAAGGGCCGGAGATTCTCCTTGACCCTCCTTTTACTGATAACTTGATTGATAACTTGATCAGTCTCTTAGATCTGATCTACACAGTAAAAGCAATCAGTATGACTGCACCTAAACAGGAAAGCGTATGGAGTCACTGTATCAGTCTCCAAAGTTGTTTTAAACTGCCCACAGAATAGGGCTATTCTGGCACTGCTATGCCAATCAATCTTCCAGGCAGGCTAAAGGCTACATGGGCTTTGCAATCAAATAACAGAAGCTTTGCTATTATCTTCAGAGATAGTCCTGATTAGAAACAAGGCAAGAGCTGAATTAGGGGCAAAGGTAAAATTCCTGCTCTGGGCAATGATCTACTGCAGCATATGCATACTGCTCAGCAGTGTAGTGATCTCACGGGGGTTTTCACTGCACAGGATGGCATTTGTGTGAACAGGCTAAAGGGAATACAGTTGTGAGCTGAAGGAAACTAAACACAGATAAAGGAAACACCACAGAAACAAAAAATACCAGTTAAAACATGCATTTCAGCCCTCTAACTGACAGACACTTAAAAAAAACCCCAGAAAAGCCACCAAATCAAACACTTTAAAAAGATAGTTTGCATACTGTGTAAAAAAGATACTACAAAGAAAACTTCCATTAAACCACTCTGCTCTGATGTTCCCCCCTGATACACATTATTTCTCTCATTTAAGTGAAGTAACTGGAATCCAAGAGGCTGTTTGTGTGAGCAAAGGTCATTCATGGAAGTGACTTGAATTTACTTCCCCATCAAGATAGTCCTTCCTATCAGCAAAAACTCTCCCCACCTTCAGTGGTCAATATTTTAGGCCACTGGTTTTCAGGCACAGAAGAAAGGGATTTTAACAGGTCATGTAGGTTCCTCCTTCCAAAAGCAGGATCAGCTCTAAACTACAGAATCATTCAAGGTCAGGCTGGACAGGGCTCTAAGCAACCTGATCTAGCTGAAGATGTCCCTGCTCATTGCTGGGGGGGTTTGGACTAGATGACTTTTTAAGGTCCCTTCCAATCCAAACCATTCTACAATTCAGAAAGATGCTAGTTTGTCACATGAGGCTTTTCACAGAGCTCTTGCAGGAGGAATACAGGAAAGGGAACCCACTCTTGAAATGGGTGCAGAATGGAAGTTAACAGCACAGAAAAGCTTAGATCACAAAGAGTTAAGGCAAGATAAAGACAGCACAACCCCTCTTCATGCTTTAAGCAACATTTAGTATTACATGGAGGGTTCCAGTTCACACTGAGAAAATGCATGTTAACTAAACTATGGAAGCAACAACCTAAAATTGCTATCAAGAACTAGAAATCTCTGGTAATCATTTTAATTGCTCCTATGCAAATTTCACAAAGACACTGCTTAAAGAACAGTCTGGTGCTTTTGAAGATTTAAAAAAGATACAAGCAAAGATTGACAGAAATTTAAAGAAATATTAATCAACATGTATCAGACACTGCAAAACAGAAAGTCAACACCATCACTATCCATGTTTACAGAAACAAGTTCTGGATCCCCTCCAACAGAGACAAAACTCACAACTGACCCAGGAGAACAGAGAAGATAATTTATTTTCCAAGTGCTCTTTACATCACTTGAATAGTTTTAGCAAATATTTTATATCTTATGAGACAATGTCTTTATTCAAAGTAGATCTGACTTGATTTCAATCCTTTATCAATGTTATTTTGTTCTTTCACTAACAGCAAATCTTAACTGTGTTTTAGCAAAGCCCTCATTTAAACCAATCTCAGGCATGATTCACACAGCATCTGCATAGCCTTTCTCTACAGAGCTTAAATAAAGGAAAGATTTATACTGTTATTAAATAAAAATTGAATGGTCTTCTGGTCCCTTATCAACCCAGTCACAATAATCTGCTGTCAGAAATTAGAGGCAGTGTTTAACGTGCATTGCACAGCTGGTGCCACAGGTAACAACATTTGCAGACAAAGAAACACCATCTGCACAGAAGAGGCAGCAAAGTCTCTGTCCTCTGCTGTCACCTCAGGTACGTTCAGTCCCCTCTGCAGGGACTGGCTCACTCACCGTGGCTGTGCTCTATTTTTTCCCAGCTAAACCAAAGTGTAGTGCCATGTTATTACCTTAAAATATTGATCCCTTGCAGTTGCAAGGTTATTGAAAGTGATGGGCAGAAGGGAGGGACAGTGACTAATAATTAACTAATATAAACTGAAGCCACAATTCCCTGACAAGCCTTATTTTGAAGCCTGCTCATGATTATCAGCTACATTTTCCCCAACTGAGATTTGAGAATATATTTTAAAGCATCAAAGATACAAAGATGGTATTTCATTTCTACTATAACACATTGTTTTCCCTTTTAGGAAAAAAATAACTGTTAAAATGCCAAAAATTCCAACTAGACTTCACAAAATCTCTGACTGCAAGTCAGGGTTATTAGCATTTCCCTTTTACAGATAGGTAAGGTGAGGTTTAGAAGGCAACTGCCAACACTATTAGGGCTGGAGTTCCAAACTGAAACCAGCAGCCTTGTGCCTGTGCTTAGCTTCAGCCAGGGGATGTAATACAGCTCTAACAGAATTATTTAAAGCTTCTTCACCCTGTCCTTTCCCCAGTGCTGTTACTGGAAATATACCTGCCACTCAACCAAAATGCAGATGATGTTGCCCAACATACCTGTGCACTGGCATTACATGACAGGCACACTTCCAGTCCTGTGTCTGTAGGGGACTTGGGGATCACTCGGGAAGATGGGACTGAAAACATGGGAGGATATGAAATTTTCTTACAAAATGTGTCCCAACAGGGGCTGTAGAGTGAGTCCAACCACAGAATTTACTGCCTGTTTAGATATAAGGAGTCATCTTTTACTGATCTCCACTTTCTCTCAGGTAAAAGGCAAAGACAACCACAACACTAAGAACCTTGCTCAGGTAATAAATCAGCACTGCTTAAGGTCCCCACTGAAGTGAAAGTCCTTATTCAGTGAAGAACTGTATGTTTAACATTACAGAAGTCAATGTATGCTGACTGAAGCAATGCCAGTGATTTGTTTGGAAGGCAGAAGCAGGGACATACATTTAGCTTCATCCTCCTGAAAGGAAGTCAACCTTTCAGCAATTTGGGCAACACTAAGTTCAATAGAGATGCTGTGTTCAAGTATTTCGCCCACAGAAATTATCTCATGTGAAAATCTGCCCACAGAGCATTACAAGAAAAGGCATTTCTCTCTGATATCCTCTGCCAGGCTCCATAAAGGGTATTCCCACTCCTCAGGATACATCAAATCCCATGGCAACCAGACCAAGGATGTAGTTCCCTCATTCTCCACACTGATGCTAAATGACAAGCCCTTTGTTTGGGGTGCTAAACGCAAGCATTTCAAGACACTCTTTGGCAGCTTCCTCAACAGTTAACCTGTTACTCTGCACACACTTCTATTAATCAGGGCTTAAATTAAAGAACACTTTTCTATTTTCCTAGAGCTTTCAACATGGATTAATATTACAGAGTGGGGAGAAAGCACAGCCAGCAGTCCTGCCCATGGCAAGAAATTACCAGACTCCTACAGGAAAAGACACAACCATTGTACCAGAAACACACTGGGCAAGAACAGGCTTCCACAGCTCTTGTGTTTTGGGAGGAACCCCCCATCACAGGTGTGCACTTCACCATATCAGAGGAGGGCTGAAAAACAGAACCATAGGGCAGAGCACAGTCTTTCATTTGTGGTGCACTCCCCAGACCTTACATAAAGATGTGGTTTGCAGCTCTCCAGGCAGAAGAGCTCTGCTGGGCCTCTCCAATGAGACACACTTCATGTGGCACACCCAGAGATCAGCAAGACCCACTTTGTGCCACCTGGTAAGTCAGAAAAGGGGCTCCCCAATTACCTTCCCTGCCATTCATCACTTCCCACCCGGCAATTTTATCCCAGCTCCTCTGTTCCTCAGTGTGGAAACCTACCTCCACCGCCAGCGGGGCCTTACCACCCGGCAGGGCCGGATCCCCATTCCGCTCCAGCCCAGCCCAGCCCAGCCCCTGCTTCCCCCCCCCATCAGCTAAGGCCCAGCGAGCGCGGCCCGACACACACAGCAAGCCGCCTCACACTGCCCCTCACAGCGAACGTTAAACGGTTGCTCCGCGGCCCCGCCCCCGCGGCCCCTCCCGTAGCCTCACCCCAGCGGCTGGCTCCTGCCCTCCCGCCCCGCCCTCCTTATCGCCCGGCTGCAGCCTGCCGGCCTTATCGCCCGCGGGCAGCTGCACCCCTGTCTGCCTTGGCCCCTCCGCCTGCGAGCCGGCTCTGGGCACGGCGGTGGGTTTCCGCCGCGACCCGGTGTCCTGCGACACCCCTCGTCTCCCGGATCGGGTGGAGCGGAGCGGAGTGAAGCAGCGCCCAGCCCCGGCCCAAGCGCGGCGCCGCCCCGCGCGGGGGCTTTGTTACCCCGCATGCAGCATCCGCCGGGGAGACGGTTGTCCCCGCCCGGCCCCCCGCCCCGCGGAGCGCTCGGGAGGCGGCGCGGCGGGGGCGCCCCGGCGGCAGGCCCGCCCCGCGCGGTGCCCGCCGTCACTGCCGCGGGCGGTTGGGCCGCCGGCGCCTCCCCCGCCGCGGCGGCCTGATGCGGTACCCGGCGCCGCCCCGCCTGGCTTTTTCTCCCCGTTTTCCCCGAACCCCCTCCGCCTTGATATCTCCGGGGACGAGGCGGGGGCGGTGACGCCCCGTGCCCGGTACGCCGGCCATGCGGGGCGCGGCCCCCGGCGGCCCGGCGGAGGGCGGCGGGCGCTGAGCGCAGGCGGCGGCGATGCCGATGCCGGGGGGCGGCGGGGCCGCGGCTGCCGCCAGGCGCCCCCCGTCCGGCGAGGCGGCGGCGGCGCCGCGGGATGAGGAGCAGCAGGAGGAGGAGGGCGAGGAGGATCTCCGCGACGGCGGCGTTCCCTTCTTCGTCAACCGCGGCGGGCTGCCGGTGGACGAGCCCACCTGGGAGCGGATGTGGCGGCATGTGGGCAGGATCCACCCCGAGGGGGAGCGGGTGGCGCAGAGGATCCGGGGCGCCGCCGACCTGCCCAAGGTGAGACCCCCCCCCACACACACACACACACCCCGGGGCTGGTGCGGAGCCGGGGTCCCGCCGGGGGAGCCCGGGCCGAGCCGTCCCCTGCGGGGCGCAAGGAAGGGAAGAGGGGAAAACGGCGACATGCCGCGGGGAGGGGTCGCTCGCCTGCCCGCTTGGAGGCCGGGCTCCCCAGTTCGGGAGCGACCCCTCGGGAAGAGGGTCCCCCGGGGTGCTGTTGCAGGATGCAAAGCCAGGCTGTAACTCGGAGTGAGGGAGGGTGTCAGCGGGGTTCTGCCCTGGCGCACCGGCGGCACCCTCTTCTGAGGCCTTGCTGGGAAACAGACTCGAGATAGCTGATGTCTGGGCCTCCCGGGAGGGACAGGGATTGCCCCAAGAGAAGGGCTGGATAAATGATGGAAAGATGAGGAGAGTTCCATTTAGAAGAGGCTGAATACTGGAGGTGGAGGATGAAATAGACAGGAGCCTTTGAACCAAAGAAATGGTGTTTGGGTACAGTCTCCCTCACCGAAAGGCATTCTTGCACAGAACGGTGTCTGTCAGAAAAGGCACCTTTGATGCCAAAGAGTTTGAAGAGGAGTTAGTGAACACTTGCAGAGCTTGTTGCTGGTGTGGGGTCAGATGTTTAGTGCGTTCCTGCCCCTGCTGCAGAGAACTCTACAAAAAGAGGAACGGGTGAGCATTTCACTTAACCTTCTGTCGTATTTGTATGTGAATTCTTGTGATTGTTCCTATCTGTGTTGCACCTCAGCCAGATAGCATTCTTCCCCTTTCATTGGCATCCTGTGAACAAAAGGCACTGCAAACATTTGGTGTGTCGCTCCATTGGTGGGTTCTGAGCATACTCCCATCGTGCTAACCCTGGAAATTCAAATACAAGAAGATGAAGCTTTTGTTGCTCAGGCTTTTTTAGCAAGGACATACCTCCTTGGAAAGGTAGTTTTAAGTATGCAAGAACATGTTATTATATAGTTCACAGGCAATCCGTACTGCTTTCCACAAGGAACTCTGGAGCAGCCTGTGATGCAACATCCTTTGTGCACTGAAGTTACAGGCATCTGTGGCAGCAACCAGAACAAATCCTGAATCCTGATTACAGTCCCTATTTTATCCCCCCTAGACTTTTCCTTCCCTTTCAGATTTCCTTCCTCCCATCTGACTCTGTCCCCAGCCTGGGTGAAGGCTGAGAATGTGTTTCAGATCAGTGAGAACATGCACTACTTAATTTCCTGACCAAAAGGGCTGATTTGGCTGGGAGGGGAGAGGTGAGGGAAATGGAATGAGTTCACTAATGAGAGTCCAGTGCTTGAAAGGGGGAAATACAGTGTTCAGTCTCTGGTTTCAGTCTTAATATGAGCTATTTCCGCTGTTCTCACTGTACAGTCTTGGTGCCAAAGGGTTACAGTTAGGCAACACAAGTGGTTCTTGCAGTAACAGGTGAAATTGGGCTATGTATTTTTTTCTTTTGCATTTGCTAGCACCCCTGGGAACCAGATCTGTAAACTCAAATCAGCACTCTGCAATCTGGGATCCCATTCCCAACCTCACCAGGCATACAGCTGAGAGGATGCTGCAGGAAGCAGTAAGGATGGATGGGCTGTTTCCCTAGCTCCTTCTCCCTTCTAGGGATGCATTTTTGTCTTTGAAGGCTGCTTATATCACCACGTGTCTCCATGCCATCAAGTTTCTTTGAATGGCTGTTGCAACAGATGAGAATTAGGGCAGTGAGTGTACTCTACAGGGCCAGCTCCTCTGAAAAGTCAGATACTCTCCATGTGCTGGGGGTGAATAAGCCTTTTTAGGTGTTGGGAACTGGACAGTGGTTTGCCTACTCCCAAATTTTTTGGCAAGCAGCCAGTATAGGGTGTTGGGGGAAGTAACTCTCAAGAGAGTTGTCAATAAACTAAATACTGTTGGCTGCTGGAGGCTGTGATCAGACTTGATGAACATGTTCACAGATCAGCTGCAGGGGCTGTGTCTTTCACTGTGGTGTGAGAGCTCAGACATCTCCACTGGTCTCCATTTCCTTCCATGAGAGCTGGGGTGTCCACCAAGTGAGCTGTGCTGCCGTGGGAGGACACAGTTGATGTGTGCTAGGCTTCAGAGTGCCACCTTCCTGTAGGTTGTTTCCTTCCTAGCTACAGCGACAGGTATTGCTTTGCTGGGACCATCAAACTGGTGCCCACTGGAAATGCAAAGTGATGTGTGCTTGCCTCGTTTGGACATAATGGATTTTAAATGAGGTGGTTATGAGGGCAAAGACAGAAAGAGTTGTATCTAATGGATTCATATATAGAGAAAGGAAAAAATCCAGTTTCTTTAGTCTGGGACTGGTATTGCTCCCATGTTGCTTGCAAAAGCTGTGTGCAGCTAAGGACTGGGCTGACACAACCCCTCCCTCCACACAAGTGATGAGGGATCAAGGATGTGTTCAGTCTGCTAAGCCTGGCAGAGGTATGTGCTCTGGGAAATCTGGGCTCTCTTCCTAGCTCTCTCTCCAGCTTTCAGAATAACTAAAGGGAAATCAAAGTAGATGTGATTTTCTCTTCTTTTTCTTGTTACAAATAAATTCCTCTCTGCTTTCTGGAGGATTGTGAGACTGCCTAGTATTTATAGCCCTTCTGAGATGTGCAGTGGATGATGCTGGGTAAGAACAAAACGTTAAGGTCTTCCATCCTGTCAGCGTGGGACTGAGGGATGTAAAACTTATTCCTCTCCTCCTGCTTCTATTGCCCCATTAAAATGCTATAGACCTGATGCAAAAGGAACTGTAGCCCAGTCTGGGCTGCAGGCCCAGATCTGAGAGAGAGAGAGCACACTGTACTTTCATCAGTTTAATTACTTGAGGTGCAGAAGGCTCTTCTGCATTAACTAGTCCCCTGCTGAACTGGTTGCCATTGTGCTGTTTTGCAGTCCTTTGAGGAAAAGGGAATCTAGGGGCCTGTACTAGTAAAGGGAGGAGTAACTACCCAGGATCATTACTCTGAGCTGTCAACATGCACTTAGTCCTTTTGTCTCCGCTGAAAAAACACCAAAGTCACCATGCTGAAGAAATAAACCAAAGTTAAATAGTCAGCCTGGCCTGGTTGTTACCCCTCTTTCATTGTTTCTGCCTGGAAATGATTTCCTGTGACTCAGTGTGTCAGCTCACAGCATCCAAACTGACTCAGCTCGTGCAGTTCGAGAGATGGCTCCATCCCTGCACCGCTCTCTGGAGCCTTCCCTGCTCCTGCTGCGTCTAAACAAACCCAGTTTTACATCTGCTCCCACCGTCCCTGTGCCACCTCCTGCAAGTGAGCCAGCTGGTGCCTCTGCCTGCTCCAAGCAGGGTACAGAAATGAAACACTGGAGACAGCAATTGGCACCTCCAAGAGGTGCTAGGAAAATGGGTACCAGTGGCCAAACGGTGCTACTCAGGTTTCCAAAAAGACTAAAAAAAGATCAAAACACAGGAGAGAGAAAATGAATAGAGACTGAGTTTAGCTCAGTGTTTACTTGTTGATGGTGTTTGGAGTTAGGACTGAAAAACACTTCAAGATGACAGTTTCCAGAGGCAGTGACAGCCCGTATCTCAAGGTTGAGCACTCCTTGACCCCTGATCTCTGCAAGCACAAGCAGAGTACAACCATGTGGCAAACCAGGACAGGCAACCGATATGACTTAAAACTAAGGCTGCTTGCTGGCTCAGCTTTTGGCTGGTTCAGGTGCCTGACCTCGTTCACCAGTCACTTGTGCCAACCCAAGGCAAAAGAAGGAGGTAATGGAAATGAGTGGCCACAGAAATGCCCGTGCAGGGTGATGAGTGGCTAAGGAGTGATGCTGGCTACAAAACCATAGCCAGCAGAGGCAGTTGTGCACAGCGGAGTGGAAGGACGGAGGGAAGATCTGGTTCTGACTCACTCTTTCTCAGCTGGGGATAGCCCAGCTCTGGGGGAAGTCTGAGGAGGAACTGAAATGCTAAAAGACAAACAGCTGAGAAAAGCTGCAGTCTGCTGTCAAAGGAGCGTGTGGAAGGCATGAGCTGTCCTTCAGAGGGAACATGCTGGGCTCTGTCTCCAACCCTATCGGTCACATTAAATTTCTGTCTTCATCACATTTGTCCTGTGGACAGGGCCTTTCTCTGAGACACATTTTCTCAGCTGCTGACAAGGCTGCAGTTATCCCCTGTGGAGCAAATGGTGAGGAAGATCTGACTGGACCCATAAGGCCAGCAGTCAAAATGGTGAACTTTCAGAAGTCATTTTCTGACCATGTAATTCGAAACAACAGACACTGCTGGGGTGGGAGTCCTGATGCTGTCAAGCATGTGTCCTGGTCAATGCCAACTCACCTGAGATGCCAGGAGGTGGTGAGGGGCCTTTATACCTTTCTTACAGGACTGATCTGTGCTACAGTGGCTTCAGAGAAAATCATTCTCCATTTCTGCCTTTCTCTCTTGTTTTTGTGCTTTCCAGTTTTCATACCCAAACGAAGCCTCGCTGTCTTGAGTGATACCTTTCTTGTCTCACATCTTGCCTTGTCAGTTGATTTTATCTATTTCTTCCAATGTAACATTGCTTAAAACAGGACCCTTTTACAAAGTTCCTCTTGCAGTTCTGTGGTGGTGCTTCATTCTGAATCCCTTCCCAGTTACCAGTGTGGGAACAGAGCATTGTTGCTGGTGTGGTCACTTCAGGCAGCAAAATGGATCTGGTTTTGGAAGAAAACACTCGCTGTGGCTATGTGCCACTGAGTTCTGCATGAAGCTGTAAAGGTTTGGATGCACTGATTTAACTTCTGCTCCCCATTTCAGATTCCCATACCAAGTGTGCCTGCGTTCCAGCCATCCACCCCCATCCCTGAGCGCCTGGAAGCTGTACAGCGCTACATCAGGGAGCTTCAGTATCCTTTAACCTTACCTTAGTCACCCCTCTGGTAACCAGGAAAGGAGAGCAAGGGGAATTTCCTTCCCTGTGGAGAACTGAAAAACTCATTTTGTTGTAGCTGGAGGGCAACTGTAACTTGCTCCCTGAAAAGGGGAAGCTGGACTTGGAACATGTTTTGTTCTGTCACTGTTTTCTACCCGAGTTACTGTTCACTCCATGTAACAAATGGATGTGTTGTCCTTTCCCCACTACCCACCCCTCTAGGTCAGTGGCTTTACAGTGCCTTTTTCATTAAAAATACATTTATCTGAGAGCCTGACAACTGTGTCTCAGCCTACAAACCCTGTGACCTCACCATTAAGGCATGGGTGAGCTGTGGTGGTGAGACAAGGTGCCTCTCAGGTCACCCTCCTTGAACAGTCTTCTCTGTAGCTGTCCAAAGGACAGTCAGTCACCCTGCTTTTGTGCATCAGCAGCAGCCTGCTGCTTTACATACAGAGCTGCCTGTGTGATTGTGTCCTGGGAATGAGACTTCTCCATCCCTGTTGTGCAGGACAGCAGGTATGTGCTGTGCAAGCACAGTCTAATCTCACTGGTGAGATCCAGAGCTAGCTCTGACTTCAGCCCTAAAACAAGGTAAGAAGGCAGATCTTTAGGCATCTCTCACCTATCTAAGGTGACTGCACAATGGATTGAGTCCCAGTTTTAGAATAAGGAAGGTTTCAATGCATTGTGCATTCTGTGCAGACTGGAGCAGGCAGAGATCTATGAGTCTTTGTTCTGCCCTGGCAACTGGAAAGCTGAGCATGTGCCATCAGCATGGACCTTTGGGAAATGGAGTGGAAAACTGTGTGTGGGGAGGAGAAAAAGAAGAATGCCAAGAAGGTAATACAGTGGAAGTAAGGTGGTACTATAAATGGCAGAAATGTGGGGTGGGGGGTGGGGTGGGACATGACATGATGACTTTCTTGCATTGGTGTTTGATCTGTGGGATCGTGACCACTGTGAGAATGGTAACATGGAAGTTCTTCAGACAGGTGTTCTTCAAACTCTACTTTCCAAGCTGCCAAGCCCTTAACTTCTTACCTCCAGGTACAATCACACTGGGACACAATTCTTTGAGATTAAGAAGAGCAGACCTCTAACTGGGTAAGTTCTGGCAGCCCCTACATCATTTAATCCTTGCTTTAAGATGTTGGAGCCTTGCTATACCCATTGCTTTGTCTTCAATTCCCTAGCCAAGGTCTAGGTGGCACTCAGGGCTTTCGGTACCGCAGCTCCATGATGCTGTAAGTGATTCTGTTGTCTGGGGCATGGCTGTGTCTGGCCTTTCTCATGGACAAGAGTAGGTTTTATTGTCAAGAATCAAGAAATCCAATAAAATAATGTAAATGTATTTCAAAGACATTGTCTTGGTTTCAGCTATGATGGAGTTAAACTTTTTTTTAGCAGTGAATGGAATGCCATGTTTGGGTGTTAGCATGAGAATAGTGCTGATAGCACCCTGATGTCTCCGATTTGTTGCCGGGCAATCAAGTACCTTTCTCAGCTCTGCATACTTCCTTACTAGTGAGAAAGGAGGGGACGCAGCCAGGACAGGTGACTCGAATTGGCCAAAGAGCATATTCCATGCCAGTTACGTCATGCTCAGTTTAAGGGGGGGCTGGGGGGAAGAGGGGGAGACAACGCCAGGACGTGCAGTTTTCTGGGGCGGTCGGGTTGTCCGGGACGGGCTCTGAGCTGTGCGGCCTGAGTTGTGTGGTTTGGTGAGAAATTGCATTGTGTATCACCAGTTTCATCTATTTTGTGCTTTAAACTTATGTTATTGTTATATCTAGTTTTCTGTTATTGTTTAGTAAACTATCCTTATCCCAACCTGCGTGGTTCTGGTTTCTAGGTTGTGGTTTATTTTCCTCCTTTTCCCCTTCCCTTTTCCCCTTCCCCCAACTTCCCTTCCCCCTTCCTTTTAAAAGTACAAGCGACTGTGTGGGGTGCGGCCCTTGGCTGGGGCAAAACCACGACAGTTATTTATTTTATTCCTAAAAACTGGATTTCTCGCGTAGGCCCCTTGACTTTACTTCGTTTTATGGCAAAACCGGCTTCTAAAAGGATTTTAATTACCCTGTTTCCTTTTTCAAAAACTTCCTCTGCTGTGTTGCCCCATACAATGATGTCATCAATATACTGCAGGTGCTCTGGTGCTTCACCCTTTTCCAGTGTATTCTGGATTAGTCCATGGCAGATGGTGGGGCTATGTTTCCACCCCTGGGGCAGACGATTCCACGTGTATTGGATGCCTCTCCAAGTGAAAGCAAACTGTGGCCTGCACTCTGGCGCCAGTGGGATCGAGAAGAAAGCATTCGCAATGTCGATTGTGGCGTACCACTTGGCTGCCTTCGATTCCAATTCATACTGGAGCTCTAACATGTCTGGCACAGCAGCACTCATACCTGGAGTGACTTCATTTAGGCCACGATAATCTACTGTCAGCCTCCACTCTCCATTGGACTTCCTCACTGGCCATATGGGACTATTAAAGGGTGAGTGGGTTTGGCTGATCACTCCCTGATCCTCCAGTTGACGAATCAGCTTATGGATGGGAATCAGGGAATCTCGGTTAGTACGGTATTGTCGTCTGTGCACCGTCGTCGTAGCAACTGGCACTTGCTGTTCTTCACCCTTCAACAACCCCACAACAGCAGAATCCTCCGAGAGTCCAGGCAAGGCACACAATTGTTCAATTTCTTCTGTTTCCAAAGCAGCTATTCCAAAAGCCCATCGGTACCCTTTTGGGTCTTTAAAATACCCTCTACGTAGATAATCTATACCTAAAATGCACGGAGCTTCTGGACCAGTCACAATGGGGTGTTTTTCCCAGTCCTTCCCAGTTAGGCTCACCTCAGCCTCTAGCACAGTTAGTTGTTGGGATCCCCCTGTCACTCCAGAAATACAAACGGGTTCTACCCCTTCATGATTCGATGGCATTAGAGTACACTGGGCACCAGTATCCACCAGAGCTTTGTACTCTTGTGGGTCTGATGTGCCAGGCCATCGGATCCACACAGTCCAATAAACCCGATTATCCCTCTCCTCCACCTGGCTGGAGGCAGGGCCCCTCTATTGCTGCTGATCATATTTGTTTTCCACTGGTTGCATAAAGGACTTAGAGGTCCCTTCAAAAGGATCAGGCACATCAGACATATAGGTAGGCCTTCCAGTTGGTCTAGGGAACTGCCCAGTAGAAACGGGTGCAGCCTTCTTCCTGGCAGAATCTCGTTGTGCGAATGTTTTACCCCGCAGCTCATTTACTCGTGCTCGAAGGGCTGAGGTGGGCTGCATATCCCATTTCCTCATGTTTTCTCCATGATCAAGCAGGTAAAACCACAATGTACGTCGTGGTGTGTATTCTCCCTCTTGGAACGATGGACGCTTTCTCCCAGTAGCTGCAACATTGCTCCATACGGGTTGGGAGTTGGACACATTGTTGTCAAGTCGTTGAACCAGTTTCTCTACTGCTGCAATGACGGAGAGGGAAACATTGTCTTGGTATTTCCGGAGTCGGCAGGCCACCTCATTTACGGTTGGCGGATCCATATCATTCCAGTCAATTGCTGCCAGTGAATTGGTATACCCTGCTGGTGCACTTCGTACAACCTTACGCCACATATCTGGAGTGCATAGGACTTCATCGGGATCAGCGGGAAGCCGTGAATTGTCCAGATCATAATAAATTATCTCCCGTACAGCTAATTCTCTCAGGTGCTGGACAGCCGTCTCTATGCTGTTACACTTGGGTGTCTGGCATGTAATATATTCCTTTATGGGATATCTTTCCTGCACACTTGACAGTAGTCGCCTCCAGAGGCTGAGGATTTCCAGCCTCCTCCCAATTGCTTTGTCAATTCCTCCTTCTCTAGCTAGGGATCCCAACTGCTTGGCCTCTCTGCCTTCTAACTCCAAACTACTGGCCCCATGATCCCAACATCGGAGCAACCAAGTGATAATGTGCTCACTTGGGTGGCGAGTGAAATCTTTTCGAACCTCACGCAGCTCACTCAGAGTCAGGGATCGGGTAACAATCTCTGGTTCTGCCTCATCCTGATATCCTCGAGATGATCCCGGTTGATCATCATCCTTATCCGTCACTATGCGAACTGATTTCTTTGTGCCTTTCCTCTTTTGTACGGGAGCAACAGACACTGGTGTGGATTGGTTTTTCGGATCATCTGCAGTGTCTGCTGTAGAGATTACAGTAGCTGCAGTGTCGGTCACAGGGGTTGCAGTAGCTGCAGTGTCAGCCCCAGTGGTTGCAGCAGCTATAGTATCTGCCAGTCTGTTTCCTTTCCCTTCTCCCTGACAGTGCTGACAGTGCTGACAGTGCTGCCTGCTATCAAGCAGTGTTTGATAAATAGTGGCCAGAGCCCAGCACAGTGCAGTAAGGTGTCCATCTCTGGGAAACCTACAGCAATTTTTCCTTAGGTATGCAGTCACTTGATCGGGGTCTTGTAGCTGTTCAGGAGTGAAATTCCAAACCATCGGGCGTGAGAAAGTACCTAGGTACTCGCCCATACTTTGCCACATGCCCTGCCACTCGTGATTATTCTGTCTCGGAGAAAGCTCTTCAGTGGTATTCATAAACCTATGCTTGATATATAACAAAAACTGAACCATCTGCACCAAACCTACCAATAGCAAAATGCTAGTTTGAATATCCCAGAGATATTGAAGATTTTCAAAAACTGCCCTAAGAGCTGTTGTATTTAGCCCAAAGGAAAAGAAAGCAGTGCCCCCACCATACCGGCTGCTGTTACTAACCCCTCCCTGTCCAAAGAATGGACAGGACAGCAAAACCTCATACAAATACCAGCTTAAGCTCATGATCATCGATATTATTGTGTCATAGACCGATATCATAAAATACACTATAATGAAGTATGGGAACAAATACGGGAGCAGCAGACCTGAGAGAGTAAAGAATCCTGCCAGGATTGTATACAGCATGCGGTGGTTTTGCTGCCACAGCCTTGTAAATAAATACCACAACATCGTGACCAGAGATTGCTTAAACAACAGTGCTTATCTTAATTGCGATAGTTAGGGTCAGATCTACCGTTATCCCAACCGTTCGTGGTCCCTGTTCGGGCGCCAAAATAACTGTCGTGGTTTTGCCCCAGCCAAGGGCCGCACCCCACACAGTCGCTTGTACTTTTAAAAGGAAGGGGGAAGGGAAGTTGGGGGAAGGGGAAAAGGGAAGGGGAAAAGGAGGAAAATAAACCACAACCTAGAAACCAGAACCACGCAGGTTGGGATAAGGATAGTTTACTAAACAATAACAGAAAACTAGATATAACAATAACAGGAGTTTAAAGCACAAAATAGATGAAACTGGTGATACACAATGCAGTTTCTCACCAAACCACACAACTCAGGCCGCACAGCTCAGAGCCCGTCCCGGACAACCCGACCGTCCCCAGAAACTGCACGTCCTGGCGTTGTCTCCCCCTCTTCCCCCCAGTCCCCCCTTAAACTGAGCATGACGTAACTGGCATGGAATATGCTCTTTGGCCAATTCGAGTCACCTGTCCTGGCTGCGTCCCCTCCTTTCTCACTAGTAAGGAAGTATGCAGAGCTGAGAAAGGTACTTGATTGCCCGGCAACAAATCGGAGACATCAGGGTGCTATCAGCACTATTCTCATGCTAACACCCAAACATGGCATTCCATTCACTGCTAAAAAAAAGTTTAACTCCATCATAGCTGAAACCAGGACAGACATGCAGATTCTGTCTGCTTCTAATTGGAATATAACTATATGAACTTCTGATGGATTCTGAAAATAAGTCCTGCCCTCAACAAACTTTGTAAAAGACAAGTGTCTTTACAGGTCAAACTCCATAGCTCCTGTGAGTGCCTTTGCAGAACCTAGGCTCACTAAGTTTTGGTGTCTCACACTTTGAAGGGAAATTCTCCTGACTGCAGATTTTGGGGAGTGCTGTGCCACATAACTTCCTGGAGATACACATTTGAAGTTCATTGACTTTCCTGGCCAGGATACTGAAGCATCTCCCAAGACTGGCTTCTTACTATTGGTCTGGCCAATAGACTCACGTGGCCTTAGATGTCTTGTGCTGTAAGCATGGCAATGTCTCCTCCAGAGTATCTGCTAAATAGAGAGTAGAGCTGATGCCAGAGAACAGGACTTCACTGTCCTCAAACCTTGCGAGCCAAACATTTCTGGCTACTGGTGCTTTGAGGCTGCTGCTTGTGGTGACACTGGTGTCCATCCAAGTGCTGTGGTCTCCCTGAGAACAGAGGCTGGCCTAGTATGCAGCTCTGCTCTTACTCACTGAAGGGAGTTCTTTGTAAGCAGCGACAGCATGTGGTGGAGATCTGATTTGGATTTAGTATCTTCCTTCTTCTGTTCCCTGTCCTCAGTGGGCCACCTTCTCTCCTGGAAACCCACCTTACATATATGGGCCAAACTGGCCACACTTGCATAGTACAAGCCCTCTAACTGTCCTCGTCTTTCCCTTGTCCCACCTTGCAGGCTGATGGACCTGGCCAAAGAAATGACCAAAGAGGCCCTGCCAATAAAATGCCTGGAAGCTGTGATCCTGGGAATGTATCCTTTCCTGTTGGAACTGCACAGCTGCCCATCCTTGGTTTTCTCCTCCACACTCTTACGCTTTAAGGCTGCTGATAATACTGTCACCAAACCTCACATCCCTCTGTTTTCCCTCCACAGTTGTCCCAAAAAAACCCTACAAATAAAATCCAAATCCAAGGATTCCCTGAAATACCAGAACTAGTCCTTCAGAGTTGCTCGTCCTTCCCCAAGAAGGGTGGTGCTGCTGCTCTGGACAACTCTATAAGGGAGTAAAAGGTAAAGGAAGGATCTAAGAAACATCTAAAGCAGGGCAAAAATCCTAGGTAGAGTTAGGTCAGGAAGTTCTTTATGGATAACGTTGTTCCCTTACTGCGATGTTGCCTGCATGTGTTAGACATTAAAATAAGTTAGGGATCCTCCCCAACTCCTAATTATGGTGCATGTTACTATATTATTATGCCTAACCCTGCCTGCCAGCTTAGGCAATACCTTTATTAATTCCAGACATGTCATCTTTGGGTACACATCTTTCCCAGCTATCTTCTGGGTTAAGTCAGCATCATTTGGGCTATAGATTCTTGATGGAAAGCCACCTGGAGAGGCAGAGATGGTAAGGCTGAGAAATATTTTGTCCTGAAGGTTCCTCAGTTTGTGTGTGAAACAGTAAAACAGATTAAAACAAACTGAGGGATAGTCACAGAATCACAGAATCACAAGGTTGGAAAAGACCCCTGAAGATCATCCAGTCCAACCATTCTCACCCTAAACTAAACCATATCCCTAAGTACCTCATCTACCCTTTTTTTAACACACTCAAGGAAGGCGACTCAGCCCCTCCCTGGGCAGCCTGTTCCAGGCCCCCACAACTCTTTCAGTAAAAAAATTTTTTTGTAATGTTCAATCTAAACCTGCCCTGGGGCAGCTTCTTGCCATTCCCCCTTGTAATAATACTACAGCCTGTACTGTTTGGGAGCTATGGAATACAGTACGCTTGAGGTGTTAGCATTGCAACTTCTGCATCACAAAACTGCCTCAAAATTAGCTTCCCTTTGTTGGCTGTCTTGTGGAAGAGGTCAAGTTTGGTTTACCCATGACTTTAGATGGAAGTAGGGCAGGTTCAATGAGCTGGACTGTTCATCTGGAGAACAAATCCTGCTTATGTCATACCTGAATCAGTGGTGAGTCTGCTGAGCAGGCTGGGAAGGTTTGGAGCAAGAAGTAAAGTATCTTGTCAAGAAAATGGTATCACTGGTTGTTTCCTGAATAGCAGCTGTTTTCAGTTACCTCACCAACAACATGACCACGCTGGACCGTTTCCCCATCAGCTTCAAAACCCACTTCTCAGGGAACTACTTCCGACACATCGTGCTGGGGGTGAACTTTGGAGGTCGCTATGGGGCACTTGGCATCAGCCGGCGCGAGGAGCTCATGTACAAAGCACCTGTCTTCCGCACTCTGAGCGAACTCATCTTTGACTTTGAGGAGGCGTATCGCCGCTGCTGGCACACCCTCAAAAAGGTGAAGCTGGGACACTGTGTGTCCCATGACCCACACAGTGTGGAGCAGATTGAGTGGAAGCACTCCATCCTGGATCTAGACAAGCTAACCCGGGAAGACTTCCGCAAAGAGCTTGAGAGACATGCCCGTGACATGAGGCTGAAGGTAAGCAGCAAAGTGTGGAGAGGTAGTTTGCTGCTGCATCTGCTGTCTTGCCTAGCTGACAGCAGGCTGGGGGAAGGAAGGGGCAGGAGGCTTTCCTAGATGGCAGTGGAGTAGAAGGTGAATTGGAGGCTGGAGGCTCTTTTCCTCTGGATACAGGCTGGTCCCCTAACAGACCCTTGTGCAGTACTGCGCTGTGATGAGGTTGGGCTGTACATAGTCCTTGGAGCTGTAGCTGTCACTGTCGCTTGTTTCTTCTGGCTTTTCCATTTTTTGATGCACTTGCCTTGCCTTTTTGTCTTTTACTTTCATATAATTAATTGTTGCTGTGTTTTGTTTTCTGGATACTACCCGTATTGATTTTCTGCTTATGTTGCTCTTCAATTTTTATGGCAGATTGGCAAAGGAACTGGGCCACCATCTCCCACCAAGGACAGGAAGAAAGATGTCTCCTCCCCACAAAGAGGTCAGGCTAGTCCCCATCGGCGCAACAGTCGCGGGGACCGACGGTGAGTGGAGCTGCTGAGCCAGTGACCTACCTAGAGCATTTCTGGTTTCTCCCAGACTCCAGCTTGCTGCCTAGTTTTGGATCCTTCTGATGTCTTACTGAGGTTCTTTATAACAGGAATACTTCTCTGATCTGCAGTAGCATTCTTCCCTAGTCTGTGTCTTTGTGAGTTTATCATTGCCTGGGGAGTGAGGGGAGGAGCTGGAGGTTTCTGTATTGGCAGGGAAGAGGAAGGCATCTCAAATAGACAGTTACCTTGGTAGCTGATATTTAACGTTATGTGGAGGTCTGAATTCTGGTGTCTCACAGACCTGTGCCCCAAAGAGATTCCAAAAATTACACTGCAGCAGATGAGACTGTTTTCCTGAAACTGATACGGCACCAGAGTTGTCTTTCTGCTCTCCCTAACTTGCATTCTCCTCTGTGGAGATCACTGGGAGTTACTGGAAGTTGCGGAAAAATCCTGCCCTCAATAGCGTAGCATAAGTCTGAAGCTTTCCTGTAACTCTTCCTTTGCTGCTGCCTGTAAGTGTAGCACCTCCTGGCTGAAAAGAGATGTTTCTCAATAGTTCTTACCCTCTTTACTCACAGGCCATCTGGTGAGAAGAAGCCTGCCGATTCCAAAGCCATGCCAGACCTCAATGGGTACCAGATCCGGGTGTGAAGAGTTGTGCCTTGTGTGCCCTGGCTTCACAGACTTCTGGTCACAATGGGGACCTCGATCCATCTGCAGTGATTCTGACAAAGGGGACAGGGGAACATAACAGAGTGCTGATCTTCCCAGGTACTTCCTAGTGGGCCAGTCCCAGAGCTGCATCCCATGGGTCCCAGAGGATTCACCTGCCTGTTTCTGAGAGAGGTGTCCATCTTAATTCACTGAAAAAAGTTTGGTTGTTTGGGGTTTTTTTTTTAAAAAAAAAGAAAAAATAAAAAATTAAGTGTACATTGGTGGGAGTTCTCTGCAGGAAGAACACGAAGTGAGTGGGGTCAGCAGACTTGCTATCATTTTTTTTACGTTGACAGCGAGTAGCTGAAGCATCTTGTTGACAGTACTTCTTCCCCATCTCCACAGAAGTTTTCAACTCATGCAAGGCCTGCAAGGTCTGAGGGAGAAGTGATGCTGGAATGGAATGTCCCCTGCATCTTGTGCAAAAACTCCTGGTTTTGTAATTATGAACACTTTGTTTAGCATTGCTCTTGTGAGAGACGGGGCTGAATTTGCTCAGCCCAATTTATTAATCGTACAAGGGCCTCTCATCCAGAGAAACCACATCTTGAGTGTTTAGTCCCGCCTGTTTCAAAGCATTTCATTGTCTTTGGAGGGTAGACAGTGGGGTGATGATCCTTTTTTACCCACTGCAATGCTGGTGAGCTGTTGCTGTAAGTCCTTTTGTGGTTGAGTGGGTGAGGACACGCCTATGTCATTGCCCATGAAAACAGGCAGAAAGCCCTCAATCCTCTCAGCAATGAAGGCAGGAGCAGGCAGGGGCTGGTGGGAAGCCTGAACTTTGTCATCTTTTATCAGCCTTCTAGTAACTTCCAGTGACTGCTCCTGTGCAAGCTTGCAGAAGGCACTCCAGTCACTGCGGTACGGGTGTAAGAGTAAATAGTTAAGGAAGGATTTAATGATGTGAACAGGTTTTACAAGCATTTTTCCTTTCCACAAGGGTCTTGCTCATTCCTCACTGTAGTGTCAGTGCTAGAGGTACAAACACCTGTTGGTGGGAAGCCCTGCTCAAGGAGATTGCTGATAGTTTCCTGAAAGCTCAGCCTGGAGCCTCCTGAAAGTAGTTGCTCACTCCAGTCCCAGACCTGTGTTTGTTCTGGCTCTTCGGACAGCTGCAGTATTTAACAGCACCACTTATGCTAGCCTTCCCCAAAGGGCTAGGCCAGGCCTATCTGCCCAATCACAGCCTTGACTCTTCCTACACTTCTTTTCAGGGGTGTTGTACTAATTAAGCACCGTAATGCTTGGCAGACATCTGGAGTGTTGTCAGACCTCTCTGAGACCCAGGGCCTGGAAAGAGCAGTGTTGCCAGAAGTCAGAACAGCATGGCCTTCAGGTGACCTGGATACATGGATCCAGGGGATGCAAAAACAGAGGGAGTATCGTTGAGAGACACTGTCCTGTTTTATCATAGCACTGACAAGGAGCTCAACTTTCTGAAATACTGCAATTTTAAGTTGGTTAGAACTGGGCTTATTCTTTCCTGTCAACTTGTTAGAAACATAATGGAGCTTAGCACTTCCAGGTTTCTTGTTGCAGCATTGCTGTGCCAGGCTGTGATATAAGCAGTGCTATTTTGGTGGCAGAGAATGGGTTCTTATCCCCAAACAAATCAGCTCTTCTGTCTAGTTAAAGCAGCTTTAATCCTTGAAGCACCACCCACAAGCGATTTAACTCAGGCCTTACAGGTTCCTAATTGTACATCCTTAACTGTGATGTAACTTGGAAGGCACTACATCCATACCACTGCAGTCTTTCTTTCCAAGCTCTGGTTTTAATCTTTAATTTTCTGCAAGGCTGAATGATCAGGACAATTCATCGGGAGGTGGCAGAACTTGCTGCTGAGTTTATCCAAAATAAGGCTGATCCAGAAGAGGATTCCAGTTGCCACAGGGCAGTGCAGTACCTGCTCCCTCCCTTGCCCTCCAGCTACATGCAACAATTTGAAATTAGCAGTAGCACATCAAGCACCCATTTGAATGTGTCCTCTGGTCAATTTTGTGTGGCTGTAAATTAAGGTATTTAGTGTCTAGATGCTAACAGTGATGTTAGCTGTAAAGATACCACAGTTACCTGTACATAATACGGGTCACTTGGAAGCCACAAACTGCCTTTGCATGTTTGCTATGCAACGGACTGAGAGTTCAGGTGCCACTGTGAATCACGTGAGAAATACAAGCAGCAGTCAGCAAGGGAGACTGAATGTCAGGTTTTATTAAAGTGGAGGAAATCCAGAAAAAAAAATTCATAAAAGTCACTTAGATAAAACTTGGGTGCATCCTCACCATGGCTTTGGTTGGTTGGTTAGCTAAGTCAGAGTAACTGGAAAGCTCTTGAGAATAACTAGTAGATTCATGCAGAGTATACTCAATAGCTGCAGAGTCTTGAGTGGTTTTAGATGGAAAGGAGGGGAATTGTGTTGAGGGGAGGAAGACTTTAAAACAGATGGGGCAAGTGAGGGGTCAGCCACAAGCTAATGATGCTTTCTTGAGAGCAGGGGACGCTCAGCAGTGTTAGGTAACCAGGGCAGAATGGCTTAAAACAAAATGCTTTGTTTGACCTGGTAATTAAGTGCTTTCCTGCAGGATGTAACTGAGGCCAATAGCTTAGAAAACCAAAGGAAGTGGATGTTTAAGGAATGAATGACAGGTGGAGTTCAAGGTCTTCTAATCCTCAGCTGTAGCCAGATAAGAATAGCTTGCTTCAAGATTTAGTTGCACAGTTATGTTTGTTGGGAGGCATTTAATTCTTATGCACCTAATGTTGATGATGTGTCAACAGACATAGGAGCAGACGTGAGCCCTCTACTAGGGTCACTATTGCAAGCCTTCTCTGTGTGGTAGAATTCCTGCCCCATACTGTTCCTGTATCTCCAGTTTAGCAGGTGGTGCAAGAGACTGGAAAATGATGGAGCAATTCTTCCCCTTCTTGTTCTTGTTCCCCCCATCCTTGTAACAAGATGAATCATGTCAATAAAGAGCTTTGCTTCCTTGCTAGCAAACAAGACAACATCCCCCCTGTGACAGAGAGGATTGGAGCAATCCAGTTTTAGGCCATTAGAAAGCTGAGGGTACAATGAAAGACAAACTTTTGCACTTCTACTTCTTTCCTCCCTCTTCCACCTGCTCTGGCTTCTGGTCTGTCTGCCTTTAACCATAAGGGGAAAATAAAAGGCTGGTGAGGAGTGTTTTTCACTTCTGCAGTCCTTAGAACTGCAGAGAAGGAACAAAAATAAGGAACTAGACTGCAACTCATATTCATTAGTGCCTGGAGAACAAAAAAAGGATCTTGAGTAGTCTTATTAATTATTTAATGTTAAATATTAATATGATCTCTTGTGTAGCTCTGGGGTGTAAATGTCACTGTTTGGTAGGTCTCATCTGATGTCTGTTCTGCAGTACAAATCCTTCTGAGCTCTTAGAAGGGAACTGTGTCTATATACTAGGGATAGATAGATACTGCCTGTGTTGTAGTAAAGTCTAGACAAGCTTTGAAAGACCTGCTAGCTGACCTACTGCTAGCAAAACTATTTTAAATGTAATGCAAACCTTGAAATAAGACGAGGTCTTTATACTTTTGTGTAGACAAGTCCCTTGATACCTGGCCAACTGCATTTGTTTTTAATGGATGAATGGGTTAGTGAGCAAATCCTTCTGCTCTGATATAAACTTCATACACTAAAGCGTGGGGATGGGTGTCCATCGGTGGGTGACATGCCAGCCTTTTTTAACTCTGATACCATAAGCTAAATGAGTCTTTAGGAACTTAAGGTATGTTAGCAAGCCATTCTTTTACCTGTGTGCCATTGCGTTGTGTGGGTCAGAAACATAGTATGCTTGGATCTGCCAGAATAAATGACTCCAGAACTGTGGTTGAAACATAGTTCCTGTTCCTGCAGTAGCCCTGTTGCTCTTACCAGAGCTGCTTAACTCTTTTTTTTTAAGTGTTTCAGGTGAAAGCCTTAATCAGGCACCTGCCCCTTAAGGTGGGCTCACATGTGGTGTTGTATAAACTGAAATATAAGATACTCCTTAAAATTGTGAGGTTAAGAAACCATAATAAACAGAAGAATGCTCCTGTTGCCCAGAGGGTAAGAATCTGGATTAGATGAGCTTGACCTTGCTCCAGTGGCTCTGGCTAATCACTTCAGGTGGTTGCTTTAGCCACATGCTCCTTCTAAGTGAAGTGGCATTTCAGGTGGTCCTGATGATGAGGCACTAGATGCAAGCAGGACATGCCCTGTGTCCCAGGCATCCTGTGTGTGCAGGTCTGGCAGAAGGAACACCCCACATTCCAGTGGTCTTGCACCATTGTCCTGTCACCATTAAGACTCACATTATGGAGTTCTAACTTAACCTTAGAAAGCAAGTGCTATTCTGGCTTGGTGGTTGCTCTGCCAGAGCAAGGTGGAGATGTAGGTCCCTCTACAGCCAAGCTGAACTCCTTAGGGAATGTAATATTTTTGTCTGTTTTCTGAGCAGGTGTTTACTTGTATCACAACCACTCTCCTTCAGTGGTGCCCTGGCCCTGTCTGCTCAAAAGCTACTGAACTTAGGCCTCAAAGGCTACTGAATCCCCCAGAATCTCTGCAGAGCAGTTTCCCTCCAGGTCAGGGCTGAGATGGTGCTAGTGGGACCAGAGTGGTCCCCTTCCATGCACATCAGTATTCTATTCTAGCATTGATAGGGTGCTCCCAAACCATTTACATATTTATCACTGGTCCAGCTCAGAGCTAAGAAATGGAAGGTTTCTTTCTTTAAGAACAGTATCATGTGTGTCTTTTTGTAATTAATCAGTGTGGTTCTGTGTTCTTATGTAGCCAACACAGAACTTGTATTTAGATTTAGTTCTTACTGCACTTCCCATAGCCCTCATGGTGATACTTCTTCCTGCTTCCTTTGACACTTAGACAATAAAATTCCCTCTGTACTGCTCTCAGCTTGTGCAGAGAAAACAAGATGTCTGTACTGTCTCTTTCTTGCCAATTTAAACTTTCCCATTGCTAGTCAACTGAAAAGTCAAAGGCACAGCCTGGAGCAATGGCATCAGACAGATTGTGAATAGATGCCCTGTACTTGCAACACTATGGGAATGGAAGAACCCTCTTTCTCCTTCAACTGGAACCAGTGAGTATGTCTGTACACACAGAGGCAGCTGCCAGAGAGTAAGAAGTATGTATGTGGCTGCGTAGCAAAGGTTAAAACTCATCCTTTCCTCTTCAACTGCCCTCAGTCATGCTGGATAGACAAAAAAAGTCAGTGGATGAAATCTCAGTCTCGACACAAAGCTGAAAGGGTTAACACAAGCCTCTGTTTGCACTGCACTTCTCTGCAACACATGATCCAGTCTCCCTTCCCTGCCTGAAAAGCAATTCTGCTTAAGGTCTGCAGTTCAGTGGCCTTCCAGACTAATGACCTCACTGGGACTTCTCAAGACAAATGCTGGGTTAATAAAGGACAGTCAGCTGCAAGATTCAGTGCATTTCCCCAGCAAGGGGGATCCAGCTTTATTCATGCTATCATCTTTCAGGCATCCCTTCTCTCTAGGGAAATGAGTAATAGCTGGGACCAGGGCCAGGACACAGCCAAGCCTACAGCATGTAGAGGAAAGGAATAAACATCCCCTAACCTGTTACTCCAAAAAGAATGGCACACACAATACTCCCTCCTAGCTACGTTAATTGTGTGAACAACTTCTGACCTGAGGGGAAGTAATTGCACAGTACCTACAGATGGTATCAAGACACAAAGAAAGTAGCCACTTCATAAGCCTGCACGGCCTGTGTTCAAGCCCAGGAGTTGACAGTAGACTTCAGCAGCAGATGAAGGCTGTTTGTTCCCCTATTAAATGCTTAAAGATTAATAATATTAGTTAAAGATATATTAAAATGCTTTGACACCTATAAATCACTACTTTGGATGCTTCCTTGAAAATACTCTGCACCATGTCTTAACAGAATTTGCTAAAGATCAGGTAACTAAACCCCTTTAGATGGGGATGGGGGTTGGGTGATAGCTAGACAGTGGAGTGAGAAAGGCAAAACAGTGACTTGGCCACAGCTGAGATTAAGAGTATGACATTCTGCTCCCACTTAGATCAGGCTTTCCTCCCTGCTGCTGATAGTTCTAGGTTTTTAAGCCAGTTAGACATTATGCTACTTGGACCTTAATGAAAAACCTCTGTCTTGGAAAGGATACACAACTCTGCAAAGCAGTAATTAGAAAAAAAAGAATTAAGAAAAAGAAACCCAGTCACCTACTATGCTGAGACTGCAGAAATGAAGTCTCTTGAATGCCTAAAAGCACACAGAAATCTATTCATGAGAGAGTGAGACTGAGCCTCAACAGCACCATTCATGCTGGATTCACTGCAGGGTTACCAAACACAAAGCCATATGGCACACTGTGGAGAGCAGGCCATTCCAGACTTCAGTTAGCTCAGCTGAGTTGGCTTTCCTGGTTTGTATTTTCATTTTGGCAAAGAATGACTCCCATTCTATCTCCAACCTCACTCTGGGAGGAAAGGAGTAGCTTTAGAATAACCACCACCATCTAGTCCCAGTTCAGGAGAAGCTCCTGTAAGTGGCTGGTAACCAAATAAACTTAAGACTGCTGTAGAAGGCTTTCCATCCAGAAAGGACCAAAACCCCAAGTAACATTGCTCAGGCTTGAAGTCAAGTATTTTTTATGTGTATAAAAGGAAAGACCAGATGGAACAAATGCATCTTTTGTTGTAGCACATGCCAGCATCTAGTCCAGTCCTCCCATTTGCCACCTCAGCACCTTTAAAGCTTCTGTGTTTGTCTAACCAAAACTAGGAAAAAATTTCCAGCTCTACTATACAGCATTCCTAGTCCCTGAGAGCACAATAATGTGCAGTCTAGAATGGAAATCAAATAAATACATTTTAAAATAAATTAAAGGAAAAGGAGCTTCAAGACTAGAATGACATTTTCAGTGGAGGGTAACCTGCCTTGACAGGTGAAGCCAAACTACTACACCTAACAAAAGGAAGGAGCCTGAGGCTGCCACTGTTCCATCAGTCATCTTGGTTATTGTTGCAGCAGGTGAGTTCTCTGCAGAAACTCAGTCTCAGAGCTTGAAACAAGTTGCAGCTTGTACATTTCAGTGTGAGGCTGCTATGGAAAGCACCACAGGCTGGGCAGCCACAGCCCGGTGAGCAGCAGGTCATAGCCAGCTCTTAACTTGCACAGCTGAAAGGAGATGGTAACCCACTAAGGCCTGTGTCCTGCTCCTTCAGATGAGCCACAAAAGGCGTTATCTGCATTTAGATGAACCTTGGATATGTCTGCAAATTCCTACCAACACATCCAATAAATGTTTATTAGAGAGGTGGTGGCACTGGAAGGAGATGCTGCACTGCAGCAACACCCTGCTTTGCAGACTGCCC
This sequence comes from Porphyrio hochstetteri, assembly GCA_020800305.1. Classification (NCBI taxonomy): domain Eukaryota; kingdom Metazoa; phylum Chordata; class Aves; order Gruiformes; family Rallidae; genus Porphyrio; species Porphyrio hochstetteri. Next base: position 8,611,831 of record CM036908.1, on the reverse strand, counting down.
TCACCACTCTGAAGTATCATTAGGAGCAGGGCACATACCTCACCCTGCTCTTGGAAGAGATTCTCTCTCAGATGCTGAACCGTGTTTAGAGCCTCTAATGGACTCCTCAAAGAAGAGGAACTAAGGTAAAGTATATTTCAGAGTTCTGCCTTGCTTCACAAAGCACGTAGCATACAGGGTCTTAGTGTCTTTAGTGCTTTTTTTGTTTGTTTTATATAACAAGAGTTGTTCCCATCTAAGTGTTGGATTCAGAGCTCCCATTCCTTCCACTTAACCCTTCAGGGGTGAGGGAGCCCACTATCTTATGGCTTGACACCATTTAAATGCTGAGTTTATAATCAGAGTTAGCCCTAAAGAATTCCACCCACAGCTTTAAATGAAGAAATATAGCTGCAGAAAAAAATAAACACCAGTAACTCACAGAGATAACTGGAGCAGGCAGTCGTGGGAAAACAGCTGCTGGAGGGACACCTCATCAGGAAAAAGCATGGAGAAAGAAGAACTCAAGCAGCAGCCAAGTTCACTTATTGAGAAAGGGAAAGAAACTAGAGCAATTATACCGCTTACCAGTCCTCCTATCCCATGTAATTGGGAAAACTGATTATAAAAGGGCATCCTCCTGAAGTGATGAACTTAAAACTCTGAGAAAGTGAAGGAAGTCCAACTTCTATCTCAATAGCATAACTAAATACAGCTTAGCAGCTGTGGTGCAATCTGAGCTGTTGTTTACCCAAGACACTGTCAAATGCATTTGCCTCTACAACTGGATGCTCCTGCAGCTTTGGAGACTGGAACAGGGTACATATGCACACTGCCAGTGGTCTCTGTCATCCCCTCCCTTAGGTTCCAGTCTCTCTAAGCTCTACACCCCTACTGAAAGGGTGTGGATGATCCTGTCTCTACAATACCTTCCCTTTCTGAGTACAGCTGATATTCCTGCTGTTCCATTTAATAACCATTTACAGACCCCTCTGTACTTATCAGAGAGCTCTGCTAATTACAACTAATCACACATTTAGGTGGGGAAACAGTGTTCAGAGCTACATCTGGAATCTTGGTTCTGCTTCTCACCACAAGTTGTTAATTACCACAGCTACTGTTAAAGTATCACAGAACACGTTATTTTCTCCCTACAACGATGTATTAGTTGTTATTTTAGTAGTGGGGACTCTTTCAACCCCATCTCCAAACTTGTCCTATAGTCCCCCAAAGCTGGAGGCATTCACAGCTCTCCAGCTCCATTTGAAGTTAACTCTGAAATGCTTTAGAACACGGGTTCCTTTCTATCCTGAAACAGGTCAGCTCTGTAGGCCTCTGTACCAGAGCTTCAGGGACAGTGGTCAGAACAACCAGAGTGATCAGCTCTTCAACCTCACCCTGTGTGTCTGTATGCAGTCACCTGCCATGGCCCTGCATTTCTGCAACAGTATCACCTATGAATTCCCAAGGAAGTGTGTGTTGTCCAGAGCTTCAGGAGCCACTGGTCCCTCTGGGAGCTTTCTAACCTTCAGAAAGAAGAACCAGAGGATTTGCAGACACTGTCCTGGGGTTTCTCAGCACATGATTCCACACCCAGTGTTCAACAGCTTAACCAAGCTGTATATAAGTATGAACTTAACCAAGTTCATACCATACTATTTCAAAGCATTAGTTTCACTAATTGGAACACAAGCTTTTAAAAGCATATATATAGCTGGAACCTTAACTCCTCCCTCAGAGGTGCCTTCATGCAACTTACCCAAAAGAAAAGGCAAGTCTTTGGTTTAAAAAAAATGGATGCTTCAGCCAGTGGAAGGGCAACCAGTTCACCTGAGGGTGTAGTGTGCACACCTTGCAGGTCTCAACAGGTGGGCTACTTTCACACAAACACACACACCTCATCAACTGACCACCAGACCCAGCCAGCAATTACAAGGGAAGCAGACAGCCACAGTTTTAAGTGCCAACACTGAGTCACAATGTTTTTTGCTTTGCTGTTGGTTGGTTGTTTTTAAACCTTCAGTGTCTTCCAAGTTTCCTATTACAATGTTACCAGCTGGTGGGATTTATCTGCAACCAGGCTGCTTTCTGGCAACCTCTTCAAGCCCCAAAGAAAATAAAGCTCTTGGTTGGCTGATTTCCCTTTCCTTCCAATCCTTTAAAATACAACCAATTACAAAACCAGAGTAAGAGTCCTCACAGAAATCAGTGCAACTGCCAGGCACCCAGAGCCACAGACATGCACTGCTCTGCATCCCTCCCCATGCATAAACACCAGCACCCCACCAGAACCAGTACCTGTGAAAGCAAGGGCAAAGCTGTAAACCTCTTCAATCCCAGACTGCTGTTTGCTTATACAGACTCCTACATGTTACCCCAGCTAGGGTAGCAAAAGCCATCCCCATATCACTAGGCAAATGCCACACCATCTGCCAGGAGGAAGAAGGGAATATGCAGTCCTTACACAATCATATGGGCATAGAACACAATCCCCACGCACCCTCCTTGTTTCTGTACAGTGTACAGAAGTGAGCTGTAAAAGATCAGCAGTACTTGCTTTCTCTGGGAGGAGGGGAAGGGTTCCTGAATGCAAACCATTTTGCAAGACAAGCCCAAAGCCAAACAAACCCCCTCTGGAACCTGGGGATGTGCTGGCAGGCAACACTAGGCCCACTTCCCTCTCTTCAACCCTCATTACTACTATCTTGTGTACCTAATTTTTCCTCTCCTCTTTCGTATTCCAGCCAGCAAAGCCTTGTTGAGCAAGTCCTCAGAGGGTTCAGCTGCCAGGCATACAAGGTACTACAGTTACTTTGTGTTTTCTTAGATTAGAATGTTTTATTTTTAAATAAAATAACATTTAAAACATTAAAGCCCCCCAATATAACCCAGGAAGAGAGAAGAACATTTCAAGTTTCCTTGTACCTTCACACAAAAGCCTGAGATGAGACCAGATTTCCCTGCCTCGTTTGGGAGCAGAAGACTGATAATGTTTCTGCCAATATTGCTCTCATCTCTCACAGGACAAAAAAAGAGAAAACCCACTAAATGCCTGGCTAAACTGGGGAAATGTACCTGGGAACAGGTACAGTTCTATTGGGTTTGTACCAGCCCAGCCACTGCTGACAAAAGTACACTGATAGGATACCAAAGCTACACTGGGATCCAAGCGACTGACAACCTGGCTCCAAGCTACACAGCCTTCCCTTCCCTCCCTACTCCTGTCAAGAGACAGGAGTTAGTCCTACAAGTTCTACCTACCAAAATGTGGCTGGCTCCAGAAGAAGGCAGTAGCATGAGCTTCAGTCAGGTGTAGGAAGATGCTACAGGTTGCCTATCTGGCCCCTAGCAGACTGAATGGAGTGACAAGTATCAGCTCTTCCATCTGATGGCTCTGCTGTCTCTCACATGCCTTCCATTTTCCCCTCTCTTTTGGGACCTCACAGAGCTACAGACTCCTGGAGCCTGACATTCACTGAGACAACTGTAAATATTTTTCCTACAAGTGCCAAGCTAGGTACCATTCTGAGGTTGCTAGAAAGAACAGAGCTTTCCCCAAGGCCTCTAGATTTTTGCTGCAGGTCTAGTGCTCCTGCAGCTGGCTCTGCAGAACCCCTAGCAATCCCATTCCCTGGTCCCTTAGTCACAGCAAGCAGCTTCTTGTAGAAGCTGTTCAATGACTCAAACCCCTCTGCCAGCAAGGCAGCCCTTACATGGTGTTAAGTAAAAGCCATTTCCAAGCAGTTGTCACCATTCTCAAAGGCAAAAGGGCAACTAGTCCTGGAAGGACCATAACCTATCACTGAGAAATTCAAAGAGCTATTGTTTTGGTGTGAAAGCACAGTGGTGCATCCATCCCCTGCTGCTTGGCAGCAATTCAGTAACCAGAAGGAGGCAGTGTTGCCTCTCTCTTCCCCAGCAATTTGAGGCTCTTGCACAGCGACAAACGTGTTCCTGCAGCACAAAAGTATCTGCTGAAAAAAGCAGGGGAACAAGGATCCCTTTAAGAAATGGTAATGCCTGAATATAACTGGAGGCCCTCTGGGAACACAGCTCAGGTTTGGCAGAGACCTACAAAACACCAATGTGTAAAGCACTGCAACTCTCCCATCCCTGCTTTTGTAAGGGTGTGAGTGGGGGAAAGGGACTTTTAGAGCATGACAAGGAAAAGAGTTTTCTTGCAAGCAGGTTGTGCAATCCAAAGCCTCAACTGCTGTGTTCAGAACAGCTTTCCTTTAGGGAAAGGGAACCGACACTAACCCTCTCTAAGACCAGAGATCTCCAAGCCAAAGCTAGCCAGCAGGCAGAGGTGATCAGATGAACAGAATGTGTTTGGTAAGCCACCTGCCATCAACAGGACATCTTCAGAGAGAAGGGAGAGGCGGCCGAGCAGCTTCAGGGCTCCATCCTGGTACAGCCGGCGGCCTGGCAAAGAAAATGGAAAGAAACATCAGCCAAAGACTGGGGCTGTAGATTAACTCAGCTCTCAGAGGGACACTTGTCAATGCTTTGCTAGTCTTTCCCAAATGAATGAAGACAGCCTGCACAAACACTGCATGCACCTCTGAGCCCAGATGTGAAAGCAGTGAGCACTCTGTAATACTGCTGTTGAATGGTTTCTTATACTTGCAGGCAAAAGAATCAAGTCTACACTAAATTCACCGGGCAGCTGCTAACAAGAGAAGTTCCTTTCATGGTACTAACTCCTAGAAATAGCTTTAGATTCTCCCCTGAGGCAGAATTAATCTCTTCATTCCTAAACTTCTCACCAAAGTTGAGCCTGATACAATCCAAACCAGCCCAGAGACAGTTCTGCATTTCACAGAATCACAGACTCACAAGGTTGGAAAACACCCCTGAAGATCATCAAGTCCAACCATTCTCATCCTAAACTAAACCATATCCCCAAGTACCTCATCTACCCTTTTCTTGAACACATGCAGGGAAGGTGAGTCAACCCCTCCCTGGGCAGCCTGTTCCAGGCCCCCACAACTCTTTCAGTAACAAATTTTTTTCTAATGTCCAATCTAACCCTGCCCTGGGGCAGCTTCTTGCCATTCCCCCTTGTCCTATCTCCTGTCACCTGGCTGAAGAGACCATCACCTCTGTAACCTCCCTTCAGGTAGTTGCAGGTGTTGTACATCTCTGTAACCTCCCTTCAGGTAGTTGTAGGTGGTGATCAGGTCTCCCCTTAGCCTAATGCCATTCATCAACCCAACTCCTGTTTCAGGCAGCAGAGAGGTGGTGCCATTGTATGGTAACCAGTCACCACCTTCTAAGTAAGGCCAGTTTGTGGTCTCAGTCAGACCAATAGTCCAAGCCTTTGAACTAAGGATCCAGCACTGCCTGTTATCAGGCACACAAGGAAGGTGCTGGCACAAAAGAACAGAACCCATTCTGCTCTAGCTTCCTCAAAAGTCTATGTGAACCTAAGCTAAGCAGCTTTAGTTTTTCCACAGCAAAGAGAAACTGCATCTTCTCACGATACCCAAGCAAACGTAATTCCCACTTCATGCATAATTTCAAAGTCACACCCTGCAGATCCACCCCACCTCAATGAACCACACTGCCCAACACAAGCTGCATTCTGGGATGCCACACACCCCTCTCCCAGTCTCATGGAGATAAGCCCCACACTGCCACTGCCACACTCACCCCCTCTGCTGCCATTCTCCACAGGCTTTGCTGAGTAGAAAATATAATCAACGGTGGCTCCAAGCCCCATGGGCATCGTTGTGACCTCCGGGCGTCCCCTCTGTGGCAGGAAGTGGCTGTAGACAGAGGTCAGGTTGAGGCCATGCTGGATAACACCTGAAGACCTGCACACGAACAGCCAGTTCACCAGTAGGAAGGAGAGAGGATGATGCAGTGTTCAGTATTGCAGTCACAGCTGAAGTTGGACATTCCTTTGCTGATGCAACTGTCTAAACTATTTCTACTTTGTGAACACACAGAAGACAGTCTTTCAGAATTACTCACTCCACTTAAACCAAAGACAAAGTGGACTATGAACTTCCTTTGTCTCCCACACCCAGTCCAGCTCATGTCCTTCGTTCCCAACCTCACCAAGCCAGTGCTGATGGAACAGCACCCAGCTGCTGGGACAACCTTGGGTAGACCTGGCTTTTCCAGATCCCACTCCTTACTCTCTTCCACCCTCACATTTATTTCAATCTCTACCACTGGCACATTTTCAGTGTGCAGGAAAAGGAGACCAGACTTGAAGAGTGGGGCCATTGAAGGTGCACCAAATTACCTTGGGACAAATGGCTGAGGATCAGGGTCTTTCACCAAAGCAGCAGGCTTGGGCCAGTGTGCAGGGTGGTCTGCAAAGGAGCAAAGAGATTCCAGCCAGACCTACACAGATCCTCCAAGATGCTGCTCATCCCAAGTCTGAGAAGCTTCAACCGAGACCAAACGAATCTTTTTGCCCAAGAAGAGCAGACAGCTTCCAGTCAGAGGCACCTTCAAGAAAAATATCCACAGGAAGCCCCAGCCCTAAGACTATCAGGAACTTCCTGAGAGCAGATCACTGCAAACAACCGAGAAGTCATGTTCTGTCCTGCTAACAACATGTCCTTAAAACATTTAATATTATTAAAGCTCAGGATGCTTCAACGTTTGCTCTCAAAGAAAGTTCATTTGTCTCAGTCTACAGCTTACTCAAAGGGTGTCTAGAAAGGCAGAACATAAATTGAGAGAGCAGAACCAGCCATGTCACAAGGCCCAGAGGACTACTGTGTACCAGCATCCAGAGATATCTATGTTGTGGCCATCATGACATTACAATCTTCACAGTTGTTCCCCACAAAAAAATCTTGAAGCAGAGAAAAAAAAAAAAGAAATTGTTTTCATGTTATATAAAACAGCCTTCAAAAGAGGCTGAATTTCAGTGCACCTCAAGGAACAGTCAGCATGTATGAAGGTGGTGAGCTCTCATGGAATCCATTAGCAATCACACAGCCACAGAAGGTACCCTTCTGCCTTCCCTTTTCCTCACCAAGTAGTACCTCCACCTCCCTCACATTTTCATCAAAATTGAGCTAGGTGAATCACAAGCTGAAAAGTCTCCCATTAATACCTGGTGTAGCATCTGTCACACCTTCCAAGAGCACCAGCTGTGGTGGTCGTTCACAGGCAGCATCACAAAAGCGAAACTGGAGCAGGAAGTCCCGGCTGTACTTGCGTCTGCCTGCAGAGAAGAAGACAAGTCACTGCAACACAGCCACGTGTACAGGGAACACCTGCATACTCTTCAGACCTCTCTAATGTGAAAGAGGTCTCTGTGACCCAACACTCTGATGCCATGAGAATGGGAATCACTTAATAACCTAAATGGAGAACATATATGTGAATCTAAAACAGAGCACAGTTATTGCCATCCCTTCAGCTAATGCAAGAGTCACGGTCAGCACCTTGATGAAACAAATCAAGAATGTCCCCTCTTAGATACAAGAAGTTCAAGGGACTTTTAAGCAGATCTGTTAGTGTGCAACTCAAGGAAACATCTACCAAAAAAACCCCACTTCTGGAGATCAGGTTGAATACAAGTTCTACATTAGAGATTCCAACAAAAGCTATTTAAATTTGGCTCCTTTTTTTTTTTTTAAAGTTTTCTCTAAGGACAGCAGAGAACAGTCATCACTGTAACTGGGCTCTCACAAATTACTTCCTATTAGTGGTGTGCAGATACTGCCTGAAACTGCTCCCACAAACACCTGCAGCTGAAAGCTGTGGCTGCTGAACATGGCTCACAACGGCATAAATCTGGGAGCATGAAAGAGAGATGTAGCATGATGGTTACTGGCAGGGGAACATTCAGCTCCTGGCTAGAGAAAGAAAATGGCAGAAATTGGGCTACAGCAATAGACTCCAGAAAAAATGAATTTCATTCATATATTAAGGAAAGAGAGAGGAGAATCTTTGCAGAGTGCCTAATGCAGCTCAAGATCAAGCTACTCAGAGAGACAGCAAGGCCTGGACACTGTTTCATCCTCAGCAAACTCATGTTCTCAGTGCACACTGGAGCTCACCCGACTTCTCTAGCTGGCACAGAGCGACATACTGGCAGTTGTCTGTTACACCCAGCGAGCTTGGCCACAGTGGAGCCAGCAGCTTCCGTTGATAAAACTGCTGGGAGAAGTCTTCCTGACCAGACACCTGCAAGCAGGTCAGAAACAGAAAGATCAACAACACAGAGCAGCACTTTTGCAAGGCACAGACGATGTACATACGAACACTTGCCAAGAGCAAACCAGCATACCCTCACAGAAAGGGATCGACTACGCTACTCAGCATACAGTGAGGATGTAAGAAACCTTTAGCTGTGGGGAACAGATACAAATACCTAAAAGTCACCTGAAAAGACATTTTGCAGGCATCTATTAAGGCATTTATTACTGAATTGATGATTCAGCTTGAAAGCCAACAATGTATTTGATCGTGGATACATGGTAGCAGGTAACCACAAGAGGCTCTAGTATAGGTGCCCCTTTCAAACTGCTTTCAGATCAAACTTCCTCATAAACATCAGCAAGTCTTAGGGGAGTTGTAGTCCTCTGTAGTTCCAGTCACCCTGGCACAAAAATGCCATAACAAGGGAGAACCAGGACCTGAAATTAAGTGGCCTATTATCACCAGTCTGCCTCAAGAGAAACCAAAAGAGCAGTGGTGGAAACAACATGCACACATTTGTCTGCTGCATTCCCCAGCAGCCCTGGAAGCACTGGGGAAGACTTCTGAATTCAATATTCAGACTGTTTCTGCACAAAAGATAGAATGTAGCCATGCATTTCTCCAGCAGCATGCAGTAAAGAGCTGCCAACCCCAGTTCTGGCTGGCACCTACCTTCCAGGCTGGCATCCCCTGGTAGGAAAGTTCACCGTTCCGAATGAATTTGTAGAGTGGAGAATCAGGTACAGAGTTCAGGTCTCCACACAAGATGACAGGATAGTAGCTGCCTTCAGTAGTTCTGGCAATCTTGTCAATCTCTGCTAGGAGCAAGGCCATCTGGGCCAGTTTGATATCTCCCCGACGGGGGTTGAACAACACATGAGTGTTGGCCACACACAGAGGACTGACTGCCTTCAGATCACAGCCCTCTGGGAGCAGAGGCTGCAGCAGCAGCACCAAGCCCACGTTATCCCGATTGAGGACATCCAGGCCAGGCCGGAAGTATTCTACGGGGCTGAAGCTGATCAGCTGGAACCTGCAGTGCTTGTAGCACACTGCACAGCCATCTGTCTTCGTCCCAGTTCTCCGTTTATAGAAGCATGCAAACCCTGAAAAGAAACCATCACCTATTAAAAGGTCCCTCTGGCTGCTACCTCAGGCTCCCTGCATTAACTGATGATTTCAGCAAGTCTGTATAACAGAAGGCATTCCTACTACATCTGGGTACAGCATTATACCCAACCCTGTTCCAATAATCAGTTTATCATTTATCATTTAGGGTATTTCCTCTCTCCTTGTCCTTCTAGGACCCTCTCAGTTTTGTTACTCTGACAAAGATCAATTACAAAAGAAAGGGTAAAGATCCAGGCAGATGGTTCAGAAGTATGGGCCAGCAGCCACTTGCAAACACAAGTAGCTCTCTCAAGGCTGAGTGCTTTGAAGACACCACACAGGAAGCAGTGCTTGGCCAGTCCCATCAGCTGGAAGTACAGACACAGAAAAGCAAGACATACCCATCTCCTTGAACGCCGGTTCCAGCTGCTCCCAGTAGTGGTTCTCTTGCACCTCCTGGAGACACAGAACCTGGAACAAAGGTAGAAACCTCATCAGGATTTGCTCGTTACCCTGTTTTGGGGAAGGAAGAAACCAGAAAAGTGCATTCACATACCAACCCCACAACCAGAAAGGTCATCACTGCAACTCTTGTCCTGTACATTCTAGACAGAAATAACTTTCTGGGTCACTTTAGCTTATTGTTCTTTTCTCCAGTGGTGATGCAGAAGATCCTTTATCACATAAAGAAGACTCAAGGAATAGAGAAAGTCATTAAGTCCTCTGCTATGCAGGCTTCCCCTCTTGTTCTGCCTTATAAACCTGGTCCTTTCTTCCCCAAACACACATTATGTCTTTTTCCTCTATTTCTGCTGTTTAAAGGACTTAAGCCCTGCTATCAAAGTATGACTAGTTTCTACAGTAACACAATCAAAGCAAGACAGACACTCAAACCAAACACAGGCAGCCTCAAACACTCTCAGGGGAATCACTGTTCCAGTGATATCTTCCTAGGACTTTCCCACAATGATGTGGGAAGAACTCAGTCATACTCACATCAGGATCCCAGTGCTGGATCTCCTGCAGAAGGTTTGGAAGGCGATAGTTCCAGTTGAGGATGTCTGGATGACAGTGTAGATAGAGATCAATGCCCTGCTCCACCAGGTCCTGGGCAAGGATGTTGTATGACATGACACGAAATTCAAAGAGAGGAGTGTTTTCTGAGACCTGCTCTAGCACACAGGGCTGGACAGAAAGATCCTCCCAGTCTCTCCACAGGATCTCTATATGCAAGAGACAAAAAGTTACAGTTATGCTGGGTACTCTGCTGATACCATTCTGATTCTCCAAGCTTGGGCGTTCTACCCTCTGAGCAAACCTTCCCCCACTAGTGCTATTTTTAGATGCCTATGGATAGGTATCAATGGGGATGGCCTAACAGAGGAGCAGAGTCAGCACACTGGAACACCCGAATGAACAACTTTTGGGTGCTTTTCATAGTATAAAGCCAGCACTTGGGAACAGTGAACATATATCGAAGTTCAGGCCAGACAGCATAGAAACAAGCATGACCAGCTGCCCCTCAGCAAAAACTCACTTCATAGTTGTCACTAGCAGATCCTGTCAATTCTGCATGGACAGAATCAATCAATGTCTCACTGACAGCAAGTCCGGACACAATAACCCAACCACACTCACTACCAGTGGAAATCCCAAACCAAACATGAGATCTGGAGCTGTTACTACTGACCATGGTAGGGTACCTCTGTCGGGAGAGGACAAAATTGTACCGTAGCCTGAAGGGGCCAGGCTGGGGGGTCTGTTGGTACCGTCTCCGTATCACATGCTAAACTCCAGGCCAGCACAGCTGGGTCATCATTCTGCACATCTGCACTGACAGTGGCACAGCCAGCTATCTGGTGATCCGTCTGTGGCACCACAGCTGCCCAAGGGGCACTGCCTGCTACAGCCACTGGCTCCTCTGCTGGTAATTTTGTCAGTTCAGTCGCTGCATGCTCTTGCAGTTCTGAAGAAGCCAAGGCTTGTAGATCTGTGAGCTGCTGACCAGCACACTGGCTGACTTCTGGAGACGTATTCAGGTCACTGAGGCTAGTCATCAATAACTCTGAACCTTCTAACCAGTCACTAGTGAGCGTAACTGATGCTTTCCCAACTTCTGGAGGGCTCTCACTGGCTGCCAAATTCCCTGCTCCTTCCTCCAGCCACTGCTGAAGAAGGGCTTCTTGCTCTTCTGGAACCGATCTTCCTCTGGCTGCAGCAAAGACGTCTTCTATCTGGGTGGACGTGCTCTTCGCCAGAAGCACATTCTTTCGGCAGGTAAAGAAAGCATCTGCCATTTAAAAACAAACAAAACCAACATAAGAGACACAGAAATCCTCTCTCACTCTTTTCTTTTTCCCATGCTTTTACTGTACCTCAGTGCAGTGCAACCATTTAGTGTAGCAAACCAAACAAATGATTTCTCCAAAGAAAAACAGCTACAGCCTGAATAACTTAACCCTGCCTCTTTCTGAAAGCCAGACCCCAATCCAATTCCAGTCACGTTAGTCAAAGTCACTGAAACCAGGCAGGATGGCAACAGCTTTACCAACTCTAGGGAATGCAGTTCAACTCATCCAGTGCCACAGCGAGCCAGCCAAGCTAAAAGGCCTTGTGGGAGCTATCAGCTCCCGGCAGCACCTCTAAAAACAGAGTCTATAGAAGTTAACTGATGGGGCACATGGACTAAGAAGCCAAGCTCGTGTAAATGCCCACCTGGAGGAAGTTTCTTTCCAGGGATTGAGTAAGAAAGTAGTGCTCAGCTAAGAGGATCAAGCATATCACAACAAGGTGTTGTAGAAGAAAAACTGTTCTGTTACTAAAAGATGAAAAATAAGATACAGAGGAACCAACACATGATTTATAGCCTTATTAGAGAGAATATATGCACAGCAGCAGTCCTGGTAAGAATTACAGATCACCTGATGACTGACATTTGTGACAAAAAAAGACCAACAACTCTGTTGTGAATATAACACTTGACTGTACTAACATTGGTGGTGTAAAGTAGAAAAGCCAGGAACTGTTTTCACTTGCATCTATGTAAGAGATGACAGAACTTACATTTTGCTATGAATTTCACACAGGCACCAGTCTCTACTGTTGACTAGCAACTTCTGTTGTCTACAAATCACTTTTTCTCTACTGTATCCCTGCAACAGTCAGTCAGCCGGTGCAGTAACATTCAGGAGTCAGCAACATTCATGTGTGCTTTTACTGTATCTTTTGTGTTAAAGCTTTCTGTATGCACCAGAAATGGAGCTATAAGAACCACACTCCTCTCTGTAGTTTTGCAATTAAGTTCACAAGCATCTGAAACACCAGTGCAACCAAGGTATTATCACTAGTAGGCCATGATTCTTATAACAGAACTTGTTATTACAGCACAGGAGCTGAATTTGTGAGGAGTCAGAGGCTGCTACAGGCCTGGAGACAGCTTCAGGCTCCAGGGTGGCTTTACATCAGCAATCAGCAGAGACTGAGAAGTAGCAGCAGGATCTAGGAAACTAAGTGAAACAGTGATGCACGCAAAGCAAGAGTCCGTCCATGAGTCACCTGCAGGCCCTTGGGGAGTCAGAGATGCCAAGGCAGCCCACCTCCAGAGATCTCCCCACCGCTGCAGTGCACGTCTGGGGCAGGAGGCCTGAGCCTCCACGCCGCCGGCAGCCTGCCACAGCAGCACAACAGCCGACACGCGTTTCCCTCAAAACCCCAGCACTCTGCGTTGTCCCGGGCGAGAGCAGCCCCGGCCCGGCACAAGTGCCCACACCACCCAGGCGGCAGCCCCAGGCCCCGCCAGCCCGCCTCCCCTATTGCCCAGAGTGAGGGGCTCTGGGAGCTACGCAGGGAGCCGCCCCCTCGCCAGGCCGGGGCAAGCGAGAGGCATCCGCACCCCGCCCCTCCGGGCCCCCCCGGCCCCCGCCGCCGCCCGCCCAGGGCCGGGTTACCTCGGAGGGCCCGGAGGAGCCGCGCCGCCGGCAGCAGCACGTAGCAGAGCACGGTGCCGATCATACCGCCCGGCGCGGCCTCCACCGTCCCCGGCCCGGCCCCAACGAAGCGACGCGCTGCGCCGACTCCGCCTCAACAACGACCTTACGGCGCGGCCTGGGCCTGAGCCCCGGCGCCGCGCAGGCACTCGCCGCGCAGGCACTCACCACGCCGGGCCGGCACTCACCACGCCGGGCCGGCACCACGCTAAGCCGCCGTGCTCGGGCCTGGCCCTCCCAGCGCGCTGCTCCGGGGCTGCCGCACCCTGGGAGGCCGCGGCCGGCGGGTGAGACGGCCCCGGCCGGGGTGGGGCCGTGCCCGCTCCGCTGTGGGGCAGAAGGGCAGCCGGGGCCCAGGCCGGGCCTCGCCGGCTACTCGCACTCGGCCCGGCTCTACGGCAGGGCCCACAACCGCGCTGTGCCTGGGGTCAGACGTTATGACCCTAAGCAAGGTGGCAGCACCGTTCTGGCCCCGCCGTCCTGAACCTGTACTCGGGAACAAGTTTTCACCCCCCATTCTCTGGAAATCCAAACAAAGGAAAATCTCCAGGATGGGGGGTTTTTTTTCCCCTGGAAAGCCACTGAGTGAGGAAAGTCCCATGTGCTCCAGATGAGTTAATAATTACACGGGCTTTGCAAACGCAGCCTGTGATATCCAAGGGCCTCGGTGGACAAGCACCATTGGGAGTGGGTCATTAAGCAGCGGTGCAGGAGGGTGCCTCGCCCTCCGCAAGCTGCTCTCGGGTAGCACAGCGCTGCAAAATCATGCCCTCTCCCTTGGCCCTGAGCATACTGTGGCATTGGCAAGTTAAGACCTGTCACACGTTGAAACCAGACAGTTCCATATGAAAAGCGAAATGCAGTTTGAAGTCAATGTTTTTAACGTTTTGCATCATTCCACATTTGAATGTGTACAGCATCTAAAGGCCAACAGATGGAACTGAGCACCACTACAGCTTCTTACATCAAGTACACACTTCTAGTGTGTGATTGCAGTAGCCTTCTTCCAAACTCTCTTTGACATGGGCACCTGCAATGAAGTCAAGACTCATGTCACCCCTGACTCTGTGTTGATTGATGAGTGCTGCCAAGCTGCTCCATTGATGGTGACCCGATGCTGTCTCATGAGTTACACTTAGACAAAACAATTTTTGAAGGACAACCTGCCTCTTATGCTATTTGTGTATGGTGATTAGTACAACAGTTGTCCACAGCTAGGACCTGAGATGATGTTAAATCATATATAAATAATCCCACCAGCCTCATTTTCAAACCCTCAGTTATAAAATACCAGGGACCATAGATCACAGAATCACAGAATCACAGGGTTGGAAAAGACCTTGGAAGATCATCAAGTCCAACCATTCTCATCCTAAACTAAACCATATCCCTAAGTACCTCATCTACCCTTTTTTTGAGCACATCCAGGGAAGGTGACTCAACCCCCTCCCTGGGCAGCCTGTTCCAGGCCCCCACAACTCTTTCAGTAACAAATTTCTTTCTAATGTCCAATCTAACCCTGCCCTGGGGCAGCTTCTTGCCATTTCCCCTTGTCCTATCGCCTGTCACCTGGCTGAAGAGACCATCACCTATCTCTCTCCAACCTCCCTTCAGGTAGTTGTAGGTGGTGATAAGGTCTCCCCTCAGCCTCCTCCAGGCTAAACAGCCCCAGCTCCCTCAGCCGCTCCTCATAGGATTTGCCCTCCAGCCCCTTCCCCAGCCTGGTTGCCCTTCTCTGGAGGCGCTCGAGGACCTCAATGTCCTTCTTATGGTGAGGAGCCCAGATGCAGTGACTTGTCTCAAACCCCACAGATGCCTCTGGCAAAGCACAGAACTGCTTGTGGTCTCCCTTCTGCTGCTGTAGTAAGCAAACCTCACTGGTTTCTAGTCAGAAAATAGAGGGTGTTCTCCAGAGGAAGGATCTGCAACATTAAGGACTGATGACAGGCGTTTAAAACAAGGCTGTTCTTTAAAAGGAAAGATTTAAGAAAGTATCTTCAGACCCAACCCACTTCAGGATAATCAGACTGAAATCAGAGAAGAATGTTAGTTGGTGCCACAAACAAGCAAGTATCCCGACAGTCACAGTTGTTTGGCCCACACTAGAAAAAATATTTACAAACTTTGGCAATAAAATCAAAGCTGACAATGGTCATCTCCTTCAGGGTCAAACCTTCCACTGGGTTTTGTGGCATTTTGTTCTACATCTAAATATAACCCTCCCATGGCCTCTAGTGACTGGACTACTTGAGAGGTTTATGTAGAACCTAGAGAAATAAAAATGCTAAAAATACCTTGTACTTGAGGAAACAGACTTTTTCTTTCTCCCTGTGTAGCCCGTATTACATTGTGTAGGCTACATAAACTACAAAATCTGTACAAGAGATGATGTTTGTAATGGAAAGATTCCTGAGTGTATGTATCCATTCTGCTCAACCTTTATGAGCAAGCCTCTTCTATTACAGTTTTGATTTTAGCCTCTTGGAAAAGGTCACAAAGTCCTCAGTATAAATGATGCAAAATAAAAAGAACTGAACCAATTTTGGCACCCACAGCAGTTGGTGGGATGAATAAGCACTTGATTCAAAGCCCCATTAAGTGCTGACATGTTTACAAGCCACACTTTATTACCAAACATACCAGGAATTTGGCAGTGGCAAAGTCTGTTCAAGACTAACAAGGCAAATACACCCCTTCTATCCTCATCTCCTTTAAGACTAAAACTGCTGCAATCTGGTTTTCTCATGAAATTGTACAAACTGGAATATCAACTCAAAGGAGAGGAGAACTCCTACCAGCAGCCTGGCACAACTCCGTGATATGTCCTGGGGGGCAAGGGGAGTTAATAGCCAAAACCACAGCTGTTCTCTTCTCAGTAATTTGGATCCAATGGGATCCCAGAGCAATGGGATTTCCAGCACTGAATGTCACCCCTTGGTGTTGGAAGGTGCAGATGAGGTCACAGAAGGGTGGTGCTGGCAGGATGGGGGGACAGGGCAGCTGCAGGCTCCGCAGGGCTTTCTCATGACACCTGGGCAGCCACTACAAGTGGGAAACGGTTTTCTCCTGTTCATAAGCAGTATAAATCAAGAACATAGATCTTACAAGTGGCACCATTCCTCCTGAAGATGTTTTAATTGCAGTCAAGAGGTCATTTTTTGTGTGGGGGTGTGAGGAACCTACAGGGTCTGGAAGCTGGCTGTGAACTTCTTGCAGAAGAGAAAAAGAACCCACTGCTCACTGGTGCTGCCATGGAGAAAGAGTCTGAGAAGGACACAGGTGCAGTGTTTACTTCCTAGGAAACTCACTTCAGAAACAGTCAGAAATGGCCAAAGGAAAATCACCAGCACCCAAGAGGGATGCTGCTGCAGCAGGGTGATCACCATGAGGGAAGGCTTCCCTTCCCCGGCCATGCAGCAGTGAGGAGAAAGGTGGTGAACCAGGATCCGGGGTGCCAGTGCCCAGAGACAAGAGCTGCCATCCAGGAGCAGATTGGAAAAAACAGCATGTATGAGAAGAGAGCTTGCCAGTACCAGCTTCCAGGCAACTCTGCACAGCTGTCCCTAAAGCCCACAGGAGATATTGGCGCTCAGCACCTTGTGAGGCCAGATCCTGCTTGAGCCCTCCATCGCCCAGAAGGACAGGCAGGCTGTGAGGGCAGAAGAGTGTGGTGAAGTGGCTGCTGTCAGGCTGTGCTTGCACACTGCAGAGCCAGACTCTGCACCTTCTCACAGCATTTTTTCCCGAATCCCCAGCTTAGCATTAATGGTTCTTCTGAAATTTCAAAGCCTCCTTTGGCCTGTCACTTAGTCATTACAAATTAACTTCATCATGCAATTACTGTAAGGTAGTCTGACATGCTGAAGGAAGGCAGATTTCAATTAGGTATCAGGAAGACATTCTTCCCTGTGAGGGTGGTGAGGCCCTGGCATAGGCTGCCCAGAGAAGCTGTGGCTGCCCCCTCCCTGGCAGTGTTCAAGGCCAGGTTGCATGGGGCTTTGGGCACCCTGGGCTAGTGGAGGGTGTCCCTGTCCATGGCAGGGGAGTTGGAACTGAAAGATTTTAAGGTCCCTGCCAACCCAAAGCATTCTATGACTCTTTGGTTATTGTTTTTCTGTATTTAAATAGAGTATAATGGCATTTATTTAGTGTTAAATAATAATTTTCCCTAGTGGCTGCTGTAATTGATAAGATCCATTATCAGATAATTTGCACGGTTTCAAATTTACATTTGTCTAAATAGCCTTATTTTTCTGTAAATGTAATGTGGGGGGAGGGTGTCTGATCCAGCAAGAATAATTTGTTGCCTATTTGGGATTAGTCCCTTTAGATACCTTTTCTGCAAACAAGGCTTTTGTTCTTGGCTATGAACTCTTGAAACTTTCACTCTTTAAGTGGGTCTGACAAAATTAATTACCTGCTATCAAGCCCAAGCAATTAGATTAAAATTAGTATTTCTCACGGGGTTTTGATGGTATTAACTTTAAAAACATTATCACTAGGAAATACCTGGTCAGTTAATAATGGTTGCTGTTGCCCCTTACATATTGTCTTAAATAATTGTGGGTAAAATGATGGCTGAATTTGATTGACAGTAGCAGCCAGGAGAATGGTCTAACTGTTAATTCTATCCTGTTCCAGAGGCAAATGTAAAAATGTCTGGTTGCTTTGCTTTTTTCTTTGTCTATTTATATTAGGATGGAGGGGAAAAAAAATCTGTATTTTATTTATTTTTTTCCAAAAACATCTAACATACTTGTTTAGAATTTCTCTGAAAGTCTTTTGATATCAACAGTGGCATGATTTAAAATAGAAGATAAGGATTTGATACTCTTGACTAGATGACCAAGCTAAGGCACACACGTTGTTTTCCAAATCAGAATAAATCTGACTTCTCCATTTTTCAGTAAATGGCAGCATTTAGAATATTAAATCTTAAACACTTTGCTTAGATACAAAATCAGAGCTCATAGCTGTTTCCTTAGAGATTCCTTCAACACTTAATACTCCCAAGTTAGTACAACCGTGGTTTGACACATCGCTGAATGAACTGACTCCTAACAGAATGTAAACAAATGCTTATACGTGAGCACTGACTGGTGCCACCCCAAAACTCTATGCTCCATTTCATGAGTTGCCTCAGTTGAGCTGTTACTCTGATATATTTTTTATGCCAGGCATTCAGAATGAAAGAAGTGAGGACAACCTTGGTAGCTTCTTTCACAAATGAATTTCCTTATTATATATCAATTAGATTTTATCCTGGCAGAGTAGAACAACTTATTCAAATCTTCATCTGACCTTTACATACATCACTAGTGATTCTAAGAGACACCACTTCATTCGTTTAGCAGCATGGATTAGGACCTTATTGCAATGCTTTGGCAAAAGATAAGAAGTATTTTCTCTACTCCACAGAGCTGTTGATGTGTAAGTAGCTAGTGTGATTTATCGGGTATGTGTACCACACAAATGAGAGGGCAGCATAAAGCAGCGTACCCAGGGAACAGACATGGGTAACCCAAGAGTCAGTGGGATCCTGGGGTGCATCAGGAGGAGCGTGGCCAGCAGGTCTAAGGAGGTGATCCTGCCCCTCTACTCTGCCCTGGTCAGGCCCCACCTGGAGTATTGTGTCCAGTGCTGGGCTCCCTGGGATAAAAAAGACAGGGATCTCCTGGAGAGTCCAGAGGAGGCTATGGAGATGATGAAGGGCCTGGAGCATCTCCCCTGTGAGGAAAGGCTGAGTGAGCTGGGACTGTTCAGTCTTGAGAAAAGAAGACTGAGGGGGGACCTAATTAATGTTTATAAATATCTTGAGGATGGGATGCAGGGGGAAATGGCCAGCCCCTTTTCAGTGTCTGTGGGGACAGGACAGGGGGCAATGGCTGCAAGTTGGAGCACAGGAAGTTCCACACCAACATGGGGAGGAACTCTTCCCCAGTGAGGGTGCCAGAGCCCTGGGACAGGCTGCCCAGGGGGTGTGGAGTCTCCATCTCTGGAGATATTCAAGACCCATCTGGACGCCGACCTGTGCAATATGAGCTGGGGAGCTGCTTTGGCAGGGGGGTTGGACCCGGTGATCTCTCGAGGTCCCTTCCAACCCCTCTGATTCTGTGATTCGATGACACGAGAGAAGGGATTTGTAGCTAGCTGGATCCCATCTCTCACAAGCTGCACATCAAACCATGAATTCCTTCTGTGGCTCCTGGTCCGTGACTGGTATAAGCCATGCATAAGGCAGGCTGAGCAGAAAGCTGTCTGCAGCCCAAAACCTGGGGAAAGGAGAGGGTGATAAAAGAGTCTCCAAACCCATCAATTTTCAGTGTATGGCTTTTAACACCAATAATCATGATCCAATGCTTTCCAAATTCCTGCTTGAATTATTATCATCTGTTTCAGTGCCAACTTCTACAGCTCCACAGGGGTACAGGGACCACTTCTGGATCTACCTCAGAGGGCTCAGTCTGCACACTGCAGGGCTGGCTGGCACACTGGGCACAAGAGCCATCATATCAGGGGATGTACAGCCTGGATGGGTTTCGTATAGCATAGACAGTCTGTTCCCCACAGTGGGAAGTTTATTTTCATCAGGATGATCAGCATTGCAGGGCTATTAAACAAAAAGGATCAGTGGTTACTGTCATAATGTTCCAAATCTTTGGTCTCATGAGTGAGATTTAGACCTATTTTTACCCTTTTTGTCTTTCTTGCACTGAAGTAATGCATGTAAGCCCATCATTTGAACAAAGAAAGTCTGGCAGAAGGAAAAGGTCTCAATGAAGGAGCTGCAGCTGCAAGGCTGGTTGAAATACAGTGATGTGGGTACCATCTGGCCAGCCTTTCCCTCACATAGGTCTGAATGAACAACTGAACTCCAGCTTCACATCACACAACAATGCTAAGTGACACCCAAGAAGGGTACAAAATTACAGGTCAATAGCCTGCACCTCTAAAGGGAAATTAGGAGTAAGGGAATAAGGTAGTAAAAGCAGAGACAGAGAATGAAAAGGAAGATTCAGAGTAGGAAAAAATATTTATCATGTTAATAGCCAGAAATTGTTTTAGCAAAATTCCTCTTCATTATTTTTGTATGCTTTTTCCTCTTAAAAGGAATTTACCAATTCTCCCTCTCTCCAGCTATAAAATAAATTATGAATTGTAGGCAAGACAAGCTGTATCACTTCCAGTGGGTCTAGTTACACTCAGTCCCAATATACAATAGCATTCAAACATTTTCTCTTTTGCCATGCTTGAAGAGAGCATTCCCAGTCTGATCTCAAAGTCAGCCAACAGTGTCCTGCCCGGGCATGGGGAAGTGTGAGGTGGTTCAGGAGAGCTAGGAGGAACTGGCATGCATTTGGCTTGTGGGTTTGTGGGGAAATGGGATGAAGAGGGTAAATTTGCTTTCCTTGGTGGGCTCAGAAGTTGAGAAAGGGGAACAAGGCAGCTTTTGAGGGAGCAAAAACCTAATGCAGGAGAACTGTGAGTCCCCCTACATATGGGCTACAGAATTTGGGGAGGGCTTTTTCCAAAAGCTGCCAAGCCATTGCTGGTCTGCAGATCTGTACCCCCAGAGTGAGCCTGTCTGCACACCAGGCCCAGCTCTCATGCTCAGGGAGTGGTGGGCACAAAGTGAGGCTGAGGAGAGAGTACATCCACAGCATGTTGAAGAGGGGCACAGGCTTCATTGACAACAGGGAGAGGTCTGTCACATCCAGGGAGCAATATCTGCACTGGGCTTGCATTGACAAAATGAATTTGTTTGGTTTCATGGCAGACCAGAATGAAGAAATACCTAAAATCAGTGAGTCTCCAGAGCCTGTGTCGCTGGCTGATGCCTCAGCAGAGAAGGCCACACAAGGTTCTGACAGTGACCTAGAAGTGGAAGGTGAGTGTTTGCTGACCATCTTCCCTCATTAGCCTTTTCCTTACAGTCAGAGCTGTACCTACCAACAAAAGGTAGGTATCCAAAATGAAGATCAAGGACACAACCCTGACAGGGTCCTGACAACCATGTGTAATCTGGCAATCAGTAAAGGCAAGGGGGAGAATGAATATCCCTTTGATATCAGTCACCTGCCTCCAACTGCTTTCTATACTCCATGGCTATTCCTTTGTTCCTTCTCTCCTCTAGTCCTTAATAACCAACACTTCCAACAGCCCGCTGCCTGGGAAGCAGGAGCAGCTAGCTGCAACCAGGGATGGGACTGAGGCTCTGTTTGTGCACTCCTGATGAAACACTGCATAGCAATTGTGGTCTGCGTACCATAGGTTTGCCACAACTGTCCTAGACTTTTCTGGTGGCTCTTCTCTTTATCTTTTGCCTGGTGAAGGCAGTCCTCTGGCTAAATAAGTCTTTGAACTCGTTTTTGTAACAGTAGGATTTGTCCATAATTTAAGATGAGAACTTTTAAACTTGGTATAAATGGAAGGACAATCAAAACCCCTAAGAATGCAAGAACAAAAGACTGTTTTGTTAGCGGCCTCAGACTGAACTGGAAAATGGCTTTGATGAGAGGGGAATTTGTCTGGAGGTCAGACCATTGGATGCGTATAACAACATGGAGAAATACGAGCTCTTAAGTATGGGGTTTGATGAAGGAATTCCAAATGACAGGTTTTTTATGGAAATACCATTGCCAGCTGCACTGATCTGTCTCACTGCAGCTGTGTCAACAACACCCAATGGCCAAGATAAGAATGCTGGGATTCTTTCTGCTGGTTGTAAGCCAAAATGTTCTGAGCTGCTCTAGCTCAGCTGGCAACATCAGCTGTGTGCTTCAATTAAGATTTTTTTCTTTTTCTGAAGATGAAAATGGTTTTGCCTGATGTCACAAATTCACCCAAGAAAGCTTTAGTCACGTTGCAGGCTGGTGAGAAGCTGCAGCAAGTCACCTGCAGGAAGCAAGGAGTTACTCTTGGAGGTCTGGGGTAAAGGCATGGGGAGAATCAGGAGGTGATAAGCCTTTAAGAGTAAAACCCTACTGTTGTTGCATAGTGTTACTTAATTTTATTAATTTACTTAAAAGAGGAAGAACACTGAATGCATCATTCATCAATATACTTTTTCTCTGTAGATCCTGAGAAGACCTTTGTGGGCATTACAGGCATAGAACTGTACTTGGAAGCATGCAGGCTGATGGAGGTGGTGCCTGTCTCACACTTTATTCAGAACTTGGCCAAGCCTTACATAAACCTGAACCACCGTGGTCTAGGACCTAGAGGTGTCAAAGCCATTGCTATTGCTCTTGTGGTAAGTAGGCAGGAAGAGTCGGGCCACGGTTCTCAAAAACAACAGACATTTTAAGCCTCTCTCAGGCCTGGAAGCCTTGCCTGAGTACACCATGTGGGAGAAAAAGTCATGTATATAGGAACTCTGAGCATTCCTAATGTTTCCCATCCCCTGCACAGGAAAGTCTTGTGTGGCAACTTTTGGTCTTTGCTGGAGTCACCCCCAAGAGCAAACTGATGCTCCCACGAGACACAAGTCCCCAGTGCTCCTAAACCCTGCAGGGCCAGAGGTAGGGCTAGAGGGATTGATAGCCCCCACTCTGGGTTCTGCATAGGGATGTGCTACACTCACTGATGGACAGGCCCAAGATGCCTGAATTGGAGCTGGGATTTGAATCTGGGTCTCCAGGCTGGCAGAAAGCAACAGAAAGCCTTACCCACTCAAAACCTCTCCAGAAAAGCATCTCTTTTGTATGACAGTTCCCACTGCCATGGGTCTGTCACGTACCCTCATCACTGCTCAGGACCTGCAATGCTTCCTGAGGTTTGGAGGAAATGTCCAGTGTTTGTTGAACTGAGGAAACTATCCCATTCATTAACTTCTCAGCAGTTTTCATGCCTCTTTGTTTACCTTTGTGTCTTCCCAGTCCAACGCAACCATCACCCATCTAGAGCTGGAAGACAACTGCATCCTGGCAGAAGGAGCTATATCCATAGCAGAAATGCTACGAGAGAATTCTTCCCTTCAAGAACTGGTATCAAACCTGATGTAGTTTGTAGCCAAAACTATTGCTCACTACATTCAATCATCTGGAAGAAAATCAATCTGTTCCACTACAATTTTAATCAAATAATCATTTTTTTTCCGGGCAAAAACACTGACATTCTCAAAGTCATGATATTTTATGCTGCTCTACTTTTAAAACATACAAGCTTCTGAAAGGCAGAAGTGTGCATGTGATGGCAATCTGGTGTGTCTGGAACTGTTCTCTTCATTAGCAGATGTGACAATAATTACCATAATTAAATCTTTTGAGTTCATGCTTAGCCAACAGAAAGTGTTTGGACAGGAACTTTCATTCTCCAGTATGACATGGGGAAAGTTTTCCAAATTGATTAAGGGAATAATGCAAAACTTTCAGGTAGAAATGGGTTTTTTTGATATGAAACTGGGGTATACAAAATGCATTTTGCTATGCTATGGGATCTGTGTTGCACTGGAAGAAAAGATTCTTGGCAAAATGACTCCTGGTTCACTGAAGACAAAGACCCATGTGAAACTGATGGCTCTAGGGCTTTACACCTGCTAGGAAGGATACAGGGTTAAGCACACCTATAACTCACACTAATTACTGTCTGGCTAACATTTCTCGTGTTGCTTGTCTTGCATTATTCCCTTGATATCTGGGGCATTAATAAGATAATAAATCTGATTTATTCTTTAGACTTATCCTTCTTATCTTCACTTCTTTCTTCCCAGAACATCTCCAATAACCACCTAGACACAATAGGAGCTGCAGCCATTGCTGGTTTGCTTTTGGACAATGTGTCCTACCTCCATGCTCTTCAGCTCTCAGGTGGGCTGTGTGCACTTAAACATTGATGGCAGTGGAAGTGAAATACCACGTGTTTCATTCCAGTCTCTCATCCTGTGAATATTAGTCAGACTATGGACAAAATCAATCTCTCAGCTGCATCTCTGCTGGGAACCCAGAGTAACAGTGGAAATCTAGATTGATAGTAATGTGATTAAGTATTTGGCCAGCTCAACCTCCAGCACTTCTAAAAAACAGTCCTTTATGAGAAACTCAGATAATTGCTGGAGCATCTCCCACATCTTGGGGTAATTCTGCTCTTTGAAGTGAAGTGGAATAGTGACTAACTTCTTACATCCCAGCACGGGCAATGATCAGGTTCTGCCTAAAAGCACAGCTTCCTCCAGACCCCATCACAGCACCAAGGAAGAGATCAGTGCACCGTTAATCTACTTTTCTTCCCCAGGAAACAACTTTGGTGATGAGGCTGCACCATTCTTTGCTGAGGCATTAATGGTGAGTTACCTGAAATCCAAGGTCATTTGCAGCCCTGGCTGTGCAGCAGACTCTCCTCATCTTGAAACTGCTACTCACTTGGCATGATTTCACTTGGCAATGCCCATATGATTTCCTGGCATAATTTCTCTAAGTGCCTCTTGCTTACATCAGAAATGAGAGGCTGGGAGGACGCAGCACAGGGTGGACTGCATCAACATTTTCTCAGGACAGCTGTGCAGGTCTGGCTGAGAAACAAACCTTCAGGACTGTGTAACAGAACAACATCTGGGTGACAAACATCTTCAAGAAGCATAAGTAACCCAACTTCATGTAACTCTGCAATTCTCCAGTAAAAATAGGACTTGCTTGACGTCGCTGGTTAGTTCCCATCTCAAAGCTTCTGCATCATTTGGCAGCACCAGAAGCTGCCCTCCAGCAAAGGCCTTGACCTGGTATCAGAAAGTTGGTCAGGGTACACTGGTGGGAGTGAAACAGGCAGGAACAGAGCCACAGGATGTGTTGCAGGCTGGAGGTGAGCTGTGTGAGGGCAGTTTGTGCAACACGAGGTCCCATTGCTTTTGATGTTTTGGGAAGGTAATCGCTGTGATGTTATATGCCTGAAAAAGTTGTTTTGGGACACTCAGTGCTGCAATCTCTGTGCTGATGATCCCCCATGCACTGAAGATTTTGGTGTGGCTGATATACCTCTGTTTCATCTTCATGTGGGGGCCTTGGCATGACATCTGCTTGCAGCTGGCTGGAAGACCCCATTGTCTCTGCACATTTGTCTCTCTGCAGGGCAATTACAAAGTGAAGGAGCTGGACCTCAGCCACAATGAGTTCTCTGAGAAGGGAGGACAGCTCCTGGGACAGATGCTCGGTAATTTAATTTATTACTCCTGCAAAGCTAGGAGAACAGGCACTGGGGGACTGGATGGTGTCAGCACAGTGAACATGTGTTTCTTTCTCCAGTAAAAATGCCCCATGACCTGGTGGGTAGTACAAAGGACAGGGAACGCAGATTTAGAGCTTCCTGCCTGGTCCACAGGCCCACCCTCATCACCACAGGTGACTCTAGCAACTAATGTATCAGAACAAAAGTGCAGGATGAGAAACCAGAGTAACAGAGCAGCCTGTGTCAGAGAGAAGGTAGCTGAAAGAGAAGTCCCTCAGGGAGCAGAAAGCAGAAAATTGCATTTTGCTGGAATCTAATAGGATCAGAACTGTTGGCTGTTTTAAGCTTTTGATTGCAAACTTCAGGAGTGATTTCAATTTTTCTTAAGTAGCCCAAACCCTAATGGTTTGAGCCATTGCACAGCAAGCAGCAAAGGAAACAGATTAAGAAGAAATAAAATTAAGCTGCCTAATTTATCTGTTCAGAGTGAGATCCAGAGTGTGCTAGTAGTCCTAGAGAGGGAAAGCAAGCAAAACAATTACAGTCATTCTGTAATCTCAGGGGCTGTTAGTGCAGCAGGAAAGACTTGCATGGATATCTGACAGCTCTTCTTCCCCCAGTATGTCCAATACATCCACTACCATAATGGCCACAAAGTGTGTGCTATGAGCACCCCATGTTCCTTGAGCATTTCAGGGACACAGTACCTTAGGTTTAATTAATGCTTTGCTGCTTCTGGTTCAGTATATGTTCACTGATATGTATCTCTTTCTAATTACAGTCCATGTCTTTAAAAAATGGATCAATTAAAACTGCAGTGAGGCCAAGGCTCTGTGCCCTGCCTCAGACAAGCCTGCAGGCAATGCAAAGATCAGTAGGAACACTTATGACCTTACAGGCCAAGAAAAATGCCTCTCCAAAATTAAAGGTCTTACAGTTCTTCTTCCAGCTCACTCGAGACAGCAGCAGCAGAGATTACTGCAGAATCTGTCACTTTTCTGCTTTGTTTCTTAAAGGAATATTTTTAAGTCAGCTAAACTCACCATCTGCCTCCACCCAACCTCCCATCCATGGAAAATCTGGATGAGAAATTCCCTCTGAGAATGAGAAGCAAGTGTTGGCAGCGAGTTCTGCCCCTCCCAGTGTCGCAGTAGACACAAGTGAATTCACACATACCCTGCTCTAAGTAGAACTTACACCATGAGGTGTGCTGTGCATGTGAATTGGCACTGGCACACGTACAGCTGGGCACAGCTACCATATGAAGCTGAATTCCTCTCCTCTGCTAATCAAACATATGCAGGGGGAGTCTTGATATTTTGGATGTGGCAAGGAGAATCCAGCCGTTTTTCACAGTGAGAAAACAGCCAGTGCCTATTAATACAGGCAATCCTCCCTCTCTCTACCTTCCTCCTTCCAAACTTGTTAAGCCAGGAAAAAAACCCCTGTGTTCCCTTTCTGCTTGTGATCAGCAGCCCATTCTCTGTTCTTTGGGTGCTGTGGACAGGAAAGACTCTGTAGATAGAGGTTCCTCTTACTGCAATCAATGAAGGCTGTTGCTGAATCCATGGCAAACTTTCTCTTAGTCCCCATGTGGGTCAGCAGCTGTGTCCAGACCATTCTTCATAAGCTAACATCTCAGTTTCTCTCTCCTAGCCACCAACGCAACACTGCAGATTCTGGACCTGAGCTGGAACCACCTGAGGATGAAGGGGACAGTAGCACTGGGCGCAGGTCTCCGGGTAGGAAGGCCCCTGTATTGTGATACCCTTCACACCCAGGAGCTGGTCAAAACCCTGACTGGGGAGTCACATCCCTAAGGTCTGAGCAGGATTCAGTAGCTCTAGCAAGGCTCTTCAACTGACAGAGGCAGCGAGCACCAGGAGAAAGACAAGAGCAGTGAGTAGGTCTGATGAGTTACATGGATAGAGAACCCTGGTGACATTGCAGAGATGTTGGATTCATTAGAGCTGCCTGGGTGTGACTTGAGGGTTGCTCCTATCCCAGCCAGGCAAGAAAGGGTATAGTGGTACAGAAGATGGGCATGCAGTAGCTAAGATCTCTCTTCTCTCCCTGGAGGGCAATGCTGCACTGAAAATACTCAACCTTTCTTGGAATGGCATTGGCAATGAGGGAGCACTGGCCCTAGGAGCAGCTCTCAAAATCAATAATATCCTGGTTCACCTGGACATCAGCAACAACCAGATCAACAACGAGGGAGCCAAGAAGCTCTGCAGGGGCCTTGAAGTCAATGAAAAACTCAAAATCCTGAAGGTAAAATAAAACCCAGGCAGGCCTGGAGGAATAAAGGGAGGGAGCAGAAAGATCTGAGTCAGGAAGGACAGAAGGCAGAAGTGAGCTGTCTGAGCTAGAACTGAAGGCAATTAGTATTGCTCTGGGTTGAAGGTGAGCAGAGTGGAAGGAAATTCTATCCCATTAATTTCTTCCAGGGCAACTAAATTGTACTGTTCCCTCAAAATATATCCCAGGGACTGGTCTGGCATAACCCCACACGCATTTCACCCCAATGGGGTAATGATTTGCTAAAAATTTATTCAAACACAGGAAAAAACATCATTGCCATGTCAGGGCAATGCCACAGCAATACCTAAACAACAGGAGTATTATCAAGTCCTAGAAAAAGAAAGCCAAAGCTGCCTGCTAGTAAGCCAGGGATCAATGATCCTGGAAACACCAAAACTGAATGACCAGCCAAGCTGGCTTCACAGGTTAGGGTTGAGAACTAACATGCCTTCTCAAAATAAAATCCTTCTCTAGTAATTCAGTTCAGAAAAGTCACCTTGCTTATGAGCTGCACGCTCAGCTAAAGCCAACATCACCACCCCAAGAGCCTGCACACACAGCAGTATCATGATTGAGGGCATCTTTAAAGCTGTTCATGTAGGCCTGTCTTTGGACACCCCGTCCTTGTAAATGACTGCACCCACACCAGTCTTTGGGTCTGCTGTTTTAGATTATACAAATACATGTGCCTAACTGCCTTGCTCTTAACCTGGCTACAGGCAGGGTCACTAGGTCACATCAAGGCATTGCTCTCTCTGTAGCTGCACAGATTATGTTAGGAGCTGGTAACACATAGGACTTAAAGGGTGACATGTCTTCTGCTGGCCAATGTTAACCAAGAAAGTTTTCCATGGAATAGTGGGAGTGGGGACTGCACAAGGTGGGGGAGAGGTGATGCTCACACACTAAGAGATGCACATGGCAATGCCAACCCCATAACAACCTTGTATGCCAGAGGTAGCTGATCAGCCTGAGCTCTGATCTGCCAAGAGGAGCCAAGGGTATTGGAAATGTCCTGAGGAGCAGACTCCCACCCAAGGGGACCCTACCAGCAAGCACACATTCAAATGCAGCCCATCTCCCCAGCCTCTCCCGATCAGATGACTGAACAGGATCCACATCACACACTCCTGAAGGACAGATGTATTCCCTGTGTGTGGAATTTCACACAAGGAGCCAGAGAGAAGCTGAGAAATCAACTCTGCTGGTAATTGGCATTGCTGAGTTTTGAGGGACAGAGGCAAGAGATGGTGAGATAACAGACAAACCCACCAAAAGGGACCACAGTTACTCCACAGCCCTGCTGAAGAATGGGAAGATAGGGTCATCTTTGAGGTTACAGCATGCCTTCTTCCAGGTATGAAGTCCTCATTCTCACCATGTCTGGATCTATGTCTCTTCTACCACAGATGGCTAATAATCCCCTGACCATGGAAGGTGCCACCGCGCTTGTCACATCTATCAGTAAGAACCCCAACTCCATGATGGAGGAGATCAACATCTCAGTAAGAGCTTATGTGCTGGAAACCCTCCAGGACCTTACACTATACATTTTTAGGAACCGGGTGGATCACAGTGCTGCCCCTTTCCAAAACTGGTTTGAGACTTGCCGTTTGTTTCATTTATGCACAACCATTGGTAAAAACAGGCTACTATTTGGCAGCCCTTCTAGAAGCCATGTGGAAACTATAAGGCTTTGGTCTAGCTCTGGAGAGAGTTGCCTGTACTATCACCACATTCCACTTCCTTCCTTTTTGCAATAGCAGAACAAGGAGTGAATTCCCACCAGAGGATGAATTCTCTTCACCCCCTGAGCTGTCTCCCTCCAGAGTAGCCTAACATGCTGGGTTCTATGAAGTGCTTTGATACCCCGTCAGTATGTTGGAGGAATACAAGAAGGTGGATGCTTCAAGGCATTAAAAGGAAAGCAATTTCATTAAAAAAGAAAAAAAATTAAAAATCCAAACCCCAAACAAACAAAAAACCTACTTAAAAGGAAGGGGGAAAAAATCAGAGAGGCCAAATCTTAGTATGCTGCTCTGTAGCAAGTTGGGAGCAGACACAGACTGTTGTAACCTCATGTGCTGCTTCAAAAATGGAAGACCCAGAAATGTTTCTGTGCTCCTGGGTGAGGGCAGGGGTTTCATTGCAGATCAACAGTGGGGAAAGGGCTAGGCACACATCAGTCTGGTCCTGGCCTTCCTATCCATGCATTGGTGCATCATGGGAGCAGTTACAGGAGGTGTCAGGGGCCTCAGGGCCCTCCATCCACCTTTGGGAGCACTGTGATTAAAGAAAAGAGCATTTTCACAAAGATTAGGTTTGGGACTTGGAACACAAATAGTATGTTCACACTTGAAAGAGGCTTAAAAAAAGTTCATGGGCAGTTTTGGAGCCTCACGTACTTGGCTTGTATCTAAGTTCCAATCTGCTTGTGTTTCTTTGTCCTGTGGTTACTAAAACAAAGCAGAATAAATAATATTAATCTGTGGTCTTTCCCGAGTATCAAGGGCTTTCAACAGAGATCATCTGAAGAACAGCCGTTCCTCTAGGACAATTTTCCCTGCATAAATTAAGATCAAAGAGAATTATTTGCCAAATCTGCCAGGAGCCAGGCCTCATTCTGCAAAGTAAAACTAAAACAGGCTGGGGGAGGGTGGTAAGGGACTTGCATTACAGTGCAGTACACTGCAGTTCATTACAGTACACTGCTAGTTTTGTTACTAACAACCTAAACAACTCATAAACTTGTAAAGCGTAATGTATTTAGCTAAATTCTGAGAAATGAAAGAAATTATTGAAGTGCATTTATTTTAAAGGAGGCACTCAAGAAAATTTGAGGCAAAGAGTTAATTAACATTAAGAATCTTCAATCCCACCTAAATCTCACTATGAATCTCTGCCTTATTGGGTTAACAGATGCTCTCTTCACCTCACCCTTCAAAAAGTCTGAATTACCTGGCATTTTCATACCTCAGTGGCATAAATTTATAAAAACATGTCTGTATCCCAATCAAATGCTTCTTGGCAAACATCTAATCTGTCTGGCAGACTTCACTCCACCTGTGATGTAGAGGTCTTGCATCCCAGTTCAGAGTATTTGCAATGATACAGCTGCAAAGACCTTGCACTATCTTAAACCTTTAAGAAATTAGTGAAGATTTTAATCTTTTATAGGGAACTTAAGGGAAGACATAAACAAAAACCTTTTCTGCCTTTTCCTAGTGATAACTGCTTGTCTTTAAAGAATGAATTAGTGTCTCTGTAAGAGGCGTTTCCAGTAAGATCATCTCTAGAGACCTTTGCCTGAGTTTGACAGCACTAGCAAAAGCGAAGCAGCTCATTGCTTCTGACATTTCTAAGCATGACTGTTCCCCACATTCCTCTCATAATCTACTCTTTATAGGGTTTCAACTTGCAGATACTACCAGAATTTTATAGCAGCCACAAATCAAAATAGCCAGCACATGCCCACCCACCCCCATCATGGTGTGTTAGGCCAGACATGGTGCTTTGGAAATGCTGCTGGCTTTCTCATGGGGTCAAGTCCAGGCTGGGAAGCCTTGGAGAGAGCTGGCAGCCAGCAGAGCCAGCTCAGGCTCTCCTGTGATGCATTCCTAGGGCTAGGACAGTGTGTGCATGGTGACATAGTGAATGGCTTCTTCAGAGTCACTCTGCATCCAGAAAACGCAGCTGTACCCAGACTTGTTCAAGATTGTCTTCAAGCAGCAACAGTCAGAGCTCACCACATGGTAGATCATCAGCATCTAGATGGATCCTAAGAACAGTAGTTCTTCAGCTTCTAAAAAGAAGCTGTAAAAATGCATTGGAATTCAGGAAAAAAATACAGTGTTTGATGCCTTGGGAAGTTCCCACAATGGCAGGGAACAGAAGCTTTCCTGAATTTCCTGAACTGCCTTGAATTTTCCAACAATTAAATATATAACTAAGATAATACATGAACAGTTCCCCTGTCATCATGGGTATGGACAGAACTGTGATCATAGTTTTAAAAGCTCAGTCAAGGCCACAGCAAATTTGTCATCACTTCAATTTAGAAGAATCAATTCCTGACAGGAATAACATTTGCATTGACAGAGAACTTTCTAATATCCAAAACACCCTAAACCAGGACATTGTGCTGCTGGCCATTCTGTAAGGGGTAAAACAGGAAACTCAGAGTGTGAGCACTGAAATGCTGAGCCATCACTACCCTGTTTGAAATTCACAGGAAAAAACCAATCTCAGGCCTTGTACTGCTGACTGGAGCCTCCTGTTAGGGTTACACAATGAAACAGAGCTTGACCAAAAGGTCTTTTCATCTGGAGGCACCTGGACCCTTCCCAGACAGGTGCATCTTTCTTGTCTGGGCTACAAAGCTACAGTGTTGCAGACACTAATTCTTTTAGGCCTTGGAGGATTGTTTGAGGGTTTTTTTCATTTTTGCAGAACACTGTGGCACATTTTGGCCATTAACTGCCCATCTTAACTGAATGGAAAGGAGACCCATCTGGAACTGTCTCAGGGATGAACATGAATCACTTGAATCACCTAACATAAGAGGTCTTTGGCGTAGATATTTACCTGAGGAACATCTACCTTGCATTAAGCTAATTTCTACATCAATCACTAGAACTTTTTCTATCTCAGACATGGGAAAAGAGAAAGAAGAACACTTATTTAGGGTTTGGCCACCATGGGCTCCCTAAAAGTGAAGAGCAGGCATAGGAGAAGGGACCACCCTTAAGACAGAATGGATAGTGTGGACTTTAGATGGATTTTTGACTACAAACAAGTCTTTGTTGTTCTTTGGGTATCAATGCTGACTGCATTTTCCTTCCTCCTACGTACCAGAATGTGTTGGTGAATGAAACTTTCATCAAGTTGCTGGATTTGGTGTGTCAAACACATCCTGAACTAGATGTCATCTATGATAAGGTTGAAGGCTGTATCACCAAGGTCCCCAGGCTGTATCCAAGTCCTATGAAAGTGATTCAGGTGAGCTAATGAATTTGGGTCCATAGCTCTCCTGTACACAGTACATATGCTCCAAGCACTTGGAGGGATGGAAGTTGGAAAGAGTAAGCTTTCATCCAAGTGGGAAATTCAGCCAGGTTCCTTCAGAAAAGTACATTCACAAAGACTGTTACAAAGTTCACATATCTCAGTCCACGCAGACTGACCAAGCAAATCCTTTGATTTTCTATAGAAACCTTGGGATCTGACAACACTGGGGGAAAAAAAACCAATTTGGATAGATGTTTGCTCACTGTGTAAAACAAAATGAGTGTCCATCTTCATCACAAGCCCACCACAATAGCTGACTTTCATAGAACCCTTCACGGACAGCTGTGCTTTGCCATCAAAATTAATGTGCTTCATAAAAGTAGGATACGGTATTACAAGCAAACACTGCCCTAAGTAGAAAGTACTTAGCTTTTCAAGGTCTGTCATTTCTACGAAGAGCAGCAGATGGTGCTGTCCTCCTTGCTGGAAGGCAATGCAAGCACCTGAGCATTGCTGAGTTAAATAACACATTTGCACTGCCATCTTCACTGTTTCTGAGGTGCTGTGCAGATTTTTAGCTAAGTGGGTGAGCCTTTGCTGTAGACAGGGATTCAGATGAACTTCAGCAAAGGCTTGGGCTGTTAGCTCACATCAAAGAGCGCTGCTGTGCTTCACAGCTAGTGAGGCTCACATCAGCACACTTTGCAGGTTTTAACAGCAGTCATGGTACACAGATGTGTCCCCATTCAAACAGATGTGTCCCCATTCAGAGAAGAGCAACTAAGGTGATCAGAGTTCTGGGGGAGAGGATTGTCTCTGGAATAGGCAGCCCAGCCAAGCTCTTGGGATGAAGACCAAATAACCACACGCAATTTTCAGAAGAAACAGGATTACTACTGAATCTTGTTTCAAGGTAGGGGGAGAAGCAGGTATAACTGAGAAGAATGGGATTAACCAGAACAAAAGGGGTTTGTTCTGACAATAGGGTGGCTGCACAAGGAGCTACAGACTCATATATCTCAGTGACAGGGTGAGTAAAGGCAGGGTGACAGATACAAGAATAAGGGGAGAGCTGGAGGCAGGTATCAGTGGCTGTTTCATAGTTATGCCCATGTTTTATTTCTGCTTCTCTTAGAACTACTTGAAAGAGCACAACCTACAACTCTGGGACTTTTTTAGGAATATTGATAAGGATGGAAACATGAAGATCCCTGTGGCAACCTTCCGGAGAGCTATGATGCAGGTATGCCCCTGAAAGCACAGCCAGGATGCTCTTCTGTCAGGGTACTGCTCTGAGGAAACCCCTCTGCCACAACAGAGCTACCAGTCAGCCTTGCTGGGGACACTGTTCAGACTAAAAGGCTAAATTCACCTATTGCAAAAGTTGAACCTTGAATAAAAGTTCAACCCAACTTTTAAAAGAGACCCAACACAAATTCTATGACATCAAATAAATACTACAGATGGCATCAGTGATAATGGATCAACTGTAGAGTATCACATGAGCTCCATAAAATCACAAAGGTTAGCTCTTTGTACAGGATATACAGGATCTTGATAGATATTCTGTCTTACTGCTATGGAAAAGTGAAAAGAGGCATTTAAATTGCATCTACACACTGAGTAGACAGTTCTATTCCTGCCAAAACTACCATAGTGCTTGGGATCAGTAGCAAAGGCCAGCAAGCCATGATGCCATTTAACAAAAAAATGCAAAAGATTGTTATTTTAATCCTAAAAGAGTGAAACTGTCTACCTGGCACCACTGTGGATTTTTTCCATCCCTTCTTCCATGCACCAGACCATCTGCTCACCTATTAAAAGATGCTGGCTCCCAATATGATCCAGAGCATTTTTCTGCTTGAAAATGTTCTTGCTAACACTTATCTTACCCTCTTAGCAATCAAGCATCCCACTGGCTCGAGTCCAAATCAGGGAACTAGTGCGCAGGTTAGACCCGAATCAGACAGGGATTGTGGACTACAGGTAAGTGACTCCCCTTACTGTCCTGGCTTGTCTTTTTAAAATTTGGCTCAAATCAAAAAATACCCCATATCCTTATTCACTTTAGAAGGTGAAGGGACATATATTTTTGGTCAGTCCATTCTTACCTAAGTAACGGGCAGATTGAATAACATCTTGCATGCTTGGAAGCCCTGTTAAGTCAAACTAGGAGTCAGTCTGATTTTTCTGTTTGATAAAGTTGTTGTGAGAGTGCAGGGATCTCAGTGCTGAGTGGCATTTTCATTCATGCTCATAAGCCTGTATAAGAAGCATCAGCTCATCACTGTCCTCCCCCTGAAGCCAGGGTAAGATTTGCAAAGACAGCATATCTGTGCCTTCAGACCTTTTCCTCCATCCTCAGGGACTCATTTTTCTCCTTCTG
The DNA here is from genome assembly GCA_020800305.1 of Porphyrio hochstetteri. NCBI lineage: Eukaryota > Metazoa > Chordata > Aves > Gruiformes > Rallidae > Porphyrio > Porphyrio hochstetteri. The sequence continues at coordinate 8,576,725 of CM036908.1, read as the reverse complement.
TCTGATCCTTCTTCTTAGGAGACCTAGTTTTCCCTGGAAACCCACCTTCAAACTACAGAACTTTTCATTCTCTTGAAAGTGCCTCTTCCTTAGTGCCTGTAGCGATCATGTCCAAGTTCTGAGAGCCTGAGCAGTCAGCAGCAAACTCCTTGGAGGTTGTCAGTCGCTGCAGGCTAAACCACTTGTCATTGGACCCGAAATTCCCCCTAGATTTCTTGTCAGTTCTGACATGTGACTCATCAGCTGAAAGCTCTATTAATCATGCCCAAATATTCCCATCCCTCAGCACATATTGATGGTTTAAAATTTATGCTGTAGTCTACTTTTAAGGCTAGAAGCAATGGGTCAGTTTTGCAAACGTCTTCACCTCCTAGCTTCCTAATGTTTTCAAAGAGAAACAAATAACTTTGTCAGATCTGGTCTTTGTTCCTTCTCATACACTGCTGCCATACTTAAAGCATCCACACTCAGATGACAGACAGGTCTTAGACTGGTTAATCTTCAACCGTGGAGTTACACAGGGTTCCCAAATACTTTAGGCACAAATTACAGAACTGTGGCTAAGCAGTAAGCAAATTAGGCACCGTTAAAACCCAATGGTCAGCAAAAACATCATTTGGTGCCATTAATGCTGTGAAGTTGATACATGAGGAAAAATACCAATATCTACTTTTTGTCAAGCAGCTTAGTGCATTTATAGCACTGTAGCATGTGTGGTAGTGGTAATATTCACCTTGTAGACAACAGAATAGTTGTGACCTTTGCTGTCCTTACTGTTCCCACCTTGGGCTGCTTCTTCAAGGTTTTTTCAGCAGCTTTAAGATATCTGACAGGGAAGGTTTACTTTACTAAGTTAATACTGCTTCACCTCTTTCTTTTCAGTCACTTAAAAGAGCAGAAGTCAGCACAGAATTCTGTAGAAGGGGAAACTGAGAAGAAAAAGAAGGAAGAGCCATAAAAATAAAGCAAAGCAGCAGAACAGACAGTGAAAGATTATACAAGAAATTCTGGAAGAAAGCTCAGTGACCTTGGGCTTGGGGAGGCCCAACACTGGAGAGCTCTGATAGTCTAAGTTATTGAATGCTGAAATAAAGTTGATGCTCTACACAGCAGGTCTTTATGCTGTCTGGTCCTTTTGGTTAGGGACAGAAGAGATTGGTGCTTTGGAGCCAGTTGCCAAATCAGTCCCACTCTGCATGCTGATGATGCTCAATTTATTTGCAGAGATGGAGACAAAAAGCAAGAATGGGGAAACCAAGAGAACTCCCGTTTGTATTGCCCCCTTCTGAGGGAGAGAAGATAGACAAGGAAAGACTGAAGGATGTGCCCTGCAGACAACACTACCAGGCTTAGTGGTTCTGACAGGGACTTTTGCAAGAGGAGTAGAACTAAAATCCCAAGACACTACAGCTAATGTTGCTTAAAAAGTTATGGGTAATAAGATTTGTGTTAAATATCTCCATGAGAAGAAGGGTGGAAACTGTAAAACTTTAAATGGCTGTTACTAAACTGCTATTTTTTAAACAATTTTTTTTAAAGTTTCAACAACTCTTAAGAAGGAATGAAGGCCTTGTATCTATTCATATTTATACATAAATAGAAATTACAGAATGTAAAAATACACTGGAAGTATATTTTGCCAGGTACAACTGCCAATATAGACTATACCACTGGAACTGGGAAATGCTGACCCGTCTGGGAAGACCAGCCTTCAGTGGAATGGAAAAGAAGCAGCTGGTTACCATCTGGTAGGTCTCTGTCCGTTGCCTGGCAGAATAACGGCGGGGGGAGTAAACTCTTTGAATTAGAGTTCAGGTGGCTCCAGTGGTCAGTGTGACCGGTGACATCATGGCGTTGGTATGACTGCTCAGTAGTCATCCTTGATACATGACCGACTGCTAAGCTTTAACCCACTGCCCCAGCTGATGCCTGTGACTTACGGAATTTACTTGTGATGGCAGCTGGTGTCTCCTTCACAACAGGAATTAGCTTTCCATGGCTGTCCCAAAGCACTGAGGTATCTCCTCATGGAAGCACACGCCAAACCTGCCAGGTCTTACTCCTGCACACTAAAGCTCGGGGAGGGCGGAGGAGCGGCCCCTGCCCACCATTTCACCATTCGAGCTCGCTGACTCCCGAGACAGACCCACTACCACCCCGCTCCCGTGAGGACAGGCCAGGCCCGCGGCACAGGCCGTGCCCGTGCCGGCCCCTAGGTGTCGGTGCAGGCCCAGCAGTGCGGCCAGAGCGCTGGGCCGCACCCGGCCCTCCCCTCTACGGGGGCTGAACCCCCGGGCGGGCACTCACCGGCCGTGTCCGCACACTGCTTGCAGCTCCTCTTCTACAAACTATTTCTTTGCTTCTTTCCTGAAACGCAGGAGCACCGTTTTAACTGTTGTAAGACATTCCTCCCCCATCCAGCACGAGGCTGTACGTTTTGTGCTCTATGGATCTGACTGTAGTTACTCAGCAGTTTTTGGAGGGGGCTGATGTTTAAAATAGGTCATAGAATCACAGACTGGTTTGGGTTGGAAGGGACCTTAAAGATCACTCAGTTCCACCCCCCTGCCGTGGGCAGGGACGCTCTGCTAGCCCAGGTTGCCCAAAGCCCCATCCAACCTGGCCTTGAACACTGCCAGGGAGGGGGCAGCCACAGCTTCTCTGGGCAGCCTGTGCCAGGGCCTCACCATCCCCTTCATAAAGAATTTCTTCCTCATATCCAATCTAAATCTGACGTATTTTAGTTTAAACCCATTACCTGTTGTCCTGTAACTATATTCCTGACAAAGAGTCTCTCTCCAGCTTTCTTGTAGGCCCACTTTAGGTACTGGAAGGGTGCTCTAAGGTCTCACTGGAGTCTTCTCCAGGCTGAACAGCCCCAACTATCTCAGCTTGTCTTCATAGGAGAGGTGTTCCAGCCCTCTGATTATCTTTGTGGCCTTCCTCTAAACTCGCTCCAACAAGCTCAGTATCATTCTTGAACTGGGGACCCCAGAGCTGGATGCAGTACTCCAGGTGGGGTCTCACCAGAGCAGGAAGAGGAAGAATCATCTCCCTCGACCTGCTGATCACGCTGCTTATGACGCAGCCCAGGACACAGCTGGCTTTCTGGGCTGCAAGGGGACATCACCAGGTCATGTTGAGCCTTACTCAACATTCCCAAGGCCATCTCCTTAGGGCTGCTCTCAATCCATTCTCAGCCCGGCCTGCCTTTGTGTTTGGGATGCTCACCCCATGTGCAGGACCTTGCATTTGGCGTGGTTGAATTTCATCATCTTGTATGATGTTCTTCAGTGGCCACAAATCCATTCACCACCCAGTAGCCATGCCAGTGTAAAATATCTATGCCTCTGTCTCTCCCTCAGCCCCAAGAAATCCTTTTTGGAGTTTTTTTTTCATCTTAAGAGGCATACAATGTAAATATCAACACGTGCAGCTGAGATTTGAAGCCAAGGAGCTGGGAACACACAATGATTTTGTATTTGCACAAAAAAAAAGATAAAAGAGTGGAGGTTTTTGGCATGACCAGCAACTATTGTTACCCAACAGAGGACAAGATTTACAGCATCCCAGATTTTCCTCAAAAACAAGGCTCCTGGCTTATCAGCAGGCAGATGCTCTAGGAGCAGTGAGGGTGACAGAGCACTGGAATAGGCTGCCCAGGGAGGTGGTGGAGTCTCCTTCTCTGGAGATATTCAAGATTCGTCTGGACGCCGACCTGTGCAATATGAGCTGGGGAGCTGCTTTGGCAGGGGGGTTGGACCCGATGATCTCTCGAGGTCCCTTCCAACCCCTACAATTCTGTGATTCTGTGATTCTGTGAGTCAGTTAAGCTGGATCAGGGGTGGGAAGTTTCTCACTTGGTTCCAGACTGGAAAATGTTTACGAGAGAACAATGAGATCTTGGGGTACCTGATGGCAGAGAGCAAAGGTGTGCTTCACTGTCCCTACAGCACTGTGTTTGTTCTTCAGAAAAGGGTGCACTTTGGAATGAAGGAGTAGCACATGTATACTGTTTAACATCTTTTCCTCCCCGCTGTGTCCTGGGTTTGTGTTGCCTACATTACACACGTATCTTTCTCTCATGCAGAGTCCTCTTGTGTATTAATCACGCATTACTATTCCACTTAGGTTTGCACAGAATTGGCTGCCCAACTAAACTGATTTGTCCAATTATCACCTTTAAGATTCTAGATTAGCTACAGCCATCAAAAATCTTCTCTAAGACAACAACATAATCAAATAGAGATGGGTACTGGCCTGCGGCAGGTGTGGCTTTTATTTATTTCAGTGTCCACTTAAACTCCAGGCTCAGCAGTGATGTGGCAGCTAGATTGTACCTTTACACCAGGAAAAAGGATGGTTTCTTTCAGCCTAAGAGTTTGAGCTGAAATTTCCATTCCAGAAAGGCTTGATAAATAAAAAGTATTTACTTTTCCAAACTCAAAATCAAAAAAGATTAGATCTCTGGGAAAGAACTAGATGCAACCTTCCGTCCTCCTATGTGGCCTGATGCAATTAAAGTAATTCCAAAATAGCAAAAAACTGGGAGTGAAAATTTTAGTTTGCCAAACTCACATGCAAGCAGTGTGGTGGAGGGATGTAGTTACAGTTTGTATTGTTGACGAGTCTCTCTGAGCACTCTCAGATCAATAAAGCTTTTTTAAGCTTGGCAACAGCATTTGTCCCCTTGCTGGGAATTCAGGGAAAAACTGGTAGATACTGAGCAGGGGAGGTCGGGGAGTAGAACATGAATTGCTCTGCTGATCCCCGCACCTGCGAAATGCTGCAGAAGGAAATGATTTGGCCAGCATAAATTAAGGCAGCTCTGAGACTCATCTAACATACCTCAGGAATTCAGCCTGCCAGCACAAAATTAGACAGCGCAGAAATCTGGCTGAACATAATCTTTACATCTTCCATGGCTTGTGAGAATGACAAAGCCAAGTGACATTGTCAGACCTCTTCAATATTAGAAACAAAATACCACTGTTTAAGTAACATGTTCTGAAAACACAGCATGGACACCAGAGCGGTTAATGTGTTAGCTGGTTTAGATGAACCTTTGGATCTGTTGAAGGGGAAATCATCTCTTTGTTGTGGATCTCATCCAGCAGAATGAGACCCAGTTCAGACTGATTTCCTAGGCGCCACTGCAACACTTAGAACAACATAACACTGCGTTTAAAAAGACATCGCTACTCAGAATCTCTGGAAATCTCAGAGTAAGTATAAAGACAAATGCCAACTATCTCAGCTTGTTCACGTTGCAGATCTTTGATCTGTGTAGCTGAACTGGCCTAAAGGTTTTTGGCTTTACTTTCAAAGAAGAAATCTCACAGGCTGACGAAGTGGGTGCACTGATACTAGTCCTCATCTTTTAAACTTGCATCAATAGTTTTTTTGTTCCAGTGGCTTCCCATCCACATGAGTATATCAAAAGGTGTTCAGTGTACATCAGTGGACATGCACCTTTTGCAGAGGGGCACCCTGCAGCCATGCACGAAATCAAGCATCGTGGGACTGGGAGAATGCCACACGCAATGCACTGCTCAGTGCAACTGAGATGCCTAAAGCCCCATTCACTGAGTAAAACCTCCCCTGGATTTGTCACAGAATCTGAAGAGATGATAGAGTGCAGTTTGCAAGGACAAAATTTAATTTTTTCAGCATGAGGCAGCAGATTCTGGTCAATTGACTGATGTTAATGGTTTTTACGAGGCTCTGGAAAAGGTCAAGATCATAATGGACATCTCAGTTCTTGAAAACATATGTTATGGTTGCTCTTTTCCTCTTATGTGGGTGACTCCTTATCTATCAACAATACTGAAGGCATTTCATAGTTTCTTAATCGAGAGAGCCCAGCCAAAGGATTGCATTCTGAATTTGGCCCACCAGACAAACACAAACAACCCATAGTTCATTCCCTGCCACCCTCTTTCTTGCAGGCTGCTGAGATAGCAGCTGGACACATGCCACAGGCTCTGGTAGCCTTCTCTGTTCCAGACACTTCATGAGGACCTTAGTTTCTCCACTGACATCCTATTAGCTCTGTGTCCCTCAAGGGATAAATATGCTAGACTTACAAAAAGGGGATATGATCATGGCACAGAAGGACAAGGAAATCATGTCCTCCCATATTACCTTAATCACAGGATCCTCCTTCTAGGAAACGGAGTATGTGAATTCCCTAATCTATTTGCATAGATTAAAGTGTTCATGTGATGGAGAAGGTCTCCAGAATATTGTCCTCCATAAGGGACTGAAACCAGAGCCAATAACAATCTTCCCCAGTAAGGGAAGATCAAGCCATTTCTACAGCCCTTTTTCCCAGTGGTTTCTCCCCACCTGATCCTTGTGGAGCTGGTCTGTGAGCCAGTTAGACTGGCTACATGTGCTGAGGAGGTCCAAGCAGGGCAGTTGGGGTCAGAGCCTTACTGCTGTTGTACAACTCTCAGCGTAGCTACCAGCCCTCCTCTTGAGTCACCGTGGGGGCACTAACGTGTCGATGCACCACACACTGGTTTCCCTCGGTGCCCAAGTGCCTGAGGCCCTACGCCTGGGCTTGCGTCTCCGCCGCAGAGCTGCCCCTTTGGCTGCTTCTCCTCCCTTTCCACCGAGCAGAGGGCGCTCCGCCCTCAGAAGTGGGCCCTCAGCACACTCCTGGGGTGGAACTTAACCACTGGAAGGAAAAAGTCCAGCACGCTGAGACACACACACACACACATACACACCCTGGGAGACCAAAAAAAACCCAAAACAAACCCCCAAGCTCAAAACAAACAGCGCGCTGAGAAAAGGTCTGTTGAAACCCTTGAAAACCCAGCCAGGCAACAGGCTTGTGAGGCAGCGAGGCGCGGGAGGCCGCAGCCAGGCACAGCCCCGCGCAGCAGTGCAAGGGGCAGCCCCTGCTCGGGCTCCGCGGGGCCCTTCCCCGGCCAGGGCACCTTCTCCCGCCCCGGGGCCGCCCCCGTCCCGCCGCCACGTTCCTGTGCGGTGCAGTGGAAAAGCCACAAAGCGAGCGGCTCTCTGGGGTGGGGAGGTGGGGGGGTGGAGACAGACACAGGCGGAGTCAGGGCTCAAATTCTTGAACCTTTCACATCCTTTCTGTAATTTGAAACATACTTGTTCCCATTCCAGAAACTTTTTTTTTTTAAAATTCCTTCCTTGAGGCAGTGGAAATCCGTTCAGAGGGGGAAAAAAAAAGAGAGAGAGAGAAAGAAAGAAAAGAAAGGAAGGAAAAAAGCAAGCCCACTACTTATCAGAGGCTCCAAAACAAAACAGAGAAACGTGAGAGCGCAGCCCTCCCCAGCACAACTGCTTGCGGGCTCAGGTTTCCCTTCAGATGGGTCAGGGCTGCTGCAGTCACGGGTTTGGAAAGCAGCTGGTCCTGCCTGCAACACGGCGGAAAAATCCCATCTCTTCTGCAAATGGCATTTACCGCCTTTCACTTCTCAAGCTCTTGGTGTTCAAAGCGGAGGCAGCCATTTGCAAAAAGCTTGGGGCGCTGGTTTCTGCCTTCTACAGATTCTGGTCATCCTCAGTGGGTAATTCCCCACTCCCAGCCCCTTTCCACATGCCCTCCCAGTTGGCCTGTGAGTAAAGGGACATTGCGTGTCCCTCCCCTCTGCGCTTCAAGTCGCACACCTACAGGCACTCTCATTTACGTCCTTCCACAAGACTGTCAGACAGTCCCTATGGTTAGTGAGGGGTGTTCACATACCAGAGAGAAGAACTGGCTGAAGTGCACTCTGAAAGGTTTTGCGTGTCCCCCTAATCTCCCCAAAAGGTGCAGAACAGCACAGAGCACTCTCTTGCATCAGCCTGGCCTTCACTGCCCACTCCTTCCCCCCTGGGTAAACCACAGCAGGTGACTGTGCTGGTCCGGCAGGACTTTGTGTTTGCTTTGCGTCAGGAAGTAGCAATTACCAGTGACACTAAGTGCCAGCCCTGGTCAGAAGTGACCTGAAGCTCATGAGTTGCACAGGAGCAGTTGCAGTGCAGCCAGCCGCCTTGCCTATGCTGGGCCAGGCAGTGCTGGAGCAGGGCTGCTAAGTTGTCAGGAGCATCTGTTGCTCTCCCATCCACCCAGGGATCACACCCTGCTCTTTCAAACCAGAAAAACAAGGACAAGGGAAGAAGCTTTCATATTTCATTGCCATCATCGCAGCTCTCAACTGTGGTAATATGGTATCATGCTGTTTACATGCATATGTATATGGATGGGTGTGAGCAAACCTTGAGGAAGGTGTGAGGTCTTCAGGGAGAAACTCAAGTGGGCACATGGGGGAGAAGTCATCCAGAGGGAAGGGCAGTCCATGGGCACAGGACATAGCCTTTAAGTGCTGTTCTCCTCCCCTGTCACAGCTACTGCTTTACATAGCTGGGGCAAGTTGGGGAACTCTTGAACTGTGTCCTCAGGTGTATAGCTAGAGAAGGAGGAGATGGAGCAAGACTCTGGAAGACAGAGATGGGGCAGAGACATTTATTTATTTTTTGGAAGGGACAGTGTGACATTTCAGGGTTTCCCCATAGCTGAGTTGTGCCTTTCAGCCATGTGCCCTGTGACAGCAGCTAGGTTATACCCACTGGGGAACTCCTCTCCTTAACCCAGCTCCTGACAGCACAAATCACCACGCTGATACTTTGCAGATTGGCAGGAAATGCCACAAAGCCCATGTGTGCTTAAATATTTCATGTCACACAACACATGATATTCTGGCTGCCTGAAACACTGCAGCATTTGGGCTCCCTCCCTCTGAGGAGATAAAGCATCCTGATAGCTGTGTTTATCCAGACACCCTCAAGACAGTCTTTGTCTCTGAAGCTGGACATTTGGAGCTTACAGCATCTTGTGAATGTTGCCCTCAGATGAGAGCCATCTGCTCAGGGCATCCCTATACATCTCTCTGTGTCCATCTTTTGCCTTCAGCCTAGAATCCTGCTTTTCAGCCAGTACAACTGTGGCATGGTGTCTTGTTTATCACTTCTCATTTGTACCACTTTTTGCAAACAAGCCTTGGCTACAAATACAATATGCTTTTTCTTATGCATCTTGGATACTAAAGGGTTATCAGTGCTCTACCCAGGCCTGCATTGGCATTCCCCACCCTCCTCTAGATTGCCATGCAAGCCCAGTTTGAGTTGCTATTAAACATGAGACAAGACCTCAGTTAAATATGCATTAAGCTAGTGACTTCTGGGGTGTTACCAACTTTCTAGAGATACTACATGTGACTCACTGAACTAGATGACAGACTGAATAATAATTTATTTCACTTGGTCATATTTATCAGAGCAGGTTTGTCCTGCCTTTTTTACAGGGATCTCTGCCTCACAGGTAGCAAGCAGGCCAAATGAACTCTATTCCTACAAGCACTGCTCTCTGCAGTTCATTTTTAAGCTGTTTCAGTCCCACATACTTAATTCATGCCCTGGTTAACAGAAAAAAAAAATAGCAAACCAAAACAGTTCAGTCCCCTCTGATTCAAAGATTTTTGGAGGAAGACAACTCAATTTCTTGCGGTCATTGTTCAGTGGATAAACTCTGTAGATGGGAATCTCATCCTAATCCAAATGGTGCATTATGAAGTGATGAGGAAAAATCATCACTTGTCAGTTTTCCAGAAAAGAAAATGTCCTGGAGCATGGTCTTACTCCTCAGCTGCTTCCCTGTACCCATCACAACTGCCAGGCACCATCTGTGGACTTCCACAGGGCTCATGATCCAAAGCAAGCAGCATGCCAGAGGTAAGCGGGCCAGAGCTTTAGTCTGCAGCTTGCACCCGCTGGAACACTGGACACCTCTAAAGGGATTCTAAGTCCTTCAAAAAGGCAGCTAAAAAATTCTCCTTACACAGGGAGTTCTCTGTGAGATGCTAGCTAAAAGAGGCATCCTACCCATCTGCAGAGCCAGGTGGCATTTGGGCCACAAGCCAAGAGGTCCTTAGCTGTTCAAACTGGGGACCTTCTATCTTCAAGACTGAAGGAAAAGAGAAGCTCTTACCTGTCTTTGTCCCTGTATCAGATCCTAGTCTTAGGGGATGCAGCTGGGATAGACATGCCAATAGCTGCAGGCAGATAGAAACCTTCTGTTTTATAAATACCAGCTTGTACCCCACAGGCAGGGAAGAGGAAAGGGCTGACATGACCTGGGAGAGGAAAGCTGAGGCTCGCTCTGCTGACAGAGCTTTGCAGAGGCTGAGAGGAGACACGTTATAAGAGGTTGGCTGGAGTCACAGTAGTGCTGGAAGACAGAGGGGTGCAGACATGTAACCATACGGTCTCCACCAACTCCAGCACTGTGCAACGGAGTACACCCTGCTTCACACGGGCTGAGTGTGGGGCGCAGCTTTAGTCGCCTCATCTTCTCCTCTAACCTTTAGAAATTTGTTCCTGTCAAAGAGATAAGAGCATGTAGGCAGGCTTGAAATGAGGACAAGAATCCTGAACTCCGTGTGACTTCTAACCACTTGTCCCAGACACAGGCCAGGATCTTGTTCCAGGCTCTAGGAAACCCTAAGGAGGATTTAGTGACAGTGGAGGAATCCTCCCAAAACAGAAGCAGGGTGGTCTCTGGGTGCAGGGAGGCAGGGATAACTGAACACCAGCCTCCCTTTTGATACTGATTTGCAATGAAACATTTTGCCTCCTAAGTCTGTTTTTATCTCCCCTTTTAGAAAATGGTGCAAATCAAGCTGAGCTGCCTCACAGCTTGTGGATGCCTGTACTACACTGAACAGCCCTCCAAGGAGCAGAGTAAAAAAGGGCAAAAATTAATGTGAGTCGTTGCAAGAAGGACCTGTGTCCATGCCAGGAAAGGGTGTGATCCACAGCTCTACTCCAGTTCCATTCCACAGCCTGTTCCAGTCGGCTGTGACTTTTGTTAATCCCCATCCTGGGGCTAGAAGAAAGCAGGACCAACAGTTCAGTTTGCTCTGACAGGACCAAGCCCTGCTTGAAAATACTAGGAAACCTCCTGAGTCAGCAACTCACTTGCTCCTACTCTTGGAATAGCTGAGATTCCCGGACGCAGTAACTTGACTCTGCTTCTGGCTCAGGGCAGCCACTAGCTGAAAGGCAAAATAAAATCCCCTCCTGGCCCATTAACGAGGCCTATTCTGGGTTCAGGAGAAACCAGTCTGACTGATGAACTCCCCTGGCTCAGGGGCTCTGGCTGGGGCTGGGAGAGTTGTTCTTTCCTTATTCAGCAGACGGGAGGATGTTAATGGAGAGCATATGGGAGGGGAGGGAGTACTGTGGATATTGCTGGAGGACAGCCAGACTGAATCAAAGCCCCAAGAAGCCTATTCTCCATCCGGGCAATGCTAAAACAGGCCATGGAGAGACAAGAAGTCCAGCTGTGGTATGGGGGAGTTGGGAAAAGAGCCTTCTCTGGCCTTTTTACTCCCACTCCCAGTCGGACAATGGGGCAGCATTGTCACACAGTCCTGTAGGCATGGCATTCACAGTGGAAGCCTTTCTGGGGAAAAGCGTGCCTCAGCCAGGCGCCCCGTCCTGAGAGTCCTGCCATAGACTTCAGGGAAGCAAGAACTGCCTCTGTGCTTGCAGAGTGCTGTGTAATTTATGGTGCTATAGAAATGATGAATTACAACAGTCTTACAGGCTAGAGATGGAAAAGCCCTGTTAACTCCTCCAGCCCATCTCCCAGAGCTGATGCAGGACTGCTGCCTCTCACACATTTCCTCACTTTCTGTCTGGACACATTTTGAACAAGCAAACAACTTAGGTTACTACATTCTGCACTTCTTAATTTTATTTTTAAAATCAACCCCAATGTGATTCATGTATTATGGGTTACCCGGACGCTTGGATATGCCAAGCAGGATGGAACAAGGTGCATCAAAGACAGCCCACATCTGCCTTACCTTAAAGATAAAATAGGGGACTGGCTAGTGAAGATCACAGCTTGAACTAAGAAGCTTCCCATTAAGTAGGAGGGCAGTCAGAATCAGCTGCAGTAATAATTAGATGTATCCTTTCTGGTTCCCAATGATCTGTTAATATAGCCATGACTGAGGCAGATTTTGGGCATCCATAATGCTTGGCCTCGCGTCATTCACAAGAGCTTAATTAACTAAGGAGCCTGGCTTGTTTAGCCTAGCAAAGGGGGATATAATTGCAATCTATAAATAAATACTTCAGGGGGTGAACACATGTGGAGGAGGAAAGAGCTATTTAAAGATAAAGGACAATGCTGGCACAAGAGCAAATGGGTATAAGCTAGCCATGCATGCATTTAGGCTAGGTTTCTAATGCTGAGAGCATTGATGCTCTGTGTAGGCCTCCCAGTGGACTCAATAGGGCCAAAAACCAGTCTGGTTTTAAAGGGCAGTTAGATACATTTACTCAACAGATTGTATGAAATGGCTTGCTAAGCAAAGAAGGAGCTGGAGTTACACAATCATAGATGGGTTTGGTTGGAAAAGTCCTTTAAGATCATCAAGTCCAAGTGTTGGACTTGAGAAGCCCAGAAGCAGTGTCCTAAGGTTCTCTCTCTAAGTACAGGATGAGTTTTGGCTAACCAGCTATAGGGCCCAGTAGGAGCAAGGTAGGAAAGGACTGGATGACTAATAAAACCTGAGTAATTGAAACTGCACCTTCACTTCACAGTGGGCAGATTATTGATTGAGGTATAACTGGAACCTGAATACTATCCACTCTCCAATGACTAGGAGGGGTGGCTTGGTTTAGAGAGGTTTGTGGGGACAAGAAGAGATTATGAGGTCAGTAAAAGGAGTCTGTGATGAGGTTTTGCGAAGACATAGGCAAAAGGAAAGAAGAAAAGAAATAACGATTGGTTTTCCTGTCAGCAGGTTGAGGTTGGGAAGCCCATAGTTCTGTTCTGCCATCCTCAGAGGCAAAAAGATCTCATGAGCCAGAAAACCTTCAACTGGGAGAACATCTTGTCGTGTTCTCCACTGGAGTAACAGCTCAGCCTGACCTCAGGCTGAGACTAATAAATGGTGCCCCTGCACGCAGTAATCCTTCTCTGTGAAGTCATTTGCCAGACAGACAGTGGGTGTCTTTCCCTGTGGCTACCCTGCAAAACAGCTAGAATAAGAGAGACCTTGACCCTTGACTAAGCCATGATGGAGAGGCAGATATCCAAATCTTAGCTGCCTTATCCAACTGGAAGCTATAACAATAAATCACATATTCCAGTTTACACCACCAGCACAAACAAGATAATGGACCTTATACCAGAGAAAGATCTGTTGTAATATAGCACTTTGTTTCATCCTGTTCCTACTGGGAATAGAGGGATGAGGGTGGCCAGCAGAGACCAGACAGCTATACAACTGGCACAGACCTCTCTCGTATTGAGGGAATTTTCCTGTGGGAATCTCCTGCCTGTTTGAGTTCTCTCTATGCTCCATAACCAGTGCAAAGCAAATTTAGCAGAGACCAGAGAATCCATCTTAAAATGCCTTAGGGGGGACAGAGAATATGGTATAAATGGAACTGCAGCGATGTCTCTTCTAATTCTTGTAATCTGTCACCTAGCTGCAGCAGTGACAAGTGCTTTAGAAATCCACAGACAGTCTGACTATGATTTGATCACATTAGTGGTGGCCCATGCATCAAGAGATTCAGAGGTTTTATCCAGAAAAGGCATTAAAATAAAGATGGTTGTGCTTCCAAATCTCTTTTGTCTGGGAAGAGGGTATCTCCTAAGGCTGGCTTTGCTCCTGACATTTCTCATTCTTTGCTTTCCCTTACAGATCAGAAATACAACGTGAAATGCCTTGTCTTGCTATTTTCATCATTCTGCAGTCGGTCTCAGCAGGGATCTGAGGCAACGAGGGTGGGAGGTGATGAGCTGAGTCAGGTCTGAAATATGGTTCCTTGCACTAGAAGGGTGGAGATGTGGCTTCTGTTGAAGTCACCAGTTCAAGTCTTCTTGATGCTGAAAGGTGATGGCTGTTACACACTCTTGAAATGAGGTACAGGATCTCCATCCAATTACTAGCTAACTTCATGCAGCAGTTTAGGAAGCTGAGAAGTGCTTGAATGGAAGCACTGACATTTTGGCAGGGGAACAGCACACAGGGAATGGGGGGAACCTGTTCTGTCACTACTCACAGTTTCCTGGCTGTAGTGAAGCTTAGACATTTTTCATCCTCCAGGTCTAAAGTTCTTGGCCTGGTAACCTTCAAGTTGGATCAACTTTTAAAAATAGGAAAGAGGATGAGGGGAAAAAAAAATACTTTCCTTCAAGGGGGCTTTTATATAGGATGCAAACTGAGATTTTTTTTCCTTTGACCTCCCAAAACTGAAGAGAATGTATTGGTCCTTCTCACATTTTTAACTGACATTCTAATTTTCTTCACAAAAACACTTCAAACAGAGAGAACATCCATAAATCTCTAACGCACACGGTTAAAAGTGTTCACACAGGCTGTAAAATTGTAACTCTGGATTTGTACAATTCATGCATATGGTCAGTCATGTCAAGCTCTAAAGAATCTACCACTTCAGCCATCTCGAAAAGGCAGTAAATCTCAATTATGCATTGAAAGTGCTTAGGGAGTCTGGGTATTTATACCAATGAAATGCCAAAATATTTTACTGACACGCTCCATTTTTTACATTCATTTACTAGCAGTTAATTTTTTTATGTGTATATATATTTTTTAAAAAATAATAAGTTAATGTTGACAGTTATATTTGGCTATTCTTAGTTTGCAACTGGCTAGGCCTCCTCTAGTCAAAACAGGAGTCTGAACAACTTCACACACATGGCACCCTGGGCAGAAGACAGTGGAGACCTCACAGATATGTGTGCAGCCTGAATATAGTTAGAGGTAGATCTTTGGAAGCTCTGCAAATGTTTCCACGGGGGTGATTCATTGGAGTGCTGCTGCTAAAGTCTGTGCCAGTCCCCTGTGTCTGCACACAGGGCCAGAGCTGAGGCGCTGTGGAAGTGAAAGGGGTGACTCAGTAGGGAGGGTTCTTCTGTGTCAGAAGCACTTTAAAGCAGAGGGACCTACACAGCTAGTAAGGTACACTGAAGGCTCTAAGGGGTGTCCACCATGTAGTGTAGCTAAATGTCCCAGTCAACCCTAGTACCCAAAGCAATGCAGTCACATTAATGTCATTCTCTCACTGGGCTCCTTATCCTCTCTTTTAAATGTCTGCACCTAATACAACGACATTTCTTTCCTGGCCCAAATTAGGTCTCCTGTCTAATTTTGAGCATCTCTGTACAATACTGCTTGGTGCCACACAGGCATCACTAGTAGCTCTCTCTATTGGAAGCATGCTGCAAGGACCACACTTTATTTACAGACAGAATCCACTTAGAAGAGGCCAAATTCTTTCTATATTGAAAAAAAAGTCACAAAAAGACTGGTCTATAGACGATTTAAAAGTAGTTAACTAACTCAGACCAAGTTCACTAAGACTAAAGGAAGAGTAGGAGCATGTTCGGGGAGCCCAAATCTAGCCCCAGCCATTTGGCAACCCAAGCATGAGGTTTCTGATGCTGTTTAACTCACAGTGTTTTGATCATGACTGTCAGGCCCTTGACAGCCTTACCTAGGGCTCCCCCCACCCTGCCCATGACCCCATTGCAGCCCACTCAGGGCTGTCAGGCCCTGTGTCAGCAGCACCATAGGACGCTGGCCTCCAGTTCCCCATGTGGAAGCCAACCTCATAGCCCAGCCTTAGCCTGTCCTCATCCCCAGGGAGGTGGCTCATGCCCAGGGTTGAGGCTGCCCTGCTGCAGGTGGTGGGACAGGCCAAAGCTGGCAGACCCTGCCCTGCCACCCCACAGGGTTTCCTGCAGCCCCCTGCACCTTGTCCCAGGGAGCCACCAGCCCTTGCTGTGCCCTGGCACCAACTCCTCTACATTCCGTAGCTGCTGCCTGACCCTCTCCTACAGGCCAGGATGTTAAGAAGGAAGGATGAACTCTAAAGACGACCAGCTAATGTCATCTCTGCTACACTACAGAGCATAAACAATCTACTGATCATAACCTCCTTCTCCTCAGAGCCCAACCTGTGTACTCAAAGGCATAACTGAATATAAGACATAGACAATTCTTGGCAGAAACAGAAACTCTTTTTGTATTGAATGACCAACTACCCTCTCATCCCACAAGGAAGGTTTGGTTTTATTTTATTGTCCATTCACTCCTCTGAACAGCTCTCACCTCCCACTTTATGTCCTTCTGGCAAGTACTGATAGGCTTTTTCCTTGCTATGCAGTGGATACCATGAACCTGTCTCCCTTCAGACAGTTTCTCAGCTCACCTTTTGCGGTGGTGATTTAGGTGGCAACTTTAATGATTTAAAGATAGTGAACCCACTATGGTTTTCCTCTACTTCCTACATATTTACAAATACCTGGCATAGCAAGTGAGACAAATTATAACAAATGACGTTCCTAGGTTTGTCTCTACCTCCCTCCAAGTATGATGTGGTAGCTACAGATGACTTTATTCCACACCCTAGGGAACAGCTTAGGTATCAAGCAGCTTTGGAAAAAAGAAAAAGAAATTCAGAGATTAAAAACCATTAGAAAAGCCTGCTTCTGCCAGGGGCAGAGGAACATCATGGCACTTGAGGTCACGTAGGCAACCGTCCCTTGCTCTTCTTCCTTACCTGCTCACTTAAATCCACATTGCTGAAATGAATCAGCAGATCAAATAGCAGACCATGACTGAGGTGTTTTCTCCAGGCAAAGGAGGCTCAGGCCAAGGCAGAACCTATACTGGCAAGGTGTAAGGGGAGGCTTCAGAGTTGCCCTGAAAGTCTTTCCATACAAAACTGGGCTGTGGAAGATTGTTTTATCTTTGCCAGTCAAAAGCTAGCAGCCCATTATGTTCATCTGAGGTTCTGTATCAAAGATAGAAGACAACCAACTGCTTTTATGATTGACAGTAATATGGAAAAGTTGGAATAACAGCATCATGTGCTGCTGACCCTGAGAAGAAGAAGTCTACTCTGGCAGCAGGACAGCCACCAACTCTGGTGCTGCAGTAACACCAACAGCAACAGACTCATTCTGTGGGGAGGCAGCCTTGTGTGCCTTCTCATGGCACTTCTGGGTGCCATTAAAAACAAATCGATTCAGTAGCAATAGCATGGAACACAGGGGTGCTTGTAAGGGATCTGTGTACTCAGGCTGTAGCCGCACGCTCTGGGCCAGGATGGATGGCACATCGAGCCGTGTGGAAGATTTCATCCTTTCCAGCTGCTCCTCATTACCATTTGCTTTCAGTAATTTCAAGGAACACTGTGGCTGCCTTTTCCAAGCCTCTGTCAAGACTTTTTTCCAGACAGAGGGATTCAGGTGGCTTTAGCTGTTCCAGTTTTTTTCCCCCAAAGAAATCGGACTTCTTCCACCGCAGTGTAATCAGGGCACTGTGTCCCCAGGAGGGACTCACTCCCATTCCCCAGCCCAGCACTGAAGGTAGGGAAGTTACAGAAATACTTTTGCAATCTGTTGCCCACTGGAGCCAGCACTCTCAGGAGAAGGTTTAGAAATGAACTGCCTATTCATAGAGGAAGCCCAGCATAGTCGGGACTGGCTTGTTCCATGAGGAGTACAGCAGGACTCCCGCCTCACTACTAAATTAATAGGAGGAGTAACAGGGCCTGCTACAAGATGGAGTCACAGGGGTCCAGAAAACCCAAAGCAGGCACGGATTTAGTCGGCTGCACAAAGGCAGCTGTCACCTCCTCCCGCCGGCCATTTGGGGAGCGGATGGTGAGCAATACATGGCCCCAACCATCTTGTTTCCAGTCAGCCTCAAACATCCATGCTTGCCAAGAAGGAACAAAAATGTGTTGAGCAAAAGATTTCATTTCCCAGTGTCTACAGGGAAATCAACAGACAATGGGAAGCAACATAAAAAACATATACATGAAAGACTGTTATTTAAAACCAGTTGACATAGTCATTTTCAGTGGAATCTGGCTGGCTGTAGCCAGTATTTAATTCAAAAATTCCTCAGGAATGAAGGTCTTTTGCAGGCCAGCTTTATTTGGCTGGGGTTGGGCTTTGCTTTTTCCCACATCCCGCCTGCTGAAGTTAGAGGTTGATGGCAGGGAGCCTGATTCCTCTGCCTCTTCCTGTGCTGGACACAGCCAGCCAGCATCACCTCTTTTTTAAATTGTCTGCTAAAACTGCTGTATGCAACAGAGTATGCTGGAGTGGGGCAGGGAAGGAACAGGATCATCTATCTGCTCTCCCTTCTGAGAACAGAGCAAAAAATCACCTCAAGGATGATCCGTAAGGACTCAACAAATTTAAAGAATCCATGTACAGCCCAGGATGGGCTATGTGTGGTCCCATGGAGTGACAGCTTTCCTGCCTGACACCCCAGTAAGCCATGAAGTGCTGTAAAGAGAGGCTTTATCCCACTGTGGACAACAGCAGCAACTCACTTGCTGCTAGCACCAGACACAGAAAATTAAAATAGTGACGTATCTAAAGAACCTTTTTAAAGCACAGACCAAAATACATTGGATGATAATTTTCTACCTTCTAAGATACGTGCAGTTGAACTGGGAGCACTTAGAAACTTGCTTCAGAAACAAGGGATACAACAATTAGTCCTACTCAAATGTTCAGTACAGAACACATGTAGCAGTTCAGAGAATGCGCAGCAGGCTGCTGTGGTTGAGCTGTTCTCATGTAAAGCCCCTGACATGACAGCAGGAAGGTAACCAACCCAAACCCACCCTTAAATCAAGAATACCACTACACTTCTCTCTCATACATCTCACTTGCTCTCATTCTGTCTCCTGGGATGTTCATCCCTGAGCCTGCTAAACCCGAGGTATTGTCTCCCTCCAGATGTGCTTTTTCTGTTCTTTGAAACTGTTCATCAGAAAAACAAAAAAAAAAGGCCCTGTGTTGCTATGGAGACAGTATCTCTGGCACTGATGTACCCAGTGGGCGGCAGCAGCTTCCTGGCTGCGGAGACGCCCAAGGCCTGGTACTTGTGCAAGCTTCTCACGGCTGGGCGTGCTCTGAAGCTCAGGGTTCAGCTTGGATGATGGGCTGGGCTTTTGTGAGGTGGCCAAGAAAATTAGGAAGTGGTGGATCCAAGGATCTGGGGATTTGACACCTGAAAAGAAATGCCAAAGTGAGACTAAGGTGAATTTGGAGCCAGGCAAAAGCTATACAAACCCCCGAGAGGCAGTGCACAAAGAAAGCTGGTATAGCCTCTTTTGAGATGAAAACATTTTCAGAGGTTTGAAAGTATTTATAGACACAATGCTGGAGAAACCAAGCAAGATCTTTTCACAGGAGGAGATTTATTTTTTTTTTCCAGGAAAGCAGTGGAAACTCCATCTTTTGAATCATTTAGAACTTATATCTGCACTTGGTAAAGGAAATGATCCTCCGTCAGTCCCCAGGAGACACATGAAATGAGACCAATTAGGGTTTCTCCAGCTCTAAATATGAGGACTGTGCACAGACATACTTTATCCTTATTATCTTTGAAAGTGAAAATGAATAGGGTGTGCCCCAGCTGAATTAAAATCAGGGCTTGCATTATGTAAAAAGCCAGAGTAGATGATCTGTTCTGTCCCTAAAATCTTTTGAAAACGTGAGCGCAGGGTTACCAACCAACTGGGAATGCCTGTTTATGAAGGCCAGTCTTCTGGCCAAGTGTCCAGCTGATGAAGCCTCAGAGGACAGTGAGAATAGCAGGTAATCATCCAGCAATGGGCATAGTGTGGTATAAAGTGACAGAAATTGCCTTCAATCAGGGGAGTGATCCCTAAAACCTGACACTTCTGGTTTAAGTGTATACTGTATTTACTATATCTGACTACCACTCCTTGCCCACGCAGGTACTGTTAGTGACCAGAGATTATCCAGACCATTTTGCAGCCCAGATCTAATAAACGAGCCACTTCTATTCCTGGTGTCAGATGGTGCATCCTTACTGATCTCACAGAAATCACTTGAATTGTAACAATGGAACTCCAACTCTTTGGCTCTGCAGTGGGACAGGGATCCACAAAGTGCACAGAGTAACCCCACAAATCAAGATTAGACCATGGGATTGCTAGAAGAATCATGTTGTGGGTTGCCCCATGGCGGAGATATAGATGTGACCTTCTGGATGTGCTCAAAAGAACCCTGGAAAAGGTCTGGAGCGTTGCCCACTCTCGTCTACATTTTTCTCCCCAGAGCAGTTTTACTTCATTACTGCTCAAGAAACTGAGAACGGCTGTTGACAGGAAGAAGCCCTATTAGCAGAGACACCCTCCTGGAGGTGGTAAGGAACAGACATTAGGCTGCTGTCTAAATCATGCAGCTGTCCAGCTGGCTGGGGCTTATTCCTCCTGACATCTGCTTTCTGAGGTACTGCCATCCATATTAGATTCCGTCAAAAGCCATTTTGCCACCAAGCTGCGCAGCTTCCTGGGATGTGTGTCGCTGCAGGGGGCCCACCATGCCCCATCCATCGTCCTGGAGAGATGACATCCACCCCAACAGGAGAGACTGGGGCAGGGGGGGATTATAACACCTTTATTCAGAAGCATTGGAGATCTTTCCCCCATGGAGACACTCTGCATTTGGCTGGCTAAAATGGAACAAACTCCTAATTGGCTATTGTGGAATCAGAAATGCAAATACTCGTGGTGTTTGCTCTGAAGTTATCTAACTGGGGAGAGTGTTCTCATCGGGGCTCGGAGGTGTCTGACTGGATGACGCCTTCTAGAGGAGTCTGAGGTAAATAGGTGCTACAGGATGGGGGCTGAGAGTTCAGTAGGAGGTGAAAAATGATCCCACAACCCAGTGAGTGCAGTGTTGGGCACGTGGTATAGCTAGAAGACTCATCCTGTTTTCAAAACTTAAATTCTTTTCCTGGCCCTGAAATAACGTGTGGCTCTGCTGGAGAACCATGGAATTAACTGGTATTCCAATCTGACCAATTTTATTTTGTTCCCTAAATTTTCCGTATCATAGAAGGCTGGATGCAGCATCCTGCTACTTCAAATGTTGCATAGCGTTGCTATGCTCTGCTAAATAACTTCCTTCTTCCTTGCCAGAAATAGCTCCATTTCTATAGTGAGTGAAGAGATTCTAGTATTTATAGTCTCTAGAGCTCCTAGTTGGGGCCACTGAGATGTATAAACATAAAAGTTTGATTAAAAGTTTGTATCAAAACATAAAGGTTTGATTTTTCTGTCTGGAGAAGAGGCAGCTAACAGGGAGAAGCATCCACGATGGCCAGCTTATCCACTCCAACAAAACCTGCCAGGTAAAGAACATTTCTGCCCAACCACTCTCTCCTCAACCCCTTCCACTGATCTTTGTGTTGAGACAGCCTGAAAGACACTACTCTGGAGCCTGAAGAAGGCTACTTCACTAGCGCTGTTGTAAGCTATGTTTTAGACTCTGTAACAGACCTTCAGCAGGCTGATGATGTTCCCCTTCCTCAAAGTCAGCCCACAGGACAGTAACAGAGGCAGTGGGATTAGTCAGAGTCACTGGCAGGGCTACTGGGAAGGCACTGCCACTAGAAGGAGTGTCTGGGGAGGTGGATGTACACAGCAACTCAGTGAGCTGTGTTCACTCACTCGAGGGCTGATTTAGCTCAGGGGTGGTAGTGAGACCTTGGCCCCTCTCCAGCTCTTTCCTTCCCCCTTCTCTCAGGCATAGCAGCATGGGTTGAAAGCAGGAGGACTGAAGAAAGTACAGCCCTACTTAACCACACATGGAAATAAAGAAACATCTACAGCAATGTGGGGAATCAAGGGGGAGGAGGTGAAAGGAAGGAGGGAGATAGGAAAAGAGGGAGGGAAGGAGAGGATGGCAGAGGATCCTTTCCAGCCCCGCTTACAAGGTGCTGGATAATTCATGGCTCTTGTTTACACTGCTCCAGACCACATCACAGACATTCCCGGTTAATGGCTTCCATCTGGAGCAGCCATGTGCTGCCCAGCCTCCCCCTCACCACGCTGGGGTCCCTGCCAGCAGAGGAGTGTCTCCCTCCAGACCTTCCCACCCGCCTGCCTCTCACACACGGCTGTCACCGACCGGTACATGCGCCGTCTCTCCCCGAGACATGACTGTCGAGTTTCCATGACCCAGGATAAGGGGGCTGGGATATACCTCAGACAGCGGAAAGCCCCGTTAAATGTGGGGCCCACAGGATGTGCTGGAAATGCGATGCAGGGACACCCAGTCGTTCTGCACAAGCTCAGCCTGAGTCCAGCAGGGATTATTAGTTCTGGCTCAGCATCAACCCTGCTGGACCTGGGCTGCTTCCCAACAGGACCACTCAAGTGTCTCCACATTGTGCTTCCCAGCTCTCTGGGTTTGGGAGGGTTTATTAGCTTGGGCCTGTTGCCAGACATGAGCTGCCTCTCTGCATCTCTGTAGCGTTCGAACTAAGAGAGCTTCACCGTGCTCAGAGCACAGTGGAAAGACACCTGCTTGGCTCTAAGGGAGCCCAGGTCTGGCCAGGTTGGTGCTAAGCCAGGATTAGCAGGCCCTGTCTTTGAACCACAGCTCCCAGCCCTCACCTCTCCAGCAGCGTGGTCCTGAAACAACCCCACTGCTCTGCCCTGGGCAGGTTTATCTGCCCAGGCTCTGCATTTTGCAAAAGTGGCAAAGCCTCTCAGAGATCTGAACTGGGTCTGGAGGCAGCGTGGCCACAGCTGCACAGTGCAGCACAAAGCTGCAGTTCCTGGGTCCTGCCGGACCTGGCCTGGCTCAACTTTCTCTGCATCTGTGGTGAGGACTGAAGTGCAGAGGCAGAGCTGTGTGTGGGCGCCAGAACCAGAACAGCAAGGATGCTGGAGGACAAAGGTGCACAGTAGAAGTGGAGTGGTCAGAGAAGACAGTAGCAAGGAGGGACTGCTACAGATCTGTGTAAGCTGCATCCAGAAGATACAGCCCTCAGCTGGGCCAAGGGACAGCAAACAGGGCCTGCAAACTGAATTTAGACTGTCATGACATGCAGAAAATTCAGTGAAGTTGTATTCAAACCCAGCCTACCAGGGCAGTTCAAGCTAATTTATTTATTGAGTGTCCTACAAGGTCTTGGAGGTGTGGTTATGGGTTAAAGGGAGACACTTGGAGATCAGCTCCTCACTCTGCTCTCTTTGTTTCTGTCACGGTCTCTCTCATGCTCTCTCTCTGGCTAAGCAATACATTCCCAGCATCTGTCGAGCCTGATCTGCTCTGAGCTCCAATGAGAGGCAGGCGAGGAGCTGAGATGGGAATGAAACAGATTCCCGATCCGTGACGAGGCGCTGAGCCTCCTCACCGCGCCCCATGCGGGTTGCCCTGTCATAAATCATCGTTTGTCAAATTCAATAAGCATCTTTAACACAAAAATGACGCTATCTCCTGGGAGCCCCAGGTGCCTGAAATTCTGCACAGATGTGGAGATACCAAAATATGAGGGAAGGGGGGAAGACAGGGAGGGAGGAGGAAGTCGGACAGATTTCACATGGCAGAAAGGGGATTCTTCTCTATCCTCTGCTCCCTCCCCATCCCCTCACCCCCACACCACCACCACACATGCAGCCATGTACTCTGTCTTCCTGGGAACGCTGCAGACCCAGCCCCTGGCACATATTCTGCATCCTGTAAAAGGAAGAAGCAGGCTGTGTATGCAATGTGGAAAATCCTTCCACTTTGGGGATCCAAAGCCTATAACAAAAAAACCCCCCTGCCAGTCCAGGGACACAGGGATGGGAGGAGGCCCCCGGGGAACGGCTTCCTGCTTTGGACAGAACAGGTCATGGGGTACATTTCATTGGACATCACGCTGCTGCTGTTTCCACTCCCCCACCAGCAACATGAGAGCTGAAGTCTCGGTTAGACACCCCATCCCTCACTGTGCAACAACAGGAGGCAGGAGAATAGGGCCACCTCAGGGGGCTGGGCTGTGAAATCTCACTCCTCGCTGGAATGCGCTGTGCTGCACGCTGCCCAGAGCTGGGACCCACACTGCTTAAAGAAAAGCCCGAGTGCAGGCTGCTGTGAGGGCTGGAGCTGAAAGCAGGCTCCAGTTACACACATACAGGTTGCACTGCACTGTACATTATCCATGCCTAAAACGTCACGTATAAATAGGGATATATGCAAATACCCACGACAGCCATTTTGTCTCCCCCTCAGGACTACAGTGCCTGTCTCCAAACTGTAAAGTGCAAGTCTCTGAGGCTGCCTGAGCTGCAGTAGCAGAGCGGAGAGACCAGCATCCTCTGCAGATCAGGCGCTCGGGGGCCGCAGATCATGACACGCCGTCACGGCCAGCTGAAGCTCAGCCCAGCTGCCCAAAATGCATCCCAGATGAATGAGGTCCTGCTTCCGTGACACCCACCAGCCTGGCTGACACCTGGGCCAGAGCAGGGGGATAAAGCAGGCTCGAACAGCCATGCTCTGGGTTTTTTGCAAGCAGGGTTTGGGGACGGGAGGTTGGCGTGGTGCTCCCCAGTCGACAGCAGGCTCGCAGGCAGGCTGAGCTGCGTGGCGTTCTCTGCACCAGCTCACACACAGCCCTGTTGTCAATGAATCATTCAGGTCACTGCAGACAGATCTCTAACCACCTATCGCCGTTTATTCCTCCTAAGATATGTGTGCTACACAGCAGCCATTTTAGAAAGAGTGTGAAGCTTTCTGAAGCCTTTTACAGAGGCTGTTCTGAATCCCTTTACTTGCCGAGCCACACAGTTACCCTGATGCCACGAACCTAATTGCTGAAGTTGCAGAGGGGCTGTATACAAGCCCATTAAAATTCCAAATAAGTATTAAGAAGATCTTCAGTAGATAAATATGCCTTGACTTTGAAGGTCAGAGTATTGATCCATCTGAAGGCTAGAAGCAAGTACTTCGTGCTGCACTTGTGATCCTCCCCTTGCTGCTATTATCATTATTGGCATTATTGTCGCAGTAGTGACACCTCAAGGACCTATTCAGGATCCAGATGCCATTACACAGGGGACACTGAATTCAAATGAGGAGACATGTGATGAACAGTCTGATTCAAAACAAAACCAAACCTATACATGACAAAGCAAACATGGTGAATCCTTGTGAGTCAAGCTCTGTGCCGCTGCAGCTGGGCTGCTCCCAGCACACAAGCCACGCTGTTAGAGGGGCTGTAGGATCTGTGCACTGCATTGCAGTCCCTCCTGGCACCGGGCTGCTGATGTACCAGGGGACTAAGTCCATCCTGTAAACAGCACGTATAAACACATCACAGACCTGTGCACTTGAACTGCCTTTGGGGCTGCTCCTTAACACGTTCCTCTTTCTCACCCAGAAACTTTGCACAAGGGGAAAGAGAGGAATGTGGCCATGTGCCTGGGAGCAGCCTCCTGTTCCCACCACCGCTCTGACGATGTGCCCGATGCCAGGCAGTCCCCAGCAAGCTTTACCCTCCGCAGGCAGGTGCTCGGCGTGTGCCCGTGCTCTCACTCCAGGCACGCACCGATGCAGCACGTGCCCCGAGCCGTTGCTCCCTGCGTGCACAGACGGCGAGCAGCGGCCTCGTGCAGTCGCTCCCTGCGTGGAAGATGGTGTGCATCCAACACGCTCACCCTGCTGCAGCGCTCTGCCTCCTGCCCTGGCAGCTGCAGAGCTGGAGCCACCCTGGCAGGCAAACATGTTTCTGCCTGAGAGAAATGCGAGAGGCCTGGTTTTAACCCAGCGCACAGGGGAGGAGGAGGAGAAGGGAAGCGCAGCAGGGCGGGTTGCAGCAGAGGCAGTGGGATTTCCTGGGAACAGGGTAATTGTCGAGGCAGCTACCTATGGATCACATTTCTCCAGCAGCAGCGGGTTAACCTGAGTTAACCCAAGGAAAGCTAGCTTGGGTGTGCCTCTGTGCTCTGCAAATACACCCCACAACTCCAATAGGAAAGCAGACCCAGAGAAAACTGGGGACAGACAGACGTGGTACTATATAGGTCAGCTATTTCAGACATGGAAGTGATTATCTGAAACTGGGGTGGGGGGAGGTAGTCTTAAAAAAATAAATCAACCTTCTCCCCTGCCATAATTCCTTGGCAATAGCTTTCCAATAGGATAATGCCATCTCTTTTTTTTAACTCTGCGGGGAGATGTCAGGCTTGAAGACTGCTGGTGTTTCAGCTCAGAATCTTGCTTAACTTCAGCCTTAAATCAGGTAAATTCTGCTTGGTGAGACTGGTAAATTTTCTTATGTAGACTACCTTCCCAAGGAAAGGAAGCTTATGTGAGTGTGTTGCCTACACACCTCTGTCCCTTGTTACCTCTTTAACACTGCAATGAGTTGCAGTCACATTTCCAGAATTGTCAGGCAGTGAGATCCCAGGAAAAATCTCAGGCAGTAAGTTTCATGAAAATGAATGGCTGGATAAAGAACTGCAGCCCAAACAAATGTCTCCACAGAGGGGAATGGGGGCAGAATCCAACGGTGATACGCTCTGGTAGCAGCCAGATGACCAGTCAGCCTGCCTGTACTGGTGCCCAGTCAGCACACAGGCAACTCGTGTATGTGCAGTTCCCTTACCCAAAGAGGGGGAAGACACAGAGATAACAGAGATAACAGGGGCTACAGTGCAATTTAGGGAGAAGGGTGTGAGCCTACAGGAGAAGCATCATCACTTGCTTACGGAAGATTCTGTTTGTCAGCAGCACCTGTTCAAAGCTGCTTGAGGGTCTGCACTGCCAGAGGCAATCTTGATAAGGACTAATCACTTACTTCCTGAGTGTCCAGAATTCTGGAACTAATGCAGGAAGGGAAAGGAAGAGATGTATTTAGATGTTTTTAGCACGTGGCTCCACAACTACTGAGCAAAATAGTAGTATCATAAACATACCCAAGTACCTGCTCATACCCTTCATTTCTCCTAAACCTCTAGGGTACCGGTAGTAGAAGTTCACAAGCACAAAGCAAAGGTCACGATGCTGACAAGGTATCTTTATTGCTAGACAACTCCCTAACCCACCCATGATAAATTAAGGCCCTTATTCCTGCTTAACCCATAACCTTTGTAGTAGACCCTGAAGGTCAGCCATTGCGAGTTTTCCAACCTGGGGACAGGGGCAGGTATGAGATGCACATTCAAAGGTCCCTTCCCTCTCTCTGATGCAGGAATCAGTTCTCACAGCCTCAGCAGTACAGCCATACTCCCCCACAGCAGGGACACACAGAATACTCGCACAAACGCACTGCAGTGAAGATAAAGCTAATAGTTTACATGCAAACACACGCCCAGACATGTGTTCCTTCCCAGAGATGCCCCCTCCCCCTTGTGCTTTACACATTATATAAGAATTTTATTCTGTAGTATGCTCTGAGGAAGGCGGCATTTTGCCAGATTTCAAAATGGCCTCATTTATCACCTAAATCCCCTATGAAAGCTAGGGAATAAGGTTTGTAAAACAGCCCAGATTAATGAGGCTACATCTACATCTTAATAGCTTTTGTGTGCGCACAGTCCTTCAATCTGTGCCTGTGAGCAGTGCGTATTCCTGTGCTTTATGGACTCTCCTGCTTCCTCTTACCTGGTGTATCTGCAGGCGCTTGTGTTCTGTCTCATTCTCTGTGTGAGCTGCCTCTGCCCAGCACACAAACCCTCCCTCTGCGACTGCAGCTGCTGCACACAGGTGAATCTCTCCCTATTTATGTTGGGGTTTTGATATCAGTTGGTGTGTTTCCGGGCGTGTTAAGTCGCCACTTCAGTGCTGGCTCCTTAGGCAACAGAAGCCTGTACTTCTTCCCTCTGTTGGGGGAATTTCATTTTGCTGCTATATGTAAGATTTCTGGTGAAGTAATTAACAGAAGCCTCCAGAGGCCTGGTTATGAAAACAAGGCTCCACGTGCCAGCTTCAGAGGAACCTTGTACTCCTTGCAAACTCCTCCAGGCAAGGAAGATATTGCAGCTGCAAAGGGAACATAACCCAGGGCAGGGAACTGTGAGGAGGTCCGTTTCTCAGTCCTTGAAAACAGCTTTAGCAGAAAGCTGGAAAACACAGCAAATTAGAAAAGGAGGTTCCAGATGGGGTCACAAAAGAATAGGGCATCGGTTCCATCGACAGTGAAGATTCATTTTTAAATTGCATACCAAAAAAAAACCCCTCCAAAAGCACTTGACCTGTGTCAATCTAGTGGCCTCCATCATCTCCTATGTGGAACAGGGGGAATACTTGGAAATTCCCTGCACAGAGTTTTCCCTACCGCTCTTTCTTAGCTGCTTCTCCCTGGATTTCTTTCACCCTTTCCTTATCCATTTCTCCTTCCATCGCTCTGATGAGGAGCTGCTGCTCCTTTCCTCCCCTCTCCCTCCCCCTGTCTGCTGTCAGCCATTTCACTTGGCTTTTTCTGCTCTTGCATTCACCGGAGCTGAATTCAGTGACAGCCCCTTGGCAATTTCCCTTTGCTGGTGACTCAGGTAATTGGATCTGGTGCCTTGGGGAGCTGCCAGGCATGATGTCACAGCTCTGCAGAAAAAAATACCCTATGTAATTGCTTGATACACTAGCTAATGTCTCATCCTGGTGGAGGGAGGAACTCTGAGTTTAGGGGTTGCCAAGATTTCAGAGACTCTGTGTTCGAGGTGACTAAAGAATTATCTTTATTTTTTTGTTTACACAGGCTCCTACTTGTTTACTACGTGCTCATTAACTGTCCCCTGAGCAGGGAGCCTGAATGTTCAGAATAAATGCCACAGCCCCTTTATGAAAAGGGAAGGACTGTGAACTTTTTGTTAAACAAAAGAAGACTGAAATAAAGCATCAATGCAGCAGAAGAATGAACAGCTCTACACATGGTGGTATGACCCCCATCTGGGTTTACTGTGCCCTTTGACAACATTTCCCTACCAGCATTTAAATGCACTTGGATCCTTCAGTTCTTCCAAGATTGTTTGAAGGCATCTCTCTCCTCCTAGCTGCAAGGAGAGGCTCTGGAGGACAGGCTAGGGTTCAGAAGGGGTCAGCATTAGTCTCAGGGTAGACATCAGAGTGTATCTGAAATCCATTAAGTGAAGCAGCAAGATGAGAATGAGCTAATGGGTGATTCTTGCTAACGCACTAATAAAATGGAACTGAAGGTTTCTGGCTTTTCCCCACACTGCCCCATCTTGTTTGGAAAAGAAACTCTTGGGACTTTAGTGCTCAGGAGAAGCTGACTGTTCCAAGTTCTGGTTTTCAGATGTTTTATGTTGATCTCCTTTCTTTTGTAGACTTAAGGAGTACAGCCAGCAAGGACCTGGCAGGGTGAGATGTTTGGGCCCCAGCTCTCTTCCCACAGCAAATCTGCAAAGCTGAATCCATTGCTCGAGGTACTGATTGCTTTGCCAAGAGGAGGGGATGGGAGTATGGGAATTCAGAAAGGAAACCTTTGATTGTCTTCACTGCAGAAAACATTCTCCCCAAGCAGAATAGGACCTGGATGTAACAAGGTGCTTGCAGATGCCTCAAAACACCTCACAAGAAAAACAAAGCCTTGTGTCCCATACGACCTGCTCTAGGACTCCAGAGAGAACAGACACATTTGCTGCAAGAGTCTTTTTGTCCTCTCCACTACTGCAGCTGAAGTGATGTTGAATAACCTGGAAAATTCAGCAAGTCCTGAGAAACAATCAATCATTTTTGGATAGGTCACATTCTCCAGCTAGAAAACATCCGTCCTGACTTTTCCACCATGCTCTGTCCAATCCAGCAGATGATAATAACCATTCCACTGGGCTGGTTCTCACACAAGCACAAATATCATATTTCTCAGCTCTCTGGCATAGCTGTTTGTTCAGGCAGGTCACCAAAAGCTGGATTAGGTCTCCTGCCATGTTCTCTAACACCCTTGTATTTCTAATCCCGCCAGGCCAGGCCATCCCCTGGTCTCCTGTGGTTTTCATGAAGGGATGAAGTTTCCAACCTTGCTGCCTCAGTCCAACCCTCCTGGAGTAATTCACTAGCTGAGTTTCCTCTTTAGAAGTTAGACCTGTGCAGTATCAGGCTGTTCTGGGTGGCTTGGAAATGACTTTGACAGTGTCTGGAATAAGGCAAGAGCGTTTCAGTTCCCATTTTTTCCAGACTCTTCCCTCCTCACACTCTGCCTCCTGATGGCATGTAAGGGGATCCAAACAGTGTCACAGCCACAGAAACCTTCCAAGCTGATGGCACCACTCCACTTCTGGAGAAAGTGTTAGAGGTCTTGCTGGGGAGAAGAGGCTGCACCTATCTCTGGCCTCACTTCAGGACCTCAGATAGCCAAGTGATTTTAGCTGGCTTGTCCCAGTGACCCTGGCAGCACTGCTGGCTGTCAGCAGGATACAGTTCAGCTACCTAACAGCATAGTGAGGTGGGAGCCTTTTCAATTGCTGAGGGACCAGTAATGGCTTTAGAATTATTTTTTAAAAGGTAGAAAAAGGGGGGAAGAAGGCAAATAATCCACCCAATCTTACTGTGGTTAGTACTTTCATCACTTCTGTTATTAGTGGAATTTAAGCACTAAGTGGAGAAGCAATTTGCTCTGGAGAAGCTGTTTTATCATGGACTGGGGAATCTCCCTCTGTCCCTCAAGGCTGCACAGGGAACTCATGCAATCTCCAGTGACATTTGCAGGACTGAAAATACAACTTTCCCTGGCAGAACATTAAAAAAAAAAAAAAAGCATGAGCATGTATTTGTGACATGAGACACAAATCCCTACCATTTTATCCTCTCAGATCTCTTCCTCTAAATCACCTGAGAGTCTCAGGCTAGTCAGAGATATTTATTGCTTCTGATTTCTCCCCTTCAAATTCCCAGTCAATCAACAGAAGTTGTGTATGGACATAAGGATTCGGAAATAACAAGTGACCCATAAATAATCCATATATTTATCAGTGCAAAAACCACTGCTGCTTCTGGACCAGGCAGCAGCAGCATCAGAGCAGAGAAATCTGAACACTGTATTTGGGAGATGGTGTGAGCACTGAGAAAGGTACCGCTCGCAGTCCAGCACACAAGGAACACAGGCTATCACCAGTGGAGGGAGCAGATCCAAAGGCAGCCTGGCCAACTGCCCTCAAAACCATTTCAGGAGACTCCAGTCTGCCAGTCTGAAGGCAGGGTCAGCACATAGGAGGGGGCACCCAGATCAAACCACCAGATAACCAAAAAAACCCAACCTGAATACACACTCAGCCCTAGGGCAGAGAACAATTGCAGCAGCTGACTGCCTCGGCAAGCCCAGAGATCAAAGGACAAAGCATTATTAATTACTGCCATTATAACCATTACCATAGTACCCAGTAGTCCTGGTCATGGACTGGTTCCCCACTGTGTTAGCTGGTGTGCAAACAGAGAAGAAAAGTATGGGTCTTGCCCAAGGAGCACAGAGTTCAAATATTAAACACGAGACAGCAACAATGGGAATGGAGGAGACAGAGATGAGATAGTGTCACAGGAGAGGAAAGCTGCAAGGAATCCAGACCAACCACTGCTGGCTCCCACCAGGGCAGCCTCTGAATTATCTGGCAACGAGCAGGTTTGCTTAAGGGGCTGTATGATGCACGCTGGTTCTTTTAATTCAGTGAGATGGTTTATACAGGTGCCAGACACCCATGGTGAGTCTCGTGTGCAGAGAGGCTGGAGGCACGTTCAGGTTATTCAAAGTAAGGAGAGAACAGATCTCCTCCTGGAAGAAGGCTGGTTAAGCTCTGGACAGTGCAGGTGCTCTGTAATGTCCTTGCCACACTTTCCAGCACGTGTTGCCTGTTCTGAAATTTGTTACTGAAAGAGTTGTGGGGGCCTGGAACAGGCTGCCCAGGGAGGGGCTGAGTCACCTTCCCTGGATGTGTTCAAAAAAAGGGTGGATGAGGTACTTAGGGATATGGTTTAGTTTAGGATGAGAATGGTTGGACTTGATGATCTTAAAGGTCTTTTCCAACCTTGTGATTCTGTGTGATTCTGTGATTCTAACGCTGCCCAGGAGGGCAGAGACCATGAGCAATGGCTCCCTGCTGACCGGGGGGCACCAGGCTATCTGTTCTCAGTGTAGTTCTCACAGTTCTCACCTTCCAAAAGCCACCCCACACCTGGCACTTCCTTCTCTCAAAGGAGCAGTCCAAGGCTGAATAAGCTATTCAGGTATCTGCAGGACTGGTCTGAGGCACAGCTGGAGATTACAGTTGTTTCTGTCCCTGCTTTGTGGAAAAGGATACCAGATACCTCTCGCTGGTACTGAACTCTGCAGGGATCCGACAGGTGATACGCCCCCATACCAGAACAACTGTCCCTGGGGCACTCCTCTGTCTTCCATCAGTGGCAGCATCCAGTCTATTTTTAAAATAACAACAAAGAGTCCATGCTCCTCTAAATTTTTCTAGTCAGAGTTATGACTAACAAATGGTGGTGGTTTCGATTTTTCCCTGGTGTATGTGCATGAAGAGACTACAATGTTTCAGACATCAATTAACGTGATCTCCCCACTTCTCACCTCACAGCTCCCTGCCAGGTCCCCTGTCACCTCTCTGAGCACTGAGAAAGGTACTGCTCACAGTCCAGCACACAAGCAACACAGGCTACCACCGATGGAGGGAGCAGATCCAAAGGCAGCCTGGCCAACTGCCCTCAAAACCATTTCAGGAGGCTCCAGTCTGCCAGTCTGAAGGAGGGGGCACCCAAATCAAACCACCAGATACCGGTGGTGTATGTCACGGATGGAGAGGGTGGTGCCTCATGCAGGGTACAGCTTGCTCAGAGCCACACAGCTGGTCAATGGTGACACTGGAATTTGAAAGCAGGAAAGACATGACTGTCCACGCTGGGTCTCCCAGCGCTGGGCAGAAATCTCCCACTCCACATGATTCCCTTATAACCACATCTGTGAACACACCCTGCTTAAAGCTTCCTTTATATCTTTCTTCTGATGTCTCCACATTCTTATTTTGTAATGGTCATGCTCCTATTTTGCTCATTTTCCCAATGCTCCAACCACCTCCTCAGACAGTGATTTTTGTTCCCATTTAAGAAGAGATTCCAGCCACTTCTTGGAAATTTCTATTTATATATCTCTAGGTTCATATTGCTGGACAGAGCCTATTCCTCAGTATCAGAACATCTCAGCATCTTTAAAATATTTATCCCGTGAAGGAGGCAGATCTCTGCGTTTTAGAGTTAGGAAGCAGAAGCACAGAGGGACTAATCATAGCCACTAGCCAGTGCTAAGCATTCATACACAGAAAGCCAAGGACTAAAACAATGAGACATTTTCAAATATTCATCTTGTAAGTCTGAAATTTCTGAAATCATTAAAGGGTCGATTCTTCCATCTTTTATCTGCTGCCATAAGGATGTGTCCATGGAAAAAATCCTGAAAACAAAGCCTCATGACTCCAGGAACAACAGCTTGAAGAACAACTGCACAAAAAGAGTCAGCTCTGTGCTTTCCAGAACATCCACAAAGAGATATGCCATGGTCAGACCATTTGTCTGACCCAGTAGGACATTTCTTACACTGTTATACGGGTTTGGAAAACTGTAAAAACCCTTTATATTTATTAAATCCATTGCTACTAGATTTTATTAACACAGGGAAATTTCAATCCTTTCTACTGTACTGGAATAATGTTTTCTGTCTCCTTTAACTTCCTGATACCACCCTTGGTAATGATGTAGGAACTGCACGTTGGCCTGTGCCTTGTGATGTGCACAGACCATCGGTCTGCAGCCATTCTTTGTATGAACAGCCCCAGGTAACCTCCTTCCTCAGTCAAAGGCTGCAGGCTCTGTCCCTAAGTGATGGATTGCCTTCCCTGGCCAACAGAAGATCTCAGCAGAGGTATGTAATGAAGACATATCAGTGGGTCTGTGTTAGTTTATGGGATAAAGATGAGAAGCTGGATGCCTAGCTAAGCAAGTATTTAGAGCCCACATGGGCTGGTCATGTGAGTAAAAGTGATTATCCATGTCACAGAATCACAGAATCACAAAGTTGGAAAAGACCTTTAAGATCATCAAGTCCAACCATTCTCATCCTAAACTAAACCATATCCCTGAGTATCTCATCTACCCTTTTTTTGAACACATCCAGGGAAGGTGACTCAGCCCCTCCCTGGGCAGCCTGTTCCAGGCCCCCACAACTCTTTCAGTGAAGAATTTTTTTCTAATGTCCAATCTAACCCTGCCCTGGGGCAGCTTCTTGCCATTTCCCCTTGTCCTATCACCTGTCACCTGGCTGAAGAGACCATCACCCACCTCTCTACAACCTCCCTTCAGGTAGTTGTAGGTGGTGATAAGGTCTCCCCTCAGCCTCCTCTTCTCCAGGCTAAACAGCCCCAGCTCCCTCAGCCGCTCCTCATAGGATTTGCCCTCCAGCCCCTTCCCCAGCCTGGTTGCCCTTCTCTGGACTCGCTCCAGGACCTCAATGTCCTTCTTGTGGTGAGGAGCCCAGAACTGGGAGCAAGACTATTAAAAGAAGGGATGAGGAACTTTCTGACACTGGGAAGCACTTCAACTGACCAGCTACCCAAAAGATGAAATAAACTGCTCACCTTTCAGAGTCAAAGAAAGAGAACAGCCCCCCAAAGGACATTTCATCCCCTGGCATTTCGTCTCACCTACTCAGAAATACACCTAACAAACAGGCAAGCTGCCCTCTTAGTACAGACAATGGAAGATGACTAGGTGACAATTTACCCAAAGTCCCAGGGTTTAGAAAGCTAATGTTAGGTGAGGTGTATTTCTGTTTAATGAACTTCAGAATACCAAGAAAATTCTAGCACACTGGAGAAAGTAACCAGCTAAACAGCATGCTGTGTGCCTTTTGGGCTGCCTAGCCTGGCATTAGCTCTGTGAAACTGGGAAGCAGTTAGTGATCCATAAAAAGAAGGTGGCATGATTGATACCAAACAGTGCAACAATATAGAGTATCTTGTCCCACCAAAAAACACTGGGTTTGATGCATTTACAAATTTGGTTGATAAAGTAACTCATCCTAATACAATATATCTAGGTTTCTGTAAGGCAGCTGACATTGTCTTTTCTGACATTTGGTAAAAAATAGCACTACACAAATCAATGTTGCTCTTATTAAACAAACTCAATTCCTACTCAACTGATATGTCAAAAAAAAAAGTAATTGTAAATGGGGAATCATCACTATCTGTGAGTTATTCTACTGAGCACCTAAGAAATCTGTTTTGGGAGCAAAGCTACTCAGTATCTCTATCAATTAACGACAAGGAAAATGGAGAATCCCATTTGTGTGACAGAAAATTCAGCAGAGAAATAAATAATGATGGGAAGTGGTACTTAGAAAGATCCAGCTGGAGAGCTTCATATGGTGGGCTTATCCAAACAACATGTGTCGTAACTACAGTCAAACACAAAGTCATATATCCAGCAAAGAGCTTCCAAAACAGGAGTGTCTCCAGCACTGCAGAGACCTGGAAAAATATTTAGAGACCATGAGAGGAAACAAAATACAGACATCTGAAGAAAGGATGCTGATTAGCTGGAAAGGGTTCTGAAGCAAGACATGGGAACGATATTAGAACCGTAAAACACATCCCTCTATGGCAGATCTGGATGCTCAGTCTGTTTGTTTAAGGCAGTTTGTTTACAGTCTCTAAGTGGATATATAAGAAAGAGTTCTGACAGTACTTGACTGTATCATTTTTAAGAAAAAGGAATATCAGTAGCTGATAGTAGAACTGGGCACAAGGCAGGTTAAGATAGGCACAAGAAGAGTTTAACAGTGAGATCAGTTATCTTGTCTAGGATGCAGGAGAGTTTCTGCTGTTTGAGTTCTTTAACTCAAGTGAAAGCTTAAAAATATGCTCCCACTCAGCCCTGGATCATCCCTTACATCACCTGGTGAGGATCTATGGATTCACCCAGCACAAAATGCGACCAGCTGGTCCCTCATGGGACAGTTGGTGTTAAAGGAGGTAGGGAGAGGGGTGTGAGTTGGGTATCCTCACACCACCAGTTCACTAGTTGAACAAGGATTCAGAATAGAGTAGTATGGAATTGAGGAGAACACAACAAGGTCAGAAAACAGACTGATCCCCTCTCCCTCCTTGGGCTTCACCACACAGCCCCTCTCCAGCCTGATTAAGCCCTGCCTATCCTCAACCACCATCACAATCCAGCAGCCATGGATGCGATGGAGATACAAAGCAGAGCAACACCCGGCTCATTCCCTGGCCTAAACTGATTTATCAGAGGGGACAGTTATCATCAGTAAAGTCACTCTGTATTCAGCAGTGAGAGAGTATTTTATTCTGAGTCTTTTAACAGAAGCCTCTAGAGTAAAGTGAATATTGAACTTAATCTTAGGGAGGTACATTAACCTCCTGTAGCCCTGTCCCATGTTAAAGACAACAACTTTGTCAAGAGGTTAAACATGAATTTGGGAACCTCATGTTAGATCACAAATATTGACCACAGTTATCTGAGATATGATACTTTAATAAATCAACAGCAATTTCAGTAGCAGAAGGCACAGCTCTCATCTACTTGAGGCATCTGTGCTAGAACCAGGCCCTGCACACAGTTGGTCTAGGGAAGGTGGCAGAACTGCAAAGCCTCTGACGTGTGACTTTTCCACAGCCAGGACTTGTGCCCTGCTTCACTGGGAAGATGACCCAGTGATAGCTGCAGTCATGGAGTGACAGGGAGGCTATTGAGGAGGGGAAATAATAAAATTGCTGTATGGAAAGGCATTTGAAAGTAATTCTGTGGGTGGGGGTGAAGGGCGTTAGCGGTTCTTTACTTGTGTCCAGAGGAGAATATTTGCATGTACTGGTGTAACTCTCTCTCCTCTCTGAAATCCTGAGGAGTGTGTGACATGGAGTGTGTGTGTGTTTACATGCAGGAGTTTCTTCTGCTCCTTTCATGTTTCACAGAGCCTGACTATGACAGCTGTGACTGCTGATCTGAAATGACCCCAAGTCAGACACCGCACAGCCCTCTGAAATGAATTAATCTTTGCATCATTCTGATTCTGGGGTTTCAGATGGGCTGGGGGTTTTTTGTTGTTATTGCTGTTGCTGTCACAAGCTCCAGTGCACATACTTCAGTTCAGTCTCCATTCTGCATGACACATGACACTCAAAATGATAAGTGTGTGGCTACAGGTTTTGCCAACAAGAATCTGGGACACACATCAAGACAAGAATCAGTCTTTCATCCCCAAGACTGGTTGCAGCAGAAAACTTGATAACTGCTGGTTCACATGTATTTAATCCCTTTACCAACAAACACTTTCTTGACCCATCTTCCCTCCAGCTGCCCAAACTCCTGTCTTATGCCTGTGCTAGACACAAAGATTAAAAATCTAGCGCCATAGGCAAAAATATATTCCCTCTTCCAGAGATATTTTATTTGCCTACCAAAATCGGCTCACTTACACAATTTATTAAACATTTTCTTGGGCTAGAGACAGAGAATCGGAAAGGCAAAGCCTGAGGCACCAATCTCGCCACAGCAGCGGAGCAGAAGGAGGCTGCTCAAGAGCTTGGAAGCCTGTGCAGGCTCCATCCTGACCCACAAAAGTGGGAGTTACCCTCTGGACAAACCAGGAGAGGGGCTGTATCATTTTGTGAGACAAATCAACAACCTCAGCTTAGCCTGTTCATGTGCCCTTTCTCTGTGGTCATAAGAAAAGCTGTATAGGGCTACTGAAAAGAAAACACCCTTAAAAAAATGCCATTTAATAAAAACATCAGGGACAAAAGTCTCGTTTCAGTCAATAGTTAAGGAAATAGAAAGTAAAGGTATGTAGGACTGGAAGTACTCTCAGATATTGTTCTTGTTCTAAATCAGCATATCTTAACAAGTCCTCACAGAGCTTTGTCTAATCCACACTGACACAACGAAAGGGGTGCCACTGGCCTTTACAGGTCCTGGCCATTTCTCCATTAACCAGAACCTTACAAATTCTGATCTTTGGACCCCTAGGACCAACACAGACCCATGTGGAGGGTCCTTTTTTAATGCTAGCCACCCATCTGACAGCAACTCCTTACTGAGAACTCTTCCTTAAAACTGTGGCTCCACAAATTGTGCTCCCATAGCACGATGATTTCATTTACATCACATTTCTGCCATATAAGAAGGTCAGATGAGACACTTGAAATCCTTACTGAAATCCAGACATAAATTCCTATTATTTTGCCATTCACTGCTAGGCAGTTACACTGTCAAAAAGGGATCTCAATTGCTTTGACATTATTTGTTCTTAACAAATGAACCCAGGCTGTCCTAGATTACCTTGATATCCTCTAGGTGCTTATGAATTGATTATCTGATAATTTATTCTAGTGTTCTTTCAGGTACTGAAGCTAGCTGACTTGCTTACAATGTCAAAGTCTGCTTTTGCCCCTTTTTAAGCTGGGTGCTTCCCTGTCCTCTATTAATTCTCTTTAACCTCTCTGTACATGCATTAATGCTGAGCAAGTGGTTAAGTACCCTGCTCAACAGCCAGTATCTCACGCTCCACTGTGAGGCATCACTCGTTAATGCATTCCTGACTCAGAGCCCTGTTGTGTGTTACTGAACCTTGTGAGCTGCTATGCCTTCAGAAATGTCTTCTGCTCATTTATTGCAGACCAACAGTTGTGATTGAGCTTCAGATTTATCTCTAAATGTAGTGCAGTATGGTCTGTAAAAGTAGATCCTGCTAACATTAAAGTTCACCAAAGCATTTTGCAATTGAATCCTTGCTGAAGAACAGGGACGCACCATGATCCTGCAAGTGGACTGCTTTATACATCCAGAAGAAGGAAAGAAGTTTTAGGTGGATTATAATCACAGAATCACAGAATCACAGAATCAGAGGGGTTGGAAGGGACCTCGAGAGATCATCGGGTCCAACCCCCCTGCCAAAGCAGCTCCCCAGCTCATATTGCACAGGGCGGCGTCCAGACGACTCTTGAATATCTCCAGAGATGGAGACTCCACACCCCCTGGGCAGCCTGTCCCAGGGCTCTGGCACCCTCACTGGGGAAAAGTTCCTCCACATGTTGGTGTGGAACTTCCTGTGCTCCAACTTGCAGCCATTGCCCCTTGTCCTGTCCCCACAGACACTGAAAAGGGGCTGGCCATTTCCCCCTGCATCCCATCCTCAAGATATTTATAAACATTAATTAGGTCCCCCCTTAGTCGTCTTTTCTCCAGGCTGAACAGCCCCAGCTCACTCAGCCTTTCCTCATAGGGGAGATGCTCCAGGCCCTTCATCATCTCCGTAGCCTCCTCTGGACTCTCTCCAGGAGATCCCTGTCTTTTTTATCCCAGGGAGCCCAGCACTGGACACAATACTCCAGGTGGGGCCTGACTAGGGCAGAGTAGAGGGGGAGGATCACCTCCTTAGACCTGCTGGCCACACTCCTCTTGATGCATCCCAGGATCCCACTGGCTCTCTCAGCCCCCAGGGCACACTGCTGGCTCATGGCCAACCTGTCATCAACCAGGACTCCCAGGTCCTTCTCCACAGAGCTCTTCTCCAGCAGCTCATCCCCCAGCCTGTACTGATACAGACGGTTATTCCTCTCCATAACCGCATACAGCATAGCAAAAACTAAAAAGACAAAAAAAACCCATGGTGAAATTAAAACTCCTAACAGGTGAATGAGAAATAGTTAAAGAAAATCTGAAAAAGTATTTTATGCATTGGTAAAGCTAAAGTGCTACAAACAGCACTGTCAGGCTTGCAGGGAAGGCTGAAGACTTCTGGGACTCTTCACATGACTTCTTCGAAGGCAGAGGAAGCAGGATGTCAGAAGGATGGGGACAAGGGAATGCAGCAGCCACTGAGCTCCTGTTAGTTTAATGATTGGCACTGTAAAAATGCCGGTGGATATGTGTGTTTTATTTAGATCTTTATGTGTTCATTTCAATCAATAGGGTGCTCTAGTATCAAGAACCAATTAATGATTAACTACCCTTTTTAAAACCTTTGTGACTCTGACACTAAAGCAGTGCTGTGACACTTTCAAGACTTACAATCCTATTACAATCCTGTTCATTCTCATGAACTAAAAGTTTGTGGGCCTTCAAAAGGATGTGCACAGGAGCAGAGATATCTCTCCCCATGCCAGACCCCTTACACTACCATCAGTGTAATCTCACAGTGGCCCTGAGCTCTGCTGAGTACCTGTAGATACTGGAGTCGCTTAGTGTTGGTACACTGAGAGCTGTGGCATGACCTTGGGAAGAACAGATCGCTACAGTGCAGGGGAGAAAGTGTCATTTTAAAGCTGCAGGATGGAAACATGAGAAAGGCTAAAAATTACACGGCACAAAAGTCTTCTTGTAATTTGGGGTGCGATGTCAGGTGGATCCCTGCTGCCAGCGAGTCAAATGCTCTTGTGAAAGACATTAGAAAACAGCTGGGAACCCTGTGGCACAGGACTTTATTTTGTTTATATATGGGACTGGAAGCCTGCATGGAGCTAGCCTGGCCTAAGCTGTGTAAGCAGGGACATCACCGATATAAGCATCTCTGTTTGCACTGCATGGAATTCCTTTCTCTCTGCGCTCATAAACTCTCCCTCTGGAGCAGCTGAGAGCAGAGCAATGCATGGCATCCCACTGGGCTGATTTTCTTTCAGGAAAGGTAAAATCTTTTTTCATTATAACTGATGTAATTGTAACAGTTTTCAAGCTGTTTCTTTCCTCACTCCCTCTCTCTCATTGCTTTAGCTCTTTTCACTCTTGCCTTCTTTTTGGTCTCTTTTCTTTCACCTTCTTGTTTTTTACTTTGCTGTTTTCAGATCTGTCTTCACTAAAGCCAGAGAAAGGAGATTTGTATCTTCAAGCACAGTGATCTGTAAAGCCATGACCCTGCTGTAGAGAACGCCTTGTCTTTCATTATCCCAGGGTTCAGAGGAACAGTCCTATCAACATGCAAAGAAAGAGGCTTTTCTGTGATATTCTTGGATAGTTTTACAGAAGGCCTTGAAAATAAATGTCAAGACCTGGAATTGATGTAGAAAGGATTGGAGGGAACGCTGAAGACTTCTGGGACTCTTCACATGACTTCTTTGAAGGCAGAGGAAGCAGCTATCCATGACCATCTCATGTGAACAAACATTGGTACAAACAGAAAGGATCCATTCCACAGGCTCTCTAAATATCACTAGTGTCTGGGGTCAGGAAGTTTTGCTGAAGCTAGCTGTAGCAAGCACTGCAGGCAGATCCCAAAGAATGAACCCAGAAGTCTTCTCCCTGTCTGTGGGTTTGGAGGAAGCTGTTTGTCTGTGCTGTCAGCACCCTTCATACCATGACAAAGCTTCAACCTCTGCTGAGGTCTGCCCAAGATTTCAGTGATGGAGACATGCAAGGGCCACCACTTTACTATCTAGTTTGAATATGGGAGGTTTGACACAGAGTAGTAGCTTGAAAGATCTGATTTCTCCAGAGATGGTATCAGTAGGACTGGCTGAACAACCGTTTGGCTCAGAGCAGAGCAGAGCTTGACCTCCCCTTCAAAGGAAGCTGCAGCCTAAGCTGCTCCCAGGCATCCTTTACTGGCCACCCCAGCCATAGCAGACATGGGTCTGAAATAATTGTGGTAACTGATGCTTCACAACACATCTAAGGGGTCTTGTGACACCAAAATGCCCTAAATTGGAGAATGGGGGATGTTACATAGATCTTTAGTTCAGGGTGCACTTTCTTCACAGTTTTGTTGATGGTGAGCTTCTGCAAGCAGTACCCAACAAAGATCCCTGTACTATGAAGAGCAAGTCACTCTAGGGGCATAAAATCACTCCTGTTCAACAAGAATGCATGATTCAAATGTTGTAACTGCCAAATTTTTTAAGTACAGCATGTCTGCAGGTACATGGAGTAGAAGGGATAGGACTCACCATCCATGGCTTTCACCATCCCTGCAGACACAGTGTCAGAGCACCATAACACCACATGACAAGCCAAACACAGCTTCCAAATCTTTGCATGCAGCCAATTAGAAATGTTGTGTGTGTGATGCTTTCCCCCCTATTTTTCTACAGTGCTGAAAACACTGTATAAATTCCAGTTAGAAAAGTCCTACCTGATCCCATTTAATCTGTCCCTTTACAGTCAGTATAGAGTGGCTTCTTCCAGTGAAGTCCCCAGGCACCTTTTCACTAGCACTACCTCTGTGTCCCTCAGGCTTATTTTACCTTTGGTGTGAGGGAGATTACCCAGATCCACTCTGAGCAATTCAGAATTTGCTTATTCCTGTATTGCTATGTATAGGATTTCTCATCAGCTTTCTCAAAACCACTTAACATAAAGTTTATTTTGGCTATACCTACACTTGTCTATATAACCAGATTTCACACACCAAGAGCCTATTTCTGTGCCAGGTTGGCCAGAAGTGGATTTAACTGTGCTATTGCCCTTATGCAATACTTCCAGCTCCTTTTGGGAAATGGCCACAGGTGCCTATTCTTTCTAGTGAAAAAAAAAAGAGCTATTGAGTTGAAAACTGTCTTTTTGAGGATATCAAAGAATCCCTACTTCCTGATCTGTATCTGCCCTAAAATACAGCTGGTTTGCTTATTTGTGGTGACCACCTCCTGCGACACTGGCCAAACCCAATTCACTGCCAGCTGCACCCTAAACTTAAGACTGTGAACACTTTGGGGCAGAGATCCTTTTTCAGTATTATGGTATAGAGTGCTCCTGGTCCATGGTTAGGGCTCTGAGGTGCTAGTGGGGAAAAAAAGAGACCCTGAAACTCAAGTTGCAAAGGAAACCTCATTTGGCAATTTGTAATTGAGCTTCCCCCCATCCCTGACACTTAATAAAGAGAGACTGGGCTCTGGAATTGCTTGGAATTCCGAGTTTTATTATGAAATGTTAGTATGATTAGTAATTCCTTTGGAATCAGTAGTGTCTCTAACATTATAGAGCGAAGACAGGTCCCATACCCTAAGGGTCTAACAACCTAGAAGTGAGTGGAGAGATCTAAAGTACATCTAGTTTGTTGAATGTCACATGTGGAGCAGGAAACAAGGGTAACTGCAGCACCTGAGGGAGGCAGGTACCTGAAGGAGGGGGGAAAAAAAAGGCAGAATAAAAAGATTTAAAAGATTAAATTGGGTGAAGGAAAATGGAGTATGCATGTGAAGAAGCATTCCCCCTATGCAATGTGTGAGGCTGCAGAACGCTCTCAAACCTGATGGGCCTTATGAGAAATATCCTTAATTTCAGCTCTGGGCCTCAGAACAGGAAAGTGCTCGCTTTTACTTGCCTGCTGACTGAACATATTTATTTCCCATGTGCAGGGAGTAACCCAACACTGGCCCTGCAAAGAATGCAATGCAGGGATTGCAAGTGTGTTCCTACCCCTGCCCCTGGCTCTCTCATCTAAAGCAAACGCGGCGAAACACTCAAGTACAAACAGAAAGAAGACTTTGTACAGAACACTGCCCGCACCGCTGGCCGCCTGAAACACGTCCCTGAGTGGGTGGCAGAAGTTTCCCGGTAGGTTCAGCCCTGCAAGAGGAAGCCAGAGGCAGGGGCAGGAGCCCGCCCGGTCTCCGGGCTGCCTCTGGCCAGCAGGCTGTGTGCGCGCTCCGAGCTGGCCCCAGCTGCGGTTCCTTGCGCCTTTGACGTGTGTGTGTGTGTGTGTGTGTGTGTGTGTGTGAGTGTGTGTTACATGACTATAGAAGGAGCAATCAGTCAGCTCCCAGGAATCTTAGCAACAGCCGTCCCCAGAAAAGGCTCCTAGCAGCTGGAGCGGTGATGACTCGGCAGCATGGTCGCTTTGGCCTCTTGCTGATCCCTGGCAAGGACAGCAGTCCAAGTTCTGGCTCCCTTGTTTGGGTCAGTGCTTTCTTGCTGGCACCAGTAGACAAATTCCTGGATCCTGCTGGCTTTGGCGTTAGAAAGCAACCAAAAATGAGCTGATAGCTGTAGCCAAAAAAAGTTTTTGTTCTCTTTTTTATTTTAACAACAAATTTTAAAAAAAACAAAACTGAGCAAAACCCACAGAATCCTGTTAGTACATTGTAACAGAGGAGACAAATGGCAGAGTTCAGCTGTGGCAGATGTCTACGGGAAGGCAGTCACAAGCCAGGAGACCCGTGTCCTTGCCGTCCCTTGGGTAGTGAAGCAGATCGGTGGGGTTGGGGCTGGGCTGGAAACTATACAAAACATCACTAGAAGGTTTGTTTATTTTATGTAACGAGTTTGGGAATGTGATGTTGAGTAACTGTCGACATTTCACCTAGTTTAAGTCACTAGTGCAATGAATCTGTTTGGCCTTGAGTTGTTTTCGCCTCCGAGGATAATATGTTTATGTCTAAGAGTCTCCCCACCCTCCTGCAGTAATTCCACAGACGAGCGGGAAGAGAGATTGGGATTAAGGAGTCACGGGTCAGGACGGCGTGGCAGGAGGACCATCTCGCTGGGGCGGCGAGGTGGCTTCAGAGGGGATGCAGAGGGGCTGCAGAATAGGAAGGGCAGTGCTGCAGCTGGGAGCAAGATCCCCGGAGAGCCGGGGTGGGGAGAGAAGCGGGCAAGGAGGGGCTGTAGAAACCGGGAGGGGGGTGTACGTCTGGATTTTTTTGGCACAGGGCTGCCGGGAAGCTTGCTGGTCCTTTGCCAGGCTCCAGCTTAGTCCCTCCCTTTCACGAGCACTAAAAATTCACCCTGAAACAAAAACATCCGTGTGTGTGTGTGTGTAACAATCTGCCTTCTCAGCAGCACCGCCGCCACCCCAGCATCGCTGGCCTCATTACTGGGAGCAGGAAATGAGTAAAACATAAATGACTTGGGAGGAGGCAGGAGGGGCCGCCGCGCTCCCCCGCTCCCCGGCGATGGCCGCCTCTCCTCGCCGTGCAGCGGCAGGGGTTGCTGGGAGGCTGCCGCGCCTTATGCAGATGTCGGGGACCTCAAATGTCTGCCGGAAATTACAGCTCATGTCGGGCGGGGGGAGACGTGCGTTTCCCCGGCCGGGGAGCCCAGCGGGAGCCCCTCTCCCCCGCGCCCCCGCCCCCGAGCTTGGGGCCGGCAGCTCCGGCCCTCGCCAAACCCAGCTCGTAAATCAGC
The DNA here is from genome assembly GCA_020800305.1 of Porphyrio hochstetteri. Taxonomy (NCBI): domain Eukaryota; kingdom Metazoa; phylum Chordata; class Aves; order Gruiformes; family Rallidae; genus Porphyrio; species Porphyrio hochstetteri. The sequence goes on along the minus strand of CM036908.1, from coordinate 8,531,751 downwards.
TCGGCAGGAGAAAAATACACGTAGGAAAATGTCTCGGGGCAGAAAAAAAACCCAGCCCTCGCCCGGCGTGGCTTGCGGGAGGGCCAGAGCCAGCTGGTGCGGGCCGGCCCCACGCCGGGCAGGCGGGGCTGCGGAGCGGGGACACGGCCGGGGAGGAGCGCGGCGGTGCCCCGGAGCAGGCAAGCGGAGTTGCCCGGGCCAGGCTGTCCTCCTCCCCCCCTAGCTGGGAATCAGCCGGGAGCGCTTCCCAAAGAAATGCCCCGCGGCCCGGGAGTCGCTTCAGGCCGGGGCCGAGGGGCGCCGGGACCCATCCTGCCCAGCCCCGGGGGCGGCTGGGCGCTGCCGCGCTGCGAGCTCAGCGCTATGGCGCGGCGCCGGCCTCCTGCCAGCGGGAAGCGAATGCCTCGCTCGGACCCGCCGCCCTCGGGGTGCCGAACCCCGGCGAAAAGGCTGCGAACAGGGGAAGTGGCCTGGTGCGCAGCGATACGGGTGTACAGGAGGGCGTTTGAAGTGTAGAAGAGCGTCAGACCGTTCAGATGCCCTGGGGAACGTCTGCCTGAATAGCAAGAGCAACACCTCAAATGCCTCGAACAGCAAAGAGCACGGTGCCATATGGTGCGATTCCAGCATTACTCACCCCAAGGATCAGGCGCTTCCCCACCCAGTTACATATGACCAGGAAATTATAGCCTGTGCTGCTCCCCGCCTGGCTGAGCGGCTGCCATATCATATGATACACACCAGAGCGGCGTGTCTGATGAAACAACAGAGCAATGTGTGTTTATTGAAACTCTAATGCTTTGCAGAATAGACGGGCTTGGCTGGGTCAGGCTGTCATTTGGCATCCTGAATGCATGCTCCCTCTTGCACATCTTGCCATTAATTAAAATTCTGGATAAAAATTAAACCCTAATCTTCCTTTACGCTCAACTCTCCCCTGCTCTCCTACTTAAGACTCCACAGCCAGCTCCTGTGTGGTTTAGGAATCACAATTCCTCACTTTTTCTTATTCCACCCATCCCATCTGTGGAGAGACTTTAATTTTTCTTCACACTCAGTATTCACAAGATCTTTCTACCATAGCCATCACATCAAGGGCTATGCATCTCTCCTCTTTATTACTACAGCATTCACATCCCAGGTCTGACGTGCACCTCTCCTCCCTGCAGCACACAGCAAATGGAGCTACAAAGCTCATCTCTGCAGCACACCATATTGTCTCGTTTCTGTCTTGAGTTTATCCACCAATTCCTACTTAACACTGAGTTTAAGGAACTTGTTATAATGAAAGTCACCCGTGTGAGACTGCTCATCCATCTTTTCCAGTTTGTTTCTCCCCGTCTCACCACTAATAGTGTGAGCTCTCGCCAGCCCTGCCAGTCTCCTCACACTCTTTCCTGCCATCTCTCCAATACACACCTCTTTTTGCTCCACCTTCTGCCGCTGCATCTCTACCCAGGTCAGCTCTCTGCAGCTAAGGTAGTCTGATTTCCTACAGGTTTGTGTTTCGTCGACTCTAAGCACCAGTTGAAAGAAGGTTTTTAAGAGCTGCAGCCCAGACAAATCTTCTGAAGGCTGAGAAAATATGAACTCCTATTGCAGCCTTTTCCTGAGCTGAAGAAAAGGGCTTTTTCTTTTAATGAAATTAAGTCCATCTCAGCCAGCTTCTCATCCATCCAATTTGCATTTAGTTGACTGATGCATCAAAAACTATACAAGCACCTGACAGACATATGATGTCATACATGCTCCCCCCGCCAAGATCTTGTGATCACATAAACCTCCTTTCTTTGCAAAAGCAGACATAAATTTTAATGGCAAAACCATGTGCTGCTTCTCATTACATCCCTTCTGCTCTATGTTAATCATTTTTCTTTCACCAGTCCTCTGTGCTTGCCTTTTCAGACCTTCTACTCCTCCAGGCAGGGACTGGGCTCTCTTCTGTGCCTGGAAAGTGTTAAGTGCCTTATGGGCATAACAACAATTTAATTAGTTAATAAGTACTAACAATTTGCATTAGTATCATGCTTCCTGCCATGTCAGATCAGACCACTGCTCCAGCCAGTCAAACATGTCCCTCTTTCTTGTGCTGCTCTGAATTAATTGTCACCCAGCGGGGCCAAGGCCTCGCACCTGGCAGTGGTCGGACCCCCAGCCCGTCCCATTTTGAGGAGTCTGTCCAAGGTTTGCTCGTTCTGAATGAATTCGTTGCCCAGCCACTCTGGGATCTGCACTGCTGCTGTTTAAAGAGAGACTGACGGCTAATTGAGCTCGGTCATGTATCTGACGAAGTGAGACTCGCCAAACTGTTCAGAGGAAGGGGTGACAGCTCTGTGACATTGCCAGCATGGCACGATTCTAGGACAGGCAGAGCAGAAGGGAGGAACAGGACTCCTCGCTGACCCAAGTCCTCTCATGCCTCCCAGCACTGGGGATCAAACCTTTCCTGCATGCAATTGCCAACACCTTTTTCTTATATATGCCTGTTTCTGCTTCAAAATAGAGAGCATTTGCTTCCCTAATGCCATGCAGTAGCAAATTCCACAGTTTATCCCGTAGCTTTCTGCTTCAAGGAGGGAGAATCTGTACTTGATAACATCAAGTGATCTTTTACATCCTGTATCAATCATATTGAATTATAAGGAAAACTAGGAGTCTCCTGGAAGGGTTTGATGGCTTTACCGTGGAAAGAATCAGGAATGTGAGACTTGGGTGAAGAATTTCAATTAAAAGGAAGCCAGGAAGACCTCTGAGACAAGGTAGACACCTGTATTATATTTTGAGAGATATCTTTTATTTGTGTATCTTATACTCCATGCCCCTGCATAAAGCCTCTTTGTCTGACATTTCAGCAGAGAATCCTGCACTGAGAGTCTGCAGATGGATGATTCGGCACAACGAACAAAACACTCAGGAGAGGGGGAATGGGCTCCTCCTTAAACATGGTTCATTTATCTACTGTTTGGGCTTTGTAGCATGACTGTCATCCTGCCAAGGATGGAGAAGGCAGTTTCAGGCAGTGGAAGCAGAGATGGGAAAGGACTGAACTGGCACTTGGGAAGATTGTGGGGATTATGGAAAGGGCCGTACATCAAGGCAAAGCCAGGAACTGGACTGCTCATCTTATGCAGCTGGAAACTGTGGTGAACTTCTACTGGGAGGTGACACATGCCTGCTCTGCTGGCCCCTGTTCGACACAGTGCCCTCAATGAGGGCCTGAGAATGTCTAGTCCACCAGATGATTATGTTACACTGTCCCAGGGGTCGTGCAAGTAAATGATGTCATACCTGGAGTAAGTTCTCTGTTGCCACTCCGGGGCAATATATAAGAAGGAAATGTGGATCTTACTACTACAGGCACACTTAAACGATAGGAAGGAGACCTGTATTTTCTAATGACAGGTCCTCCTACATGACTGGAGCACGACCTAGTTGGTGGCTGAGATATCTGTTGTTTATAGGCAGTGATTCCTCACAAACAAATCAACTAAATGAACAAACCGGGTGATAAAGTAGAGCCGAGAACTGCATTGTCCTCCTCAGAGTCATAAAAACTCATCCCTTTTACAACTGCTGAGTGCTTTGCCAATATCATGCCAAGGTGAGAGCAGCGGGGGGAAGGGACAGATATTGAAAAGGAAAATAAATGGGCCAGGTAAACAGTGCTGCTGCTGCTGCAGCAGCTGCGGTTGTCATGGCGACCGGGGTGAAGAAGAGGAGGAGGAGGAGGGAGGCGGGTTGATCGATAGTCCTGTGCTGGCTCATCTGGCTTCCATCCACGTGCTGCTACAGAGGGAGAGAAAATCAAAGAGCCACACGCAGGGCGGCCGGGGCTCCGATTCGATACATGGCAGCGGCTCGATCAATAGCTTGTTGGAAGGTGGGTAATTGACTCCCCTTCTACCCAGGAGAAAGCAGTGCAGTGACAGAGATGTGTTCGTTATCTAGTGATTCTCAGCTCTACTTTATCACCCAGTTTGTTCATTTAGTTGATTTGTTTGTTTGCTTGCTTGAGATCCCCTCTTCAGTCTGATTTCTCCCTGTACCTGTCAGAGATGAGCACCTGGAGCAGAGCCAGGACGGCCCTCAAGTTTCTGAGTCGCTTTCCCTCTCCTCTGCTTTCTCTGGTCATAACAGTTTTTTATCTCACACTGACAAAGGTTTTGATGGGGGAAATGGGAAACAAGGACAACCTTTTCTTACAGGGTTTTTAGAGCTTCCTTTGTTGGCTGGGTCTGGCAGAACATGAGTATGGTTCTTCTGAACACAAAGGGCACAGTAGCACCCCCCCAAAAAAAAAATTAAATAGCTAAGTCTATTTTTGCACCTCACAAAGAAAGTGAATTACAGGGAGAGATTTACAACTGTCATAAGTCTGCTGCTGCTCTCTGGAGGAGTTATCTGCAGAGGGTGGCCAGGGGATGCTATCAGAAAAGACAAAAAAAAAAAGGGAAGAAGAAGAAGAAGAAAAAAATAAGAGGTAGCAGAGGAAAGGGCAGGAATTCACAGCATGCTAGGGGGAAAAAAAAGAGGAAAATGCAGAAGAAGACATCTTTCTGAGGAACACACGTACTCATGAAGCACTGAGGCAGTGTGGGCTAATTCTTCATCTCTGCCTAGACCTGGGCAGGGAGCCCTGGCACAAGGTGCCTGCTTGACCTTCAGACAGACAAGGCTGCGCTTTGTAAACAAGCCCGTAGGATACAGTAAGTTCACCCTCATGCTGAATAAGCTTCTGAAGGCATTTGCCAACAAAGCAGAGTGGAATTTGGGTGGCAAAACCAGGACTTATGTTTTATATCTCCTATCAAAGCAAGCAGCACAAACGTCCCTATCACCTCCCCGGGGCGCTGAGAACCTAATTGACTTCAGCAGGGAAAAAACAATGCCACTCTGTGTGGTGCAACACCCATCAGCAAACTCTGAGCAGAAAATGGTAAATCCAGACTCCGAGATGCTCTGGGAGGCAAGGACCATCTGTTTGCTCTGTACTTGTCTATTGTCCAGCTTGCTGGAGTCCTAGTCTACAATGAGCATTTAGGCATATAGTAATAATAAGAGCAGTAGCATCCATTGCTGGATAATTGATACTGCTTTGTGGAGCAACTCGCCCCTTAGGGTACAGCTAAGAAGAGGCGAACACACCAGAAGTATCACTTCCTTCAGTTGCCTGGATTTTTCTCAGAGCTATCCCATCCAAATGCGCTGCAGTTCGCTTCTGAATTAAAAATGAAAACTCATTTGCTTGGATTTCTGCTTCTCTTAAGTTAGCTGGCTGCAGTCCAGCTCTTGGGGCTTGTGCTTTTAGGGTCTGATCCAAATCCCAGAGAAGTCACTGAACATCGCTCCACTGATTTTAATGAGTCAAACCACTGTATGAGGAGTGAGTTACCCTCTCTCAAAGCTTTTTTTTTTTTTGTTTGGCTTTTTTTTTTAATTACTATTTCCTTTTCATGCTTCGAAGCAGTAGCAGGTGTATCTCACAGTCACTGGGTGTAAATCACAGTAGGAAGAGGGGGGCTGTGGGAGCAGAACTGCTCCCTGTTGCATAACCTAGAAGGTGCAGGTTATATCAGGTGTTACTAACAGGGTAGGGACTACAGCTCTTTTCCCTCCCCAGTATATCTGCCTCTGGAAATATTTACAAACCACCCAGAGATGCCTCTGCGCTCTGCAGAATATTTTCTTTGGGTTTCTTTGTGAGTGGGAAGATAAGAGCTTCCTAACCTCTGGGCATAATTTATGGCAGAAATAAATAGCAGGATGATAGAACAGCTCTAAAGTAAATTATTGAAAATATTCACCTGCCAGTTCTCCAAAGAAAGCAGGCAGGTGGGCGAGCCAGAATCAAGTCAGACTAAAAGCCTTAGAGGAATAGAGTAGTTTGTTCTAGTCAGAAAGGAACAAAAAGTGTTTGCAGCACCTGCAGGCTTCCTTCCTCTCTGGAAGAAGCCAGAAGGTTGGACAAAATAGTAAACAGACAATGGAGCAGCCTGTAGTCAAATTTGCACATGGGCAAAATAAATAAAAGGACATGTAATATTCGTTGTTGCCATCAAGCTAAATGCCTGGACTACCTGCCAAGAAGCCTATCTATTTGCTGAATCATTCTGCCTAACACAGATGGGGAAAGTAACGGGGTATGTGGAAGACACAGGGAAGGCACAATAGATCTCTTACGCATCAGGAGGGCTCTGGAGAATCAGCTCAGTGAGTCTTGATGCCTAATGTGCAAATTCAAGGGCCTGGCTCCTGAAACGTAGTCTGAATTCTGGAAGAATGAGGTAATCTGAATGCTCAAATGCTCTGTGAGCATATGTGCAAGGGGAATGATGTAATGCACAGCCTATGTCTTTCACAAAAGGGATCTTCCTTACAGGTCTCTCTGAGGCTCTGGGTGCTGTAACAGGGCGTATCTCACCTGCTTTTGCATGAGGGCACTTTCACAGCAGTACTGGGGGCCTTGAAGACAGCATCGGGTCAAAACCGTGGTCAGCTACTAAAACGCCCCTTTCTAGGAATCTGCGCAGGAGCCAGGCTGACAGGGAACAGAGCCCTCCCCAAAGCAAGAGCAGCAGGGATAAGTCAGGCTCTGTCAATGGCAAAGCACAGGATTATCCTAATACAAAGGATCCTGTATCCTAAAAAGTGAGGCAAACAACTGCAGTCCCGCGCTGGATGAGTTATCGGCGCTGCTGTCTGTGGCGCATACCGCACCGCTTACCCGGGGCCCTGAAACAAGGATCACACAGCCAATCTGGGAGCATCTCGCACCCAGCTGTCTGGCTGGCGGTCCGTGGGCTGCCATCAGGCCTTGACATTTTCTTTTGAATACCATCTTGGCAACAGAAGAGCTAGGGAAAGGTGATTAAGGAAGCCCTTGAAGGCTGTTTGTTAGTGCGTTCCTGCAGACTCTAGCCACAGGCTCTACAATTGCTGGGGTTTTTTGTCCAGTTAGGAGGGGGAGGATAGACTGGAAGGTTGCTTATGACTGTGCCTGCAGGTCATCACAGCATCCACAGGCATGTGAGAGAAGACAGTACTGATTTTGGGTCCTTTAGCACAGGAAAACCTGGATACCTTGCTAACAACCTGACAAACTCTTCCAAGAAAAACACAGAGAACAAAGAGTGCATAGGAGGATCATGCACTTTTAGAAGAATCATAGAATCACAGGGGTTGGAAGGGACATTGAGAGATCATTGGGTCCAACCCCAAGAGCAGCCAGTGGGCATGAGAGGCAGAGCCTGGGCTTTGTAAAGACCTGCTATGACTGATGTAAATCAGGGCAGTTCTTGGGAAGGTCGTTGCAGCGCTCAGATCCCCTTCAAATCTGGGGAGTGTGACCGTGGCTTCATTCCTTTTGCCTCACTACCAAGAGTGAGTCGTGACCTGGAGCACTCAGTACACTCAGCTCAAAGTCAGTTTCTGAGCTGGAACGAGCATCTGCCTAAATCCTGGGTGTCCTACATTACACACAAAATGTGCACAGAGCCTGAAGTATCTGCCTTGACCTTAGAGCACCCTCAACCTGAGAAGCCGGGCCAATGCCCATCAGTAATGTAACATGAATTCTAAGCTCTGGTGCTGCAGAGATGCATTGTTGTATGATTAATGAATGCCATTAAACCAGAAAGCCTCCTCAGCCAGCAGTGAAAACTCAAGAGAAATACCAGACAGTCAGCCGCAGTCAAGGGGGCTGAATCAGAAAAAAAAAGAAAGAAAAAAGAAAAAAAGAAATGCTTGTGGTTTAAGAAAACTGACTTTCAGTCTCCTTTTGAGATTGCTCCATCCTAAATTGTTAATTCACGTTGATCCACTTTAAGAAAGTTGGTAGGGCTGCCTCACGCCTGTGCAGCTCCCCAAGCAGGAGGACAGTGAGTCCCAGCAAAGACGGAGGAGCAAGTCAACACTGGTGCTACCCTGACTCCTGTTCCTGATGGGGAAGCAAAGCCTGGACATTTTGACTCAGGTTCTTTTAGATGAGAAAGGTTGATGAAAAAAAAAAGGAAGGTAGCATGCAGCTGGTAATAACTTCAGCTCTGATAGTAGCCTTGTTCCACTGCTGACGGAATCCCACACACGCAAGGAGTAAAGTTAGCTTCTACTTGTAATAAAAATGCATTTCAGTTAGCTCACCCAAAGCAAACTGGTGATTATTTGGGGTTTTACAGGGCAGATAACCTCTATCACTGATCACAGATGCTTGAACGAGACTATACTCGAATATAGACAAGAACTGTGTATGTCTTTTGGGCACAGCACAAAGTGAAAATTTTGCTTATTAAGCAATTAAGCTTCCAGTTACTTGTGAATTTGGACCTTTTTTTTTCTGGGTTAGCATTTGATGATTTTTCATGCTATGCAAGAAGCCAGGTGTTCACACCAGCAAGAATTCAGAGCCAGGGAGGATGTGGCAGACAGAAGAGCCTGGGGAGAAGGCAGAAATGGAGCCCAAAATGCTGGGAACCTGGACAAAAACAGGCGTTGGGTGGCATCAGTGTGTGAGGAGGGTGCACCTTAAAGCAGTCGGGATTGCAGATGCCTCCACCCCTGCACTGCCACACGGATGGTTTTAAAGCAGAGCCAGTTCCCATAGCAACAACACCTGCCAGAGCTGCCAGCCCTGGGGATGCAGCTCCTGAGGAAGGTAAGGAGCAAGGCTGACCCCCGCGCTAACCGAGCCAGCGGCACAAAGCCCCCAGCCCAGGTTAGCTGCGTGGCTCCCGGGGCAGTGCCCACCTTGTGAGGAAGGCCAAGAGCTCTTCACCTGAGCCCCCAGTGAAAGCTAGATCAGCTGAACAGCAGCTCCTGCTTTGAAGCAGTGCCCTAGGTGATTTTTTGATTCCCTTGGGAATGAAGAGATGCTGAGCTAAACTTCATGGTGTTGCATCACAGGTCAGAGGCCAGGGGAACAAAAGCACCCTTGGCAGAAGGGAACAGAGGGATCCCCACTTTCTGACATAGCACCAGGCAAGTGCTTTTCTTTCCCCTTACACTTGCCTTCTGGCTTTTTTTTTTTCCCCACCTACTGCTGCCTTTCTGCTGTTGATTTTCATTCTTACCCTCCTTCCAGCACTCCAGGAAAATCTTCAGCTTTGTAGGCATGATGCCAATGAAAATCGATGTTTACCAGCTCTAGTAGGGTTCATTTTCTTGCTTGCACAGTTCACACTTTCTCCTGGAGAGAAGGAAGTTGTGGAAGTGGGAGGGTGCCATTAACAGGATTGAATGTCAGACACCTGAGAAAGCTGACATGAAAGAAGTGATGGAGGCAGTCCCTCCTGAACAGGTGGCTACATCATAAAACCTCTTAAACTCAATGCTACCCAGCCCCAGGCTGGCACCCTTGGTAGAAAGGCCAGGGGCCAAATTGGGCAGAGATTGGCATCTCTGATGAAGGCTTCTTCTAGGTCTGGGCTGATGTAATGGCTGAGTGAGTGCTCTCACCTATGCCTGCTTCTGCTCTTTCTCTGTTATCCTTTTATCTGGGCTGTGAGTCTCACATCTTTCAGCAGAATAGAATTCATCTTACATCAAATACAAAAAGTAAAAATAGAGGGAAATTGCTGGGCTCTGATAAATAAACATTTTCAAGAACAATTTCATCTTACTGACTGTGGAAATTTGTGACAGATCTGAGCTCAGGCAAATCAAGAGGACTGCTCATTCTGATATTGTGAGAGAATGCAGCAGCAGCCAGAGAAATGGAAAGATCGACAGTTAATTGGAAATGTTACATCTGCTGTTTATGCAAAAGGCATAAATATTTATATCCTGAAGACTGACTTTTGGGTTCGCTCCTCAGCAGGAAGAGATTTACATTTTGAATAAAGACTTTTTTCTTTCTCCTTCTCAGTAAACGTGAGCAGTTTATTATTCCTTAAAACAGGAATCCTTAGCCAAGTCCTCCAGTCCTGTTAGCTACAGGCATGCAGATTCCCTTGGCTTCAACAGAAATTACAGGTGTGTGCAGACTGTGGCATCCATCTCCATTTTTTACAGACAGAAAGAGAGGAGGCTGAAACAAAGGGGCAGAAACTGTGATCACAAAATGAGAAGGCAGAAAATGCAGTGACAGTTCAAAGGCACCTGAAATGAAATGCTTCCCCAAATCTGCTTTTGGTGAGAAAATAACAAAAGTCTGCACCTTGGAAGCATGGCAAGATTTTATAATATTAGCTGTTGTTACAGAGCAAGGAAAGAAATACTTGGAAAATCTAAGTACATCCCTGTATTGGATTAAGCTGCCCTCACCACAGTGTGACGAGTGAACCCGCCAACAGAAGTATTTACACACACAGTGATTCCAGAAAATCCAGGGCAGTCTGCTGAAGTACAGCATTATTATAAACAGGAACAGAAAGCGTGTTACCCTACAAACCATCTTGTGCCCTACCTTGGCTCCACACCACCTGCTTCTCTCTGTCTGTCCTTGCCCCTGTACTTAGTGAGTCAGGCTCCTTCTCTCTCCCTGTCCTTTCACATGCTGCTCTGCCAACTGCACTGCCCTCAGCTTGCCCACCCTCATGTCCTGTGGCCTGCCATCCTGCTCCCCTCTGTCCTTTCATTTGTGACTGCTTCCATCCTTGTCCTATGCCTCAGGCTTCACCCACTCTCCTGCTCACTTTCTCACTGCTTTTCATTTTACTACACACACTTGGCTCCAGCATCCTCCCTCGTCCATATCATTTTGCAGTTTGAGGCTCTCCTGCCTCACCTTTCCCTATTTCTCCATCTATTCCTGTCGGTTTGTCCCTCCATCTGCTCTCTTGCCTCATTCCCAGTCTCACCCCTTGTGTTTGCCCAATTATGTTCTCAGGAGACCCCAAATCCACACTTCTCTGTGTGGATGATGAAGCTTTTTGCCTTCCTGTCTTGTACAGCATCGTTCCTTCACCTTCTTAATCATTCCCTCAGATTAACCACCATTAAAGTTAAAAAAAAAAAGAGTTAGAGATAAACAGTGCCAGAACATCCTGATGAGATGTAGGATGTTGTGGCTACCTCTTTTTAGTACCTATCTAGCAGACTGACCCATCCCTGAAGGCCAGAGCACAGGTCAAGCACCCAGCCCTTGCTTGAGAATCCCAGGCTGAAGCCTTGGACAGTGCATCTTGTTCCCTATTTAATCATAAAAACTGTGCCTCTTGCAGGGACTAAAGAGTCTGCAAAGATATGTAATACCATTGTTTGACAGCACTTGTATGGTGAATGGTTAGGTTTATAGAAGTAGGTCCTGCTGCAAAGGAGAGGGATACCTGACTGGAGTACTGCCTTGTGCCTCCATGGTGCCGTTATCAATGTGGCACGTTCCCTTCCCCACAGGGTCAGCAGACCAGGCCAAAGGTACCATGGAATTTACTTCCACCTCCTTTCTAGCAGTCACTGGATCACTTCCAGTGACTTCTCCCTCATCTCTCAAAAATGTAAGAAAGGAAAGCACCGAGTTCATGAGAGGGTGTTTGCATTCTCCTCCGGTTTGCCTCTTGTTTCTGAGGCCCTAGCATTTGAAAGCATGATTTTATTTTAGTTGAAGGGAATTTTGTGTGTGTTTTAAAATGGTTTGTCCTCTGGGACTATTTTTCCTGACTCCCGTCATTTCTGCTTCCATGGCAACTACAGCTGGCTCAGATGTGTTGTTGCCATGGCAACTGGCTGGTCCTCCTTGCCAATGATGCAATGAAACAGAAATGATATTTGCATCCCCAATCCTGTATGGAACTAAAATCTCTTTCACCACTCAGGGGGAAGACATAAGACAACTGTATAAAATCAGCACAAAATCCAATCTAAATCCTCTCAGAGAGGGTTTTAGACAGCTGGTAAAATGAGAGAAATGCAAAGAAATTGGGCTTTTCCATTCAGGGGCCTGGGGGGGACTGGCACTTGACTGGCATTTTCAGTCTGTTCTGGGCAAAGCAGTATGCTTGGCAAAACCCACATGGGAAGAACACAAGACTTGCCAGGCACAGCTAATTCACATTATAAGCTATCACCACTTGTCTTGTGTAAGATCTTCAGAACTGCTGTGTGTTAAGCAGCACATTGTAAAATACACCTCAGCATTTCATCCTAAAGATCAAAGCTTGCCTTACTCATGATTGCAGCCTCAGATATGGCCAGTGTAAGATGCCTGGGTCCCTCTCAGATCTATACTGCTACAGTTTCACACAATCTTCATGCTTTCCTTTAATTGTCTCTCTGCATGCATACTCCCCCCCCATACATCATGAAGGAGGTGCCACAGATCCACAGCAACAGACCACAAGATGACATAACTCTGCCTGCTCGTTACAATACATGGTACCAGAGGGGTGTTGTTGGGCAAAAAAAGGACAAAAAAAGGGTATGATTTATTGTGTGGGATGCTTAAGAGCTTTAGTCTTGACATTAACTTCCTCGTGTCATCTACATGTGCCTGACTTTGCCTTGTTCCTTCTCTTTTTGTTTGTGTTTCTTTTTTTTCTATCATGTTGCTACTGCTGGGACAAATCAGGGAGAAGGTCACAGACAGGCCTCTCCACGAGGCTGAACTGGTTCTATCCTCTTTGCTTGTCTTCTGTATCTTCCCCAGGGATTATGATATTCACAACAGGTAACAAAAGACAACGACTGTGCAATGGAGCACAGTGGGGAAAATGAATGTTATTTCCTTGGGGAAGCAAGGAGGTGGTCCCTCTCTCCCATACCACCAGCAGCTGTCCTGGGTTTTGCCATGCTGCTGAGCTGAACACAATCTCCTGGAAGGGTGCAGTTGAATCTGAATGTTTTCCTTGGCAGGTAGGCACTGTCCTGCCCCCCTCACTTGCAACAGTCCCAGTCCAAAAGACTGAATTCCTGAATTAGTCCATGGCTTTGAGGTGAGGGACCTTTGGTATCTCTCCCATCAGCAACGACCATTTAAAACCAGTGCTGTTAGTAGAAAGGAGTAGGAAAGGTGCAGAAATAATTAAAGATCAAAAATCACCAGGCTCCAGGGAGCTGCTGCTACTTATTTATCTGCAGTGTACAGGCCTCTCTTAAGGCCTATACAGTGCACCTTATTTTTTAACCATTTTCCCCCATAATGCTCCATCCACTTCCACTGTTGTCTCCAAGACTTGGTCCCATTATCCACTTGAACACTAGACAGCCGTGAACCTATTCTACCACCTAATGTCAGAGGAAGATCATTAGCCTTACTAGACTGACAAGACATGTACAAGCCAGGAAACTTGCCTAAATGCAAGTGGTCTACATGAACACAAGGGCTGGCACTCAGGAGGCCCTCTGCTTAGTCTTCACATCCCTTGGTGCCTTATCACTTCATTTTGTGCCTAGAGCTTTTAAGCAGTAGCATACCTTTGCCATCCAAATGCAGTAAAAGCCTCAGTGTGTAAATAACAGATCAAAATAAATTTCTAAAGAAGATGCTAAGTTCTGTGTGGCTTTCCTCCCTTATTTTGGGAATATTCAACAAAACTCACCTTTCACTTCAAGAATGATGGAATCAATATGCTGTGCCATCATTTATGTTGGAAGGAGGACCATAATACAGCGCTCCTTCAATTACAGAAGATGGAATCAATACATTTCACCTCCATTTATGTGGTTAAGGTCTAAGTCGGCATGGCCCACCCTTTATTTATGGGGGTGGCCTCAATACAGCTCGCTTTCATTTAATGGGGAGGAACTAATATGTCTTGCTTTCACTTACAGGGGGTGGGAAGGAGAGAATCAATACAGCCACCATCATTTATTGGGAGGGATCTATAGATCTCACCTTGATTTACTGGAGAGATCAATATCTCAACCTTCATTAAAGTGGGTGGTATGTTGGACTGAGTAGGGGTCACCTGCTTTTAGAGGAAACTGACAGAATATGTATCTCCATGTATGTGGAGATGATTTGGCATGGCCTTCGTGTATATAAGGTTTGGACACCATATGCTTCACTGGCTAACACAGGGATGCATGCAGTTCACCTCCACATTAGGTCTGGAAAGACAGAGGCAGGTTCAATACATGGGGATTATGGACTCTGACACAAGTCTGTCTGTGCTTTCCCATTTATGAGAAGTGCAGATTCAATTTGGCTGAAGTGTGTGGAAGCCTGGATTCAGTGTAATACATCTTTCTTTACAGAAGATGGTCTCAGGATAGTTCTTCATTTATGCAGAGAGAGATTTGGCAGTGTTCCCCCTCATTTACAAAAGCTGAATTCACTGTTCCTCACCAGGCTTTATAGGGAGCTAATACAAACTGTAAATTAATCGTAGGAGTGGAGAAAAGGGTCTGATATATTCCAGGACCACAACGTCGTGGCAGCTGACCTGAATGTCTGAGAAGGAAGTGCTTCTCTACAGCTCCTCAGAGCACAGTGAAGCAAGGATAGTGGGTATATTGCTGTGAAGAAGGGAAGATGGCAAGATAGTTTGCTACTGCTATGATTTTTCTTTGTGGCATCACAGGTCTGCAGAAATTGCTAATCTCACCGCATTTTAAAGCTGCTAATTCACACCTAAAACTTGTTGTCTTTATCTCCAAAAGACACTAATCACCATCCTTCATATCCTCTTCCCTCAAAAGATCTCAAAGCCCAGCTGAAAAGCTTTAGACCTGTCCTCTAATCACCTACCAAACATCTACATCCCCAGGACTGTTTGCAGTGCTGCAGACACCACAGCAGGGAGCCTTTCATATTTAGGCTTCTGATTTGAGAGGAGCTCAGATTATCAGTGACCAGAAGTAAATGCCTGTTGATGCAGCCAGGGGGGTTGCATGATATGAGTATGGGGGCCTGAGTACAGTTCCTGAAGGAGATATGTCAGAACAGCTTAGGAAAAAATATCAAGGCAAGTGCCCACCTTGCTGGGTTTCTTAGCAGGGAGCCGATGGACTGAAAGGACCCCAGAGACTCTACTGCCCTGTCACTTTTCATTATGTGCAATAACCACATGGCATGCAAGCACCTGCAGCTCCCATTTCAAGGTGAAAAGATGAAAAGAAAACAGAGGGCACTTGAATATCACCCTAGAAATACCAGGGTATGGAAAGCATGACAATCCCTGCTGGCCTCTCCGTGTCCCCAAGCACCAAGGCGAAATGGGCAAGCATAAAGTGAGGAACCAAAAGCAGACTGGGTTTCACTCAGGCACACTGCTTCTTTTGGCTGATGGAAGGCTGCAGCAGATTTCTAGGAGGCAGAAGGTGGAATGTGCCTTTTCCATCCCTGAAGTAGCAGGCACGTTTATTTTCATCACCGCATTGCATCAGCATCACTGCTTCTCCAGGCTGGCAGTCTGTAGTGCTGTGCTTAGAACAGTGCATGTCTCTGTGTGCAATAGGGCTTTTCACAGCCACCCTTTTATATGATAAGGGTTAACTAGCTGGCCAGGCTGGAGATGAGAATGTCTGTTTGCATACAAAGAGTATTTCTATTGCAAATAGGATCATTTCCACAAAGAGTTTCCTTCTCTTCCATGGCCTCTCATGTCTCTTACGCTCTTGTCCTCAAAGACCCTGCCTTGTTCTTCTTTCTGTATCTTTTCAATTCAAAATTTAATATCACTTTTTCCTGCATATCCCTTTCATTATGCCCTGGTGACCTGGCTTTGCCCCTTACTACCTATATCTTCCTGGAGTCCTTCTCTAAGATACCCTTCCTTAGACCTCCAGGTAAGTTTCTCTCAATTCTCAAAAAATATGAACATCCTCCAGACACCTCCATAAACCTATGTAATGTTGTATTATATCTCTTGCTAGTCTAATATAGCAACAAATTAGAGAAAGAGTCATTCAGTAGGTCAGCCTTTTTCCTTAAAGCTTTCTGAGAAGTCTTCAGCAGCTGTGGATAACTATGTGAGTTCTGCTGCTACTGAATCCTTGAGGCACACAATACAGCCAGAGTCTCCCATCACTGCTCCTATGAACTCATGGGCTGTGATTTGGAAAAGGACCAGACATGAGGAGGGGATCCAACAGGCTACCTCGGAAATTATTGCAAATTCCATCCAGAAGTGGTATAAAGCAAGGGAAGGAATAAGAATAGCCTCCTTAGGGCAGGAGTGTGCCTTAATTACAGAATGCAAGAGACCACACGGTATGATGATGGGCTTCTTAGAATAGTCAGAATTAATATCCAGCTTTTACATGCTGCTTTTTGTTAGAAGATTTCAAAGTGTTTCAACCAGTGGCACAAAAATGATGATGCTTGGCCAAAACCAGCCAGTGGCACGACCACAAATGGAAAACAGCTGTCCCTGGCATCCCAGGAGAGCGTGCTAGTTCCTAGCCATACTCCCTCCCATAAAAGGAATAAGAAATGAGTTCAGGTCCTTGCCACACCAGCTGTAAGTAAGCAGAAGGGCAGGTATGACTTTTTTCAGGGGTTCCCTTTATAAAAAAAAGGTTTTCTGTAGCTCTACAAACCCTTCTCCCAGGCGTGCGAGGTAAAGGCGGCGTGGCAGAGCTGCTCGGGGTGCGTTCTTCCCCTCTGTTTCTGCCTTAGTCTGCTCTAGTAGCCGCTGAGGTCGGGCACAGCTCCGAGCAAGCCTGACCTGCACAGGGAACAAAACCTTCTTCCACTCACTTCTAACTTAAAGCCACACCAACTCAATCACAGAATCACAAGGTTGGAAGAGACCTTTGAAGATCATCAAGTCCAACCATTCTCATCCTAAACTAAACCATATCCCTAAGTACCTCATCTACCCTTTTTTTGAACACATCCAGGGAAGGTGACTCAGCCCCTCCCTGGGCAGCCTGTTCCAGGCCCCCACAACTCTTTCAGTAACAAATTTTTTTCTAATGTCCAATCTAACCCTGCCCTGGGGCAGCTTCTTGCCATTCCCCCTTGTCCTGTCGCCTGTCACCTAGCTGAAGAGACCATCACCCACCTCTCTACAACCTCCCTTCAGGTAGTTGTAGGTGGTGATAAGGTCTCCCCTCAGCCTCCTAAACAGCCCAAGCTCCCTCTTTGTCTTGGTGTGAGATGAGCAAATTCGGTGCAGTGATGGAGAGGTGTTATTTTGTGATCCAGTGTATTTTAACACCTTTTACATGTGAGATGACCATGCAGGCTTTTTGCACTCTTTCCATATCTATTTGATTGTGCTTTCAGAAGCTGTAAACAGGGACACAGTAACAGTCTTCAGTCTGCACAGAGCCTTGCTCTGCATTATTCATACATTTCCTTCCTGTTTCACACACTTCTGTCAGTCCTCATTCAGGCAAAATTCATGTTAAATGATTCACGCTCTTTCTCTATATGTGTCTTTCTCTTTTTCTCTGTCTTTGAAATGGGAATGAGAGAAAAAAAAATGTAAAAAAAGAACCTGTGATTAGACGTCTCTCTCCCTTTTTCCTTCTTCCCTCCTCAGTCAGAACTCAATTCTCAGTGACATCTATATCTGGTCTCTTGATTTCAGTGTGTCTGATACAGAAGAAAATGGAGCAGAGGAGCTATCATTTTTTAAAAGTCCCATCAGTATTGTCCTGTTATGTGCTGATTGATCCTAATTTCTGAGATTAAAGAAAGAAACCCCCTATCTGTATATCCTCTTTGCCACTGCCAGAAATCTGTGCTGTCTTCTCTTTCTCCTTTCCCTTCCATTCCCTCAGGCAGTCTCCCAGATGCTAATATCCTTAGCATCCTGAGGATATTCATGGCAATTGCTCCAGGGCTTTTCACTTGCTGGGTGCTGTGCAGTTCTCTCTTGCTACTTTCATTACTTGATACTCATATGGGATTAATAGAAGGGCCAGCAAGAAGGCACGACTTGTGGCATTCTGTATGCAGGGATGAATCCAGCTTTGTGGTTAGTCTTCTTCAACTTGTATATTGTACAGCTGAATACCTTAACCCACAGTTGTCTGACTGTAACTCTCCAACATTACATCAAGAGATGACTGATGATAGGTTGAAGGAAACCACCAAGGAGAACGGCAGGGCTGGCATGAGTCTGATTGCTGGGACCTGTCTTCACTGGCACCTCAGTTTTGCCCCCCAGGGAAGCTATCAAAGCCCAGGATGATTTTGGATTACTATATGTGCCAGCATCCAAGACTGCATTTTTCTGTCTTAATGTGGCTAAAAGGTTGCAACCATTCCTCTGGGAGCAGAAACCCCTGCTGTCATCAATGAATTACACCCTGCATGGTGCACTCTACAGCACTGCACTGGGGGATATACTCTGGATGCACTGCAGAGCGCAGATGACTGCCAGCTAAATAGGCTTTCTCACTGGGAGCTGCCAGCGCTTGCCAAACTGCAGTGGGTGGCCACTGCTTTTCTTGGGGAGTGTGAAATGTTTGTTTGGTTCCACAGAGCCCTGAGTGAACCCTGTGTAACTGAGAGATACCTAGCTCCTGCCAAGATCCTGCAGCGACGTAGTCAGCAGAGGTGCTTCTGCTGGTGCCCTGCCTGTACAGATGAGGGGACTGAGTGCTCCTGGCAGGTCAACCCCCATAAAAAGTCTTAGTTTAGGGATTTTTTTTTCTCCTTCTGGTCCTGAAATATGTTTGTATTTTACATTTAATCTGTTGCATTTTAGGCTCTGCTACAATTCTGGAGCAGGAACTCTCCTGCTGGAATCAGCCAGTTTAGTTTGACTATTCTGTTAGCTTTTCCCTGGAACTGGGTCCACATCAGGAGCTTATGGGGAAGGTGGAGACACACCACTGAAGACAGATGGCTTGAGTGCAAGAACGCTTTTGGTAATGCAGATAGTAGTTTCCAATCACAGAATTGTGTTTTGTGGAGACTTTGTAAAGCTGCTGACAAATTATCCTTTGTAAGGATTTTCAGTCTATGTCCTTGTTATCTAGAAATGGAGCAGGGGTGGCTTTTTGCATTGAGAAAATTAGAGAATAAAGCAAGCAAAAAAAAAAGACTGATTTAAATATTCTTTCTGGTGTTAAGAGTAAATGCTCTTTCATCTTTCTCATATTCTTCCAGGTTAAAGCCTTTTGAAACAAGGTGAACATTTCCTTGTGGTCTTCACAGCTCAGGCACCTGTAAGCCCATCACAGTGCCTTTCCACACTAGCCAATTTTTCTAGCAGCATCAGCCAAAGGAAACTGTCTGGTGCCAAGGAAGCTGTGTAATTGCAAAACCGTGAAGCAAGACACACCAAAAGGAACAGAACTTGTTTTATCCCCTGCCCCATTCTGTGCAACTTCATTTTCAGAGCAATGGCTGAGTAAGCTCACTTGAGCTTGCTCTTGCTGGACTTTATCAATTAGTCCTAATCTCTGTCACTCATGATGCACATTTCTGAGTGGCTTCTTGGCTCAGTTCAGGTCTGGGATCCTCTTTCATCTGGTTAGTACCAACTTTATGCCTCCAGCAATGGGTGGCCCTGCCCGTCTCTGTGATCCCTATACCTGGCTGTTTCTTTGGGGTGAGAGGGGAATGCTGACAGTGGTGATGCTTTGGTGTCCCTGTTGTGTGTGTTTCCCTGCCCTTTCTCTTTTTGCATTCACAAGCCCTCCAGGGATCCAAATCCATCTTTCACACTGAGCAGCAGTGCTGGGATGGGGAGAGGAGGGACTGCAGCCGAATTTCCAGAGGGACTGCACTGCCCATCAAAGGGTCTGTATCCAGGCAACCTATTTCCCCTGCTTGAGACAAGCACACACAGCTGGGACTTTGGAAAACTAAGAAGAAGCTACTGTAAGGAGCTACAGGGAGGAGGGTTATAGTGAGGGGGGGATATGTTATTCTGAGCAGGTTATTTCTGCCCTGGCATCAGTACGACACTGGACCCAGCTACAGTAGCCAATGGAGCCACCCAGCTGCTCCTTTCTGTGTCCCCACCAAGCGAAGGGAAAGGGAGTGTCTTGCTCATCCTCTGACAGGACCAGGATGGCAAAAGGCTTGACCTGCTGTTTGCAGGAGCCATTCCTCAGCTCCTGTGGGAGGAGGAGAGTACACTGTAATCCTGCCTCCCAGGGCATAGTGCAGAGAAATTCTGTATTGTTTGGAAAGCCCAAATCCTGGACACATTAAGGACCAAACCCATAAATTTATGGACAGACACACCGGCACAAACAGGCAGAGATGCCATGGGCCCTTGGAGCATCCAATGCTCAAGTCCTCCACAGCAGAGCACCTCAGGAGTTAGTACATTTACTGCCTAGAGGACAGCTGCTCTGTTTTCTGCCAGCACAAGGTGCAGGTGAGTTTTAGATCCTGCACTCCTGCTTTGACCAAGGTCCTAGGATTTGGGCCCAGGTTCAGACCTCACCTGATGCTTCAAGAGCCAGGGTGGGCTGCTGGTAGCTCTGCAAAGCACTGGAAGAGCCTCTCCACGGTGGCTGCCTCATTCTTTCAGGTGTGTCTCCATACAGGACACAGCACCCTCCCACTGGCCAGCTGTTCACCCTTTCACCGGCAACTCCCATCAGATGGGAGGGTAAGAGGTGTGTCCTCTGAGTGGAGCTGCCTACCTGCCTTCTCCTGCCTTTGATGTGTAGGGACTCCCCAAGGGAAGAGGAGACTGACAACCCTTTGGCCAGAGATCCTCCAGGCTGAGGGAAGTAAAATTGCTTTCCGTTCCTGTTTCCTCTTTCTCTCAGTCATGCTCCAGCACTGCACATCCTCCTTCACCTCATTGTATACATCAACTTTCCTTATCCTGTGTCTCCATCTATTTTCCTACTCTTCCATTACCCTCTCCTGTTTCCTCCTCTGCCTCCTTCACATGCTTGTTCAGATCCCAGCCCGGCCACCCTGGCTATACGGGCTGGCAGGCTGAGTGATGAGCAGAGCTGGGCTAGGAGGGGCTCCTACCCACGGCACAGGCGTTTCCTGGCCTCTCAAGTGCCTCTCTCGGAGGAGTACCTCAGTTGCCTGCCCTCTGACTCTTTTCGGTGCTTTCTAATCTGTGACCGAGTGGCTTACAAAATGCCATTTGCCAAGAGGAGAGAAATAAGCTGGGGTGGGGGAAGGATGGGGGGGGGGGGGGGGCGGCTTGGAAAGAGCATTAAGGAGCTAAAAATAACCATGGGTCAACTCTGAGTGAGCCTGAGGCGCTTCTCCTCCCCCAGCCCTCAGCTGATGCCGACCAGTCAAAGAGAGGACAAGCATCCATGAAGAATTCTGTCTTCAGCAGCAGCTCCTCTCCCTTCCCTCGGGGCATCCCTGCTGCCAGGACCGGGATTGCCACACTGCTATAGAAAGAGGAAAACAAAACAAATGAAAAGGAATCTGCCCCAGAATAACCCCTCTGCCTCCTGGCACCGCATCAGCCACAGAAAGTTTTGTGAATTGGGAGATATTAGGCAGGCAAAGACCTGTTAGTTCCCGTCGACTCTCCAATCAGGGGGATGGGAGGAGAGGTCAGTGCCAGATGATCCCCTCCAGCCTATTTCAGTCAAGTCTATTCAGATGGAAAGTTCTCCTTAGACCCAATACACAGAGACACAGCTCTCAAGAGCCTCTGCTTTGAGCAGAGGAGCTGTGAGATCTGTCACCCCTTCAGGGACCCATGCAGTGGCATATAGGGATGAAGATTACAAAGCACCATGACATAACATCTGGTGTTTAGTAAGATGTAATTAAGGAAATAAAAAGAAAGATAAAGGCTCGATGTATTTTCATTGTCCTAACCTATGACTTGCTTGAATAACAGTTTCACCGGCTGGCATGAGCATTAAGAAGGATTAAGAAAGGCAAAGCAGAGGTAGGCGTTTCTAATGTGCCTGGGGAAATGACAGTAGTACTACTGATTTAAACCCATTACAAATAGCATTTTAAAAACTCACATTGAAATGTAAAGATTGCAGAGGCCAACACTCAAAAATAAAGAGGTGAGAAATGTGCAGCAATCAGGTCTTTTACTCTCCTTTCCCTTCCCTCAGACCCATGCCTATCAAGTACACCAGGCATCCTGGAGTGTTCAGTGAATGAGGACATCATCAACCTTCCTTCCAGTCCAGTGACCTGAACCCAACTCAGATTTCAATCTCTAGTTTCCTTCTCCAGGCTTTCTCCAGCATGAGTTTTTGGACAGGGGATTTAGTACCACTAGAAGGCTTGACATATTTTTCCAAATGCATGTACTACTGCAGACAGTGATGCACACCTTGCCAGCCCATTTCACAGCTGTAAGCTGACAGAAGAGAAATGTCAGCATGCAGATATAATGAATTCTGATCCAAATTCCATAGGAGTGTGCTTCTGTGACTGCATATGCTTTTCCCCAGCTTCATCAAGCTTTCTCAGTGTTCTTGTGACCCTTCTGCTATCACTCACCTTCTTCCCCATCCCTCCTGCTATCTCCTACACCATCTCCTTGCCTGTCCCCAACTGCTGCTCCTCTAATGCTGTGAAACCTTATAGAGAGAGCTTAAGACAGGAACCAAAGAAAACTAGCTAGGTGGAGAGGGTGAAGGCAACAGTGATAAGCTTGATCACATAGATTTGCCATCCATGGTGCTACATGCTAGGGTTCACTTCAAGGTTTGGGAAGCTTTGTTCCTGGAACTATTTATATTGTGAAACAAAAATATATCAGCAGCTCTGCAGTGGGGAGGGGAAGTGGGTGAGATCCTCACAATTTTTGTGAATTCCCCTCCCCTTGACAGTAAAATGAGAAAGAATAAAATTGGCTACAGAATCGGCTGCTTCCTCTGGTGTCGTCAGCCTGCTGAGCACTGTACAGTCATGCAGGAAAATAGTCTCTGCATAGGAAGTTAAGACAGGCAGACACTTCCCAGCTCTCAAGCAAGGACATTCTCACTGTGGTGTCTGAACTGTTCCCTAATGGCCCCTCTGATGCCTGTGCACATCCACTGGTAGGATGTAAAGGTGAGAGATGCAGGGACTCCTCTACAGGTAACCTGCCCAGTACTCCTTCAGGCAAGGGCTGGCTCCTACGGAGCATGGAGATAGGGCAAAGTGTCCCAATAAGCATGGTGAGGGAAGCTAAGCTGTTGTGATGAACAGGCTTAGAGAAGACCCAAGAGAAGGATGTGGAGTCTCTGACCAGAAAGCCTCAGGAACAGTTTGGCCAGCCTTTGCTGGGAATGCGATCCTGCTGGGAACAAGGGGATGAACTGAATAATCTTCCAATCCAACCTTCGAATCCTCTGACCAACCTAACTAAACTCAGGCTCCAGTCTAAAAGGTAGTCTGCAGGATCCTCTTACAAGATGCTTCCTGAAATTGTTTTCTCCTTAAAGAGTCTTCTAGCCTTAAGAATGTTTGACATGGATGGGGAAGTGCTGCGCTGAAACCAAGCCAGCTGAGGAAAACCCCATTCAGCAGCAACTTTGTTTTCAGTTCCCAGCACCTGAAACTGGAAAGCTGCCATTCTCCTCTAATCCCAGAGCACAAACCTGACCAGCTCTTTCCCACTGCAAACCCCATTGAGATACCACCCTTGCCTTTTTTCAGAAAGGCAGCCTGAACTGTATCAATGAGCAGACTGGTGTCCAACAGAGATGTGTGACTCATTCTTTCTTTGTCACAGTCACAAAAGCTACGACAGGACATGTTGCCCCTGATGGCAGGAGACAGGAGAGGATGACCCAGAAAGTCATCCTAGAAAAGCCTTTCTTCCAGGCCTGTGTTCCTTGCCCAGGGAAACTGAGAGAGGAACAATGTTTTCAATGTTGAGAGAGAGGATCAAGAGGCTTGGATTTGTCCCTGCCTTGCCATGGACCGTGTAGGGTTTGATGTATCCCTTCTATGACTTTACCTAAACACAGGGAGACTGTAGCAGCCAATGAATGGATAATTGTGTATTTCAGGAGCAAAGTACACATCCCCAGTTAACTGAAAGGATCATTCCTTATTACCATGAGCCTTTGTAAGCACTTCAATGGCTCAGAAAGAAACATATGACACACAGTTAGCATTACACATTATTAAATTATTAGCTCATCCTACTATTCT
Source organism: Porphyrio hochstetteri (assembly GCA_020800305.1). NCBI lineage: Eukaryota > Metazoa > Chordata > Aves > Gruiformes > Rallidae > Porphyrio > Porphyrio hochstetteri. The sequence goes on along the minus strand of CM036908.1, from coordinate 8,507,867 downwards.
ATATGCCAGCTTATTTATAATGTGCTGGTTGCTCTGGTTTCTAGGTGAGGAATGCACAGTATTGAACTCAAATTAATGAAATCAAATACTTTACATACTTCTAATTAGAAATGCAACAGATGATTTCCAAAATGAAATTGTTAACAAAACAACATATGGCTTGCCTTGTTCACAAGCTTTTCAGTGCTCCAGTTGGTGATATAGTTTGGGATCCCCAAGACAAAAGACGTTACATAAATATCAATGCAGAAGTATTTCAACACTTTCTCTCACCAGCAAAACCCCCAAGGCTTGCTGAATACTTAGTGTAATTCTTTATTTATTACTTCTACTATTTTTATTATCACTGTTTTAAAAAAAAAGTCAAGTAATGCAACATTAATTATGACTACAGACTCTCTGATATTATTTCCTTTCAGATGGGAACTGAACCCCAGTGACCACCTCCCAGTTTGGGTAGTTAACTTCTACCTTCTCTCTCTCACTTCCTCTCCAGTTTCAGCTGGATATAATCTGATTCCTCCCTTCCTTAAAAGACAATGCAAGTGCTGCCTGTTAAGGAATTGCCACATTCAGCCCTAAGAATGACTGGCTTTCAGCAACGGGATAAGTGATTTCTATATTTTATTCATAAACACTTGGCACATTTCTAATTGAAATGCTTACTTAAAGTGTTACTATCCAAATATTTGCACTTAGTGATCCTTATCCCTTCTCTTTTCATTTATTTCTAGTTCACATCCCCTGGTATAACTGGGAGGGAGGGTTATGGAACCCAAAAGTGACTTTAAGCTACTTAAACACTTCAGTAATTTTGGGGCTAGTGGAGGGTCAGTTTAGTTCTTGGGCATCGTGCCAGGGGCATCACCCTCCTGGGACAGGGTGGAGCCAGGAGATGGGACCTGCAGATCTGAGCCTGCATGGGTGAGAGGATCATCCACCAAACTAAGACTGGGCAGCAGAGCTGTGGGATGAAAGGGCAGCAGTTCTAAGGACTGAAGGTTTCCAGAGGCAGTTTTTAACCACTGGTTTGAGAATCAGCTGTGATTTCCACAGCCACATGTACCAAACTGGACTGAACCACCTCCAGCACAGGAAAAGCCTCAGGGAGGAGATGAAAAGTTTAATTAATTAATGCTTGTAAAATGCTTTGAGACCCTCAGATGGAACACACTAGAGAAGTAGAAAGACTTAATTATTTTTACCATCGATATTGGGTGTGGGGGTGTGTGTAACTGCTTCTTTTTGAGATACTATAGTCCTTTCATTCTTTTTGAGATACTATAGTCCTTTCATTCTTTTTGAGATACTATAGTCCTTTCATTCTTTTTGAGTTGGATCTGCTCTACATATGGTATCTGAGACCAAAGAACCTCTGGAGGGAAATGCTGAAATTATAACCTTGAGGATTTGGTTTGTAAAAACATCTTTGCAGGGATATTTGGTCAATGCAGCTGGACAACATTCTATCAGACCTGCCTTTAAACAGGGATCAAGCTATGGCACTAGCACATCTTAAACCAGCCACTGAATTGTGTCTTTGTCTCCTGCCATGGCAGTTCCTTTCCTTTTATTTCCCTTTACCTGATTTTGTGATGGGAAATGTGGCTGTTAGATAAATGGCAGCAAACTATTCGTTCTGACATTAGCAGAGGTAACCCTCTGAATAAGCACAAGGAGGTATTGGCTAGCTTAGCAGGACAGGAAAACAGACTCCAGATCCTTTCACCTCCATGTCACCAGGTCCAGCCCAGTCTAGATTGATAGTTGCAAAAATGCTATTTGACAGCTTCTTGGCACTCCAGACAAAATGAACTGGGCAAGGGAAGGATGGAAAAATCTCAGCCTGAGTCCCACTGGGACAAGTATCAACACTACAAATGGCACTGCTTGCCAGCTCAGAAAAGAGGCCATTGCGTTCCTCAGGCACATTACTTCCAGGAGGGCAGGAGGAGCAGTATCAAGGCCACATTAAAGAAACTTGCCCTGTCCTGCATGTGCCTTTTAGACTCCAAAATTAACTGAGTGCCTTCCATCAGAAAAATACCCACTTAAAAGAGCTGAGGAGAGACAGTGGGCATCAGACAGACAGGAAGATTTGTTATTTGCAGGCCATTTCCTGGAAGTAGCTGCTTTTAGCAGTGTGCCTCAGGAAAGAAATGGGAATTACTGCTAGTAACAATCTCTCATAAGTCAGTGTTACTAAAATACTTCTGCACCCCAGCACTGTATCCATCCCTACCTTGCTGCATGAAGCCTAGCTCATTTAGGATGAAACAGAACTAGACAGAGGAAGCTGACTCTCAAAGTTACAGTACCTTAGACACCCTGCACCCTCCCTGTGATGCCTGGGCGCTACCTTGTCCTTGACATTTTTGATTATGACACCCAATGAGGTGCCCCTTCAGGTGTTCTTTCAAATGCTGCAGTCAGTGTGTGTGTTGCTGCAGCCGCACATGTGCCTCATGTGAGCAAGTCTGGATTTTTTTTAACCATATGTGTTTGGCGTGGCCGTGTGTGAACCACGTGGTTCTGGCTGAGGAGAAAATGCAGAGCAGCTGAAACTTTCTGTTCCCTCATAGTCCGATGGCTGTGTTATCTTGTGGTTGTGGCAACACAGTCACAAGGCCCACAGGAAGCCAAATATCCCAAAGGACAACAGTTATCATAGGGTACACTCCTTCTATTTCTGATAGGAATGCAGGACCAGCCTAGAACAATGCAAAGAAGCAGTGTTGCTGGTTATCACTCAGAGATTGAGATACTTTCCTCTCACAGGTGGAATTGGCTCTGGCATCTAGGGACAAAGCATAATGCTGAGTAAGGGTGAGCAGATATCCCACAAAGAATTCAAACAGTGGCATCTCCTCCAAGCACAGGGTCTGGCCCTGTCCTCCTCCTGTTTCACCATGCCCTCAGACAAGGGGATCACTGAGATCTGTTACTGAAAGAACAGAGGTAACTGTTGCAAAACAATGGGACTAAAACAGAGGGCCTGAATTTGCACTGAAGCTGTCCTGAATGTAATCACTTGCAATGAAGTCATAATCCACTTTCTGACATTCACTAGGAAGATTAAATAAGTGAGTGAACAGGAAGAACTCAGCTGATTCTGACCACAGTTCCTTACAGGTTCTATATCTGATAAATCATGTGTTATGTGGGTTAGACAGCCCTGGAGTTTTTTCTATAAGGTGTAAAACCACAGCAGCAAGACCTCTCTGAAGTTTTGTGGTACTGCAAGAGTCCAATTCAGGACTTGCTATGCATCTGTAGTAGTTTGAGTCCTGGTTTGAATCCATGTCATGTCCTGGGTGACATGGATTTACTGCTGAAGGCTGTCAGGATGGCAGAATTCTCCCTTTGAAGTTCTGAAGCTCAGGCACAGCAGCAATGATCAAGCATAACCAAAGTGGCATCTAACCACCACCCTGTCAGAAGGGGCAGAAAGAGGGCTCCAGACACATTCTTTAACAGGAGGACCTGGGTGGCCACAGCTCCTCCACAGCCACATTCACACACATGTACAACCTCAAGGCAAGACCAAACTACAGTTAGACTCTTTTATTAGATGAAGAATTGAAGCACAGAGGAAGTGAGACCCACATTCAAAAGCTATTTAGACACCTAATGATGCAGATAGATGCCAGCTGGTATTCTCAGAAAACACTGTTTGGCAGCTAAGAGACTGGTAAAAATCTGCCCTAAATCAGCCCACAACCAAGCAGAACATCACAGGGGTTGAAGACAAGGAGAGGTCACTCCAGGAACAGCAAGCTGCAGCGTGTCAGCTGCTCCACAGGAAGCTCCTTGGTGCATGCCCCACTCCTTTGGTAAACCTGAGGTAGCATGAGGCAGCTTGTCTGTCAACGGAAGGGGAATGAACTGTCTCAAGTTTAGTGTGGCATAAAGGAGTGTAAAAGGATATGGCACTGCTAGTCTCTGGATCTCTGGAGACAAAGATGACTTTCAAGCAGAGCATTGCAGTTCCTCGAAAGAAACCCAACAAATGTAGAAAATAAAACATTCTGACCTACTTTCACCTCCATTAACCTACTCCTTCCTTAAAAGCTTAAGTAGATACATTCACTTGTTGCTAGGCTCTCAGCAGCAGGATTTGAAGCCCAGTGATCCCAGCTACGCTCAGCAAAGGAGTGTGTTGTGGTGCCCTGGATACAAAGACCGTGTCGCTCACCCCCTCCCTTGCAAACAGGAGGACTCCTAGCTTGAATGCTTCTGCTGCTCTCAGTTGAGCTCAACTTTTGTGAAAGTCTGTAAGCAGAAAGACAGGTTTCTGAGCACCCAGAACAAAGCCCACTAAACCTTCACGGGTCACAGCTAGGCCTTTCAGAGCTGGGGGCACCACTGAACTTTGGCTAAATCAGACTGACCAGCTCATTGGGAATGAGGATGATAATATGGTAGTGTCTGACTTACCAGGGAGATGGATATGCAGTGGATGAAAGTGATACTAAAAAAAGCAGATGCACTTGACCTCTCTTCCACGGTCCTCTGAGCACTTTCAACTCGCACCCTATCTGAGAGCACTGGTGGCCTTGCCTTGAAGGTGGAAGGCAAGAGGAGATGCACAGGATTTTAACAACAAAGTGTGTCTGTAGTTCCACTGGAGCAAAATCCAGGAAATGGCATTGTTCACAGCATGGGCCATGACCCCCACAGCCTGCTTTGGAGGCAGTGACCTCTGCCAAACGATGACAGAACTCAGCTCTTAGGTTCAGCTTAATCCTGACCTGCAGCTCCACCTTTTAGCCCCCGGCTTCCCAAATCGCTTTGACAAGACACTGAACTCCTGACCTACAGAATCCCCTTTTATTCCAGTCCTTATCCCCCTCTGTCTCCATCTATCATTTCACCGCTCTGAGCTCTGCCAAAGCCGCTCACTGTGGATCTGTGACACCCTTCTTATTCTAATACTGAATATTAGTATTAGCAATACCATTCTCACCAGTAAACTCCTCTGTCTGACCAGTGCCAACACTCCTGGGCCCTGACAATACCTGGTTTTGTTAGTTACACTGATGGGTTAAATTACACCCCTCCCGATCTGAAGTGCCTCTGCTACTGCAATTCAGGGCTCGCCCTTCCTCCAGCTGTGTTGATGCACCTCCCTCCTAAGAGGCTCTCAGCATACTTTATTCATAACGGCTACAGCCTGCAAAGATGCTGAAACAGGAAGCCAAATGACTGCTGCGCGACCTTGGGAATGCAAATTCCATGTGTGTGCAGTCAAAGCAAGCCATTTCCTTCCCCAGTCCCTCCTCCCTCCGCAGGCGTGCAAGCCACAGCTAATGGGAAAACACACAGGCACACACAAAGCTTTGTCAATGCTAATTGCCAGGAGCTGAGGCCCAGTCATCCTGTTGACTAATTTGTCAGCCGCTGCTGACTCAGCAATCTGGGGGGACAGTTTCTCTCAGGCGCTCAAGTGCATTGGGAAGTAAATGGCTCTTATTGTTCTTTCCTTCCCTTCACTCCTGTGTCTGTATTTGTGGACAATTCCTGCCCCGGGCTTGACCTTGGCTGCAGCAGTGACTGGAGAGCTGGGATTGCCATGGCTGGTGGGCCTCTCATTAAACTCTAATGGAAGAAACAGGCTCAGTGGTGGTAGGAGAGAGAGGACAGAATATGCGAACTGTCTCCAGTTCTGGGCTCCTCACCATAAGAAGGACATGGAGGTCCTGGAGCGTGTCTAGAGAAGGGCAACCAGGCTGGGGAAGGGGCTGGAGGGCAAATCCTCTGAGGAGCAGCTGAGGGAGCTGGGGGCGTTTAGCTTAGAGAAGAGGAGGCTGAGGGGAGACCTTATCACCACCTACAACTACCTGAAGGGAGGTTCTAGAGAGGTAGGTGATGGTCTCTTCAGCCAGGTGACAGGTGATAGGACAAGGGGGAATGGCAAGAAGCTGCCCCAGGGCAGGGTTAGATTGGACATTAGAAAAAAATTTGTTACTGCAAGAGTTGTGGGGGCCTGGCACAGGCTGCCCAGGGAGGGGCTGAGTCACCTTCCCTGGGTGTGTTCAAAAAAAGGGTAGGTGAGGTACTTAGGGATATGGTTTAGTTTAGGATGAGAATGGTTGGACTAGATGATCTTCAAAGGTCTTTTCCAACCTTGTGATTCTGTGATTCTGTGATCTGGAAATAGCATGTGCATGAGCAGGCAAGGGCAGAGAGGGGAGGGCTGTCCTAGCTTAAGTGTGTTGTGTGGGACAGGGACAAGTGAGATCAACAAACTAGGTGCTGTCTGGACCAAGGGTCCCTAAACCTGCCTGGACTATGCGAGGCTTCCTCAATGAGCATTGCCTCCAGCATTTGCTTAAACAGCCCATCTGGGCGTGGGCCCAGGCAGAAGCCCTCTGGCCAAGGGGAGAAACTGGTGAACTGCAGATGACAGAGGAAGAGGCACAGGTGTCCGGGGCAATGCTGCAGGAAGGAGGACTGACCCCTACAGCCACTCCACCAAGTAACACAGACTTTCTGTACAGCTGTGCAACAGGCATCCCACGCCCTGGCAGCGTAAGGGCCTGTTTGTGGGAAAGATTACCTGAAAGTTAGAGAAAGTAGAGGAAGAGATGAAAGACAGGGCCCTGTGATTTCCTTTTTCCCCAGACAGTTTGTGCAGACCCGTGCCCCAAAGGGCATACGTGGGACAGCCCATACAGCACAGGCATGCCAGTAACATCTCTGTCCCCTCACAGAATCACATAATCACAGAATCACAAGGTTGGAAAAGACCTTTGAAGATCATCAAGTCCAACCATTCTCATCCTAAACTAAACCATATCCCTAAGTACCTCATCTACCATTTTTTTGAACACATCCAGGGAAGGTGACTCAGCCCCTCCCTGGGCAGCCTGTTCCAGGCCCCCACAACTCTTTCAGTGAAGAATTTTTTTCTAATGTCCAATCTAACCCTGCCCTGGGGCAGCTTCTTGCCATTTCCCCTTGTCCTATCACCTGTCACCTGGCTGAAGAGACCATCACCCACCTCTCTACAACCTCCCTTCAGGTAGTTGTAGGTGGTGATAAGGTCTCCCCTCAGCCTCCTCTTCTCTAAGCTAAACAGCCCCAGCTCCCTCAGCCGCTCCTCATAGGATTTGCCCTCCAGCCCCTTCCCCAGCCTGGTTGCCCTTCTCTGGACTCGCTCCAGGACCTCAATGTCCTTCTTATGGTGAGGAGCCCAGAACTGGACACAGCACTCGAGGTGGCCCTTACTGCACCACAGCTGCACAAGCCCATGCACACACAGCCACATGGAGGGAGAAACACTGCTACACACTAACACATATCCCATATTCACTCCTTTATTTGTATATGGGGTTTCTCTGTGGGCATGCTTGGTGTGGCGTATCTCTGCCAGGAGCACACCCATTAGCATGCCCAGCTCTGCCCACAGGCCTGGCTCAGCCCATCCCTGCCTGAGTAGTTTTATCAGTACTGTGAAAGTTTGACTCAGCTGACAGCAGCAGAGCTGAGCCGGTTTTTGGAGGCTGGCAAGCAGAGCACATTGCTGCAGTCACTGTGGAGGGAGTACTATGCGTGCATAATGCTTGTTGGCAGAACAGCACAGCCAGGGATTCTGTTGGAGTTGCGTCTGGAGCTGATTAAATAATTCATTATCAATAATATTGTGAATTTTGGCAATATTTTCACTGAATAAATATTCACAAATGCATTTCCATTATTTAGCCAGCTTTGGCTCTGTCCCATCCCATTTAATATGCAGCTCTATCAGACTTTGCTCCCAGGTAGGAAAAGAAGCTGGATCCTGTAAGACATGTGGATCCCAGTGAGTTCCAGCCAGTTTTGCAATCAGCAGGTGGCATTTATCTAACTGTCCCTGTGTAAGATAAAGCTTTGCTGTGCAATGTTTTTCTAACCAGTGTGGGAACGCCAAAGGTGTTTATGAGGAGACCTAGGCATTTGCAGTATGTACATCTTCTTTGAATTCTTCAGTTTGTAGCTTCTCAGAAGTAGTGATTTTGCTCTTTTTCACTTTGACCTGTATGCTCTGCTGGTTGTAAACAGGCTGTTTTGAACAGATAACTCCTTTTTTGGAGAGTATCCCACACATCAGTAACACAAGTGGTTCCTCTGAAGCCAGCAGGCATGTTTTTTCAGGGTCACTGTTTTGAGAAAGGCCTAAAAAACAAACCTACTTCTATCCTTCCCCTGCTGCCAAACCAACTATGAAATAAAACTTTGCTGGACAGCCCTGTGCTTTCTTCTAAACATCCTCAGCATAGCCTGCTCTGTTCCTGACTTGCAGGAGTCTAGATCAGGCTGTTAAAGAACTTGCTTTTATTCCCAGCTTTCTAAAGTTTACCTTCTCCATCTCTTTCGGTCCATCTCAGTTTCATTCTCTCTCTCCTCCTGGGAATTTCTCTGCTATGCTAGTGAGTCTGCATCCTTTTATATGTCTCATAAAGAGCTCAGGGACTCCTGAGAGGTTCAGAAGTCTATAATGAATAACACAAAAATAATCATTCGGCCACATAAAAATTCTGAGAGGCTCTAATTTCTATTGAGGACAAATCACACAAATGGGGCCCTTTTGAGCCAAACCCATTTGGAAATAGGATGTTACAACAAATCACTGGAAGACTTTTTCAGAGAGAAAAACCTTCTCACTTTCCAGACATCTCCTTTATTAAATGTCTCATCTAGTTCATTGCAATCTCCCTGTATTAGGCATAATACCAAACACTAAAATATATCAGATAAAGATGAGAGTGATGAAGTTGGGATCAGAATTGTCACAGAGAATTACTTTATAATGTTAAATTGGACTCATGGCCACAGTCCCATAAAAGTGGGTATTTATCACTGAGAGAGAGAGACAGACCCTTAGTCTTGGCTACACTCTATGTATGAAGCCCAAGGACAAAGGTGGCCTTAAACTACCTTTGGTGTCACTAATCATGAGGTACTGGGTTCTCTGATGTAAATTAGAGCATCCAAATTAATCTCACTAAAGGGACTTGATTTTTTTCCAGAGATGTTGTGAATCAGCCACACACAACCACAGTGTCCCTTTACCTTGGATGGTTCACATAGCCTGGCAGTAACACCCACACCACAGCCCTCCTCTCTGCCTGGAGAAGTGAGATCCTCCAGAATTCAGCCTAGGGACCCACCTATTCACCGCAGCAGCATTCCAACGTGCACCTGCTTGACCAGCTCCAGAGAGTGAAAGCTACAAGCTCCTTGGCCTGCTCTGTAAATCAAGGGTTAGAGCAAACCAGACCTGGACTTTTAGTCCTACTGCAACATGTGTTACAGTGTTCTAAGTAAGTGTTAGCTTTTGTTTCCTTTCCTGAGAACAGAGGATCTTTCTCTAATACATGAAAAAGTCATGGAAAAGGACGGCCCTTCTTTCATTTTAATGTGGGCACTTTCATTTTATCTATGAAAGAAAACAGCTTCTTCAACCACCAGCTTCTCATGTGGAAATTATGATAGCTATCAAAAATTTGGAGCCCAACAGAAAGAGATGAGGACGTGACCCTGAAATGCTACAGTCTCCTTCTCCCTCTGTTTTTTCTTCCCTTTTCCTCTGCTGCTTAGTCCAACATTCTCTAACCTTCTCTTTAGTAGGAATCAAGGTTTCCAATAACACAAATTTTAGCACCAAAGACATCTTCTGTAAAAGCTGGATAATTTGGATCCAGGGCTCTATACCTCCCACTTTAACTTCTATTTTAGCTACTGCTGACATATCCTTCAGTCTCAGCATGGGATTAAGCAGGCAGGTTACCAGACAATCCTGTCCACTCGGTATAAAGCTGCATCACTGGCTTCCCATCCCTTTTCTTCCACCTTAGTGAGTTCCCTCCTCCTTTTTCCACCTGTGATCACTTATCCCAAAAGAATTAAGCAGTGCACTGTCCCCTTCCCCCATGTGAGGAACGAGGTTGCTACATTATATTCACAGGTCCCATTCTGCTGTGTGACTGTATAAAATTAAAGGCCTTTCCTGTCTGAACAGGAGTTCCGCTGCTGTTGTCGTGGTGCCCGTTTTCAGGCTGGAACAGCAAATCCCTCAGTGTCTCCTGATGCTTACCAAAGGGGCCCCAGTGCATCACTAAAGAGCAGGGCAGGATACTTCTCCTTTGGGTGACCATGCTTTTGGTAGTGCGATGCTGGCAAAGGCTGAAGGGTCAGTGGGAAGCTCCCACGTGGCCCCACTTGTGGGCAGCAGCCTGAAGTGAGGACAGCCAAGCTGCACTGCAGAACAGTTGACTCATTTGTTCTTCACTGCTGACCAGCAGCATTTTGGAGGAACTTATCTAGGCACCAAAAAAACCATTAAAACAGGCACTACATTGGTCCTTAAAGCCCTCTTGCCCCTCAGCTTCCTCTGAGGGATGGCTTTTTCCTCCTGATTTTGTCTTCCCTTCTTGCTACCCTCGCTGTGTTCCCATCTGGCCACCTCTCAGTGCAACCTTGGACGCTCTCACTGCCTCCAGTTTGCCATGTGGGGTTAGTAACACCAACCTCCATCCCACAGGGATGGGCCTGGGGGAGTGATATTTGGTGAATTCACATCTACAAGCACTTTGAGGTCCTCTTATGGCCTTAGTGGAGAAAAGGAGATGACTGTTGTGATTGCTGCACTCTCTCTCCCACAAAGCCACTTCTCAGGCTGGGGTCAGAGTGACACCCTGCCCTTTATACAGGGACATGATGGTCCCTGCACAGAGCCTTCCTCACCCAGGTTATTCCTGTATCAGCACTGCTGCACGCTAGGCTCTCCAAATCCAGTGCAATCCAGGAAGCAGTGACTCCTCCTCTGCCTGCCCTGCTCACAGCAGGTTGTCACCTACTCTGTGAACCAGGCCAGATGCTGTGCTGCAGCTCTGCTTTTACTTGAGGAATTACATGCTAAGATGGTTCCTCCTTCCCCTCCCCCATATCTCCAGCCACACAAACAAGTAAATGCTTGTGAGCTAATCCTGTGCAGAGACTTTATTAAACAAACAAAACTGGTACTGGTAGCTTGTTTATTTGGGGTTGCTTTTTTCTTTTTTGCATTTGCTATCTTTGGAAAGCTAATCCCCTGGAGTTCACCCAGAGATTGCAGTCACCTCCAAATAACACTTACTAATAATCTTAATAAATCCATCTCCTAAGCAGCAGCCACTACTGCCGGGCACTGAAGTGCACAGAACACCTCAGCAGCTCTGCTTCAGCTGACACCCTTGTTTGTCCTGATCAGAAATGAAAAGGAGCACTTGCTTCATGCATTCTCCAGTCTCCCCAAACAGCTCCTTTGGGTGGTGTGACTGAAGACATCATCGAAGGGGAAGGCAGTCAGGAGGATGTGATTTGCAGGCTTCCTCGCTTCCTCTCCCCTGCTCCAAACCAGCTGCTGAGCACTTCTCACAAGACTGCTCATGTCTGGGGTAAGAGTGCTGTATTAGATGCCTATGTAGGCATGAACACACAGAAACGGCTTGATTTCTATGGAAAAGTTAAAGCTCCCCATCAAAATAATGAGCCTAATAAAAGCAGGGAAACCTGGGGACATAGTCTCCCCATTTTTGGTGCCCGGGCTGGTTCTCATGGCAAGAGATGGGGTTGCAGGTCATAAAGATTCTGTTCTTGCCCATTTAATATTTAATTGCCTTTGTTTGTGAGGTTGGAACAAATAACAAAAGCAGAGACCCATAGGGCACCAAGAATGGATCCCAAGCACTGCCTGTGTCTCAGGCCAAAACTGCAGACTGGACACTTCCTTGGTTCTGCAGCCTAATTTAAGGTCTCTGAAGCTATGCAGGGCTCTTGATTTTAACCCTGTCTTTCCCCCAGTTCCTGGCAGACCCCCATGCCTTCCAGCACTGAGCAGCTCAGTGCTGATCTCATGCTGAACATGCTTCCTCCACTTTGCTCCCAAAGAGCTTCAAACTGGCACACAAGTTCCTGTCAAATGAGTCTTCACACAGAGACTCCTTCAGTAAGAGTCTCCATTTCCTTCAAAACAACTCTGTAGGAGTCAGTGCTCTGCTTAAGTATTATTAACCCCTGGTGTTACTGATGAGAAAATTAAAGATCGGTGTGAAATGACTAGTTTAAAGCAGACAGACCAGTGTCAGATCAGGTACCAAGGTGGAAAAAGGACCGGCGATTTCCTGCATGTAAATCCTCGGTTTGCCCTGCCAGACCCCTTTGAAGTTCTTTAGTCTAATGATTTAATCACGGCTTATTATATGCTCTGAAATATCTGGATGACAGACATTATGCATATTACCACTTTAACTTGTCTGTATGCCTCACTGAGAGTGGCTTACACTAGAGGCAGCTTCCTTATTGTGCCACCCATGAAATCCAATGCTTGCTGCAGTCTGGCTCCACTTTTTCTGACTGGTTTTCAGTATTCTCCATTTCACAGGGGGGAGGAAGCTCTTGGGAAAGATGCCAGGGTCTTGGCCTTGATTACACTAATTGAGAAATGAGGCTGTTCCAACCCTGCACCAACAGAAACTGACAGAGAAGTTTGCACTGCTGATGCCCTGTAATACTGGAACCAGCATGGCAGGGGCTGGGCAGAAAGAGAGAATCCTGTTTCTAATACAAGCTCATCCTTACTTACTGCCATCTCTTCAGAGTCAAGGCAAGGTTAAGCCAAACACTAAGAGAATTAAGAGGTTTGCAGTTTTTATCCTACATTAACCATTTGGCCTCACCCCTCCCAGCACCCGATTAGGATTTTATCAGTTAAACCTTCTTCCAAGTCCCTTGTGAGCCATTGGGGAGCTACAGATTTTGGGGAGCTTATTTTTGTTCTGCTTCCCTGTGTCATGTTCTCTGAGACCGAGTGCTATAGACAGGGGCCAAATGAACGTGAGAGACAATAAACCAAACTGCCCACAGGAATTTGCAGTGTTGAGGCCCACTATGAGTTAAAAAAAAATAAAAAAGGAAGAAAGAGAAGACTGTAGAAGAAAACACACTATGAAAAGGCGCCTGACTCTGCAAGCAGGATAGATTATATTTAAAACATTTGTTACAGGAGCAAGAATTTGCAGTCTGATGGGGGAAAAGGCAGAGAAAAGAAAGGGAAAGACTGGGAAGAGAAGGCAGAAGACTGTAGACAAAAGAGAGAGGAAGGCAAAGAAATCATCTTCTTTTCTTCTTCATTCATATTTCTGAATTGTGAAGCTCTCTGTCCAGCAAGACCTAAACAAACTGCAACCTATCCCTACATTTCCTTTCCCCTTGGTGTAAAGGAAAATTCATCTGTGCACAGAAAGAAATGCAACTCCCACACTTGAAAGGAAAAAGGCTGATGAGTGCAGACACAGGATGACAGATAAAGATGGAGACACGCAGATACACACGGGCATACAGCCACAGAGACACGGCGCACAGGCGTGCACCAGAAACAGCACGATGTGCATGCAGCACACACACACACACACACACTCCACAGGCATGGTGAATAACAGCAGGGATAAAATCCTTCCATTACTAGCATTTTGCACTCCCAGGCCGACTGCACTGCCAAGCAGAGAAGCAGCTTCTCCGTGTGCGAGCCGCGCTCCCTGTGCCGGCCAGCCCCGCATGGCAGCGCGCAGAGGCTGCCACACGCTCCCTCTCCCTCCAGCCCTGAGCGCAGACACCCAGCTCGGCCAAGCTCTGTCTTTGCTGTCAGAACTTTTTATACGGTGCTAAAAACCTCAGCAAGCTGCAGACAGTTAAAGGGCTGAAATCACTGCCTCTGACTAATCTCGGGTTTCTATTTAAGCTCTCCCCTTCCCTCCCCCCTCTCCTGATTGCCTGCCGATTACACGCAGCGTTGCGAGGCACAAGAGCAAGCTGTATTTTAGCTGTGTGTACATGACTGTAGGACCAGACCAACACCAACGTGTGCTTTTCCATCCCAAGTGGCCGGTGGCAAAAGCTGCAGCCAGTTTCCCATAAGGCTATTTCTGGTGCGATGCAAGTGCATGAGCATGGGGCTGGATGTATATTTAACTCCACATGTTTTAATCCAAAGAGGTCAGGAAATAGGAGCATGAATGCTCTTGTTGTGGCAGATGGGAATGTGTTGGATTGCCCACATTGTCAGGCAAGGGGCCCTGGGCCTGGAGGTAGTGCTGACATCATTGTCTCTCTCTGGGTTTTGCCTGGAGCTGCAGACAGAGAAAGCTGTGCAGGCAGTAACCCCTTCCTGCCTGGGCTCCCATCTAGCAGGCTCCTCCACAATCTCCTCTTTGTCGCTGTTTCTGCAGGGCCAGCCAACGCAGTCTTCAAAGAAAATTGCTTTAGGCCTGCTTAGGCTCTGATACTTCCCTTCCAAGAGAAATAAATTGTATCGGCTCTGGGGGGAGAAGGTTAAACATAATGGGAGCGTGTCACCTCGGCTGTGGAAAAACACAAGCCGCAAAAGAAAGCCTTGGCATTTATCATTCAAACACACAGATAGGAGTGCACAAGGACACAAACCTTCTGCTATAAACACCCAAACCTAAGTAAATTTAGGAACTACATAAAAACTTGACATTTAAATACCCTTGATTCAAGGCAATTGTATAAATCCAGGAAAAGGAACAGGCTGCAGCCTCTGCATCTTCACTGCTTCCAGTGGATTTTGGACCTTCAGGCAATGGCTGAGGTGCGACCAGCTCCACTCTGCCCTGCAGGCACCCCTGTTTCTGACCTCCTCGTGCTCCCCTTTCCCCACCCACACAACCTGTCCCTGACACCTCAGCAGATGCCCACAGTGTCACAGGAGTCAGACAGCAACAGCTCCCAGGGGACCCAGCATAACAGAGGATCAAGTGTTAGGTCTGCAGAAAGGCTGTCAATGCCACGGGAGTATACAAAATAAATCCTATCAATCTAAAAAGTCAGAGCACATACAAATATCACTGTGCTTCCACGCATTTTGTCCATGGTTTTTAGTCTCTCTGATAGTTTATCTCCACATCCAGACTGATGTAACAGCAATCTGGAGAATTTGAACGAGCAACACCCATTCAGTGGCTCTTGGGAATCTTTAAAAGCCCCCTTTCCTTGTACATCAGCCCTTTTCTTCATCATTCTTCTCTGTGGTGGCATGGAAACAAGCCATGCAAAAAAAGGATTTTGGAGGAAAACAATTTGATTCTGTATTTGCACTTTTCCACAGACAGCAATCCCCTAATGATTTGGGGTCATTTTCTCTTGCCTGTTCCTTTTTGTTCTAGCAACATAAAAAAGACCCTTAAAAAAATACTTGCTCACTGTTCAAATAACAGAGAGGGACTAACTCCCCTTGCTCCAGTAATGCCAGAGAATCCCACAAAGCACACTGACCTCTCCTTCACTCCCCCTGTTCTGCCCAGGGATTACAGCAGTCTCAATACAGGCTTGTCCATGCATAGGCTGTGATTCCCAACCACTGCAAGATCTTTTATGAATGTAATTTCAGCCTTATCCACATTTCCTGACTTCTCTGTATTCCCCTCAGACTTTTGATGTGAAAGTAACCGACATGGTTAACTCTTTGGAGCAGAAATTTTGCGTTTTTACCTATTTGTAGAAGACCCTAGAGCAATACTGTGTTATAGAAGAAATAGGAAATTGGGGTGTGTATGTGTGAACTGAACTGCAGAGCAGGAGTATGAGGAAGAAGACAACAGTGGTTTGAAATACAACATATTTAGAGCTTCTGTGAAACTGGGAAACAAGACAGATCCTCAGTCTCACCTGCAGCTCCTCTGCAGTATAAATTAACCACTGCCTAAACTCAGGGCTGTGCATTCACACTCCACACACATCCTCCTCAGCTCTATAGTGGGAAGAAGGGCAAAGGCAGAGCACATGCTGCTATCTGCTCTCTGGGCAGCACTGCTGCTGCAACTTCGGCAACAAATGCTGTTCAGATGTAGCACATCACTTTGGCTCCTCCTGCTCTCCTGGGATCCACATTAGCCCACAGGTAGGTTAGAATTAGAGGAATGAAAAAGTAAATTTGGGCCACTTTCTGCCCCTGTTCTCCTAAGATGCAGCAAATGGAAATACAGTTAATCCTGAACTTCTGTTCCCATCTGTTTAATTTGCTGTAGAGTGGCACTTACATGACTGTATCCAGTGAATGAATCCAACATGGTCTGTGTAAAACACAGTTCGACCACACAAATATGTCAGGTGTTTGTATGGATATTTACACATAGACAGGATAGGTGCATTGAGCATGGCTTCAGTTTGACTATAGAACACAGAGATGTCCAGGTCCTGCAGGTGTCTTCAGTGCATGAGACAGCTCCAAGGTCTCTGATGGTGCCTGGGTCCATAAGGTAGGAAGGACTTCAGCACTATATTAGGACCCAGAGTCTGCCTCTTAGCAAGACCCCTTTGAGCACATGGGGTCTTGTGCTTGCACACCCTCTGGCTGAAGCACAGCACCACAGCCTCTCTCTGTACACTCTACCCAGCACAGCCCATGAAGTTATCTTCACGAGAAAATTCACTACTGATTGTCCACCTTCAGTGCCTCAAAAGATGGAGCAGAAGACAGGCCATTAGGAAATGCTGGTTGCCTTGGCTGCAAAATAGGTGAGGCAGGAAACAACTGTTAAGTCTTGCATTTGGTGCCAAACTTGATAGGTCTCCTATAGGTGGCACTGGCAAAACCTTGTAAACCTTGGTGATTCCCTGCCAAACAAACAAACAAGCAAAGCTTTGGGGTGACTGTGAACTCAAATGCCTTCCTCTCTAAGGTCCCATCTTAAGTAATTTGACAAACACCACTCCACGAACCTTAGATTTGTACTGCAGACCAGGCTTCAGTTGTCTTCCTTTATCTGCTTCCACTAGAAGAGTTTAACCCATTCCCCAGGGCTCAGGGCAGAGAGCCACACAGCCCGGCTGAGTCAGCAGTTGCAAAAACACAGCACCCCAACATGTTCAATGTCTGCCCCACTCTGGGGGTACAAGGAGAGATCCACCATTCCCACAGAGTAGATGTGCATCTGCCTGGGGCTCACACGAGTAGTTTGCCTTCATTTCTATGGCACGAGTTTATTTGTGTGTGAATCTGCAGGCATAAAAACAAGAAGCACTTTCTGCTGGGATCACCAGAGGGATTTTTTTTTTTGCTAGGAAAGGGTTAACTGGAGTGCCCTTGCTGAGCTCTGTCTCCTTGCATTCCAGGGTAAATGGTGTTTTGCAGAGCCCGGTTACCTATGGCAACAGCAGAGAGGAATATTGCAGGCGAATCTTCTGAATCACAGGATTTACAGCCCATATGTTTATTCTGCAGTGAAACACTTCCAGCCTCGCTTCTGATGTGAGCTGGGAACCGCGAGAGGGCTTTGCAGAGCCATTTAAAAGGCAACGTGAGCTGGAAGAGAGGCATTTTTAATCAAAGGCCAGGTTCAAAAAAGAAAAACATAGCAGGACCAGAGGAGCCTCCAGAATGAGCTCCACTGTCACAAAGCATACCTGCAGTCACACGCCACCGCCATTAATAATCTCCACACAATTTTGTGGCTACATAATAAGTCCCCAAATTTCTAGCCTCGGCCTCGGCTCTTGCACAGCTACCCTGGGCACATCAGCAACACCATGTGGCTCCAAAACCATCATGGTCACAACATCATCCCCTTGGCCAGAGAGGGCTCTCTGGGACCTAAAGGCACCTTGGTCCCTCTCGAGCCATTCCCAGACCAGGTTACTGCCTGTGGGCAGCAAGCATGAATGAAAGCATGTGCTGTCTGGTGTGTGCATGTACAACTGACTTACAGATCACTGTGTGGATGCTTTTCATTATGGCTTTATAAAAATTCGAATAGGATTTTTTTTTTTAAATTATCACAACCAGAGAGAGTGGTTTAAGCCTGTTAAGTATTAAGCATATTTATGGCATCATTTGAAAAACAAGAGTACAACTACATGATTTCACATAAAATTTTGAAATGCCAATGGCTTCGCTGAACTAGCTGTATCTCATCTCATCCCTTCTGAGAAAATAAGCAGTTCCAGGCCTGGCTAAGCTCTGGTGGGGAGATCATCTGGGAATTCAGGAAGCTAACGGCACAAGCCAAGGAGCTGTGGTTGAATGCTTGAGCAAAGATTCATTTCACCTAACTCTAACCCTCCAAAAGCCAGGAATCTGGTCTCAGCTCCCTCTGTAGTCAGCAGAGATAAATTCAGTTGCTCAAAGACAACTCATCACATGGAACAGAAATACCTGCGTGGCTGAGCTTGTGCATGCAGGCACATCTCGTGGTACTGGAGACAGTAACGTGATCCCAGTACAGGCTGAGGACAGGTCACTTGTAAACACAGCTAGACAGACTCAGCAGATGGAATTCGCGTGGAAACGTCCAATTTATACTCTCCTCTCTGGAACTTGAGCACTCCCGTATGTTGCTGCTACTCTACTAAGAAATCTGCAGTGTGTGCTACATACTAATCTAGGGATCTCAAAGCCCCAGAGGAAAACACTCCTCTAGCTGAATGAGGAGCTGGGTGCTTTGCAGGAGTCTGCTACTCATTTTTGAGAGCGCAGAGGCAGGTCACTGCAAACTGTACTTGCTGTAACCTAGGAGGAATTTGCCTCGCTGATAAATATTTAACAGTCACAAAGAACTGATCTGTGATGCCTTGTATGGACACCCTTTCAAGGGGTTCAAAGCAGTACAGGCCATTTTTCAGGGCTGCAGTTCCAAATAAACATTTTTTTTTCAGAAAGGGAAAGCAAAAATAAAATACAAAGCAGCTGAATCACAGGGCTTCTGTGTGAGCCCTCAGACTTCAGAAATGCACACCTCTCTTTAACTCAGATTTTTGTTCCTTACTGTTTTTCTTTCCCTCAATTTAGAAAAGAAAACAGAATCCAAGTTTATTGATCCAGGGAAATTTATTTGGGAAATTGCTTTGAAGCCGTGGACAGCGATAAACCGTAATTCATAATATGTGTAGCAAATCATCATGCAAATCACTGAAAAGGAGAGAGAGGAGGAGAGTGGGAGGAAGAATTCATCCCTTAGAAAATGAATGGGTCTTTAAAATAGGAGAACTGGCAGGGTATCTGCCTGCCTATCTATGTGCTGCTTTTTTAATGCACCAAGCTATTGTACAAAGCATCAAATACAAAATTAAAACTCGAATTCGGTTTTGCCTATTCATCATTCCCAGGTTGAGCTTTCTCGTTTGTTTGGGGGTTGGGTTCAAGCCCTCCTTACATTAGGGAGATCTGAGAGGCAGTGGGGTTTGCATTATGCAGTGAAATCACTCCGACCTCCAATTATTTTGATCAGATGGAGGGAGGGGGGTCTTTCTTTTTCCCTATAAATCAGTCCTGGAATTTGCCTCGCTGCGGGCTGAGGTTGCAAGGTTTTAGAAAAAGAACCAGGAATTCTGCTAGGGGGAGGAATTTTGCATGAAGAACAGGGAGAAAAAGCCATCTTCCCGCAAATGCATGTGTGCACGTGTGTGTTAGCTTCTCATTCTCCACCATTTCCTGAAAACAGGGCTTGGGGAAAAAGCACACAGACACATAACATTTTTCCATTAGCAGAGCAAGCTGGGGAAGGTAATGGGTTGGGGGGAGGGGGTGGTAATCAAAGATCTGCTTAGTCTTCATAGAAAGAAAAATGCCTGCGTGCCTGCTTTGCCATAAATTGCATCTGGTGGTTGGAGCTACAGCGAGTTATTAAAGCGACTGCATTAAAGTCATAATTCAGCAGGTCAGCAGCGCGCTCTGCAACCCCTCCTCCATCATTCCTCCCAGCCCCATTTTCTGAAGGGACCCAACACCAGAGGCCTGAATCAGCTCCTGCTGTCACACTCCACACACTGTGGCTTTTTTCCGTGGGAAGGGAGGGAGAGGGGAGGAAGGGCAGGAGAGCTCCTGCTTCTGAGGTAATGTGCTTTGCAGAGTCATGGGGAGATGCTGCTGCCCACCCAGGCCTGGTGGCACAGAAGAAATCCCACTACCCAAATTTAGCTTTCCCCACACAGCAGTAGGGTGACTCCCTGGCTCCAGGCCCCCTTCATGCTCTCTAAATCCTTCTCCCAGCTTCCTCACTGGGCTGGGAGAGGTGGGAGGGGGAGAGTGAGGGCGGGAGGGCGGGGGGAAAGGAAGCGAGATGTCATCATACCTCGGGGATGGGGTTGAAGGCAGGCGAATATATGCTGCTCGTGCCCGATCGGACAGAGGGACAGGAGTGGAAACTGCATCCCAGAACCCCCAAGATGGATGCCAGAGCGGGGGCTGTAAACAGCCAGCTTAGCAGAAAGCTCTCACTATCGAGGTCAGAAGCTGGCTTGGAGGAGGCAACATTTGTCTCGCATTTTGTGTTAATATATTTGAGCAGCTCCCTGCCTCGCTGCGATGATGAAAGCTGCCTTCAGATAATAGCTTCCATTTCATTCTCCTTTTATTAAAAAAAAAAAAAAATACAGGCACGTACAACATTAGTGCTAAAAGGTTCAGGAGTCCCCAGCAGCTTTGCTGGTAACAAGCTTGTGCACGTGTGATTAAAAAGACACTCGGAGGGGAAAAAACCCCACAAACCCTCCTGTGAAATGAAAGAGAAAACAGATTTTCACCTTAGCCTCCCAGAATCCTCTAAAAGCAGTGATTTATTATAAATCAAGCTTGGTTTTTTTCTTAAGTGAATCACCTTGCAAAGATCCTTCTGAACATCCTCCAATGCAGAAGGTCACCGTTACTGCGGTTTGGTCACTTGTTTGTAGATGTGACCCCTTTCTCCCATTTCCAAGGGGATAGAAGTACCCTGGAATCACCCTTGCATCCTCAGAAAGCACTCCTAGCGCTCTGTTTTCACTGGCCTGACCATGAGGAGCACAGCAGGCCACAGGAGCCTTCCTTTCTTCAGATGCTAAATATTTTCTTAATGAATCTAAGGAGGAACACTGAAGCTGAAACTGCTGAGATGACAAGTTAAGTGCATGAGGTCACCCAGTGATGCCAGCTCAAGAAAAACACCAGGTTTTCAATGCATGTTCATAGATGCAGGCCTAGAAAACAGCATGCAAGGGGAAAAGGCATGTCCCCCACTATTCCCTTAGCAGCAAAGATTCCTTGCTTAAAACAGACAGGCAACTGTGTATTTTTTCTGCAGAATACATGTGTTAGAGATGCTCTGATTTTTCCTTCTGTTTTTCACTAGCAGTATAACTACATACCTCACAGAGACTCCAGCAGAAGAC
Organism: Porphyrio hochstetteri; assembly: GCA_020800305.1. NCBI lineage: Eukaryota > Metazoa > Chordata > Aves > Gruiformes > Rallidae > Porphyrio > Porphyrio hochstetteri. The sequence goes on along the minus strand of CM036908.1, from coordinate 8,486,684 downwards.
TGGGGGATGGGTTTCTTCTGCTGCACAGGCTCCACAAACTTGTCACACAGCTCTCTTGATGCACAGCCACACTTAGACACACAACTATGGAGGACAAGTTGAACCTGCCACTGTCTTCTGGGTCAGGGTTTTTTATTCCCATTGAGATTTTATTATAGGCTTGAGATCCTCTGAGAATTAAATCCGCTGCTTGTCTACAGAGTAGATAATGGCAGGGCAAGCTTCCCACATCACTGCCTCCTGCCAATGCAGCTCAGCCCTGACCTGGCTACCATTCATGACTGGACAGAGTAGAGTTCATTCTCCGTATCCCATTCATAGCCACTGGCCTTTGCAAACAAGGAGCAATTTAGAATCCAATTTGATTATTTTTTCAGAAGAGAAACCAACCAGCAAACCAAGCAAGGAGACGAGCTGTGAGCCACTAAAATAATTCCGAATAGATTTCCTGTACACAATGAGAATGGCAACAACTTTTGAGCACTAGTGACCCACAGAAAGTAAAGAATGAATAACACAGAATTAAAATGCAAGCTACCCTGTACCAGCACGGAGCTGGTCCAAGCTTTCTGTGTGTGGCATTTGGCAGGGCTGCTTTGGCAAGGAACTGCTCTTGTAACTGCAGCCTCGCTCTCCAGCATTTACTAGAGCAGTAGATCGTTGAAGCTGCGATGCCCGAAGCGCACAAGCAAAGGGTGTGATGAGAGAACTCGTAGGGATGAAAGCTCATGTCTATTTCCCAAGACTAGAAAGCTGAAAAAGAGACTGCTGCCTACAAAGCTGGCCTCTCTAGAGCTTGCCCCTCATTGGGGTTTGCGCTCCCGAGACCCAGCGGTTCAGACAGCGCCAGGCGTTACAGCTGCGATGGCTGTATTTATTATTCCGGATACCACAGCAATGAGACAAACATTCCTATGTGAGGGCTACGATTTCCCCCCAAATGTGAGGATATTAGTCAAGCTCACATCACGACTCGAACATAGAAGTCCGCCGTATTTCCAGTGTTACTTCCAGCAAGAAGGGGGCAGCAGGGAGCCTCGAGCAGAGCTCTGAACCCCGCAAGAGCAGACGGGCTTCAGCTCCTTCTTTCCAGCCTCCTCGGGGCAGCGATGGAGGAATGCCCACGCCTCGAGGGGTATGATACAGCCAAACCCCAGGAGAATACACGGGGTCTTACCGTGTTTCTCAGGCAGACGGACTGGGAGTGTTCTGCTAGGTCTCTTCAGTAGATCTCATACTCATGTCTAAAAAACCTCAAGGTACAAATCATCTTTCTCCATCTAGTGCTTTTGCTGTTTCATTGGACTCATAAGGGACAAGCAAGGGTCCTCAGGACTTCGAGTGTCAAGAAGTCAGTTGCTGATCTTTCATATATGGAAATATACTTTGCAAATCTATTTTATTTCACACACCAGGTGGGTTTGGGGTAGAAACCACCATTTCAAACCTGCAGGTGCATCTGCACCAGTGGGACAGAAGAACCACGAATGTAATTTCTTTTCCTAAGGGATTCACCCCAGGGAGTATCCCTGGCAAATGCTCACCCCTCTGGTTGCAGGGGTGCTGGCAGCCAGGTGCACAGAAACCAACCCAGGGACATCTCTCCACATCCTCCCCTGAAATGCTGCAGAGAGAATCTACCTGTGAAATGTCCCTGGCATTTTGGAAGCATTTTAGTGTGTACAGCTGCAGAAACCTACTTGCAGGGGCATTACAGACATGCCTGGGAAACGCAACAAATGAAAGGCAGGATGTGTTTATTCCAACTGTTCAGACAAAAACCTACAGTCATATTCGAGGTGAAATCTGCGGGCAGCTTCGCTCAGCAAAATGCAGTTCAGCCAGACCTAGAGCTGCCGTCCTTCCCCGCACCAGGGCTTCTCACTAAATCACAGCAGCTGTCCCCCCAGCGCCAGCAGCAGCCGGGAACACAAGGAACCATTTTTTTCTCTCTTTCCAATGCGGAAGCAACACAGGAAAGTCACAGAGCAGCACTGAGTCAGGGCTCTGCGGCACAGTAGATTTCTGAGGCTGCCTAGTATTCTAGGCACATCCTTACGGCAATAAAATCCTCAGCATCATATCCCAGCCAGCCGAGAATCTGGAGCAGCTAAAAATACAGCCCCTGCATCTCAAAAGCTTGCACACAGCAAACTGCTGCCTGTGACCTCCACACCCTCGTTTCCCAGCACACACACCCAAGGCAGGTGGTGATCAGCCCCAGCCTGCAAGGCAAGGAGGAAAGAGCGTACTGTACATGGTGGTGGGGTGTTACTCACAAATTTAGGAATAAACCTGGGCGTCTGGTAGGAAGGGGAGTTTCTCCACGCCTGGCACATGAGAAAAGGCAGGTGAGGTCTGCATTGCCATGGTGTTTGAGGGGGGGACTGTTTCTCGTTTTGCTTTACATAGTGAAACACCCCAAAGATTCTGGCATTTGCAGGCACTATAAATCTCGAGGACACCACAGCTGTGACTGGATTATTTATAGCTCTGCTTTTACATTACCAGCTCCAAAACATCACACAAAGAGGAAGGTAATGAAATCTCCACCTCTCCAGCCGTCGCTCTCTAATCTGAAACGGCATTTCCAGGAGCCATTTTCACTCAACCAGGGAGTCTAGGAACAAACACGTTCTCACCCTCCCACTCACTGTCAGACAGCCCCACAACTGGCACGCACGTACACAATCACGCACGCGTTCACTCTCTCCATTTCTCATCGAGAGAGATAGAGAAAGTCTCATGCATTTGCAGTTTATCACATGCAAACATACACATCTCTTCCCTTTCGGTCACGCAAATACACAAGCGCAAACGCATTCTGGGTTACATTCTATTTTCACTTATGCTATGCAAATATAAAAGCTGAATACTTCCATTAAGATAACAGATTTACAACTGTGTAAGTGAGATCAGAATATGGTGCTGACTCTCTCATACATAAATTTCCATAGTTGCTCCTGAATTTGTCTCTTTCCTCAGCCGCCTCTCCGTGCATTAATCATTCAACATTTAAATCAGCCATCCACTTGCTTCTTTTTTTTTTTTTTTTTTTTTGCTTTGTCAATGAAAATTGTTCAGCATTAATTATAAAACTCATTCTCCTCTGAGGTTTTCTTGGCTTTTTTTCATTAGTGGGTGGAAGTGTCAATTTACAGTCATCTTGTTCTGTCTTCAAAAATACCCTGTGTACCAGCTATGCTGCGGAACACATTCCCTGCGAGAGCGCCTGCGAATGTGTGCGAGCTCCTGAATGTGTGAGCTTGTGAATGTATATGCAAGATCGGGAATGCATGTGCATACATGTGCATATGTAGAAAAGATGTGGGGATGGTGTTTGAATTAGAAAGGCTAAATGTTTCTCGGGCTTTATTTTACAGTTTGAATTTTAACGACTTGAATCCAACGATTTTCATCCTAGCCATACAGACGATTTCAGGCTACAAAGCAAAGAGTTTATGGCAACTGCAAATGGGTTCTAAATCGCCTATCTTTGGCAACAACAATACAATACAGATCTAACTTTATGTAGCAGTAAAACCTCTCCAGATTTGCTTCCATATTTTATAATCAAAAGGATTGGTCCTTTTCCTGATCCAGCACCCTGTGCAATCCTGCAGTACAAAACCAGCGTGAGTACCGCAGTGCACATGCTAAGATAATAAACCAGCATGCTGTAGCCAACAGCACATCACAAGGCAATAAAACACAGAGGCTAGAGGATTTGATTTAAGTGGGAAATAATTCAGTATATGGACTGAATACAGTAAGGCAGAGGCTGACTAAACTTGTCTTTGCAGGTACAATTTTCACAATTGTGAATGTTTTACTCCATTACTACAAGGCAGAAACTACACCGCCGCGTAAACGCTTTCCAATCTTTTCATTATACTGGGATGCTGCAACCTATATTTAACCCAAGGGGAGGGATGTGCTCAAGAAACAATTCACTCCTGGGCAATCATTTCTTTTATCAGTTATATAGAAATGTTAGAATGTTAGACTGCTTTAGCTGCCAACCAGGGATTACACACACAAAAAAAAGGCAGGGTGGGGGGGGAGGCAAGCAGGAGAAAGCTGTATCTCTGCAAAAATGTATCATGAACCAACATAAGATCTGAGCCAAGAAGCTAAAATAATTGCCAAGGTGACAGCAGAAAGATCAACAATGCAAATGCTTTTCCTCTTCTTGGATTCTGGTATGAGTCTGTCCTGCCCTAGTACAGTTACGGTGTCACCCCCTTCATAGGGGTGATGGTTCAAGTAACTGGGGATGTGATGTGCTGACTCTGTCCCCTTCCCCCAGATCTTAGTTCTGTCCCCGCGGGTGGCCACTGCAATACGCTGCCTGTTCTGTATGCCCTGCACTGCTGAGATGGGCTCGCAGTTGGGTTTCACAGAGCTGCTGCCTGCCACAAACCCCTGCATTGCAACAGGCAGTAATTGCCTCAATTGCAGAAAGCACCCAAAGTAAAAGGCTCAGATCAAGAATGGAATCAATCATAAACACTAAACCGGGGAGGAATGGGAAGCTGTGGAGAGGAGTAAGTTAATATTACCCAAGCTATATACATTTAGTGGAAAACAAGAAACTTTCAATCTCTAAGACTATCAGCAGTGCTCCTCACTCTTACAGAAAAATTGGAAAATAGAAAGTGTCTTTTTACTCTTTGATGGAATGAAAATAAGCAGAAATAACAGTATTTAGTCAAATAACAGAGCATCTCTCCAATCTAACAGAAGTTGTGCTTTAGCTAAACACTCAGAGAGTGAGCTGGGAAAACAGCCCAGGATTTGGGTTTATTTATTCTGTACAGAGCTCTGCATGTGCTGCTCTGATGAGGTTAGCACACAAAGAAAGAGGCAAGACACTGTTAAGCAGGGCTCTCTCCCACTGATAGAACAGGAGGAAAAAAGGTGAGTTTGATTCTCATTTACATCAAAACCGGTTTGTATGCCTGGGAGCAAAAAAACCCAAAAAGGAGCTCAAAGTGAAGCCTGCAGTAGGGAGCCCTTCTCTGGGGTAGGTAACCTGGGAAAGCACTACCCATGTTGTTGGAGTTTATACAGGCGAGCCATGCTTCTGCAGTGTGAGGAGCAGGCTCACTAGGTGAGGAGACTAAAGGAGCTGTAACCCTGGTTGTCCAAAGGCTCCCCACGCAGAGCACAGGCTTCCAGTCACACCATGCAAAAGTGCTTTGCAGCCCTCCTTCCCTTCCCTTCCCCTCCTATCTTCTTATGGAAAATAAAACTTACTCCAGCTTGTCTTCTTTCTCAAGTAAAACAACCCACTCCAATAAAAGCACAGGCTTGCCATCATAAACACACTGACACTAGAAATTCTTAGCAGCAAAGCTATGCTGGTCAGAAACCACCTGATCTCACACCTGTGTCAGTGGGGCTATGACAAACCTGCACTTACACCGACAGAAAGGTATTGTATGCCAAATTCTAATTTACACCCATAACTCTTTCCAGTTCTTGCCAGCATGAAGGAACCTTGGAAGGAGCATACACCATACCTGTTTTGACCCTGCTTGCACTTCAAACTAGTGTGAATGAGAATTTGGAACTGTGACTCCATATGTGCCTCCAAATTGCTTCTAATTTTTCTACATGCTTATTTTAGTAGTATTTGTCACCCGTGTGTATGCAAATAAAGCTTGCAGAGGAGTTCTGAGTAATAGGGAGAAAACAGCCTACCACTGTTTATTAGACTACAGCTGATACCACAGTAAAAATTGCTGCTGGTAATTTTATTTCTCTTCCTCAGGGACACTCCCTGCCCTTCCACATCATTATGAAAACTGCTGGTGACAACGCATCCGATCCCAGTACTGGGAGCTCCTCACAGAGCCCCATAATGAAACAGGCTCTTGAGCCTGATTTTTGCTTTCTCTGCTAATCTTCTGGATCCAGACTTTCCTTCTCTTCCAGATCAGAAGTGAAACACGTGGCACAGCAGAACAAACGAAGCTTTTCTATCCCTTGCCTGTGGTCTCCTTCTCCTAAGGTCACACAACTTCATTCACAAGAACTGTCAGTCCAATTTCTTTCATAGCCATGAAACTACCTGAAAGAGTTTTTAATGCACTTAGATTTTAGCATGGTATTTTTACACTTTTCATCTTGGGTTTCATTGTCTGTTAAACCATCTTAGATTTTGAAAGCTACATTTCCTTCAGAGTGATTCTGTCTTTTTCCACTTGGCAAGTGTCACATTTTTCTGTGATTTTCTTATGGCATTTAAAGGAACAGGATCCCTTTTACTTAGTTATCTCTCTGGGCATCCACATCACTGCTCATTTTTCAATGAAAAGGCACAGCTCTAGGGTTACTGCCCCTGCAAAATCATGCAAAAAGGCCCCCTACCTACTTCATCTGACCTTCAAAACTGGTGACAAATGTTGCTTTTTCCTTAAGTGAAAATTCTCAGTGATTCAGACACATAGATTCAAGTTTTCAGCCACTCTACATATTAGGCATATACTAAATTTGAATTAAATCATTTGCACATGTGCAACCTACATTTATGCATGCAAATCAGGCAATTAGATACAAAATTACCTGATTTGCATCCATAATGCTAGAACTGAGCAACTTATATGCAACAAAAACATATTCTATTAATATTACTTTCTTCTGTTCTGAAATTAGCTGCAACTGGATTAGGAAATACTCAAGATTTCCCATCACTCAAAATGATCAGTCTATGTGATGAACATTTTTCTAGGCTTTCTGATGTGCCAGCTAATTACATGGGTGAAATGACACCAATTTTGTACCATGTTTGGTAACTTAACATGAATTTTACAATCAACTGTGCAGTGCTACCTTTTTCACGTTTAGAATTCGACTTCAAATTAATTTGCACCAATAAATCTCGATTGTGTGAATATTAAGGCATTGCAACACAGATGCCCCCACAATTTGCTTTGGAATTCAAATATTGGTAGAATTTCTTTTGCTGTTTGTGCAATGCAGCTGCTTTCCTGTGCATATAAATGTGGAGCTGCTGTAAAAGCAGATGAATACGTAAAAAAAAAAGGCAATGAAAACAGAGTCTGTGGAGGCTGGAGGATGGTTCTTACAGGACTGCAGTTGTAAGCAGACAGGTCACACCTCACAGATAATGAAACAAGAAGCTTTCCCTTGGCACAGTAATGCCAGAGGGACCTGCCCTGCTGCTAGGTAAGTGCATACCCTGGGAGAGCTCTGGTGACACCCTTGACCCTGACCTCTCCTCTCCGGTGGCTCTCTCTGCCTTCCACTACCTCGCTGCTCTGCACATGCACCAACACACTTCTTTTGGTGTGCTCCCTTTGCTGTGCTCTGTCTTGCTCGGAAGGGAAACTCCTCAGGCACAGACCTGTCCTATTTGTCTACAAAGCCTTATGCATACTAAGGGGCTTTAGCTGTAGAACAAATAAACACTAACTGCATTTCTGCTGTGGTGTGGAGGCATTTTTGCATGTCTCTAACTGTTCTCATGGGCTTCCCTCCAAACTCCTTTAAGCAGTTCATTATCATTTTTAAGATGGGGTCACCAATGCTCTTTGAGATAAGGGCAGATTTTGGTTCCTGTAGTGGCAGTAGAAAGCTCTGCATAGCATTCAGCTTCTCATTCCTCCTGCATGCTGTCATTTGCTCTCCGATCAAAGGCACCCATTTTACAGAGGTGAGCTTCCAGTAAGTTACCCAGTGCCAATCAGGTCTTCCCCCAAATCTTCTGGTACCTTCAATTTAAAGCTAGCCAAAATGCTAAGGAAAATGGCTTCCTCACAGCACGAGCAACTGCATATGCTATACATTTCACCTGCTACTAGCTGGCTCGTTCATCTATCAGCAGTGTGCCAAGACATACTGGCTTGGGTTTTTAATGCTCAAACAGCACTTTCAAGTTTTTTGATGCCAGCTCTTCTTCCTTCTCCTTTAGTATTTAGATTGTAAGCATTTCTGAAAAGACCATGGTTTTCCCTTCTACAAACAATGTTGCACATCTTTGGCTGATACAAGAAAAAACCAATAAAGACCATCAAGATATTTGACAAGATCAACATTTAAGAGCTGTCATTTTGTAACAACCCTGCCATTGATTATCTGTTGCCTCTCATTTCAGGAACTTCTCATTGTTTCTTATTCATGGACAAATTGGCAATCAAGGACTATTCACCTCATGACCTATTGGTCAGTTCTCTTGTTTATTTTATTTCCAGTGCCTTTGCTGCTCTGCAAAGTTTTGCTGCTCATAACTACGCAACCATTAGGCTCTTATTTGTCTGTCTGTCAAAACAGCTTCAGAGCATCTCCAAAGCATTTAAAACGAGAAAACTCTGTGTGTCTCCCTCTCTTTTTCATCCCTGCCTGCTGAAGGATAGAGCTTGTCTAGTTTTCCTTTCTTGCCTTTGCCTCTGGCACTTGTTCTTACTTCATCCTCCATTTCAGGCTAAGGGTCTCCAGATCTCCTTGACACATGTCCCAAAAGAGGTAAGTTTCCATTTCTTGATCTTTTCTGACAGCAACCATCCCTTCCCACAGTCATCAATTTCATTTCTATGAGGAAATAAATACAGTAGCAAGTCAGCACCACCTCTGTAAGCTCAAGAATTTGTGAGAGGCACTGGAAAGCCATGCAGGCCAAGAACGTGTGCATCTGTAAGCAGTATGTATTTCAGGCTACGGAGGTAAAAAAAACCCAGTAGTTCTTCTGTCCCCAGTAAGGGGTACTTCATTCCAAGCCTAGTGTCAACCACACTTCCAGATAAATAACGATTCTATGAAAGGACCTGGGGCCTTCAGGGTTCATGTTCATCATACATACCTAGTTTAACCTCACAACTTCCCAAAGATGAAAGAAGTGTTCTGTAGGAGACACATACCACACACAAAAGCTTCTGTGATGTATTTGCAAGCAAAGTGCTAAGTGTAACCTGCCTCTTTAAGGACCCACAGCCCCAGAGCAAACTAGCTGTGTAAGGTTATCAGACTCAGCAGGGAAGGAGCTGGAGGAATTGCAGAGAGGGAGCAAATGAAACGGGTAAGTTTATGTGGTTTGTCTTGCCGTGGCAAACAGGCCCCTCTAGCTCTGTGCTCAAAGGAGGACAGACTGCTGACTGAATGCATTTGGGACCCTGAGACAGGATAATCCTTCAGGAAAGTAAACCAGAAGCTTGTGCATCACGAAGCACGTTGACAGGCAAATGGACTGTCATCATTAAGAGAAAACTAGAGCAGCTACATAAAAGATAATGGCAAAACCAATACATAGATATATCCCAACGGATTCTGCTGTTGTGAGGGAGAAAGACAGAGATGTTGTTTATCTGCTGCTGAAAACCCAGCAGCAGGTCAGGCAGTTCTCCTGCAGAGTCAACAAAAGCAACAGGAACTGCAGCTTGCACCTCAGCAGGAGAGATTGCTGCAATGAGTGCTGACCTGGGCCTGGGGAGCGCTGCTGGAAGGACAGAAGGGAGTTTGGGGTGGCTTAGCTCCGTGCTGATGGAGCTAAATTGTCCTCAAATGCCCATCTGCATCTCTGAACGCCTGGTGCTGCTGGTGTGGAGGGTTAAAATTGAGTAGCTACAGAGAACATCCCCAGTGAGAGAGCGTCACAAAGCATAGAGATTGTTGAACTATTTGGCTGTTGTTCTGGCCTGACTGAGACTGGCTCCCGAGGCATACTGTCACTGCATCTGGGCTGCAGAACACTCATGGGGAATGTGCTTCTTTAGAATGACCAAAGAGCCAGGGAACAGCACTTTTGTATGTTCAGAGATGAGAATGGTAGCCTTGGAATGGCATCTGCAGGATCTCCCGCTACAGCCTGAATTGATTGCCGCTCTGGGTACTCCTCTGCAAGTAACATGATGGAGGAAACAAGAGGGAATGAATTCATGTGATAAACTACAGCATTCTGCTATTAAAGGCAAGGAAGACTTGTAGCTTGCAGAAAATCATTAGGAGAACTATTAGCCCATCAGCTTACAGAAGGTCCTCCTGAGAGCAGGGAAACTCCAATAATATGCAGCTGTCATGCAAACTTGTGGGATTGTTCGTTGGAGCATATACAGATATGTGCCCAGCATAGCCAGACATGTGTTGTGTACCATCTGAGCCATGGGTGGAAGTCTCCAAACAGCAGCTTCCCACATGAGGCACAGAGAAACCCTTGAGAAGTGAACGAGGGGTTAAATGTTGAATTGAAACCAAATGGTCTCAAATTGTGTGGGAACTCCACTGTTGCCCAAATGAAAAATCAAGCGAAGTCTGGTGACTGCATTGCCAGGGTTCCTTAGGGAACAACAGCCAAAAAAGCTTAAGAAGCTTAGTAAAAGGAGCTACCCAGGCCCAGACATTTTTAAGCATCAAGGAAAGCTGGTGTATGAGAATGCAGACTTGAGAACCCTGAAATAGAACATCATTGAGAAGTCTGTGTGGTAATAAGATAGGTCCCCATCAAACCGTAGAACTAGTTTGGACAAGACCCTGAGGGTAATCGTGTATGTGCTGCTGAGGATTGATCCCTTAAATGCTTACAGCAAGTCATACGGTGACTCTCACAGTGCTGGGAGGAATCAGGTGACTCTATAAAGAGCTCATCTGAGGAGGAAACTGTGTAGCAGGTGACAGCCTGCAGTTCCCACAGACTTGGACTGCAATATGAGCACCAAGGGCTTGCTTTGAGCAGAGAAAGAAACTTGCTCTGGTCTGGTCCCTTGGTTTTAAGATTTGAAGGATTTGTACTGGCTTAAGCATTTGCCATTGTTTCTGGGCTAAAGGAATGGCTAGACAAGTGCTGGGCGAATAAGGAAGAATACAACTGTATTTATGTGCTCTGTGCCAGAAGAATTTTTTTTCCTTAAAATATTAGCAAATAAATCTTTAATTTTATGTAACTTTATATTTGCAAAGCAGGAAGGAAATTGGAAGGGGGAGGATTAAGTGACTTTAACGTGATGTTGTTGTTTTCAAGGAAGGTGCTATTAACAACTGTTATTGTGATACAGTTCTATAGAGTTATGTTGTAATTAATTTCCATGGCAACATGATCACGTTGTATATTCTGAATTATAACTCAGAGGGAGAGGGGATCAGAAAAGCACAGAATGAGAACTACAGAGCAAAACCTGTCCTGATTATTACTTGAATTTTGGATGTTCTTATTAGTCTAATTTGTTTAAACAGTGTTTATTTGTAGGTAATGTTGAGGATCCAGCCAGGCTGCACCTGCCTCTCCAGGCATGCTCAAACACAGCCTGGGATTGCACATCTTCAAGGGAAAGCAGGGTGGGGTTCCTGCAAATGACAGAACCTTCTGTGAGGAGGAAGTTTCAAGCTGTAACTTGCAAAATATGCACAACATGCTACTGTAAAAATCCAGCCATCAGAACAAGGAAGATCTAGGCAGAGCTGCAGCTAATCATGCAAAAAGCTGAAAGGAGCTGTTCTTTGTATTAAGCATGTGCAGTGAAGTTCTAAAGAAATGCTGTCATCTCTCTTCTAGCATGAGGAAAGACAGGTACACAAGAGCATGAGAATTTCTGCATCATTTCCTGGTATTAACTGTCACACAAGCCACTAGACATCCTATCAAGGATGCTGACTAATGAATCTATCTTAGGCTGCAGGTTCTTGTTAGCACAACGTGACGAGATGTCCATGGATCACACAACTGATATGATCCCTGATGGCTACACCTCTTGCTGCCTCCCCTCCAGCAGAAATGATGCAATGAGCACAGCTGAATGAGTACAGTTGGATGAACACAAGAATTGACTGCAGGAAAGGGGGGGGAGGGGGGGCAGGACGGAACCACTCAAAGCCACAGCAAATGTTTGCCAAAACTGAGTATGTACACTAACCAAGGTACAGCTCTTGAAAGGCTGCATCCTTTTGATAAGATACATGGCATAATCTTTCACTGAAGGAGGTGGGATGAAATAGATGCTGCAACTGGCCTTTCTTATCAATGCAGTCTGAGTTCTTCAGAGAGGAATTATCTTATATGTAACAGGAAGTGAAGCACATCAACAACACTGGGCATATAATAAAAAATACTCCAAAATTTCCTGCTGCAGAAGAACGAGAGCTCTTTCAGTTGTTTTAATCTTAGATGTTTGGTACCTTCTCTTTTTATTTTACAGAAATGATTTACAGACACTGAGGAAGAGAGTTCTAAGAGAAAATGTCTAAGCACATCAAGCTAGATCAAGCAAGCCTGCATCATCTTCAAGTTGGTGGCCTATATTTTTCAGTAGCAGACTAGATATTCAGCCTTCCCACTCACTCCCTAGTTCTGCCCCTAGCTCCAACACAAATCAAACCTACAAAAGCTCGTTGTCCTTACCCTAACTGTATGCCAGCCTGGACACGTTCAAATAAAAACCTGGGCTACGCTATGATCTTGTCTCTTGTTACCGTGATGTGTGCAGCGAAGAGTAAGATTGCCTCAGATAGGTCCTGAGTACAGCAATTCAAATCAACCCCCTCCTGTCTTTGATTTGGGTATGCTGTGCTTTCCATCATAGCCAAAGGGGAGCTCCTACCTCTGACACACCGGTCTGCACTCTCCTTCACCCCAGCCCTTGGTATGTTGCATCAGCAAGAACAGCAACAGCTTCCAGCCTTGGAGCTATCTGAACGGAGGACACGGGCTACAGGCAAACGGCCTGGCACTGAACATTGCTGTTCCCAAACACCTGTGTCGTACAAGTGACTTTAAGTTCAGCTGTACACAGTCGTTAGAACGACATGATTTTATCCCAGAGGAAGGGAGACTAGCAGTTGGCGCAGTAACCAAAGGCCACAGTCTTTCTCATTCAGATAGGCGTTTGCCATGTGACCTTGGCTGAAACACTTCAGATTACCCATCTGGAAAAACGGATAAACGGACATAGTGACTTGGGGAGTAACTTCACCCTTTCCTGGGCACAGCCCTCAGTTATGGTTAGCAATTTCCCAAGCCAGCTTTGCAAAAAAAAAAACTCCAAACCAACCAAAAAAAACCCCACTTATGAAAGGGTAAAACACTGTTTTGGCTTCAAAACAGACTTGAGGCTGTCCCCACCCCAGGAGAAGCCCCCACCTCCAGCCAGTCTTCGGCAGCCCAGAGGCAGAAACAGGCTGCTAAATCAGTGGTTTGCCTGAGGAGCGAGCGGAGGCTTGCAGCAGCATGGCTGCTTTCTCTGCACATTCCTCTGGTGACGCTGCTTATTACCCAGCATGCAGATAACCCTGAGTCAAGGCTTTGGTATGAGCGGCGCTGCCAGGCGCTGCGTGCTCGGAATAGAGGGTTACAGTTTAAACCGAGGTGAAGCGCCGTCCCCAGCCAGCTGCACCCTGCCTGCCTCTCCTCCTCGGCTGGAGCCAGCCACCCCTTCACCTATTTGCAGAAAAGGAGCTTTCCAGTCCCTCCCCTCCACCCCACCGCTCACCCAGGGATCATTCCCATTGAGAAGCTCTCAGCCTAATAGTAATCCCGACGAATTTAGCTGCTGCTAATAAATCCCACCCCTCTGCCCCTCCCAACCTGCCTCCATGCAAATCCATTTGTAGGTTACTTGAACAATAGCGGAGCTGTAATCAGCCCTCCCCTCTGGCAGCCTGCAGGGAGGGAGGGGAGGAGGAGGATGATGACAGTGGGGAATTCTGCTCGGCTCCTTGAAGCTGCACAGACATGTTTCATGTCCCCATTCCCATCCCCAGCGCGGAGGCAGGCGGGCGGGCAGGCAAGGCAGGCAGGGAATCACATGGCCGTCTAGGCCGGGCCCAGGCCAGCGGCAATTACGTGCCGTGGCAGCCCGGTGCCCCCTCTCCTGCTCGGCCCAGCCTAGTTCGGTTCAGCCCGGTTCAGATCAGCTCGGCTCGGTTTGCCGCCTCCCAGTCCCTGCCCGAGCTGCCATGCCGCAGCCGTGCCAAGCTGCTCCGCGCTGCTGTGAAGTTGCCAGGCTCAACCTCCACTCACAGAGCACTGAACAAAGCAAAGGGCCTCTGCGCTGGCCAAAAAATAGAGGAAAAGACCCCAGTGTGGCTGGCTCGGGGGAGCTGGTGGCCCTGGCACACCGGTGGAGCCAGAAAGCAAGCAGCAGCTAACCATTACAGCTCTCTTTGGGATAGAATTAAAACCCAGTCTTCTCACTGCGGAAGCTTGCCAGAGAGGGAAGGGGGTGTTTGCCTGAAAATAAGTTGCTATTCGACAGCAGCTCACATCTTTGAGGTCTCTTTGCAAAGGGTCATAAAGCAGCAGCGAGTGCATATGGTTGTACAGGGCTACGGGGGAAGGGCTGTGAGCGGATGCCAAATCAGCTGAAACCTAAGAAGCTTGACCTTCCTCACCTCCAGCCCTGCTCCCACCGCCTCCAAATAACCTTACAAGGGCGCATTGGGAAGGCAAGGCGCACAGCAGCGAGGGGAATGCAATCTCAGCCCAGCAGCAAGCAGAGCTGTGCGGCTGTGTGTCAGTGAGAGGGGAGGGAGAAGGACACTTCAGGGTAGCTGCAGCCACTGTCAGCAATACACGCAGATACTAGCAAGGTTCATTTCATGGAGCCAAGCACAGTAGTCAGACTGCAATCTTGAACCTACCTAGCCCTGAGTAGCTCAGCCAGTCCAACCAGTCAAGAGGCTGGACAGACTGGTGAGGAGCATCCTCCTCCTCCCATTCACATGTCTAACTGCTCCCTTCTGCTTTTCGTTCTACAGTTCCCTGAATGGCTGAAAGCGAGTGGGTTTGCTGTCAGAAACTGAAATGACACGTAATCTCCCATGTTTCTTCTCACGGATGTAGGTGAGCCTGTTCCCAGGGAAAAGAGCTGGGTTCCCGCAGAGCTTCCCAGTCAGGGCTGGCAGCAGGGGCTGGGCTGCCCTATGGCAAGCACGTGGAGCAGGAGATGTTTGGCTGGCTCATCAGAGGAGCCCAGTAGTAGCCTCACTCAGTGTACATACACCTAATCCTTCTTTTAAAACATACACCAGGGAAAAGACCTTGTCTCCGGTTCTTTTCACATCACCCCATCAGCAGAGGCATTCCCCTTCCCAGTCTGCATTACAGGTTTTAAGGCAAGGGCTGAAACAATGAAAGCTCAGTTACATGATTTTCAGTCACTGAAAGTCAAACCAGCAATGCCTATTTCTGTACAGGAGGGTGTAACTCTACCCTCTGTGTCTTCCAAGGGATAGTTCTAAGGACAACTGTGTAGGTACAGAGCTATGTTTTGGGTAGAAAATGCAGGCTGTAATGAATTCTGATGGCTGAATGCCAAGGGGGAAGCTGTTCTGCTTCAAGAATAGCCTTACAAGAGTCAGCATTACAGTGACAGTTCAGTACTCCGCTGCACATCTACAGGACGTGCCACTTCGGCAGAGAAAGAGGCTGGTAATGCACAACAAATCTGTTCCACTATGAATGGAGAATGGCTACATACCACACACAAAAAAAGCAAAATGTAGGGAAGAGCGAAGCTGCAAAGCAACTACTGTGCATAGTAAGCTGGGAACCTGAGAGCTCTGAGGAGACAAAGCCCTTTCCCTTGAGGGGAAGAAAAACTCAGCTCGCAAGACACGTAAAGAAGCAAAGACAACCCTTTTTCCAGTGACTGCTGCAGCTCTGCAAAGCTCTGCTGGCAGCCAGCCTATTTGAAGAGATTGCAGTTTCAAAACAATGTTAGTCCTGACTTGTTTGGAGCTTGAATGTTAAAAGGGCTGGCAGGGGGAAGAGCATACTCTTTTGCACAACATTGCTAAGCAAATAAAAAAGATAACAAGGTTTGTGCTAAATGACACGAGTTAGCATGGGTGAACTTGAGCTCCTGATGGAACCGTGTAGTATTTCCCCCAAATGGACATAGCATCTCTTCACTGCACAAACACTTCCATCTCCAACTCACACAGAGCTGCCAACGCTTGAAAAACAAACATCCAGTGACACACATGTTCTAACCCATTTCTTAGAAAATAGGCTACAAGGCTATTAAAAGAAATGTCAAGAATAATCTAACTGGGAAAAAAACCCAACACGCCAACCCTCCTTGGGAAAATAAACCATTTAAATACTTCCCCACTACAAGAAGGAATGAGAGCACAACAAATGACCACCTGAAAAAATAAATTCACTTATACAATTTATTCAAGCAAACATTGGGCTTTACCTTAAATAACTGGCAAATATGGGGGAGGGGAGCATTACTGTAAAATACAGAAATCAGCTGAATCTCTGGCTTGCTCAGCAGCTCCCTTCACCTCCTCCTCCTCAAAAGGTTACCGCTTGTTTGTCAGCTGTGGACATCTTCAGAAACAGAAAAACCTATGGACTGGGTTCAAAGAAATGCTGGCTAATATGCCCAGACTGGCTGCTTAATGAGCCAGAGTAAAAGAAAAGGTCACATGGTTACAAAAAAAAAAGGTCCATACAACAAACCCCCCGTAGCTATGGTTAACTTTAATTAACTGCAGTATTACAGTTCACTTCAAGCTTATTTTCCACCTATGTCTACTGCCCCTTACCTTTCCTTTGCCTGCTAAAAACCAAACTGCTGAGTCTCTGACTGATGAGGAGCTTTTCAGGAATGCTCTCTCTGCCCTTAAAGAAATCCACCGAACAGGGCTCTAACTCCAACTACTGATGACTGATTTCAAGATTACAGGAGTGGCTCTGTTTATATATATCAGGGTATTCACGCTTGTGTGACATAATTCAATGTTGACTAGCCAGTAGTTCTTTTAATGGCAGCTGTAATTCACACATCAATATTACTTCTCTGCTCATTAGATTTAAGCCCAAATTTCATCCATGTGTACAGGTTTTTTTTCTCTGCCAGTCATAAACTCACGCTAGTCCCCCTGTCTTTTGATGTAGAATCTGCTGTGTGGGAACTACATACATAGAAATAAATAAAAGGTAGGATCAGTACAAATCTATACTCTAAAAAAACATATATGTTGTATACAATAATTAACTGAAAACCTGTATGTTATATATAATAATGAACTAAAAACATTATTTTTCTGCATTTTCCCCCAATTTCATTACATAAGAACAACATGTTCTGAGATCTTTAAGCACCAGTATATTACTTGGCAGAAAAAAAAGGTAGTACGTATGTACACAAAATCATTGTCTGAAATCAGAGATAAAGTGATGCCAAAAACTGGATCTCAAAGCCATACACACACACACACACACAAAATAGCCAGAGTATGTAACTATACAAGAGAGCAAAGATCTGTAGGCACACTAAGCATACAGTCTCTAGGTTTCTACCATCCTTTCCACCAGGAATACAAATTAAGAGCAAGCAGATACTAAATGTCATGTAGACTTTTAAGAAGTACATCTTTATACAATTATGGGGGTTTAGAGGGTGAGGCTCCTTAATATTCAGTAAAACTCAGAGCTCATAACCTGTGACACTGTTGCATTTGGAAGAGCTCTGTGTTCTGTTGGTCAGACTGTGAAGGATTTCTGCAGTCTTGGTTTTGTTTCACATTTTCTATCTTCCCTCCGTTTGCCTCTCTGGGAAGGACAAAGTTCACATTAGGTTTGTTTGCATTTTCTAGCCAGTGAGGCCCATGTATTTAGTTTGCCTGTTGATCACCTAACAGGTATTGCACTGCTCCCCAATCACCAGAAAATGCCAGTGTCACATAAAATAGCTAATTATACAAATAATCACATATGATCCGTTGCCAAAAGGAAAGCATTTCACTTCAGTGCTTTAAGGAAGCTTCCTAACCTGGAAACACACCACACCCTGAACCGTTCAACAACTCAGTTATGAAAAGTCATTGCCTAAATGGGGAGCTACCCACCAGCTGCAACACCAACTGTAGAAGCTGTTATTTCCCACTACCCTTTTTTGCGCTGTGCTTAACTTACAGTCCTGCCTTACCAAGAGTCTACAGCTGATGTAGAGCTTCGACAACCGCTCTTAAAATCAGCTAAAATTACCAATAATGAGATACTACTGGCTTTTGGCATTTTGGTTTGGGTTCTTTCTATGTATTTGGGTTGGTTTTTTGTGAAAGAAGGCTTTAGTTTCAAATCTCAAGGCTTATTAAATTGCGCAGGCAATGGATGCATCCTGTATTGCAAACACTCTTTGCAGCTGGAGAGCTTGGGGGGGGGGTGGGGGGAGAGAAGGGAGGAGGAAATG
The DNA here is from genome assembly GCA_020800305.1 of Porphyrio hochstetteri. NCBI lineage: Eukaryota > Metazoa > Chordata > Aves > Gruiformes > Rallidae > Porphyrio > Porphyrio hochstetteri. The sequence continues at coordinate 8,468,532 of CM036908.1, read as the reverse complement.
AGATGCAGAAACAGTAAATAGAAAATGCTTAGTCAGCAACTGTTACTGCAACATTAAAGGTGAAATGTAAATAGGCACAGTGCCAAGATTGAGATAAGTTTGATAAAAACAGCAGCAGCAGCATCTTACTACATAGATGTGAAAATGTGCGTACAACTGCCACAATTATCACAATGAGCTGCAGGCTCTTGGTATAATGGAGACTTAAAAAAAAAGGCAACATGGCTTGTGCGTGCTGCCTGAGCTCTGAGAAAAATACAACTTGCTACTCCAGAAGTATTAATATCAATTGAATTTATTACAATTTACTAAGCTCCAAGGCACATTACAGTGTTCTGTTAACTACAGAAATGTATAAAGGACAAACAGAGCATGTTTTTCATGTACAGCATTTTGCTCTACTGTTCAAAAGCATCCGTGCATCAATAAAAGCAAAAACAAAAAACACATGAAGATTAAAAACGTTCAGATCAATAGAAACAAACTGAAACATTTTCCTTACAAACTTGCAACAAAAAAACACCCTCCCCCCCCAGAGCCACCCCACCGTTTTGCAAACAAAAAAACAAAAACGGAAAAAAAAAAAATAAAGTGAAAGACTAACACTCAGGGCTTGTAAAACATAAGCTGTCACCATTTTTGTAGCAATTTTTTTAGGCATCAACACTGGCCTTGGCAAAAAAAAAAAATTTTTTTGTCTTTTTTTTTGTTTTTCTTCTTTCAGAGAAGTGCATACATTTACAAAAATACACACCAGCAGCAGGTAATCGCTAAGGGCTATTAACTTTGTACCTAGCCAACACACTGCCAAAGAAATGAGAACAGGTATTATGTAGTAACCAAACAATATTATATTCTGTTTAACAAAAACCAGCTCTATCCTTCAAATGAAGAAGAGTACATACCTTTGTTTCAAAATATAGAAACATACGACGAAAATAATGTCTATACATAAGACTAACTTTTGCAGTTTGTTATATTCACAATTCTACATCTTCAGGAGTCTGAAGGGATTGGATTTCCTACTCAAGGGTCTCTCTCCTTTTTCACTTTAACGTCCCCAGCTAAAATGGTCGCGATCTCGCCCTGCATAAATGCCCAAGGCACATTGGAACCGACTAGGGGGCATTTCTCTCCACTGGGGCAGTAGACTTCGCCAGTTGCCCCTTGGGCCTTGATGCTCTCTCTGGAACAAGGGAAGCAGAACTTGTGGCTGGGCACAGAGGGGCACTGAACAAAGTGGGTGTCCTCCAAGCGTTCGTGGCAAATGGTGCAGCACAGGGGCCCGCTGTTGGCCATGGGGGAGTCCGGAATGTTTTGGGGATGCACTTGGTCCATGGCGGGGTGGGCGCTGGGGGGAGGAGGGGCCACTTGCAGGTTCATGTCCCCGTTGCGGGAGGCCAGGCGGCGCTGGCCCGGCACCGAGGCCGGCGACACGGGGCTACTGCTGTTCCTGCGGGTGGACGTGGTGGAGTGCACCGAGCTGCCGTCCTTGGGCGAGTGGGCATTGCCCAGCGTGTCGGCCACCGACATGAGTGCGGCCATGGGGGACTGTCCGTTCTGGGGGGCGGACTCGGGCGGCGTGGTCCGGTTGGAGTGAGGCCCGAGGGGCGGCGGCGGCGGCGGCGGGGGTCCCGCGCCGTGCACCGCCCCGAAGCCCCCGGCCGACATGGTGAGCTTAAGCGCTTCGCTCTGGCTGGCCATCCACTGCTGCCGCTGCTGCTCGTCGCTGAGCTTCAGAGCCCCCTCGGCCGAGTCCGAGGGCTCGGGAGAGGCTTTTCTCTTGCGCATCGCCCCGCCGCCGCCGCCGCCACCGCCGCCGGGTCCCCTAGAGGCGGCGGCCGTGCCCTGCGCCCCGCCGGCCCCGGCCCCCGGCCTCGGGAGACTCACCAGAGCCGTGGGCAGCATGGGGCAGCTGGCGTCCAGGTAGGGCTGCGGCAGCATGTCGGCGCCCACCAGCTCCTTGAAGAAGCGCACGGACTCGGGCAGCAGGTCCCCCAGGAGCCGCCAGTCCCCGGAGCCGTGCTTCTTCTCGTACTCCAGGTACTTGAAGCCCGAGGAGAGGCCGCGGCCGAAGTCCTTCATGCAGTCCTGGTACATCTGCTTGGCCACGCCAGAGGCGCTGGAGAAGACGGTGCCGGAGCCGCTGGGGTACTCGATGAACAGCTTCAACTCATAGTCCATGCCCGGCTTGGAGACGGCGTCGAAGGCAAAGACGCGGCCCAACAGGGCGTGATCCTTCTTGAAACGCACCTCGTAGGGGGTGCAGCCGGCCAGAGTGAGCAGCGTGTCCCTCACGATCTTGGGCTTGCTGGCCCACTCCTCGGCCCGGTTCCGCAAGCTCTCACTAAGCTCGGCCAGCGCCTCCGCGTTGCGCTGCTTCTCCTTCAGCTCCCGTTCTTGGTCGCTGCTGGACACCGAGCCCGGCCGCTTGCCGCAGGCCTCGGAGGACGAGCTGCCGCCTCCCCCAGCGCCGCTGCCGCAGGTGCCCCCTTGGGAGGAGGCGGAGGGAGCTGGGGGACCCCCGCCGCCGCGGCCGCTCAGGCCCCCGTGCGGCGGGGGCAGCGACACACCGGAGGCGGCGGGCCCATTGAGCAAGGTCTGCGGCAGCAAGTTGGGGGGCACGTTCATCTGGGCGCCGGCGGCCCCCGGAGGCAGGCCGGACACCAGCCCCCCGTGCGCCCCGCGGCGGGAGGAGGAAGAGGAGGAGGAGGAGTTGGGGCTCTGCCGGTTCAGCTCCGGTGGCCCATCCTCAGGCGGCTTGGGGAAGCCGTTGGGCCCCCCCAGCCCATTGGGCAGGCGGGTGCCATGGCTGCTGCCCAGGCTGCCCGGCGGCGGCGGGTACTCGAAGCGGCTGCGCTGCTCCGCCGCGGCGGCGCTGAGCCCGTAGCGGTCCAGGCTGGACTGGGTCAGTCCCGCCGACGCTGCCTTGGAGGAGGCGTCCACATGGTTGAGCTGCTGCTGGGCCGCCGCCGCCGCCGCCGCTTCTTTGGCAGAGAGAGGCACTGCCTTGACGCCGACCGGCGGCGGGGGGCCCGGGGAGCGGCCGTCCTGGAAACAGCCGTGCGCCCGCTTCAGTTGCCGGGCCGTCTCGATCACGAATTCGATGCGGTCAGCGCCCTCGTAGTTGACGCAGCCCCGGCAGACGGGCTCCGTGAAGTCCCAGATCATGGCCCAGGGCATGCGGGGCAGGTCGCACAGGTAGCATGACTGTCTCCGGGACGACGACACCTGCGCGGCGGACATGGTGCTGCTGGCCGGGGAGCTGCTGTCGCTGCCGCCGGGGTAGGGGCTGGCTCAGTCTTCCCCCCCGGGCTGCAGGGGGGGTGGCTCTCCGTACCTGATCCTGTTGCCCCTTTCAGCAGGGGGATCGTCTGCTTTCAGTTCGCTCCTTGCTGCCGGAGAGAGCTTCTTCTACCTGGTCCTGCCGCTGCTGCCCCGGTGGGGTGGGAACCGCTTCTACTGCTCCACCGGGGGGCTGGGTGGGGGTCGCCTTCTAGCCGCTTCTGTTTCCCTGCGCTCTCTAGCTCTCCGCTGCTGCTGCTCCTCCTCCGGGAGGAGGCGGAGGTGCACGGAGGAAGATGGGGGGGTCACCTTCCACCCGCCGCGGCTGCCTCGCGAGCTCGCACTTCGGTACGTGCCGATCCACCGCCGCGAGCGAAAAAGGGACACCCGCACGGAGCTGTCCGGTCCCGGCTGCGGCTTCCCCGAGCGCCGGCAGAGCGGTAGCGGCCCAGGGGCAGCGGCGGCAGCAGCGTGGCGAGCGGCGCCGCCTGCTCCTCACTCACATCGTCGCCGCTGCTCGCAGTCCGAGCGCGGGGTGCTGCGCGCCGCCGCGTGTGCCTGCGCGCCCCCTCCTCCGCGCCGCGCTCCCCCCGCGCCGCGCCGCCCCTCCCCTCCTCCACGCCGCGCTCCCGGCTCGGCTCGGCTCGGTTGCACCCGGGCGGGGCCTCGCGTCACCGTCGAGCGCCCGCCCCAAACTCCCTTCCCCCTGGCTGGCGGCACCGAGCCCACTTGTTGCGCGGGGCGCGCATGCCCGGCGCCCTGCCCGCGCCCTCCCCTGCGCGGCCGGCAGCTGGAGCGCGGCGGGGCACGGCGGGGCGCACGGGCAGCCCGCGCTGCCGGCTATGTTTGGAAACTTGAACGCCAGATCGCGCCCTCGCCCTCCTCCTCCTCCTTCTCCCCCTCTCCTCCTCCTCCCCCCAGCCAGCGCCGCAGCTCCTCCGCCGCGAAAACACGGCCAGGAAGCGCATGCACAATGACGGGGGGGCGGCGGTGGTGTGTGGTTTTTGGTTTTGTTGGGTTTCGGTTTTTTGGTTTGGTTTTTTTTTTTTTCCCTGGCTGGGCTTTCTAAGTTCAAATGTCTCGTTTTCGGGAGTGTGTAAACGCGCGGCTCGCCCCGCTTTGCCTCCGTGACGACTGCGCGGCGTACTGCCACCGAGGCTGTCGGTGGGATTCCCGTGCGCTCCGGCTGCTGAGGCAAACGGGGGGATCCCGCCTTAATATCCGATTTCGTGTTTCTCTTTCAGTGATCCCGGTGACAGAATGACACAGTTTCTGTAAGCCCGTGACTACATCAGAAGCTCTTCCACTTTTGATTTGTTTAAATCGGCCATGTTTGCCGAGTGTTTAAGGTTGGGCTGGGAAAGACAGTGCTGTGCGTTTGCTCAAGGGTGTAGGAGAGGCCAGGCAGGTGAGTAATCGCTGTGATCTCATCTCGCTAATGCAAAGGGACATAGGATTTCCCCGCCGCTGTGAGAACACACGCCTTTTTTTTTTTTTTCCCCCCTTTAAATAGCTTGCTAACATTTGCATAACACTGCTAACAGGCAAATTACTCAAAACAAATTCGGCTGATGCAAATAAGCCGAGAATTCATTTCACTGGGAGGAAAACAAAATAAAACCAAACAACACCGAAGCCTGCCTTCTCCCGACCGCGATCCCCAAAGTTGCCGCTCCCCGCCCTCCCCCGTGGCCACGGCGGTGCCCGGGGAGGGGCTCTGCACAGCCCGCTTTTGCTCTCCCTGCAGTCGGTGGCTGGTTTTGCAAACCCCGACATCGCTACTCCGCGTCCACAGAATAATAAACTCTCAGTGCGGGGACGCGGCGGGCTGCGCTGAGCCGCGCTGCCGGCGGGGGCCGGCATGGTGTCACTGGCGCACTCCCGGCTCACGGGTGCCCGCCGAGACAGAGCGCAGGGGGGGAACGGAACGCTAGCACGCTGCGGAGCCTCTCCCAGCCGGGTCATATTGGATGGGTTTCTCTCTTTGGGTACCTCTTCCTGGTTCCTTTGTTGCTAGAAACGCCGAAAAAGCCCGTCCATTACAGGTTTCCCTCCGTGCTTTAAAGGGACGTGGGGTTTCTATGGCGTGGTGCCACGACTCCCTTACATGCGTACACACGCACGCCCAGCAGCAATGCGGCTCCGAACAGGAGAGATACCTTGTATTGGGTTAGCAACGCTTCAAAACTCACACGACATAAAGCTGTTGCTTTAAATAATTCGTTTCATATCGCCAATGCGTCTCATTTCCATTTTTAGTTGTCCAAAACGTTTTATATGTGTCTGGTTATAATCTACAAAGCTGGCAAACGAATTTGATGTGTATGTGAGCGGAATTATTTTACAGGGAAGGCTTAATGAAATGCATACGCTGAAGTTACAGAAATGGTAGGAGCAGATAAAATACAGTAAGAAAATCAATTCTGACAAAGTGACTCTTTCAGGGGAAGCTTGCAGAAGCAGAGAGTAGAGAGAGAAAAGTCTTTGAATGGTGTGACTCTCCTATATGCAAATTGGATGAAGAAGATGCGCTAAAGGAGAGCGGATTTCACACATAGAAATTTCACACCTAAACTGTGGACATTATAAAGGCTTCATAAAAAGAAGCTTCCAGTAAGGCAGATGAAAGCTGGCCAACGTAAAAGTCTTTGCTTCCAGCCACAGTGATTTAGTGATGGCTGCAGGATTTCTACATTAATATGACTTTACTTGACTAAACAAGCATGTGTTCGTTCTGATTCATACTGGAAGGTCAACTCCTTTCCTATCCTTTTACTGCCCCGTGTTGATCTTCATATGAGAAGCAGAACTGGGCTGTGGGAAAAGGTCAGCCCCTGCTTAAAAAACTCAGGTCAAAAGAGCTGAGGCTTTTCCCTTCATCTCGAGTGTCTGGGAATGCAGAACTGCAGCATATCCCGACTGTATTTCAGTTCCTGGGTTATACAAACCCAACACATGACAAGGCACTCTGTGTGCTTGAACCGCCCCTAACCCTGGCTCCTTGCTCCACTGAATCCTCCTGCAAGAAAGCCCTTTTTTGGTAACACTCACCTCACAGGAACAGACTTCTTGGCTCACAAGAGCAGTCTTTATAGTGGGTGTAAATAATAATCACCTTAGATATAATCTAGCTTCAGAACACCATTTACAGGTGCTGTCAACTCCCTTTATAGTTTGTGAATAGAAAAAGAGTAGAGATTAGCATCTGTGACCCGACCAAACTGCCTTACTTTTACTTGGAGGATACACAGTCGCGGAAGTATATTTGTTTTTCCGTAATGATTAAACTTTGATTTAAACTTTGGTCATGGGCACGTAGTGTACCCTTACGCAAGCAGCACTTAAGGATGAAGTGTCAGCATAGCAACAATATGGCCAGCAGCAGCAGGGATCTCTGCAAAGCTGATTGATGAAGAGAACTGCAATGTAAATGCAAATAAATGCCACGCCGTGGCACCTTCACAGGGAACGACTTGTCACTATCAATCTAATCTGGTAGGGCAAAATAGATTGAACTGTGGCAATGTAATAAAGCTCCAATCTATGACAGCGCCGTCCCTGTGAGGGTAGTAGTGTGCTTTGCTGCTCACCTTCCTCTCCCTTGCCATGAGAATGGTGGGGCAGGAGCAATCCAGATCAGTCTTGCTGGAATTATACTAAACATGTCTGGTGTTTATTTAACTCTGAAATAATCCAGGAATTAAAATTACGTTTGGAGGAGGAAAAGAGGAAGCCCAAACAATGAAGCCATTCAGGTGCCTGATCTGGCTAACTGAAGGAAAAAAAGCGAGCAAACAAAATAAAACAGCGTAAGAACCCCCCCTAGACAGTAGCTTGTTTGATAAGAGGGAGGGGAGCGCAGGGACGGACAGAGCTGAGGCTGCCAACAATTGCTACCCAGCTACTGCTTTCTGAGCAGGAACGCGAGTCAGCACTTTGGATGCAGCATCAGGGATTCTGTGGAGATTGCCCCAAGTTTATGACCTGCCACTAGTCCCAAGGAATATAATTTTCACTATCAGAAGTGAAATCTACTAACTCCTTCCTTACAGTGCTAGGATAAATACTGCCATCCAATAATCCCTTTCCCCCCTATTGCCCTCTTCATTTGGAAGTGCACACTCACATACATACGTTTGTATAACATTAAAACAGCAGGTGAAGCTTTGATTTAAATGAAGGAATCAACACAGTCATACAAAACACGACATGCGGGAGCCAGCCAGCACCTTTCTTTGTGCCACCAGCAGGTATGGGAAGCAGTGGGAGCGACACACCGTGAGGGGTGAAGCGACAAACCCCCAAGTGCCTGGCTACATGTACCCAGGTCTGCCAGTCTCTGCTCCATGCTACCCCTGAGCAGAGGCTCCCAAAATATGGGGATTACTGTTGATCTGGATGCGAGAGGAGCACTGTTGATTATCGATCAGCGGCCCAGTGTTAATTATGCAGAATATAGGACAGGCCTAAAATTTGCAAGCAGTAATAATTGGGAGCCCATGATCTAGGCAGCTTGGGAATGAACGGTTTGGCTGTAAAGGGTCGAAGCCTGGGAATGCATTTAACTCTTTCCTGGTCACTTTAAGAAGTTTTGGCACTGATCAGTGCAGCAGTCACGGCAGCTGGTTCTTCCACAAGGGCTCACCTACAGAAATAGTTCTTTCCTCAGTGGTCAAAGCAGCAGCTACAGCTGGAAAAAACCACAAGAACCAGAAGGGAAGCACAGTCCCAAGAGTGTGATTTACATGGATTTACCCCAGTATGGCAAATAAAATAAAATCCGTCACAATCAAATTACCAGCTTCAAAACAATGCAGAGATGAGCAGTGAACAGAGCACTCGGTGGTAAAGGGAGTGTGTTCAGCAAATCAAAACACAAACACTTCAGGAAGGAGTTGAAGAATTTTGTCAAATTAAAAGTTAAACAACATTGTCTTCTACTAGGAGCTGCCAGGAAGTGTCAAAACACCTTGTTACAAAGAATGGGAGTGTAATTACGTGTTTCTGTTTATCGTTTCAGTTCTCATCTCACTATGATTCTGTTTTTTCCTACCATTCTTCAGGTAGTGAGCCTTGCTGACATACAAAGCCTATCGCTTTCCCACCTAGGAACTCTTTCCTTTTCCCAGTTTTTTTCCTTTCTGTCCTTGCTCCGCAGTGCAGACACATTTCTTAACGGACGTTGTCTGTCGCGTCCTCCGGTTCTACCGGTCCCACTTCCACGCTGCTGCTGGAGCGCAGAGCCCAGGGCAGAGCCGCCGCCGAGGCCGGGCCGGGCCGGGCCGCCGCCTCCCCGCGTATCCAGCCACGGCAGCAATGCGGGCAGCACCCCCCCGCCCCCCGAGCTCTCTCTTCTGTCCCGGAAAGCGAGTAGGGCTCCTCTTTGAGACCCGCCCCAAATCGATTTCCCTCCAGCTGTCTTTATGGCTTTAAAACCCGCCGGCGAGCCCAGATTTCCGCACGTTAACCTTTGCCAAATCTTACGGTGCAAAACGAGACACCTATAATTAATTCTGCTCGCTCCGCAAGGGACTAGCGACTGGGTAGCGTGTTTTAGGCTGGGTTATGCTGAGGCAGGGTCCTCCGTTGTTGTTATTTTTACTTTATCCCTGGATTGTTTTCATCTTACATCCTGTGGACGTAGTAAACAATCAACAGTAATGAATCAACTGAATCGGTACATTTTTTAAGGCTGTTCCCGCTGAGAGCCACTTGCACTTTCGTGACAGTTAAGAATCTGCCAAACATTAGCTTAGTTACCAGCAAGACCGGCTCCCCCCCTCCCTTCACCCCATACACAGATTGTTTATCAAAACGTGCTGCCAAGAAAAATATCCCTGCTTTTGGCCTCCACCAGTGATTAATAACACTTGAGAACTGAACAAAACTTTACTGTGTTTTCCAAAAAATGGGGGAGGTGGGAAGGAGGGGAGGCGGGATTAAGAAAGAAAGACAGAAAGAAAGGGAAGGGAAAGGAAAAGAAACTGCACTATCTTAAGTTATTTCACATGGCATAACCTCCTTTTCCTCTGTAACTAGGCCATCTGAAAAGACCTAAACCACTTTTTTTTTCTCCAAGACTATGTAATAAATGCTGATTAACATTGATATTGAAAGAAGGATGTTATGGACACAGGACAAGGGTGAGAACAGAAGAGGGGGGTGAGGCAGTTTCTTTTATTAGCATATATCAAGATAAGCTATGGGGGGAAATGGAGTGGGGAAAAGAAAAAAGATCATTTACTTTCTTTTCAAAGACTGTTGGTAAAATTCCTAAGGGAGACTAAGTGCCAAAATTAACTGTCTCGGTGTATTACTTTTAGACACTACTGCCTGGGTGAATTAAGTCAAGTCTTCAAGCAGCAGCCAAAGATAGCAAAGAGGCACTACATTTCCTTGTTTTGTGGTGAAACTCACAAATTTGTGGAGATTGTCTTTGCTCCAGGGTGGTTTGGGTTTTGGGTTTTTTTTTTTTTTTCATCTCTCTTTTGCCTTCTGGGCTATTTTTACTATTTTATATTTGGCACTATAAATGTGTTTTATAATGGGAAGGCAAGGTAAGATGCAAGAAATGGTTAAGAAAAAAACAGAAAAGTAAATATTGTGAGTGCATCTATGTATAGTGTCTTTCTATGGACACATATATGTGAGAATCTACATACATATGGAAGTATTGTAAGGTATTTTTCATTACTTTGTACTCCAAAAGACATTATTTAGTAAAAGATAATAAACAGCTCTCAAACAGTGGGATATAGACTAGTGAAAACAGTTTACTGAAATTAATGATGCTGGATTGAACCAAACCTTCCCTTTGGAATTAGTGCCAGACATAGTTTTCCTGAACCCTGTCCAACTGCCTGAGCGACAGACAATTTTCATTCTATTTGTGCTAAAGGCTTATGACTAGTGCTGGAAAATGAAGCCCTTGCCCTTGATCTTAGTGCAGATTAACAAAAAAAAAAAAAAAGAGAAAAAAAAAGCAGCAAGCAGAACTGTGCCAATTTGTTTCCTCTGCCAATAGAAGCCCTTGTGCTTCGGGTAATGCAAAACAATAAAAAGTTCACATGAAAACTCTCCATTGAAAGGAAACCCACCAAGATCCATGTATCCCTGCTGCATTCAGCAGCCAGTTTCCGAGATTCTCACAATGACAGCAAAATGCAGAGGGGAAAGGCAGAAAATATTTACCAGCCAGCAATACTGTCTTCTTTTTCTATTCCATGTCTCACTGCTATGCATTTGATGATGATTGCTAAAAAAAAAAATGTTCCACTGTAAATAACCACAGCCTCCCTTCTGCTACCCCTGATCTCCCCACGCTCAGGTACTGCATGCAGATTTGGGGCTGTGCAGCCCCTGTTGTGGAGCCCACTCTGTTTCTGAAGGATGAAATACACATTTGACACCCCCCCCCAGTTATAAACAGTGGCTATACTGTACTGCTGTCAGCCAGCTAATCTCCGATTGCTTTTTCCTCGATTATTAATAAAAATCAGAGTCCCAAGCAGAAGGCGTTTGCTTTCATTGTACAGTCTGCACTTGTGACATGGTACATGTGGAAAATTTTGAGTGCACTGCAGTGAATGGTCTGGGGGTTAGTTTTTAGCTTCCGCTAAGTACCTGGCAGGCTGCCACGGCTGAAGGATTCTGGGAACTGAAAGGCTCCCAAGTACAAACTGCCAGCATTAAGCAGTCCTGACAGCTCTGCTCCTTCCACACTTGGCAGCAGTTCAAAGTGCTCTTTCATTTGAAAGGCTGGAAGGCTGCCATGTGCAATGCAGATTTGCTGTGCCTGCTCTCATAAGGAACTGATAAATGCCGTTGCTGTTGCCATGGGGACAGGAGGCTATCAGAATGGCCTTGTGATCTGCAGCCTCTCAGCTCTGCAGGGTTTTTTTTTTCCCTTTTTTTTTTTCTTCTTTTTTTTTTTTTTCCCTGAGATGGTGAAATAAATGTTCTAGAGAAGGTTAACTCTTGAAGGACAGGAAGCACTGGTTTGAAAGGACAGGGTGAGCCTCTGTTCATAGCTCCTCCAAAGTGCTGGGAACAAGATTAACACATACCTGCCAACTGTCCCTATTTGGGAAGGACTGGCCCCAGGGTTTTTTTTTTAAGGCCAGGAGGGAGGAAGGGAGGGAGAGAAGGGAGGAGGAGGAAAGACCTCCTTCTTCCCACTCAGTCCCTTCAGATTTCTCTTCCAGTTCAGGATCTCCCAGCATAATTAAAAGGCCATCCCCTTTCTTCCGCTCACTGTCCCCACATAGAGTTTTCAGATGCTGGTGGAAATGAATTAATTTACCACTGGATCTTGTAAGGCCGATGCCTTTAGCTCTCATTAACATCACTGGACAGCTAGCAGGATTAGACCCATTATGTGAGCTCCGTGTGTGGTTTATGTGAGTTAAAAGAACGGTGTGATATAGAACTGCATGTTTAAGAGAGATCTTAGTAACGATGCGAGTCCTGAGAGTGAATCTCGGCTCATCCTAGTTCCCAAGATGAAAATAAACACACCCTTGAGCTATGCACAGTTAGAGAGTGTATATAAATGAGTGTGCACATAAATGTGTGTGCAAATCTACTTCTGGAAAACTGGAGAGAAAAATACAGATGGCAAATATTTTAGCCAGAATTTATACCCTTTTTCCTATGCCTTCTTTTTTTTACACATTATTTCTTCCCATCTCTGCTACAGCAATAAATTTGAGTTCCCTAAAGACATTTTGCTGCAGTTCAGTAAACTGAATTCTGTTTAACCAAGGCAAAGTCTAAGCATGACATCATAGCAGGAAACAATGGAGTGCATCACTCCTCTCCCTGACCACGCAGTAAACTTCAGGGCAGCATTTAAAAGGATCAATATGGGCATGTATCTGTGTTCACAGAACACATAAAATGCAATAAGCACTCAGCAGCACAAAACAGGAAAGATAAAGCAGGGTGGGAGGGGGGATTTTGTTTATATGCTGGAATGTTAGCAGTTTGAGGGCTTTGTTTAAAACGGAAAAAAAAAAAATCAACCACCTCCCACGTGAACAAATCCCCCCTTCCTTCTCTAAACATGGATCCCTCTCTGTTAGTTCAGAATCATATACTTGTATCTTTCCCCCTATGTGAATGGTATATTATGAAATCGCACCTTAAAACTGAACAAACCGAATTTCAACCAAAATTTGAGAGACAGTCTGTTTAACCACTCGATAGTTAACCTGTAGCTTTTAAATACAAACACCATCACTCTTACCTATCTTAGTTTCACTTCACTTTCACTTATTTTTTACTGTTTTCATTGTTTAAAACCTTTTTTGGTTGTGAATGTGTTAAGGTTTGAATGAAGAAAGAACGGTTTAGAAATAACACAGAAATGCACATTATATGCATGTGTATACACACACACCCCCTTTACCTTGTCTAAATTCTCTTTTAGTTTCTGTTTTCAAACAAATAAAGGCATCTGTGATTCTGAGTTTTGATTCTAACAAGAAATCCTGCTGGTTAAAACAATCTGCATATGCAAATCTAGATAAAAGCAACTTGTACACACAATTGCAAAGCAACTGCAACATTGCAAACAAGGCTGCGTTTCACAAGCCTCTGCACCACACTGAGCAAGGCCAAGGGAAATATTTCTTCCTGACTGCTTGGGATTTTTTAATTTCTTTTTTAATAAATAAATGTGAAGTTAACTGTAATTCTCCTGTAATTTCTTTACCTGATTCTCTCTGGGTTCTTGCCTACGGTTGTCATGGTAATTTGATAATTCTGGCTTGCTCTCTACACATTCTGTTTGTCTCACTGGATTTCCTGATTATTCAGAAAACTCTTTTAAAAAACCCTCTCGTCTCTCCCCCTCTGCCCCAGTTCTGGGCTCAATCCTCCTTTTTTCATTCCTTTAGCACAGAGGAATGTGTATTATTTTGCTACAAATCCACTAAGGTGAAATTGTTTGCTCCACTTACCTGAAAATGGAGATAATGAGATAAGCATACATACTAGAGCACTTCTTATATTATCTTTCATAGTCCATGACAGGGGATAGAGAGGAAATGTGGAAAGATAACTGCATATAGATTTCTTGTGAAGTACTTGGATCTTAATCCTATAGATATTATTTAGGGTTTAACTGCTGCATTTCTGACAGCACAAACATGTATTTAACTGTTGCCTTTTCAAACGTGACAGGCACATTTGTACCTGGAGTGAGAAAGTTAGAATATATATTCCCTCTATATGACAGAGCAGAAGCAATATTTTTATTTAGAGGTTCAGGTGACAATTTATGCCAGAAGAAACAAATTGCTTTGAATGCATAAGTGAAGCTTAAAGAAAATGCACACTGCTATGTAGCTCAGGTGGGTAGTAGACATGATATATATGTATGAAGATACCTAAACTTGCTTTTTGGGGGGCAGTTGTTCTCCTCCCCAGACACTACATGATTTTTGTGATAAAAGCACCACATGTACCTCTGATTATTTAAATAATGTGTTTGAATAGTCCATCTAATTATTTCCTTTGTCTAGCTTTCATATATTTAGCCTCTATGCTCTTCAGTATTTTACTGTGCTGGTCAGTGCCTCATACAGCAACACCCTGACATCATTAGGATCTCAAAGAATTATCTCAAGGCAAATAATTCACCACCATTAAGAGTCATAACTGAAACTATAGTCCAATTTATTACAATTTATACCACACAATTTCTGCTATACCCTATCTTTCCAAAACTATCTGTATCAATGGAATCTGTATTCCCACTGGATTAAAAGTATCCATCTCAGTTAAATGTACCAGTGTCAATGGAATCTACAAACTCTTCTGTCTGTCCTATATTGCTTTCTTCTTCTTTCTCTTTCTTGTATTGGAAAGCACATTTAGGATTTCTTGCTAAGTCCTTTTGATGGCATCATGCTGTGGAATCTGCTAAACTCAGTGAGCATTCCAGCTGTGACAGCCCCTCTGCCCCAACCTATTGCCATATTCTAGGACATCTGTGACATCATCTGACAGTCTGTGACATCACCCTGCGAACTGCAAGACTGTTCCATAGTCACAATGAATTTAAAAGCTGTCACAGGTAGTATGTGACTGCAATGTTCACACTTGATTTTAACTGTGAAAATAGTGCTAAAATAACCCCTTGTGCATAGAATAAAGCACCTATAAATCTGGAAATTTTTCAACTGCAAAAATCCTATTTTCTTCTTATTTTGATTTTCAAATTTCCATTTTCAGTAAAAGTGACAAATGTTATCCAATTCCTATGCATTGTAATAAATCAGCAATGAACACATTTTCTCTTACATGCTAAAAATCGCCTATCTCCCACCACTACTCAACAGAAGAAAAGGTTTCAGTAAATCACGTGTAGGACAACTAGTGTTAAAATGTTCTTAAATAATTTTAAATGCTTATTTGCTCGTGTATTTCTACAGTGCAGACACTGCAGAAGTTCAATAGACCATACTCTTCCTACCCAGGAGAAACATGATAGAGCCAGGGAACACTCTATTGTACATTCTGCTAATTATTTTTATAAAATATATCCAGTAGCATTTATTATTTGATTGACCCTAAATATTTAGAAATAAATTATAGGCTTGAAAGGAACCTACATGCAGAGGCTTTTTCTTTTCTTAGAATGCTGTTTGTTTGCATACCTGCTAATTGCTAAAATCTAGTAATCTGTAGTGATCTTACTTTTATTAGTGTAAATTAACAAAGTCTTGCTGCACAAATTACCAAGGTTTTGCCATGCAAATATAATAGGCTCAGCTATTTCTTTTAAAAGTCAGTGTGCTCTAGTCCATTTTTTTTTATTACTGTTATCTTTAGTTCTGTGAAGCCTTGGAACATTTCCCAGTCTGGATCTATAGAAGGTTTCCCGGGAAAATGTATAAAGAGCCTGTGTTCTGCTTCACTCTGTGCTGGCAGTGCCTGTGTGCTTTTGGTGAGCAAGGTCTTTGAAGACCAAGCCCATGCATGGAGTCCAGTCAGGCTGAAAAATTTAGCAGTTGAGACATTTTACAATCCAAAATCTCTTTTAAACAAAGGTGTGGTTTAGTAGGACTGGCTGCTTCTGACCTCTTTCAGCCTCTTATTATTGCAGCTGCTATGATGTAAGGCTGAGTATGGTTGAGCTAAAGGAGCTGAGGCTCAGGGAGAAATGCTGAGAACAGCTGTTTTACTGTAAACATTAACAAGGGTTTGACTTCATTTGCAAGCTGGGAGCATTCACAGTTTCTGCACAAATAATACTTCGGGAATTTGATCTAGATGTTCACAGCACAAAGAAAAAAAAATCCCTTCTATATGTTACTGCAGCTCTGAATGAAGCAAATTCTCTGCACAGAGATGCATCTCATTAAAATCAACAGGGAATTTTTCACATTAATACACATCTTCATACAGACGATACAGACACACACAGGAAAAGAGGCAGCAATGTTTATCTGCTTTAGCTATTTCTAAAGCTCCTATCACGTTGGTATCTAAGTGCCAATTAGATACCAAAAATATTCAGTTGTAGCAGACACTGATGTCTGCTGATTATTGCAGAGCTACAAACAGAATCCTATCCAAGAGGGTAGAGAGGGATTTGAATGCTTTCCCCTTAGCTCAGTGCTGCAATTCATGGATGTTAGGAAACAAATTTCAGACCTCATTTCCTTCATTATGTTCTCAAGGTTGTTTTATTCTAAAGCAAATGAAAAATCTCAGACAAAGTGACCTTTTGCAGTGAGTGGGGACATTCACTGACATCACATACATCTGCATATGCACGCACAGACGTGTGGGCCAGATCCTCCAGACACTGCAAGCTGGGGTTTTTGCCACATTATCACTGCAATGGAGACTGCAAGGCAGCTCAGCCAGCTCCTTGCACATCTGCCAGCACACAGATGACAAAGCCTCAGCTTGTTTGCAGCCACTGCAGGGACTGCAGTCCTTGTGAAAGAAATGGCTAAACCTAGCCTATTTCTCATGGATCCCCAGTTACCAGACGAGTTTCTTCAATCCAGTGGTAGCCAATGCAAAATACAGTAGCTCTGCTGGTGTTACAGTTTACACTAGGGACCATGCTGGCAGGGAGACAACCCCAGGATGATGCAAGGATGGCTTAAAGCTGCATTTTCACCACCCTCCTTGAGGCCTGCCAAGAAGTGCTTGGCCAAAGCTTGGGGTCTGGGCAACAGTCCCTACTTACAGACTCCTTCCAGAAACTCCCCATATTAAATATAAACTTATATAAATCCTGACTATCTTCCTCATTTTTTATTATTATGGTTCAAGGCTAAATAGCATTAACTCTGGTCAGTCCTCTGATAAAAGACCAAGGCAAACTTGGTGTCCAGAAATGCTCGTTAAAATTCATCACTTTGAAAATCTTAGAGTTGTGCCTGTGCTGTTGGATGTGGACCCCTCTGAATGAGAATTAAAGTTAACCAATTCGACATCTGACCTTTCTAATGTTCACAGCACATTTCCCACAAACCTGGAAGTATCAAATTTAGCATCTGTCTAAAATGCAAAGCTAGTTAGCTATATTCTATTCTTAAACTGTTGGTGTTTATGCAGGATATGGGGAGGGTTTTGGTCTTTGTCCTGTTTTATGGTGTTAATCTATCGTGTAGTTGAACAGCTTCTGTCTCCTTGTCCACAGTGGCTGTGTTTCTTCAGATCATGATGTGTTTCTATGTTTTGGGATGAAATAACATAAAACTCTGTCTGCCTGGTACAGTGGTAAATATTGGTTCTCTTGTATTCCTGTATATAGTGGAAAATAAAAATATTCTGAGTGCCATTTATTCCTGACCCCAGGCATGTTCAAAGCTCCAATTAAAGCTTCACCATCCATGTGTGATAATTGAGGCTTTGAAATGCACCTGGAAACGTATCTCTCCTTCCTTCCTTCCTTGCCTCTGACAGGATTTCAGAGCTCTGGAGTCATCTGTTGTGAGTTGCCTTTGCTCTAGTCATACTTTATATGGAACAAATGTTAAAAAAACCCAGTTTTTTGCCTAGATCTTGTAAACAAAACAAGGCCCCATCCTGTCCTCTTCCACTGCCTGTGCCTGTAATTTCTTCTCAAGCTGAACGCTGAGTGGGGCTCAAGCCAGCATACTATTACGTTTGGAACCAGGTTCCATCCAGGAAAATGATACAAATGAACCTGGGAAATAAGCTGCAGCTTGAGAAAGTAATAAAACGTGTTACAGTGCTTATATGTAACTGGAGATGGCGGAGCCGCTTCCAGAACAGGGACTGGAAAGGACGTACTGGCACCTGTGTAATTTCTGAACCACTGAAGTTGAATTCTTTCCTCTCAGTCTTGGCAAGTCCAGAGACCAGATGAGATGCTGTGGCCTGGCCAAAAGAGAGACTGCTCTAGCAGCACTACAGAAACAACTTCTCTAGCCTATTCTTCCTGTGGTAGTTACTCTTCTCACCACCTCAGAAATGTTCTCTGAAACCAGGCCCAGATACAGTTTCTACAACTGGATGAAACACCTGTCACCACCATCAGACCCATCCAAGCAGAGAGTGGGATAAGACATTTCACAGCGCTGGACCAGCAAAGAGTAACCCTGCTGGAGGCTGGCACACACACTCAGGCAGCTTTATTGGGGCATGCTAATTCTGAAGGGCACCACATGCTCTTTCCCAAAGCTATCTAAGGAAAGTAGGTCTAAAAGTTTGGATTTTGTATTGAATTTCCCTAGTAAACATCCCTGTAAGTTGAAACATTTGGTCTTCTTGTCTGTTCCTGTTTACTAATCCCACCTAGAAGCCTCCTTGTCTGTAAACCTGTCAGACACCCACAGTCTGTCCACCAGGCAGCAGGTGAAACCAACCAACTCATCACCTACTCCACAACACTATTCACAACACTGGCCCACACTATTTTTCCTGTGTTAGAAACAGGACTGTCAAGGTACTTAGAGATCTGAGAGAGGCTGATCTCTAAGCATACAATCCAACCCTATGGAAAGGAAAGGAAAGGAAAGGAAAGGAAAGGAAAGGAAAGGAAAGGAAAGGAAAGGAAAGGAAAGGAAAGGAAAGGAAAGGAAAGGAAAGGAAAGGAAAGGAAAGGAAAGGAAAGGAAAGGAAAGGAAAGGAAAGGAAAGGAAAGGAAAGGGAAAAGAAAAGAGAAAAAAAAGAGAAAAGAAAAGAAAAAAGAAAGGAAAAGAAAAGAAAAGAAAAGAAAAGAAAAGAAAAGAAAAGAAAAGAAAAGAAAAGAAAAGAAAAGAAAAGAAAAGGGGGTGGCTGGGGGGATTCCCATGATTTTCCTCAAACTTTTTCCGAAGTCAACTTTACTCCAAATATAACCCAAAATTTAATCTGGAAGGGTTGTGTTTATTCCAGTCCAGGCAGTCTTTTAAGGCAAAGCAGAAAACACCAAACTGTATCACAAATGGTTTTGATTAGAAAAACAACTCCAGTCCAGCTTGTTATCTGAAAACAGGCACAGTCAAGGTTCTGTAATGGGAAAATGGCTGCATTCTCCAGCAGGTTAAATATAAAACAAAACATGTACCCTAGTCAAAGATAAAGTCTGACCTGATTTTTGAAGCTTTTAATTTTAAAGCTATCTGCAAGACCCAAAGGAATAATGGAGCACTTGTACAAAGGAATACAAAAAAATGTCAGTGCCAAAGACACTGGGAAGGGAAATGTGATGGGGAAAATGCATCTCTGTAATAGATTTTTGAGGTGACAGCCTGAGGATCTGGTCCAATAAGGGAATTAGTTACCCAGAACTTTAACCCCACAGTGCCAAAGTGAAAAGTACCAGGTTCCTAGAGGGGAGTTCAGAACCTCTTGTTCTGTGCCTAGATTTCCTATACAGAGCATGGGAAAAATTAGGCACCTCTGAGTATGGCATCCAAAACATCTGTTTCTGTATTTTACCCAGTGACTATTTATAAGAAATATTTAAGAAACAGTCCTGAAAGCTGGGAAGGGAATCTAAGGTTGTCTCTGCCAGATGGGTGCCTTAACCAGTACAGTCATGCTTTCTCTTATGCTTTCTCTGCTCTCTGTGACTCCCATTCTCTCTCTCTCTCTGGCCCAATGAACTTAAATTATTTTCTGCAGCATGGCACAGTTTCAATAGGAAGGGTGGAGAGTGCCTGCCTTCAAAACAGCCTGCAGTCTGGTGGTCAGCCTGCTCTCCTGGGATGTGTGAGTTGGAGTCTCCTCACGCACGGAACATTCTTGTGCTCACAGACAGGAAACGGTGAGGGTGCACTTGAGAACTCACCTTGTTTTTTCTAATCTCTAACTGCTATTATACAGATAATAAAAGGAAATATTTAACAATAACCACGAGAATTACTGACACTTAAGAGACACCTTTAATCTTTGAGATTCCAAAGCAAACAATGGGTTATGCTGAAGCAAATTTGCCCTTTGGACCTAGCAGAAGCACCCAAGAATGCAGAAACGGGCTTTGCTGTACTTCTTAAAATGTTGTAATGCATGTTTTTTTGTGGGCTAGATCAACTCAGTAGGCTGACTCAGAAGAAAATTCTGCTTGCACAGTATCCTTTTTTGTCCACTCTGTGGAGACTCAGTAATACCATTTCAGCTTTATCCTCCTTCAGCTCCTTCTGCTCTCCTGGAACAGAAATACAACAGTTGTATTTAAGCTCTGTGCAGGAGCTCAGAGGGGTAAGACTCACCCACAGGTATGTACATTGGAATCACGTTGCTTACTATCCGGTTTATCATCTCCTGGGGCATCATGCAAGGAACAATGCACAAGCTTAGGCTAGGAGATGAAGAAAACTTCAACATCTTATTGAAAGTGCAGAGAAGAGCTTGAAGGAAGAAGAAAATAATAAAGCATGTTGGATTTTGGCCAAGGCAGTAAGAATTAATAACCTGACTTCCAACAGCATACCATGGGATCTACCCTAACTACAACTAGGGCCAGTTGTCTGCCAGGTTGTTAGTTTCACATGGATGTGACAGTCTTGCAGATCCATCCCCTCTGAATTTACTTTAATTTTTACTCTATTTAAACAAAAGAAAAAGAGGAGGAATTTCTGAGACTGCACAGCTCCTGCTGGCAAAGCTACACAGAGCTCACGGAACAGTAGGAAGGGAACTTTCCAGAATATGGATGTCTCTTTTTTCAGCCAAACCAACACTTGCTGCTCAAATAACAACAGCCAGTCACTCTTAGACTGCCTCTGTGCTGCAGCTGGCCACGAGTCTTAGCAGTGCAGGTCCTGCTTCCAGGGTTACTCCACCATCCCTCCAGCTCCTGCACTTACACAAGAAGCAGTTACCACAGCCCCATACTGTCCCCCCATTTGAGTCAGTCTTTCTGGGCCGGCTGCTGTGCATTAGCAGAGACCTTGTATACTGAAGGAACAAGAGGCAAACCTGTCTCAGTTTCTTGCTTTTTGCCTCGAGAAGTTTATGCAATGCAGGAAGTTATGGTTTCCCAAGTCCTTTCCATAAGCAGTGTCTTTGGTGAGCACTTCGCTCCCGTACGACCCAATTGAATCAAGAGCAGTTGGCATATAAGTAACTTCATGTCTGCATTTAAATGTTTTGCTGAATCTGGGCCTATGTAAAGATGTGTTTAAAGATAAAAAGTTTCCTAAATCTCTGGTTTAATAATCTTTGCTCATGCCTTAGAGAATGAAGAAGTAATGATATTTGTTCATAGCTTCATTAACATTCTACAGGAATTCCTTCCTTTTCCTATTTACATGTGGAGTATTTGAGCCTTGTAAAATGTGTCCTTTTACAATTAGGATTTTGGTTTGCTGTAATTTTTGCTTTTGTATTTTTTTTGCCATACAGACATCTGTGGTTTTCAATTTTGTGCATTAAGGATGATGCATTTTGGCTATGATAAAGGAGTACCTCTGTTAAAATGCTTCCTTTTACCAACAGAAAATCTCTAGCACAAGACAGGGGAGAAAAAGAAATGTCACCTACTCCATGTCAGCCAATTACATCCTAAAACCTTAGCACATGTTCTTCTTCTTTCCCGATTCACCAAATTCCTACTGCTATCTTTTATTATGCATTTAAAGAATTTGAGTAATTAGATTTTGAATACAACTCAGTTTGTCTCTCACAAGCAAACATTCACAGATACACATATGCAGTAATACTTTCTCACCACTTGTAATTATGAGTCTTTATTGTAACATTTTCCACCTTGAAAAAAGCAGTAAAAATATACAGCATGTGGAGGCTATTTCAACTTACAATTTCTTTCTCTCTGCTTCCATTGGCAATGACTCCACTGAGAAAACACATATTCTAATTACATTTCTGGTAGGCACATCATAGTGCACTTAATATATCTAGGTCACGCGACATGGGCTGCACGCACTATGCCAGTCTGAGGGCCTTTTTGATGAGACAGGTTGTGCCCATACTCCCTGAGCACACGCTGAATGAGCAGGTAGGAACAGCAGCAGAATAGCTACCCTCTGGCTCTGGATCTCCCAGGAGTGCAAATCCCTGCAGCATGTGTGCCACTTTGACTTGCTGGCCTCACACATATAAAGATCATATAAAGGGTGCTTCAGCCAGCACTGTCCATCAACCTCCCTCTGCTTTGCAGCTTCTGCTGCTGTTCCTGGTTTGGATGGGATCAGGCTTTAAAGAACTAACTTGGACATTATGGGATAGGACACAGTGGTTCTGAATAACCACGGGAGAGTTTGGGACTACAGACCTCTAGGCAAAAGAAAGCTATTCTGCTTAGAACAGAACACCTCTGCTACTTACCACCTAGACTTACTCCTATAGCAGAGCCTAACAAATGCAGAACTTTTCCCTAGAAAATAGAAGGGTGAGGGAGATGGACATGCACCAGGAGAACTGCTTCGTGTTCTACAGAAGGAGGATGCATGGTGACTCCACCACTTTAGGATAAGGAGTGACTGTGCAAACAATTGGAGCCTACCCAGCACCATGCTGGGCTTTACCCTCATGTTCATAAGCACTGCAATCTGCTCGCAAAGCCTGGACATTGCTGACTCCTGCAACCAGGCCTGCAGTGATAGAAAGTTCACAGTCAGGTGGCCTGCTCAAATGTGCTCAAGTCCACCATCCCCAAATGGTGTTGACCATGAGATCATGAGGCAGATTCCCAGAAAATATGTTTAAATAGAGGGAAAGGGGCCAAGAGATTAGCTAATTGTGCCTGGAACAGAGGGCCTTTAACAAAGTTACTCAGAAGAGGTTTCACTTCCTGGCCTACAGAGCTTTGGGGAGTACAAAGAAGAATACAAGGACATAATGAGACAGCATACCTGCTGAATTATGATTCCTGTATTTTCTGGATTAGGATATTGATTGCATTTTGATCAGTGCTATCTATCTCGTGCTCTCCAGGTCATGTTGTTTTACCAGACAGGGAGGTAAACATAAGTGCTAAACTCCTAATGGGTAGGGAAAAAATGAGCTTTCGAACAACTCAAGGCTACCATGTCCTCCAAAGCTTTTACTGGGGCACAAGAGTGCCCTTCTGTCCAGAATGGATGCTGCAAATAGAGCTCTTCATAGCAACTTCTCAAAAGCTGGCACCAGTATGGGCAGTGAGTCTGGCTTCTTAATTGGGATGCAAATCTAAAGGAGCCATCAGAGTTTATTTTGCAGAACTCGCAGCATGCTCATAAAGTCCAAACATGTGGGTAAATGGCCACTATCAGAAGCCATTTCTCTTCCCCATTTCTTTTAGCCATTCTTTTCCCCACCACCATTTCTTCCCTCATGACCCAGCTCTTCAGCCCCTCATGACTGATGTCTTATTCCCCAGGCATGTCCACAAGCTTCAGCCCCTAAAAGGAAGCCAAGGGCTTCTTAGTGATTCTCCAGTCACTGGGTTATGTGCTCTTGGTAGGTATTCCCTCCTGTTCCACCAGAAAAGCTTCTCTCCTGTGAATACAGAGCTGCTCTGGGAGCTCTTCCTTCCCACAGTCCCATCCCCAGTGCTCGATGCACACAGTATCTTCACATGGTGCATGCTGGACCAGGGCTTTTCCCTCTCCACAGGATGTCTATTTTGAGACACTCTTGAAGACCCATGAGGGTGAGGGGAACAAAACATGAAGAAAGTGCTAGCACCCAAAAATTCAGAAAAATACAAGAGGGCACATTATTGTAGTGCACTATTCATTTTACAACTAGCTCATTCTTTTTCAAAAAAGCCCAAACAGAGGAATAAACTATTCTCAGCAAAAAAAAAGTCGTGATTTCGGCACTAATAAGCATATAGCAGAAAATTTGGGGGTCATGTAGAAAGATCTTAATATGATGAAAAGGGACATAGATATCTTCACATTTTGCCATCTTTTCTCCTGTCAATTCCTGCTTCTCACTATTTGCCAACAAGATGCCAGATTTGCTGGGAAGCTTCTGGACTAGCAAGGCCAGAATGCTTGTCAAGATACCTCTGCAGACCTGGACTGTGACTAGGCTGAATCTCTACTGTTTGCCTATAAACCAGAGCAACCTTTTCCTGCCCCAAGATCTATTCAGTTTCCCCTTTAGTAGAACATCTTGGCATATATTAAGCTTGTATTCTGTAGAGAGGGATGAGGGATGAGGATACCAGTGTGAAACAGGGGTGCATGCTATACAGATATACACAAATTAGGACAGGGCATCTCTAGTTTTAGCATAGTCATGTAAACTATGCTGTTACCTGAATCGGATAAACTAGAAAGAAAGGTCTCAGGTTAAGCCCAGTACTTCTCAAAAATATTAATACATGTCCAGATTTTCCTCTTCAAACTACAATCACATTAAATGGCAGATCATAAATTTCAGATTGTAATAGTCCAGCACTGATACAGTCAGAAAATTAATTATATTTGTAATTATATTAGTGGAAACAAAGGCTAACTGTATTAAATAAGAACTTTTGTTTTAAGACAGAACATACATTACTTTTCTTGTTCAAAATTAAGAACTTTTGAAAAGCCCACCTAATATGGGTAAGAATACAGTGTGCACTGCAACAGAGATTCCAATTAGCTTTCTACAGAAAAAGGGGTTGTATCTATTTATAAAATTCAGTTATTAAAATGTCTTTGAATAAATTGACAATAAAAAATGTAATGATCAGCAGCACTACATGAATGCTAATAAATTGCAGAAGATAGAAACTGATGGAAATTGTAAGATAAAATTATTCAACTTTATATTTGGCATATGTGGGTTTGCTTCCAGCCAACTGCCAAAACAAGTAAATTGTATTGTCTTGGGCCTATATTTCATGTCCATGTCCTCACAATTCTTACAGTGACTAAAAATGCTGAAAGGAGATGATCGAGATAATTTTTTGTGTTTTGAACACCTTTGCTAACAAGATCCATGATACTGAATCTGAGAGCCCTTTAAATTGTTATTTTTCAAAAATTAGGCTGTTTAGTTTGTTTATTGATGTCCCTAAACATTGACAATGAAATAAATCTCATCTGTGTAAGAGTTGTTTCTAATCAGTTGTGCTTTCTGAGTCCCATGTATCTATCTACATGTATTTCCCCTGTTAAGGTTTCAGCTCTGTTAAAGTTTTGCATTAGTCAGGAGCTGGTCTAACAGAGTAATAGTTACTTAATACTTGACATCATAAGGCCTTGGTTTAGTTGCTTGTAACTGCCAAACCTCAATAATATGATTTTAAATTTTCTGTGCTGTCTGCCTCAGGCTTATGTCAGCATAGATGTCTCCATCTTTTCTGATGAATAACTTACAGAAACTTGTATTGTTCTGTCACTGATAAAAAATTCTTACACTTGTTTTCAGAAGGGTTGGTGCCTTGATGCTTCAGAACCACAGAGCAAATGCCAGAGTAGGCCTGGTAGAGAGAAACTTTTCTTCATTCTCTAGGTAATTTGTGCTGCTAAGGTGGCAAACAACCTGACATGATAAAGTCTGCAATGGCTAGCTGTGTACACTCAGTACATATAAAGAGGCTAGTAAGTAAATGTGATGATTGTTTCATCCATACTGAGCTGATCCTACTACAGGCTGAGCTGAGCTGAGCTGACTGGGAGTTTCTTTCCAAATACAGGAGATAGACTGAAGAGAGAGCCAAGCGTCTGTAGCCATTGGCACAGATACAGTAGCAGGACACGGCTTCCTGGGTCCCATCATTCCTTTGTGGTCAGCAAGTAGCCATGAAATCCCTTTGCAAAGTGCTTGTCTCGTTTTGCCTTTAGAGGCTAGTTCTCATAAAGGATAGCTGCCTGTTTTTAAGGTCAGTTAGCTCAAATGGTAGAGGTCTGTACAAGCATCTCTAAGTTCCAGCTCTACTAATGATCCATATAAGACTTAATGTGGTTCCACACGATGGAATTAACACAGGAAATTACACATAAAGAGGCTATATTAAAAGAATATTATGATCACAAAGTCAAACACTCCAAAATTCAAAATGATAAAATTCACTTTGCCATGAATCTTCATTCATTCTGTTCTTGCTGCTGATAGAGAGCACAAGATGAGCAACATGGTTAAAACTGCGGGTACAAGCAGGTTCCAAGAATCAGCTGCACTACCTTGTACTTAACAGAGGACATATACTTAATTGTTGTGAAGACTCTGCAGCCTAAAAGTGAAGACAATGACATTGATGTTTTAACATCCATTCATGTATGATGTAAACATGTTTAAAAACAAAGCCTAGTTTCATCAGTGATGCTAACCTTCTCATCATCAAAGGTGCTTCATGATGGGTGAATTTAGGCTTCTTTCCTGTCTGTGTTTATCACAAAGAAATAGAAAATTATTTAATGTTTCTACGAGTGTGTGACTGGTAACCCCTGCTCCTGACCCCAATAATATGGTTAGCACAACTAACACCATTTCATGAGGCAAAACCATTATCTGTGTCTGAGTGAGTCATGTATGGGTTCCCTTTCCTCTCATTATCAGTCCCTGAAGGTCATGTGAACCAAGTAGACAAATCAAAGAGATTTCTTCTTTCCTTCCCTGCCAGCCTCAAGGTTCCTGGTGCCAGGCTGATTATTCCCTTCCTTACTGGCCTTGAAGGTCCCAGACACCCAGGTAGCCAGGTCATGGTGGTGACCAGCTCACAGAACAGGTAAGTATAACAGCACACAGATTACTGTCTACAAAATCAAGCAGTAACAAGTCCTAAGTGGGGAACTTGGACTGGCGTTGCTGCTGGACAGTGAGACCTGTGACCTTCCAATGCCCAGGGACACCTCCACTGTCATGAGCTTCCTCCAAGGAATGAGTGGCTTGGATTCTTTGTATGATTTTTGAGACTAGATGATTGTTATGTTGATACTGTGTTAAGATCTGACCTGATCTACAGAGGGTCTAGATGATCTGAAATCCTAAATTGTATTATAAATTCTGTATTACACTACTTATAAATTACACTGTGGTTATTCTGCTTGCAGAAATCCTGTGCAATACTAATAATAAACTCTGTTCTATTCAACTGTAATATCCTGCTAAGAAAATAAAAATCTAATTGTAACCACAACTTGGTGCCAAAATTATTCTGACAAGAATCCCTAAAAGAGCCTGTCCCCTTAGTGTGAGGTGACAGAGTGTCATGGCCCCATCAACATTAGTAATAAATTATAATAATTGTGCTATGCAAGAAATCAGCTTCATGCTCACACAGAAGGTGTAATGTGAAATAAACTGTAAATTCACAATAGAAAAAAATACAGATGTTAGGTTATTCATACACAGCAGCTTCAACCCAGGAAATCACAGCTCTGATATGTAGTGACTGGGGCTTCATTTCCACCATTTCTTGGTGTCAGTTCTTGATGGAATTACAACATTCACTTGCAGTGGTGTTTGTTGAGTTTGCGTACATCTGCATGCAAATAATTAAATTGATAATTATGGATTATATATGATTGATGAATTGTACAACCCAGCACCTCCTGAAGCCTGGAAATGTTCCTCTGTTACTGACATTACAATTGATCTTGAATTGGTCATCTGAGGTTTGACTCCATCATTTCTTCCACGTTGTTTTCATCTTACTCCCTATTGAACAGAACTAGCTGTTCAGTGATGTATCCCAGTAAATTTTCCAAGATCAGAATCTCGAGTTCTGCTTCTGATAAAATAGGCAGTCTTTGAAATAACTCACAGGTTGCTAATGAAAAATTTACGTACTGTAACAGCTCATTTTCACTGCCTGACCCTCAAAGATTAGGTACTTTGGCTTTCTATATTATGCCAGAAGAAAATTAAACGATCCAATCAGACAGTCAAAAAGGATGAGTTGTGAGCTGCACAAAGATGCATAAAGGGAGAGAAATGGGAAATGGTTTTGAACCCAGGAATCCCATCTTCAAGGTGAGAACTCTGAGTACCAGGCTAGTGAGTCATGCCCCTTCTTGTCTGCCATTCTTCTGGAACCATAAATCCCGTGCTCCTTTCAGCTTGAAGGCACAGAGCCAACAGGAAGAAAAACACTGCCCCTATCTCAACCAGTTGCTAACTATTAGGGCAGGCTCCTCGGAGGAAGAAGATGGCATAATTGGACTTCCTTAAGCAAACTAAACTTAGGACCCCAAGGACTTTGTTCGTAAGTGCTCTCACCACTGACTTAAAGGGTAAGGCAGGAGCTCTAGCATATGGAAAGGTAACCACCATATTAAAAGTGATCTCTATAATCTCATTTTAACATGAAATTAGTTATGATTCCTCATGTAATTTTCAATCCTGGAACTATTGTGTAGTGTAACAATCCACTTTTAAATAGGCACAATATTCCTGCACAGAATTGGCAGTATTTTAGCCATGAACAAGCTGCCACCTGGGATGTATGTAACTGGAAAAAGAAAAAGGGAGAGGACTGGATTATCTATGAAACATTTTTCTATCCTCCAGCATGATGACAACAGAAAAAAGAATTTTTTTTCCTAACAGTTTCATATCTTGCTAAAACAAAACAGATCATTCATAATAATATCTCACATTTCCCTGTCTTCCTTGTTCTTTCCCCTAGAAGCAAGTGCATGCATTTACAATGGGCTTAGCCCTACAACCCTGATAGGAGCCATATGCACAAGCAGAAAAGAAGGAAATTAGCAGCAGAGTGGATTGTCATTTGACACTACGATGCTTTTTATATTAAAGTCATAAGCTATTCCTTAAAAGAGTCCAGAAATAATGAATTCAACAGGTAATTAGTATTTGAGGTTTTGCTTCTTCCCTTGTGACCATTTTTAACAAATATTTGCTTTTAAATTTAAATATTTGTATCTGGTTGATATATCCAGATACTTCATACCAATAAATATACATAAAAATGCGAAATTATATTCTTAAATAGATTATTATTCTATACATTATTTATATTATATTAAATATTAAACATATTATTATTTAAAATATATATACAAATTTGAAAAGACATCATTTTTTTTCCTTTCTCTTTTGTTTCCCTACCTCCCTTGCATTCTCTCTTCCCTGAACCATAATAGTCAGAGGAGTGGATTGAGAGCTGTCGCATAGAGACAGCCTCCCTCAGTACCTGCCCTGCATACTAATTAAGTGCTTCCAGTCTGCAGGCTGGGACATGGATTCAGTCTTTCAAGTCAGCCCAAGGCTGAAAATGAAAATGAAAAGCTATAAACCTCACTCAGCAGAATGGAAAGCATAAGGTTGCTGGGATATTGTATTGTGCAAGTTACATTCATTAATATACTGAAAAGGACTGAAAGAATCTATTGTGATAAGAAATGCAATGGATCAGGGGAATTTCTTAGGAGAATTGGGTATGGATCTGAATTCCAGTTACTGAATTGCTTTCATGTCATCTGCAACATTTGCCATCTCATTGTTCACCCCCCTTTTATAGATAACTGCTCAATATATTACTCACAATAATAGTAGTCAGTACTGTACCTTGTGGCACCTCCCTATTAACCTTTTGTCATCTGGAAAACCTAAATTCTATCTTTTAATTAGTCTCTAATTCATAAAAGTATTACCTCATATCTGTGACTTTGGTAACATTAATAGCTTTGTCCGAAGCTTTGCCAGTGAGATTAATGATGAGTGAAGGCATAACTCTTTACTCTATAGTACCCCTTCACACTCTGAACCAACAGAGAGCTGAAGGGAAGACTGGCAACATCAGGCAGCTAGGAGTTGCCTGGGAGATTCCTGTGTAAAGAAGTTCAGACTAGAGGAAGCCAAAACTGATGGTTGGGATGAGTGGAGAATGCAGTTTGGAGAGGTAAGGCACTGCCCTCAATGCTATACTACTTGGTTATCTATGAGTGAGTTTGCTTCATTTTTCAGAACCTGAGGAGTGAGAAATCATAAAATCACAGGATGGTTTGGGTTGGAAGGGGCTTAAAGATTGTCTAATTCCAACCCATCTGCCATGGCCAGGGACACCCTCCACTCACTAGACTCGGCTGCCCAAAGCCCCATTCAACTTGGCCTTTAACACTGCCAGGGAGGAGGCATCCACAGCTTCTTTGTGCAACCTCTTAGAGTGCCTCACCATCATCATTGCAAAGAATTTTTTAATTTTTTCCTTACATCTAACCTAAATCTACCCTCTTTTAGCTTAAACCCATTACCCCTTGTCCTATCACTACACTCCCTGATAGAATCACCTCCCTTGGTCATGCTGCTTTTGATTCAGCCCACGACACAGTTGGCTTTCTGGGCTGCAAGTGGACATTGCCAGGTTGTGTTGAGCTTCTTGTCCACCAACACCCCCAAGTCCTTCTCCTTAGGGCTGCTCTCAATCCATCTTCTGCCCAGCCTGCAGTTTCGTTTAGGATTGCCCCAACCATTGTACAGGACCTTGCACTTGGCCTTATTGAACTTCAAGTGGTTCACATGGGTGCACTTCTCAAGGCTGTCATGGTCCCTCTGGATGGCATCCCTTCCCTCCAGCATTTTGATTGCACCACTGCAGCTTGGTGTTGTCGACAGACTTGCTGAAGCAGGGGTGTTCTAGTCTGGTTGCCAGAAAAGGGAGCTGGTAAAAGTAAATGGTAGGCCATAGTGTACTGATTGCAAAGCTTCTTGTGTGAGCGTTTGTCTCCAGATAAACATTTAAGAGTTGCTCTGGTTTTTTTAGATTGGATCCTCCTTACCAATCATCATTTTTGGAGCAGGCTAAAGGAAGAACGTCTCCTTTGAAGTACATTTGGTCAGCACTGGATCAAGTCTTTCACGTGTTGATGGAAAATGCACCAAGCCCAAACTTCAGATGCTTATTTTATACTTTAAACTTTCTTGTTCTGGTATAGATCATATCCAAACTCCATACACCTCTTCAGTATAAAATTAACAAAGTAATATGACCTGGGTATTCTGTTGTGGATATAGCTTGATCTCCTGTCCTTAAATTTTAGAAGCTTTCCAAGCACATGTAAACTAGAGCCCTTCTGAGACCCCAGGTGGCCTCTGTCAAGGGAAGAACCTGAAATGGGGCAAAAGAAAGTCTTATTTTGACAGGGATTCTTCAAGTAATAAGTTTCCCAGAAGGCATGAATTACCATCCTGTAAAAATGATCTCTAATGAGTAAGTTCTCTAGATAACTAAGGCACCTGCAGACATTAACAACAAAGATAAGATAAAACCATTGCCAAGTATTTAATGATAGCCGAAGGACTAATGGAGATCTGAAGGATAGCAACTTGAAAGGCAACAGTCACAGCCCACCAAGAACATGGTGTACTTTCTTGTCTTACTGAGATATAGATGGAAATGATTCAAAGGCCTAGAGACCCAAATCCATCCTTAATATTGAAAGGATGGATTATTGTCCTCTAGGAAAGCATGTAGCACTTTTTCTACTGAGGTCTGTCCAAATTGCAGAGATTTGAATCCACTACATATTGTGTGTGTGCGTTTGGAAAAAGAATGCAGAAATTGAAACTACTCCTCCTGGCAGTGTCTTCTATGATTCACAATTTCACCATGGCCAAGTAATACTCTTCAAGGGTTCTTACGTGAAAAAGATACAAGGAAGAGAAAGGGACAAGACCAATAGGCTTTAGTTTGGTTTCTGATCAGAATCAGCACCATTTTGAACTTTTCAAACAGAATTATGCAAAGAAAAGGAAAGACAAAGAATCATCATTAGGAGAGAAATAAAAAACTAAATAAAAATAAATCTCTTCTCTGGATTTAGATATCTCAGTCATTCATAAATGATATCACAAGGGGTATTGTTTTTTGCATTCTCTTTTGATTAGGACTGGCAGATTATTGTGGTCTTTGCAGGTAGCCAGTTCCTAAAAGAGGACTTCTGTCACTTACAGAACTGACAAGATTTCCTCCAAAAGCAGGGTTTGATTCAAGGCCTGAAACTGGCTGTGAACTCTGTGGCTTTCAGCTCTTCCAAAACTTTGTCTGCCTTGAACTGCAGAAATCTGAGCAAGTCCAGTTTGTCAGATGAAGCGAAAGGAATTCTCATCTCTCTATTTAAGTTCCTATACTAGCCCAATCTCTGAGATATGAGTCAGAAATGTTTCTTGAGAGAAACCATCATGCCTAAAGACTGCCAGCAGCACGACATATCAAAGGAACCTTGAGGAAATGTTTGGACACCTCCTTAGCCTTCCTTGAACAATTCCAGATATTTCTGAACCCAAAAGCCAGCCATGAACCACAGTGAGTCTGTGTCTGGCCATAACTACTCAATAATTGGCAGCTACCAGTATTGAGAGAGCCAAAGAATAAACCTTTCCTCCAAACACATTCAATTGTTTGGATGCTGTCTCTAGGGGCCAATGACACTTCTGTCCGTTTTAGACTTGCAATCTTGCAGCCAAAACCACAACAAGACAGGGTAGGATGCAGGAAATAAATCAGATGCCACCCTTTTCTGGAAATTATTTTTCTGCAGCCATTTGGCAACATGTTTAGGTTTGTGGACCGGAAGGTTGTCAGACTGAATAACTCAAGAGACAGGGAGAGGAACAAGTTTCATCATCAGAACTGCTATGCATTCCTGTCCCTCTTCTCCCCCACTCCCCCCACCCTGCCCCGAGTTTAACATTTATTATCTCTCCTTTAGGGTTGGGGTTTTTTGTCTGGTTTTTCATTTGTCTCTGAAAAAGCTGCTCGAATGGTTGAGTGAGGAGACAGTATGGGATGATATCCGTACCACCACATTTAGATGAATCTTTAATGTCCGGAATAAGAACTTAAGATTCCTATTAACATTTTCTTCCCGAAAGCAGTGGTGTGGCCAGCACTCCCACAAATTGTTTTCTGGTCTTTCCTATATTTGTCATATTTGTTTTCTGTGTAATGAAGGTTTGATGCAGGCAGCCACAACAATCCTCGATTTGCACAATGCTCCATGAGCCAGAAGTAGTAACTTTTACAAATCAAAACTGGGAAGTCTTTAAGTGTCCAGGCAGAATGCTGGACCTGCCACTTCCCAGAAGTTACCCTGTAGGCTATGACACAAAGGAAAGTCACACTCACCCTCTTTGCTATTTTTAATTTTCCATGTATCTGTCTTTTGTTGATTTATGCAGAAAACAAATGAACCAACCAATCCACCCAAGACTGGCATCCAGCATCAGCAGTTCAATGCCACATAACTAATTCTTTCTACTTATTAATTTATTTTTTTTATAGCAGGGACACTTAACACTACCTTTTAAGGCTTTACATGGAACAATCAAATGTAAGTTTACATACGTGGTGGACAAAATAAAAATCTTGCTTATTTTCTTCCCTCCACCTCCACATTCCCCCATCAAAACCTTTTCTCCTTCTTTCTCTCTCTAAGAAAAAAAACCCCAAGTTTTAAGTGATCACTTCCAAGGGTATTATAACTAGATAGAAGTGCACTTACAAGCCATGCTGAAACCATCTGAAGAAGTATTTCCCTGAAAGAGGGTGATGCCTAAATTTCTATACACTGGCAGGTATAGAAACATTCCTTGCCAGAGGGATGTGTGACAGATGAGTTGAACCTTAGTCCAAGCTACAGAACACCTGCAAGAAAATTGAAGTCAGGAAGTAAACTCTAGAGCTAGCTAAACTATCTGTAATAGCTTCAAAGGTGTTCTCTTGTTTAAACATGATATTTATTAAGTGTAGTTTCAAAAGAATATATATGAAACCAGCTCCTTGACTCTGAGAAGTTTATGACAGAAAAATGTGATCTATAGATTTCAGAAATTCAGTGACATAAAGTTGTCTTTGAACTTTGACAAACAACTAATTATCCTGGACTGTCATTTAGTCCAGAGAAAATGTTTCCTAAAGATGTTGAGGCATCAGTAACTATTTAACCATTTGATATTTTCTTCATAAGCACCTCCAAAGACACCAGCTGATGGTATCTTGGCCAGGGAAGCTTAATCAGCACATTGCTATAGATGAATGATCATCAGAATAGACACAAGGAGCTTTTATCCTTGAGATAGGATCCAAGGTTGTTGATTAAACAGATCCATTTACTTTTGGGGCACCTTCTCTTCCTTTCTTTACTCATATTACAGGAGTTGCTCTACTTCACTTCATTTGACAAACTCTAAACTTTTACCCACTGGAACCCATTTAACAGTTCTGTGTCAAGGATAACACACATAAATCCCCTCCTGGTTCACTCTGCATTTAAATTCTCCCTCTGTGTGAAAACTGGAAAGCAGCTCCTACATGCTGCTTGAACTGAAGCTGTGACTTGTTAGACTGCTAGAAAGAAGAGATGAAAACTCTTCTTAGTAGAGGAAGCTATAAAATAAGAAAGCAGGGGTAGAAGGGAGAAGGAGGTACATTCCTCCTGTGGAAAGGAGGAAGAAACTAAAAAACCCCTGCAAGCCAAGGAGGGTACCATGGCTTCCCTACAGCTTCTTCTAGTCTTGATTTATAAGAGAATTTCTCCTTTAAAAGATTAAATGGAAAGAAGCTGTACTGGTCTCATCTACATGATCTTTTAGGAGATAGTCTAGTGGTTTAGTTACTAGTGGAAAGGTTTGAAATACTAAGTTCTCAAGCTAAGAGCTGTGTCCTTTTTGGACTCTTTAGGGAAAGGCTTTCAACGCCATACCCCATAAAGCATATTTCTCAATGGCATAAAGTGTCTTGGAATGGCAAACACTAGGAATGGATCTGACATACTGGGCAAGGTCCAGGGAACCTAAAAACATTCCAAATTTGATAACCTGACCAAAAAAAAAAAATCTTTAAAATAAATTTAAAGAGCCTTCCTTTAAGATTTTTTAAAAAACTTAAAATTCACAAATTTCTTTCTTACATAAGAAAGGTTTGTTCTGAATACTGATCTCTAGTGCAGCTACTTGAAAATAAAGTCCCTGATAAATTAATTGGTTGCATTGTGTTTAATTTGTAAATTCAGTATCCTTCCCAGAAGGATTTATAAAAAGGTACAACACTTACCTCTATGCAAGTATCTGAAATATTGTGGTAACTTACTTCAGAGTTTAAAAAGTAGATCAAATATTTTATTAGCAGCTCAGCTACTTCAAGAACTCCCTAAAAGCTTAAAAATGGATAGAGGGTAATATTAATTTTTTTCTCTGTTAGAATCTCTGTGTCTTTTAAATTCTTCCTTACACCTTGCATTTGGGCTGCATTTTTCTTTTCTGGAGGTAAAAATACTAATTTGTCTTGAATTATCATGTGAACTACTTAATTTAATGCTTTCTTTTACTATTTGTCTGGTTTGGGGGTTTATTATTATAGTCCCTTTTAAGGTACAGAGTGTTTTTATGCTTTAGCTCATAGTTAATAGTAAAGAATTATAAATACCAGACATGATAATTTA
Organism: Porphyrio hochstetteri; assembly: GCA_020800305.1. Taxonomy (NCBI): domain Eukaryota; kingdom Metazoa; phylum Chordata; class Aves; order Gruiformes; family Rallidae; genus Porphyrio; species Porphyrio hochstetteri. The sequence goes on along the minus strand of CM036908.1, from coordinate 8,433,481 downwards.
ATAGCAACATAAGATGATAAATGTTAATGTCTCAGCACAATGTGTCTTAGAAACTGCTCTCTGCAAGACAGCACGATGATGATGATTATAAATTTAAACTGTCCCATAATTTAAATGCATCCAAACTCTCAAATGCAGAAAAGTACACAACAGTACTACACAGCAGTTCAGGAATGGTTAAGTACATCATGCCTCGTTCACACTCTAGAGGGAATGTAGTCAGTCAGCTGAAAACTTATCACAAAGCTGTAGTTAGTACCTTAATATTGAGAATGATGCTACTGATCTTTAATAAAATCAAACAAAAAAGAACTTGGGTTCATACTTCATCAGTAAACCAGAATTTCCTGAAGCATAACTCTACCATCAGTATCATGCATCAGTTCAATCCTGGAACACAGAACTGAGAAGGACACTACAGGCAACCAACAGGGTCCACAACGACATGCACAGTTTCCATCAAGTCACTCCAACAATACAAAGGTACTTTCATTCCTCAAAACCTACAGTATCACATAAATATATAACGGAAATCTGTAATGACTCAGGCCCCTATAAGGACAGGGGATTCGTTAGATGAGATGAACTCAAATGATCACAAAGCGAACCGTTTTACAAACTACAGGGAACAGCACCCTCCACCTCCACCCCCACACCACACCCCCAAAGAAGATCCTTCACAACTTGACCAGGAAGAAAATTTTCTTTCTGACCTGAAATCAGTGCCCCAAAGCTGAAATCCCACCAAAGCTGTGGTTAGTCCCATCAGACAAAGAGGACAGAGTGAAAACATTTCAAAAGTGAAATCACACTACCAAAAAGGAGAGAAGAAACCAAGAATTTTTTTCTCCTTCTCTTCAGGCGATGAATGGATACTCTGAATTATGTGATACAGTAATCAAATGCAACAATTAAATAGAACAATTACTACTCGTGGTCCAGCAAGAGATGAAGAACTTCACCTAATGAGTGGGTTTGAGTTGGCCCAAGTGTCCATCATCTGTGTATCAGCAATAGAAACCTTGGATTCCACACCGAAACACATAGTTGAAAAGATGTTTTCTTTCATGGACTTGCCTAGCTTTTACAGGACAGAAACCACACCAGTACCTGGCCTTTTCTTTTATCTATGCCACTCTATCTCTTTACGAAGGTTTTGGGCTTCACTCTTTTCCATTTACTAGTTTTACAGCAAACAAATAGGTGGCATTAAACACTTCTTGACACAGCCGTAAAGGGAAGGCAAACCTTGCCTTAGTGCTCTTATAAGAATGACAGTGAACCACATGCACAGAGCTTCATTTCACAAGCTTTACTTTTCAGCTTCACAACCATCCCCAGCCCGCCCTTAATTTATCAAACTTCACCTTGTAAGCCACTCAGATTCCTTGCACCCATTACTTTTACTGGAAGACAGTTTCAGAAGTTCATTTTTCTCTGATGGCTAGAGAACATCTTTCAACTTTCTGTCTAAATGTATTATTGATTAATTTATATCAATTTGATGTTATCTTTTAACTTTAATTGTTCTTCTCCCTCCTCACTATTTACCCCCAAATGTATTTCTAGAAAGTAATCATATCTTCTTTGAATCTTCATCTTGGTCAGCCAAACCAAGCCACGTTCCTTTAATCTACTCTCAAAAGACTTCTTTTACCATTCCATTAATGGTCCTTGGAGACCTTTTCTGCATTTGTTCTAACTTAAATTCACCTTTTTTCCAGTACAAATGGTCAGACTGATACCAGTAATCCAGACAAGATCTTAACAGTATTTTGTCTTAATCATATCAATATTTTCCAGTACTGACAGAAATTGTGGTTTTGACATTTACAGCAACCTCCTTCATGGCTGAAAAGTACTATTAGTGCATTTATCTTAATAAACACAAGAGTTCTAACTTCCTGCATCCCTGCTGACCAATGAGCAGCAGAAGGTCCCTAAATGCATGACTTTGCAGTATTAAATTTTTTCCCATTGTGATGATTCCTACTCACAGTCCTTTCATTCTTCCTATCTTATAGGCAGATTCTCAATATTAATAATACCTCCCAGCTCTCTGTTATCTGCAGATTTCATGAGCACAAACTGGGGTTTGCACTGAAGTCACTAATGTGAAATACTAAACAGAACCAGTCCCAAGATGAATTTTTGAAAAATACCATAAATAAACTCCCCACATTTTTACAACCTCTCTGTCAAAACTGTAAGTTATTAGCCAGTTTTTAATTCCAGTTCTTGTATTCTCCTGCTTAAATAATGATTTCCATAAACATTGTTTCAAATATTTTGCTTAAATCCAGATGTATTATGTTCACTTGGCCTTTTTACAGAAATCCCTTATCAGAGAAAGATGAGGTTTGTCTGACATGATCTACTTTTGATAAAACCATCACACATTTTATCCCATTTTCCTCCATTTATGTGACCTCGATTACTCCTTCCTTTCAAACTTTTCCTAAGACCTTGCACAACATCAAGGTCAAAACAATAATCCTGTAGCTTTTCTCTCTCTTTTTATAAACAAACACTTTTTGATACTTGTCAATCTCGTGGTACAGTCCCAGAACTGAACGATTAATTGAAAATCTTTGCTAGTGGAGTTGCAATTTCATGTGCCAGTTCTTTCTGGCACATAACATAGGTTTCCTGTTTTCTCAGGGTAAGAACTGTATATTTTCTATATTATTCCACATTGGTGGTTGATAATAATTTCGACTACCCCATCATTATTCCTTTTGGGTATCCTAACCTTGTCCTTTGAATGTCACTATCCTTATTCTCCTAATTCTCAAATCATGAAGACTGCATTTCTTCCTTATAAACCTTTTTTTTTTCATATTTAAATATGGTAGGTCACCAAACCAACAGATGTACATATCTTACATTGGTGCTGTGGTTAAAGTGATATAAGGAATGGACTACAGAGTATAAAAAGAGTATGAAGGGAACTCCATGAACATAGTTTGGCTCAGTGATATTCCTCAAATATCACTGAAATGAAAACAAATACACAAGTTATAATTGTGACTGGTATTTCCCACTAGAGGCACCAAAGTTGTGCAATTTTCCCTTTTAAAAATGTGAAGAAAAAGGTTTTACCTCGATTTCATTCTTTACTTCATGAAAAGAGGATGAGAAGAAAGATGTTGCAAAGGAAAATGAGGTATGGTTAAGTTTTATGCAATGACATTTTATCAAACAAAAAAGTGTAAAATGCAGGTTTGTAGTCTGTAAACAAGAGGACAAACAGATTCACTGCCCTGCTGTATTTGCTTCTTATTATTCTGTATTGCTTTCTTTTTAATATTACATTTCCATGAGAGAAGCCGATTTAAGTTCTTCCTGAGGTAGCAGATGGCAGAAAAAAAGCCACCTCTATGTCATTATATGCAGCTGAGAACAAGGAGCAATCACTAAAATTAAGTTCTTATTATCTTTTTATACAGAAAGTTATGACATTTCCTCTCTCTGCCTTTTCAGCCCACAGAAATATGAAATAAAATCTAGAGTTTGCCTAGTTCTTCAATCATAGTTTTCAATCATCCCTGAGACTGGAAAACCATGTACAAAATTTACAGAAATGACATATCTTTCCTTTCATTCCAGAATCATCCCATCAAGCTCTGCTCAACCAACCTAATATGCTTGGACAAACAAGGTAATTGATCATTCTGGCAATTAATTAAACTTAATAGCCTTTAAGATTTGTCCCAAGTTAATCTATGACAGGATGAAATAAATTAAGAACTTGGTCTAAATAATTCTTTTGAAAGCAGAAAATATTCCTAAAATTGGGATTTTTGGGGGGGACAGTATTTTGAAAGCACTCTATAGCCTTCTCAGATCTGCTTTTAGGATACTATCTTCTTATCTGACTCTCTCTCTTATTTCTCTTCAATCTCACTGCTCCCATTAAAGGATTACGGATCACAGAATCACAGAATCACAGAATCATAGGGGTTGGAAGGGACCTCGAGAGATCATCGGGTCCAACCCCCCTGCCAAAGCAGGCTCCCTAGATGTTGCAAAGACAAGCATTCACCAGCTGGCAAATGCCAGCAGTAGTTTTTTTTCATGAATATTCATTAAAGTAAGTTTGTAATTGCATGATCATGTAATATTTCCATGATCCTATTCCACTGCTTGACCCAGACAGTGCCTTTTACCCTCTTTTGTACCTTATCCATTTTCTACATGACTTCCAAGATCTAAGAACATGTAATTGGAGTATTTCATAATGCACAGATAAAACAGTTTGGAGTCAAGTTTTCCCAGGAACCCTACATTCTGTTTTTCCCTATTCTGAATGCATGATTTAAAACTCTACAAATCTTCTGAGATGCACATTTTTTTCTATAAATTCATATGTCAGAAAAGACTTTTAAATCCTTTAATTGGATCTCTGGCATATCACAGTCTATTAAATTTCAGACTATACTAAGGCTACTAACTTATTTTTCACCAATGAATATTAAAAAAAAATCCTGGTTTGATTTGAAGGTTTTTCATATTTCTTTAGAGAAACTTTCAAATCTTCATCTTAGGAGATGAAGAATCTCCATCTTCCTCTGTAGTTTATTCCATCACTGTTAGAAATTTGGGTTTTGTTTCTAATGTGAATTTATCTGGATACAGTTTCCAGAACAAAGGGGTGCTATTGTACTATGCCTATCTTGCCTAAAATAGTCCTTTAGAATGTCGGATTTTCTCCACAGGAAATTATTTATACATTGTAATCAAATCACCCCTGAATAATTTATCTTATTTTATTTTTTAAATTAACTAAGTAGACTGGGCTCTTCTTTAAATGCAAGCCCCAGAAACTTACTCAGGATTCCAGTACCAATTCCATATCCCAAATTTAAATTACCTCTCAACTAGTCCATTTCCTATTCAAATGACCTATTTTTGCCAAATCATTACAACGGGAACCCATGGTGAGACATTTGTTCACTGTGACCTTGAAATCCTTGCAGAATCACTGTTTTTCCAGGGTACAACTCCTCTTCCTAAAGACCAACAAACAATACGTTTTCTTTCCCTAAACATATGATCTTGCTTTTGGCAGTGTTAAAATATAATTTTAACTTTATAAACAGTGCAAGTGGTCCTGTAAGACTGTCCTGGCTTCATTCCATATTTACTATTTCTCCCATTTTTATATTATCCACAAATTTTACCACATACATTTAGTACCATTTCTTTATTAATGAGGAGAGTATTGAACAGCATTAGACTTCCACTGGCCTACTGATAGCATTAGTATCAATCCCTGTGTGAGGTAAACCCCAATCACGATGACTCCCTATTGACAACTTCATTTTTGTGTTCCAAGATCTTCAAACAGAGGAGCATGTGTTGTGTTGACACTGCATAGGGTTTATTTTTTAATTAGAATGTGGTTTTTTAGCACCATTTCAACTGCTTTATAAGAATCTGTATATATTGCTTTTATAAATTAGTAAACAGAGAAATATAAATCAGACTTCTTTGACTAGACTGTTGTTCTGTAAATCTACCTACTGTTCATTATATTTCCATTCTTTAATGTTTGGGGGGGTTGGGGTTTTTTTAATAAATCTTTAATAAATTTCCACTATACTGGCATGGATTGATGCCAGGCTAACAGATCTATAATTACTTGGGTCAGTCTGCTTACCTTCTAGAACGTTAGCACAACCTTACTACTCTTCCACTTTCATGGAATAAATGATTAATTAGGGGTGAATGCAAATCCCATAACATGAACTTACGTTGATCTCTCTAATAATAGGGTTCTAATCTTGAAATTCATAGTACATGCCACTGTCAGAGTCGAACTGCACTAACAAAATGCCTGGTATAAATGGTAAACTCCAATATGGGTTAGAGGGTAGAGGGGACTAAGAGGCACTTTACGAGTGGATTTCAGATATATTTTATAATAGCAAAAGAACACTGGGACTTGGGTTTAATTACATGTTCTGTTAATTAAAGAATTTCTTTTCCTTCCTTTTGGTTTACTGATCCTAGCTGGTGCTGTTCTTCTCACATCTTGACAAATATTGTACCCCTATCTGACCCACAACATTCCTTTGTATGTCAGGCAGCTTGCTTTTTCTGTCCTCTATTCCCCCTCTTAGCATGAGGAAGTAGCTTTAGGATACAAGGAGAAATGTTTTACCAGTTTCCTCTATGGTGCCAGAAGAATGGTGTCTGGAAAAGTCATGGTCCATACCAGTCCCTCATGGGAAAGGATGATCAACAGAGAAAGAGAATGCTCAGTGGATTTGGTTGACAAATGATTCTGACAAGCCATTCCAGAATATTTAGAAACAGTGATTTCAGAGATTAACAGTTCAAGCAAATTAATCTAACTCACCATAGAGGCATACTGAGCTTGCTGAACAACAACTATATATTATTTGCAAAACTGAAATATTTCAGAATTTGAGCATCTATCCACTGTATTCTACTCCCAAATTTTACTACTTTGACATAACTTATAATTTCTTCCCATACACATCATGTACAAAGCCTGTAAGTCTTAAAAGAAGGAAGAAAAGTAGGTTGAAAGCCTACTTACCACATTTCTGCTGCTTTTTCCTAATTTAGACCAAAATCCGGCAACTATATTAATTATCAGTGATCCTGGCTAAGTAACATTTCTAATAAAACCTCACTCACAATCAAAGAATATCTTTTGTCCCTCTGTGGTTCTAGGCATTAATTAGATGTGCTAGTTTTTAACTGTGGTTGTGAGAGTAGACTTGTATGTCCATAGACTTTCTATCCCTCAAGAACACAACATAATAACTCTTGTAAATGCAGCGTCTCTATAAAACAAAGCCAGCCAAGTCTGTCACGTTTTGACCACAGCTCACTTTGGCCTCAACACAAATTTAAATGTCTGTGTTATTTTGGATAAAAGTATGGAGACTGTTTAGATCTGATTTCCTTGGAAAAAAAAGTGCTTGCGTGGTGTAAAAAGACCTACAGGTGTGTTTAGGTCACTTTATGCAGTGCAAGCCATTGTCTTACTGCAAATGAAAAGCAGGTCAACAATTTTCCAGGGAGTTCCTCTGAATGCCATTGGAAAGGTGTACTATCAATCCTTTTAATCAAACAAACATGAGACTGATGGTTTCATGAGATTATTTGATTTCCCAAACTGTGCCATATAATGGTCATTATTTCATTATTCTATTTTCAATGTATATTGAACACCTACCATAGAAATGTATAAAGTCATTTTAAATGTAAATAGCTTTATACTCTTTCTTTCCATCATTAGAACAAATTAAAAGATCCCTTTTATACTTTTCTTTTGAACTAGTAGGCAACACCTATACCAACCTGGACACAATATTCTTTGCTTTTCTTTTCAGACAGAAAATCGATAACATTGAGTAGGGACTCATTTTTCTCTGTGGATACTTGTATCCATTATTGGATCATTTCTCATGTGCAACGAACCATCTGCTTTAACGTCAAAGTTGATTCTTTTAGTTGTTCCTTTAATTTTTTTCTTCTGTCTCTTCACTTGCAGTATCTAATATGAAACCACAAATTTAAATCTGTCTGAATGAGAGTATTCAGGGCAGAGTACTTCAATCACTTTTAAATTGCTCATTTTGTGCTACACTGAAGGTGATGTTTTTAGAAGAAAAGAAGGTTGCAACTTTCTATCAAGTTCAAGCCTTTGCCTTCATTTCAATCTTTTCTTTCTTTCTCTTTTTTTTTTTTTTTTAAGGTGCAGCCGCCAATTGATCTGTCATATTGTGGTTTTCAAAGATGAACTGAGAATGCTCTGAAAGGAGGTTGCTGTTGAAGAGCTGCTGGAAGACCTAGAGTAGGGAATTACATTTTCATTGTGGCTAACTTTCAATGACACTGAAGATGTCTCACTTGGAAGATCATCAAACCCATGTTTTCTCTTCCACTTCAACAGACAAAGCTTCATTCATTTGATGTGGAGACTCTGAAGAAACTAATTTTCTTTTTGAAATAAGTGTGAATTCTTTTTATCTTGTGATTTAACAACTCTTGACAATGCTTACATTTCACTTCAGAAAAATTAGCTGTTTTCGTAACTTCAGTCTTTTCAATCATTTTTTCCCACCAAGTCTCTTAGTATTCCTTTTCTCAACCCAGCTTAATATAAATCGAAGTTCGGTAATAGCTACTTCTAAATTACCTATTTACTGTATTAATAAAAAGCTTTCCCATTTACTAGAATTACCATAGAAATAACACTTCTTGAATTTAACACTGCAAAGAATGAAAATAAGATGTGCTAATCATGTTCACCAATGATTTATATTCTATTAATTTCTGGCAGATCAAATCCATACTCTTACCTATTTTCTCCTTCACAATATCTAACATTTACCTCCATTCCTGCTCTCCTGTAAGTAAAATCTCATGCATTCCCTGAAAGGTTTCCAGTTCTGTAACTATGCTAAGTTACAAAGTATTTTATAGTTTTGTAGTATGTATTTGACAAAGATTTAACATACAGAAAGGGAGATAGGAATAAAAATTAAATGAGACCTAACTGCTGGAAAAGTATTTTATTTAGGAGTGTATCTTCTAGAAACAAATCCTGATTTTTTCAAGTTGATGGAGGTCTGGAACTAGTTTTCTATTAAACAGTTCATTGTACACAGGGTTGTGACTTACCACCATGTTACTGGGCTATAAGAATAACCCTCCAAGTTTTCATTTTGTAAGTAGTAGCTACACAGAAATTGCAATTTCCACCTGAACTACAGATATGACTCTCAGAAGTTTGTTAGGAGGAGCCAATTTTTTAAAAAAACTAAATTAGAAGTCAATTTGAAGCTCCCAATGGAGTATTTTCAAAAGCTTGTGGAGGAACAACATAGGAAAAGGGAAAATGAAGACAGATTACAGCTGATGGTGACTTTTACAGTGAAAACAAGGAAATTATTTTTGGTTTAAATATCTATTGCATGCAGCTCTAATGGTTTCTGCCCCCAACTCTACATGGTATTTAACAAAGAAAATCCTCCCAACATTTGTATTATACAAATCAGAATACCTGCCTCCTCTTTACATAATTTATTGAGGTGAATATTGGTGTGCTTCGTTCCCATCACCACTGTCTGAAGTGTTTGACATATACACAAGACCCAAGGTTGAAGAAGGGCAAACTTCTGACCTAAGATGCCACTGGAAAGGACCTTGAAAGCTCACCTATCTACTGTCCTAATGTAGGACAGAAATAACATTTCTGAGCACAAGTAGTCTAAAGTTAAAGAACTCTACCAATAGAGATTTGATATCATGTCTTCACCACATATGGCAATGCTTCATGATTTCCTTATTCCTCCCAATATCTAATCTGGATTTCTCCAGCTGCATTTTAAGACTCTCATTTCTTGTCCTATCCATGCTGAACATGGAGAAAAAGGATGCCCTTTCTTTCTGGGGTAGCCCAGAACACATATCTGAAAACATGTTTCACTGCAGATTTTTTTTCCTATAGACTAAACACCACACCAGTTCTTCAGACTTTCCTCATAAATCATAGTCACTCTCGCTGCTCTCCTTTGGACTCACTCCAGTTAATCCACCTTCTTTGTGAAGTATAATGCTAAATGTTAACTACAATCATCTAGATGAGACCATACTGATGTTGAGTATTGTAATTTCCTATATTTTACAGGCCACATTTCCAGTTTTGCATCCAAGGGAGACCAACTCTATCCCCCAAATCCTTTTCTAAAAGACTGCCCAGATATTTCATATTCCAAGCTGCTAAAGCTGCTTAATCCTACCTAAATAGGAAACTTCTAATTTCTCCATATTGAACTGCATCCAATTTTCCTGATTGCTTCCCCAACTGGCCAAGACCATTCTAAATCTGAATTCTGTCCTCCAGCTTGCTGTGGCCAGCCTACTGCCATCTGTAAATGGAATAAACATACTCCATATTCCATCCCCAAGCCACTACTGAAAATACCAAATAGTATGAGACACGGGAGAGATGCTTGTTCAACCCAGTTGATACATCCTTCCAATCCAACAGTGCTGATTATTTTTCCTATTCTGTTACTACTACTATTGCTAACTTGTCTGAGTATGCTTTCCAAATAATTCTGTGCTATTCTTATCATGGTGTTCATATCAAATTTTCCTGCTTTGCTCATAAAAATGCGATATATGTGTATGACATGTTGAGATGGTCAGAAACTTTGCTGAAGTCAAGACAGACAATATCTATTATTGCTCTTCCATTCACAGCCCTATTAGCCCAAAGCAGAAGGAGAACATATTGGTTTGACATGGGCTGCTCTCAACACATCTATTCTATTAGCTGTTTCTTTCCAGACATTTACACATAACTGATTTGAGTATTTCTTCATTATTTGTTCTCAGGCTGTTTTGTGGTTTGGTTTTTTTTAGGAATTGAAGTTAAACTGACTGATGTAAATTTCCCTGGCTGTATCTTTTTTACCCTTTAAGCACTACATTTTTTCTTTTCAATGTTTTAGAGCCTTAGCAAGCATCTCCAGGTTATCAGAGATGCCTGCTGACAGCTTTAAATAGTATTGGCTAGTGCTTTAAATAGTATTGGCTAGAGCTTTAAATAAGTTAGAGTCCATCCTACTCCTTTGTTTTTTGTAATAATTGTATTAGCCACATGATTATAGTAGACTTCTTTAGTGAATACTGAAATAAAAAAGGCATTAAATGTTTTGGCCTAAGACATCTAATGTTACTAGTTTTTCTCTCTCAACTAGAGTATTGAATAGTTTCTCAGTTGTATTCCTTACAGAATTCGAGTAGAAACTCAACAGTCATAAATTGTAATGTTCTTTGTAAGACCATATTTTAAAGCTGGTCACTTATAAAAGGTTTCTTGTTCCTCTTAATTATAACTTCTTCTGTGCCTTGTTCTTTCTGATTTCTGTCCCCACATACCTATGCATTCCTTTATACTAATCCTAGTAATCTCACATAATTTTCATTTCCTGTATGATTTTTTCACGTGTTTGAGGTCAATGTATATGATTTAACCAGGTGATTTCTTGCTATTCATCCACTGCATTGGGATCATTAAATTCTGAATAGCACGTTTTTTATCAGGAAGTGCTTAATTCCTTTATTCCTTTAAATTTGTCTTCCATAACATGTGAACTTCCAGTATCCTGAGTTTGCTGAGGTCTGCTTTCTTGAAATCCTCTTCTTCTATTTTGCTATTCTCTCTCATTTCCTTCAAAAGGATCATGGATAGTTTAATGTTCACACAAGTTCTGTTCCACTCTCATGTTGTCATCCATATCCAATTTAGTGCAAGAGTGTTGTAGACTGTATTCTAACCTCTCTAGATGCTTCCTCTACTTTCTGTGCCAACGCTGTCACCAAACAAAAAAAAAATTACTCAATATAAGCTGTTATATATATTCCTTTCCTGCTGAACTGGAAAGTCTTTTGCCTGTTTTTATGAAGATCTATGCCTTAGATGATTTGGATAGTTTCTCAAAGAAAACAAACCCACCCCAAAACAGCACCACCCCCACAAAGGAGCCAAAACTGAATTCAATCCATAATGTCTAGCTTGCAATTTCAGCAGAAATCTCCCTGATCTCATAACAGACGTGTGTATCCTCTTTCTGGACAAGCCACTGTGTGTGTTCTTATATTTCCATTCTAACAAACCATTACTACACCAGTTGAGTTGGAGATTTGTATTAAGATTTCCAGCTTTTCTGTGCCTATTTTCTGTTCCTGGTTTCTACGTTTGAAGAGGCATATCTATATTTGAAAGGACAGCAGATCATTTGGGCTTCAGATTGCCTTCTTAGCCTGTCATCAAGGGATAAAATTAACACCCAATCTCATTCATATTGTCAAATGAAAACCTAAAACTACCTGATGTGCATTCTCTACTAGGTTTGGGGGTTTGGGGTTTTTATCTTCTGGTGACCCTCAGTCTGAGATGTGGGTTTTCCTGCTATATACTATGAGAGGAAGGAAGGCACCTATAGTCCAGATTTAGGAGCATTTGCTATATAGAGAAGACAAAAGGGAGAAATATTTGGCCATAAAATTGGAAAATAAGTTAGAAATGGCAAGTATTTTCTCAATCTGCTACTTATGTGGGTATTTTTTTACTAAGAACACGTACTTTTCTCATGCTTTAAATAAAGTACAAGTATAATTCTAGTGAAGACAAAAGATTTATACCATGAATCCACATTAACTGCTTGAAGTAAACTCTAAGATTAAAACCTTTTTTTTCTGGTGATGACACTATCCTGCTGTGTGAACTCTGGCAACTCATTTATCTGTCCTTTAATTTTTGGTTCCCCAGCTGTAAAACAACTATGACAATAGTTATCAAATTCCTAAGTGGGGTGTTTGTCTTAAAGAGTATTTATAATCCCATGGAGAACCCATAATGATAAATGCTACAAAAAGCAAAGGATTATTATTAATATTGCCCACTCCTAACGATGCTTGTACCTTACCAATACTTTATCCCAAAAACCGTTTGAAGACTTAAAAGCTTATAGAAAATGCTGAAATGAGGCAATTTTTCTCTCATCTCTGTAAAGCATCTTGCTGCACTGAGAGGTCCAGCACACATCTGTCATCTGGAGGCCAAGCAGGCCTTCCACAATTCCAGGAAATCAATTCCAAAGACTGTAGATTGTCAGTTGCTTGTACATGGGAGGCTGTCCAGGCAGCAGATTAAATTGTATGAGAAAATTGTAGCAGTCTCTAGACCGCACGTAATGGAGATCCCCAATGACCTTTCTGAGGACTTGGGAAACATGCACTGAAATTACCAACAGGCCCTTTTGTAGCACCAAAAGTGCCTACTGAACTTCTCATACTCATCACACAGGGTCATTCACAACTGAGCTACTTCTAAAGAGGAAAAACAAACACGAAGATGTAATCACCATCCTTTCTTGCAGAAAAGGTACAGGGATACCAGAACTTTTCTATCTGTATGACACAAACAAATTTAAAAAGAAAAATTTAAAAATGGTTAATTGTGAAAGCCTCAGTCTTTAGCAGCGTTTAATGGGGCTACTGTTCCTGAACCTTTCATCCCTGAGAGATTTCAGCAGAATACCCAAAACCCTGGCCAAAATGACTGCTGATGCAGAAGGCTGATTTAAACAACTAACAGGTTCAGTTTTGTTGTTTTATTCACACTCTGTTGACTACACTCCGGTTTTTGGTTTCATTGTTTCTAGAGTACCCTTGACATGGCCAGAGTTCAAACTACTAACGTGACCCTTTCAGTGCTGCTCACTTGGGGGTTCAGGCTATAGTGTGTAACTCTCGTTGTCAGGAACAAGAATGCTACATGTATACAAAGAACCTAATCCCTTTTGAAAATACAGTTTTGCTATACAGTGAAAGATGAGCTACATGAAATTCTGTTTATTATTTCTGATCAACCTATTGTTGCAAAAACTTCTACTGCCCCATTCATCAGTGGCAAAGTAGGCTGGTCATTTTATCTCACTCCTTAATAGCACTCCTGGTCTTTAGGAAAGCTGCATGGTTTAAAGTATATTTGTAATTTTAAAAAATTTAAATCTACTAGAAAAGATTTACATATCATTTTAGGTAGAGGGAATGAGTACATTTACATTTGTTGGTTTGGAGACTGTGTGGGTTCTTTTAACAGCCCCTTCACATTCACTGTGATAGATAACCACGCCTGTTTCTTTTGCTAAAAGATCATATGGAATCACATGCCAGGCTGCCCATAATGTAGAGTTTTGTATTTATCTCCAAAGCAGCTTTTAGGGCATCAGACTAGGTGAGTTCTTTGGATGAGAGCAAGGCTCTACACCCTCTTTATAAGGCACATCATCAGAGGGAAATGGTGAATAGGAACTGCCCTTACCATTGTCATGGTATTTTGACTCTGCTACAGACTTCGTATATGACCTTGACCAAGTTTTTAAATCTATTTTTCAATTCCCCATAGGCTATTCTGGAGTAATAATTCCCCATGTCAGAAGCGTCTGAGTATAAATTTATTGCTGCATGTCTTTTATGCTAGGTTTAAGTAATATACTCTCTCAAAGAAAATTATCTTTCTGCTAAAGGAGCAATTGTTCTCTTGATCACAAACTAACCTTGTTTGTATTTTTAACTTTGCTTTATCAGAGATCTTATTCTGATTCATCTGTAAATTGTAGCTCATGCATTCGTTTACACAGCAGTATTTTTCTGCCATTTACATTTTATATTCTTACACACGTTTTGATCGGCTATAGATAACTACTATTGGAGCTGGGCACTGCAGAATTAGACCTCCAATGTGCTGGGGAGGAAAGATGGGGAGAAAGGTACGGAGCAGCAATCCTTGCACTCACACAAAAAGAAAATCTATGGGCTGAATGAAGAATGGAACGAAGGGCGTCTCAATATGAAGAGACTTTCAAAGACTCTTTTAGCCACAGGACTTTTCACGTCAAATATCTGGTGCACCCAAGCTGTAAAAAGCAAAGCAGGAATTTCTAGGTTCTATTTCATCCCTTTGACTCATCCTCTTCCTTTGCCCATTTGCTCTCGTAAGACAGGTCCAGAGTGTGCAACAGGAAACCAAGCAAAAACAATACAAGAAATACGCATTTTAATTTTAGCCACACAGCTGCCTCTGGGTTCTTTAAATACACACCCCTCTAAGTGCTTCCATACACCAAGCTATCCAAGTGCTCTAGACAGGCTGAGTCTCAACTGCAAACTCATTCCACAACTAATCTCCATTTGGCATTGTGACAGCAATCAAACCAAGTTTGTCAAATGCCCAGTTGGGGCAAACTGGGTCCTTATCCAAGTGGCCTCCGTTACGTGGTTTGAAGTGGTGAGCTAGTCTCCAAGTTCTTTGGACTGGGACAAGTTTTCAGATAGGCATTAAAAACAAGCTCTTTTTTTTCCTTATCCTCTTCTTCTTACACAGCATAAGAAACCAAAAATATCCTTTGAAGTCGTGCCTGTGAGTGACACTGTGCCCTAGTATAATGTGACGGGTGACGTAGTCTCCTTGTGCCAGGCTGCATGTAGCCCTGTTGTCTGGAAAACTATCTGGGGAATTTAAGGACTACCAGGAGAAAAATGGGAAATCTAAAAGCTTAGTCACACACTCAGTTCTTCATCTTGGGTTGTTTTCTTCCCTTTGGCTTTTGAAGGTGAAACATAAACCGCCTCTGAATTCCAGAGGTTTTTTACTGCCATCATGTGGAGAATTTCCTAAAACAATGAAAAAACAGCTTTCCCTGACTGAATATGATTTTTCCTGCCCTTGGCAAAACTGCAAAAAAAATCTAATTCAGTCTTACATCTACAAAGGGGTTAGTCCTGGAGCCACAAATGCCATAAACATCTGCTAAATATTCTATCATCCTTACTATACTTTGCTTTTGCCCTACTGAAGCAGTGTATTTGATAGCATAGCAGAGCTGGTCAAGAGTGTGACAGCCTGAGTATGCTTGTCATTTCTGATATTCCGTTACAGGCTTCTTTCTCTGGTCTGCAGGAACATACAAATATGTAACATCAGTACTATTTCTTTCTATGCAGTGACACAAAGGAAACCAATATTATAACAAGGTATCACAAATACAGTGATGTAAACTATCTTAGGATCAGAAATACAAATTTTTTAGGCTTTCTTGTTCCCACTATGCAATCCTCCATTTTATCTGACCACCATAACAAATGCACGAGGAATTTGATAAAAATATTAAAAATGTTCCATACAATTAGCAATTCAGAGGGCTACATTAATTTCAATAAAAGAAGTTTTTCTACCTTGCAGAAAATTCCAAGATTGTGGTTTTGTCCAATCCAACAACTATATTTAAATTTAAAAAAAAAAAAAAAGCAAAATGGAACATCACCAAATTTGATTTCTATTTTATTTCTTTTTAGTCTTGTATTGTACCAATTAACATTGTTTTTACAAGTGTAAAAGTTAAAATCAGTGAATTTTTCAGCAATATCGACACTTTTCCTTACAGGCTCTACTTTTGTTGAATCTATAAAATCTGGAAGACAATTACTGTCAGAACATTTCCAAGAAGCTCTGTTTCTCTTTCCAAAGACTGGCAAACAAGTTGCCCCATTTTCAAGAGCGGTGAGCCACAGTAGCTCATCCCGAATTGAACACAACAGCAATCAGCCTTGCACATGGATTAGGAATCCAACTGATATCTTCTGTCCATTCTGCTACCTCACTTGCAATAATAATTGGTTTCTTAGTTTCTTCCTGACCAGAGGCTTGGAAACATAGTAATTACAGACCTCAACAAGGTCCATAAACTGCTCCAGAACAAAAGAATGTTCTAATTGATACAACACTCTCTTGTACAAGAAGACCTCTTCAGAAAAGCTGCTACACTTGGTAAATTTAGAAAGTAGGTCTGAAGGTCCGTGAAGTACTATCATCAAGGCACTGTCTTCCAGTCTCATAAAAATGTGTTCAGGTTTGGTTACATTATACACAGGCCACTGGAAAAACCAGATTTATCTTGATCTGCTCCTGTAAGCCCTCACAATTCCCACAGCCTTGGACACAAGCTGTTGAATGTTTTGCTGTGATAATGTGTGCAGTGAAGACTTCTAAGTTAAAGGAAAAATGCATCCCGGTACTATACCCTTGCATAGAGGAACATACTTTGCTGTTCTAACCAAGAGACAGTTCTATATTTGTCTTTTAAATAGCTCTAGTAATTCTGAATGTTTCACAATCATATTATTAAGCAAAGCCTCAACCACTACTAAGAGAACCCACACACAACTGACGAATTCAGCCACCTAACATAACAAGCTTACAGGGAAGGCAACTGAGTCACAGTGGCATCTGAGCTTCTCAGAAAGCCTACTATCCAGTCTACATCCTTGGCTCATCTATCTGAACTAAGAGGCACAGCAAATGGCTATATCAATGTTACCGCACCATATGATCTCTCTAATGACTAGTCCGTAGAAAATTTAATCCTTCTCAGTGTAACTAATATGGATGCTCTTTAATCCTCCATAGCAGAGGACTCTACTGAAGGTTTGAGGTTCAAATTCTCTTCTACATGAGGCACATTTGTTATCCTTGCACATAAAGTAATGAATTCTTGCTGTTTCATTTGCTTGTAAAAACGACAGGAAATAACAGGCCAAAATCCTTATCAAAATAATATTCTCAAATATAGTAATGTCAAATACAGTTCCCATCAATTAGGAAAATACAGACTTGAGATCTCCAGTGTAGCTTCAATTCTGGTACATTATGCATTTATTTTATCAGGCTATCTTTAATTACCTACTGACATCTCAGGTTTTTCCATCAATGTGTCATTCAGTTGGCTGGGTAAATGGTATTGGGGATAAATCATGTAGAGAATTAGGCTGTTGTTTGTAGTATCCCTATCTCATATTTATGCCATTGGTATTTAAATAAAATTGTTTTAAAGTAAGGTTTGGGACTACTTATTGTAATTTTATGCAAACTAGACAAAGTCCTTTTCACCCTGAAAAAAGTCCACAGGCAGTCCTTGATTGGACCGGATTTGACCTTCCCTATATACTGAAATTCAGAGAGACACACGACACCCAGTGGTTATTAGAAATAATGCAGCGACGCAGAAGCCAGGTACAATGTGAAGTTACTTAACACCTTTCTCAGGTTCACAAAATTTAAGATGCAACTAGAAAAACGAAGACACTGGACAAGTTCTGATCCACGTTAAAGAGTCAGTAGAGATGGCCTTAACAGAGTCAACACTTACGGCACCAAAAAACTCCCAGAGCAACCACCAACATCTGAAATACAAATCCAAATAATTTTTTATCTCCAGGTAAACATGGCATCTACTCTTCACTGGAGTAAACAGTAGCTCTTTCATGACAGCAGTGTAAATCCTTTAGATTTCTCCATCAGAAAATAACAATATAATGAGATTTCCTTGATGGCCTTGCACTGATTAAGTCAATTCATCCCTCTACAGCCTGTAGCTTTCCGCACACATTGAAGGCTACATTGAAGACAGAGAAGATGGCTGCACTGGGGAAGCTGGATTGCTGAAATGGTCTGATGCTACATAGATTAAAAAGCAATCCCTGGGACTGCTCTTTTGCATAGGTTCCCCAAATCTGCAGTTGGTCCAACAGTCTAGGAGTTTCAAAGGGGTTATTACACCCACCTTTGTTCCCTTCCAGCATAATATAGCACAGAAGAGCATAAAGAGCATCAAAGCTGCTTTATTCTTGATATGTCATGTCTGATAATCATCTGTTATTGTTACATCATTGTCATTCTGCCTTCCCTTAATTTGGAGACAGCTATGGTAAAGATAAAGTTGCAGATGAATACAAGAATCTGAAAGATGTGTGCTTTGAAAAGGAAACAAAAAAAAAAGAGTAATTGCTAAAATACCTTCATTAAAGAAAAATCTTGTTAACTGCTGGATGAAATTCTATGACCTGCGATAGACTTCAGGTCAAAGCAGGTCATCACACGATATCTCTTTCATGCTTTGATATTTATTAAATAGGATATTAATTATTAACAAAATCCACATGTGGAATGCCTTTTCAAACAGATTTGGAGGTTTAATATTATTTTAATGCCCAACAACACTGCTAACACAAATATAAAGAGAAACACATTTGAGATTTAGTGCCCCTCTGCTGAAAGGTGAAGCAAATACTTTATCCACATGAATTAATTCTTTGGTTAAGACCAATGAAAAAGGCATCATTTGAAGAATATTCTTCTATTAATGTATTGAAATTACAGAAATGAATAATGGAAGGAACAAAGATATATGTATGAAAATACACAAAAGATAGGCTTTGGTTCAATAAAATGAGATGAATAAAGCTATTTGCAAACTAACTATGCAATATAGTACCTCCTAAATTGTATTTTGTCTGTGATAGCAAAATAAATCAATGAGCATATGAAGAAAAAAGACTGAGTACATGGTGTTTTCAGACAAACATGTTACTTCTCCAATTCAGATAATGGATTATGGAAACACGTTCGTCTTCTGACCCGGCAATGCTTAACTTACGAAGTTTGCCAAGTGTTTCTTCCTACTGCCATGCCAGGACAAAAGATTCTTTGTTCATAAGTATTTATGAAGCCCATGCATCAACACCTTCATTAATTGTTCAATAACCACATACGACCTATTATTTAACCACCTCATTGGGTAAATACTAGCTTTTGTCCCTCTTAAGCCATGAAAAATGATTTCTGCATCCTTTCCTGTAAGAAGAGATTCAAAACTTTTTTTTTCTTTTTTAATAAGAGTGTTGAAACACCTAACTGAGTAAACATACAGTCATCCTTCCCACATATTCTTTTCACTCTTCTCCTGGTGTATTACCAGAATAAACAGGGAAGTGAACAAAAATCTAATGCTTACTTGCCAAAACGCTCACCTTTAGGATATACAAACAAACCACAGTCCAACATAGAAAAAAAGGAAAACATCCTGTTACCACTGATGGGAATCACCAAAAGCACACAGTAAATGACACCTTCTATCAGTGAAGAATCAAATGAAAGAAAAAGGGAGAGAAGGGACAATGACAGAAGTATTATTAAAACCACAAAAAAAAAAGAGCACATAACTCAGGTTATAGTGTGCAATATAAACCTAAACTTTAATTCAACTGAATTCAGTAAGAATCCAGGTGATAAGATTTAGTCTATTTAAAACAGAGATTTACCTTGACTATATAAGGAAACTCATCTATTAAACAGTACAGTACTTCAGTTCTCCTACCTGCTGCCCTTTGAATGAAGACCTGGTATCACGCGTTACAAATCTGTTCCACATCTGTTCTGAATCCCCTGAACTGGAAGACAGGCTGTCTATTCCAAATACAGATTACTTGCTCTCTGATGAGCTGTTTTCAGTGGTCACCCACATATCTGTATCTCCGTATCCTGAGAAATCTGGTCTCTGTGCAGATCAGTAAGGGTTGTTTCTGGGGTTAAGACAACCAGGACCATGCCTGAGCAAATATCGTGATGCAACAGCATTCTTAGCATGCTTTTCCTCAGAACCCAAACTTCCTGAATTGTAAGGGATCCAAATCCAGAGTCTAGCGATCACACATCTCATGGTAGTGTTTAGATGTAACTCAGAGCCAACTCTGTTATTTAAATACTGAAAAATATATCCTGGGAATATGTGTCACTAGTGTTCTCTCGCTGCACTTTGGATTAGGACTGGAATCCGTTCTGTGTCACATTTTCAAAATGACAGTGTCATTTCACACAATCAGAGACATTTTCGTTTTGCATTTAACAGGTCACTTATGAGACTACACTGAGATTAAAGGTCCTTCTCTTTTTCACTCAGGAATTTATTAGATCATGTTGATCTTTATAATTATCATGTTTCAGGTTCTTTAACAAGACTGTGATAACAATGAAAGTGTTTCTTTCATCCATTTCTATTCAGGGAATTCATTGTGTCTTTGCTCAGCCCTTCCACACAGCCTTTTCAGTTTTCTCTAATGAAATGGCTTTCATGTCCAAATGCAAAATATTCTGACAGACTTCAGAGTGATGGTAGTATTTATGCAGTTCTCAGAATAAGAATAGCTACCCTAATTGTATTCAATGAACAAGAGGATTCACTTCCTACTTATTTACCCTTGGTTTATATGCAGTTCACAGCAAGCAAATTAACATATTCCTTTCACTATCTTCTATTTTTCAACTACGTAGGAGAATAAGGGTATCGTATCCTTCACTTGTGACAGCTCCTCCTTTTGCCCTCTTTGAGACAAGTTTAAAGCATTTGGACCTCTGTGGTGCTGCTTTCCTCATTTTGTAAGTGGCTGTCTTAGATTTCTGTTTTTGCTGTCATCTCCCATTCTTGGAGTGAGAAAGGGTCTACATAAGTCAAAACTGCCGTGTAGAGACAAGCTACAGTGTTTTGCATTATATTTGGGATGTCCAGCAGCATCCCAGATTCCTGCCTCATACCGGCCTGTCCTGCTTCCCTCAGAAGTCCAGGTCAGGCAGTACAGCTCCAGGCCCTCACACAATTGCTTGCCGATGCGGCACAAGGCCAACAGGAGGTGCACACACCATTTTTCAGTGAAGATGCTCCATTCTGCCACGTCCTTGCCAGCTGCGCTGGGACACATCTCCAGAAGCTTTTTATAACCAACATGGTGGCGGGCTCTTCTCCCTGACAGACCCTGTGTGCATCCACGGCTGCCTGTTCCCACCTCACACCAATCCCCACTGCACTCTGTGGCAAGAACTCCTGTACTGAGCCTGTCCCTGCTGCCTGCCTCCCTCCCAGAGGCCCGCGCCCTCCCGCCTCAGCGCCCTCTCAGGCGCGCAGGCCGCGGGCGCCACGGCGCCATGTCGAGCCGCAGCCCCGCGCAGTGGACACAAGCGGCGCATGCGCGCCGCAACCACCCCCGCCCCCAGCCAGCGCAGAGCCCGGCGGGTCGGCGCAGGCAGCTTCGTTGTGCGCATGTGCGCCGGTGGGAGCCTGGAGGGCTACTATCCGCTTCCGGGGTGGGCTTGGCTAGGCCGTGAGGGAGGGTTGTGCTCCATGGTGGGGTGTTGCGCATGTGCGGCCTGGTGGGGTTACAGCTGTGGCGGCCCGCAAGCAGGTGAGGGGTGGTCTGGCTTGGCTCGGAGCGGAGAGGTGGCAGCTGTGGTGCCTCTTGGCCATCGCTGGGCCTGCTTCACCTCGTCCTGTGGTGGGGTGGCGGCTCGGGCCCGAGCGCCGGGTGTTTCGGCCCGTCTGCGCGGGGTCTCGCCTCACGCCGGGCCCGCTGCGAGGGCACCCCGCCTGGGCAAGCAGAGCTCCGGGGCTCCCCCCCCAGCCCTGGCCTGGCGTGCGGGCAAAGCGCTGGGAAGATGGTTGGGTAAGGGTAGGGTGGGCCCTAGCCCCTGCGGCTGGAGGGAGGGCCCTGGGTGTTGGGGTTGACGCCCGGTGCTTCCCGCCGGTGCGCCGCTGAGCACCTGCCCGCCGGGCGGGGCGGGGGGGGGACAGGAGGGATGCTACGCCCGCGTCTCGGGACAGTGGCACTTCTGGTTTGTTTATTTTCAGTTGCGGTTTTATTACTGTTGTGGGTTGGGTTTTTTTTCTGCAAGGGAAGAGAAGATGTACTATCCCTTTTCAGTTTTTCCTTTGATGCAAGGCAAGTGGATGGCATGTTCTTACTTTACTTCTTTCTAGCCCTCCTTCTGTTTCTAGTTCTGCTTTTTTGGAGACTAGTACCAATATGTATCACTTTCTGAAAAATGCATTTGTTTTGAAACAGATCAGGACTTAAACTTCATCTTCCATTCCAAGGGTAGCATCTAGGTTGCTGTTGTGTAGTTTTGTTTGCTCCATACCTGTTAGGAGGTTGGCAGGTGTGACTGAAGATGGAAAGTAAAACTGATGCAAACTACTACTGAAGAAATTCTCTTCTGGTGACCATTATTCTGTGTTTCTTGTAGTTATACAGATAGTCATCCAACCATCTCAGCACTCGTATCTAACATACAGAATTAATTATTGGAGGTGCCATGGCTTGAGATGTTGGAGCAGAATTCTAACTATCTGTCAGGAAGAAACTTGCCTTTTGGGACAGATTATTCTGGATTGTCTGCCACCATGTTATTTGAAGTAGTTTGTCTGGCTGACCATGATGTGGACTCCTGAGTTCCTGTTTTTGTAACTTAGATATACAGTTCTAAGAGACATAAATCCAAGGGGTTGCTTTATAAGAAATAATTTCAACAAACTATTAGATACAGTTTCTGCACTTCATCCTGTTGGTTTTCTGTTAGCCAAACTCTCAGCTACCTTCAAGAAAAGTGGAAACTTTACGCTCTCTTACTGGAGTCTACTTACCCTCTGGAAGCAGCTGATAGTTGTGACAAGTACTTAGTATGGGAGGCCATAATGTAACTATACAACTTTTCTGATTCTCATAGCTTTTAGTTTCAGCCTGCCTGTGTTCTCTCTCTGGGTGTGGGAAGAAGAGGGCATTTCTAAGGCCATGTCTCCCCTAGGAGTACATTGCAAATATAGTATGTGTTGTGCTCTTAGCAGTATGGGTTTCTTTAGCCCCCCAGGTGTGTTTTCTGATCATTTGCTTTCCTTCCTCTGATGACTGACTTCACTCCTGAGAGTGAAACAGACTGTATTAATAACATCACAGCTTTGCAGGTTCAGCTGTATTTGTTGTATGGGGTTTACCCAGCACAGGGATTCAGTCCCTGGGATAACTAAGTTTTTGCAATATAAATATGACCTGAGTAACTTTTACATCTTGGGGGGGGGGGGGGTGTGTGTGTTAAATAAAATTGTGGTTTATGAGTAGCCTTTAGCTTTTAGTTTGTTTTGATTTTCTTGAGGAGGAGAAACAGGTCTACTATGTTAGTTTTCTATCCACATTTCACTTTTTGGATAATTTGAAGTATTCCTGTTATGAAAGTCTCCACTTAGCTCACTGGCAGTGTAAAAAGAGATATGCAACTATTCAACTTCACCCAGAGGGCCACTGATTTAATTACAGATAACAACCTTACACTTTGTATCTGCTGTTTTGTCTTGGTTATCCAGGTTACTGAACTTTGCAGAATCAGGTATTCCATTTTTAGCAGATCAGGAAATCACATCGCTATTCCCTGAGTTTTGTGTGTACAGTAAGGAATTAGTACCTTGTCGGACAGAATTGATAACAGAATTAGAAATTATTTATGCATCATGCTCTCTGGATGAATCTACTGTGTACTTTACTCAGTAATTTTAAGTATGAAATGATTCTTCTTCAGGTAATTCAGTAAGGTTTTCTGACCTGTGCTCTCTGACTTGCTCAGTCACCGAAGGAAGGAGCTGAATGAGATGGGTACATTCTGCCTCTTCAACTGCAGCCATGTCTTCAGTACTTCTAAAAGGCCTTTGATTCATTGATAGCATTCACAGCAGTAGTAAAATATATATTATTTTAAAAAGTAAAATATCTGTACCATATTTCTGCCTCAAGTAATTCCTTCCTGTGCCTTAGATTTTTGGGATCTTTTAACCTGCCCTAAAAGACTCAACAGCCTGGTTGATACTGTTCTCTTACAGTTGATGCAGGGGACTGAAAGACTGGATCACCAAAACTTTCCTGAAACTTCAAAAATCAGCCTAAGGTGGATGGGAGATTTTCAGTCTAGAAGATTCTATGAAGTAACATGTCATTCGATCCAAAGAGTTGTTGTTTGCCTTTTCTACTCTGTAATGCATTATTAAACACCCATAGTTTAGAGAGGTTTTTAGAGAACAAACTGTGATTTTTTTGAACAAGCCTTTGCTTACTTAAGTGTGTGATAAACATGGCAAATGTGAAGCTGGGAGTTTAATAGAATTTTACGGATTGTTTAACAGATACAGCAAACCTTTGATAACCAGAGTTCTGTGAGGACAGACATGGCCTCCTTTGTTGCCTTTTACTGATGGATCTTAGATTCAGAGAACATCTCTTTTTGTTCTTAACTATTTTTGTAGTTCCTCAATGGAAAAGGTGTTAAAAACTGCCTGCAGCACTATGGAAGCATGGAGACAAACTAGTCATCTGTTGAGACCCTCAAGAAACTATTGGGCAAAGTGACGGACATGAAGAGCTTGAACCATCGCTTCAGCATGGCGGCAGCTGAATCTGACAAGGACTCTGGATATTCAGGTTTAGAAAACCACTGCATTACCTCTTTTTTTCTTTATCTTGCTCAGACTCTGATTTTATTGGTCATGTTTGACAAGTTTGACCCCTTACAGTTTTTCTCTCGTTACCTGTGAGGGCCTTTGTATGCAAGATGGGTAGCATCTGTAATCATCCTACCATTTGTGTCCAGTTCTGGACTCCCTGGGAGAAAAAAGACAGGGATCTCCTGGAGAGAGTCCAGAGGAGGCTACAGAGATGATTAAAGGCCTGGAGCATCTCCCCTATGAGAAAAGGCTGAGTGAGCTGGGACTGTTCAGCCTGGAGAAAAGAAGACTAAGGGGGGACCTAATTAATGTTTAGACATATCTTAAGTATGGGATGCAGGGGAATCAGCCAGCCCCTTTTCAGTGTCTGTGGGGACAGGACAAGGGGCAATGGTTGTAAGTTGGAGCACAAGAAGTTCCACACCAACATGCAGAAGAAGTTTTCCCCAGTGAGGGTGCCAGAGCCCTGGGACAGGCTGCCCAGGGGGGTGTGGAGTCTCCTTCTCTGGAGATATTCAAGAGTCGTCTGGACGCTGCCCTGTGCAATATAAGCTGGGGAGCTGCTTTGGCAGGGGGGTTGGACCCGATGGTCTCTTGAGGTCCCTTCCCACCCCTGTGATTCTGTGATCAAACTTTTTTGAGCTTTATGTAGCTGTAAACTTATGCTGTGAATTTGAATGGCATGGGAGTTTAAAATGTGCCTAATAAATAAATGAAGCATCTCAGACTTCAGAGTGCAGAAGTGGGGATGGCAAAGTTACTTTTTGTTTTTTCTGGTGATGAACTGTCAGATTATGCTGTCTAGTGTCTCTTATGATTTGACCAGATTGTCAGTAGAGCCTGATAAACCAGACAATAATTGTTACAGCATCAGTAAAATGTAGATGATGTGCCATTTTAATGCTCAATAAAACTCTTGAAGGATGGTCTTTAAAATAGTGCTTTCATGAGAAACACCTGCATTATGGGGTTTGTAGATAGAAGATTTCAAGACACAAAATCCCTGCAGCATACGTTATGGCTGTGGTGATGCTGGAGCCTGTACTTCTTTCCTGTACCACGTTTTAGAGCAGTCTTCATGATAGTGTATAGTCCTTTGCAGACTAAATACAAAAGAACAAAAAGTAATAGGTTTTTGGGAGACAGTATCTGCATGAGAACCAGCCTTTTATTAAAAGCTATCTGACAGCTGTCACAGCAAGTCTTAATTTTATTGGTATTTCAGAACTAAACTTATTGTTCTTTGTGGCTTGGTTGAAAAGAGGCAGAGTAGTAGAGCTGAAAGGAGGTAGCAAGTGTGCTGCATGTGAAACAACTAACAGCTAAATTCTACATCTGGCAGATGGAAGTTCAGAGTGCCTGAGTGCTATGGAACAGACTGACTCAGAGGATGCACTGAATGCATTGTGTTGGAACACAGAGGATGGACCTTGGCAATGCCCAGTGACCACAAGCAACTCCTTTCCTGCACTTTCTTCTATGGTTGTAATGAAAAATGTGCTAGTTAAGCAGGTAGGGAAGAAACAACACATTGAAAAATATTGCATGCTTTTAAACTGTTGTGTTTGGTTTTTTTAAAATATTTTGCCTTTCAGAAAGTTTTTAGAAAGCTGCTGCAGTTCAGAAAGTAACTGGTAACTTGAAGTTCTATTTTGACAGCTTGTTCTTTTGAGGGGCAGCTGGAATCACTAAAATGGAAAAGTGAAATGGAGAAGCTCTGCTACATCTGCTAAAGCTCTTTGTCTCAAAGAGATCCCTAAAAAATAGATCATTAACAATGTTATGTAATTAGGACCAAAGAGCAAACCAAAAAAATGTGACCGGATTTTCCTTTTTTGTTCAATAAAGACAGTAAAGTAGGATGAGAGGTTTTGCTTCCTTGTTCTTTGGTCCTAGGCCTGCTTTATGTGCAGTGGGAAACACTAATCCAGAATGTTACAAATGAGAAAGTTAAATCTGTATCTGAAGTTAGCTGTGGTATTTTAGCAGTCCTCTCTCTTAATTGCATGTGATGGCTCACACTGCAACAATTACATTCCCTGTTTATGCCTTTGACATTGTAACAGAATATAGGAAGGCCAAGTTCAAAGTCTTGTCATTGTATTAGACCCCTTGCTTGGTACTCACCCATGGTTTCTGAACAGAGCAGATGTTCTTCAGCAGTTTTTATTAGAGTATTTCTGAGAATACAGTGATGGGGGGGAAAGAATATAGATCCTGATTCTTTTTCTGCTGAATCTGTTATGACAACAAGCAAAATGTGTTAAATTCAAATACCGTGTATCAGTGGTAACACAGGTAGGGGTTGCTGTTAACATTTGGCAGATTATGCATCTGTGGGGGAGGTGGCTCTCATGTCTGAACATTGTGCTTTATCTTGACAAGAAAAAAGATTATTTTATAATCCTGTTCCTAGGTGTATGGCCAAAATACTGTCTAAACAAATGCTGAGGTTTTCATATAGAAGGGAGTAGGCAATCTTCACCAAAGGCTGATAGTCTTTGGCCCAGATCTTAAAAATGAAACACTGATTGCACTTGTAGCCTGTTAAACTCCAGGTTGTGATGTAAATAGTTAGAAGCAGCAGCAGCAGCTAATAAGTAGGTAATATATATAAATAACAGTAAACCCCAAACTGGTAGTGTTTGGTAAGAAAAAGTTGGAGGTAGATAAAATTACCAGACTCCGTTCTCTTGAGCAGTGCATCATGACATCGATCTCTAATTATGTATGGTTAAGAGCAGTAAGGTTAAATTGAAAAATATTTACAGCAATAAACAAAAGCATCAAGTCTAGGTCAGAATAACGATGATGTGTCTTTCTGCCTCTGTCCATTATGCCTGGTTACCTCAGGTGTCATGCCAGTCATATTTTTAAAACCGCCTTGTCAACCCAGCACTCAGTTGGGCTCACTGGACAAAATAAAAACCCAAATAAACATCCAGTTACTGCTGTTTATTTCTCCCTCTTTCAATTTCAATCAGCATCATCCTTCTGTTTTAGAACCACTCTGAGCCTGCGCAGTCATTGTTACCTGCAGTCCCAATTTCAGAGTGTAAACAACTAACAATAACGCTGCTAAGAAAAGAAATAAGGCAAGCATTAATCCTCGGACACAGTGCTGCTTGTGGCAAGGTTTCACTGAGTCTTGTGAAAGTCCTTAATGAGTAGGAAGGCTTTTTAGACAAATGACACTGATAACCTGCCAGATGTTAGATTAAAAGAAAACCCCAACAAACAAGGAAACTACTTTTCAGAATTAACAAATATTTCTTTCTCTACTAAAAATCAGATATTTGGATAGGAGAACAGGAGCAGAAGGCAATGTGAGCAGACAGGAAAGTAGATAATGCAGGCAAAACAAGAACAAGATAAACAGTTAGCAGAGTTCTTTTGACCTCAATAATTTTGGGGCTCTGCTGTGCTAGATATTGTACAATTATGCAGTAAATTGAGAACTTCTGACCCTCAAAACCTTGCTTGTAAGGCTGCATGTTCTGTCCTCTGTGTGCGTAGCCAGAGTAGGAGTGAGGAAGTATATAAATAACTTCTCCAATTACTGTTCTTTTGAATGTGTTTGTTCTTTCTTCTGTGGTAAGGTACTAATGTTTATTTTTAAAGGTAGTTGTTCTGTACCCTTATTCCATAAGCATCCTGCCCAATGAAAAAAAGATACTCTGTGTCAGAGTAGATAGATGAATCTCATCTCCAAGTCTCTGTCCTAATCAGTGGGATAATACCCACTTTTGAACAAGTTCAAGTCTGTTACTGGAGCCATGGACTTGAGCAAAGCATGTTAGCATTTGCCAGTTTAAGTCTTGTGAGACTGGGGGAAAGGAGATGGATTTCAGATGACTCAGTGTAGCACCAAAAATAGTAAAATGTATTTGCACTAGCTAAAGCCTGTGCCTTCAGCAGCCCTGCCAGTAGCATTCCAAGTCATAAGGAATTGGAAAAGTATCTGACAGTACATTATATCAGTATAATTGTGGTGTTGATGACTTAAATATATTAAGTGAGATTTTGCTTCTGAAAGAAACAGTATCTCTTACTAGACTATTTGATGTTCTTGAAGAAAATCAGGCATGCTTTTCAGCTAGGAGATCTCATGAAGATCAATACTAATATATTGGAGGAGGAAGACATAATGTCTTATAAAAGTTGATGTATTCCCCCTATATTAGAGAGTATGGTTAGTTGATGTATTCCCCCTATATTAGAGAGTATGGTTAGTGGGAGGGAGTAAAAACTTGGGCATTTTTCTTGAAATAAAATACTTTTTAGGGTTTATTAATGTACACTGTTTCACTGGACATATGGAGTTAAACTGCTGTATGCTTACAAGATTTTTTTCCTTGTATTG
The DNA here is from genome assembly GCA_020800305.1 of Porphyrio hochstetteri. Taxonomy (NCBI): domain Eukaryota; kingdom Metazoa; phylum Chordata; class Aves; order Gruiformes; family Rallidae; genus Porphyrio; species Porphyrio hochstetteri. The sequence continues at coordinate 8,404,411 of CM036908.1, read as the reverse complement.
GTTTATATTCCACATCTTTTTCTACTTCATGGTTTCAAATTTTTTGAAACTGTATTGTACATAAGATTGCAAGACTTACAGAACAGCTGTCTATTTTAAATAACCATTCCAAAAGCTTGCTATAAGAATAGAATTGACAAGATTGGAGTTGCTGCCTTTCAACAGAGTCTGAATTGTTCCTAAAATGTCTGTGCAGTCTTCATTTGACTCTTAAACTATTTCATAACCATAGTGCTTACAATTGTTTTTCAACTTTTCTGTACACTTGTTTAATCCTAAGTGTGGGTCAAACTTTTACATGAGTGTTGCACAACATAGGCATGCTCTGTAATCCTCATTTAGGAAGCCACCCATAAATTCAGATTGGATTGTGTTCACACATAACTCTGGTTCCATAGTGAAAGGATTATGGATTACAGCTTTGATTCTAGTGCTCTCTTCTGTTGTCAGAGAAAGAAAAGGATAAGTTGGATGGAAAACTGCATTAATTAGTGTATATTAAAAATGGAGAAATAGCATAGTCTGCCTATTTCATATAAATTTTTTGGATCCTTTCCTACAATGTTATTGTAAGACCTGTTTTTTTGTGCTTCTCAGGGGAGTTCATCACAGCTCCAGTCTTGGACTGTGCAGCCATCCTTTGAAGTGATTCCAGCTCAGCCACAGCTAGTATTTCTTCGTCCCTCAATCCCACCTGCCCTTAACCCTCATCCTGTTGGGAAAAAGAGAAATGACTCCACTAATTACCTGCCCATCCTGAATTCTTATCCCAAAATAGCACCACAGCCCTGCAAAAGAGATCACTCCTTTGATCTAGAAGAACATCAGGAAACCAGTTGCCACAAACGACTCTGCACAGAAGCACCCAAGATGGAGACTCCTCCTGTATCGAGGAGTTCAGGCTTACCTACTAGTCCATTTGCCCACTTACCAGTTAGCTTTAAGCCCCTTCAAGATTCTAACCAGCAAAGTTCTTCAACTCCAGTGACAAGTGGAAAAGTGTCTGCTCCCCCTGGTTTTCATCGTGTTTCCAGTGATAATCAGAAAATGTCAAGTTTGACTCCCCTTTTGCCTTTTGGAACTCTGCAGGCAACAAAGTGCACCCCTCATGAGGGTGAGAGTGCAGCACAGACTACGATGCAGTCTGCAGTGTGGAGCCCCCCATTGATACCAGAAGAGATTTGCACTACCCCTGAGCTGCTCTTGCAACAGCAAAGCAAGTGCAGACGCTTTCAGAACACGCTTGTTGTGCTGCGCAGGTCGGGGTTGCTGGAGATCACCTTAAAAACCAAGGAGCTCATTCATCAGAACCAGGTGACTCAGGCCGAGCTGGACCGGCTGAAGCACCAAACTCAGCTTTTCATAGAGGCAATAAAGAACAATGCTCCACAGTCGTGGGCAGAGCTAGAAGCATCTTTGACAGGATCTGATACAGCTGACAGCAACCTTGAAGATCCCACATACCCCAACATGTAGGTACACAGCTGTTGGTAAAGTTATTTCTGTGCCTCCTATTTCCTGTCTCAAGCTTTTACTTGAGCATTTTCTGAGTCCAAGACTTGTGAAGTGGCATGCCATTAACAGGTTGTCTTCAGAGCCAGTTGTGGAACTGGAATAGCACGGTGGGGTCTTGACAGAATGGGTACCTACTACTTCAGTGTGACCTTGAACTCCATGCTAACTCTATGCACTTCTTTGGACTTGAGAAGCTTGGATGCACTCTGCTGGCGTGTTCCCATGAAAAGACAGTCATTGGCAGTATTCTGCAAGCAAGCATCTTCCTATTCCCATGGTCAGATAGTCAGTTCTGAGAATGGTACAGCAGAACAGGCCCTGGTATTGGGCCATCATCAGGGGCAAGTATAGGTGAAGGGGGTTGGTCCAAGAAGAGGAAACTTACACTGGTGGGGTGGTATCTTTAGGCTATCACTGTCCTTTGCTGTTACAGACAGTCTTGCTTTGGGGTTTTAATGTATTTGAGATAGTGGAGATCTGCTTGTGCTAAAGCAGCATTCTATTTTCATTGCAGTCTTTGGTCAAAGCAATGAGTGTCTCAGGACCCAAGTGAAATGATGTGTTTTGATGAGTATACTTTTTTGATCTGTACAGTTGAGTGAGTGAAAATTGCACTTGCACTGGAAGTGTTTGTCCCAAAGCCATATTTATTAATGGCTAACAAGTGTACGTACAAGGCCAGTGACTGGATTTTTTTGGTAGCTAACAGATGAAATGTTACTATGAAAGACTGCAGTGACTTTTAACATACAAGTAAGATATTCATCAGGATTAACTTGGCAAGACTAGTTGCATATTATTTTATATGTATATCTTTAACTTAGAAGAGAGGTCTAGGCTTGGATAATCTCCCTAAAATTTTTATCTACCCGAGTTTGAACTTAAACCCTCCAAACACAGCCAAACAAAAACACACCCCAAAACAACCTCAAAACACTTTTCCTCCACATAAATTTGTATCATTCCTAGCCTGCTTGCCTTGAGATATAGCTAACACCACTGTGTGCATAAGATATTAGGCCTTACTAGTAGAGATCCATGGTAGTCATGTTCCAAAAGCTGTTCTACATACATGTTTTCCATTTCAGTTTATCTAGCCACTTAACTATGTCACTCCCTCCAATCTGAAGGGTTTTGGGTTTGTTTTTCAGAGGCAATCTCTGTAGAAAACTAAGAATGGCTTTGTCTAAGAATGTTCAGGAATCTGGGTTGTTTTATGGTATGTTCCTTTCCATGTGACGTTCTTTTAAAAATATTATGTGGTCTAGGTGACTGGGTATCTTGCTGCTTTGATCACTTCTATCAACTGTTTCAAACTCTTAAACAGAAGAAACTTGAAAATAAGGTTGATGTCTTGCTAATTTGTGACTAGGCCTTGCCATTTACTGACACCTCTGGGAATCTGTTGCAGAAGACTGTAGAGAATGCTTTTGTAGTCTTCCTCAAATATGTGCATTAGAGAGATTGCAAGGGGCTTCTCTCTTGCAAGGGGTGATGAAAAGAAATGCTGCACCTGCCTCATAAAGAGGAGAAATGTCATATTTGTACCAGCCACAGGCCTAGAGAGAAATTTCATGGTAGGACTTACATTAGTGGAGCAAACTATTAGCTATGCCTTTTGTGGTATCCTGCCCACCCACTGGACTAGTGCAGTATGTGGGAATTGATTAAAAGGAAGGTGTTCATAGGCTGTTCTGTCCTGTTTTGTTTTTCTTAATATACCTGCTATAATGAATCCTAGGATGTCTCATAACTCCCAGCACAGCAGTATCATAACTTGGCTGGCAAAGTCAGAAGGCAGCATAGTACAGTGTAATGATGCAGGACATGTCCAATCTACATCTTTTGGAGTCAGTTGTGATACCTGCACGGAGTGACATTCAGCAGGATAGATGAGATGGTACCTTAGGACATTTGTGAAAGAATCCCAGAAGATAAGCTTGTTTCTTCTGAGCTTCATCTGGGAGGGAGAGGAGGCAGGAGGAGGCAGTTCCATTGATCAGTTACCTGTAATAGACCTAGAGGCAAGGTATAAGAAAGTGCATAGGGTATCATTCTCTTCCTAAAGTTCTTACTCTGCCCATCTAATAGAGAGGGGATTTACAAATTCACTACATACAAACATATATATATATATATATGTGAAGTGATTGTCCTAGAAAATAAGATAATTGGCTTAAGCTACCTAGAGATGAAAGGAAGTCAGAAAAAAAGTCCAATTCTCTCTGCTAAAGACAAGAAAAAGTGAGTCCACCAGTGACCTCTTGTCCATCGTATTTCCACTCATCTGATAGAGTAAAAGGAAGGAAAAATTTGTCTTGCTGGGTAATATCCTCTGACTTGGATAGAAATCTCTCATAGACCACACAATACCATGTGGGTTGTTTTTTTTTCTTCTGACAGCACTGAGGGTGGGCTGAAGTGGGTGTGCTTCTAGCTGATGGCCCTTTCAGCTGGTGTAATTTGTATAAATGTATATTCAATAAATCTGTGATTGAAGTCCAGCAGCTGGTTAGAAATCTACTGGGCATCAGTCCAGACTTAAATAGTATTTGCTGAACTAGAAAAATCCACTCTGGAACGATTATATGTAAAACTGGGGTCCCTTAGGAACCATATCCCTAGATAGCAGCAAATCGTGACACAGCATGTGTATATTAAAAAAGAAAAAGGATGTTGAAGGCCCCTAGTTATAGCTATGTCATCAAGCACCATTCTGTTCAGTTTATCTTAGCTGCCTTTATTCCTGGAAGCCCTGATAAACCTTTAAACAATAAAGACTTTTCTTTCTTGGCTGCAATTTAATAAAATAGCTTAGCTTGGAACTGTGTTGAGAAAATGAGTTGACTGCATCAGGAGCAGAATAGGTCCTGATTCTGGGCAAGCTCTGGAAGTTGTTCAGTAGGTTTGAGCAGAAACATAAACCTCTCTGATTTGAAACCTGTAAGCAATGAACTTAGAGATTTTTTTTTATTTTTTTAACATTTTGAAGTGGCAAGACTTTGTATTAACAAGTTAGCTGAAGACAGCTGTCCCAGTCTCAAAAGTCAATACAATGGCCTACTGAGGCTTCAGTTGCTGCTGACAACTAGTAGGTGGGATAGCTTGATGGGTCAAACAGACTGCTGTCTTTCTATTAAGTTGTAATAAATGTTGGTATTTTTGATTACTTTTACTATGTATTTTTGAAATTCTACTGCTCTAGTTGGAATGTAAACATTTTCTGTACTTTTGAAGTCCATTGCCAGCTCCAAATACAGTAGCCTAAGAACTCTGGTAGGGAAAATGACCTTTTTGCTAAAACTTCACTGAAATAGACTGTGAAATATGAATGAAATAAAGTATATACTTGAAAAAATTGTGGGTTACTTTAGTGCCATTAAACTTCAAGGTCCTTTTTTCCAAAGCATGCTTTCCATACAGCTTCACAACAGCAGGTTGCCCATGTGTGAACGTGCAGATCCAAAAGTGATACTATGATGTATCTCCCTGGAGGGAGTCATATGAGATTTAACAGTATATGTGAATTAAAGGGTCACTCAGAGGAGCATGAGTAAAAGTGGGCTGTACACAATTCCAAAAATAGATTGTTGTGGGTGACCATTGCCATAGATCTGTCATGAGCAACCCAGAAGGGTTTTTACATCTCTGAGCTGTTACCTCTCTGTGATGACTACATCATGCTCACCGTCTGCGCAGGGTGAACAACTACACTGCCTCTGAATCCTGTCAGCTGGGCATGCAGAAGGGCTAAATGGTGAAGTAAGGATCTTGGCTATTGAAAGGATTACTTGAGTGAAAAATTTTACTCTCTCTTGGAAGAACATTCTCCAACTGAATCTGTATACCAGCTTTTCACAAATACAGAGTTTTAAAAATGTGCTCAGCTTTACGTGGTCTCTTTTTTCAAAGATGACTCTTGCAGTGAGAACTAGGCAGTCATGCTCAGAAAATCCTGCAGCCTTGTGGCCTAAGGTACAAGAGATTCTGATTAAAGTCCTTGGCTTCAGACAAGGTAATAAATTGCATCTCGTTACTTTACATCCAAAGAAGGAATGCCATCAATTGAAGTCATTTTATACCCTGAGGCTGAAAACTCAGTGTTTGGTAATTCTGTATTCATAAAAGGTATGGGTACAATTCAAACAGGAAATTTTCAAGTCTCTATGTCTCTTTTGGCTAGCTGCTGCTTCACATGCTGATGTCTGCAGGATGTCAGACCCGTTCATCTTTGTTTCACTGAGGCCAAAAAGGTGAATTGCTTCTGTCAGGTGCACTGCACTTGTCCTGCTTTCGTTTCTTGTGACACAAAAACCCTCTGAAAGGAGCAGTACCTCCTGCAGGCTTGGGCTGAGGGAACTCATGGAATACAAACTTTCACCTCCATTAGTCTGAACAGACAATGCTGTTACTGCTGTCATTCTTGTCGTTCCCAGGATGGAAACATGGGGAAATTTAAAGCTCTTGCTGTATCTAGATGGTGCTTCCTTTCAGGCTGCAGGGTAATGCAGCCATGTAGCCCCAACTGTATTGCATGGTCTAGAGTGTCCAAAATGCGTGAGACCTCTTCTCTTAAATCTGTACCTCCTTTGAGGTATGTCCAGAAGACAACTTCCACTGTAATCTGAAAGCAGAAGGACACATGGTGTGCTCAGTCTGCTTTTTTGTAGAGCGGAGTTTACAAGATTCCCTCAAATTCTTGTTTGAACTAACGCGTGTTTTTAGAGGAACATCCTGCTTTGATTTGAAAGCTCCTAGCGAGGAAGAATCCACCCAAATTGTTGAAAACGTAATTACTTACTGTTAAAAATGTGCCTTTCATATTGAGCCTGAATTTGTCATCTTTCAGTATCCAGCTGTCAGATCTTTTGCCTTTTGTCTGCTAAGTGCATGCTGTGACATCGCTGTTTTCACTGTAGGCATTTACAAACTGAACAAGTCGGTCTTCAGTTTTCTTTTTTAAAGTAACTGATTAAGCTCTCAGATCTTTCGAATCCTTTATTCATCTTTGACACTCTTCTTTGGATCCTTTTAAAATTATTTAAATACATTTTTAATTAGAACACTAACACTAAAAGCAAAGAAGGATTGCTGAAAGAGTTGTACAATATCAAACCTCCCAAACGCTACTCTGCCTCGATTTTATAGCAGCCTTGGCCATGGCATAAGATAGGAAGATGAAATCATTCTTGGACCTGTTGCTTTGGTGGGTTAGTGAACCCCTGTCCTTGAAGTATGTTTTCACACTCCTTTGAATGCAGTTTGCAGCTGGAAAGCAAAGCAGCCTGTTTTTAGTAAGCAACCAATTGCATTCATTAGTTACCTCTGCTTCCTTCCCTCAACATTTTTTCACCTTTAAAGGTAATTTTATATTGTCTTCCAATTATTAAAAAGAATATTAGATGTTACAGTTGAGAATTGATTTTATACCATTTTCAAAATAAGAACAGAAGGGAGTGTTTGTTAGAGTCTGTACAGAGGTCAGACCCCCTAGTTGTAAGTTGTAAGACATTTCACACCATCCAGTTTCTTTTGTGTAACTGTGGCTTTGGTCTGTGTCGTGTCACACTGTTAAATATTACAGCCATGTTGGCTTTGTCCTCAATGAACTTTTAATTCTAGTTCATCAAAATAAGGAGTCAATTTTTTTTACTATCTCTATTTTTTATATACTTCATTAATTTAATTTTTTCTTTGCTTTCTACCTCCTTGATTAATTAAAAAATAAGGGTTATTCCATTCTTCTTTCTCAGTTGCCCAGCCTGTGTACTTACCCACTGAAATGCTGATTAGTTCTTCCATCCCTTCAGTGCCCTGAAACCTCTCCTAGTGGTCTGAAATTCATTGGAATAGCATTGACTGTCCAGAGAGCTTCTCAGTTAGCTCCTGTTAAATTTTCAATCACAGCTTACTCAGACCTGCTGACGTTAAAATGTTTAATAATTATTGTTTAAAATGTCCTGAATTGCTTCTTGAAGTGGAAATCAAGCTGCTGTCATGATATGAGAGGAATGCATCTGGCTTTTTTTTTAATTGCTCACCAATTCTTTGTGAAATGCTTTTGCTGTTCTGTACTGCAGCAATATAATTTCCATCCTGAAATGGAGTGCTGCCAGCATAAAGATTTCTTCTACATCTCCTACATTTTATGAAGCGGAGGAAGTGGCCTTTCCAGGGCCAAAAGGGGAGTCTCATCAGCTTCTCCATTGTTTTCTTCTTGTTCTTACTGTGATTAAATTAATTGAGTTAGTTTAATGGAACTAGGATGCCTCTTACCATGCCCACTTAGGCAATCTCACCTTTTTCTCCATAACAGTGGTAAGGGGATTTTTTTAGGCCACTTATATTTACTAGGACTGAGAAATACAATAACAAACAGAAGACCAATCTTTATTTTTAATAGATAGAACTGCTTGAAAAATTTATGTGTTTTCAATGGAAAACTCCCATGTTTTTATTGAAAATGAAAACGTATTTTGGCTGGAAGCTTAGTGTTTTGCAGCATTAGTCATAGCACTCATTTTTCAGTGAATCTCAAGCACTATGGAAATAGTCTGGACTGTGGGGGTGGGGAAAGATGCTATTTCCCTCATCCTTTTCCCTTGGATTGTTTTGGGTTGCTTGTACAGGAAACAGGACCCCAACTTTGATGTGTGGTTTCATCTGAAGAATGAACATGCTGAAGAAGCAGAAGCCCACATAGCCAAAGCTGCTCAGTCATCTGTGATGGATAGGGAGAGTAATAGAGAGCTCCTGAGTAAGTGAGGATGAAACAGCATCTCCTGAGAAAATTGCCAGCTCAATGAGTACAAATAGGATTTTTTCACCACATCCCTAAAAATTCTAATTGGAAAAAATAAAAATCAAGGGTTTGGTTTGGTTTAAAACATGGCTGTGCCAGATAGGCCTTGTTCTGCCAGAGGCAGAGTTCAGTGTGACTATCCTGTGAGATGAGCAGTGTTCAGTGTGGAAAGTGTGAAATGCAAGGAGACACCAAGAAAGCTGTTTCACCCAGAGTGAATGACAACAATGCCTATTGTCTGGTACTCTTGCTAAGTATTGTCTCCCATGGAAATGATGATGCTGTACAACATGCACAAACACGCTTGGAAGTCAGAATAGGGTAGTGTTCAGCAAAGTGAAGTTGGCTCTCACTGTTCAACATCCTGTCTCTGACCATGCTTGCAGCATGCTTACATGATAATGCTTCCTGAGAACACTCTGGAAGTGGGTTGCTGACATCAGTTGTGTGAGAAATGGCCAGAAAGAATTCAGAAACATCTGTTTCCACACAAATTGTGCAAGGAAGGCAAGTCTGAGCTTGAAGATAATCATCTGAATACTGAAATGCCTCCAGATGTACAATGGAAGCTACAGCCAGCTCAAACTGGAACAGAGCAGAGCAGTGCACCAAGGGTCTACTGCTGTAGTGCTTGTGGTCTGCAGTGGCAGCGTTTGGGTGCAGGCTGCTGTAGTGAGGGAGTGCTATGCAGAGTGAGGCCTTGGTGCACAGATGCATGGATGGCCCTGACTAGTTTCTAGCAGTTCAAAATCAAGCTGGGCAGTTTGGATACGTGCCTCATGGCCAAAGCCAAAGGGTCTATTTGGAAAGCTGGGATGCAAAGATAAAATTTGCCTGCCTGTGAAAGTTGTTACCATGTTCATTTTTTCCTCAGCCAAAATTAAACCAGTGATGTTAGGCAAAGCAGAATGGTGCTCTGCCTCTGCCTGATCCTGGAGCTAGCAAAGTTACAGACAGCATCATTACGGTTTCTAAGGCTTGCTTTTTTCCAAATTCCACTGGTTCTCCAGCACCTAAACACCCACCAGCCTGAGGCACTGCAGACATCTGATGTAAAATGGGCTATCATTGAGCTTACTTGGGTGAGTGGAAGTAGATTAATTCCACTAAAATAAAAACCCCCTGAATTTCTGGGTGCAAGATTACTCCCCAATATCACTTTTCCTGTTACATGTCATGATAATGTCTTTTATCCACAAGAGAACACCTGAGAGGAATATTTGCATGCTTCATCTTGTTCTGGCAGTTGGTTCAGTCATAACCAAATGCTCAGTAGTCCTGCAAAGATTCACTATTACCTCTTAAAAAATAATGACAATAGTAGTAAGTCTGTGTCTCACATTAGTGTGGAGAAGGGAAGAAAACACCCCATAGTTCTCCACAGCTCAGCTTAACTTTGGGCATGGTTTTGTAACTTCTTTAATCACACCCGGTTCTGAAGCAAGATCAGTCCTGAGCACACCACTTAATGGGCTAATGTGTCCCCTTAAGGTCCCTTCAAAATATAAATGTGACTAAAAATAAGCCTCCTTCAGCCTGAAATTGTTTCTGTTTGGGATGAGAACAAATATAACAGCACTCAATTCTTCTTGGACTCTCCTCACACATTTCCATGGCACCCAAGCTCCAGGTCAGAACGGCTCTAACCTGAAATGAAATTGATATTGGCAATTGTGTTCACACTTAACATCCAACAAGTGCCATTAACACTGACATGTCTAACATGCTCTTGGACTTTTTTCTTTGTGTGTGTGAGTGTGTGTGATTCGCCCTGATCTCTTTCTTATTAACTCAAAAAGATCTTCATGTAGGTGTGATGTTTATGATGTGTAATATTGGCTCTCAATCTTGTTGCAGTGACTGCTATTGATGTTCAGTATTTCCTTGGCATGACAAAGTGTTTGTTTTAAATCATACACTGTTCTCAAGGCACTGTAATTTTCCATTCTGTTTCTACAGTCACATCAGGTAGAAAATAAAATAAGAGAATTTTGATGGAGGAATCGGTTGCCATATGGCTGATGCCTAAAATCTCAGCAATTTGAGGGGAAGAAAGTGGAAAAGGATGAAGTAAATTCCTCTAAATTAATGCCATAAGTAGGTGGCAACTCTTAGTAAAGGAGAAGGAGAACAAAGGCAAATGAAAAGAATACTGAACAGCAAGGCTACCACAGATTTTTCTCAGAGATGTGTGAAAATAGATTTTAAGGTAACAATCCACACACAGTGTCCTACACCTGTTTTCCAGGTTTCTTTTTAAAAATCAGAATGCTGTTATTTTAACCACAAAGATTTTTTTCCCATTTGATCTACATGTACCAGCTGAAACATGTCTTGATGATGGAGATGAACTTGCTGCTTCTATTGAGTGCTTGCTCTTCTCCCCTCCTTCTTCCTCTAGCCAAAAAGTATGGTGTAGGCTTAAGTTTGTGGCTTTAATTCTGCAAATCTCACCCAGCTCAACAGCTCTTGGCATCAGCATTGCTACTGCTGCATGAAATCGTTCAAACAATAACATATGGTTGGAAGTGAGATGGCCCCAGGCTCTGTTCCTTGTCTCACCTTGGAGAAGGCACTTTGATCTTCTTAGCTGTAAAATGAGAAAAGTAATACTTGTTCTCTATTATAAAGTGCTTTTAGCTTCTTGTATAAGAATTGCAATATTGGTATTTATTACAACTCATGGCTGTGGGCTGTCATGGTTCTGGTGCTGGATTTTATAAAGGCTGAGTATCTATGTGGTTATACTAATGTACACTTTGTTTCATGTTAATAAATTAAATTATATACTCACTGGGTTAATTTCCCCTAATGGAATTCCACAAGTGAGCATAGAGTCTGCTTCCTTATGGTTTGGAAAACTGAAAGGAAGGAATATAGAGGATTTAAACCTCTTCTTCTATGCTATCCATGGAAACTTTTATAAATATCTCAAGGTTGATAAGGCTAGGGAAATGGAGAGAGTGTTAGCTAGCTGAGTTGCAGACAGAAAAAAACCCTTTTGTGGTGTAAGCAGACATCTGTTTTGCCCCACTCATGGATTAACTTATGCCCACGCATGTCATTTTCCTCCCCAGCATGTAAAACCTGTTCATGTAACTGTAGTAATGCAACATGTGAAACTGGGGTCAAAAACCTGGAGGCTTATCAGATGTTACATTTTCATATATAAAAAGTTACAATGCTTGAAATGAGAAAAATACCCTTAATGTAGTCCTGGAAGACATTGAGTACTGCAGTCTAACCAACAGAGCTGAGAAACAGATGAGTAAAATGAAGGGTGTGAGTAGTGCAGCTGTTGTTATGGGACTGTGTCTGTGCTTGCAGCTAAGAATATGCTTGAAGCTAAGAATTTGCTCAAATCTTTTTTTTTCTTGGAGAGAGCGACAGTGCTCTGCAACTGGTGGGACTGAGTATTTGCATTGAGTCTTCATCCATGGAGCTCCTGTCCTGCTTGCTTGTGTATCTGCATCGTTTGTGCAATTTTGTTGAAGAGACACTGGGATTTGTCAAAGGCCCAGATGAAAAAGATCAGGACATAAGAGCTATGACTTTGGAGACAGCATAAAGGTTTATAATTCTCTCAGATGGCTTGTAATAAAAACAGCATGGCCAGTAGGTCTGGGGAGGTGATTGTGCCCCTGTACTCAGCATTGGTGAGGCCACACCTCGAGTGCTGTGTCCAGTTCTGGGCTCCTCACCATAAGAAGGACATGGAGGTCCTGGAGCGAGTCCAGAGAAGGGCAACCAGGCTGGGGAAGGGGCTGGAGGGCAAATCCTATGAGGAGCGGCTGAGGGAGCTGGGGCTGTTTAGCCTAGAGAAGAGGAGGCTGAGGGGAGACCTTATCACCACCTACAACTACCTGAAGGGAGGTTATAGAGAGGTGGGTGATGGTCTCTTCAGCCAGGTGACAGGAGATAGGACAAGGGGTAATGGCAAGAAGCTGCCCCAGGGCAGGGTTAGATTGGACATTAGAAAAAAAATTGTTACTGAAAGAGTTGTGGGGGCCTGGAACAGGCTGCCCAGGGAGGGGCTGAGTCACCTTCCCTGGATGTGTTCAGAAAAAGGGTAGATGAGGTACTTAGGGATATGGTTTAGTTTAGGATGAGAATGGTTGGACTTGATGATCTTCAAAGGTCTTTTCCAACCTTGTGATTCTGTGATTCTGTAATCTGTAGTATTGCATTGATGAGTGGAATTTTTGTATGCCTTGAAGAAACTTTAAGGGCACCGTCTTGCTATTTGTGCACCTACATAACCCAAGTGATTGAGCATTCCTCCCCAAATTCACATTTGTTAAAAGACTTGGAATTTGGCTGGTTAACTGCAAAAGGATTACTTTCTCTGATACAGCGCTGGAGACTTCTCACCACCAGAGTAATGCTTCTAATGCCTCAGGGACTTCCTATGGGGAGTGAACATCCACAGAGCCTCTTAACACTTTGACTTAAATGTAAATCTTAATCTTAGGTTTTTGCTGGAAATCTAAATTATGTATTCGTTACATTTCTACTGGGGTTTCAGTAAGTAAATCTGGTCAAACAAGAATAAAAGGTCATTCTGGTAGATTCATAAATAATAATAGCTGAGCTAATGAAATGTGTCTACTTTCTCTTCTTTGGCATTTCCCAGATACTGTAAAGGTCTCCCAATTCTTCCACAAAATCTTTTCTGTCTGACCTGCTATGTTTTATTAAAAATGTTTCCCTGTATTTGATTTGGAAGGAGAGGGAGATGGAGCAAGACTGAAGAAGAAAAAGAAAGGATCTCTTAAAATTATGTCAGAATTCAAAAGTGATCTTAACTCCATTGTGACATCTCAGTTTGCATGTATTTGTAGCTGCTCTATTATGGTCATGACATTTCCAGAAGTTCTTAATTGGCAATGTTGGTCCAAACCACCTGAGAGCTGTGTTATGGGAAGGTGACATACCTGACTTGTGCTTTTTCCACACATACCACCTCTATGTGATTACTATTCCCACAACTATTTTTATTTCACATTGCTTCTATTGAATAAAGCACTGGTGCTAATAAGCCTTTTGAACCCAGCTGAGATGGCAAGAAGTGCAGTGTAGAATAGAAAAGGGTCATCATAACACAAACAAATCCCAGGTCAGTATGACCAGGATCTAGCTCCTCTTGGCTTAAGCTTGAGCAACTGTCTAGGTAAAAAGTGGAAGCTTCTCCTGTTCACCATGCTTTACCCTGCTCAGTTCTATAGCTCCCCACATTTCAAGATGTCAGCTTCTCCAGCCCAAGCTCATTCTAAAGGCTGAGAATGGGAGAACTGCTGTTTGGATCTGTTTCCTGAAATGTTAATGTCTATTTTCCTTCTCTTAAATTGGACTCTCTTTCTAGCTGGTGCTTGTTTATCTAACAGGAATGATTTCTCCCACCCTCAAAAATACATGGATGGTTGCCACATTTTCCCCACAGCTACTTTGGCTGTAGTTATGCAAGCCACACAAATATAACCACTTTTTTTTCCCTCTTACAAATCCATTACTCAGCTTCTTAAAAATTTATGGCTTTTCTGTGAACTCTGTCTGGTTTAACTAATGAAGGCAAAGCTGAATATAATATTCTGTGTCTTTATTGCATCAGAACACCATGGAAAAAGTTTATTGGTTCTTTCTTTTTCTTCATATGCAGACTGAAATGATAATGATGCTGTCTTATTCCTCAGCCTCGTATCGAGTTTGTCCATCACACTATAATTTGAGGGCTGGGTCGGCAAGTTCTTCACATATTTCACACTTTCCTCCTCTTTTCCCGTCAACTTAATACATATCCTAATGAGCCTCCACTGGAATTCATCCTTTTCCCAGAAGATGCCAATAGCTGACTGATGCTGGACAAATTTTGGCTGAATTAGTTCCTGAGGAGCAGTCAGCACACAAAGCCAAAAAAGAGATTGTCAAGGGGAGAGATGTGGTGTTTGCATCTAGCCTGACTACAGGATTTCTTCCACCTCAAACTTGGGTCTGATTGAAAGCTTCTGTGTGACATGAAAGATCCTTGCCTGGGCTAAGGGGTTTTTAGTGAGCTGTTGACAGCGTGGATAGCAACATTTCATTCTGAGCTGATGGCATCCCTTGCTGCAGGACATGGCTCTGCCTAGGCTGACTGTGCCTGCCAGCCACATTGATTGTATAGACCCATTTCTGAAACTCCTGATTTCCCTGAAGGGATGGGGTGGTTTGAGGTGGTGGTGGGCTGAACTCATACACCTGCAAAACACTCCAGTTCTGGGAGCCAGAAACTGGCCCTTACAGTTTGATTTGAAATTTCAGTTTTCTTCCTGGCATGAAAAATATTGGGGGGGGGATGGGGATGGGGATGGGGGGGTGGGGTGGGGTTTTTTATTGAGCTTTGTTTCCAGAGACTTTTAAAGAGATTTTAGATCTCCATGAACTGTATCACTGATAGCTTAGCAGAACTTTGTTGCCACCTTTTGCTTTCTGCAGTCAGTTTCTTTATTTCCTTGTGCTTTCTTTCGTGGTTTCATATTCAGAAATTGGCTTATTTCCTTGGCTGGTTGGTGACAATGGAAGTATAAAGGATGACAGATGCAGCACTGATAAAGTTGCAGTCTAGTACATGGTAGTTTAGAGACATGGATAGATGGGTCCAAAACGCTTATACCCTACTCTGTGGCTTGAAGGAATAAGGTAAAGTTCTTTGCCTTGACAATTACAGTTCCAAAACCTCAATCAAGTTTTGTTTAGTGTGATAAAGTGCTGGATTGATCAAGGTTTTCTTAGACAAAATCATCTCACTGACTGTTATGGGTGTCCTCTGGAGAGGAAAGTCATAGTATCAATACATGCTACTGGGAGGACCAGTGTTGTATCAACCACTTTTATTAATTTAGCCCTGGATGTTTTGGGAGAACATCTAGTGACAACCTTGAATATCAAACTAAGTGGAAATTAATTAAAAAATGGATTTGTGAAAGTTGTCAATAGGGGAACAGGTTCTCCAAGCCCTCCATTGCTCAAAACATTGATCTTAGCATGGAGCTTTTTTCTGTCACTGACCATAAAGCTAATCTGTGGTCCCAAGCAGTTCTGTTATCATTCCTTGATAACAGCCTCTGTGTCAAGGCTGGATTCAGCAGTTGCTTGTTAACTCCTAGTCATGTGGGTCCACCATGTTAACCACCCTGCCCAGTGAGTATGTAAGATTCTTGAGTACAGTGGGAAACCAATCTATCATGTTTTCAGCAGTCTGATGATGCATAAGTTCATGTCTTCATCTCTTCTCATCCAACAGATGCAGCTAGAAGACTGAGCTGACATCTAATGGAAATTTTCCAGTCAGGCATGATAATAGGTGGAATCTGGGAACGATTGGTGGTAAAGATAGACTGAGCAAAGCAGCTGAAATACGTGCCAGAGGCCGTATGCTCCCCATAACTGGTGGGTATATTGTAATCACAGGGAACCCAAGTTAACTATTCAAGATCAAGGTAGATTAAGAGAGCCAATGGGATCCTGGGGTACATTAGGAGGAGTGTGGCCAGCAGGTCAAAGGAGGGGATCCTCCCCCTCTACTCTGCCCTGGTCAGGCCCCACCTGGAGTATTGTGTCCAGTGCTGGGCTCCCTGGGATAAAAAAGACAGGGATCTCCTGGAGAGAGTCCAGAGGAGGCTACAGAGATGATAAAGGGCCTGGAGCATCTCCCCATGAGGAAAGGCTGAGTGAGCTGGGACTGTTCAGCCTGGAGAGAAGAAGACTAAGGGGGGACCTAATTAATGTTTATAAATATCTTAAGTATGGGATGCAGGGGGAAATGGCCAGCCCCTTTTCAGTGTCTGTGGGGACAGGACAAGGGGCAATGGCTGTAAATTGGAGCACAGGAAGTTCCACACCAACATGGGGAAGAACTTTTCCCCAGTGAGGGTGCCAGAGCCCTGGGACAGGCTGCCCAGGGGGTGTGGAGTCTCCATCTCTGGAGATATTCCAGACCTGTCTGGACGCCGACCTGTGCAATATGAGCTGGGGAGCTGCTTTGGCAGGGGGGTTGGACCCAATGATCTCTTGAGGTCCCTTCTAACCCCTCTGATTCTATGATTCTATGATTAACAGCTGCGTTTAAAAGTCAGTATTGGACAAATGAAACCTTCCTATCCCTGATGATCCCAAGGTGAGCCTTCTCTTTCACATGGAGAGCTTGCTGTTGCCATCCACTGCTTTGCTGCTTTTGAGGTAAACTGATCAACATGCTCCACTTATTTTTAATTGATAGCAGTTCTGGAACTACTATTAAGGTGTCTGCCAATTTATTAAATGAGGCACTGTGCAAACACTGCATGCCACTTGTACTTGGGAACTTGTGTATTTTATTTGTGAATGTATGGAGAGACTAGAAGAGGCTGGCTCCAGAAACCTTAAGGGACATGGGACTGGCCTGCCTGAGCTGTGACATCACTTGCCACTTAGATTCAGTAGGACAACCAATACTAAAACATCTTTGGTGTAATGAAGACAAGGCTGCTGGCTGGACAGCTACATAAGAGGACTGAAGCACTAATTGGTCCCTATTTGCTAACTTTTGCTGTCATCTCCAAGGACTCATTATTCCCCTGGCTTTCTGGAAAAGGGTTGGAAAAGCAGAGAACCCACATGTGGACATGTAGTTATTATGTTCTTTAATAACTGTTAATTTGCTGTTCATTACTATAAGTTGTCTGACATTGTGTTTCCATTCATTTAAATATCTAGCAGGGCAGAGACACTCCACATATGCTTTTAATTTTCTTCTCCCTTTATTTATTTATATTGAGCAAGTAGGTCATTGCTTTACTCCAGACATGATAGTTCTGGCTAGTCTTTAAATAACTCAAAGAGAACTATATAGACTCTGCTCTTGCTACTTACAGCTTCTACCCATGCACCTCCTCCTTTGTAACACCATTTGCTGCTCTAGAGAGAAAACCCCTTTTGGCTTTGCTGAGGCTTTGAGAGTCTTTGCACAGGCAGTGATTAGCAACGAGTTTTCTCAGTCTGAGCTTTCTTTGTGTCCATTCAATCAACAATCAATGAAGGTGACCGGAATTCTGTTGTGATACCTCCTACCGCCTGATGGCTCTCAGTGCATCGTCCCTACCAATGTCAAATCACTTCTGCTCTCACTGGGGCCACTTTCCCTGATTGCTCTCTTCTGACTGCTTTAAAGATAGATGCCCTAAGCTCTGACCTCAGCTTTTCTTTCTCTCTGTCCAAGACTGCCTGTCCTCCAGCTGTCACCTTACGGTTAATGAGTCTCCTCATTCAGTTATTCTGTCTCCTTGCGAGTATTTTTAGACTGTGATCGTCTCCCTTGAGTTAGCTATTTCTTCAACAAGATAAATGCTATTTCACGTCTTGTTTTCTCATGTGTTCCCTATGCCTTATTACTTGAAACTCATCATGTTTTAACTCTGTATCCTCTGAGGATATGTAATGAAGACCTTTCTCAGGCAGGCCTTGAGGGCAGCCCAACAGTGTAGTATGAAGAGCACAAACATCTACTTCTCATTTTGTATGAGATTCTTACTCTACATAAGAACACACTTCTGGTTTACTTCACAGTTGCATCCTCTCTTTTTCTCTGTGCTGTCACTTCTAAGACCTTAGAGGTGGCACCATTTTTTCCAGGTAGCTGCACTTAAAATAGACAAGCACTAAGCAAATCTCTGTGGTTTCTCTGCAAGGTTTTAAGCAACAGGGATCTTTTATTTCAACCACTAGCATTATCAGGGAAGAAATTATGATCATCTGATTTTCCAAAGCCAAAGAACACTTAAGTGTTTTATTTTTAAAACCTTATACGTATTTAGACATTGTCACAAGAAGTCATGTTCCAAAATATATTTGCTAGTGCAGCTGCTATTTAATAAAATCAAATAATAGGTAATGTCTCTCTAAGCATGGAAAATCAGAAGCTTTTATTATTTATCCTTATAAAACTTCAGAGCCATTGAACTGATTTAGAATTTGTGGCATTGCCATTGAGCTCAGCCTTCATTTACTAAATTATAGCTAAGAGCAAAGGTTCTGTTCACAGTTGTTGAGCCCTGTTACATCTTCTTGCCAAGGATTTCTATCAGGGAATGCACAGGTATGACAAGGAAGTGATGTCAGCACGGCTGGATAATTAAAGGGCTTCTCTTCTCTCAACTGTTCCTGCAGAACCACTGCACTACTCTGCCCCAGACAGGGCAGTCCACACACTTGGGAATGAGCAGAAAAATAAGCCAATATGCTGGGTCAGTCTAATGCTACATTTTTCTAGCACTTTTCATCCCAGAGGTTGATAACTGCAGAGGCTGCAGCTATCTGAAAGTCCCACCAGCACTGCTGAAACCCAGCAGTGTGCTGCAAAGGAAATGGTGGGGCAGCGATTTACAGCCAGGGACACGGGCGCCTGGCAGAAAGAGTAATTGTGTGGAGTGGTGCTGCAGTTACTCAAACTGGCATCTCACTGTGCTTTTTCACACAGTGAGGGTGCCAGAGCCCTGGGACAGGCTGCCCAGGGGGTGTGGAGTCTCCATCTCTGGAGATATTCAAGACCCGTCTGGACGCCGACCTGTGCAATATGAGCTGGGGAGCTGCTTTGGCAGGGGGGTTGGAGCCAATGAGCTCTCGAGGTCCCTTCCAACCCCTACGATTCTGTGATTCTGTGATTCAGCAAGGACTGAGACTTGGCGGCGAGGACAGACAACTGTGACCCCGACGCAGGGGCTGGGCTTTCAACCACCCTGGTGTGAAGCGGCAACATGCTTCAGGGACACCTAATCCTGTTGTGCTGCCTGGGGGCTGTCCTGGCAGAGAGGCCCACCGAAACTCTGAGCTGGTTGTGCCCTTCTCAGCAAATAGCCCTCAAGAGCTTGCAGCCTGATGCAGTGTGGCAGCAGGCACTGAGTGCCACAAGCTGCCCAAGACTGCAGTGTCAGTCAGACACCGAAAGCAGAGGGCGAGGGTGTCAAGCCACGATTTGTGCTGACGTGAGGAAGTTGCTGGCTGAAATGTTGGGAGCCTGTTGCCTTTAGAAATACACAGAAATAATAAGAAGTTGGATCAACCACTCTGTGGAATAAGAACACTCCTGGGACTCCTTCCAAGGTGAGGTGCATGGCACGAGGCACAGGCTCCAGTTCCAGTGCCAAGGTGACTGTCTGCTCACCTTGATGCCATCGTGCGAGTAAGGAGTAATTTACGTCAGGATGCTGTTTGTGGGCAATGATAATAGCTTCATTGTCCTTTAGCTTTCAGCTGAGGTTGATAGTATAATTCATAAATAGAAATTCGAATGGGTCTGCAAGTGTGTTATGAGAGGCATTTTTAGATTGGCCATCACACTAATGTAGGGAGGGTGAAAGGACATGTCCAAAAGCATATGATGAATTACTGGCAAAGCCAATAAAGAAATCCTAACATATTCACCTGTATGCTGTACCATACGTACAGGGGCAGCTAATGAACTGTCAAAAAGCACAATACAGCTCATGTACAAAACCAGGACACTTTTTATTGTTCACTCTTAGTGAAAATACAGTGTATATTACACATGGGAACAGCAGTGCATTCATGCGAACACACACAGTGTGGAAGGATGTATATCCTCCATGGTTTAATTATCCAGCTAAGGGTTTGTCCAGTATATTTTCATGGTTACTCTGCTCATCACAATAGCCTTTGTTATTGATCCAAATGTGTATACAAGGGTGAAGCAGAGAAGGACGCTTACAAAGCCTGTAAGGATGAATGGAGTGCCTGTGTTGTGGCTCGTAAGAAACACAAGGATGAAAAGCAGGTGCATTCTCCTACCTGGGATGCACCAAGAACATTTCTGAGGAAGAAATGACATTTTTCACGGCCTGTCAGCACACTCCTCAGCCTGTTAAAGAGAAGCAGTGGATTCCTATCCAGCCCACATAAGCTGATGCAGTTTGCCAAAATGGAGGCTTCTTGTTGCAGCTGCTGGGGAATACAGCACTATGATCCCAGTAGAGATGTCTTAGTATCCTTTCTTAAGGCACCTATTAGCATAGGATCTCAGCACTGATCTCATGGGCTGTTGCTGCAGCTAGAAAACAACTGACACATTAGGCTGATTAATCCCTGTAGTAATTCCATTAACCTCCTTAATGGAGTTATAGCATGGATGAATTTACCCCTCTGCAGTTATGTGAGAGGGAGATGCCCTGGAGACCCTATAACTACGGTGTGGCAGGGATGTCCGAGGTAAAAATTTGTTTGTTCATTTGTTTTAGTGCAAAGTGAAGCATCCTGACCGTCTGGATAAACCTCCCTGTTGTCTGGGATCTTTGACTCTTCACAGCAATAGCAGTGCAGGTGCTCCCCATGAGAGGGTGATGCATCAGGGCTCAGAGACAGCACCAGAGCTCTTGGCTCCCTCCTGACAGCTCACTGTGTGTCCTGTCCACACCTCCCTCTCTCTCACCGGCACACACAGCCTGCCTCATCACACAGCTTCCCAAACACAGCCTTTCCATCCACCCCTGCGCTCTCCTCTCCTTGTACCTCCATCTGACCATGACTTACATGTTTGCTGCTCCCTGTTAGAAGGGCAGCTTTGCCTGGACTGTGCCACTGGGCAAAGGACTCCTAAAAATGAATAGCAGAGCTACAGTCCCGACATACCATTGCATAGGGAGCAGATCAAGAACAGAAATGAGAAATTCTGAATTTCTCTTGGTTTTCTTCCTGATATTCTAGCCCATGGAGAGGTTTACCTGCTGCATTAGCCACGTGCATAGCCTGCTCCTAGGACAGCTTGATTGCATTGCAGTTCTGTCATTAAAGGCTTTTCAGTACTGTGAAGTTACCTCAAGTATATAAGAGCCAAAAAGGCACCCTGCAAAACCTTCCCAAGGAACAGGCACCATCTTTTTGCAGTCTACCACAACAGCCTAGGCTCTCTGAAAGCTCCTGCTGTGGTTCATTAGGGACTATATATGGTGGCTAGTGGAGCTGGGGGCTGGAGGAGTCAGGCAGGAAGCCACGGGAGGGTCTGACATTTTTTCTGCTAGCTCAAAGACTGTTGCCATGTATGCAGGTGCAGTGATGTGACTACTAAGCTGCAGTATCTCTTCATCTACATGGTTTGTGATCTCCTTATTAATATGCTAAATTTATTCTGTTTGATAGCCAGTCCTTTCCTCCCCCAGAGGCTGCAATCCCAAGAGATGGAGTAGCCCAGCTCTTCAGTGATCCAGGAGACAGTGGGAGAGAACAGGGAGGTGGTGGGTGCAGGGGATGCACAAACATGCCCAGGGATTTTATTTCTCTTTCTGCCTTCGGTAGTCGCTTCCCACATTCAGAACAGGGATGAGCAGTCCTAGCAGCCACCTCTTGCCAAAGACCTCTCTCAGGTTCTCCCTCCAAGGTCGGGCTCTTACCACCATCCCTTTCCGCACCTGGTAGCGCGTCTGCCCACGCAGGATCAGCAGCATCTGGTGGCAGCAGAAGCCAGCGCAGGCCAGTCCAATCCCAAGCCAGAGGTAGAGCATGAGGATGACAAACATCTCAGAGCTAAGGAGAGCTCCTGCAGAACAAGAGTCAGGAGGGTGGGGGGAGCAATAGAAGAAAGCTTTTAGGCACATCTCACAAGCCAGGGTAACCCTCAGCCCCAAGAACTGATGAGCCACCTATATTCTCTGGCCACAGGTGGGGAGTTAGGAGCAAAGACAGGTATAAATAACTGTATAAACTGTTCCCTTTGTAGCATCTGATGCATTGGACCCTGCTGGGGCAATCCTAAAATGGTAACTGTCTCCATACCTTTGCTGCTAGCATGAGCATCTAGATTACAGGGGGCAAATTCAACCAGAGGGGAAACATGTCAGCAAGAGATCAGCACTATTTTGAAGAATGGTTGGTTTATTTAAGGATCTGCCTGCTCATCACAGTGAATCTAAGATTTCTAGGTTCCCTCTGAAAGCCCTGTAGGTCCTACAGCATATAGATACTTCCAGAAGTCTTACTGTGTGCATTATTACTAGGCAGAAAGATTTGGGATTTCTCTCCCTCTCTTTCCCTCTCAAATGACTATATATATCTGTATAAATATGTTAAAGAAGAAAACTAAAGCAGTAATGACTTCCCTACCACGGGGCAAAGGCAGTTTTAATTTGAATGCAAGCAACAGAAACAGAAAACTTGCCAACATACAATCCAAATTCCTTTTTTTTAAGCTGCTGCTAGAATACTCAAAATACTTTGTAGGTCGAAGCTCCTAATTCAGCAGGTTTTGTAGTATATATTTATGCTGAACATATTTAAACAAAAATATTCTGTGGGCCCTTTCCTCTACAACAAGTTGTGGACTCCTTCTGGAAAACATTAGTATAATAGCAGGTATCACTGAGTGACCTCTCAGTGCGTAGGCAGATCTAAAGCCATTAAAATAATATTCTCTGTGTGTGCATCTCAATGTGTACACACACACTTTGCCTGTATGGATACATTATTAAACACCCGTGTTTACACACAGGCACACAAAGACAATTCAATGTGTGTGGATCCTGGGATAAATAGCTGACATCCTCTCACTGGTTCCTGCCAGGTTTAGAAACGAAGCTGCTCTCATGCTCCTGTCCCTCTGGAAGACCAGAGGGCAGAGTGACTCAGGCTGGTGAAAGCTCCGGGTGCTCTAAGGCCCTACAGGAGCAGTTCTGCATGGACAGCAGAGGTGTGCTGCCTGAAACAGGTAGGTGGCTGCTTCAGGATTTGAGTTCAGTACGGGGGTGTCTGGATAAGCATCTCTTGCTTCTCTCACACAGAAGGACGGATTAGGTGGTGTCATCTGGTTTTGCAATCTGTGACTCCCGGCTTCTCCACCCGGCAGTGCTGTAAGTGAGAGATTGGGGCTGAGCCCTGACAATCAAGTCGAGCTCTGGGCTCAGCCAGCAGGCCCCTCTGAGGATGATTTGTCAGGACACTGACTACAGCCTCGAGCTTTGTCCTCACTAGAGAAAGGCACAGGAGTCACTCAGTTTTCTTCCAAAATGCAATGTCATCTTTCCCTCCTCATTCGATCCCATTCAGCTCAGTGGGCTTTGTATGCAGTACAGCAAGGGAAGAACAAGCCCATTAGGATGACAAATCCTCATACCAATTCTGTTGCAATAACTTAACCTATCAGGTAGGAAGCCCAGAGACAAATATGGCCTTCTCTGCCCTTCTTTTACAAGACCAGAGTGTGACAGACATTTGTTCTTTCCTGCTGCTGATATTCAGATGGGATATGGAGAAAACCAGCTATTTTCTTCAGAGCCTTTGCAAGGCGGCTCTAAGCTGAATTTCTGTGAGCTTCTGAAATTCAACAT
This sequence comes from Porphyrio hochstetteri, assembly GCA_020800305.1. Lineage (NCBI taxonomy): Eukaryota > Metazoa > Chordata > Aves > Gruiformes > Rallidae > Porphyrio > Porphyrio hochstetteri. Next base: position 8,380,753 of record CM036908.1, on the reverse strand, counting down.
AAAGAAAGTAATTACCCTTGTTTCCCCTTGCAAATATTAAGCATCTCTGAGCTGTGCTTTCTGGATACAGGATTTTTTTTAACCTTTTCTCCAGGTTACCTACATAAAGCATTTTCTGTCATTTCTTTGGAGGATCCAGTGTGACCTGTGTTTACTCTCCACCTGTCCCTCAGCACCACAGTCCGTTTTAGTCCCAGATTCACTTTTGCTCTAACTGACCTGGTGTGATCTCCAGCTTATTGCCATACATTATCTATGCCAGAAAAGCTGAATCACAGGCTGAAATTATAGACTCTGGGTCAGATTCTGAAATCCATGCCCAAGCACAGTCTGGGTAGAACGAGCCAACTGAAAATTTTCCCAGCATGAAAGCAAGGAACACTCAGTTGACATAAGACCAGTAGATTCACCCTTCATCCTCCTTTTCTCCTCCTCCAGTGCAGAGAGCATGATGGAGAAGAAGTAACATTTTTTACCCTGCTACTGCAATGCTCTGTTTGGATCCTACAACATCCCTTAAGTAATAGTTACATTAGGTGAAAAATACTGTGTGGACAACCTTCCAGGTGACTATTCCTGGCTCTGTTTTTCTTTCCTGAACTGGAGGTTAAATGTGTTGGTAGAAACCCAGTAGGCCCTTCCCCTAAGGCAACCAGGACACCACACACCCATAGTTTGCTGCGTGAGGCAGCAGCATTCACCCCAGCTGATCTAGAGGTTTGGTGGGTGCTGCTGGGAGCTGCTGCCTCTGGAGGGTGTTCTGGCTCCCAGCTCCCAATCCCATTGTGTCCCACTCAAAACACTGCTCACGTGCTGTCTTTGGCACTGCAGTTGCTGGCACCAGAGCTGAGGTGCTTCAGCAGCTCTTCAAATATATGCCAGGACCCAGCTCAGTGCAGATGAGCCCTCAGAGTCAGAGAGAGGGAGAACTAATTCCTTGATAATCTCCTCCCACATCCCTGCTCCCCCTCCCAGGCTGCTGTGCCGAGCAGAGCTTAGGCACAGGGGGAAATCATTCCCAGTGTTTTTAATGCTAGTGAAGCTCAGGCAACATTATTTACAAAAATTCTCCTACTTGGAAAAATGACTCCATAAAAATGTCATGGCAGGATTTCATGTTTATTGTCTCTCAGTGATTACCATGACAAATCTGCTAATTTGCCAAGTAGAGAGATATTTGTTTGTTTTCAGATGGCAACCCTGCAAACCCAGCCTGGAATCCAAAAAGCAAGCTGGGGCCTCTCTGGCTCCTGTATCCCCAGCAGCGGAGACTCCAGGCTCAGATCATAATCAACACTTCTGGTGATGGTAACCGAGCCAAAACAGACTCTGGGTCCTTCTTACTGAGCTCAGCTGAATCTGCACAGCAAAAATATACAGGCTACCTATTTTTGTCTAACGAAAGCTTATCTAAGTGTGTGAGGCATGAGCTGCATTGGGGGGGCTGGCAATTTTCTGCAGCCACTTTCAGGGCAGAGCAATGGTCCAGGCTGTCTGCATAGTCCCTTCTCTGAGACCAGGTTTTATCTAGCTCTTGGGTCTGGACAGAGAAAGGGTTGAGGTTGGGGAGTCTGAGGGTGTGTTAAAAGGTAAAGAGGCAAGGCTGGAAGAACAGAGAAAGATTTGTGGGAGCGGAATCCAAAGGTAGAAGGGGAAGGGTTGTGGGTATTTATGGAAAGGCAGAGAGGGGAAAGGAGAAGAAGCAGAAGGAAAGGCAACAGGGATGAAGAGAAAGAGGTATTTGCTGTGGGTATGGAGCTCTTGCAAAAAACAGGCACAGAGAATTTCCACAGGTTTCCGTGGACTTGTGTCCCAGGCTGGGGTCACAAGAGAGGTGGCTAATCATGTCACATTAACTCCTCTCTTGGTTTATGTTGCCTGAACCCCAATTCTGCTGTGCTGGAAGGATGGCAAGATCTCAGTAAGTTTGTGCTGCCAGGAGGCAGGAGGTGGGTGACAGTGGAGAGGGTGGGTGGACCTGAATGAAGAGAATGAGAATATCTCTGCTGGGATATGGGGAACCTGCAGGCTTGTGGGATACAAATTCCTACAGATCCCCCACCTCTGCCTGTAGGACAGGCAAAAGACCCCCCTCATCTGCAGTACAATGAGTGAATCCCTCTCCTTTGTCTAATTGCAACACAGTCCCTGGACGACAGACAGCCCTATTCTGTCACCAGCAAGCTGGTTATGGGCTGTTTTCTGGAGCCTGATGCATAAGGAGTAGGGCTGTGGCTGTAACCTGGAGTGGGTCCCAGCCTCTATTCCAGCTGAACCAAAGTCCTCTGCAAAAATTGTCTCTAGCCTCCAAAGAGGGCTTTGTTAAACACAACCAATTTCCCCTCTTGCCCATTTCCCCACCATCACTCCCCACACACAGCTATCTGAGGAAGATCATTTCCCCCCCGACCCCAGGAGCCCTGGAGGAGGAAGATGCTCCTCATCTTCGAGGAAGGAGTCCTTACCTGAGAAGAACTGGCTGATGGAGTGAGGCAGAAGAGTGAGGAAGGCCAGTGGGTTCGCAAAGGACATGGAGAGTGCAGCAGAAATGTAAGCCATGCCTGCCACCAGGGAGTCAAGGCAAGCCAGGGAGGTGTAGAGGCAGAACATGATGAAGTTTCGCATGTTCCTGCTCCCGATGCAGTTCCCTGTGAAGAAACAGTGGTGGTCATGCCTCTGGGTGGCTCTGGCACACAGTCTACAGAAGTGAGTGCTGGGCAAGGCTGAGCCAGGGGACCTGCTTCCATCCAGCCAGTCCGCCACCACTTCGGCTCCTTCGCCCAAGTTTGAGCCCTTGCCCAAGTCCTCGGGGGAGCTCTGGATCACAAGGACGTAGTTGCCCAGGGCATTAGCTGAGAGGAAGAGGAAGAGGGCCCCATGCAGCAGAGCAGGAGAGAAAAGTGGGGTGGTGGAAGGGTCTCTGAACATGCTGGGGATGAAGAGAAAGATCTGGAGGACGAAGGTCACTAGGGAGATGCACAAGAAGTAGGCTGGAGCGACAACATTGAGCAACCTGAGAACTAGCATTGTGGATTACGTTCCTGCAGGGGAAAGCAAGGAGAGAAGGAACATCACCCCTCCGGCTGCACACTTCATCCTTCCATTTCCTGCCGGGTCCCGGCCCCGCTGCCTCCGGGAAATGCCCTCCGGGGGCCGCTCTCCCTCGCCGCCTCCCCACGGCCCCCCCCCCCCGACCGGGCCGGGGCAAAGGGAAAGCCCGCGGGCAGCAACCGTTTCCCGGCGCCCGGAGGAGGCACCCCGGCCCCGGCGTCTGCCTCCGGGGAACTTGCAGCGGCGATGCCCCGGAGGGGCTGCGGAGGCTGGAGGGGAAAGCCGGCTCCCGCGGCGTGCCGGCGATGTGGGCACCGCTCTGCTCGCCTAGCAGAGTCCCTCTGCCAGGCAGGGTCAGTTTTGGTATTGCATGAGAGGAAAAAAGGTGGTGCTGGAGGAGGGGGGAGTGCATTGAAGGGGGGGTGGGGGGGGTGGGGAGGAGAAGGGGAGGGGGGAGAGGTTGCTCTAATCCACTGCAATACGGATCAAATCCAATGCTCTGATTTATCCTTTAAAGCCACGGATCTACAGATTACCTCTATGACCGCTGTCCTGCTCTGCACGAAATTAGAAAATGCACAAAACAGCTGGTCAAGTGCTTGTCCGGATGCAACCTGCGGCGCTGGGCTACCGAGCGGGGCGGCCCCGCAGCCGCAGCCGCGGCTCCGGCCGGCCACAGCGCATCCCCGCCGGCCGGGCGGGCACCCCCGGACCCCGCCGCGGCGCCGGGGCTCAGCCTGCATCGCCAGGGCACAGGAGAGCCCGGGGTACCAAACGCAGCGGGGAGCTAGCTGGGTGGCGGTGTGGGTGCCCCGGCTCCCCGAACACCCTCTCGCCGGAAGCCCCAGGGGCTCCCCAGCGCCGCGATGTCTGCAGAGACCCGGCGTCCCGGGGGTGGTCGGGCTCTGGGGGCTTCACGCCGTCCCCTCGTACCAGGGCGCGGCGGGGTGCCGCCCGGTACCGGCGTGTCTGGCGCCGGCAAAGCCGCCGCTACCGCCCGGCGCGGCGGTCGCCGCCGGCCATGCCGAGACCCTCACGGCAGCCGTGGCGGAGCGCCGCTCGGCGCCTGTTCTCCCTCTCCGTCTTCCTCTCCCTCCTGCCCTTTTCCTGTCCCGCACGGTTCGGCCTTGTCCCTGTCCCTGACCTTGTCCTTGTCCCTGTCCCCCCCTCCGTCCCTGTCCGTCCCCACTCTGTCCCTGCCCGGTGTCTGCCTCTGTCCGTCCCCTGCCCTGTCTCTCTCCTTGTCCGTGTGCTTTTCAACCCTTGTCCTCTCTTCTCCCTCTCTTCCTCTCGCTATACCTCCCTGCCCAGTCCTGTTCTTGGCCGGTCCTCTCCCCCCTCCGCCTCTGTCCGCGTCCGGTCGCTGCCCGTGCCCGGCCGGTCAGCCCCGGAGCTGTCCCTTCAGCACCACCCGCACCTCCTGCGGGTCCCTCACCCTCCCCGAGAGCACGACACGTGGCCCCGGGGAGGAGAAGGGTGTGCTTGGGGCTCTGAGCTCCTGACAAGTCCCAGTGGGAGAGCAAGGGGGTGGGAAGGGAGGTCCTGCCTGCTCCAGCCCACAGAGCATCCTTCCTTCCCGCAATGGGATGAAGGAGGCAAGGTGAGGCTTCAGCATGTCTCCCTGCCACCCCGAAGCAGTGGAACCAGTATCCAAGGCAAGGGGGAATTTGGGGAAGAGCCTTTGCAGGTTCAAAACCTCCATGGGTTTTCGGGGCACCTTTTCAGAACAGCAGGAAGCTAGGAAAGGCTTTGAGCTGGGCAGGTGGTGCCTGGGCAGTATGACACGCTGGTAGCAGCTTGGCAGACATGCTTGCCCTCTGACAGCTGCACACACTCACCCCCTTCTGCCCACCCACGCAGTCTTTGTACTGTCTACACAGGCGCTGTGCAGAGCCTCTCAGTCTCCTACACACCTACCTGCTGCACCCTCCCAGCTCTGATGAAAAGCATCCCTGTCCCCCCGACAGCTGAGCCTCTCAGGACAGGAGATGAAGGCTGCTGGGCTGCAGCTTTGCCCCTGGAGACAAACTCTGTCCTGGTCAAAAGGCAAAGAAAGATGGGGTTAAATTAACCTTAGGTCTGGCTTAGTGGCCAGCCTCTCAGCACAGACTCTGCTTCTCCAAGAGAAGGCACAGGGTGCAGCTAAAGTGTGTTTCAAGCCTCAGCTTCCAGGGAGGGAGGCCTGGAGGAGGCTGTGTTTGTCTCCTGCCATGTGCAGTGGTGTGGAGAGAGGTTATGGGAACCAAGTGTTCCAGGGTTCTTGATCAGCATTAACTTTCCCCCAGATCACTTCCATGATCCAACACTTCTGAGTAAAACAGTGGCAATAACAAAAGCAAGTGAAACCAAGGCTGTAGCACTGGAGCTGCAGCGACAAGCAACCAGAACTGGAGGGAAAGCTGCTCAGAACTGATGGAGCTCTCACTCCCACCTCCTCCAGTCTCCTGTCACGACTGCTGAGAATAAAAATCCTCCAATATTCCCTCAACTCATCAATTTCAAGGAGACTGAGCCTTGAGTTAGAGAGAGAGAGACGTGACCCAGCCTGGGGTTTATTTTTAAATGCTCAGACAGTGTTTTCTTCACATTTTAACAGCTTACATCAAAATAATTAAAGGAACCATCAGAAACCTTCTCATGTCATGAAAGATGCTGGAGTGAAGGGGCTGCATCTCATGAAAGACATTAATCCTGCCTGGGTAGGGAGCATCGTACGCTGTAACCGGGGGGGATGGAAGGGAGGAAGGAAGGGAGGAAGGGAAGAAGGAAGGAAGGAAGGAAGGAAGGAAGGAAGGAAGGAAGGAAGGAAGGAAGGAAGGAGGGTGGGTGATGGGGAGAGGAGCAGAGAGGGAGGGGAAGGGGAAGTGAGGAAGGGGAAGTGAGGAAGGAGAAGTGAGGAAGGGAAGGGGAGGGGAGGGCAGAGAAGGGGTGGGGAAGGGAAGGGAAGGGAAGGGAAGGGAAGGGAAGGGAAGGGAAGGGAAGGGAAGGGAAGGGAAGGGAAGGGAAGGGAAGGGAAGGGAAGGGAAGGGAAGAAAAAAACCTGCTTTCCACTGGATTGGAAGAATGGTGAAGCAGATTATCCCCCACATTCTCATTAAAATGCTCCTGCAAATTGATGCTTATGATTTGTCACTGTCAAAATACTGGCTTCATATTTTAGAATATAGTAAAAAAACCCCTCTTGCAGTTCTGTTGTGTTGATATGATAAGTTCTTGGCAGGATGAGGGAGAAGTTGTCTGGGGATGAATCTGCCTATACACGTGCATGTGTATGTAAGAGGGAGATGGGTAAATAAAGAGATTAGCACAGGGAGTAAGTGAATAATGAGAACAGTGGTTAATTTGGAGCAAGCACTAAAAGGAAACAATATTTACTGCAGGAATTTGATTTTCTCCTGCTGTAAAATCAACATCATGGGAGAACTTGAATGTGTGGCACTCAGAAATGTTATCTCCCTTTTCCTTCTCTGGAGAGATAGAGTTTTCCAGGACAGAGTCTGACTGAGACCCAGGAGATGTGGTATTTCCCCATCTTGCTTTTCAACCAGAGGTAAATCACTTCACACATGTGTCAAGATTTCCCTGCAGGGATTCTGCTACATGCCTTTCTCTGGAAGACCTTGAGAGCTGGGCATGAGGAACACCTGTAGGAAGGATTTATTGCTGTTATTACATACTGTACAGGTGTTCTCCAGAAATTAGCACAGCACACTGCAGCCAGTCTCCCCCTCCCTTACCCCAGCTTTGATGTTGCTGAGTCTCACCTCTCTCCTGCTGCCCAGTTGTGTGGAGACACTTTCTTTGATATGGACCCTTTCCCACTGTGTCCCCTCAGCAAGCAGGGTGGGAAGCCACAAGCATGATCTACAGTTGTCAGTCACCTGGTGTTTTCATCTCCTAGTTCAATAACCTGGGCTACACTTGATGATGACTGGCAGCTGACAGCCTTGGTATCTTGGTCCCCAGATCTCATAGTTCCTTGTGCTCAGACATTTAAAGCAGAATAAAATGCAGTTCCAGTTGATTCCATGGTCTGATACAGCCTGCTCAACAACCTTCAAGGTCTTGCTTTAAATTGCATCCCAAATTATGTATCATTTCTTTATTCAAGCTACAGTCTGATGGTGATTTTTCTCTGAAATGAGTGAGTTAATCTCTGCTATTTGCTGCAATAGCTTGGAAGAAATGAATGACCCCTGTGGTAAACCTGGTGCTGCTTGCCTTAAATTATCACTTACATACAAGTCTTCTGAAGCTTTTGTGGGCTTTTATATTTCTTTCTTCTTTTTCCAGTTAGATTTCAAAATCTGAATGCCCACAACATCTGGAGAGGTTTTCTCTTTGGTTAGATATGTTGAATGGCCACAGAAAGTGGCAGACAAGGCTTGGTGTCTTAAATTTAGCAATGAAACAAAGACAGCAGAAGAGCTCCATGCCTTTATGCTGACCAGCTTCCAATCTGCCTTGGTGGAGACACAAACACTGAGAGGAAAAGGGGGTTCAGTCCTTTCTTCATTCAGCTCTGGGTTATACTACTGAGCTTGTCAAGATGGACCTGAAACAGTAAACTAATGCCAAGTTCCTATTCAGAGTGAGAAACGACCTTCAGAGGCCAACTCAACCACCTTTCCCAGTTCCTCTGTATCCTTGTCCCAAGTACACCTACCCCCTGCAGACAAAAGTCTAATGAGGTCCCAAAGATCTCTGGTGATGCAGCTTCTCCACCACCCCCAGGCAATCTGTTCAGTTAATTATTGTCCTTTCAGAGGATTTCCTCATGCCTAACTTGACACTGCCTTGCAGCAATCCAAGGCCTTAGTCTTTGCCACGTGCCCAGTGGGTACAGAGAACAGAGAAGTCATTTCCTCTCTGTGGTCTTTTACGTGCTTCAAAGTGGTTACCATGTCTTCTCTAAATGAAGCCACCCTATTCCGTCAATCTTTCCTCTTGGGTTGTGTTTTGGAAACTTCTGTAAGAAAGGCTGAAGGACCTGGGGTATTTCTCCTCTGAGAGAGTCCAGAGGAGGCTACGGAGATGATGAAGGGCCTGGAGCATCTCCCCCGTGAGGAAAGGCTGAGTGAGCTGGGACTGTTCAGCCTGCAGAAAAGAAGACTAAGGGGGGACCTAATTAATGTTTATAAATATCTTAAGTATGGGATGCAGGGGAAATGGCCAGCCCCTTTTCAGTGTCTGTGGGGACAGGACAAGGGGCAATGGCTGCAAGTTGGAGCATAGCAAGTTCCCCACCAACATGGGGAGGAACTTTTCCCCAGTGAGGGTGCCAGAGCCCTGGGACAGGCTGCCCAGGGGGTGTGGAGTCTCCTTCTCTGGAGATATTCAAGACCCGTCTGGACACCGACCTGTGCAATATGAGCTGGGGAGCTGCTTTGGCAGGGGGGTTGGACCCGATGAGCTCTCGAGGTCCCTTCCAACCCCTCTGATTCTGTGATTCTATGATTCATCTGTTCTGCAAGTACCTGAGAGCTGAGGGACACCCAGCACCAAGGTCAGGAAGATTGGCAGCACAGGTTTAGGTAGCCAGGTTTTAATAATTTTTAGCTTGTTGGTTGTGCTGCATCAGTTGTACAGGGGGGTTTCAGTGAGGGGGACACTTATTAACAAGGGAAGAAATGGCAACTAAATGTTTGACAGATGGTCATGACTTTAGCACACTGTCAGGCATGTGCTGTATCTGAATTTATGACTGAAGCTACTGAACCTCCTTTTCAGCTCCCATCTGGCCAATCTTTACCTGCCCTCCCCTTCTCCTCCCTTCAAGGACAGTGTTGAGAGAGAGAGGGGTTTTCTACAGCCATACCTCCTGCCTCAGTGTGCTGAGCCTTCCCCAGGCTGATACAGCTGCTGTTTTCTTATGACAAACCTGCCAGCTTATCGTTCAGTGCACAACCAAGCCAGGAGGAAAGGCTTGGTGTACAAGGCATTTCTGCAGGGGATGCATTCTGATTCAGATCCTAGTGGCATACATTGACAACTGAGCCAGAGAGTTCTAAAGTAACTGAGTAAATAATCTGCCACCTAAAGACAAACCCATGGCTTGCTGCATCTTTGCATTGAAGAGACATTTAAAGGTCAATAAGCCATGTGAATGAAGAGGAGGAATGGAATTGGGAGGGGGAGGGAAATGCACCTAGAACCCCACCAGGTGCTTGTTTTCCACCTTTCCCCCTCGTAACATTGTCTAGTGAATGGATTTCCAGCACTTCAGACGACAGAGTGGAAGTTTATTGACAGAGGGTCAATTGCCTCCAAACGAAGAACGGGTTGTTGAGTAGACTGTAAAAGATGTTTTATGCCTGTTGAACAAAACTGGCCTTCTGAATGTCTGAATAGCAACCTGCTGCACAGACTGGGCTGTTGGCATTTCTGCCACAAAGTCCAAGGCTCAGACAGCCCCAGCAGAGCAAGCACTAAGGGTGTATTTAGACAAGAAAAGAAGAGTTCACTTTCTAAGATGTGTCTTAGGGGTCTTTGACCTCACAGCATTTTTAAAAAGCAGGACTTGATGCTTAGGGTCCAAGGAAAGCCACTCTACAAAACATGAACTGATTTGCTTTCCTATGCTCTGCCTGAGTTGGTGCTGGCTACCTGTGACTGCTTCTCCTCCTGCAACCAAGGAGCTGCCATGATGGTTGCATCCCTCTGATGCTGGTGGTGACTAACAGGAGTTCTTCACCTGTGGGATACCAGCTGCTTACAGGAGCTCAGCAAAGGATACAGAGCTCTCACTGCAGAAGATCAGAGCAGTCTCTAGCATTGCCTCATCCTGTGTGAAAAGCCCTTATGTCACTCTCTGTCCTTCCTAGCCTAACTCCTTCCTTCCTTGAGCCATATAAACATCTAAACATCTGTTGGGGGAGCAGAGGACAGCATGGTTGCAAGAAGCTGGGATATTGCTCATTGTCCGTGATGCTCTGGGCTGTTAGATCTGGCCTGTGCAGTGCAGCACCAGCCTGTTTGAAACAAGTCACAACTTACAGGGTGCCCTGCTGTGTCAGGAAAGCTGTCACAAAGAGCCCATTTGACTCATTTGCTGGTTGTTGGTGTTGTTGGGAAGCAAACTTTTGCTGTCAAGTAAATTTCAGTATCACAGAATCACAGAATCAGAGGGGTTGGAAGGGACCTCGAGAGCTCATCGGGTCCAACCCCCCTGCCAAAGCAGCTCCCCAGCTCATATTGCACAGGGCGGCGTCCAGTCGGGGCTGGAATATCTCCAGAGATGGAGACTCCACACCCCCTGGGCAGCCTGTCCCAGGGCTCTGGCACCCTCACTGGGGAAAAGTTCCTCCCCATGTTGGTGTGGAACTTTCTGTGCTCCAACTTGCAGCCATTGCCCCTTGTCCTGTCCCCACAGACACTGAAAAGGTCAGACCGTATGTCAGAGCGTGTCAGCAGGAAGAGAAACTGTTGATGATGGGTGGGAAGGGAGTGTTGCAGGAGGAAAGGCAGTAACAGGCCTGAACTCAGGCCAGCACCATTGTCCCTGGCTGTGGCGCGCCCATTCCTCCATCCCACTGGCCTTGCAAGTGTCCCTGAGCTCTCTCCCTGCAATGGTCTGGGGATTCTCCTCCTAATGGACCTGAAAAAACCCTTCCCTTCAAGTGCCTACAGCTGCCCCCTTCATGCAACTCTGCCCACAATACTGCCTCAGCACCAGAGGAATGGCCAAACGCCCTGGAAAAAACAACCCTGCAGGAAAAGAGTTCAGGCAGTGAAAAGACAAGAGGGGCAAGAGAAGGGGGAAGTACTAGATGCATTTCTTCCTTCAAAGCTCTGAGCATCCTCTGCAGGTGCCTGTTGCTCTCAAATTCCCACCATGCTTCAGAATAGGACATTACACCCCAGCAACAATGAGGTGTCATCCTGAGACTTGATGGGACTCTTCTCCTTGCTTTCTAGATCCTTTGGCTAGCAGGAAGAGTGCACAATAAAACATCACCCTTTTTTTTTTGTTTCAGCTGACTGATTTGAAGCTCCTGAGCCATAAACCTCAAGCCAAGTGAGCAGTCCCATCACCCCCTGGTGAATTCCACTGTGAGGAAAGGTGTTGGAATGAGGTTCCCTTTGTTCTGCATAATTTCCAGGCAGGACACTGTGGGAGCAGAGCTCTTAAGGAGCAGATAATTAAAATAATAAATGTAAATGTTGTTTATTACAGGAGAGGATTAAACCCCAAAGTAACAGGCATAAATATGTGAGGGTGGTCATCTGAAGCCATCTGCTGTCAGCAGTTGCTCCAGAAGTTGTGCATTGCCCTATTTCTCAGGGGTGGCATCTTCCTCCCCACTCCCAGCCAGTTGTCTGACCCTCATCTGCCCTGCTCTGCTGCTGCTGAGCCTTGTGTCAAATTTATATTGGGCACATCAAAAGGCAAGAACCCTGGTCTCCCTTTCAGCTTGTGAAGTGTCAGGCACACCTAGGGAATCCTATAAATAATAAATAACAATAACACATGCACATATTCATAACCAAGTCACTGTTTACATAGTGAATATTCAGCACCCACCAGATGGTTCTTCTTTTGCTGCCTCCAAAATGGAAATGACCAGTTACTAAAGATAAAATATTCCTTCCTTTTCCTTGCTTCCCTAGGGCTCCTACTTGTTGTTCTCTTGCAGAACTGCTGCTCCCTAGAGAAGGAAGCCTTTCAGCCTTGGAAACAGTGAAATCAGATCTGAAATATGAAATGTTTCAGCAGGAGCTGCAGATAAATGAACACAGTGTTAAATCAATTCCAGAAAATAGACTTGGATTAATCCTCCTGCCTGCCACAGCAGTGCTCTGGGAGAAGCGATCTCTCTCCCAGCCATCACAGGGCTGCTGACCGTGCCACCGAGATGCTCCTCCAGTGGGTCTGTAGGAGCAGTTCCTAAATTACTTTGGCTCTGCAAAAATGCTAGCTATCCACTAGCACACTAGATAGATACACTGCACACAACCCCTGCCCCAGCCACACTGCAGGAGACAGTGATTTTAACTACTACTGGTTGGCTACACGGAGGGACAGGTTCTTCCTGCTTCATTTCCACCCGCCCCAGTGGGTGCAATTTCCATTCATGGTTCATTATGTAAAGTGCACTAACAGCACTGGGAGCAGAGACCAGGACCCCAGCCAAGTCAAACACCATCTTGCTTCTTGCCTTTCTCTCTCTCTATGTTGCCCAGCTCCCACTGAAGGAGCTGGTGCCACCCTGTCCCATCAGGTAGTGTGGTATGAAAGGTGCTAGGGAGCTGCTTTGGCAGGGGGGTTGGACCCGATGATCTCTCGAGGTCCCTTCCAACCCCTATGATTCTGTGATTCTGTGCTGGGCTCAAATTCTGGCAGATTTAGGAGGAACTAGAGCACTTCACTCTCTGAACATACATTTAAGCCCCAAATTCGGTGCAGAAGGGCCATTATCCCTACTAGTTGGGTGCCCACATGGAGGGGATGCCCACACTGATCCCTGAGTGGGTTGAGGTGTTTTCTGTGCAGCCCTGAGCTAGACATCTGCTCAGCCCCATCACAAGCTAAGGCATTCTCTGGGCATCTCTCTGTCCCTGCTGGTGATGAACAGCACCTTCTCCTGGAGCAGATCGGGCTTGCTTTAACAGAAGAAAATCAAAGGCCTGTTCAGGAAGAGGATGAGAGGCAGAACCAGGTCCTCCGAGGAGAAGGCTGGAGGCAGTCCCACATTTACATGCTTCCAGCTCTCCTGTGGTTTGGAGTCTGGGAAGTCTCTCTTTCTTTGTACCAGAGACACAATCATCCCTACAGATATTGGGAGCAAATACCATCCCTCTGAGGCCAATACACTTTATGGGCTGGGCATGGCTGAAGGGTAAACCTTGGCCCAGTAATGTCATCTCCCTAAATGAGACAAGCAAAAATAATGGAGATGCTGCCATTTACTTTTTCCTCAGCTGAGGGAAAAGAAAGCCATGGTTTGATCATGGGTAGCTGTTTGCCAGATTCCAGGAACCACCTGATGTATTTGGCATCAAGCAAACGAAGCCCTTAGCCCTGCTTTGAGTTAGCCTAAGGTTAGGCTGATGGCACCATATCAAGGGCAACACACATCAGGCTGCCTGAAGAAAGGGTGTGCTCCTGTCAGACGGTCACTTCCCTTGTCCCCAAGTTTCTGGGCACCTCCAAAAGCCAATGGCAGAGGAAGCAGTGGCCACAAAGTGGGGAGTGAGGGTACAATCACCCTGGGGGCTCCTAGGGGAATGCGGCCAGGGGAAGTCCTGGGGAAGGCTGGAGCAGGAGGGGCTGTTGCATGGTGTGGAGGGCAGGTCTTACAGGTGCTGGGAAACGGGAGCAGAAGAGATGGAGATGCAGGGATGGAGGGGACTTCGGTGGTATGAAAGCTGGAAAGGACGAGGATGGTTTGGGTCAAAAAGAGCCAGTGGAGGCACTGGGGAGAGGGCCAGGATGAGACAGGCTCTGTGCAGGGGCACCGGCTTCCCAAGCACCCTCCCAACCCCGGCACTGCTCGTTGGACCTTCCCGGGCACCGTCCGGTTCTCCAGGGCTGCCGTGTGTGACGGATGAGCCTATCGCCCCGGGGGGTGCCGGAGGTGGGCTGGCACACGGGGACAGGAGAACATCCCACCCGCCCCGCCCCGGCGCCGGGGATGCCGGGCCGAGCCGGCAGGTGGTGCTGGGAGCCCGCCGGGAGCGGCGGGAGCGGCGGGGGGGAACGGGAGGGAACGGGGCGCAGTCCTGCTGCAGGCTCACCCCGAAAATCCCCGCCGAGCTGCTCCTAGCCGGCCGGCCCGAGGCCCCTGCGGGTCGGGGAGCGGGGCCAGGCTTTCGGCTGTCCCTGGGCAGCTCCCACTGGAAGATGCAGACACAGAGTGTCTTGGCCGGGGCAGCATAGAATCATAGAATCATAGAATGGTATGAGTTGGAAGGGACCCCAAGGATCACAGAGCTCCAACCCCCCTGCCACAGGCAGGGACACCAACCTCAGGCCTGGAGCTACACAAGGTTGCCCAGGGCCCCATCCAACCTGGCCTTGAACACTTCCAGGGACGGGGCATCCACCCCCTCTCTGGGCAGCCTGTTCCAGCCCCTCACCACTCTCTCTGTCAAAAACTTCCCCCTGATATCTAATCTAAACCTTCCTTCCTTTAGTTTTAATCCATTCCCCTTTGTCCTGCCATTGTCTACCCTTTTAAAAAGTTGAATCCCCTCCTGTTTCTCTGCTCCCTTCAGGGACTGGAAGGCTGCAATGAGGTCCCCCCACAGCCTTCTCTTCTCCAGGCTGAACAAGCCCAGCTCCCCCAGCCTCTCTTCATAGGGCAGGTGCTCCAGCCCTCTAATCATCTTTGTGGCTCCTCTGACCCCTCTCCAACAGTTCCACATCCTTCTTGTATTGGGGCCCCAGCTCTGGACACAGGACTCCAGCTGGGGCCTCACAAGGGCAGAGTAGAGAGGGACAATCCCCTCCCTGTCCCTGCTGGCCACCCCTCTTCTGATGGAGCCCAGGATACCATTGGCCTTGCAAGCTGCCAGAGCACACTGCTGGCTCATGTTAAGTTTCTCATCTACCAGAATCCCCAAGTTCTTCTCAGCAGGGCATAGCTCCTCAGCAGCAGCATAGCTCCTCCCTAGGCTCGCCTCTCTCGGAGGCGTCCGAAGGCAGCGGGGCGATGGCCGAGGTAAAGGGGAGCAGGAGTCCCACCTCCCCTGCCGGGGTGGGACTGAGTCACCTCCCCAAAGCATTTATCATCTCACCCATGGGGAACGAGTAGCACAAGGAGGGGCTGCACAGAGAGGAAATCAGCACAGACCCCCAAACTCACTCCAGCACAACTGGCTTTGCCTACAGCAGCTGCTTGCACGTCCCAGACAGACAACCTGGAGGTTCAGCTGGCTCCAACCTGCCCATTAGATGTGGCCCTGTCATTTCAGTGCCTGTGGAAATGAGGGGAGGGAGAAAGGAGCTACAAAGATCATGATGAAGAAAGCTGAATATGATAAATTATACATGCAGTAAGGCCATAGGTAAAGCCAGCAGCATGAGCAGGGAAAATAATAAATAATTATTTATTGATGAGCAGGGTCAAACACCAACTGCCTGTTCCAGGCTGAGAAGTGGGTGAAAGTAGCTGCTGAGTGCATGAGAAGAGATGCAAGGAGACATTGTGCTCTTCACAAAACCTGCCCAGGGAACACCTTGCTGCGGAGCATTGTGGATGACCACATTTTACATGGCTTCTTAATCTCTTTCAAGACTGATGTATTTGCTGGTGCAGGAAGCCTCACGCTGGCAATTGGGAGAAGATACTGCAGGGGCATCATCCTCCTGCTGTTCCTATTCTCTTCTCAAGGTGTTCCTACGATGCTTCCAGAAACAGCCTGCTAGTCTACACAAATCCCTCTGCTGACCGAGGTTAGCCCTTCCTTTTTCCTTCCTTTTTCCTTCCTTTTTCCTTCCTTTTTCCTTCCTTTTAAAATCTTTTTTCATTCTGTTGCTGCTCTGTACATGGAGCAAAGGCCAAGGAGCTCGTTAGCAAAGACTGTTTTGTCAAACATGTTGTATATGAGGCAGCCTGTTTAGAGTTAATGACTTTCCTAAAGGACCCCACCACTGTGTGTTAGCTAGCTGTGCTGCTGGCAACTGTTTTTAGCCGGGGAGCACATCAGTGCAGAGTGTTTGCTCCCAGGATGGTCAGGCATGTGAGCAGAGACACAGGCTGCATGCAGAGCGCTGCATTTGGACAGAATGGTAATATGGTTCATTACATGATGTGCATCTTCCTCGCTGGTTCTCCCTGCTCAGCCTGTCAGCTTACACCCTTCCCCCATAATCCCCTGACATTCTCATTAAAACTACCATCACTTTTCCCTGGTATCTCTGCAATCAATCTTCCGTTGCTCCAAGCATCATCGCAAATGCCATCTCCTGCTTCAGAAGGTCAAGTGCTCAGCCTGGATCTTCTTCTTGTCTGTCAGGAATTACCAGCTGCACCTCTTGATACAGAGGGGTCACTGCCCTCAGATGTGCCGGAAAGATCTGACTCTGACCCATGACCTCCACTTCAAGCTCCAGAGAACCAGGTATTTATTTTGTTTCTCTTCCATGCACATGTGCATAAGAAAGGGAAATATATTTTCCACAGAGTGGATGGACCAGTGTTCCTATCTGCGTGCATCTCCAGGGCCACAAGCAGCAACACAGCACACCCTGGGCTTTTCAGAGCAGACATGAGGCCAACTCAGAGCATGTGTCACTGGAAGGATAGGTGGGCAGTGGGATGGACCTCTGGGGAAGTGCAAATGGCTATTTGCAGAGTAATGCAAGGATATGTGATGCACAGAAGCTGGCCTGGCATTACTAAGTGCAAGCCTGCAGGTTTAGAAGAGGATTTCCAATGGATCCTTCTTCAAGGGGGTGAGCAAAGCACGCAGTGTTGCAGAAGGCAGGCTATGGGGAGGCAAAACTGGAGGAACATTTGGTTAATGGCAGGATTCTGGGGTGAAGATAGGAAAGCCCTGAGCAAGATGTTTATACCAGGTGCTTGAGGTGAGAGAGGAGCGGATGGGAGCACCCACCAAGGCACTGCTGGAGGCAGCAGCGACTGACTGCCAGGAGGGACGTGGCTGGTATCTGATGAGTGGCTGAGTTTGAGCTGCATTTGGTGGCTTGGACAACTTGAGGTGCCTGAGCTGAGGGCCCAGCCATGGTGCTTTTTTGGAGTGGGGCTTGTGGTGGCTCAGTAGCACTACAGGAACATATTGCTTCCCCAGGCTCGCCAAAAAAACCCAAGATTTGGAGCTACAGAGAAACCCCACGCCTGTGCATGCTGAGCCTCACTGTCCTGCCTGCCTGGCAATTGGGAAGAGCCAATTAGCATATTTTAATCTAACCAATTAGTGCCTGGTCATGCAGCCTGGGTGGTGGGTGATGTTTGAAGCTGATCAGAAATTACAAGCGTGCAGACACCAAACCACGAGGGAGCCAGCATGGGGGAGAGACAACTTCCCAGCCCAGCAGCTGAGGCCCCAATTTCTCTGCTATTCCCCATGGCAAGCTGCCTTCAAAGAGCCACGCAAAGGTCTGGGGTGAGCACTTGAAAATTAAGAAATTAACTTTTTTAATTAACGGAATTGAGGTGGCTGGTGTGATGGTGGCTCAGCCTCTGCTGCAGCTCTTCCAGCCTCTCCTTTGGCAAAGTGTGAATCCTATGGCCTGTGTCTCACACAGGGCCTCGAGTCCCCACCAGGCAGACCCCAGTGAAGGATGCAGGACCCCTCCCCATCCCTGCATGGAGACATGCAGGACTGTCACAGCCAGCTCTGCCCTGCTTTTCAAGGGTGCATGTGGGACGTGCTGCTCTGTATTTGGGCTCTGGGAGTGGGCTGTGGGGCAGCCCAGAGGCCCCTGGCCAGGTTGTGGATGGAGCTGGCACTGCCTCAGCCCAGAATGGTGCCAGCAGCAGCTCCCCTGCACTCTGAGGACCCAACAATGGTGCACACTGAAAGAAGCTGCTGCCTACAGGAGCCCTGTTTCCTTAGTTACGGCAGGCAGGAGGTATTTTCGGGAAGGAGGCAGGCAAGGCAGGCAGGTCTCAGGAGAGGATGGTTAATGCTGGCCTGGGGAGCAGCATCTCTCCTGATGCCATCCCCAGGGCTACACAAGGCAGGGTGGTTCACCAATGCTTCCTTTATGCAGTGACTAAACTGCCCAGGTGTCTGCTCAGTGCCCTGGAGTCCAGATGGAGACATGCTGAGCACCCACAGCCAGGGCTGAAGTTAGCACAGACAGGCTGCAGTGCCACGCCAAACACAGGTGAAAGGTCCCAGCATCCCTGCATGTGTGCAACTCCAACCTCCACGGGTCTGTTTCCATCTCCACTAGGGAGATAATCCCCCACTTGTCCCAGGGATGAGAAAAAAATTAATTCCTGCTTTTGAATCATAGAATCATAGAATCATAGAATGGTATGAGTTGGAAGGGACCCCAAGGATCACAGAGCTCCAACCCCCCTGCCACAGGCAGGGACACCAACCTCAGGCCTGGAGCTACACAAGGTTGCCCAGGGCCCCATCCAACCTGGCCTTGAACACCTCCAGGGATGGGGCATCCACCCCCTCTCTGGGCAGCCTGTTCCAGCCCCTCACCACTCTCTCTGGAAAAAACTTCCCCCTAATATCTAATCTAAACCTTCCTTCCTTTAGTTTTAATCCATTCCCCCTTGTCCTGCCATTATCTACCCTTTTAAAAAGCTGATTCCCCTCCTGTTTCTCTGCTCCCTTCAGGGACTGGAAGGCTGCAATGAGGTCCCCCCGCAGCCTTCTCTTCTCCAGGCTGAACAAGCCCAGCTCCCTCAGCCTCTCTTCGTAGGGCAGGTGCTCCAGGCCTCTGATCATCTTTGTGGCTCCTCTGAATCCTCTCCAACAGTTCCACATCCTTCTTGTATTGGGGGCCCCAGCTCTGGACACAGGACTCCAGATGGGGCCTCACGAGGGCAAAGTAGAGAGGGACAATCCCCTCCCTGTCCCTGCTGGCCACCCCTCTTCTAATGGAGCCATGAACATAATGTCAGGATGAGGGAAAAAATCCTCCAAGGAAACAAATAATTCCATCGTGGAAGCAGTTGGCAGGTAAGAAAGTCTGGGGCCACACCCAGGGCTGTGCTACACCAGCACCAGCCATTTTGTGCCCTTGCCCATTGCCAGCCCCACTTCCCAGGTGCCGTGTCCAGGCCTGGTCGCACTGCACAGCCCTGTGAAGCCCCACTCTGGCTCCCACCCCTACACTAGGCAGGGGGGGGACTCTTCAATGGCTGCCTACAGGGAAGCCCTGGCTGAGGGCTCATGGTCCATGCTCGCCACAGCCTAGCTGGCCCATCCTGGTGGGGAGCAGCCAGTGTGGGGACATCCTGGCAGCATCATGCCATGCCAGGCTGGGCTGCCAGCCAGGGGGCACAGCTGCAACTGGTGCAACTGTTCCTGAGAAGGACACCTGGAGAAAAGGACTGTTTTGCCTATGTTAAAAAAAAAGGCCTGGTGATTTCTCCCTGGGCAGCTCCAGTGTCTCTAACGTTCAAAACCAACCAGCCAGGGGCACAGTCCTGCTGGCTCCAGGAGCAGAGAGACTAATGGGTATTTTAATTCTCACATCCTTCAAGTCTGCTCCTGGCCTGGGCAAACTGTAGTTTCCCAGGGACATGTTCTGTGATTCTGTGACATACACCAGCTCCAGGGGGGGTGTTCAAAGGCACATCCCTGGCTACAGGCAACAGCTTTGCTGGTGTTTGGTGTTGAAGCTCAGAGACACTGGAGCTGCCCAGGGAGAAATCACCAGGCCTTTTTTTTTAACATAGGCAAAACAGTCCTTTTCTCCAGGCGTCCTTCTCAGGAACAGTTGCACCACCTTGCATGAAACGTGTCTAGACAAACTCAGCCCCAGTCCCTAAGCCTGATACTAAAGCTGTAAGTGACAGAAAAGAGAAACTACAATTAGGAACATGGCACAGACAGCAGGATGCAGTGCTACAGCTCCAACTGCAAAGCAGCTCCCTGTGCCTCATCTTCCCACTGCCTCCAGCTGCCTCTGGCTGCAGCTCCACGTCAGGTAACGGGCTCCTCCACACACAGAGTTGGAGGCTGAGCCACACGCTGCCTGTGCTTCCCAGGTGTGTGGAAGGACTTAACACCCAGGGGATGTCTGAGTCCTTGTGAGACGGTACCCGTAAGGCTCTTCTTGGGCCAAGGTCACAGCCACTCAATCCTAATACATATCAGAAAATGAAGGAGTTTTCCTCCTTGTTTGGACTCCTTTGTGTTTCCCTTTCAGTTTATTATCCTATCCTATCCCAGGCTAGGCACAATCTGGGCCAGAGTCAGGAAAAAGCAAGTATCTCCAGGGAATGGCTTATGCTCAGGGTAGGTTTGCCTGGATTTGTGTGATCCCTGATATCTTCACAGACCAAGGGAGGGGGAGTGGGTATTCACTCCTTTGGGCCTGGGGCACATCAGCAGCTGCAAGGCTGCCAGCTCTGCTCAGAAGTGAAGATTTCCCAGCAGCATTTGCCAGCTTAAGTGATGCAGCATATTGGTTTGCAGTTCAGTAGGTCAGAGAAGCCATGGCTTCTGAAAAAACACTGTCTACACTTGCTGAGAAGTAGGGTATCAAATATTGGGGAGCCAGTGGCAGATCACAATCTAGAAGGTGTTTTAGAAACCCCCCACAGATCTGTTTCTCCCACAAGCCCCCACTGATCAGCATTTGCAGAACACATGTTGTACTAAGCTGGCACAGCCCTCTCTGCTCTCTCCTGGGCAGACAGTGCAAGGCAGCAGTCAAGGTCTCCAAGCCTCAGTGATGCTGTGGGACTGGCACTGGGTTGTCTGGAGTGAGGAGGCAAGCTGTGTGACTTCTCCGTATTGCTGGGGCTGCAAAAGAGATCTGGAAATCTCTTTTTTTGTTCAGCTGTTCCCTAAAGTTTTAGGCATGTGGTTTTTGGGCTGTGGTAGCTCCTAGATGTCACCGATCAGGGATAAAGGTCTCATTTATAACAGTTTTATCAAAAGGCATCACATTGTAGCCTACCTGTGCTCTGCACCATGATTTGGCACAGCAGAAATCAG
The DNA here is from genome assembly GCA_020800305.1 of Porphyrio hochstetteri. Lineage (NCBI taxonomy): Eukaryota > Metazoa > Chordata > Aves > Gruiformes > Rallidae > Porphyrio > Porphyrio hochstetteri. The sequence continues at coordinate 8,360,101 of CM036908.1, read as the reverse complement.
CTGAGTGCTACCTCAGGCTTGGGAAGTCTGGAAAAAAAAAGGAAAGACACTGTGGGAGACACCTGGATGGTTCCTCATGGATTGTGAGCTATGCCAGCCTGTTTCTACTTGCAGTATGAAGGGAGGTTCTCAGCTGGCAGCTTGTTACATGTTTTGGTTCCTTGATGCTTCTCCTGGTGACTTTCATAGCTGTGATTATCAGACTGGAAGGTCCTTTAAACAGGGGTTTAGCCACTGGATTGTGCTTCTTCAGCCCAAAAGAGATTAAATGAGCCCAAATGAGCCTTCGGAGGATGCTACAGACCAACACTGTTTGCTCAGTGTCTGAAGAAACCACAGAAGTGGGATCCCAGGCCCCCCATACTAGGTGGTAGCAATGGAGCACTTGGGGTGTCAGTGGGACTTCCCTATGGTCACATTCTAGTGTCTGTTCCCTGGTAGCCCAGTTGCAGGTGTGTCCCTGATCATCAGATGGGAACCAGTGGCCAGGAGAGACACCCCGTATCAGCCCCCTGGGTGTGCTGCTGGCTGTTTCTCCAGCACAGGGTGCACCGCCTGCATCCTCACCAGCTGGAGAGATGGGAAGCAGGGTGGGACGCTTAAGGAAATAAACCAAGGTCTCAAAGCGCCTTTGCGGCTGGGGGCTCGGGCCCCCGGCCCTCCCGCCGGTCACTCCTGATGGCAGGAAGGCACGGCTGCTCTGCAGACGCCTAGGAAGTCTCTTAGCTACCACCCTTGCCAAGCACCTGGTCCATGCTGCATCACCCGGAGAGGTTTTGCAAATACTGTTGAGGAATAAAATGTTCCCATCCCCCTGCGCTATGGGGGCTGAACCCCCCGGGTGCCCCCACTGCGCTGGGGACCCGCTCCCCTCTCTCACTGCGGCACACGCCCGGCCAGCCATCCCGAGGAGCCCGAGCGCCGCAGAAGCTGCTCGGAGCGGCTGATGAGGCGGGCACAGCCTCACTCCCAGAAATAGCCTGAGACGCGCAGACCCCGCACCCAGGCGCTCTGTCGGCAGCTCCCCGCACCGAGAGCCGGGGCCGCCGCGGGGCCGCCGGCCGCTGCCTCGCCCCTTCCTCCCCGCACGGATGCCGCGGAGCGCACGGTAGGCAGCGCGGCGGGGGCTGCCCGCCCCCGCTTCGGGTCGAGAGGCGGCTCCCCGCTTGGGCCCCCGAGCTCCTCCGGCCGCTTTTCGGACCGCCGGCCGGAAGCGCAGGCCCCGGCGCCCGAGCATCGGTGAGGCGAGGGGGGAGCAGCCCGGGGACCGCGGCCTCTCCGCCGCAGCGGGGCGGTCGGGGGCGGAGCGGCGGCGGCGGCGGCCGCGGCCCCGGCCCCTTCCCCTGACGGTGCCGTGGCCGGTGCCGGGCAGAGTGCGGCCGGGCGGTGCGTGGGGGGCCGCGGGGAGGGGAGGAGGGAGGCGGCAAGCGCGGGGCCCGGAGCGGAGCGGGGCCGGGACCCCCCCCCAAAAGGTCAGTTCGGGGCGGGACGAAGCGGCGGGGGGGGAGCTGCGGTGCGGGGCTGCGGGGTTCAGCCGGCGCCTGCCTCAGCAGCGGGTGGGGGTCCGGCGGGCAGCGGGGCTGCAGCGAGGGGTGGCTGAAGTGGGGCAGGACGGGTTCGGGGGGTGTCCTGCCGGTGGGGAGATTGGGGTGGGGAGGAAGCCGCACTGTGTGTGGTGCGAATCCTCCCCCCCGCCCCCCGTGTATAGCTGCGCCTCCCGAGTGGGCCTGGCTTCGGGGCTGCACTGGGGGATGCCCGCAGAGACCTGCCCGACCCCCGGGCGGGCGTGCCAGCACGGCGTTGGGCAGCATTCGGGTGGCTGGGTTTGTGGTTGTGGGAGATTTTGGGGTACTTCTGTCTGTTTAGATGCCTTTTTCCTGCCCTCGCACTGGACTAGATGCCCAGGTGGCTTGAAGTGATGTCTGTCTCCACCTGCCTGGTGGGCGGCTGAGGCCCAGCGAGTAATGGGGGCTTCACTGGGCTGCTGGAGTCGGTCAGTGGTGGAAGCAGAGAGTGGGCCCCAGCCCCTCGTGTGCTGGCCTGTGCTGCTGTCCTCTGATGTGAGATAAAATGTCATCCCACCGCTGTGTCATGCCATGGTTTGTGCTCAGTCCCGACGTCATTTTAGCCACAGAATCCTCCTTCTGGGAGCCACACCTGACAGGGTTAGAAACGTTCGAGCTGGCAGGGGGGAAGAGGGGGAGGACTCTTGCCCTGTTTCTCCCTCCAGCTTTTGAGACACTGATGACTCTGAAAGGGCTGCCAGGTCAGGATGATCTAACGCTCTGGTAGAGATGTTCTACCCCCAGTTTATGACTTCATCCAGATTTGTCCACAGATCAAGGCCCTGCCTTCTCCTTCCCTTGCTTCCCCATCCTCTCTAGCAGCATCGGTGCTGCGCAGTGGGTTTGCAATTCAGAAACCTCCTGAACAGAACGGGTGTTACCCAGGAGAAAGAGAGAGACCTTTGTCTGCCTGACGGATGTTATTTCTGCATGAACATCTTTTTCCTTTTAACTGTTTAGCCACCATCTCCAGCACTGATCTGCACTCCTGCCTTCTCACCTTTCAGAGAGTTCAGGGGGAAGTGGACAGAGAGCAAGGAGGTGAGGGGAAAGCTGGGTGGGCAGAAGAGGTACAAGAAAGCACCTTGCCCCATGCTGGGGTTTTATGATGCAGCGTGCCAGGTCAGGCTGCTGTCTGAGCAGCAGAGAGAAGGAAAAATGTGCTGTTTGGAATAAAAGCTGCTGCTGCTGGAGTGGTTTGCTGTATTTATTCAGAGGAGAGAGGAGGGGAAGTGTGGAAAAAAGCAGAAGGCGGAAACTCTGGCGCTGAGGGCAGCCCTGAACCCTGGCCTTGACGCCTTCCCTGCTGCCTGCAAAGTGGTGGTCAGAGCTGGGCAGCAGATGGAGAGGGAAGCGGGAGCAGCGCTTTCAGGAAGGATCTGTCTTAAGCATCCTGGGCAAACAGCCACTGGCAAACAAATAAGTAATAAATAAAATCAGGGAGGCCACCAGCACCCCTGCAGCCTCTGACTCCGTAGCACATATGGGCTTTTCTGGCTTCACTGTAAGCTTAAACCTCTGCCTCCTTCCCATGGCAGCATCCTGGCTCCTGTCTTCCTGCAGTTCCCTCTGAATGCCTTTCAGCTCTTTATTTTTTTTTTTCCCTTCTTTTTTTTTTTCTCCAGATAACACTTGACTGTTCTGTAGCTGCTCTCCTCTTCAAAGCTTTCCCTGGCATTAACTAGTTCATCCCTGGTTTGGTGGTTGCTGACAGTGGCAAGCACAGGGTGGTCCTGCAGATGGGCACAGAAATAGCAGTGCTTGCTGGGGATGCTGGTGAGGGGTGTGCGTAGGCTCTCGCAGGTAAATTCTGCCTTTCTTCCATGCAGAGACTTCTGGCCTGAGGAAAAGTAAGGCAGATTTTATCACAGCTTCAGAGCCTACATCTGCAGAGTTCTAAGAGGAGGAGTGTCACTGCTTTAAAATATTCCTCGCAGGAAGTACTCAGGTCTGAACAGACTGTGAGAGCTTTCCCAAAGCAGCACAGAGAGGAGAAGAAATGTTTCTAACACCCACAAGTGAATTAAATTGATATTAAACTAATCAGTCACCTAAACTCTTAGGCAAACACTAGTGTGCTGTGCAAATTCTGACTCCTCTGTGAATCCTACAAACACCAAAGCCTTCTGCCGGTGTCACTTCTGTGTTTGGTGAAACAGCTCTTCTTACCTACTTTAATTGCTGTAAATATATTTAGTGCACTTAGCCTGAAGTTTGCAGAAAGCATTGCATTGCTGCTGCACTGTGCTCAGAACAAAAGTGGGTTTACTTTGAGATTATGTCAGGAGAAGCAGCTCCAGTCCCAATTTCCTTCAGCTATGGCTTGTTTGCATTCAGTCCCCAATCAGCTACCATCAGATCCTTCAATGACGAGGTAGTGGAGCTTGTGAAGATCCTACTTGGCATCTACCTGTGCTTATAGATGCCTAAATATATTTTAAAAGCTGGCTTGAAGTAATTGCTTCAAAATGTAGCTAGGACTGGCAATTAGGCTGCGATTACACCTTGTCATTAGGTGGGGACAATGGCAGCAGTTTGCTCACCCCATTACAGCAACAATGGGACAGCCCTGCCCAGGTAGCCCTGTGTGGCAGTTCCCATCACACAGGTCATTATTGTTGCTAGTTAATGGGTGAGACTGGGCATGACAGGTCCCATGGGACCTCTCTGCAGAGGCAGGGGTAGGTGGGGTGAACTAGCCTGGCTTGGGGCATGGGCTCCCCTCTCGCACCGTGTTGCCCCAGTCCCTGTGTCAGTTCAGCTGCTGCTCAATCTCACATGTCCTCATCAGGTTCACCTTTTATGACTCATCTTGATGATTACCTAAGCCCTAGCATTCTCCTGCCTTGTCTGTCCCAGTACAGCCCTCTCTTAGTGGATGCTGTGTTGGCATGAGAACTCTTTGGCTGAGAAATCACCTTCCTAATTGAAATTATCGTAATGTTGCCCAGCCTCTGGGGAGCATGAATGTCATGGTACAGAAGCATTTCAACTCTGGGATTCGTTGTGCAGTTCCCAGCAGAGTCCCCATGAGAGGTTGTGGGTACCACTTTGACCAAGGAGGGGCTCCCGTGCTGATGTAGTTTGATCTCAACTAAAGATGTGTTTTAAATAGAGGACCAGAGCAGAGAGGTTCAGTGCTCCTGTTCCGTGGGAGCATGTGAAAGCTTTGGATGACCTGATTCCCTACCCCCAATGCCAATGTCTTGTCATATTCAGATTGTGGGTGAGCTGAGAGGAAGGTAGGATCTGAAGGAGCCAAGCTCCACTGCACCCCCAAGTGCTATAAGGCAGGTTGTGAGAGGTGGAAAAATGTGTTATCATGTAATTCTGGGTTCCACCCTACAGAGACAAGAAGGGGCTCTGGCCCTGCTCCACCGGGGAGCACTTTAATTTTAGCTGGGAGTTGGTGGTAGGGGGCAGCTGGAGCAGGAGGTGATTGAGAGAACGACCCCCTTGATGTGCTGTGTTGGGTGGCGTGGTGGAGACTGGAATTCAGAGAAGGTACAGGTTGGGGAATTAAGGCAAACCTCAGGTTTGGAAAGGTAGCTGGGGAGCAGCTCCTAGCTGTGGCCCAACATGAGCCCGTGGTACCATTGAGATGAGGCCTGGGGACCCTGTGTTGGCCAAGCCAAGGTGAATGTCCCGGAGGAGTCCCCTTGCTCCGCTACCCGTGCAGCGAGGTGATGCAGGCTGGGATGGCCAGGGAAGTGCTGTGGGCTGTGTGCTGAGATGTTGCATGAGGGATGGAAAGCAGAGGGGTGAGTTTTGAGGCTTGGAAATGGCTGACCATGAGCCACAGGGCACCGGCACAGCCAGGATAGGACAGTCCCCAGTACCCTGGGGCTTGGGACCCACCTATCTGGAGGATCTGGTTGCAACAGCAAGTTGGGGCGGGCGATCATCTCCATGTGGCTCTGGCTTGAAGCAGAGTCTCTATCCTGGGAGATAATAAAAATCTGCCTGGATATGGCCCCAGGCAACCTCCTGTAGCTGACCTTGCTTTGAGAAGGGAGGCAGGACTAGATAATTTTTCTTCAGCCTCAATACTTCTGTGATTGTTTGTCCTATCTTCTGACAGATCTGGTCAGCATGGGATAATCCCCAAGGCAGCACTGGGTAGAAATGATCAGAAGCTTGGAGGTTTGCCTAACTTCCCTGAGCTGGCAAGTACTGGTCTGGAGGTCTCCACGCCAGTGTGAGACTCCCAGGTTTGGCAGGCTCCAGGCTGGGGACATGCACCATTCCTTGTGTTTCTGGGCAGCTTTACTCAGAGAGAGGTCACAGATGGCAGAAAACTACGTGGAAGGGAAGTATCATGGCAAAAATAAAACCAAACTCTGTAGACTCCACAATAAATTTCATCTGTGCCTTGTTTGGCTCTTGACCTGCTGCTGGGTAGGATGGATGGATTAAAGTCACAATTTAAATTAGGGATCAGGAAGCCACAGTGTAAGTGCCTAGTTTTAATCTTGGCGTGTTTGTACACTTTGGCTCTTTTCCTAAGGCCAGGTTGATACCCAGTGATGGCTGATGATGCCTGAAGGAGCAGGTTTAGGGTGTAACATGAGGTTATTGAGATTAACATCCATATTTCTTGCATTAGAAAATGGTGAGCGACACATTTGTTAGATATCACTTAATTATTTGTTTATAAATCGGGCACAGCTGGATTTCCATGGAAAAGGAAATCCAATTAAAAATGCAGAAATCAAGCATTTTAAGAATGCTTTCTAGCTGATTAAATAAAACTGCTTAAAATGTATGGGTCCACAAAAGAAAGAGAGTAAGGTTATGAAAGCTTTATTTGTATATGTGATGAATTTAGCACTACTGTTGTATTACTGGAATACCGTATTATCAGAACAGAATTTCACTATAGGAGATGTAAACTATAACCAGTGATACAGCCTGTTTATTTCTGGCTTTCAAGAATTCAGAACTAGTAGAGATTAATTATCCTCTTGCACTTCATCTTCGTTGGGCTTGGGAAGGGAACCAGACCCTCCAGCATTAACCTGCAGGAATTTGCTGAAGTTTGACTAAACTAACCAGCATATTAAATTAATTTAAACATTTCCCCCCTCTCCTCCAGCTTTCAAAAAGGTTGCTGCTGCCAGAGCCCCTTCTGTAGTGCATCAGACTTCAGCAGGTGCCCAGGCAGTGAGTGGATCTGGCAGCAGGACATAGTGTGTGAATTTCTCCTGACTTACTTTTCACGGGTGGGAGTGAGCTGAGGTCTTAGCATGTAAGCTGTTATAACTTCTAGTTCTAAATTGGCTGTCTTTTAATTTTAAAAGTTTTTAATTCAGACAAAATCTGATTATTTTTAAGTCAGGTATATGTTTCCAAAAGTCATAAGTCTTTTATTTGTTCTGGTGCCAATTCCTCTTTATTGCTTTTCCCTTTCATATTACACTGCTGCTAATCTCCTCATCAGGTAGTTTCATTGGATTTTTCTGTTGGGAGCTTTTCATCAAGTTTAATTTTCTTTCATCCGAGTTTTTAATTTCTTGTGTTTTCTTCAGTTAAATTTCATCAAATTCTTCCTTGTCCAGAAGCAACCAACCAACCAAAAAAACCCCAACAAAGCAAATACAGCCAGTAAAAGCTGCAGTGGCTGGGCCACTTCCTGAGAATGACACGTGTTAAAGACTTTCAGGTTAGCTCAGGCACTGCAGCAAAGTCGGGGGGGATATTTCTGCAAATACAGTCCCATGGTACACTGCACACCGGGCTGGATAAACCTGGCTATATGCTATGCTGGTAACTGGACTTAAAACTGTGGCCCTGCCCTAAGCCTTCTCTCCAGGCAGAGAAGGACCTGGGGCTGTTGGGTGACTGCAGGCTGAATATGAGCCAGCAGTGGGCCCAGGAAGGCCAATGGCATCCTGGCTTGTGTCTGAGGAGGGGATTGTGCCCCTGTACTCGGCATTGGTGAGGCCACAGCTTGAGTGCTGGGTCCAGTTCTGGGCTCCTCACCATAAGAAGGACATGGAGGTCCTGGAGCGTGTCCAGAGAAGGGCAACCAGGCTGGGGAAGGGGCTGGAGGGCAAATCCTATGAGGAGCGGCTGAGGGAGCTGGGGCTGTTTAGCTTGGAGAAGAGGAGGTTGAGGGGAGACCTTATCACCACCTACAACTACCTGAAGGGAGGTTGTAGAGAGGTGGGTGATGGTCTCTTCAGCCAGGTGACAGGAGATAGGACAAGGGGGAATGGCAAGAAGCTGCCCCAGGGCAGGGTTAGATTGAACATTAGAAAAAAATTCTTCACTGAAAGAGTTGTGGGGGCCTGGAACAGGCTGCCCAGGGAGGGGCTGAGTCACCTTCCCTGGATGTGCTCAAAAAAAGGGTAGATGAGGTACTTAGGGATGTGGTTTAGTTTAGGGTTGGATTGGTTGGACTTGATGATCTTCAAAGGTCTTTTCCAACCTTGTGGTTCTGTGATTGGGTATGTGTCGCAGCTACAGCTTTACCTGTGCTCAGGACAATTGTTAGGTTTCAGGATTCCTTCATCCCTGCAGCTGTATCAGAGGGGCTGGCTGTTTATGTGGACAGGGGTCAAACTTTGGGGCTTTCTTTCCATCTGAGGAGTTGAATTTCTGGCCCTCCTGAAAGACACGTTGCAGTTTGTTTCACTCTACATTGAACACGCTGGGAAATACCCTGGGGGCACAGGATGTTTCTGTACATCCATAATCTTTAAAGTCCCAGCCTGGGGTGTCTCTTTGCCTCCTCACCTTCCCATGGGAGCCTGCTGTGCCAGCACTGTGTCCTTCCCATCCTGAGTCCTTGCATCAGGAGAAGGGGTGTGCAGGGCAGGCGTGCGATGGGACCTGCTGAGCTTCAGCTCAGATCCTCCTGTCAGTGCTGTGGGCTGGCTGCCCACTCTGGGAAGGTGGGGAAGCTCTCCATCCCCAAGGTTGGGATGTGGGAAGCAGGGAGAGGGGTTGTGCTAGCAGGATGGTATCTCACTCCCTCACTGAACAGAGCTAGTAGGGGTAACTGGGTTTGGTGGCTGTGCCCATGTGCATGGGCACAGCACTGATGGCATTGCTGGAGCCTGCTATCAGGTTCAGGCTGACCCTGCACCTCATCTAGTCTCTGTCCGTGCTGAGCCTCCCTAGTGCTCTCCTTTGGCTCCCCACATGTGGCTTTTGGTCCTGTTTTGGTCACTTTCCTCCAGCATGACATCCATATGCCCCATAATGGAGTTGTGCCACCAGGAGGAAGCATGGAAGGCAGCCAGGCAGGATTTGGAGACCAGGGTGTCCTGCAGGCTCTCCTATCCCCAGGGAAGAGGCAACAGCATGTGATTGCATCATGTAAATACTGATCCCTGCTGCTCTGGTGAAGGGTTTGACTGCTTGTGCCAGAGTTTGGCTCACCCTTCAGGAGCTGTGGTTGGCATGGGGATGTTGGGATGAGCCGTAGCCTCTGGACTGTCCGCAGCTGCACAGCTCTTTGTGGGTGTGGGTGGGCGCTGGCACTGGTGCAGATGAGAGGTGTTTCAGGGTGGGATGTGCCCCTGCTTTACTAGAAGTGCTGGATGCCACAGGGAGCCAGGCTGGGAGGTGGTGGCTGTGCTGAGGTCTTGTGCACTCTTAGCCTAGGCTTTTCCCAAACTGGCTGGAGACTCTTTGTCCAGGTGGGGAGATGCTTCCCAGAGTGGACGTGGCAGTAACACAGCACAACATGTGCCAAACTGCTCCTTGCATCAACCACATAAGGAATGAGGAGGTGAAGACCCTCACCTGTTTAAAACAGCACCAAGCATGGAATGTCGGGACACTCACTGCAGGACCAGCCCAGCCAGGCAAGAACTGTGCTCTTGGTGGCAGCTTTGGGATGTGCTGGGTGGGGATGCAGGCAGGGAGAACAGCACCTCCAAAACCATGTGGAAAGCAGGAGTCTGGGCTGGGACTGGGTTACTATGCCTAGACATTATAGGAAGAACTCTGGATCAATGCTGCGTTCCTGAGCATCGCTCCCAGAATGGACACAGAGCCTGTCTGATCCCTGCTAATTGTGGCAGGGCCTCAGGTAGCTCCTGGGCAGTGGAGAGGTTTGCAGTGTCTGTTCATCAGACACTGCTTGTTGCCTGGACCCCGAGATCTTGGCTGGCTGTATTCCAGCTGCAGACACTGCTGTGCCCCAAGCTCCCGGGAGGGATGAGGGGACATGGCTTGGGAATGCTCCTCTTGCAGCCCCTCTGCTACAACACCTCGTGTTTATTTTCCTTTCCTTTTTTGCATGAGCAGCACCGCTGTGGAGGACAGAGGGGCAGCATCCTGGGGAGCCCACACTGCCAGCAGGGTGGGCAGCGTGGTGCAGGCACTGCCAGTCTTTCCCTGAGTGCCAGCCTGGCTGCAATGCCCTGTGTGTGTGGAAAGCCAGGATTGTGCAGAGAAACCAGGGATCATCTCTCTACTTGCCTGCTCCTAAAACTTGCCATCACGAGCTCTTTTCCTGTATTCCCCAGACCCCTTTTTTACCAAGGCTTCCTAGCCCACAGAGCATCTCTGATGCTGCCCGTTGATCTGGTGTGTTTGGAAGGGTACACCACCACCCACCTCCCCAAACCCACCAGGATGGACTCCCAGCCCTTCAGCAGTGTTGTGTCGATTGCCCTTCCAGCAGGAAGAGCTTGTAGGTTGCTCTGTGACCACCCTGCTGCTCAATCTGTCATCTGCCATACCAGGGCCTCTGGGTGATGCTGCACCTTCCTGGCCCACAGCTTTTGTCCTCCCAGTGCCTTGTCCCTTTCCCAGCCTGGCTACTGTGCATGCTCAGATGTGACACTTCCTCCTCTGCCTGAAGGGCATGAAAACATTGTTTTGTGTCTTCCTCCTCATTCCCAAAGCCCCTGGCAGCCACTGGGCACAGCTGGAGCAGGGCAGGAAGGGCAATGTGATGGGTGTGGGCAGTGCCAGCCCATGGTGCTGGCACAGCAGAGGCTGTGTGCTGCCTGCCTGTGCCCCACTCACCCCTATACTCTGGGCCCCCCACCATGGCAGGTGTGTGGTGGGGTGGATTCTGAGCTCCAATCCATGCCATGCATCCCATCTTACCTTCCACTGTCTTGGGATGCACCACCATGCCCATCCCAACAGCCCTCTTGATTTCACTCTCTTTCCTGATGCTCCAGGGCCATTCGACTCCCCACGTCCTCTCCACAGAGGAAAGTGGGCTGGTAGGTGTGAGAGTCTGTCCTACCCTGTGGCAGGTGCTGTACTAGGGTGTCCTGGGCAAGGGAAACACCCTGCAAGGGTCAGGAATGATGGCAACAAGCTGTCTCCTCAGCCTGCAAAGCACCCGTGGTGCTGGGAGGAGGCTGGAACAGTGAGTGCTTTGCATGTCTGCAGCTCCATGTGCTCCTGGGAGAGCTGCCTGCCTTCCTGGTGGTCACAGCAACAGCAGCTTTCCTCTAATCTCCTCCAGAAGGCTGCGTGGGCTGCAGAGGCAGCTGGATGTGTGCTCCAGCAGCAAGGGAGACTGCACACTCCTTCTGCTGGGCCAGCACAAAGCAGCGCTGGGCTGGCCCTGCACAGGGGCAGGATTTGGTGGGAGGGCAGGCAGCTTGGGCCCAGGCAAAGGGGGCACAATCTGGTGTTGAGGCTGTGAGATGAGTTTAGTCTTTTCCCTCCTCCCATTCAAGGACCAGATTTGCTTGTACACCAGGGAAAGGTGGCAATTGGGTGGGTCTTGCAGCCTCCCCTCAAGATGCAGTCCCAGGAGATGGAGGTGGCCAAGCCAGACCTTGTGAAGCACCTTTTCCCCATGTCCTCCCTTTGCAGGCCCCTGTGTTTAGCATCAAAGGCCTCTCCTTCCCTTTGATGCACTATTGACTGGAACCAGGCTGCTGAGAGCTAATCCCTTTGGCACGGCTGGATGTGGCTAACGCAGCTGCTGGGGCCATCCCTGCTTTTGTAACCTGCCAGTGCTGGAGCCTTCACTGAGCTGCCAGCTCCCAGGGTGGTGTGATTCATCCTGCTCGGCTGGTGTTACCCAGATGTGCTTGGAAGCTGGGCAGAGGTGGGAGGAAAGCCTCACTGGGGCCTGGACTGGCAAGGGGCGTGCACATGGGCTCTTGCTGCAGTGCAAACCATGCTCTGTGCTCCTGGCACTGAGCACAGGCAGTAGAAAGTGTTCTAGCTCTGCAGGTGCTCTAAAATCCTGGTTTCTGTGGGTATCTATACACAATGTTACAAGGCACTGCTCTCAGGGAGAAGCTTTTGTGTTTGCAGAGGAGGGAGCTGGGCAGGGCAGGAGTGTTTTCTTTGCTCCTGGAGCAGGATCAGCTGTAGGAGACATTGTGTCTGTACAAAGCTGAGGAGCAAAGGGGGGAAGGCTGGCAGCAGCCCCCTGCCAGGGCCTTCCCCCAGAGCAGTGTGGAGGGTGGTGTGTGGGTGGCCTGAGGAGAAGGGGCTCAATGGGACAAGCATGACTCTGCCCACCCTGTACTGCCCCCTGGGAGGCTGTGGGAGGAGGGTGCTCAGGGAGTCCCAGGTCCCTGTCAGACAGCACAGAACCCTGCTTGCCCACCACATGCCCAAATCCAACACACACCAGCTTTGCAGGCATCACCCGTGAGGAGGGCTGGCTGGAGCTCAGCAGCTGAGAGCAACCATCAGGGACTTGAAATGCATCTGCTTTGTCCACCAGCTTGGCAGTGAGATCCCTGCCATCCCCAAGCATGCCACACCACCCTGGCTGAGCAGGGTGCTGGGATGCAAAGCTAGTGAAGCTGCCTGGTCCAAGCAGTGCAGTATTGGGCTTCCCAGTCTGCCTGCCCCACAAACACAGGCCAAGTCTTCTTGCCAGTCTCCCCCTTGCCTCTGCCCTGGGCTGAGCTTCCCTCTGCTCACCATTGAGAGCTGGAGCTGTGCTGGCTGCTCCCATGGCTGGTGGTCTCTCTACAGCAGGTGGCCTTATAAAAGGCAGCAGATAAACCTCCCACTTTTCTCTCCATCTCCCAAAGCTCCCCACTCCCCAGACAGCAGAAAGGACCTGGGAAGGAAAGAGCTCCCATTTTTTCCTCTCTCCATCCTGTGTTTTACCTCATCTCCAGGGACTATAGTGCTCCTCATGCCTTGTGGTACAGTGAAAGGTGCCTGTGACCCACAGTGACAGCCCTGGGCATAGCACAGCTGCTCCTAGTTTCCATATAGGTTTCCACAAGGGTGTTCTTCCCAGCAGAAGTGGTACTTTCCTTCACAGAGGCTTTAAAATCCTCCTCTGTTTGAGCATGATCACCTGGGTGAGGAAGAAGCAATCTGCCTGTAAATGCCCAACATCCTGGTCACAGCGTTGCCTAGAGGTGCCTTCTTTGGCCTTCAAGAAGGGCATAGCATGCCATGGGCCTGGAGCTGATGGGTGATGAGCAACCCAGAGGTACTTTGCAAGGAAGCTCAAGCCTTTCCCTTGGGCTGGCTGCTGCCATGGCCCTCAGTCCTGCAGGCAGCAGGGGTTGGAAATTACCCTCATCTGTGTGTATCACTAATTAATTGCAAGTGTGGGAGTTGCTCTGGGGACTGTGAACAGCAGTCAGCATCCCAGCTCAGAGCAGGGATCTGGAGGTACCAGAGGGTGTCTACTGTTTTCCTGAAAGCACATGGGTGTGCTTTCATTGGACTTGATGATCTTAAAGGTCTTTTCCAACCTTGTTATTCTGTGCATGTCTGCATGTTAACTGAGAGCCCTGGGATGACTCCCTGCCTCTTTCCCTCACTTGAGCAACATGGGTCTCCATCCCCTGCAGTCAGCCCTGGCTTTGTCAGAGAGTCCTAGAAAAGTTTGGGTTGGAAGAGACCTTTAAAGATCATCTAGTCCAAACCCCTGCAATGAGCAGGGACATCTTCAGATAGATCATGGTGCTCAGAGCCCCATCCAACCTGCCCTTGAATGTTTCCAGGGGTGGGGCATCTACCACCTCTCTGGGCAACCTGCTCCAGTGTGTTACCACCCCCAATGTTAAACTTTCTTCCTTACACTAGATACAAATCTGCCCTCTTTTAGTTTAAAACCATTAACCCTTGTGCTGTTAAAAAAAAATCTGTCCCCATGTTTTGTATAAGCCCCTTTTCCTGGCTCTGCTCCCACCCATCACCCAACAGCAAGCCCAGTGGCTCCCTGCTCCACGCTTGGGCTATGCCTGGATAATCCTTTGTGCTGAGAAGCGTTGATTTAAGCATTATCAGAGGATAAAGGTGTATGATGCAGAATGAGTGGCAGGCCCCTTCCCTGGAGACCTTGCAGCCCAATTAGCTCATGTTTGCTGAGTGCTTTGCACACACAAAGTGCAGTGTGAGGGGCTAAGCAGGCTGTGTGCACAGCAGGGTATGGAAACAGAAAACAAACACAGGTTAGAGCCAGCCTGTGAGGGCAGCTGTGTCAAACGTGGTGAAAAGAGCTGGGGGTGGGATGAATAAACTCAGCTCTGGTTCTTCCTTCCCAGTCGCTGTGCGCTGGCTCTGGCAGCCGCTGGCTCACACATGCATGGAGGAGGTGCTGGAGAAGAGCTGCTCTGTGCATGGTATCTCCCACACACTGGCCCAAGCAAACCTCCTGGGCTGTAGGTCTCACCATGAGCATGGTTGGCTCTTGGTTGCCTGAGGTTTGCCTTTATCCTTCTGCTGAGGAGCACTGTGGCGAGTCAGTGCTGCCCTGCTTGGGCTGCAGCATCCTTTGGGGATGCCATACCACAGAGGAAGGCTGCAAACATCATCTTGCAGAGAGCTCTGCTGGAGGCTGGAACATCTTCTCATCCAAAAACAGAATCACAGAATAATAAGGTTGGAAAAGACCTTTAAGATCATCAAGTCCAACCATTCTCATCCTAAACTAAACCATATGCCTAAGTACCTCATCTACCCTTTTTTTGAACACACCCAGGGAAGGTGACTCAGCCCCTCCCTGGGCAGCCTGTTCCAGGCCCCCACAACTCTTTCAGTAACAAATTTTTTCCTAACATCCAATCTAACCCTGCCCTGGGGCAGCTTCTTGCCATTTCCCCTTGTCCTATCACCTGTCACCTGGCTGAAGAGACCATCACCTACCTCTCTATAACCTCCCTTCAGGTAGTTGTAGGTGGTGATAAGGTCTCCCCTCAACCTCCTCTTCTCCAGGCTAAACAGCCCCAGCTCCCTCAGCCGCTCCTCATAGGATTTGCCCTCCAGCCCCTTCCCCAGCCTGGTTGCCCTTCTCTGGACTCGCTCCAGGACCTCCATGTCCTTCTTATGGTGAGGAGCCCAGAACTGGACACAGCACTTGAGGTGCGGCCTCACCAATGCCCAGTACAGGGGCACAATCACTTCCCCAGACCTACTGGCCACACTGTTTTTGCTACAAGCCAAGATGCCATTGGCCTTCTTGGCTGCCTTAGCACACTGCTGACTCATATTCAGCCTGCAGTCAACCAACACCCCCAGGTCCTTCTCTGCCTGACAGCTCTCCAGCCAGTCTCCCCCAAGCCTGTAGCGCTGCATGGGGTTATGATGTCCCATGTGCAGCACTCTACACTTGGCCTTGTTAAACTTCATCCCATTGGACTCAGCCCATCGGTCCAGTCTGTTCAGATCCCTCTGAAGAGCCTCCCTACCCTCAGGCAGATCAACACTTCCTCCTAGTTTAGCAGAGCCTCATTAGCAGAGCTTAATCTGTCCCAGCACCAAAATGTGGCCAACCCTGGCTCAGCAAGGTGGTGCCAGGGAAGAAGGGGAGTGCAAAGAGCTGGGGGTGATGCAGCAGCTACCACAAGGGTAAATGGTAGGGGAAGGTTTTGCTCTCAAATGCTGTGTTTGTTTAAGGTGGGTCTCAGGGCAGCGTGACCCTGCACAGGGTTTCCCAAAGGTGGTGGCAACCCACCCCTCCTGAGAGCAGAAAAACTTGCTTGGCTTTCTAAATGGGGTTGTGGTCTCTTCCCCCTCAGTGTGTCTCATAGTTTAGGTGGTCAGTGCTGGCTAGGCAGTTTGGGAGCAGTGTATGAGGAGAGGGCAGTGGGGAGGCCATACATTTTCTGTCCCAGAGACAATTGGCTCTTCACTCATCCCACTGCCCAGGGATGCTGCTGCCCCATGCCCACTTGCTGCCCAGGCCACCTGCAGCCTGACCTTCTCTTTGCTTTTTGGACCTGGAGACCGTGATTCTAAGAGGGAAGAGTGAAGGGGAGGCTGGTGAGGAATGCTTTGGACTCATGGGGTTTTGGAGGACCATGTCTGTGGTCCCATCCCCTCTGTGCTCACCCCCCTCAGGAATGGATGTGTCCCATGGTGTGCCTGTTCTCCCTTGCACTGAACAACAGGGATGGAAAGGTCACCATGCCCTTTGGTGCCAAAACTACCTGTGCCAGGGTGTGCACTGAGCTCAGCTTAGGGTGTTGATGATCCTTTTCCCAGCCTGAGGTCATTAGTCATGCTGAGTCAGTGGCTCAGGTTTCCTGGCCTCCCAGTCACTGCAGTCCTGCAAGGTCGGTCGGTCACTGCAGTCCCTCAGTGTGGGACACCAGAAGTTCACCTCCCTGCCTGGCCCTGGGCACACCAGGGCACAAACCTTGTCTTCCCATTATGATGGTCCTCATTTTCCCCTTCTGCAGCCTGGCCACATCTCCTTGCAGAGGAAAAAGGGTGCAGAGGCAGGCAGGTAGCAGGGATGCTGGCTTTCTAGGAGACATGGCCTGGCTCCTCAGCCTGGCTTTTCTGCTGGCTTTGCATGGCCATGGGCAGCTCCATCAGCAGTCCTGCACCCTGGCCACCCCTCCACCATCAGAAATGAGCAATCCCCTCCCTGCCAGAGCAGGCATGCCGTGGAGCCCAGCTTAGTCATCTGAGCGCTCCCAAGACTTTGTTTTGGTGTTTTGCTACTCCAGCTGTCCATGAATCCCCTAGCAAATGAGTTTGCTGGCAGGGTGCTCCAAGGGAAAGACAAATTTTGAAAAATTGCATTTGCATGAAAGAAAAGCCTTATTTTTAATTGGAAATCTCATTCTCTGGATTAATGCCCACCCAACCGGAGAGGAGAAGCATATGCTGATGTATCAACAAAACAAACAGGGCACTGAATATTCAAGGCAGACCTTACACACTGGAAATGCTTCAGAGAAGTTATCCAGCAAATCCTTTTCAACAGCCAAGCTCATACATTCACTGCCTGTTCACAGCCACTGCAAAGAGGAGAAAGAACTTACTTTCTCTAGTACTCTGCACATTATCTGACCCTATTTTACCAGCTTTCCTCTCAGCAACACCTAGATTGGGTAGACCATAAATTGTGATTTCTGCCTCGGTGTTACTGCTTCATTTTCCCAGCTGCAACCCTGCTCTCAACTTGCCTGATCATAGAGTCATAGAATGGTATGAGTTGGAAGGGACCCCAAGGATCATAGAGCTCCAACCCCCCTGCCACAGGCAGGGACACCAACCTCAGGCCTGGAGCTACACAAGGTTGCCCAGGGCCCCATCCAACCTGGCCTTGAACACTTCCAGGGACGGGGCATCCACCCCCTCTCTGGGCAGCCTGTTCCAGCCCCTCACCACTCTCTCTGTAAAAAACTTCCCCCTAATATCTAATCTAAACCTTCCTTCCTTTAGCTTTAATCCATTCCCCCTTGTCCTGTCATTGTCTACCCTTTTAAAAAGTTGAATCCCCTCCTGTTTCTCTGCTCCCTTCAGGGACTGGAAGGCTGCAATGAGGTCCCCCCGCAGCCTTCTCTTCTCCAGGCTGAACAAGCCCAGCTCCCTCAGCCTCTCTTCGTAGGGCAGGTGCTCCAGCCCTCTAATCATCTTTGTGGCTCCTCTGAACCCTCTGATGCTGTCACTCCTCCAGAACAGCAGTTGCACCAAGGGGAGGGATGCTTGTCTGCACCTGGCATCTGGAGGCACTGCCTCCACACAGCTAATGGGGAGCTCTCCCACCGCTTCCTGGAGGCAAAGGCACTGACCCATCTCTGTTATTCACAACGCTAGTTCCTCCTCTATCCATCAGAGTTTGGGAAAAGCACAGTGACACTGGTATAGCTGGGAATAAGAACTGGTCTGTTGATGCTGTGGGATTTGATGACCTTGATGAGGGAACAGCATCCACCCTCAGCAAGTGCCGATGGTACAGAGCTGGGAGGGATGGCTGACACGCAGGACACTGCGCTGCCATCCAGCGAGACCTGGACAGGCTGGAGAGCTGGGCAGGGAGAAACCAGATGAGGCTCAACAAAAGCAAGTGGACAGTCTGGCACCTGGGGAGGAATAACCATCTGTATCAGTACAGGCTGGGGGATGACCTGCTGGAGAAGAGCTCTGTGGAGAAGGACCTGGGGGTCCTGGTGGATGACAGGTTGGTCATGAGCCAGCAGTGTGCCCTGGGGGCTGAGAGGGCCAATGGGATCCTGGGGGGCATCAGGAGGAGTGTGGCCAGCAGGTCGAAGGAGGTGATCCTCCCCCTCTACTCTGCCCTGGTCAGGCCCCACCTGGAGTATTGTGTCCAGTGCTGGGCTCCCTGGGATAAGAAGGACAGGGATCTCCTGGAGAGAGTCCAGAGGAGGCTACGGAGATGATGAAGGTCCTGGAGCATCTCCCCTGTGAGGAAAGGCTGAGTGAGCTGGGGCTGTTCAGCCTGGAGAAAAGAAGACTAAGGGAGGACCTTATTAATGTTTATAAATATCTTAAGGATGGGATGCAGGGTGAAATGGCCAGCCCCTTTTCAGTGGTCTGTGGGGACAGGACAAGGGACAATGGCTGCAAGTTGGAGCACAGGAAGTTCCACACCAACATGGGGAGGAACTTTTCCCCAGTGAGGGTGCCAGAGCCCTGGGACAGGCTGCCCAGGGGGTGTGGAGTCTCCTTCTCTGGAGATATTCAAGACCCATCTGGACGCCGCCCTGTGCAATATGAGCTGGGGAGCTGCTTTGGCAGGGGGGTTGGACCCGATGAGCTCTCGAGGTCCATTCCAACCCTCTATGATTCTATGATTTAGCTTAGGTGTTTTAACAGTGACTTGAATTCTGACCTGCAGTGCCTGTGTGATCTCTCACTCTGTATACCACTACTCTCTAAGGAAGGTATTTCCTCCAGAGAGGTTGAACATGTCCTACAGATCTGAGATCAAGCTGTTCCTGGAGTGTGTGAGCAGAAATCTCTTCTCATTTCTTCTGGATGTGCTGTTCCTAGAACATTTACATGATACACTTTTGGCTGGCTGTTCCCAATGGTTATTTTAATAGTAATGCTGCAGCTATATCATTTGCATAAGCTTTTCTGAGAGCAGCACCAGAAAAGGTGAGATTAGCTGGAACGAACAGTCTAGAAAAGTACCAGTTTGGGTATTTGGAGGTGGGTTTCTGTGGGTATCGGGGGTGAAGGGCAAAAAGCAAGAGAACAAGCTTGAGGTTAGCATCAGGGGAGCAGTGATTCGTCACAAATGCTGTGCTACAGGCCTGAGCACGATATGCTGGCTCCTTTGGGCAGCAAAGTGGAGTGGTGGCTTCAGGACTCTTCCACTCCTGAAATTTCTCTGTGCAGTGCTGGGTGGAGAGACTGGACCGGGCTGTACTGGGTGGAGGTGGGCGAAGGTTTGCATTTGGGAGGCTTGTGGTCAGGAGAGCAGGAGCAGGAAATGCTAGTACCATCTCCAGGAGGAACCCATTGCTTTTGGCCACCAGGAGCAAAATCTCAGCTGCTGGTGGAAGGGGACAGCAACAAGGATGTGATAGGAAAAGACAACCTGTATTGATCCCCGTGCCAATCCCCTTTACCCTGCCATCCTGCAGCAGGATGTTCCTCCTAGGAGCATGAAGATGGTGCCTGGAAACACACTGAACGATCGTACCACTGAGCAGTGGAGTGGTGGTGGCAGAGAAGGGACTCAGGGCTTGCTAAGCAAGAGTCTCCTTGTTTATTTACTGAAGGTCCAACAACTCCCCTGGTCAGAGACACACTCTCCTTGTTAACAAAAAGTCAATGAATTATTTAGCAGCTGGAAATGCCAGATGGCAATGGCTCTGCTGCTTACTGGAGGAGAGGAGGGAGGGAGACGTGCACATGGGGAGAACAGATTGAGAGCAACTCTGTAGGAAAGAGCTGACCCTGGCCTGAGGCTCTGGTGGCTTCACAGCTGCCTGACAGTGAGCAGGAGGCAGGCTGGCTAAGGCAAATGGCTGCTGCTTGTCACAGTGGCCCATGGCTCTCCCTTTCTTGGAGTTCCCTCTTCACACATTGTTTTCTTGATGGGTCTGTGCTGGGCCTTGAGATACAGGACTTCTAGCCCCATCTGGGAGATAGACCATGACTGAAGGCAGAAGGATTTGTCAGCCCATCCCTCACTTCACACCTGGTTGCAGGGATGCTGCTTCAGCCCCAGGTCTACTGGGATGCCCTTTGGAGCTATGTCAGCATATCTCAGGTGACCTGGCAATTCTTTTGGGAGTTACAATAATGGGCAACCATCCCAGCTTGGGTCTATGATGTCTTTAGGCACCATGGACTGGCCAGATCAATATGTATATGGCTTAGGACCTCCACTGAAAACTGAAGATGCTGTAGGAAGCATGGGCAGATCTGTAGCAGAGGCTGAAGCCTATGCCCTGGGTGACAATGCACCATGTACACAATAAAAGGAACTGCTATGGGTCTGCATGTTCTGGGGATCTTGGTACCTGTAGTTCAGTGGCTTCTGACATCCCTTCAAGGCATCTGTGCAGGTACCCAGATGCCAACCTAACCCTGGAGTGAAGTGAGCCTCAAAGTCTGCTGGGCTTACAGCCTTGGTGCAAGCATCCTAGCCACTCTTTGGCTTCCCTGGAGATTTTTCTGTGTCTTGGAATTTAGGCTTCAGAAAGGAATTAAATAGCAAGTCACCATCTCTCTGTGTTTAATTTGGAAGCTGCAGGCACCAAGAGTAGTTCTTAAATTCTTTAACCCTCTAGAAAGTTTGGGTTGACAATCCCTTGGGAATCCCTGGTATCCCCCTGATTGCATTTCACAGGCTGCCAGACTTCTTTTGTTTGTTTCTTCCTCAGCATTTCCTTTCCTTGGACAAGGAGGTCAAAGAGACTCAGTGTCTCAGGCATGCAACCTGTATGAGTTCTTGCCCCAGCACCCCCATCCTACCTGCTCTGCTTGGCAAGGAACTGGAGGTGTCTGGGCTCCTTGGGAGCTTCAGGAGAGGGCTGTCTCCTCAGTGCATGGTCTAAGAGCAAGAGGCTGAGGCTACACACAGAAAACCACGTGCTGCTGCAGTCACCCATCTGTCACACTGACACAGCAGAAGCAAATGTTTCCCAACAGAAGCAAATCCATGCAGAGCTCAGGAAGATCCCCCTTCTAAGCCAAGGCGTTTTGTGTGTGCTCCCCCTGTACTCCCCAGGGACCCCTCAATCAGGTTTCCTTTGGTGTTGAAGCAAAGTTGATCCTGTTTGGTCTTGACAGAGGGGAAAAACCCCCAAACCCGAAACACTTTTCATCTCCAGGTCCCTGGAGGTGCTGGCAGTCTTCATTTGCATCTCTTCCATTGCTTAATCAGACCGTGGCTCCTGCTCCTCTTCCTCCATCCTGTCCATGGAGGCTGTGAGCACCCTACAGCAGGGATCAGCTGTGGCTGGGTGGCTGCAAGGGCTGCAGCAGGGTCCCAGGTATGGCTGGAATATAGCTAAAAAGGAGGGACATGAATGAATTCCCAGTGGCTTCAATACAAAGCTCGTGGGACTACATGTTAATGGGCATGATGTGGTTTCTTGTGGACTTTGCACAAGCTACAATATATGGAAAGGTTTTGGAAACAATCCCCAGCCTCAGCCTTTAATGGCCTTGAAGTGTTTCCTGGCAGCAAGGGCCTGTGGTATCAGCTCCTGAGTAGATGGGAGGGAACCTTGTCCTTTAGGGTTCTGAGAAGTTGATTCTTCTGAAGGCTTCAAGATATCTTGTAAGAAGTACTGCAGTTGAAAGATGGAAAGGAGGTTCCATGGCTCTTAACTCACATAGACCGTCATGATAGTGGAAAATAGAGGGCTGGAGGATGTTTCACATGCAATAGGCTGTGAGGAGCAAAGCAAGCACAGCTCAAGCAGCCCAGTTGTTAACAGCATCATTGCTCTTATCCTCAGAAACTCAAGCAAATGCTTTGGCTCCTCGTTCCTGCCTGCTGACCACACCAGGCTGGTCATGACTCAACCCAGCATCCAGGACTGAGGGGCAGAAGTGGTGAGAGACCTGTCTCAGGTATGACACAGACAACCAAATAGTGTAATGGGGTGGGGGAAGGCTATGAGGTAGCAGTGAAATTTCTTCAGCAACACCCACCCTGTGTCCCACAGCCCCTCCCCAGGAGAGACTGTGACTGCAGAAGCTCCAAGGTCACCAGCTAGTCCTCTCCCCTCTTTGCCCTTAGCGAGCTCCTCAGACCTCTCTGGAGGAGCCGCAGCCCCTATTCACACCCCTGCCTGTGCCTTGCAGGGTGAGACACGACAGCACCAATGGAGAGCACGTCCTCGGGGGAGCCAGCACCTGGTGATGGTGCCAGCCCCACCTCCCTGGATGTGCTCAGCTTCCTGGACACCCTGGTGAACAGCACGGAGGAGCAGTGCTTCAGCGCCCGCTCCCGCAGCAGCGTCCTGGAAGGGCTGCCGTTCGGGGGAGTGCCAACCGTGCTCGCCATCAACTTCATCCTCTGGCTGGTGAGCAGGACAGGAGGGGGGCATGGCTATGGGTACTGCAGCCCCCCCTTTGGCTGTGCTGTCAGAGACTGGCTGTGAGCACAGGGGGATGGATGTGTGTTATGGGTGCACTGCAGCCTGCGCGTGGGTACACGTGGCTGATGGGAGAAACAAGGGTGAGTGCAAAGGACTTAAGGGCTTTGTCCACATCGTGGTGGGCTTCAGGTGGCACTTGGGCAGCAGAGGTGAGATAGTAGAGCAGAAGCAGTTTGGCTTGATGCAAGAGTTTTGCACAAGCTTGGGGCTCGTGAGTGAGTAAACAGAAAGGAGGGTTGTGAGGAGACCCGACAGGGCAAGACCCTGTGGCAAAACCCTTCACCTGCCCTCTTTCCTCTTCTTCCAGCTTCTCCTCCTGGTCTTCTCCTGCCTTCGGAAAGCAGCTTGGGACTATGGGCGCCTAGCGCTGCTGATGGACAATGACAGGTAAGGAGGACATGAGGCCACTGCAGGTGATGGCTCCAGCCTCTCCAGGATTGCTGGCAAGAGGCAGGGCAGCCTATGGAGAAGCTCAGCATGTGCTCCTGTCCCTCCTTCCCACTGGGAATGTCCTGGCTGCCCTTGCCCATGGAGGCACAGGCACCATCTGCTGCAGGGAGAGGGCAAGCCTAGGCCAGCTTTGATTCCCTTTTGCAGGCACCATCTGGTGACAGTGCTCTTGGGCCAGGGAGTTCATAGTCTTGGGAAGGCCCAGGAGCTGCTTTCTAGTGAGGACTGAGCTTGTCCCTCTCTTGGGATGAGCAGGGCTGGTCAGCAGAGGCAGCAGAGGGAGACACGAAGCAATAACACTGTTCCTCATGTCACCAAGGCAGTGTGCCTGGCTCATCCTTAGTGCTAGGTGCAGAATCCCTCAAAACACACCAGTGTCCTGATGAAAGTAGAGCCCAGGCCAGATTTCCAGGTGGGCTGTGCTGCCCACAGCTGCCTGCTTGCCAGCTGACCCCAGACAGTAAAGCATCTTTCTTTGCACAGGGGGGTGCACACAGGAGGGGGTCTCTGCAAAGCTGGGCAGTCTGCAGGAGCAAACTCTGTAAAAGGCTTTCTCCTGTCTTCTCCTCTCTCCAGCTTCTCTTGGCCTCAAGCTCTGAAGTGAAGTCTGGCAATGGGCAGGAGACGTTTCCCTTCACTGGGGTGATGAGAAGGGACTTAAAGTTCAAGACTTAAAATTCAAGCCCTGATTACAGTCTTTTTACTGTAATGCCATTTGGAGACTGAAACCAATGGAATATAAAAATCCAGCTCAGCAGGTCCTTGTCCTGGAGCTAAGGCCAATTCCCCACCAGCTGCCCTGCTGTGGGTCAGGGCTATGGAGGAGCCACAGGGACTCACTGATGTGGAGGCAGTGAGTGCAGGCCCAGCCCCAAGCCTGGCAGTAGCTGCTGGTCCAGCCCCAGTGCAGGATGCAGGGAGGGGGAGGCATTTCCCAGGCTGTTTCACTGAGGGTGCTCATTCTCTCCCATGTGCTTCTCTCCCACCTCACCACTCTGTTCCTCCCCTCCATACAAGTTTGACATCACTTTTCTATGGAGAGCAGAGTGAGAAGGAGAAGTCCCCATCAGAGAGCAGCCCCCTGGATGTTGACAACAAGGATGTGGTGAGTAATGGTGGCCATGGCAGTGGGAGCCCATGCTGGGCTTGCCCTAGCCCAGCCCACCCTGCTTTTCATGGGAAACCCAGGTCAGAAGTT
The DNA here is from genome assembly GCA_020800305.1 of Porphyrio hochstetteri. Taxonomy (NCBI): domain Eukaryota; kingdom Metazoa; phylum Chordata; class Aves; order Gruiformes; family Rallidae; genus Porphyrio; species Porphyrio hochstetteri. Next base: position 8,336,156 of record CM036908.1, on the reverse strand, counting down.
AAAGGAGAGAAATTAAATCCTCCAGCCTGGGGTTTCCTGCTTAACACCCTTCAGCAGTGGGATATTCCTGGGAAAGCTGGAGGCTTGCTTTGTCCTGGCTTGGTTTGAGTCATCTGCTTTGAATGACAACTTGGAGGGGATGCTCCCACCAAGATGAGCATCTCCCAGTTGTGTGGACATCCCTGGTGGTTCTGGGGACCCAGTCAGATGCACATCCAGAGCCTCACTGTGCAGCCACAGGAGCCTTTCTGGTGCAGGCAGGACAGAGCCCTAGATCACACCTCCACCTCTGTGGCATGGTGGGCTGCAGGGGCTTTAAAGGCAGCTTTTGTTTCTCTCCATGGCATCAGGCACAAAGTGAGCTTTGCTGTAAACAAGTACAGACTGACACATCACTGGGGGGTGACCTGCTGGAGAGGAGCTCTGTGGAGAAGGACCTGGGGGTCCTGGTGGATGACAGGTTGGCCATGAGCCAGCAGTGTGCCCTGGGGGCTGAGAGAGCCAATGGGATCCTGGGGGGCATCAGGAAGAGTGTGGCCAGCAGGTCGAAGGAGGTGATCCTCCCCCTCTCCTCTGCCCTGGTCAGGCCCCACCTGGAGTATTGTGTCCAGTTCTGGGCTCCCTGGGATAAAAAAGACAGGGATCTCCTGGAGAGAGTCCAGAGGAGGCTACGGAGATGATGAAGGGCCTGGAGCATCTCCCCTGTGAGGAAAGGCTGAGTGAGCTGGGGCTGTTCAGCCTGGAGAAAAGAAGACTAAGGGGGGACCTTATTAATGTTTATAAATATCTTAAGTATGGGATGCAGGGGGAATGGCCAGCCCCTTTTCAGTGTCTGTGGGGACAGGACAAGGGGCAATGGCTGCAAGTTGGAGCACAGGAAGTTCCACACCAACGTGTGGAGGAACTTTTCCCCACTGAGGGTGAGGGAGCCCTGGGACAGGCTGCCCAGGGGGTGTGGAGTCTCCTTCTCTGGAGATATTCAAGACCCGTCTGGACGCCGCCCTGTGCAATATGAGCTGGGGAGCTGCTTTGGCAGGGGGGTTGGACCCCATGAGCTCTCAAGGCGCCTTCCAACCCCTCTGATTCTATGGTTCTATGATTTCCTGTTCTTCTTTTTGGCAGCAAGAGCTCAGAAATGTAGTCACTGGTGTGACTGTGAAAAAATGACAGAACTTACTAAAAAAGAAACCAGGCAGGAAAGGTAAAGCACCAAAATCCCTGCAAGTGGCAGGAGCCCTGTTCAAAGGCTCAGCACTGGCTGCTCTGGACAAATGTATAATTGCTCATCAAAAAAGAAGTGAGAAAGACCATAGGGAATGTCAGCATGGCTGAAGAGCAGATCACAGGAGATTATTAGAAGCAAGAAGACATCCTTTGAAAAGTCAGGCTGTTCCCAAATGAGGAAGATCTGAACTCTGCCAGGTTAGATATAACATATGCTAATGGGGTGGGAAGAAGAGTTTGAGGAGAAACTTGTAGAGAGCATAGAAGCATGGTGTGGGTGTAGCAGGGGTGCCAGCCTGGCTGTGTTAAGGGGGTATCCAGTCCACACAGAGTGGCTGGGGACATGGGGATGCCTGCACCTCCCAAGCCTTCTGTCAGATGAAGCTGAGATGTGAGGTAGGAGGGAAGGTCCTGGTGTGGGTAAAGCTGGGGATGGACAGAAAGAAGCTGCCAAGCTCTGATGGGGCAAGCTAAGGGAATCCCATAGGAGGCTGTCTGTGGTCAGCATAAACCTTCCAGAAAGGGGGCAAAGAGGAGGGGTCCTATGGCTGGGTGTTACATGGTACAGCCACAAGATCTTGGCATTGTCCTATGTTGCTCCACAGCGGCGCTGACTCAGCACTCTGTACTCATCAAAAAAAGTCTGTTGCATGTTAGGGACTGTCAGGGAAAGCACAGAGGAGGGAGTTGCTGGAAGCCAGAAGCCTGGTGTTTCCTGCTCCTCCTGAGGCACCTGCCTTTGGCCACCACTGCAGACAAGCTGCTTGGCTGAGCATCACCAAGCTGCCCTGGATGCTGCCTCTGTTTGCTCAGCCCCTGGCCCCAGGCACCACACTGTCTCTGCAAAGATCCTGAGTGCATGCTGTGTCCCAGCTTCTCACCAGGGAGGTGGGATTGGTCATCCCTGACTCATCCTGACTCTCTTCCCTTCCAGGGATTCTGCTCCTGGCTCATTTCAATCTACCAGATGAAGTAAGTGTGTGTCCTTGGAATCTTGGCCATACCCTGTCACTGCCCACACCTGGGGAGTAGGTGGCCACCCATCAGCTGCTGGAACCAGTGGCAAAGGAGACCCCTTCTAAAACATCCCCCTGGGAGAGAGAGCAGAGTGCTCACTTCTGCATTTCCCCCTGGCTCCTGTCCCAGAGGAAAGGGCTTCAACCTTTCCTGGTAGAAGCCACTCCTGTAATGGGGTGGCAGCCTGAGGGCTGCTTGTGTCCCTCATTTCCCCATGTGCACAAATCCCACATGCCATGGGCAGGACACCATGTGTTGGCATGGGTTGTGTGAGGCTGGGGCAGCCTGTGTCCCCAGGGTGGGAGGTGGTGGGGAGGCATCACCAACACTCACCCCCACCTGCCTCTCTCCCAGGGATGAGGAGATTCAGAGCAAGTGTGGGATCGATGCCACCACCTACCTCTCCTTCCAGCGGCACCTCCTGGTCCTGCTGATGCTGGTCTGCGTGCTCTCTGTGGCCGTCATCCTGCCCGTCAACTTCTCAGGGGACCTCCTGGGTAGGTGCTTCCCTTGTTGTGGGGTGGCTCAGGAGTGTGGCACGAGCTTCCCCAGTCTTGAGGGAAGTCTTGAGGCACTTCCCCAGTCTTGAGGCACTGTGCCTTGGGGACAGAGGACAGAAGGACCTCTCCATCAGGAGCTCCCACATGAGCAGGAGCCCACCTGTGGGACAGAACTGCAAGAGGCAGGAAGCTTTGGGGCAGTGAGGGCTTGGTTGGCACTTGGGAGATGGAAAAGGAGGGAGCAAAAACCAGAGCTATTAGCCCTGGTAGCATGGACACAGCACTGTGCTGGGCTCCTGTAACCTGCTTCACCTCTTCCTCTGCAGGACACAACCCCACCCACTTTGGCAGGACGACCATCGCCAACATCCCAACACAGTAGGTGGCTCCCAGGGGGTGGGTGCTGCTGGGAGTGCCCAGGCATGGTGATTGTCACAGTGCTGTGCTGGGGACAGGTCCATGTGAGCAGCATGCCACTACCAGGAGTCCCTGTGTCTGTCTGCACTGCACACAAGCACTGTCACGGTGGCTGGCACGCTGGTGCTGCTCACTGCACCCCACTGCTGGACAGAAGTGCTCTTGGGGGTGCTGGGAGACCTCATTTCTTCCCAAAGCCTGAACACTGCCTGGCTTGTATCTGGGGTGGGGGATCTGGCAGCTGGCTCAGAGAGGTGCTGCTGCACAGTGGGGGGTGGCTGTGGGTGAGGTGCTGAGCACCAAGCCGGTCCATGTGCCACGTGCCCACCACAGTGCCCTCTGATCCCCTCTTCCCCTCCTCCAGGGACCGTCTCCTGTGGCTGCACAGCATCTTCGCCCTCATCTATTTCATCCTCACTATCCTCTGCATGGCTCACCACTCTGTCCACCTTGAATACAGAGAGAATGAGAAGGTGAGCACCCACTCCTCCTCCAGCCCTGTCTTATTCAACACTAATGGACAATGTTGTACTTTGCAGAAAGGATGGTCCCAGCAGGTAGGGAGAGCTTTAGAAACACCCTGGGACTGGGCACACAGGGAAAGATAAGGCTGGTTTTCTGCAGCTTCTGGAGAAAGCCTGGCAGGCTGGAGGCAAATCTTTCTCTCTTGCTGCCTTGTCTCTTGAGATGGATGCTCTGTGGTGTCTGTCCATCTGGGAGGTAGCAGTATCCAGCTGTGCCCCTGGGGTCTGGGAGCAGATGTTGAGGAGGTCTGTGCTGACCAACCACCAGGGTGGCAGTAGGTGCCCTGGCTTGCCTCAGCCTTTCCGGCATCTGGGTGAACAAGGCAGCAGTGAGACATCCCACAGACCCCTGCCCACCAGCCCCTGCTGTCTCTTCTCTTCCTCCAGGTTGCCCGGACACTGATGGTTACCCACATCCCCAAGGAGATCACAGACCCTTCCCTTATCATCAAGCATTTCCAGTGAGTAGCAAGCAGTGTGCCACCGCCTCACCAGCGTGGCTGGTGGGCAGGTGGTTGTCCTTGTGCTCTGGTTCCTGGTGCCACTGTGTCCCTGTGCCCACAGTGAGGCCTACCCCAGCTGCACCGTCACCAACGTCCAGTTCTGCTTCGACGTGCGCAAGCTGATGAAGCTGGATGCGGAGAGGTGGGTGCAGGCAGGGCCCCAATTCCTCTGCCGGGTGGGCGTGCTGCTCCTGCCCACCACACGGAGGGTCTCAGTCTGTCTGACTGCTCCTCCCTGAGTGACTCTCATCCCTGTTGGCTTCCTGGCAGGCGCAAGGCCATGAAGGGGCGGCTTTACTTCACCACCAAGGCACAGAAAGAGGGGAAGATCATGATCAAAACTCACCCCTGTGCCCGCATCTTCTGCTGCCGCTTCTGCGGCTTTGAGCAGGTATGAGGGTGCAGGCAGGGCTGCAGGCAGCAGCAGGCAGGGCAGAGCACTAGCAGCTCACCTGGGATGATGCCTGGCGAGCGTGGCAGCATCCCAACTGCTCTGCAGGTGGATGCTGAGCAGTACTACGGGGAGCTGGAGGAGAAACTCACAGATGAGTTCAACGCCGAGCGCAACCGCATCACGCTTAAGCGGCTCGACATGGCCTTTGTCACCTTCCAGGACGAGCGGATGACGGCTGTGTGAGTGCCCCTCAGCATGCCAGTCCAGGCACATCCCCTGGCCAGGTGTCTACCACCACTTTGAGGCACCATGCTGGCTCCTCTGGCCAAAGCCAGGCAGTGGGGCTGTTTCCGCTGTGTCTCTGCCACCCGGGGAGATGGCCACCCTGTTGGGGCTGTGGGAAGGGTATTATGAGAAGTTTGTGGCACCCTGAGCCCCCTGTCTGGACCCAACCCCTGCCTCCCTTTTGCAGGATTTTGAAGGACTACAGCCACATCGGCTGCCGCAAGCACCCGCAGCAGTCCTCTGTCACCACCGTGGTCAAGTCCCACCACTGGGGTGTTCGCTATGCCCCTGCACCCAGTGATATCATCTGGTGAACCACCGTGGTGGGAAAGGGAGGGAGGGCAAGCAGCTGGGTGGGGGGGGTCTCATGCCCATAGCTACAGGGAGCCCATATAGCTGTAGGGAACCTGTGCCCGTAGCTGTAGGGTGCCTTCTCAGGGTAGCAGAGGCTGACAGCCCTTCCTGTGGCCATAGTAGAAATTGGCAGGGGTGACTGGGGTGATCACCCTGTGGGTGGCAGGGCTGGTTCAGGCAAGATCTGAGTGATTGCCAGTCTCTGATTCCTGCAGCCTGATTCCAAAGCTGCCTGGTGGCACAGACCACGCTGCAGCTGTACTCTGGTCCCAGGGGCTCTGCAGGTGCCAGTGCAGCAGCACAGGGAAGGGGGGTGGGCAGTGTGGGCAGTGGGAAGCAGAGGTGCCGAGAGCTGGGCTAGGAGACCCAGGACATGTAGCTTTTCTTCCACACCATGTCTGAGTCATGCTTTCTTCTCACAGGGAGAATTTATCGGTCCGTGGCACATCTTGGTGGGTGAGATTCATCCTCCTTAATATCTGCCTCTTCGTCCTCCTCTTCTTCCTCACCACACCAGCCATCATTGTCAACACCATGGACATGTTCAACGTCACACAGCCTGTGGAGAACCTGAAGGTAATCCCTGTGGCCCTGTGACAGCTTTCCCAAAGGGTCTCCATTTCCAAGGTTGTCCATGCAGAGTGGGGGCACCAGCTCTACACTGGCCCAAGAACTTGAGCTGTCACTGGGATGGGATGAAAGGCAAGGAGCACTCATGCCCCTACTTGCTACCCATGCCCTCCTTCTTGTGTTTCTAGTGGCAGAGCCCTGAGCCACCTGTGTAAACCTGAGCTTTGGTGCTGGTGTCCAAGGGGCAGGGCACACTGGTGTCCATGCAAGAGAAGAGGGATGGAAAGAGCTCCAGGAGATTTTAGGAGCTGCTAGCAGCCAATTTCCTTTCTGCTCATTGACCTGTGAGCTGCTGGACAGGCACTGGGGCTCAGAATGTGCCTGTGATGCCTTTGGCTGGCCTCATGCTCTTATCTCCTGAAGCAAATGCCCCTGCTTAGGGAGGGGATGCCCTAGTCCACCCATTGCACAGACCGTCCTGCACCAGGAGGCCTGGGGACCTGCTTCCAGCATGGCTGGGCTCCAGTGGGCTGATGAGGGCATGTCTGGCATCTTTCCTCCTGCAGAATCCCATCATCACCCAGTTCTTCCCCACACTGCTGCTTTGGGCCTTCTCTGTCTTCCTGCCCTTCCTTGTCTACTACTCGGCGTTCTTTGAGTCACACTGGACCAGGTAATGGTACTGGCCTCCATGCACCCCAGGACCATGGTAGATGGGAAGGAACCTCAGAGGGACTTGGGGGACCCAGCCTTGCAGGGAGGCAGGCATTGGAGCAGCAGACCCCCCCACAGAGCCTCCTGGGTGTTGCCCTTCATGGAAAGAGCCCATGCTGAAAGGAGCTATTTCCTTGCCATAGCCCTGAAGGTTTCCAGGCTGCTGACAAAGGCAGGTGGAGCTGGTTTTAAGATGGGTCTGAAGACATTTATGAAAGGGATTTGCCATGGCCCTGACTCAGCTGGCACATCCCAACTATGCTCCCAAACCTCCAAGGTGGTGGTATGGGTTCAGGATGCTCAAAGTGTAGCAGAGAAAGCTCAGTCCAGCTCCTATAATATACTCTCTCTGTCTTGACCCTCTGCTGGCCCCAACCCCTGGTGCCTGGTCTGCTGAATCCTTGCAGGAGCTTTGTAACCACTTCCCTTACTTCTCTGGGGAAAATGGTGGCTCTTGAACCCATTGTAGACACCCAACTGTCTCTTCCTGGATGTCTGCACCAGCAAGGACAGTAGGAGAGGGCAAAGATGAAGGAGGTCAGAGTCTGAGAGGACAGGAGCTTTCACTACAGCAAATTTCCCCTTTGTGACTCCTCCCCTGGCCTGGGAGGGGCATGGGATGCCCCAGTAGGTACACAGATCAAATGCACATAGCTTCCTTGGGCCTGGAATAGCTCCTTGGTTGAAGAGACCCAGCCCAGCCTCTCCCTGCACTGGTTGCTCTGTCTTCAAAAAGTCAAACGTTCTTCTCTTGCCTCCCCCCTCCCCAGGTCAAGTGAAAATCAGCTCACCATGCACAAGTGCTTCTTCTTCCTGGTGTTCATGGTCATCATCCTGCCCTCACTGGGGCTGAGTAGGTATGGACTCCCCTTCTGCGCTGTTCTCCCTGCTCCCCAGCAGCTGGGATGGCAGCCAGGCCTCTCCCTGCTGGCAAGCCAGCCCCAAAGGGCTAAGGGTGCTCCACTGCTGCCAAAAAGGGGGGAAAATGCTTGCTCTTCAGCCATGCTGAGCTGCTTCCAGATGGCTGCAGACAGAAAGCTTCCCCGCAGAGGAGGGGAGCAGAGCAGCTTGCCAGGCTGCCACAGCTGACCTGAGGGTGCTGGTGGTGTCTTTCTTGGGGTCAACACTTCAGCAGACCCCAGAAGGACCAGGTTAGGTATCTGCAGAGTAAAGCTGACCTGCCAGAGGGCACTCAGCCTGCCCTGCATGGCAGCGGGAGCTGCAGGAGCCAGAGAGGCTTGCCTGCTGGGACAGAGAAAGGCACACACCTGCTTGGTGCCCCCCATGTTGTTCTGTGGCTCCCCCTCTTTCTGAGCTGCTCCTCCTCTCCTTCTCCAGCCTGGACCTTTTTTTCCGCTGGCTCTTCGACACTCACTTTCTGGATGAGGCTGATATCAAGTTCCAGTGAGTAGCAGGGTGGGGGGGGGTCCCAAACTTCCTGGGGGAGATGTAGCACCCAACAGCAGCCCCTAGCAGCATTCCTGGCTGCCTGCCTGTGCATCCTCTCCCCTCCATTTCCCCGGCACAGGTGCGTGTTCCTCCCAGACAATGGCGCTTTCTTCGTCAACTACGTGGTGACCTCCAGCCTGATGGGGACTGCCATGGAGCTGCTGCGCATCCCGGGCCTCCTTGTCTACACTGCCCGCCTCTGCTTTGCCAAGTCCGAGCCAGAGAGGCTCCACGTCAAACGGGTACGTGGCTCTGCTCCCCTCTGAGCCTGCACAGCAGGGCAGGGAGGCACTCACTGGAAACTCAGGCTGTTCCACCTACAACTACCTGAAGGGAGGTTGTAGAGAGGTGGGTGATGGTCTCTTCAGCCAGGTGACAGGTGATAGGACAAGGGGGAATGGCAAGAAGCTGCCCCAGGGCAGGGTTAGATTGGATGTTAGAAAAAAATTCTTCACTGAAAGAGTTGTGGGGGCCTGGAACAGGCTGCCCAGGGAGGGGCTGAGTCTCCTTCCCTGGATGTGCTCAAAAAAAGGGGACATGAGGTACTTAGGGATATGGTTTAGTTTAGGATGAGAATGGTTGGACTTGATGATCTTCAAAGGTGTTTTCCAACCTTGTGATTCTGTGATATGGGGGACTTGTGGGGACAAGCCACCATGCAAGGGGTGCTGCTGGCCCTGGCCCCACAGGACTAACTGGGAAGGCCATCTTGTGGGCTTGGGTGCAAAGATGAGTGCAGCCTTTGCAGAGGCAGAGTGATAACAATGCTGTTGCTTGTGCCCCAGAGCCAAGCCTACCAGTTCCAGTTTGGGCTGGAGTACGCCTGGACTTGCTGTATTTTCTCTGTCGTCATGACCTACAGCATCACCTGCCCCATCATTGTCCCCTTTGGTGAGTACAGCCCCATGTCTTGGTCCCACTGCCCCTGGCTCTGTGGAGAACAGCCTGTCCCAGCAGCATGGGAGCACGAGCTTCCTGCATGGTACAGGAGGGAACCTTTGGGCATCATCTGGGTTTGTCCTTCTGTTCTTGAGACCTGCTGTCCCCCTTGTGTCCTGCCAAATGGCCTCTGTCCTTCCAGGTTTGCTCTATATGCTGCTCAAGCACATGGTTGACCGGTACAATATCTACTACGTGTACATCCCCACCAAGCTGAACCAGCGCCTCCACGTCGCTGCCATCAGCCAGGTCGTGGTGGCCCCCATCCTCTGCATGTTCTGGCTGCTCTTCTTCTCCGTCCTGCGCCTTGGTAGGGAGAGCTCAGGGCTCCCCCCTGCCACTGCTGAGGGTCACACCTGACACTGGGAATGAGCTGCCAGTGTCACCCCTGACTTAGGCATGGCACAGAGGGTGTGAAGGGGTATGGGGAGGGGGGAGGTGTGATTGGGACCTCGCAGATGAGGGGCATGTCAGCTAGTGTTTTGAGAAAGGGGCTGAGAGCTTGTAAGACCCAAAGCAGAAGTGTCAGCCTGGGGCTTAGCTGGACATGCAAAAGGTCCTTGGAGTTTCATGTGCTGCCCCAGTGTCTCTGTGCTCTAGGTCCCACCCGCCCTGTCACCCTCTTCACCTTTGTGGTCCTGCTCTCCTGCATTGTCTTCTCCTTCTTTGGCCTCTGCCTGAAGAAGCTGCAGCCACGGAAACCCTCCAGCTACCAGGTAAGTACAGGCAGCTGCCCACCCTGTTCCCTTGCTGCACTGCATCTCCTCCTCACCCCTCTGGGGAATCCCAGGCAGTGTTTGGCTGCCCTCCAGCTTCAGCTGGGGACCCCCAAACCATCACTTCTGCCTGGCCTTCCCTCTCCCCAGATGTCTGACCAGTCTGAGAGCGCCTTCAATGATGCGGAGCGGAGCAGTGTTTCCTCCACCCCCAACTCCAACGTGAGTATCCCTCCCCAGCCCCACCGTGCCCCCCCTACACCTTGCTCCCCTGGGCCCTGACCCCCCACTGCCCCTCGGGGCAGCTCTTCGTGGCCACCGTCCTGCAGGAGCCTGAGCTGAGCCTGACGCCGGCAGCCTCCCCAGCGCACCAGTCCTACGGCACCATGGGCAACCACCTGGAGCCGGCCGAGGACGGAGAAGACAGGGGGCTGCAGAGCTTTGAGACGGAGCTAGAGACTGTGGAGGGCGATTATAGGAGCGGCCCTGTGATGGAGAGCCAGGCCCGCTACCAGTGAGCGTCCCCGCCGCTGGGGCGAGGACCAGCTGTGCTGAAAGCAGAGGACGTGCTGAGGGGGCGGGAAGGAGCCCTCCCAGCGTTGGCGGGGGGGGGGGGGGGGGGGGCCACCTTGCCGAGGGGGCGGGGAGATGACAGGACTGATGTGAGGGAGGGCCCATTGCGTGGGAGGTCGTGGGAGTGTCTGTCCGTCCTTCCTGCTGCCTGGAGTGGCTCAGCTCTCCCCTCATGCCTGCCTATCCCCACCTGCCTCTTCCAGCCCAGCGTGGGGAACAGAGGTTGCAGCGGCGTGAGGAGAGAGTCTCTCTCAGAGGCCGTACTTTTTGGGGCCAGAGGGAGGCCCTGACCCCTCTGTGAGGGGGAAGCAGCCCAAATAGGTCAGACGAATGTGCCCGCCCTCATGTGCTGTCCCCCCGGGTCCTCAGTGGCAGGGGAGGGCCACCCCTAACCCTTGCTTCCCACCCCCTGCTCCCTGCGGCCCTTGATGCCCCCAAGGCTTTGCCCATTAAAGCAGGGACTGCTGAGATACCTGTGCTTTGGTGGAAGAGGTGAGTGCCTGGGGCTGCTCCCACACCTTCCCCAGCACCAGCAGTCCTGCCCTGGGGCAGGCATCAAAACACAAGCCCAGCCCTTCCCCACCTTCCCACCCCATCCCTTCATACTGCTGCATCATGCCTGTGCCCCTGGGTCCTTGGTGAGGAGCAGGAGGTCAAGAGACAAATGTGTTTAATGGCTTTGAGGGCAGCTCCTCATCATCCTGCTCTTGCAGCAGCATTCCCCCTTGTGTTGGGGCTGGCCATGGGACCCTGCATGACTCCATCGTGTTGCAACAGAAATGGGGGGGTAGCTGGCAGAACCCCAGCCTCCAGGTCCTGGTTCACTGCATCCTGCCCTTGTCCACAAGCAGCAGCCACGGGATGCTCCCCCAGCAGCCGCACAGCCTCTCGAGTGTGAGTCCTGGAATCAGTGTAAATGCACCAGCTCCTGCCCAGGCAGCATCCCTGGGGTTTTCCAGCTCATCTGCAGTAGCTGTGGAGGTCTCTGGAGACAAGGGCCGATCCTCATCCTGCTCAGCCCCTCAGCCCCCAGGCTAGACTGCCTAGGCTCCTCCCTCCACCCTGCTTTGGCCTTGGCTCTGTTTTTCCTGTTCCTGATTTTTCTTGCTGGCTTCAGAGCACTTGTAGCCACCATCCCAAGGCCAAGCAGGGAGGGAAGGGATGGCTGCTGTGCTGGCCCCAAGGCTGCTGGCAGGAGAAGTGCTGCTCTGCCAAGGTGGACTCTTGGCTGTGGCACCACTCAGCAGTGCTGGGAATGGGGGCAGCATGCCAGTTTGGTGGGGTTAGAGACAGGGTTGAAAGGCAGCCCAGCAGTGAGCTGTGAGTTTCTGTTGGACTCAGGTGGGCTCTGGGATGTCCCAATGGTGCTGATGGGGTCTCGGCTTGGCCAGCTGGCAGCCCCATGGCCACCATCCCACCCATGCTCCTGCACGCGGGGGACAATGGCTGCAGCATGCTAGCCACTGAGCCAATGCCTTGGGGGAGCCTTGAGCTCAGCTGCTCCCTCCCAACCCCAGAAAGCACCGTTGGGGGGTCTCACTGCTCCCTGCTGAGGTGCCCCATGGGGCAGCCCACAGCTCAGCCACTGCCTGCTCCAGGAGCAGCCCCAGCTGGACCAGGGGGGGATGCTGGTAGCCTCTCTCCAGGTGGGGAAGCAAGTGCCTGCGAGCGGAACCGTGTCCTCGGGAGCTTGGGCTGCTGGTCCGATTGCCCTTGGCTGCCCCGCTGTAGGAATGTGCCAGAGGTCTGTACCTTCTCGTGATTTCTTGCTATGACCGTGCCTTGAATAAAATGACTTCACCCAGCTGCTGCCTGGCATCATCACCCCCATGCATCCTGCCTGTGCCAGGAGAAGGGGGAACCCCCACTGCTGGAGCCTGCAAAAATACTAAAGCCTCTTTCCCCACCTGCCAGCTGCTTTTCACCCTTCCTGGGGCTGTCTTGCAGAGGGCTTAGTGGCAAGGAGACTGCTTGGGCCCCCTCCCCACCTCCAGGCAGCTTGCTGCCTACCATCAGTGCCACAAAAGCACACCTCCAGTGGGCAGAAGCAGCACCCCACCATGTCCTCTTGGAAAGGCTGGTACACCCCTTGGCATCATCCCCACCACAGAATGGGGTGCAGCCCCAGGACAGGTGTGTGTCTCCCCTGCCTGTCCTTGCTCTGCAGGCAGGGCTGTCTCAGGACACCACCAAAGGGGCACACGCTGGCTGGAGGGAGGGTGGCCTGGAGCTCCTCTGAGACCACAGCAAGGAGCAGGGGCAGCAAGGGGACTCCTCAGCAAATCTTCGGGAAGCAGGTGAATGGAATTTTGGGAGCCTTTCCCTAGGTTTTGAGCAGACAGTGCTCTTGCTCCCCCTGCCCCACTCCCCAGAACACCCTCTTTATACCCAAATTCCTACTTGAGTGATTTGCCTCTGGTTTCAGTCGAGAGATCATCGACTCCACACCCCCCCTGGGCAGCCTGTCCCAGGACTCCCTCACCCTCACTGGGGAAAAGTTCCTCCCCATGTTGGTGTGGAACTTCCTGTGCTCCAACTTGCAGCCATTGCCCCTTGTCCTGTCCCCACAGACACTGAAAAGGGGCTGGCCATTTCCCCCTGCATCCCATACTTAAGATATTTATAAATATTAATTAGGTCCCCCCTTAGTCTTCTTTTCTCCAGGCTGAACAGTCCCAGCTCACTCAGCCTAAAGATGGGGGTGCTGTGCTGGCCCTTCCCTGCAGAGCTGGGTTTGGGCTCCCACCACCAGCCCTGAGGCTGGCAGCTGTGCTCCAGGCCAGGAAGAGCTGGAAAATTGATTGCAGTGACAAACCACAGGGAGGATTTCTTTCCATTCAGCTCTCTGCTGCTCCTCTCACCCTTTGCAGCCCATTGCACGTTGCCCTGCATGAATGTTGCCCAAAGCAGAGCAGTGTGGTTTTCCCAGGATGCTCACCATGCTCTCCCGTGGCAGGGCTGGATTTCCAGACCTCAGGAGATGCTGTTACAGACACCAAGCGGGCTTCCCTGCTCTAGGGATCAGCCTTCTTCAGTGCCAAGTCCCCAACCCTCCCAGGGCTGGAAACCCACCATGTCAAAGCTAGAACACACCTTGAGGAGACAGGATCTCCTGCATCCCCACCAGCTGCTCCTCAAGGCAGGGCTGCTAGGGCAGCTCCACAGTCCAGCTGGCAGGCTGGATGCTGCATGGAGCCAGGCAGGATGCTGCAGCAAGGCCACCAGCAGTGGGTCACCAGCAGCAGGTGAGCTGATGGTATCTCAAAGAACAAAAGCAACAAGAAAAGGATTTTTAGGCTGATTGCTTAAAACTCTAATTCAATTAGAGATCATTAAATTTGAAGGTTAATGAGCACTCAGCATCAGGATGCCTTTGCTAGCCCCTCTGCTGCTCATCCATTTAATTACAGAGCACACAATCTCCCAACAGCCCTTTGGTGCTGGAGGCCTTCTCATGTCAGCTGAGTGCTCACAGTGACCAGTATCTCCAAAGGTAGAGCCCATATGAAACTAGTAAAACCCCTCTGTCAGCCTTTTTTTAGTTTGCTTGGGCCTTTTATATTAAAGAGAAGGCAGCAGAAGGGTCCAAGACTCACTGTTGTTCTTTATTAAACAGTACAGCTGGGTATAAGAGGCACACAGACGAGTTCAGGTCTCTTGGGAGTTACACAAAACGTGGTACTGAGAAGTCAAAGAGCTGGGAAAGCCAGAGGGAGCAGGGATGGTTTGGGGCAGTAACACCCTCACCCCACCCATCATACAGCTGCCTACTTGTGACACAGAGCCAAATGGTCTCTCCCTGTGATGCTGAAGGCTGATGCCCCAGAACAGAGTTGCAAAGAGGATGTCCCCATTCCCAAACGTTCCAGCTCTGTACCATGCTATCACAGACAGTGTCTACCCCCAGCCCCAGCTTCTCCATCCCTCCCTGCCTGGCACAAGAATGGGGAGGACCTCACCTGATGCAGCTGGTGGGCCATGGCCAGGGTGCACACACCATGCTGTAGGACTGTGGGAGCAGAGCCTGGTACTGCAGGGAGTACAGCAAGTATCCTCTAAGGGGATGTTCACTGCCTGTTCCACAACACCTCTCAGCATGCCTCTCAAACATAGCTGAAGGGCTCCTTCCTTGCTGGAAACCCATGGTTACCACCAGACCTAGTGGCAAAGAAGCAGAGCCCCATCTCACAGGGCACCCCATTATCCCTTCCATGGCATGGAGCTGGGAGACCTCAGCTGCAACTGCAAGGAGCTGGCAGCCCTCTCCTGCTCCAGAGTGGAGGACATCTGAGTATAGGAGGAATATGTCTCTAGAGCAGAACCATCTCAGCCCTCAATGCCAGGCTGCTCCTGTCCTAAAAAAAGCAGTAAAAAACAATAAAAAAAAGAAAAAGGGTACTACCTGTAACTAAATACTTGAATATTTGCTCCATGTCCTTGCCCTGGGGCTAGTGATGGCTGGAAACATGGTTCTGCCTGTCCCACAGCAACCTCCCCATAAAGGTGAAGTCTTCTTCAAAGTGCTGAGGTTCAGCTCCCCCCAGAGCCCTCAGGTGCCACCTCTCAGCCATTTCCTGGGATTGCTTCTGGCAGTTTTCTTACTCTTGCCCTGACCCAGCACTGCTGCATGCACCTAACTGGGTGCCTTGCACTGCTCCAAAGCGGCTGTGTCTCAAGTGTGGGTGGAAGGGATTACTAAAGGGCACTCTGAGCAGCTGGGAAGCGCTCCAGGTCCTGACAGCATCAGTGGAGAAATTCCAGCTATGCTTCCTCTGGCCAAGAGCCAGAATGATTTCTAGAAGCTGTTGCCATGACATGATTGCAACCTTCATTTTTATTTTAAGACATCTTCTCCTTGTATTTACTTTATTCTCCCTAACACAAAGCAGCAAAGAGCCACCACTGCTGCTGCCTTTCAGCTGGTTCTGAGGTGAAACCAACCAGCCAAACCAACACAAAGCCTTTCAGATGGCAGCTCAGACTTGCTAAAAGCAGCCTCACCTCGGGATTAACGTGACCAAACTGCTTGAATCATCCCTAGGAAACCCACTGAGTTGTGGCCAACCTGACATGAGGAAAAGCTGTGGATCTCACCCAGGGGAGAGGTGAGGCACCAGGATTAACCATCTGGTAATAATCATAGAATGGTCTGAGTTGGAAGGGACCCCAAGGATCATAATGCTCCAACCCCCCCTGCCACAGGCAGGGACACCAACCTCAGGCCTGGAGCTACACAAGGTTGCCCAGGGCCCCATCCAACCTGGCCTTGAACACTTCCAGGGACGGGGCATCCACCCCCTCTCTGGGCAGCCTGTTCCAGCCCCTCACCACTCTCTCTGGAAAGAACTTCCCCCTAAGATCTAATCTAACCCTTCCTTCCTTTAGTTTTAATCCATCCCCCTTGTCCTGTCATTGTCTATCCTTTTAAAAAGCTGAATCCCCTCCTGTTTCTCTGCTCCCTTCAGGGACTGGAAGGCTGCAATGAGGTCCCCCCGCAGCCTTCTCTTCTCCAGGCTGAACAAGCCCAGCTGTTGGTGAAGGGAAAGTGGGAAGAGCTCCCTGCAAAGCTTGAAGGGATGGCCACACAGCACAGCCAGCTCCCCCTCTCCGCTGCCCCCACCCCTGGAGGGACCCCAAATCCACCACTGTCACAGCTGAACCAGACACAGCTGTGAGGAAGGAGTGAGTGGTGCCAGACCAGGCAGGCCTCTAGCATGGCAACCGGGATCTTAGGCCGAGAGGCCTACGCTAGCTGTCATCTAACCAGGGTGGGCAGCAAGGGGAAGGGAGATGAGCCAGCTAAAACCCAGAGTAGGTATATGGGTGTCAGTGCTTCAGCTCGCCCGAAGGAACTTGGGGCAGGGCGGTGTACCTGTGCTGCAGACGTACCCTGCCAGCCCGTAGCAGAGGCAGAGGTGCGGCCATGTCGAAGCAAGGCAGAACCACTGGGAGAGCTCTGAGGCACACATGACTGGAGGAGACAGCGATGGGCTGGTGCACAGAGAAAGACAGAGGTGGAGAGAGGCAGAGAGGGTGACATGAGCACTCCCTCTGCCCAGGGCTGCTGCGTGGTCAGAGATGGGGATGGCTGACAGGACCTAGACTCCTTCTGGGAGGGTCTCCCAGCCACGTCGCATGGCTTTCACCACAGCACCGTAGAGTTTGCTCCAAGCCTCCCGCATGTCTGGGTTGAAGGCAGTGCCAAGGCATTTCTCCAGCATGTACAGCAAGGACTCACCAACAGTCTGCAAACCAAAAGGGAAGCATCAAGCTCAGCACCAGGGGACAACACGCCACACAGCCTCTTCTCACTTTGCTGCCATTCTGGAATTCTCCCATTGTGAGGCAGCTGCTCCTTCTCTACCAGCGGGACCAGGACACCCCATCCCCTGCTTAGAGGGGGCCCAGAGCCAGCCCACACGATCCCCTTCCCCTGCCCTGCACTGGCTCTCACCTGACACCCCACACCCTGGGTGAGCAGGGAGTGCAGGCAGGGAGCAAGGGCTGAAACACCCTACATAACACCAGGGGAGAGGTACAAGTCCATCCTCCGTGGCTCCCAGATGCAGGTAGCCAGCCCCATCCCCTGGCACAGCAGCAGAGCTGAGCAATGCCCTGATGCCAGGAGCATGGGTCAGACCCCAGGCTGGGTGCTCAGGCCCTGCCTCACCACCTCTCAGGGCTCTCCACTAGGCACTGCTCCTCATGGAGCTGCCACCAACCCCATCCAAGAGTACCTACAGAGGGCTGGTGGGGTCACTACTCCAAGAAGAGGGGACCCTGCATCCTCTGAAGAGGACCAAAGCTAGTGCTATTAGGAGGGAGCCATGCATTGGTTAGAAACCTTTCTTTCAACCTCCCCTTCCCCACTGCATTATCCAGCATTTCTGCCCAGGCTCCATGGCAGGAGAGGAACAAGCAATGGTTTAATATGGAGGATGCTTCTGGCTTACTGCCATGGAGGAAGCAGGAGCTGAGGTGCAGCAACCCCATCCCAGTGCAGACACAGGGAGAGATGGATACTCCTGAAGCTTGCAAAAGCTGAGCTTGCAGCTCTGTGTCACAGGAGACACAGTGCCCCAGAACATGGTTCTCTTCAAACAGGGGAAGGAGCCTTGCTCCCTTCTGTCCTTTCTCCCTGGGCTTCTTTGGGGATGGCAGAAAACGAGGTGGGGCTGAAGGGTTTCCCTAATAAAGCCAATGTCACTACACAAGTATCAGCAGCTTGGGAGCTGCTCTGAGCCACCCCCAGACAGCTGAACCCAGGTGGGCCCAGAGGGATGTGGACAGTCAAGGGCTTAGGCAGGTCTGCAGAAACACAACCTCAGCAGGACAAGAGAGGACACCTCACCGAGAAAGACTCGACCTTCACACCAACTGCCTGGTGCTTCTTCCCGAGGTTGCAGAGATACTCTTCCAGGCAGGACAGGTTCTCCAGGTGGCTCACAGCAACATCGATCACCAGCATCACCTGCAGGAGCACGGACACAGAACAGCATTAACAGCAAGACTCTGCTGCCCTCACAGATGCACAAAGACCCCTCTATTTCACCCTTCTCAGCCTGACCACTTCCCAGCCCAGCAGATGCCCTCTGAGCTTTCCTTTACTGTGGTCTGTGCATCACATCAGCGAGGCTTGCTGACAGCAGCACACACCACATCCCTCCATGGGACACTGCCAGATGTTCCACCACAGCAAGCAGCACTGTTGACCTCCCTGTCCCAGAGGGGGTAGCAGAGCATTTGCAGGCTAAGATCTAATGCTGATGCAGTCATTACAGCTCTTAGGACACTAGGACAACTGCAGGTAAGCCCCAGGAGTTTTCAGGACTAGACCTTCCAGCTAGAATCCAACAAGATGGTGCAATTGTGAATAAGGCAGCTCAAATTCTAAGATCAGGCAGGGTATTTCAGGTACTTTCTACTATTTCAGGTATTTCTAAGATCAAGCAGGTATTGAGGTCTAAGATCAGGCAGAGATGGGGTGGATAGGGCAGCCAAGAGACCTGGTCTGGTAAAGCACGTACCACCACGATCTCACAGGAGTGTGAAAAGTCAAATGGCATCAGGATAGAGAACAGTTAATGAGGGATGAAGGGAACAGACACACCAAATTAGAAGAAAAGATTAAAACCAGGGCATGGTTAGCTTGGCAAAGCCACAAGGTGATAGAACTGTGCTCTATAACTTCAACAGGGAAATTATCTCCAACAAGAGCAAAGAGCTATTTCAGCTCAGGGCAATAACAGCAGAAGTAAAAATGGACTGAACTTTGCCAATAAACAGAGGCTGGAAAATAACAAAAAGCTTGCAGCTATCAGAGGAGCAGAGTCCTGAAACAGCCTTTACAAGGACAGGCAAGTGAGGCACCAAGCGGGTTGAGAGAGGAGCCAGACAGTTTATGAAGGCATCTGCACACCAAGGCTGTGTTCTGCCCTGGAATACCCACTCTTCAGGGCTTGGCAAAGGGTCTCCACTGCACCGGGGGCAATTCTGCCCATGTGTAAGCTCCTCCACATGGCATCACCATTGCTTCTCTTCCTACTTTGGGGTGAGGCAAAGGTGGATCACAGCAGTCCCCCAGAGGCTATCTAAGAACTAGTGTGGGCCTTCTGGCTCTGCAGCCACACCAACAGCCTCTCCACAGTAATGGAGAGAGCCTGGCTCACTGCCCAGCTCTATGCTGCCTCCTGGTCAACATATGGCCAAGCAGAGGGCTTCAGGCCTTGTCTGGACAGAAGCAAGCTCACTAAGGCACTGCCCCAGTAGAAGGGGGAAGTTTCCATCTTTCACAAGAGGCGATCCCCTCTCACATGAGGGCACGAAAATCATCATGGTCCCTGTTACCCACCACAACAACCCACATATTCATTCCCTTCCCACTGCTGTAGGGCACTTTGTCCTGGAATAGCACCTTCTGCTGGCATAAGTGACCTTCAGCAGTTACCATCTCAGGAGGGGACTTCCCAGTGTGTCCCCAGTCAGATCCCCCACAGTCCCAAGCCATTGCCTAAGGGCTTCCTCCTCCACAGGGGCCATGGTGCAGCCACACCACAAGCCCCTCTCTCACCTTCCTGATGTGATCCAGGAACTCGGGGGCGGAGAGGCACTCCTGAGGGCTCCCAAACTGCTTGCAGTTATATTGGAAAAGGGGCAACAGGTCAGGGTCCAAGTCAAACAACCTGCAACAGCAAGAGAGAAATGCCCATCCTCTCACTTCCTCAGCTTTACTGAGAGTCCTGCTCACCCCAGGAACAACCCCATCAGCAGCCCTGCCATCCTCACCTCCCTTCCCACCTATGGATCCCTTCCCACCTGTAAAGGACTCAGAAGTTTGAAGTCTTAGTTTGGGGTAATCCAGGTTACCAATGGTCAAAAAAGTCTCTGTTTCTCTAGCCCACACCTCCAGCTCTCAAATATGCATTTATGGCACCTGAGAACCTGTCTCAGTTTGCTGGAATTCCTTCAGCCTGGCCTTTCTCCCCAGAGTCTTGGCTCTTGTCTCAACATTACCCATTCCCACTTTGTGATCCCCTCGAGCCCCAAAACTCCCAAATCCAGGGGAGGCCTGCAAGCTCCAGCAGCTCACTTGCCTACTTGAGCAAGGGAGCATGTAGAAACTCAGCTATGGCCCTTGTCTCCCCACCATCAGCATCTCCCATTTCCCCCCACCCCCATCCTCCCTGCCAGCATGTGCCAGGCACACACAGAGCACTCAGCAGTGGCCACCCAGGCAGGTACCACAGGCTGATGCTGCCCGCGGAGGCCACAGGGATTCAGACACAACAGTCTCTCATCTCCCCATCCTACAATTAAGCTACTGCATCCCCCTACCCCTCCTAAAACTCCCAAGCATTGCTGGCACCACTTGCAGCCCTTCTGTGCCGCGTTTGGCTCCTGCCTGCTCAGCCCCACTCCGGAGTCATCAACTCTCCTTCTTAAACGACTTTTCCATAGGTTTTTTTTTCCCCTTTTTCTCTTCCCAGAGTCGAGACGCTGATGTGCTCAGGAGAGAGACGCGGAGCTGGGTTTCAGCCGTGCTTCCCAACACACCATTTCCCTACGCCCGGAGCCTGACTCCCTCCCCGGCAGCCCGGCCCTTGCCTGGGGCTGCAGAACAGGGCGCCAGGGACGATGAGGGGGTCCCTTCGATGCGCTCCCCAGAGCTGGGCAGAAATAACGGGACAAGGCGGGAGATCAGCGGGCAGAGAGACAAGCAAAACCCGCCCGCCGCCTCTCCGCCTCACCCTCCGTCTCCCCGCAAGAAAGTTCTCACTCGCGGAGGGTGGGAAGGCCGGGAAGAAGCACGGCAAGGACGGCGCGGCGGCCCCGGCTTGGCGGCGGAGGGGCTTCAGCCCCGCGCTGCTCCCCTCGGACAGCCAGCCCCGGGGCGGGGAGGTGCGGGAGCCACGGCCGGGCCAAGGGAAGCGTTTCTCTCCAAGGAGCGGCACCCGTCCCTATGCCCTGCCCTCCTCCCCGGCTCGGTCCGGGCGGCCGGGGCTGAGGTACCAGTAGCCGCATCCCGTCCCCACCGCCGCTCTCACCTGGTGAAGAGGACGAGGCCGTGCTGCACGGGGCTGCCGCTCACCCGCTGCCAGCTCTCCCGGATCAGCGCTCGCTGCCTGCCAGACAGCAGCATCCCGCTCTCCATGGCGGGGGGACCTGCCCCTCGCCGCCCGAGGCGAGGCGCTGGCACCGCTCGCTCCGCGGGCGGAGGGGCCGCCGAGCGGCAGCCGCCCGCCCCTCGCTCTGTCGGGGGAAGGAGGAGGGGGGGGGACACACACTGCCGCTGCCCCCTCGAACCCCAGGGAGGGCGGCGCCGCGCTCACCTGGGCGTCCCGCCCCCTGCGCCCCCCGCCGCGGCGGGCACCCACCCTCCGGCCTCGCCCGCAGCTCCCAGCTGCCCCGCTCCTCCAGCCGGGGCTTCCCCGGCCGCCCCCCGCCCCCAGCAAGGAAGAACTCACTTTACGTTTGCTTCTCAGAGGAAGGAAAAAGAATACACCCCACACCCCACACCCCCCCCCCAAGCACCCCCGGGGTCGCGGCAGCAAGGCAGAGGAGAAAGTTTTTATCTGGTTCATGGTTGGCATTTTCCCATCTGCCTGAATTTAGGAGCGACGCAGCAGGCAGAGCGCTGCCAGAGAGGGGTCCGGGGTCCCGGCGTCTTCAGTCGCCGCTCAGCACAGCTACCTCCGCGCTCACCTTGCCCTGGAGGTCCTGAGCGATGCTCCAGCGCTACAGCAGCTTCCCTCAGGCTCAGGACGCCGCGCAGCCACCTGCTATCTCCGCAGGCAGATGCAGTCTAGACACTGCGAGATACATGTTTAATTTAAGGCTAATTAAGCCGTCTGAACCAGGCAAAGTTGTTAATAACAGATCAGAAGACGTGTCATCTTTTTCAAACACGCTCAGGGCACCCAGCTTCTCTTTATTGCTCAGACAAAGGGACACGCTGCTTTCAGTTTGGCTGCAGGATTTAGGCAGCACGGGGAGACAAAGCAAGAAGGGGCAAGCAAGGGCTCAAGCAGCACAAAAGAGAGAAGCCAGAGCAGCCACACGAGCAAAGGTTTGCAGAAGGATGTGAGCAACACAAAAGCACAAATATTGCTGAAACCATCGCAGTCTGCTCTGAGATAACAATTGTGCTGGTCTTCTTACAAGTTCTGGTTCTATGCATCTGACTTGGTTCTTGTAATCAGGGGAGAAGACAGCAGCCTCTGACCCAACCCAGGAGCTCAGTGGAGGCAGAAAGGAGGTTCTTCTCCTCTAAGTACTGAAATTAATCCCTGGAAGGAGACAAGTTCAAAGGCACGGTGCTACATCCTCAGCCCCAGCTTGTCTCTCAGGGGGCAGAGTGGCAGCACTGACTGCAGTGACAACAGGAAGCTGCCTGAGACACATCTGCAAGGGCCAGAAAAATCACCTTTTTCTGGGGATTTTGAGCCCCTCCATGCTTAGCACAGACCAGACAAGATGCTGTATAGGAAAAGCTCTCTAGGCATTAGAGGAAGCTGGAGAACCCTACCTTCTTGAGGAGTCCAGCAAACTCACACAGAAATCAAACTGCCAGATGGGAATGGGAGTCTCACAGATGCTTCAGATCTCTGGCAACCAAGCCTGAAAACAAAAAATTATGTACCAGGTTTGCCATGTTTTGGATGCCACTGCTAGAAAAGACTTCATTAACATCAAAGGTCCTGGAAAAATGCAAATGGCTTTCGTTAAAAATCATAGAATCACAGAATCAGAGGGGTTGGAAGGGACCTCGAGAGATCATCGGGTCCAACCCCCCTGCCAAAGCAGCTCCCCAGCTCATATTGCTCAGGTCGGTGTCCAGATGGGTCTTGAATATCTCCAGAGATGGAGACTCCACACCCCCTGGGCAGCCTGTCCCAGGGCTCTGGCACCCTCACTGGGGAAAAGTTCCTCCCCATGTTGGTGTGGAACTTCCTGTGCTCCAACTTGCAGCCATTGCCCCTTGTCCTGTCCCCACAGACACTGAAAAGGGGCTGGCCATTTCCCCCTGCATCCCATCCTCAAGATATTTATAAACATTAATTAGGTCCCCCCTCAGCCTTCTTTTCTCCAGGCTGAACAGCCCCAGCTCACTCAGCCTTTCCTCACAGGGGAGATGCTCCAGGCCCTTCATCATCTCCGTAGCCTCCTCTGGATTCTCTCCAGGAGATCCCTGCCTTTTTTATCCCAGGGAACCCAGCACTGGACACAATACTCCAGGTGGGGCCTGACCAGGGCAGAGTAGAGGGGGAGGACCACCTCCTTTGACCTGCTGGCCACACTCTTCCTGATGCACCCCAGGATCCCATTTTAGCTTTCATGAGAACTAGGAAAGCCTGAGAAGCATGTGATCACTACACACCTATATTCTCAGAGAAGGGGGGTTACATAGAAAGCGTTTACTAATGCAGAGGTCTCACGAGCTGCAAGGCCACGTGGTGTTCGGGGGGTTGGCACAGGCAGCTTGCCAGCCCATGGTGCTTCCTGCAGTTGGCCACCATCTTCAAGGCCACAAGCTCCCACTAAGAACAGCATCTCAGCCACATGGTTGCAAAGGAAACGTTCCCACTGGGGGCTGGGGGTCACTTGGTGTGGTGACAACTGCCCGAGCTGCCAGGGCTGTGATGGAGCAGGGAGGAGCACAGCAGGACCTGCCAGGTTAACGTGAGCAGTGCAGCCAACACCAGCCTGGCAGTGCCAACACAAACATTAACCTTTAGCTACCTTGCAGCTGATCAAGCACACCAGTAGAGAGCAGGAACTGTCACCCTGTAAGCACCTGCACAGCCTGCTCTGACATTTCAGGCTGTTGTCACAAGCACACAGCCACCACGGAGCTTCACCAGCACCTGGCTGGACAGTTCAGCCTGACCCTGTGGATGAGAAGAGGGAGCAGGACAGGCAGTGCTGCCTTCACTGTGCTGCCAGGGCACTGGAAAGGAGAGCAGAGAGTCCTCCCTAGACCACAGGACACAGAGGAACAGTTAGAGCAGTTATGTGCAGTCAGAGTGGCAACCAAGGCTGAGTATTTGCCTAGCAACATTTGGAATACACTCAGAGCTGGGGGGTAGAGCAGGAAGAGAAGGACCACAAAAGCAAGGTGTTGTAGTTAAGAGGGATCAGGTCCTAAATCTTACTTGGGATATGGGGCATCTTTCCTTTGGGTCCATGCAGGCACCACACCAGCTATCACATCCCAGAGGAACAGTGGCAGACAGGTTCAGCTGTTGTTCCTGATGGCAAGGGTACTGCAGACAATAGCAGCAAAGCTGTGACAGCAAGGGAAAATGGTGGCTCTTGTCCAAAGTCTTCCCCCCCACCTTCCTTCTGTGCTGCAGATGGTGGCTGCACACTGAGCGCTTGCAGACAAGGCACAAGAGTCAGAACAGACCAGGCAGTATCAGCAGCCACAAAAGTGGGGAGAGTGACGTGTCTTCTTGTGTGGAGCACACAGTTGCCCCAGCTGAGGGAAGGGGCAATGGTACGGTGATACTGCTGCCTACCTGTTGGCACTCCAAGCCGGTGCTGGTATGACACTTGGCAGAGTCAAAGAACCAAACAGAATTCATCCCTTCCCTGCTTCCCAGCACTGGCTCCTCCTGGGCAGAGTACAGGCAGACTGAGGAGCAGCTTCCCCACCTTCCCCACCCCACTGAACAGCAAGTCCATCCCTTTGCCAGTGCCCTCTGGCACTGTAGGTGCCCCCTCCCTTAATGAAACCAGCAGTTGTTTCCCTGTGGCAGCAAAGGGCTTAGAGCACAGGAGGGATTTGAGGTGGGAGACAGGGAGAGCTCAAGGGAAGGAAACATCTGAACCACCATTCACGTGACTTCAGAGAGTGAGAGCTGGGGAGACAGAGTGCCCATCCTTCCCCACACACAAAGCAGCTTCTCCCTCGCAGCTACGTGGCTGTCAGAGGAGTTCCTCCTGCTGCCACAGCACTGAGATGCTGACAGCACAAGTGGAGTCCAGAGAGGATTTAAAGTACAAGGGAAAAACAAACAAGCAAACCTCCCTTTTTGTTCAAGTGTTTTGTGAGCCTTCAAGCATGAGGAAGCCCCAGGATGCACTAAGAGGCTGGGCACTGCAAACATCTCTACAGTCTGAAGGTTTTCTGCACTGGTCCCCAGCTCCCTTGGCTCCTGAGCCAGGCAGCTCATTTCTTTTCTTGTGATGTTCTTGGATTTCTACAAGACTGTCCCTGGAGCTGTCATGAGTGAAGAACCAGGTCAGCAGCACAGGCAGGCAGCTCCAAAATCATCTTTAGGCCACTTGGAAAAAAGGGGAGGGAGATTTCTGGAGAAACTCACTGACCTCAAAGAAAACAATAAAGCTCTTGTGCTTCAAAAGATCACAGATTTGGATGTTTTTAATTTGAGGTTTAATTTTTAATGAGTAGGTCTCATTACTGTAATCAGAGCACCCTCCAAATTATAGAACCATCACTTATAACTGCCCCTGCCAAGCGCCAGCTTTACTTGTTGAGCACCTCAATTTACCCACAGGGACAGAGACTTGCCCAACCTCATAAAAGGGTGTGACAGAACTGTGAATAATCTCACAAACACCAATCCCCAACCCCACACTCTGGGTTCAGGGTGCTTGGAGAACAGACGTCCCTCCCCAGGAACACCCTATCAGCCTGGCCCAGGGATGGCTGCTTTGCATGTGCTGCTGTGGCACTGTCACATTTTTGTCCCAACTGCTGTACCAACACCCCCAATTCCCTCCTCCATCCCCCCACCCCCACCCCGCTGTTCATTTCCAATTCTACATCTGCACCTCCTCATGAATAATGCCACTCTGATCTAGCTGCTCCAGGCTCCCTGCTCACCTCTGCAGCTTCGCTAATCCCCTTTCTTCCCCCTTCCCCCAGTATCAAAACCACAGATCACAACGGCTCCTCTTTCCCCCAGGCTCCCATCTCCATCCTTAGGTGGGAGCAGAAGTCATGCAAGTTCCCAGCAGCCTTCTGAAGCCGCCACCCCCCTCAGGCCATGGTGCTGCACAGCTCTGTAGCAAACAAACCACAAAATGCAGTTGCATAACAAGAAGTAAGAGAGATGCAGGAGGGAATAATCTTGCCCATGAAATGATGAAGGCAACAGCTGCAGAGCTCACTGGCTGACAACGTGCCTGAGGGGAGAGCAGGGCAGCTCTATCGACCTTGAGGATTTGGGCTAAGTGGAGAGGGATAGGCAGAGGGAGGAGGAGCAGTGTGTGGGAGAGGATTCAACAGCAGAATAACATGAAAAGATGTCTTTTGACTTTGATTTGCACCTAGACATCCCCAGGTTCATCTTGGATCTGCCAGGGCCATCTGGAGAAAGTTTGTACAGGTTAGGTGAAAGCAATCCAAGGCTGACAGGGCATGAAGCAGGGAGAGAAGCCAAAGGGGACCACAGGAAGAGCTACTAGCCTGAGCAGTTTTGACTTACAAGGCTGTTGGGCCAGGCCTGGCACTTACAGATGCTCAGACCATACCTCAGTGGTTACTCACCTTCTGCTCTCTAGCACAGTGATAATCCACCAGTTGTTACCACCACCAGGCTATGGACTCCCAAGAACAACCTCTGCCTTCAGTCACTCCTCCAAAGTGAGTTCAAAAAGCCTGTCTACCATGTCCATCTTGTCACACAAACTGACTCTGATCATAAGACACAACTACAGAGGTGTGCACATACCAAGCTGTTAGGATGCAAGCAGACATGGTCCCAAGCTCTTCAGCAGCATCAGCTCAACATGTTAGTCTAGCTAACACACCTGGCAACTTGGCAAGCACCGTGTCAGCACAGTTACCTGGCTTCCACCCTACCTAGGAATGGGGCATGCAGGCTTGTTTCTTCCTCTAACCATCCTTATACTTCTGGATCATCCTTCAGTTGCTGAAACATCATGGCAAAGCCCTGGTGAAAGGATGCTTTACTCACTGGGGAGCTGCCTCTGTATTTTCCCCACTGGATTGGTCTTGTTTCATCAGCACTGCTGGTGCTGATCTCTGAAGTCATCATTGATTGTCTTGTCTCTGATCTCAGATCCATGTGTCCTTTCCCACCTTGCAATCTGAATTGATTCTATTGACCAGGACATCTCCTACAGTCATTTTACCTGTGACAATTGTCTCTGAGAACAGTGTCTTTGCTCTTATACCCAGCCAGGGGCTAGGTACCACACTGCTCCTCCCTGGGGGGGTAGGGAGGAGAATAAAGGTACAATGCATGGGTTGGGATAAGGACAGTTGACTGGGACAGCAAAGGAAGAGGAAAACAACAGCAGCAATACATATAAAGAAAAGCAATACATATAAAGAAAGCAGGTGATCAGAAGCATCCAGAACCCATCTGGCCCCAGAACAGCAGCTCCTCCTCCCCATCCAGCTCCCTCCTTTGGCTTGCTTTCATCAGCTCTCCTGGTGGTGTCCCCTGCCTGCTTCTTGTGAAAATTAACTCTATCCCAGCTGAAAATGAGGACAGAGGTGAATAAATACTGTAGCTCTGTCTTGAGAATGAGGCACTTCCTTTGTGATGTAGTGTATTTTCCAATCCCTAAGTAACTAGAAGGATGTTAAACAGCAACTATTAGCAATAAAGAATTAAAATCAGCAGGCACAGATAACTTGCACCCATGAGTGCTACATGAGCTGCCTGAGGGTATCTATCTCCAACCCACCTATTTTATTTTGTTTAATAATGCTTAAAGCAAAGAAATTACAGCAGACAGAGAGAATGGCAATATTAAAAAGAGTCCAAACAGGATGATTAAGTAAAGAAAAAACCTGACAAAAAGCAGCCTAATAAAAACCAGCATAATGAAGAACAGTATACAGCAGGGAGTTAATTATAAGGCCATCTGAAAATGGGTGTGCAGCTTTTCAGAGAGATCCATCAGCTCCTGCCTTTCCATCTCTGACAAGTAGTGGTCTAATTCTTGATCCATCTCTTACTGCCTGTGTCCTGCCAGTTTTTCATTAGCTTTGATATGCCTCATTATGTCTTCATTTTATGAAGCAGCCTTTTTTCTTTCCCCCCCCACTCAACTCTTTCATAGCAGCCCTTAGGAATCTGAATTCTCACTTTCTGGATACTTCTCTGGCGTTTGAAGTCAATTAAGAATTTGTTACCTTCATCTTCTTTGGCTCTTCCTGGCCTTGCTTTGCACTGGCACAGTTGATGCTCTTCTTGTCTTTCGTTTAAATGTCTCTTCTCAGACTTGCTTCCACTTGGTTGACATCTGAACACGAGCCAGCAGTGTGCCCAGGGGTCAAGAAGGCCAATGGCAGGAATACATCAGGAATAGTGTAGCCAGCAGGACCAGGGAGGAGATCATTCCCCTATACTCAGCTCTGGTGAGGCTGCACCTCAAATACTGTGTTCAGTTTTGGGCCCCTCATCACAAGAAAGGCATCAAGGCCCTGGAGCGTGTCCAGAGAAGGGCAATGAAGCTGGTGAAGGGGCTGGAACACGAGTCTTATGAGGAGTGGCAGAGAGAACTGGGACTGTTTAGTGTGGAGGAGATTCAGGGGAGACCTTATTGCTCTCTAGAGCTACCTGAAAGGAGGTTGTGGTGAGCTGGGGTCAGCCTCTTCTCGCAGATACCTAGCGATAGGACAAGAGCCAATGGCTGCACGTTGCACCAGAGGAGGCTCAGGTTAGAAATTAGGAGAAATTTCTTCTCAGAAAGAGTGGTCAGGCATTGGAATGGGCTGCCCAGGGAGGTGTTAGAGTCAGGGGGTTCAAGGAAAGGTGGGATGGGGTACTTAGGGATGTGATTTAGTAAGTAATATAGGTGGGAGTGGGACAGTTAGACTAGATGCTCTTGGAGGTCTTTTCCAACCGTACCGATTCTGTGATTCTCTGGGATTCCATTGGATTTTGCCTGGAAGTTATAAAATTGTTTGAGTTCACTTTCTTCAGCCACACAGGCTTTATTTGGCTGTTCTCACACAGTTGAGAAATTTTAAGATCTTATGGGTGTCATCCTCATCTCAACCAACTCCTCCCCACTTCTCTATCTTGGAACCAAATAGTTACTGTCCCTAAAACAACCCAAAGGATCAGCACACTGCAAAGGTGGGACTTGGCTGACCCAATGCAGATGCCTTCTTATGGGCAAGTAACCTAAACTCCCTTTCTGGTCAACAGGGAAAACCTGGTACTTCAGGAGGAAGGCTGAGGAGGCTGAGGGGAGACCTTATCACCACCTACAACTACCTGAAGGGAGGTTCTAGAGAGGTGGGTGATGGTCTCTTCAGCCAGGTGACAGGTGATAAGACAAGGGGAAATGGCAAGAAGCTGCCCCAGGGCAGGTTCAGATTGGACATTAGAAAAAAATTCTTCACTGAAAGAGTTGTGGGGGCCTGGAACAGGCTGCCCAGGGAGGGGCTGAGTCACCTTCCCTGGATGTGTTCAAAAAAAGGGTAGATGAGGTACTTAGGGATATGGTTTAGTTTAGGATGAGAATGGTTGGACTTGATGATCTCAAAGGTCTTTTCCAACCTTGTGAGTCTGTGATTCAGAACCACCTCATCCTAAACTACCCGGTGGGAAAAAAAAAGGTCAGATGAATGAGGCCTGAAAACTACCTCATCATCTGTGAGACAGCAGGATGACTACCTTTGGGTGAAACCTGGAGATAAATCAATGACTGCAAGAATGATAAATATGGAAAAAGCAATTTACAGCAATCATAACACTTGGGAGACACTTCAGCTGAAGCACCCCATTTCTGTTTCCAGACCAGAACTACAGAGTTAGTGTATTAGAAAACAACTCCAAAGCGTACAACCACCTCAACCCTTGGATGCAAACCAGGAAGCAGTGGGAGGAGTAGTGAGGATTTATTTCAACATAATGGAATTGGGGAGACTTGTTGGAAAGCAGCATTCAGTTTGGGAAACCATGTGGGTAAACTGGAGAAACTCAGAAGAAGGCAAAGGAGATTTGAGGGCTAGAGAAAGCACCTCACATTGCAAGGCTGTCTGTGGTTAGCAGCTGCTTGAAGACAGAGCATGAACTCTGCACTGAAACAGTAGGTTATAGAAAAGCTTCATTCTCATTGAGGAACTTGTAACAGGGTGACAGCTGGAATCTGAAGCCTGGCAAGTTCAGAACAAACACAAACAGAGGCTAATAGCATCAGTCACCCGTGTTCACCCACGTGAGATCACTTACCTGAAGAAAGAAGCCATTCTTCCCTTGCAGGGCAGTGAGAAGTAAAATTTTACTTCAGGTATTATGAGCCTTTTTGAACAATACTTCATGTCTTTTCCTTGTCATCTCCCTACACTCTAGCACAGCTTCTGTAGCAGCAGGCCACCTTGCCAGAAGGACAGCCCTGCTCAGCCAATATCCAAAGCCCAACCTGCACCTTCTGAAGCAATACAAGATACCAGGCTTCTCAGTTAACCCCCTATTACTGCATTGCATCCCTTTGTGCAGAAACAGTCCAGTTTCTGTCTGTCCTGGCTTTGCTTTAGCAGCCCTTCAAACACTTCTAAGCAGACTGGCTGGTTCTCCTCCAGCACAGATCTGGGCATCAAATAAGCAAGCTGTATTTTGTTTTTCCCCCCCATCTAGTTCCACCCCAAGGCCAGCAACCCCTTGTTCCACCGTGCCCACAAGCACACGCTGCCCTGTCACTACAGCCAGGCGTGCAGCCAGGTTCTGATTCACAGCATTCCAGTTTTATGACAGACTCCAGCATTTAGTTCACAGCAAGAGCATCCTTTGTACCCAGCTGTGCATCTGCCTGATGTTGCAGACACCACACATCCCACCTAAGAATGACTTAGAGAAAAACGCTGGCGTCCACAACAAGGCGCTCGAGCTGTCAGGTGGAGTGCTCACACACAACCTGTGAGAGACTAGAGGGATATACTCATTTAACCTGACACATTACATGTATTTACAGTGTAAAGCATCCTTACCCTGGAGAAATAAACCCATTTCAACAGACAGCACTTCATTCTCACCCAAATGAGATCCAAATGCTGTGCTTGTATCACGCACATCGCTGGGACTGCAGTAAAACCAAACCTCCTAGAAGCACAGTCCAGTGACATTTGTATGCTAAAAGGTGATGTAGGTCACTGCTGTCAGAGGTCACACTCTCCAACTGGTCTATTTAAAGTTCATGTTGCTACTTTAAGCAGGTATGTGAGGGAGAGAGGAAAGAGAGGGAAAAAAAAAAATCCCCCAACCCATCCCAAGATCTAGACACAAAGAAAAGGCTTGAAAGTAGATGTTATTTATTAGAAAATTAAATTCCAAGTTCTACTTCATTTTGCATGATGTCCTGTACAAAACACATTTATAGCTCAAGAGAACATTCTCCCACCCACACCAATTGGTGCAGAAATTACACCTTAGAAGGATTAGAAGACATTCAGTTCATGGATACACACACACACACACACACACACACAGAGAGCATTAGTAAGAAAGGTTCAGGATATTGGACAGAATTACAAAAGATCCCCTCTCACTGCTGCTCCAAACTCTTGCTCAGTCAGGGGCGAGTTCTCCAAGGATGGCTCTAAACAGGGCCTCTTGTACAACACAATGCACTTGGCAAACTCTGAGGAGCAATTACAAATTCAGGAGTGGTTTCTGTGCTAGTACGTCCCCTATCTCAGCTGTTATTTGTGGCAATCATAGCCCTTGACATTC
This sequence comes from Porphyrio hochstetteri, assembly GCA_020800305.1. Classification (NCBI taxonomy): domain Eukaryota; kingdom Metazoa; phylum Chordata; class Aves; order Gruiformes; family Rallidae; genus Porphyrio; species Porphyrio hochstetteri. The sequence goes on along the minus strand of CM036908.1, from coordinate 8,304,795 downwards.
AAGTAAAGAGCATAAGGGAGTTCAAGAAGTAAAACAACTCAGAACCAAGGTCTCACTACATGACAGATGACAATTTTCAGTCCTGCCTGCCTGCAGCCCCCCAAAGAGAGTGAGTGTGCTATGGGGGTGGGCTTCTTATCTTCAGCCATCCTCTCCCAGCAGGGAAGAGCCACAAGATGTTCTAACAGTCCACAAATTCTTGCTTTCACACTTGCCAATGCATGGGGGCCCCAGCTGGCCCCAGGAGTGGTCACTTGCTGTAAAGGGAGGGGGGAAAGAAAAGAAAAGAACATCTTACCGATATTCCCCAGCTGGTGGAAGCACAGGGCACCACTGAGGGGGATTTTCACATTGCCAGCAGGATCCTGAGAGAAGGAAATGATGTTATAATGCTGCTCATGCACAGAGCACTGATCCAGAGGGCAACTAAAGCAGGCAGGGCCCCTGGAGCCGCCACACATGGCAATGGAGAATTTCCAGTAAACGCCTGTGTTTCCATGTGGACAGCTGCTTCACTCTCAAGTCTTTAGAAAAAGATTCTCAGAGGGATACAGGAGGGACAAGAGGGACCTGTCAAATTGCACATTTCTTTACCTTTTCATAACAAGGTTCTGGTTTTGCTCTCAATGCATGTGACAGATATTCAGCCACTTGGGAAACTATGAGGTATCTTGTCCTACCTCTTGTTCAGGCACCCATACAAAATGGATGTACAGCCTAAAAACTGGAGGAGAAGCAGAGATATGTCCTGTACTTTGGGCATGCTTGAAGCAGCAGGCAGAAGAAGGGAGATATAAAAAGAGGGAGATCTTATTCAAGATGCAACAAAGAAAGCTCTCTGCAGACAAGAAAGCAGCGGTGGCTCTCCCACCTACAGAGCTGCAAATAATGCTGGTGAGCAGTCCATGACATGAAGTCCTCCACCTGGACCAAAAGAAACCTTGGCACAGGAATCCCCATTCAAATCCTCCTCCAAATCATCTCTGTGCCTCATGAGTAGTCCAGTTCATGGAAACAGGCCGGTCCCTGCTGCTGGAACAGGTTTGGTACACATACATCTCCTGAGGTGACTGTTAACAGTAACCTTTTAAGATGGATGGATTGTCTAGGATGAAGCTAGATGAGCCAGAGGCCTTCTATCTACCCATCCTCAAAAGACTGAAGAGGTGAAAATAGAGTTTACACACAAAAAAGAGAATTTGAAGCAGGGAACCTGGCAGCCTGCAGCTTTTCGTGATTTGAATCCACAGATAGAGTTTGATGAAATACTCTGCCAGTGATAAAAGGAGCCCTGTCAAGCCAAGTTCAAAGAGAGCAGCTGCTCCAGAGAACAGCATCTTCTGGCCTCAGAAAGCATCATTAGCTGTTTTCCACATGACTGCAGAAGACGACTAATAAACAGCCCTCAAAATGAACCTGAGCTCATTCCACAAGCACGAATGGGAAACTGAACTGAAGCAGCCCTAATTCCATTCAGAAAGCAAAGAGCACCCTGCACCCACTGCCTCACAGCTGCACCACTCTGAGGCATTTTAAATTAGAGTCAGCAAAGGAATCCTAATTATTGTATTTTACTGACCTCAGGGAATACTGGGTACTGTTATCTTCCAGCTATGGCCTGGTAGGTTTTGTTTTGAGAACCAAATATTGAAGGTCAAATTCTAACTATAACATTTTCTCAGTGTTTTTCTACTGAAAGAAGACAGTGAAACATCACTTTACACTTCCTTGAAAACCCAATCCTTGAGGTCCAGAGGGTACAGAGGAAATGTCTGCCCTCTTGTCTTCAAAGGCAGACCTTTTAATGCTTTTAACTCCAGAATAAAGTAAAATAAAATATTCTGATGGAGGTTGCTCCCTCTTGTGGAATAGCTAGATTTTTTTTTTCCCCACTATATGCCTCTATTCCCTTATCAGCACCCAAGGCCTAAGAAATTAGTTCTAATACTATTCAAGTGCTCTCAGAGGGTTTCTGAAATGGCAGTCCTAAAGAAAAATAAGCCTCTGTCTGTACTGAAACAGAAGCTGGGTTTGTGTGCAGGAAGGTGGGATGAGAGCATGACATTTGCCACCTTCAGTTAACCAAGCCCAGCAATAAAGGACAGATAGAAGGTCCCTGGCCAAGGACCACACTGGTTCATTTTCCTCAGGCAGCCCCTACAAAGCTGAGCCCTTCATATTAACCGAAGAATCTGAGGTAACTGAGTTGATTTTTGCTGTTCCACAGATTTAAGTTGGTGAATAAAGACAGTTAGAAACTGTCACTCCAAAACACAAGTTTCTTAGGTCTTTTTGTTGTTAATGCTAAGGGCAAGTGAGTGCTCATACAGATTGGAAAAACCCCTGCTCTTTCAATCATGACTTTCATCTGTTTTTCTGGTAATTCCTCCCCTGGCAATAGGACTACCTTAGGGAAAGCTCACCTTCAGGATAGCAAGGCTTTAAGCAGATAATCTCACCAAGAGAAGATGCTGAATCACCTTGCTCCAAAGGCAGCGCTGTACTGCCTGCCTGCCATGTTACCAGCAGTCAGCAATTCGCAGCTGCTGTCAGATCAGGCAGGATCTGCAGAAGTTTGGAGCCTTTTCCCTCACTCTTCTTACCTATATATCACTTCTTCCAACCCCTGGCTCATGCAGGTGGGAGCACTTCCTGCAATAGCAAGGGGAAAAGCAATCATCAAACCCAGCAGCTACTTAGTGCAGTGACTTCCCACCATGTATTACCAGCAGGTGGGTAACTCAAAACCTTTAGAATCAAAAGCATAGGTCCATACCATCTGAGTTAGTGTCTATAGGAACCCACTTCTGCAGAGAGAAGTAACAGACCAAGCCAGACCCTTACAGTGACCAGCAGCTGCTTTACTGAACAATGCCAGGGATCCCTACTAGAGGAATGAAGACAAATCTAACTGGAGTCACAGTCCCCCCCACAGAACAACTGTGCTAATGCAGCCCTTCTGTGGTGCAGGAAATACATTAGAATTCAAGGTTTGGTGAGAGAACTGAATGCACAATTTGTGATTCCAGGCAGACACGCTCACCTGCCACTCTCCCTGTACCTGTAATTTTGATGTATGGCTGAGAAGCAGAGAAAGAACTTTGAAATGAAAGGCTGGAGTCCCTTGAAACATACACAAAGGAGTTTTGCAAATATTACTTCTTGAGACAGGAACACAGCTGGGGTCTAAGTGTTCATGTTGGATGCTACACAGTAGAAAACTTGAATTGTTGCAAGAAATTGAAATTGAGTGAAGAGGAGGAGATGGAATAAAAGGAACATTTACAAAAACAGACCTAACACTGAAGAAAGGCACCTGAAAAAGAGAATTCCACTTCCTTGGAAGAGGTGGATTCAACTTCCAAGGGCTTCTGACGCTTGAGAGACAACAAATTTTTGCCTGGCCTCATATTTCCTTCAATACAGTAATTTGATGTTCAGCCATCTATGAGAGGGAACTTGCTCAATGCTGGAATACAGTGAGTAGATATGGTGACACTGACAGCCACTTTTGAGGGTGCCACATTCATTATGATGAAGCCTTCCCCCACTGCACAGGTACTGGCACTTGAAATAGCTGGGATCAAAAGATAAATGACAGCTGTTTGGAAAACTCCCAAGCTATCATTTCAGTCCCTAGCACACTCCCAAAAATATGGTCTTCACAGCATACTGGGGCAGAAAATAAATCACCTATTGCCACTGTAATTTCCTTAGCAGCCTCAGCCAGAAGTGCAAAGAAGCTACGAAGTGCTGAGCTGGAACAGTCTGGCTCTGAGTGCAGGCCTGCTAGGTGGTAGTTACAAATGATTAAAGGTGACCAGAAAGCAAGGCAGTATGCAGGAATAAACAATCTCTGCCTCCTCTGTCTGCAGAGAGCCTGGGAGACAGGCAAGGCACAGCGGCTCAGGAGATTTCAAGCAGACCCCTTTCAATCAAATTCTAAAAATTCAGGGTCAGAACAAAAACATGCAGACAGCCAGGGCAGGGTAAAATGGAGGTCCCCCAGCTTCTGAAGCTTTCAGAAACCCTGCCACGAGAAAGGTTGTTAATCATTATAAAAGTCCTAAAGTCTCAGATACTGCCTGGATCTCACACTGTAAAGGTGCTTAGATTACAAGAAAACACATACACATGAACATGCAGCTACACACAGCCTCCAATTCATACTGGTCTGACTGCTGGAATGCCACTGCTGCTGCACTGATACATATTGCTGAAAAGAACTGAGATTTAAGCAGCCAGTTTTCCAGACTATAACTTAAGGATTCAGAACATGAGTCTTTCTAATAGGACCTTCTTGTGGTTATCCTCTGCATCTTCCAATGCAGGCAGTGCAAACAAATGCCAGAGTAACAGGACTACCATACCCGGAGCTCTCTGGAGAAGGAATTTAACAGTCACGTGTCTCCAAAGCACTAGAATCAGCCCAACAAGCAGCAGATCTCATGCTGCTCATCTCCTGTTCCCAGGCTGCCTTTGCTGCCTCTAGAACTCCCAGGAGTCCATCCACCGGAGCCCTGCCATGGGGCTGCTAGGGTCAGAGGCCATGGGTCCTATCATCCCGTAGGACAGAGGATGGAAGAGGTAGAAGCTGTGGAAAGAAACCAAGTGGCCATCAGGGACTGCACAGTTTTCTGTCTGAAGATCTTTGCAACAGATTAGTCCATACAGATATCCAATGGGACTTTTGGTCCTGTGCTGCTCTCAGCTCCATTGGGGACCTCCCCATCTCTGCCAAACACAATGTATACATAGTACACAGTGTTATCACAGGTGGTGTTTTCTCTTAGAAAGCAACAGCTTTGGAGAAAACCCAGCTGAGAAAACCTGCAACAATGAAGAATTTGCCTGTATTTGATCTGGCACCATCTAGCACGGAGAATCAGAAACCACTGAACTGTGGGTTTCAGAATCACAGAATCGTAGGGGTTGGAAGGGACCTCGAGAGATCATTGGGTCCAACCCCCCTGCCCGGGTTTGGAGGAGAGCAGAGCATTCCCAGTGAGTCCTGGGATAAAAGCAAGATTCCCTGCAATGAATAGATCATTTATAACACAGTACTGAGACATATACACTGAATCTAATCAAATTTGAAGGTTTAAGATTAGGCTTGATGATCTCTGACAAGAGAGGCAGAGACAAAGGCCAGGGACAATTAACAGGTGGTAAGGTTTCCACTAAGACAGTGTGACTGTCACACCTTCAGGAAGAGTTCAGCCTCCAGCACTCACCTGTACATGATGAGCAGGACCAGTGTCAGGACTCCCCCTCCATATACTTTTCTAGCTGCAGTGCTGGGTGACAAGAACCCAGCACAGAACTTCAGTAGTGTGTCCCAGGTGATTCCTAGGGGAAGGAAGAGGTAGAAGTCAGGAGCAATGCAGAGGCCAAAGAACAGAAGCTGCTACGTTCAGCCATAGGCTGGGCTGACAGAGCTTGGTTAACACCAGAAGACACTGTCAACCTTTAAATTCATTTACCTTGGTAGCTTCAGAACTATAGGGACTGCTTTATATCAGCAGAAGGTTCTTTCTTTCTACCTTTCCATTTGAATAAATGCAAAAAAGATCTGGACCCCAGCACTAAGCTGGTACAGGAAAAAACACCAAAACTGAATTCTAAACAGACATGACAGAAAAGTGGGGCAGAAACCAAAGGGAAGTAACTTGTATAAAAGGATATACAAGAACAGTGACAAAGCAGAGAATAGGAATCACATATTTAAATGCTCTAAGGGCTAGACAGGTCTGCCTCTTCCTGGTGCTAACATCAACCACTGCCCCCCAAAAGACAACTTGGCACTGCAAGTTGCTTTGTGAAAAACTTTTTGAATTAGTCAATGTTTTCAAGCACTCTGAACAAGCAAGCAGAACACACACACATACATATATATATACACACATACATATATATATACACACATACATATATATACACACATACATATATATACACATATATACACATATATACACATACACACATATACACACATATACACACATATACACACATATACACACATATACACACATATACACACATATACACACATATACACACATATACACACATATACACACATATACACACATATACACATATATACACATATATACACATATATACACATATATACACATATACACATATATACATATAAAAGTTTTTAGTCTGAAAATGTTCTATTTAACAGGATGTCCCCCATTTCTCTGCCTTGTCTTCTCCCAGGCTCCTGTATTTACCTGTCAACATGCTGGAGAAAAGCATGGCAGGAAAGTAGTGGTGAAAGTAGAGAACTCGTCCCATCATAAAAAAAGGGAGGTAGTGAAGGAGCCAGCCCAGCATGATCTGCCCTCCACCACGTAGCACAACTCTGGAAAGTTCTGGAACACAAACAGAGAGACTTCAGCACAGAAAAACCTCAAGTACAGTTCCTATTTGCAATCCTTATCACAGCAAGTAAACTCAACAGGAATAATCTCTGCAGAAATCATGTGCTGGTCTGAAATTGCTCCAAGCCTCTGCAATATCCTAGCTGCATTCTTCACAGACATAGAAACATTTTTCAGGAAAACTGTTATCAGAGAAAACTATACAAAGACATAAATCGCAAGGGACTGGCAGAAGGTTGACCATGCTCTATACTAAGACTAAACTTGCAGTTTCTCAGGATGAACATCAGACAATTAGGTCATTCCAGTTTCTGATGTTTTTTATTCTCTCTGCAATGAGACTACAACCCACCCAGGTGATGACTTTGCCAGCTTTTCCTGGAAAGAAGTGTTGCCTTGCTTCCAGAGCTTGTGGAAGGGACAGAGTTCTGGGGTCTGCATGCAGCTTAGCCAACAGCTTACTGTGTAACTGAATGGTTTTCACATCACATTTTGGAATGCACTTTCCACAAACAGATCTACAAAATGAAGCAACCACTGATGTCAACAGGAATGAGCAAAGTATGATAGTGTATGAAAAGCTCTAGCACTTGGCATTGGACAAGGATCACTGCATCTCTTGCACTTGTCATTTGCTTTGCATAAACACCAGAAAACATTTCACTTCTCAAAACATGCTTTTAAGGTCCTGCAAAAAGCATTTATGAAAAGGAAGCCTATGAGTAGCTTATGTGGGGTAAGCATGTCTACTAGAAAAATCATCTTGGAAGCCTGCAAAGCAGAACAAGCTGAAAACCACGGGACCTGCAGGTCTCTGCACCAGGAAGGTCTCCCTGACATGTTTTATCACCTTCTCCTACTGATACATCCAGATCAAACATAGCCTTTCCAACAGATACACATCTGAATCATTTCTGAGCTGCAGTAACCAATGTAACTGAGAGCAACTGTTGGGCAACTTCTCTCTTGAGCAGTTCATAAGCAACTCCTCTGCTAGGCTGGATGAACACCTGCAAAGCAGAGCTAGTATGTGAGCTACAGACTAATCCAAGCCCTTGTCTGCTGCTAGAAAACTAGTGAGACTCCTAGCTTCAAACAACCTTAACATGCCAGCCTATACCCAGACCAGCTCTGTAATCTCCAGCAAAGGAACAGTAAGAGTTTTGAGGAACCACTGCTTACACTTCTGGCCTGTGAGTCACTTCCAGAGCTCTTCTCTTTAGCTAAGTAGGTGTCTCAGGGCCCTTCCTGACTTGAGTATTTCTGATCAAGTCTTACAGACTTAAGAAATTTGGCAAGTCATCAGGAATGGTAGGCTGTGCTATGCAAAAAGTGAGATTTGTTCACCAGAATGATTGAGTATGGAACCCTTTGTTAACTGTCACATCGCTCAGTGCTATGCTTTCAAAGCACTGTATAGCTCAGTGGTTTGTACATACAGCTGCCTTGAGTGTATTTTGTTGAAGCCCCAAGGTTTTAATACAATAAAGGGTTATTTTTAATATGGCAGTTCTAAGCTGAGCTTTCCTGTATTGGGAAACAAGGATGTTATAACAGGGATTCTAGAGTGCAGGCAGGATAGAAAGACTGACCTCACCTTTGAGTTCAGCTGACAGGTGGACACCTCTCTTCACAGCCACTGCAGTGGAAACTGCTATCAGAAGGTACAACCCAATAGTGACCAGATTCAGCCACCAAATCACCTACATAGGGAAAAAAAAAAGAGAAAGATTTGGGACATTAAGGTGGACATATGTGTGTGAGAAGAAATGAAGAGCTACCTGCAGGTAGAAGAGTACAATGAGAGAGACAGGCCAAAAGAAGGAAGAGGAAGAGAATCATTGTCACTAGTAGAAGCAAGACCATGCAAAAATTTGCTAGGGACTGGCTTGGAACCTCCCACTCCAACTTACCGGGTTCCCCAGCAAATAAACTCGATAATCGGTCTCATTCACCCCAGAAAAACGCAGCCCCTGAGGAAACAGAGCAGAAGGGAGTCTACATCAACCCAGTTTGTATTTTGTACAGCATCAAAAGGTGAGACAAATTCCCATCTGTCAGTTTAGGTGCCTCAAAATAAAGCTCGTGGACCTTCAATGCAATTAAGAGATGTCACGCTTCAAGAAGCACAGCAAGAGAACTTGAGAACAGAAAGGAAGGTGGATTGATCAATATACCTGGTAGTTGATGGGCCAGTGCCAAGGTTTGGATGTCACTTCATTGTCCTTTGGTTTGAGGCCACTGTTTCCCTACAGATAAGTAAAGATAAACCTTAGCAGAGGAAGCAGTTACGCTGCAAAGCCTGCCCAGAAATACCTGGGTACACAAAACATACATGAATACTCTTCCTGAGTAAAGGCTGCTTCCTGACTACATAAACACATCAGCTTCCAGAGATGGCCACAGTGAAGACAATGAATGTTTTCATATCCTTGTGCAAATCTAAATGTTCTTTGGGCACCATTAGAGGAGCACTCTCTCACCACTCTTCTGCAGCTTTCCTGTCACTGAGGGCACAAGTTGCATAAGCAAGACCTTTGTTCATTAACCTGCTTCAACAGGTTTCCCTCCACTCTGAAATAAAAGCCTCAGAAAGATTATTTCCATGGAAACTCATGCAGGTGCTTCCTTACCTGAGACAGCATTATCACTGGTTGCCATGGAAACGCTTAGCATTAAGCATAATTTGCTTGACTACCTTCTTTCTTTTAAGAATCTGAGAAGAGCTTTACAAACAGTAGCAAATAAAACCTTAGACTTCTTTCTCAAAATAGTAACTTCTCATTCTTCAGATAAAGGATTGAGGGGCTGGAAGCAGATGGGCTGTGGCCAAGAGCACAAAGAGCAATCATGGGGAAAGGCAACCAGAGCAGTCACCTTGAAAATATTAAATCTGGCTCTTTTCCCCTGTCTGTCTGTCTGCCCCCTCCCATATTAAGGGATAATCAGGGGAGAGGAAAGCAGAAAACAGGGCACCTTGATAAATTTTTTAAAAAATCAGTAGATTTCCATTTCAGTTTAAACATTTATTGTTCTGCTGAGTGTCTGTTTAGCTAATTTTCCTGACTCTGACCACATAATACCTGCCTGCCTTAGAAATGTTAATTTAACTTTAAACCTTTCAGTAGTGTAGGGAAAATTTTTCACCTCTCTTTTGCAGAACTGAATTTCAGCAGTAGAGGGATTACATAACTAGGCTGTTGCCACATCACACCAACAGCAGAGTCAGGCATGAAGCCCAAGGCTTCCAAACTTTTGGAAGATTTATGTGCAAGACCACCCCCTTTTCTCAGTATAAACTGAAGTAGGTTGCTGGAGTATGTAAATCCTGGCCTAGCTTGCATCCATCACCCAGGTATCTCAAAAAAAACAAAAAAAAAAAAGTTATTTCTTTTTGATCCAAGAGAGAAGAGGAAGAAAATTATAATCCAGAATGAATAATATCCTACCCTGATCATAACCATGTGGGATTCTAGCAGAATTTCTGCAAAAGAAGGCTTCAAAACATCCAGGCTGATATTGGGCACTTCAGAAAAAAAGAGAGAATAGAGAAAAATAGATTAGAAGTCTGTACAGTTTACTTTTTATTTGCCTCTTCCATAATAAACTCAACTCTCTCCTCCTGTGACCAATCTGTTTCTAGTGCCTTTTTTAGTTCCTGACACGATTCATTCATATTCTGAACACAGAGTCTTGCAGTCAAAAGTATTCCCCAGTGAATTCCACAATGGATGCACTTCTAGATTTCCTCCTTTACTTCCAGGAGGAAGAGCCATAGATAAAATTCCATGAAATAAGAAGTTTTGTATTTCTAGCTGAAATTAGAGACGTATTGTTCCTAGGCTGCTGTTTATCTGTAAGTGAGCCATGAGTGTGAGAATCTCAAATGCATAACAACAGACAAGGAAATTCTAACAAGTGTACAGCCCAGGAGTCTTTTCCTTTGGTTTGCATACAGTCACTCTGAAAGGATGAAGAACACTAGTCTGGTTTTTTTAATAACTCAGAACTGAACCAAGTCACCTGCAATTCATATCAAATCATATCAAATAATTCAGGCCAAATGAGGCTGTGACACAAATCTAACTCCTGGAGGAGGCTGCAAGGCCCATCTGTCATTATTGGCAAACTTAGCTCTCTTACCAGCCTCTGTCACACTTCTATCCATTATTTAATGGTACTGCAAAGTCATTATTTAGTCAGTAAAGGAAGAAAATATGCCAGAACAGGGTGGATCCTACAATTTTTAAAAATCATTACAATATATATGACATTCTCACAGACTGTACTGCAGTGCCTATAAAACTTCCCACTTTTGTTATCCACAAAGATCTCAAAAATCCTTAAAAAGGTCTTTATACTTCCACTACACATGAAATACAATGAAGTAGAAAAAGGCTTTGCATCTCTGAACAACTGGCCCAAGTTCAGCCAGTCTGTGCTTGAGCTGGGAAAGAACACACAAATTCCAAACCCTGGGCTGGTTCTTGCCATCCGATTGCTCATCCCATCCTTTAACAACAAGACAAGATGTATCCCCAAAGGAAAGGGAAATAAATGACTTACACTTAGGGTTGATATGATCTTCAAAGTTCCAGAGAGAATTGGGACTCTCCTTCAGGTACGGTGTGCAGGTGACTTCCACCTGTTCCCAACCCCTGAGGAACAGCAGAACAATCAGCCATCATCCCACAAATGATCACTCACTATTTCCAGCTCACATCTCATTTTGTCCCCATTTAGCTTTGTATTTTCCTACAAGACATACTATACCACTCAGCCCCAGCAGCTGCATTCTTACATGCTCTAAGCACCATGTAGAAACCAAACTAGATCAAGGCAGCCAACATCAAAATTCTATCAAATATTTAAACCACACTTCTCATTTGGGGTATCAAGAATAAAATTTGAAATAAATAGCTCCACACATATAAACAGCATCATTTCTGAAGATGATGCACATTAACAGCTAGAAACTATTTCAAGTCAGCCCTTGCAGTCTCTCCAGAGGAAAGTCACCACTGTTAATTTAAGTCAGTCCATGCCTACAGCAACTGTATTATAGAAACAAAAGAATGACTCTAGAGGATCCCACCAAGTATTTTTTAACAGGTCACATCATCATCCCACCCTATTTCTAGCAGGTCACATCAAACACTTTGGGAGAAAGTACATCAGACCCTGCAGTAATGTGACAGATTAATGAGGAAATCTCTACCAATCACCACTTAGCAGGCTTAGCTCCACTAATTAATTAATTCCATTAATTAATCACCACTTAATTCTCTGAAGGACAGTGATTACTCCCCTTTAAATTCCTCTTTAAAAAAATCCAATGTACTTTTAATCACCCATATTTGCAGTTAAGTATTATTTCCTCTCAGCTCTTAATATCATCAGTATTTTGTGGCAATGACTTCCATTCACAGGGTAAGTTTGCCTTGGTGGGGGAGAAATACCCCCTTTCTTGAATGCTGCTGACAGAGGCAGCAGTTTGGGGGTTTTTTTTGTTTAAAACCAATCATATTATTTACCCATGAGCCTGGTTTTACTGGTAAAAGCCTAAGTGTCACTTGCATTCCTGCCCAGGACAGTCAGCAGAGGTATCCACCTGCGCTCACCAGGATTCCACACCCACAGGATTCTTTAGAAGCCCTTTTTACCCTAACACAGGGAAGGGAAACTGAAGCTACCCCTAACAGAGGCTGCTCTGCAAACAGAAGCAACATGACCACACAGCCTGCTGCTTCAGGATCCACGTTAGCATCCCACACAGTACAGCTCTGCAGATACAGCAGCTTGCTTGGCACTAGTCTGAATGTCTCTGCATATATCCCATTTTAATGATGAAGATATATAATCCAAGGGCACATTAAAGCACAACCCCTGCTAATAGCAGCTTGTTATAGTTGTCCTCACCTCAGATGCTGCATGCAAAAAATTGCAGAAGGCCTTCCAACCATGAAAGAAATTAAATACCAATGAAAAGAAGTTTTGAGGATTATGGTATGGAACAGCATGGACTGCCCCACTTTCTAGCAATTTTTGTGAACCCTGAGGATAAAATGGGTTTTGAAGACTATGTCTGTCATCTCCTCCTGGACTTACCAGATAAGATGTATGTCCATGCCAATCTTGGATCTCTCTGTAAGTGATACTATTTTTCAGAGTGTGTACCTTCCCTGTAGCAGACTGCATAACCTGCACACTGATCTTCCCCCCAGGTATATTTTTAGGACATGCTAGTTAGGTTTTTATTCTTCCAAAACTAAAGCAACGGAGGGAATGTGGTTATTGCTTGGTTTAAAAGTATCACTGAGCAAAGGAACACATCAGCTCAAGGCCTTGAGGGGTTGGAGGGGGGATTACAAGGCATTTACCATTTTGGCAGAGTCTTTCCAGAAGAGCCCAGTATACACCCTGTGGCCACGTGGGTTAGCCGGACCTGACTCCGTAGGACTTTGATGAGCTTCCCAGCCTTTCTGCCCACCACTTCAATCCGCCAGAAGTCATTGGAGTCTCCTGTTCCATTCTATCATCCAAGCATACCACAGGCAAAAAAGAAAAAAAAAAAAGAGAAAAGAAAATCAAACCCAACACCAAAAAACAAGAACCCACCACAAACAAAACCCAAACAAACCTAAAAAGAAGAAAGAATCCCACCAACTAGAAGATGCAGAGGATTGAAGCGCTGCAAATAGCAACTTCTGAAACTCTAATAGTGGCAAAGCTAAACAAAGGACTCCAGGCTACCCTCCCTCAGGCTTCACAGAAGAGATTCCTCATCAGGAAGAGATGATTCTAGGCATGAGTAACTACTGACAAATCAATTTCTATCTTGCCAACCTTATTTTTTTTTTGCTTCCAATGCTTGACTACGGCTCAGAATTACATTTTAAATGGGGGTAAGTTGGCTGCTTCACAGAGGGGTTTAGGCAACAGCCCCCTGTGTTTGGAAATTCAGCCCTCAAAGCAGATTTCATTTTTGTGATTCAAAATTCTGTCATCATTCTGTCAAAAAAGGCACTTGTGTATGTGACAAGGCCAAATACATAAAATAATACTTGTCAGAGCAACTTCAGGGTTGCTCAGATTGGCATTTATGGAGTTCATCACTGCCAAAGCTAGACTGGCAGCAAAGCTCAAGTTATTTCCCTGTCTGCATTCACATTAAATAGACCTTAAATACAAGATAAGCTTTTTCATATAAAATCAGTTTTTCCTCCAATTTGGTAGATGCATATCTATCACCTTGGCTAACAAACTGAAAAAGCAAGAATAAACCCCACTGGCATGGTATGAACTCTCCCCAAAAGAAGGAGCTCTTGTTTTATCTTGCCGTTCACTTACTATTCCGTAGCCGGTGACCTGAAAATGCTTCCTTGTCAGGGGAGCCTCGTGCTGGTGACTGTGAAGATTTCTGGAAGTTCTGAAATGAAATTGAAGGTCAAGCCTTGTGGTTTGTTTGGGGGGTTTTTTAGCATCTCAGTCAATCAGTGATAAGAACTTTGGTTTGAGCCACTGAGAGCTGCCAGCGCTTTGACCACTGAATTCCAGGCCAGGGCAGGGCGGGATGCAGCCTTAAAGGTGAGGGGGGCCATGAAGTGAAAGAATTGCTCCCCACTGTGAGACTGAGCTTATGCCAGACACCAGACAGTGCCAGAAAGGGAGCACAGCAAAAAGAAATCCAATCCTCAAGCTATATCCACCAAGCTGCAAGTGGAAAAGACTGTGTGGAGAGTTTTTTTTGCATGTTAAGAGCAAAGGTGGGAGTAACAGTCCTGCTCTTTCAAGAAGCATAGCAAGATCCTGACCTCTCTTGATTAGCAGTTTTGTGTTTGAGTGGAAAGACTGTACCATTTAGTCAGGCACAGATTTACTGCAGGGGGGAGCAGCACAGAAATCAGTGCCCCCCACCCCCAGCCACACATCGTGCAGACAAACAGCCTCCTGCCTTAGCAAGGGCTGTTAACTGGGGCAACCAGAAAAACCTGGCCAAATCCCCCTCAGTCCTTAGTAAAACCATCCAGACAATGAACCACCAGTGCCAACAATACAGCTGCATCCAGCCTGGCACAGAAACCCTCTGCCCGTGCTGGGCGAGGTTCATACACAAGGAGACAAGAGCCATCTGCTGGATCTCTTCTGCAGCACCACAGTTTCACCTCCCATTACACAGACCTAACCAGCACTGCCTGATCAAAACTTTATCACCTTTATTATCAAATACTTGGTAGCAAGACCCAAAATTTAAGGCTTTTTTTTTTTTTTTTAATCTTAAAATGATAAAACTAAGCAATGATTTGGTAACAGGCGAGACTGAATGCAATATGACATGATTTCCAGGCTCACAAGTTTAGTGCTTCTGTTTCTAGAAACACAGAGCTTTTGTTAAGAAATCAAAGCGGTGACAGCAGGGAGTATTGTGGCACACTGGCATCAGACTAGCTGAAGATTAAATACCAAGTCACTAGAGTTCCCCTACTTCCCTCCAAGTATCCCCTACAGAGCAGGAAAGCACCAGCAGACGTTTTCATTAAAAGCATTTCACTGCTGTCATCTCAGTGCTGTTGTGAGCTTCAGGGGCAGGACACTGCCTGTGCACACAGGAGCAGGACACCTGCAGAACACTGACAAACCCCACTTTGCCTAGAAAACTCAGAGAGTTAGGACAACCAGCAAAATGAGGGGTTTGAAATTGCTTCTTTGCAGAAGAGTTACCCATAATATCGCACCTCACACAGCCAAGCAAATGGCTCTGCTGGCTAGGTAAGTGTTTCTAATGAAGTTGTGTGGGTCTCTTAAAAGTTTCCTTTTAAGAGACACCCTTCAAAACCCCCCACTGGACCTGCAGATACAGGGTCTGCTTGTGCTGCCCTAACCATGTAGGTTAGCAGGAAGAATCTCCCAGCAGGAAGAATTCCAGCAGGAAGAATCTCCCACCAATTCTAGTCAAGTCACACAATCTCTTGGAAGCCCAGAAACCAGCCTTACTCTTTATGTTCCAGGCGAATAATATCTCCATGCCTCACAAGCTCCACAGGGCTGGAGGGGTCTGACAGATCTGCTGAAGGAAGACAAAGTAATCATATCAGTGCACTGACAAACATATCAAGGTCTTAAGAGTTTCTTGGGAATGCTCATGTGTCAAAGCAGACAATACAAGGCAAACTAATTTGTGTCAGCTCTAAGCCCAACATAAAACCACTGCTCTTGTTTAAGGATGAGCCCTGAGGGCTACCCCAAAGAACATGGCCCCAGGCAGTACATACTGCCCTTAAATAAAGAGGATGCCTGGTCAGGTTAACTGAACACTAAAAGAGTGTGTGTGTACACATATCTACACACATGCACATATACAGACACACACATGTATTTATTTAATGAACTACAAAATGGCTCTTGCAAAACTGGTAAGAATTTTATCTAGGTTATTTGCATTTTTTGTTGTTTAGGCAGTTCTTGTTCATTTTTATATACACGTGCTGAGGGTGAAGAAAGGAAACTGCCAGTCCAAACATGCCTCAGATACATCCATTGTTGTAGGATGTCATACAGTGTATGTAGAAACTAGAGATTTCCACATTCAGTACTCTATCTTGTCCCAAGCAAACTTCCATGCAAATCAGTTGAACACAATGTATCAGAACATATCAGGACCCAATTTCTCCAGGACCTACCACCACAATAATGCACTCCATAAAATACTGAGTTCAGATTCATTTCTTCTCTTATTTGCAGCCCTATGTAGCTGAAAAGTTGTCAGTGCAACCCTTCAGCTGAGAAAAATCTTACTTCAACTGTACAATCTGGAGAAAAACCAAAACCACAGCAGGCACAAACAGCATTAATGAAGATGGAGACAGATTCCCCTTGTCCTTCCTCCTCTGCCCCTCATATCCATGCAGGATGCTTTGCCCTGGAGGGAACTCTGAATATTGAAGTGAAAAACTGAAGCAGCAACTATAAAAAGGCACTTAGTGGTATTTGTTACCTGTATCTGAATCATGTTTCTTTATAATCCACAGGTTATTCAGATCTTTATGTAAGTAGGCAGTGACCTGAAAGCACAGGATAAATTATGTTACTGAACAAGATAAAAAGCAAAAAGAAAAAAGCACCAGTGACTGCAGACACATTGGCCAGTAAGCTCCAGTGCCAAATGAAAGCACCAGTGACTCAGAAACCCTGATGACTTATGACAGTGCCCCTGGGAAAGTCAGTTATTGACCACTCCTTAACCCAGGTCACACCTTTTATTCAGTGTTACAGCCTGTACCCTCCAGAGCACTACACAGAATGGCAGTTCACACACATCATGAGTACAGCCTCCAACCACACAGCCTGACCTCCTCTCACCCTACTGCAGAGGCTCCTTCTCCAACAGGAGAACTTTTTGAATGATCACCAGTCGGAACCAGGAGATGGAAACAGCACTGGCTTCACAGACAGGCATCGCTGGAGAGATTCATGACAACACACTGCCTGTGACAACCACAATGCTTCTGCCAAAAGATGCAGGCATGCTAAGAAGGATTCAGCTGTTAAAGCTGCACATGCTGCCCAGCTAATCCTTACCTGCCTGCTCAGACTCACACAGAGTCTCTTGCTCCTACTAGTACCATGGGCAGGGGAGATCGCCTGGCCCCAGGGCGCTTCTCTGGTGGGCAACCTTCCCTCAGCATGAGGAACTGGGCCCACTTTGATGGTTCTCCTCTTCCAGCAGCAGCAAGCCCAGCTCTGTGGGACCACAGAGCAGTCACAGACCTCTGCCCCCCACTCAGATGGTGGGAGCAGATGGACTAGTGGATGGGTGAGAGGCAGAACCTACAGGAGTGTCTGAGGGTGGGGGAAAAGGGAGAGCTGGCAGTGGAACTTCATACACCTTGAAATTATATCATGAGGAGAAGAGGAAGCAGAAATCACCTCCTCCATCTCTTCCTCCCTAAAATCTCCTCCAAGTCTTAAGGTCCCTTTTCCTTTCCACAGCCCCCAAACTGTCCTAGCCCCCTTTCTTTGTCATATATCCAGGGCAAGGAGCACCAGGAGCTGGGAGGGGGGCAGAATCTCCACCCTTTCCCACTTGCCTTCAAGGAAAATCCCAAGAGAATCCTCTCCAAACCACCTTTCCCTACTTTTAGTGTCATAAAGTATGCTCTGCACTTGAGTTTTGCCTATGCTTGAGCCAGTTTCAGTACAACATGTTCATCTACAATAATAAACATCAATCTCACCTGAGAGTATTAGAATCTTTTGTTGGGAAGAACATCAGGGAAAAGAAGATTGAGGCCAAGTTTTCATTTCTGAAAACTTCCTCACCACAGACTGAAGGGAGTTAAAAAACAAACACTCATCCTTCTCTGGCAACATTCATTCAACAAGCTCAGAAGAATTTTTAGAAACAAACATACAAACTGCAAAATACATCTTGGGAAAGCTGCAGAAGCTGCAAAGATTAATGAATCTTGATGATGACGGACAAAAATAAGAAATTCACTTTTTTTTGGTACTACTTAATTAGCAATAGTTACATCATTTCTGATTTTTACTTTGGTTTAGTACTTAATCATTTAATCAGGAGCCCTCAGAGAGTTCAGACAGTTTAATTACCACTATCTTATGAATACACAGATGTCTAATTTAATGAGCAAAGCCTGAGAAATTATTTGGCGACATATGAGGAAAGCAAGGCACAAAAGGAGAGTAATTCATGTAAGGTCACAGAATGCAGCAGCAGGAGTGAACACAACAGAGTAGCCCTATTCTGCTGCATTTAAAACACAAAATAAAATCTATAAAGTAATGTATTTGTTTTGAACATAGGCTTTGCAGACTTCCTTGAGGTGACAGCAGCACTTTCATTATGGAAGATTATTTTTAAGTCCTCTTGGCATCCATCTACAGAGGGTGGTCTTCCTACAACAATGAAGCCTTGCTACTCTGAGTCACCTTTCTGGCAGTGTGGTAAGCACTTCAAGCACCCTTTTTACTCAGACTTCCACACCAAGAGCACAGCTGTGGCACTGAGAGGGTAAGGGATGCTGAGTAAATATACAGCACCTACTGTTAAGTGCAATGGGAGTCAACGGTCACAGACAGAGGCAGTACTACCACAGCTCACTGACCTGCTGCTGGAGAGCTGATGGTCACACACAGAGGCAGTACTACCACAGCTCACTGACCTGCTGCTGGAGAGCTGATGGTCACAGACACAGGCAGTACTACCACAGCTCACTGACCTGCTGCTGGCGAGCTCCAACGCCCTCTGGGTAGAGGTGCCAGTGGGAGTGCAGGTATCCCCCTGCCATCCGAAGGTTCTTCATTGTGACCACAGACCCATATGCCAGGTCTACATGGGAAGAAAGGGGGAAAAGGCATGAGGCAGCTCTCTAAACATCTCCCCAACTAGTCTGCAGCGCTCCAATTAGGCACACATTCTCCTGCTTTGTTTTGATGAAAGCTTGTTTCCTGTTTGACATGTTACTCCACACAGCTCACTGCAAGCTTATCTTCCATCCCCAACCATGATTCAGTAAAACTGTTAAATAACACTTGGCTAAACCACTCAAAATTCTCCCTAGTTTCAATATAAACAGAAGTGCTAGTTCTTTTGTATGTCGTTTTCAATAGTGAGAGGTTTGAGATAGCTTTCCCTAAGAGTATATATGGTCACATTAAAACATGATCAAGTTTGAAAATCACAGACTCACAAGGTTGGAAAAGACCTTTAAGATCATCAAGTCCAACCATTCTCATCCTAAACTAAACCATATCCCTAAGTACCTCATCTACCCTTTTTTTGAACACATCCAGGGAAGGTGACTCAGCCCCTCCCTGGGCAGCCTGTTCCAGGCCCCCACAACTCTTTCAGTGAAAAATTTTTTTCTAATGTCCAATCTGAACCTGCCCTGGGGCAGCTTCTTGCCATTTCCCCTTGTCCTATCTCCTGTCACCTACCTCTCTACAACCTCCCTTCAGGTAGTTGTAGGTGGTGATAAGGTCTCCCCTCAGCCTCCTCTTCTCTAAGCTAAACAGCCCCAGCTCCCTCAGCTGCTCCTCATAGGATTTGCCCTCCAGCCCCTTCCCCAGCCTGGTTGCCCTCCTCTGGACTCGCTCGAGGACCTCCATGTCCTTCTGATGGTGAGGACTTATGGACATCAGACTCCTCTGAAGCAGTGTCACAGAGGAGCAGAACGGGTCTGACCACAACAACAGCAAAATCTGCATGCTGACTCTATTTAGAGCCTAACATAGGTCAGTAACACTTGGAGGGGTTGGATTGTTTGTACACTTACGCTCTGGAACAGAAACGTTATGAAGATTGTTCCCGATCAGCTGGGACTGAAATGCTGAACTGAAGAAACCATCCCCAGGACCACTACAAAAGCAAGCAAAGAATGTGACAATTCAAAGTCTGGCAAAACAGGCACACAAAGCTCTGTCATGCATGACCAAGCTGCATTTGCCAAAGGAAAAAGATAAAACCACACATGGCACTGGAGAAGACTGACTGCCATTCCCTTAGATGGCACTGGAGAAGACTGACTGCCATTCCCTTAGATGCACACACCTCTAACGTTGTGAATCACAGGAGAGACAGACAGTCTTGCAGGAAATGGTCCAGAGCTGCAAGGACCTGAGGTCACAAAAACGTACCATCTGTGGCGGTGTTCTTAGGACAGATAAACTGCCCCACCGTCAAGTGAGATGTAACCAAGCCTTTCTTTGTGGCTCCTTAAGTCTCTTTTCTGCTAAGAGGGCAGTAGTAAGATCAGTTGACTTAAATTGAAAAGAAACAGGTTTATTTTTATATTATTTTTTAATGGTAAAATGCTTATTCACCTCATCTCCTGATGCTGACATACAGAAAAGCATTACTTGGCCATTTTACCAGCTGTTGTGCTCTTTGTATATAAAAAGCATTGCCTGGTTACAGGCATTCAAAGAGTCCTCCCTTTGAGTGCACAGACTTTCATTTTTCTAATCACAGCCAAAGCATTCATTTCAGGAATGCAATGGCTGGTTTTGGTTGGGGTTATTTAATTACAAAAACAAAACTAGAAAGAATGGACTTGAGGCATTTTCAGGTCCAGAAAAGAGGGGGGGGGGGAAAGTAAGGAGACAGAGACTTTGGTTTATGATACTTGCTTGGCATTTCAGAAAGTCTTAAGCTCAAACTCAGTTTCACTGCAGGCTTGGCCAGAGCTTTCCTCTAAAAATAATGCAAGAGTCAGGGAAGGGAATTAAACAAAGACACAGCTCGTGGCTGTGCTTCTGACACAGGAAATGGAGAAATCCATCATCAACAGCCTTTAATTCAAAGCAAAGACAAGTGATTCTTCATCTGGAGAAAACACTGTGAAATACCTTTTGTTTAAGACTGTAAAATGAACTGCAAACACAGCCGTGTAGAGGGCAAGTGGGAGGAGGATGAGGCAGAGAACACGAGCCAGTAAGTGCTTCCCAAACATGACCTGTAACAAACAAAACCTGGATCAAACAGTGCAGCTGCAGAACAGCTCCACTCTCAGGACTCTGAGCAGCGGTCCTACAGCACAAGCCCACCACGCAAGCAAGCTCAGCAGGCTGCAGAATTACCTCCCAAAGGCCTAAGGAGCAGTAAAAGTTTAGGCAGACTTTGTTGGGCGTATCCAGAAGCTGGGGCACCTTGAGATTTCATGGGCTCAGGAGGAAGACAAATAAGAGGGCAAGAGGAGGGCTGAACATTCAAAAACATTGGGCATGCCTAACTTTGGTAAAGGAGGTTGGGCAGCTCCCATTGACCATCCTTTGAAAACAAGGACTTTCATTTTTGCTTGTACACATCTTGACACAAAAATCACAGCAAGATGTCATCTTCTGGAATAGTAACTGTCAATGCTAAGCCAAAGGTAAAATAACATCATGAGGACACAAGCTGCTAGGTACAATTCTCCCAACAAATCTCCCTATGCAAATATGACTGCAAGTACTTCTTGGGGACATAGAGGTAATGCAATCACAGAAACCAGCTCACTTAGCAAGGATGCTCTCACACTGCAACTTCTGTTGCTGGTCCTCAGCCAAAAGTTACAGAAGAAATCAGCAGGAAAACCTGTGAGTGTTTCTGGCTGCCTCAACACAAAAGCAGAGCATATTATTTAAATCCCTTGGAAAGGTGGTTTGTACACAAATGCCCAAGATGCAATTACATCCTACTGACACTGCTGGTAGCAAAGTAATCTAAAATACAGGGTGGGTAATAAACAGCTGTGGGAGAAAAAAATCCACCTTAAATAAAAAAATTTGTTTGCTAAATGTCCACTAACTTCAAAGCAGACAAAGGCAGATGCACTATGCTATCTTCCTTTTCTTTTGACATGGTATCTATCATGCAATCATTAAGCTAACCATCCTCCATCCCTTAAGAGCTGAGCCAAAGACTTCAGAAGTAATGGAAAGAGAGTCAACACAGTACAAGACTAAGAACTTACTGAAGTCAAGGGAAACAGTTGCTCAGCTCAAGTACTTGAGCAGAACACCACTGGGCACTCAGGAAAATGCTGACTGATGGTACACAGCCAAATTTATGCAGCAGAGAGGCATATGAACTAATCTCCAGTTCCCTGCTCAAATGACCACAATGAGCTTCAATCTTTGTGAAAAGGGTTTAACTACAGACTTCAATGAAAAGTCAAAAGATAATATGCACATGAAAGACAGCATCAAGAAAACCAGAACAGTGGACCAAGATAAGCTGAGAATTCTAAAAAATCAAATTAGTCCCCAAAACCATGCATGTAAATCATCATGAGTAGTTTCCTAACAAATGCAGAGATAAGTTATTCAGGCTTTCAGGGTTTTAATCCTCACTTCTTTTTTTTGCCCTTCCTCAAGCACCAAGGTTGCCATAGTTAGTTATTCAGAGAGCATCTACCTTCTGGAGTAAATTCCTTTACATATTCTTATGCTCAGAGAGTTGCTGCCTCTGCTGCCAGCAGCACAAATGAAATCACTGTGCAGCTGTCTGCTGGCAGAAAGCTTAGACATGATGGATGTGTTCCATTTCAAATGCAATTAACTGACTTTTCTTGAGAAGTGCTTCTCTGGAGCTGGAGCATCACATGTTTGCAGCCTGTATTGATTTGCATTAATCAGAGAAAACAAATCACATAGGAGGAACAGAAGAAGTTCCCCAACACCCCCCTCCCTGCCCCCACACTGGTTTTGAGACAAACGGGACAAAAACAGTAAGTGAAAGATACAGAATTTTCAAGCTTCAAAAGAGGCTGAGACAAGAGGAGAGCTGAACACCTTTTAAAAGATGTGCTTGAAGAATTTGTTTTCCTGCTGGTTGCAAGACACCAAGTGGTACATCAAGGTGTTTCTCCAAATATAGATTTCCCAGTCCCCAAATATAAAATGCAGTGTATTAGAACGTGGCACCCAAACACACTGGCAAATTTCTTGGCCTACAAGAACTAAATGTGTGTGAAATTGAGCAGGCTATGGCTGCCTGCATCTTCAGGACTGGCTACAGAGACCACAAGCATGCCTATGACTCATGACAGACTGTGGCATGCTCCTGCTATGGGGCCTGTGTCCCCATAGTCTCAAGAAGCAAAGCCTGAGCTTGTGCTGCTCAGGCAGACTGGGTGCTGTGCTGCAAGATGTGCCTGTCTGCCAGGTAGCACGTACTCCTTGGAAGGTCATGTAACAGTGTTGGGACAACATCTTGTTTTGGGCCATTGTACAGCAATTCCCAATGAGCATTTTTAACCTAGACTGAAAGAAAATTCATACAATTGGAAAGGCAACAGTTTCTCTCAAGAAAATATAACCACCTTTTTGCTGTGCTCTTATGACATTATATCCTGCTGATGTATATCATAGAATGGTCTGAGTTGGAAGGGACCCCAAGGATCACAGAGCTCCAACCCCCCTGCCACAGGCAGGGACACCAACCTCAGGCCTGGAGCTACACAAGGTTGCCCAGGGCCCCATCCAACCTGGCCTTGAACACTTCCAGGGATGGGGCATCCACCCCCTCTCTGGGCAGCCTGTTCCAGCCCCTCACCACTCTTTCTGTAAAAACCTTCCCCCTAATATCTAATCTAACCCTTCCTTCCTTTAGTTTTAATCCATTCCCCCTTGTCCTGCCATTGTCTATCCTTTTAAAAAGTTGAATCCCCTCCTGTTTCTCTGCTCCTTTCAGGTACTGGAAGGCTGCAATGAGGTCCCCCCACAGCCTTCTCTTCTCCAGGCTGAACAAGCCCAGCTCCCCCAGCCTCTCTTCGTAGGGCAGGTGCTCCAGCCCTCTAATCATCTTTGTGGCTCCCCTGAACCCTCTCCAACAGTTCCACATCTTTCTTGTATTGGGGCCCCAGCTCTGGACACAGGACTCCAGATGGCGCCTCACGAGGGCAGAGTAGAGAGGGACAATCCCCTCCCTGTCCCTGCTGGCCACCCCTCTTCTGATGGAGCCCAGGATCCCATTGGCCTTGCGAGCTGCCAGAGCACACTGCTGGCTCATGTTAAGTTTCCCATGTATATGTTGGGTTTTGTTTTATTTTTAACCATATGGCAATAGTTTGTTTCCATTGTAACCTTCATCTTTAGTCATCCTCATATGCCTGTTTGCTGCAGGCAAAGTTTTAGCATTTGGCTAGTTCCATGGTGGTCAATAACAGGACAACTCCTTACAAAGGTACAAGAAAGCAAAACAAAAGAAAGAAACCCCTAGTGTAATGAAAAGGTTTTGATACTTACCACTGACAGACTGAGGTTCCCCAGCAAGTCCCATAGGTCATAGATTGTATTCAGGCCAACCAAGAGGACTACAAAAAGCCCAACAAATTTTACCCCCATTGCTCCAGCAAGGTTCACACCAGTCAGGCTCAGCCAGAGCCACCATGAGGCAGAAAATGGCCTGCAGGATGGATAGAGAAGGTCAGGAAATAAATTATGGCTACTTGAAATGGGCATCTGCCATCAGGAAAACAAACAGCAAATTGGCTACCCTGCAAAATTACATTTCATCTTCTTCTCAGGAGTCCATGAGTAATAGAAGGATTTTTTTTTTTTCATTAATTTTAGAATGATGCAAAGATACCCCTGATGTAAGCTTCAGAAGGGCCCAACACTTAAGCCTGGGCAGCCTTAGATCTCCCCTTTAAAGAAGGGAATGGAGACACCATGCATAAGCTGAAATACTAGGATGAAGAAAGTCCATGGAAGGTCTAAAAGTAGAAACAGGGCTTTTGCTCCATAAAATGCAAACTTACATCTCTCAGAAAACCAAGAACATGGGGGAGAACAGGAGAAAAAGAACAGCTACTTTATCTAAAGCAGAAAGACCACAGCAGAAAACACCTACCCAAAGCAGAAACAAAAGCTCCAGCAAAAAGCAAACAAATTACAAACTAAAGTAAAATTGAACCACACAGAAAAGATGACAGCAGAATTTAAACCCTTTTCCTACTGACTCCTGATTCTTGATGCTTTTATTTTGGCTAGGGACCTGTTGAGCAACACAGTAGCTAGAGCTGGCTTTTAATTTGCATAAAGCTTGAAAACAGGACTAACTTCAAGACATGATAAATAAGTTCAGGTCAAGGCACAAGGAGCTGGTCAAACAGTGCCCTGTAACTTAGTGCTTGCATTCCCTGGGGCACGTGTTGTAGATGAGGATGGCCTTGGTGGGCCCTGCACAATGCTGTGGGCTGCATTTTAGACATGTGTGCTGCACTCAGACTAAGATTGATAGGATCAGTGCTTGAACAGTTCATGAAACAAAATTGACTCATATATAACAAAGTATTCTCAGCTTTTAGGTCTTTGAATTCTGGGGAATTCACCATGGTGAAGCTACTCTGTACAGCCCAGTCACAAAGAAGCCTTTTGACTCATCACCACCCCTGCCTGGATGGGTCTACAGCAAATATCCTGAACAATTTAACTGCTTTTTCAGAAACATCCTGGCTGTACTTCTCCCAAATGTTTGGTACCAGTTTCTCTATACTCAACAAATTACACTAGCTAGCAGGATTTTTATAAGTGCTTACAGGATTTCCATTACAGATAAGCTGTTTTTCTCCACCCTGGAGACAAACACACTGGTTCAAGATAATAAATTGGTATTCTTGACATCAAGGAGCAAAGCCTCAACTCAAGCAGGCTCCAACCATCCCTCATTCCTCCTCTTCTGACCTGTAACACCGTATACTAGCTTTCCTGTCAAGCTTTAAAAAGGTTTAACCATCATTTTCAAGATTTGCAATCCCATAAACACTAGCTTTGCTAAAATGACCTTCCATGCTAAAATAATCTATTTAAATCTCTCTCCTAGTTTACCCCAGCCACGATGCTTTCTCCCTAGTTCCACAAACCCTCATGCTACAAGGTTCTCTCCCCTACCATAAGCCATTTTCACCTCCAAATTTCCTGAAACAATCATATCTCAGCCATTCACTGGACTACCAAGTGGCAGACACGTTCTAGCACTTTATCTGTGTGAAACTGCATTAAACCTGCAGTTTAAGAAAGTTATCATCTTACCTGTCTGCACAGCTGTTACATTTTACCATACTCAGAACAGCTCCCATGAGGAAGAACATCAGAATGGGGTCCAGCAAAATATACTGGGACAAAGTAATACAGCCTGTATCTGCAGAGAGACAAACAATGTGAGAAAGGCTTGCAGTCCCCAAGTGAGTCTAAGATTGCAGGAAGACAGTTTCCTCAGTGTAGTCAAGACAAGGGAAAATTTAGAAACAGAGGCAGATCAGAAAATTTCAAGTTCTGCTTGGGTAACAAATGAAAAAAAATAAACAAACCACACACACACCCCAAAAAAGCAAAATAAAACCCAAAACCCCACCCTCACAAAAACCAGGCAATACAACAGTATCTGTGAAACACCATTTGGGAGGTGCTGCTAACATATTCAGATGGCAAGCATGACAGGGAAAATTATCTAGCTACTAAGGCACTAGTGTGTTGCCAGAGGATGCTAGAGGAGAAATTATCTTTCAGATGTTACCTATAAAAAACCATGAGTATGACCTGGATATGTTTTAAGTCTCCATGCCTCAATATCTGTGAGTCCTCACAAAACCCCAATTAGGGTAATTCCATATCCAATGTTAATTTCTCCACTTGGCTCAATTCATCAAGGAACTTTATTAATTTCTTACTGTGAACTCTTCCACAGTCACACAGCACACTGTTAAATACTTCTGCAATTCATGTCAGGTATCAACATTTCACTGGGGGGAAAAAATCATTCCCAATGATCCATCTTCTAAAAATTCTTAGAACTGAGGTGAAATGTAGTCCAATGCTGTGGTTATGCACATAACAGTTCATAACATATGAACTAAACAAAACCATAAAATTCTCAATGGGTTCACCAATTAAAAAGCCTCTACATGTAAAGGAGAATTTTGGGAACCTCTCTCATTAACCCAGATATCCCCTGGCTAGGTAACATATAATAATCCAGAAATTATATTCTCTGAATAATTAACCTGCTCAATTTTGCCATAGCAGGAACACCTACCAAAGATAAGTATGAAAGCTGTGAGTAAGGCTGCTGGCAGTGACTTTGACAGTTCCAACACTGTGAGGTAGGTGAAGGGAACCAGGCAGGAGCCAAGAAATGCACAGAACTGCAGGAAAAGATGATCATGGGAGAAGTTATAACCCTCCCCAAGGCAAACACACACCCACACCCTTTCCCTTCCTTAATCTTGCACATCTACCTACAACTGGAGGTGTTGCAGTAGCTGAACTGACTCACTAAGAACATCAGATAAAAGCCAAATGAACAAAGACACTGTTCAAAGAAAGACAGTTGCTCACTCTGTTCTCTCTCTAGAAGTGTCAGTACAACAGTCAATCATTCTCTTCATAGAATCATAGAGTGGTCTGGGTTGGAAGGGACCCCAAGGATCACAGAGCTCCAACCCCCCTGCCACAGGCAGGGCCACCAACCTCAGGCCTGGATCTACACAAGGTTGCCCAGGGCCCCATCCAACCTGGCCTTGAACACCTCCAAGGACGGGGCATCCACTACCTCTCTGGGCAGCCTGTTCCAGCCCCTCACCACTCTCTCTGTAAAAAACTTCCCCCTAAGATCTGGTCTAAACCTTCCTTCCTTTAGTTTTAATCCATTCCCCCTTGTCCTGCTAGATTCTCTTGTTAGACTACATCAGATATTCATAAAAAGATAACATCAAGAAGGTGCACTGCACATCCACCATTCTCAACTTCTTGTAATGAAGTATTATTGTATGAAAACTAAGAGCCTGTACTTTACATCCTTAGCAGACTAGTATCACCTCCCTTGCAGAAATGACACTAAGGATAGATGGAGAAGGAAGAACAGAAATGAAAACAACAGAAAGCACCATCACAGTAAGATCTGTTGCCTCCAATGTCTGGTTCTAGCACTTCTCCTGCATTTGGCTCAGGGGAATCTAGAACCACAAATTGTTGGAGACCCAGAATGTAAACCAAGAAAACACACTTTCCCTGGGTTTATCCTTCTTTCTAGGCACTAACAATTGGCCACTGTTTCTTTTTTTTTCTTGGCTTGTGTAATCTGTCAGTTTTATGGCTCTAGATAGCAGGACAGCCAGGGTTTCAGATAGAATACCACTCTGAATAGCAATTCCCCCACTATCAGCTTACTCAGCTCACTGTCACAGTGGCTGCACACTGCAGATGATAGTGGATGTCCCTGGCTTTCTGACATCCTTGGCTCTCCAGCAGAGCAGCCAGGTACAAGAGAGTGAGCAGAAACCCAAGCTCAGCAATGTCCTCTTTGCAGAGCAAGCAGTATAGGTCCTCCCACTCAGGAGTGTAGCCTCAGTAATTCGCAGCAAGGTTGGACCTCAATGATCACCTTTCTTTCTTACTGGCTTCTCACTTGTTCACAATACAACCACAAAGACTTTTTTAAGAAGCTTAAGGCTAAGGCACAAAGCTAAAGAGACTTCTGATCCAGAAGTGCTGTTCTTATGACATAACACTCTGCAAAGAAAAGCACGGGAGAGCCAAACAGCTTGATACTAGCCTGTAGAGCCTTACCCCTCTCATTCCCACATAGTTGTGCTGCTCATATTTGTCCCCTGGCTTTTGGAAAGGAAATGTACCATCATATCCACTAAGGTAGCCAGCAAGTCCAATCAGCATCTGAAGAAAAAAGGTGAAACAAATGGTGAGGGAAATCACATTGGAGGAAGGAGTATCCAAGCCAGCAGTGGGTAAAACTGTTAGAGAAGCCAAGTCCAATTCAGAGGATAACCACTTAATTCAGACACATCATCCAAACAAGAGCTCATGTTTAGAATTCATGTGCATACATATTGTCCTTTATCTGAAGGCAAAATCAGAAGAGATCAAAAGCACTTTGGCTGTTGAGTATAAGGACACCTGCAAACTCAAGAGAAATACCAGGTGTGGGACTTAACAGAAGGAATTCTGTCTCTGTAGACTCCACCAGAGTTCCTTATTCCTATAGTTTAAGGATACTTGGCCTGAAAGGAAGATAAGCTTTCTGAGCCAGGAGTGCACCTTCAGCAACACTGCACACTGTTGCTAGAACAAGCTCTTTGATTACAGATTATACAAGCCAAGGTTTTCAGGAGTTGCATTTACACACAAGCTCTCAGGAACGCTTTGGTTCCGTTGCACTGTAGGCTTCTGTTAAATAGCCCCTCCAAACTACCAAGTACCATGTTTATTCCTTAATGTTAAGCCTTTTGAATACCCAACATTCAATACTGTTATGGTTTCCCATGTTCAAAGCAATTTCATGAAGATAAGGTGCACACTGAAGCTCTGGATAGAGAATGCAAATTACAACAGGAGTTAGGAAAGGTACCGGTGTTCATCACATCCCTTGGCCAGAAGGATGGGGAAGGCTTTTGTTTGGCCTACTCCTGTGCTTTCTAAAACATGTAACAGAAGAGAGGTTTACCTTCCCCAAAGGAGGGTGGACATCAAAGAAGAAGGTCCGATTAATGTAGTAACTGCCCATCTTCCCAAAATGAGTTTCATCCCAACTGGAAAAAAACAAAACCAAACCAGCATCAAGCAACCTGCTACAATGCTGAAGACAGTAAAGAAGAAAAAAAAAGGAAAAACCCAAGGTCTTTGTACTTATGCTTTCCATCATACAGAGGGTTAGTGTCTGGCGTGATTCAGCCCCAGCTGAGCACCACATGCCACTCGCTCACCTCCCAGCAGAAGAGGGAGACAAAGGTGAAACTCAGGGTTTGGGAGGTAAGAGCAGTTTGCTGGGGCAGCACAGGGAGGGGGAAACAACAACAGGACTCGGGGCAGGACTTAACAAGGGTGACACAAGGCAACTTACCCACCAACGACAGACCAGGCGCTCAGCCCACACTCACCCAGTCCCCACGCCACACCAAGTCACCCCTCCCCACACAGCCCCACGCAACTCCTTGGCCAGCTCGGCTCACCTAGCCTGGCCCCACGTGAAAACTCTCTATCCTAGCCAACACCAGGGCAGTGCTGTGCGTTGGATGAGAGACAACGCATTAAATTCACCGGGAAATCCCAGAGTACTGCAGCCATTCCAGGCTGGGCCCTTTTTAAAGAGCTTGATAGCAGCACCCCGAACCCGCCAGCCTGCCCGTCTGATTCCAGGCCGAGGTCGGAGATGTCAGAAAACCAGCCTGCAAGCCACAGATCCCCAGAACCGGCTGCCAAGGCGCGGTCCGCTCGCTGCAGAGCCGCGGTGAGAGCGGGGCAGGGACCGGGACGGGCTGGGCAGAGAGCGCCGCGCCTCCTTCGGGCCCCCACTGCCAGGATCCATCCCACCGCCTGCCCGGAATAACCGCGGATCCCTCCCCAGCCGGGTAAAGCAGCGGCAGGCGGGTGCCTGAGGAACGGGGCGAAGGCTGGGAGACTGGGGGCACTCCTCTGGGGGTGGGGGGGACACCAAACCCAGCCGTCTCCGGGCGCCTCCCGGGAGGAGGCAGACACCCACCCACAACCAGGGGTTCGGGTCAGGCCCGCCCCTCCCCGCGGCAATGCCCGCCGGAGGGGCACAGGCCCCGCCCCGGCCCGTACCAGACGTGCGGCGGCTCCGATAGGCGGTGGAAGCGGGAGGCGAAGCTGAGGAGGGTGACGAGAACCAGCGCCGCCGGGCGAACCGGAGCCGAAGCGGGAGGGGCGGCGGGGCGCGGCGGCGCTGCCGGCGGGCGGCGAGACTCCCGCTGCCGCTGCGGGCCGCCGCGCGGGCCCGGCTCGGCACGGCCACCCCCCGCCGCCGGCATCCGCGGGGCTCCAGCGCCGGGGCGGGCGCGGCGCATCCTGGGACACAGAGGCCGGGGCGGGCGGAGTGCGGGGCACGCTGGGGGATGTAGTACCGGCGGGGCGGGGCCGCGGTCCGAGGCCGGGTCGGGGCTGACAGGCAACCCTCGCAGGGGTGACGGCGCGGGATGAGCTCTGCTGCGGCCAAGGTACGCGACGCTGGCTCGCCGCTGCCCAGCGTCCCCACCGGGCGGGAGGGGAACGCGGGCGATGGCGGCCCCAGAGCTGGAGGGAGCAGGGCAGCTGGCTGGGACCTCGGCCCAAATCGGCTTCTGGTGCCCCGGACTCCCCGGAGAGGCCGCGATGGTGGTTACCGAGAGGGCTGTACCCCATGCACAGCATCTCTTCAACAGATTTCTCCTGCCCTGGCCAGCACCTTTGTCTCTGTCTCAGTGGAGAGCAAAGAATTTGCCCCCACGCTGAATAAAAGCAGTGCCTCTCTACGCGGTGCTGGTGTGTTCATCCATGCGAGCTGTTAGCACTAACGCCTGCCGCAGAGGTGCTGAGCGTTTAGGAGCAAACCTCTTCCTTCTGTTTACGCCTTTACACTTCAAGCCAGCAGACTAGAAGCAGTGCCTTTCAGACACCAGGCTTTCCCCCATGCAAGCCTCTGAGGAGCAGGTTTCTCCCTGGTGCCCCACGTGTGTCAGTCCCTGTGTGCACTGTTGAGAGTGGCAGGTCACAAGAAAGAGGTGGACTTTGCCTTTCCATGCGAGTCCTGAATGTAGCCTGGAAGAATGTGGTATCCAGAGGAGACCATACTGACTCAAACAGGCTTGGAAACCTCAGGGCTCAACACACAAACTTTGGGGTGTCTCTTCCATCTTCCTAAGCAGTGAAATGTGGTTCTCAGATTTTTACTCTAGATTGGGATTTAAGCCCAAACTTTCCTCACTGCACTGCTGATGCTGGAAATGAAAACAGAGCCAAGCCAGAAATCTCAGTAGACATAGAATCATAGAATCAGAGGGGTTGGAAGGGACCTCGAGAGATTATCGGGTCCAACCCCCCTGCCAAAGCAGCTCCCCAGCTCATATTGCACAGGTCGGCGTCCAGACGGGTCTTGAATATCTCCAGAGATGGAGACTCCACACCCCCTGGGCAGCCTGTCCCAGGGCTCTGGCACCCTCACTGGGGAAAAGTTCCTCCCCATGTTGGTGCAGAACTTCCTGTGCTCCAACTTGCAGCCATTGCCCCTTGTCCTGTCCCCACAGACACTGAAAAGGGGCTGGCCATTTTCCCCTGCATCCCATACTTCAGATATTTATAAACATTAATAAGGTCCCCCCTTAGTCTTCTTTTCTCCAGGCTGAACAGCCCCAGCTTACTCAGCCTTTCCTCATAGGGGAGATGCTCCAGGCCCTTCATCATCTTCGTAGCATGTTGCCTCCCTGCTATCCTCCCAGCCCAAACCAGTCTAAACCTGCAGTTTAGGGGGATTGTACCCCACAGGGTTGTAAATGGAGGCAGTTCTTTCCCAGCACTCCCCTGGCCCGTGCTTAGATCTTCCTCTAAGGAAGGCTAGTTATGTCACTCTACGACCTATCCACTGAGGACATAACACTCCTGTCTCTCCTCTTGACTTAGCTGATGGTTTTGCCTGTGATCAGCCCTGCCACTGGGAGCAAGACAGCATGAACATAGGAGATTACTCCAGGCCTCAGCCTCTGGAGACACAGTTCCCAGCTGAGGGATGGGTTGTTTTCAGTGTTCTTCTTGGTGAAATCCCCTGGAGTCTTGAATTTACAGAGCGAAGCAGTTGGGCTAGCACAATTTATTACAAATGCTAGCACAGGTTGCAAATCAGTGAAGAACAGAAGAAATGTCTCTGCCAGCTGAGAGGCCAGAATCTAGAGCAGATGTGAAGCACATGCATTTCTGAGCATAAAAACCATCAGCAAGGTCCCCAGGAAAAACAAGTAAAAATAATATGCCCATGAATGCTGTATGTTTTCCTTTTGAAGTGATAGTTTCTGTTTCTTTCCTGTAACCCAGCATTTGGAAGAAAGCACAGCTGAGACTCCTAATGCCCCGAGTCCAGGAGCAGAGAATTCAAGAAAATCAGTACTTTGTTGGCAAAAGTGTTGCCAATACTGCCATCACTTCCCTCCTCAATTATAGATCATTTCTCCAGTAAACTTTGACTGGAGTAATTTAATTAAATGTGTACCTCATTTAAAGTAATTTGAACCAGTCTACACTGTAAAAGAAGCATCGCGTTTACAAAGAGGTTTGGAGCAGAGACAACTTCTAGGTTTCTGTTGATGGATTTTATGTCTGTGAGCAAATCCCTGCCTTTTTCTGCCTTGCCACTATCAGTCTCTAGTATAATTTCTATGCATTTTGGCAGGGTGGAGATAGAGAGAGTTCCCCAGCATGCCGTGAGATCTATGGAAAGAAGGAGAGACATGATTACAGGTTTATTTAGAGACATGTATGAGTACTGTTACTTCCTGAGTGGAAAGAAAATACTGTAACACAAAAAAGCAAGCTTTGTGTTTTGCACAAAGTTGGCTTGGGAACAGAGTAGCAGCCTCTCCCAGGCATGAAACATAGAAAACCCTCAGCGCTGAGCAGGGCTGCAGGAAGATGCTGAGGGACAATCCCACAAAGGCAGCCCCTCTTCTGGGAGCTGGCAGTCATTCCCTAGGGAAACAGGAATTCTGCATGTAGTTTGCTACCTTGTTTTGTTCCCTGGGGCAGCCCTTCTGCACTGGCAAGTACTGAGACAGGCTGACAGACTGTCTAGATCCCATCTTTATTTCTGGACAGAAAGCTAGGGAAACAGGGGTGGTTCTTAAATGGAGCTTCCGACCTCAAGCTGGTTAATAGTTCTGGTGTCAGGGTCAGGGTTGCAGCACGTGGGAACGTGGATGAAGCTGATTGCAGTCACTCTGGATTTACTCTGACTGGCTGGTTTTCATGCCCTGGGCACAGATTTGGGGGCATAGTCCTTTTCTCATTGGCTTTAGGAGAGAAGCCTTCCCCCATCCCAGCCAAGTTAAAAGGGAAAGCAAAGAGCTTGCTTTTATTTCCTGGAGCAGGTTGCACACACTGACCATGGCATCTGAAAAGGTGAGAGGCTCCATGGATAGGGTGGAAGGGTTCAAGAAGGCCGCCTCGGTGCTGGAGTTCAGGTAGAGATGAGTTGTCTGCCCCCTTGGCAGCAGCAGCTCTCCTTGGGAAAGAGGTCTTTTGCTGCCCTGTGTGGCTGGAAAAGCTGGTTTATGCCATGCAAATACCCAGTGCAGGTGCTTGGTGTAATGGGTGGGAAATTTGCTTTAAAAAAATCCAAGATGGGATAAAAGTGACCACTGTCTGATAGTGACAGAGAGAAAAGCTTTGTAGGGAATAATTTTAAGGTCACTTGTGCACTGCTGGAAACATCAGGTGGAACTCAATATTCAGAGGGCTGGCATTAACCACAGTGATACTACCTGTGCACCCGAAACAGGAACAGTCACTTTCAGAAAGGAGCCCTCTCTCCCCCAAACTTTGCTCTGCCCTTCCCTACAGTTCCTGAAGTGCCTTCTGTTCATGCATTGTTCTTACAGTACTCTTGTTCTTACACTACTGGGGTGTTCCCACCATATAACCTCTCTGTCTTCCTCTTCTCAGCCGATACTTTACAGCTATTTCCGAAGTTCCTGCTCCTGGAGAGTGAGAATTGGTAAGAACCCATCTTGATCTCTGTTTGATTCTCTTGGTGTTATTGCAGTATCCTCCCCTTCACCAGCTAAATTAATCAGTCACTTATTAAGAGAGAGATCAGCAAACATGATCCTGGAACAGGGAGGCATTTCCTCCCCTCTCCTCTGGAGTGGGAGGGAAGGGAATAGCACAGCCTACCTGGAGCAGGGGGAAGGGAGAGGAATGGAGCTCCTGCAGCTAGTTACTCCTTGTATAAAGCTAACATGATGAAGATAGCTGTTTCTTCAATATCATCCAGAAGGGCCCTGCCCTCTGTTTACACACTGATACTGTCTCAGACCCTGGTCTGCCTTAAGAGGTAAGCAGGGCTGGGAATGGTCCCTACTTGGACTGAGACAGGCTTAAGGAAGGATTTACAGATGTTGACAGGCCCCCCTGCCCTGTATAAGCCCTCTCAGGAGGGGCTGTGCTTCAAAGAGTGGAAAAGCTTATTTTGAATCACCCAGTGGTTTTGCCAGGACTGGTCTTTAGTACTTTAGTCCTTCATTTGCCAGAACACTATCTTCTCAGTGGACTCAAGCCACCTTTCTTAAGGGATGGGGTGTTTTTTGGTTCTAAAAGCCATTCTTTTCTCAAGTGGTGATGGTAACATTTCCCTGAGCCATTACAAATTGAACTGATCTCAGTGTGCCTGTCTGAAGCTGTATGCTCTGTTCTCTCCAGCGATGGCTCTGAAAGGGATTGCCTATGACTTGGTGCCAGTGAACCTCCTGAAGGATGGGGGACAGCAGGTAAAGCTACAGCTGCCATTGCTTTCTCCAGGGTTACTGAACTTGGGGATCATTAGGAGAATTTGGATCAGCACTAGAATAGTTCACATAGTTCACCAAATTCCTCACTGCTTCGCTGTAATTTAAACCAGTATTCCCTGGCATGTAGGATAGAGGGACATGACTGCAGGAGACTAAAGGTCTTCTTGTCTCTTAAACATCTGTGACTGAATTTCATAAGGCTGAAGATCTTTTGCTCCTGCTTAGTATGATATAACTGAATATATCTGGCCCACAGACTTCAGAAGCTGCACTGCAGTTTAAACACAGGCTCGACCTCACTCAGTTCTAACACCAGAAAGTGGGTAGTAGTGGTGGTGGGGTGTCCAAAAGATGCTTAAATGATGCAGTAAGGGGCTGCAAACAGCCTGCCAAAGGAAGGAGTGGACCAAAAGAGCTCTTCACTGAGAATTTATTTGGGGGGTGTTTAGCTGAGAGTCATGCACTGTCTGGATGTGCCAGTATGGGCTAACACAGAGTTGGAGGATTAGCATGGTAATAGTGACACTGCTGCAGTACTAGCCATCCTGGGCTTTGTACTGATGGTTTATCAGGAAGTAAGGCAGCCTGGCCTTGGATGCAGTGATCCCTGAGCCCAAGTGGGAACTTGCTGTAGGCTAATAGCACAACATAACATAACATTAGTACTGAGGTAGAGGGAAAAGCTGGG
This sequence comes from Porphyrio hochstetteri, assembly GCA_020800305.1. Lineage (NCBI taxonomy): Eukaryota > Metazoa > Chordata > Aves > Gruiformes > Rallidae > Porphyrio > Porphyrio hochstetteri. The sequence goes on along the minus strand of CM036908.1, from coordinate 8,268,922 downwards.
TAAAAAAGTAAAATAATTTGGTAACTGGGTTCTAGGGGAAGAAAACAAGAATGAAGAATTTCTTGTTGCAGTAATCTCAGGTTTGTTTTCACAGTTTTCTGCTGAATTCAAGGCAGTGAATCCAATGCGGCAGGTCCCAGCCTTGAAAATTGATGGAATCACCCTGTCTCAGTCGGTGAGTTACCAGCCACATCCCTGTTCACTCCAGCCTGCTGCCAGTCTGGAGGGGACAGCTTTGCCCCATCTCTTGCTAATGACTACCAAGGGCCCAAGCAGACATTGAAAGGAAAATTCTGTTGCTTAGGTTGGTAATAAACTTCATTCAAAAGCTGTTGTATCCTCTTGGATCAGCTTCCTTTTTCCACGTGTTCAGGATGTGAACTTTTCCATGGCTCTTCAGTAACTCCCCTTATCATAGAATCATAGAATGGCATGGGTTGGAAAGGACCCCAAGGATCATAGAGCTCCAACCCCCCTGCCACAGGCAGGGCCACCAACCTCAGGCCTGGGTCTACACAAGGTTGCCCAGGGCCCCATCCAACCTGGCCTTGAACACCTCCAGGGACGGGGCATCCACCACCTCTCTGGGCAGCCTGTTCCAGCACCTCACCACTCTCTCTGTAAAAAACTTCCCCCTAATATCTAATCTAACCCTTCCTTCCTTTAGTTTTAATCCATTCCCCCTTGTCCTGTCATTGTCTACCCTTTTAAAAAGCTGAATCCCCTCCTGTTTCTCTGCTCCCTTCAGGGACTGGAAGGCTGCAATGAGGTCCCCCTGCAGCCTTCTCTTCTCTAGGCTGAACAAGCCCAGCTCCCTCAGCCTCTCTTCACAAGGGAGGTGCTCCAGTCCTCTAATCAATCTTGCCCCTCTGTTCATTACAGCTAGCTATAATTCATTACCTCGAAGACACCCGTCCTAACCCCAGGCTCCTGCCCCAAGATCCAAAGAAGAGAGCCCAAGCCAGAATGATCGCAGATCACATTGCTTCCAGCATTCAGCCACTCCAGGTATTGCCTTGTCATGCCCATGCAAATGAAAACCAGGCTGGGTTTCCAGGAGTCTGTATCCCTGAAAAGCCCAGTCTTTTTAAATTGCTGCCAGCCCATAGTTTTCAGACATGAAATCTCTGCTTGGCTTCTTCCTGATCTGCCAATGGCAACAACAGAGTATTTCCTATTAAAAAATCCTATAGCACCCCAGGGTTCTTCCCACAAACAGCTGAACCCATGCAGGTTCACACAGGGTTTAGTATGTTTTAGGAAAACAACTGAGTAACCCAGAGGGCAGAGGTAAAGGGATACCCTGGTAGCTGTTAAAAAAGGACAGTCCCAGGGAACAGCTACAGCAGGGTGCATAGTTCACTGATGAACTCAGGCTGGGGGTTCAGACTTGGCACCTCCTCATCTCCCCTCTCCTCCACTGCATGAGGTAGTGGGTAAGATCCAGCCAGCGGCAGTCTATCTGTCTAACCTGGACATCACTTGCTTTCACAGAATCTGAAGGTCCTGCAACAAATAGGGGAGAAAAAGATGGAATGGGCTCAGAACTGCATTGTCTCTGGCTTCCAAGGTGCGTCCCACATCCAAAGTGATGAGCACTTTAACTGACCCTTCTAAATTCTGTACTGCTGGGGTCTTACTTTCCTCCTCAGGACCAAACAATAGCTCTCCCTAGGCTGGTGTGTTGGGGTCCTGCCCTGCTAGTAACACTCCAGGGTCTCAGAGGAAAGATCCTACCCACAGTGTGCTTCCACTGCTGGGCATGGAAGAGGGGAAACCTGAGGCCATCCTGTACCCTGCAGCAGTTGATTCACTGTCATGCATGAGGGCTGACAGCACTTCTCCATTCCACCCAGCTGCTCCCAAACTAGCATCTTTTACATTAAAGTTCTGTCAATCTACATTGATATGCTTTTGTCAACAGAGAAAACACATCTGATGGCAAACTCCTACAGAATTGAGCAAGTAGCAGAGAATTTCTTTACCTCACTGGAAGAAATATGGTGCTTCTTGTTTCCTCTTTTCCTCCATGTGCTAGAATAGCAGGTCCATCTTCACTTATGGACAAACTGATTGAACCCTTGCATTTTTCCCCTCTCACATATCTCTGTAGTATCCTCTTAGTATTTCATGTGCCTTGCCTGAAGCAACTGGGGTCGCAAAAGGCTGAAGGACCCTAAAGACTTATAACAAACTGCTCCTTTTACACACTCAGCTCAGGGTCAAAATCCCTTTGTTCATAATTCCCTGTCTAAAAGGTCTTTGGTGTGTCTTTCAAATGAGTGTCCAATGCCTCACCCCAGTGTACCACTTCTCTTGGCAGCGCTGGAGCAGATTCTGCAGCACACTGCTGGGCGCTACTGTGTGGGGGATGAAGTAAGTATCTGACTTTTATATACCACTGGAGAACTGACCCCCCCCTATATTCCATAAAATAGGAAAATAAATTAGTTCTGGAGACAAAGCCCAGCCCCATCCTGTGCTTGGGGTTACATGAGGTACCTTCACCATGAGAAAAACAGCTGCATGGATCCTACTCAGGCCATTACTGACTTGCAGGTAGTTACAGAGATGTTTGCTTGTCCCTGCCTATAACCTGCTTATGGCTAGATTCTGCAGCCCTAGCTAAGATGTGGCTGCTACTAAAGGACATAGAAATAGGTTATATATATATTACATCTTTAAAGGATTTGACGTTCAAAGTGCCCTGACACCATTAGGGGTGGCCAGCAGGGACAGGGAGGGGATTGTCCCTCTCTACTCTGCCCTCGTGAGGCCCCATCTGGAGTCCTGTGTCCAGATCTGGGGCCCCCAATACAAGAAGGATGTGGAACTGTTGGAGAGGGGTCAGAGGAGCCACGAAGATGATTAGAGGGCTGGAGCACCTGCCCTACAAAGAGAGGCTGGGGGAGCTGGGCTTGTTCAGTCTGGAGGAGAGAAGGCTGCGGGGGGACCTCATTGCAGGCACAGGCTAGCTGTGAGATCTCATGCTGGGGAGTATGTGCTCTGAAAGGCACACAGAGCTTTGTGACCTGGGGAGTGGGGTGGGGGCAGCTGCCTCTGTGCAGACAGGCAGCTAGCTGTATTGTTCTCAAGTCTTCAGACCTCAGGTTCCTGAGCCTGTGTGCCATGGCCCTATCACCTATCAGGCCTTGACACTGGCAGGAGCTGCTTGATACCCCTGCAGTGCAAACAAGCAAAACTTCCTCATCTTTTCCCAGCCATGCAAACACCCCCAACCCTCCACCACCTCCCTCTGCAGCTTGCCAGACTTGTTTGCTCAGAGGCAGTTGCCATAGAAGCACTGTGTCCTCCCTGAGGTCACAACGATCAGCTAGTAAATATGAAGCTCCCTAAAAGCTGACAGCTGCTTCTCCTGGTAACTCCTATGAAGTTCCTTTCCTTGTACTGTTGTATTATTTATGCTGGGTTAAAGAACAGGATTGTTGTGACAATGCCTCTGCACTGGCTGATAAAATAACTTCTATCCTGCTGTCAAAGCTAGCAACCACAGGGAAGCATGATGGGACAGGCTCTGAGTTACTCTGACCTCTTTTCTCTGCTACATTTGCAGATTTCAATGGCTGATCTGTGCTTGGTGCCTCAAGTTTACAATGCTGAAAGGTAACTCAGGCTGAGCTTGGGGTGCTTTCTTCAGGGACACCTCCTCCTTGCACTGGGCTGTCAGAGTTCATCTGCTGCTGCTCCTTGTGCCAGTAGGAAAGCATCCCTCCTACCTCCCCTATCCAGTTATGGTTTCTTCTCCACAGTAATTTTTCTATGTCATAAATACCATCTCTTTTGGAAGCTCTTGGAAATAAGAAGCTGGGCTCTCTCCTTAGAGGCCCCTAAAGGAACACTGATCTATGTCCTTAGAAAAGCTAAGGTTGCCCACACTCCACCTCCTCTCTCCCAGTTTGCCCTATATTTACACTGCACACAGGGGGGAAAGATTAGTCTGGCTACAGAAAGCTTTAAACCCATGTGAGAAGTAGCAGCTGCATGATTCTGAGGAAGAGCAAAGTGCCTTCTCACCCTGTGCTGCATGCTATGTAAAAGCCTAGTAAATACAGAAGAACTAATCTCTACTCTAGCATTTGTTTGTAAACCTACAAGTATGAACCTTTCCTCTTAATGAAAAGTACCCCAGCCTGTGAGCTTCTCCCATATAGGGCAGGCACAGCACGCTGCTCTTGACCCTTCTGCTCACTGCTGCGCTGTCTGACTCAAGAGTACCTCTCAAATTCTTTGCCTTTTGCAGATTCAAAGTGGACATGGGTCCATATCCCACAATAACCAGAATAAACAAGGCTCTCCTGGAGTTAGAGGCATTCAAAGTAAGCCACCCATCAAGGCAGCCAGATACTCCTGCAGAGCTGCGAGCTTAAAGCCCTTCTGTTCATTAAATCAAGTAAACTGGAGTGTCAAAGAGAACAACAGCTACAGCTTGAGTAGGACTCTGTGCCAGCAGGAAGCCCTAGTACTATTGTCTCTCATCTGGATGGGAAGAAGGGCAGTGGAACTGGAAGTAACCTGGATGCCTTACAGGAGCTATGCCTCTGCTAGAAAATTTTCAGCTACTTCTGACTGTTTGTTGGCATTTTTTCCTATCCAATGTGTATCCATGAAGCAGATTAAAACAGAAGCATCCAGAATTATCAAAGTCCCCTTTGTGTTGCTTTGGGTTGGGGAATGTGTCCCCAGCCAGCTGTGAGGCATTGAGACAATTCTGGACTCCCCACAAGGGCTCCTGTCACCTGCTTCTCCTTGCAGCTGCCTCAGAGCTATGGCATAATCATCAGCACCATGGATATAAACAGTAAGAGCTAGTCTCTGATAGAAGACTGCTTAATCCTAGCCCTTGTTGGGTACTGCAGGTCTTGCCACCCTTGCAATGACAAGAGAATTACTACCTGGGACATCTGATTTGTACCTCTTCCTTCTGTCTAGCAGCAGGACTTGTCTAGAGCAAAGCTAGGTGGTTTATGCCACAGTCAGCCAGACACAACCACCTCGCTCCCCTGTGCTGAAAATGATGGTGTTCTCCTCCTTTTCCCATCCTCAGACACCACTCAAAGGTGTTTTCCTAGTCCTCAGCTGCAGATGCTTTCTAAAGGGAATCCCACACCAAATTTGCTCCACACTAGAATGACACCTGTATTGTCACTGTGAGGACCTTCCAAGGGGCAGAGAGCAAATCCCATTCCACTCATCCTACATTAAACCCAACACCTGAGTCACTCCCAGAGCTGAAAGCACGCCAGGAATTCCATCCTGCAGGACAAGAAGGGAAACACAGAAGCTCATGACACTGTTCTGTGCAGGCTCAGCCCAGGTCCCACTGAATGCTTTGGCACCCAAGCCAAGGTACTAAGCCAGGGATATGGGAGGGGACTTCTGCCAGTCTGATGCCACATTATCTGCTGCCCAAAGAGGGAAACACCCATCAGAAAGGCTTTACAAGCCCATGATCTCTTGTGCCAAGGTAGCATTCACCTACATATAGATACTTGGAATGCCACAGTGCTTTGATTCCTTTATTGTCATCCATGACTCTATTCAGGTTGGTGAAGAGCCTTTGCAGTTCCAGGCTCATTCTGAGCACCGTGCATTATCCTAGGTCCAGCTGGATCTTGACTGTGCTGTTGTAAAAGGTCCCAGCACAGTTGGAGCCTCCAAAGACCAACAATGTATGCAGGTTATGCTCCTCTTTGTTCTCTTTGTCCACATCCATCTGGTGGGCAGGAGTCAGGTCAAGCAACGTGTGGCCAGCTCGAGGCACAGAGCAGAGGTCGTGGTGGATCACCGTGCTCCATGAAAGAGTACCTGAAGTAGAAAGCAGCTATCAGTCCTGACAAACCCATTCCTAGTGGGAGGGGTGACACAAGTGGACCAGACTCGGTATTCAGAAACACTGACTGTAGCCCAACAGGCACCTTCAGCTGTGGAAAGTGGGAAGGAGAGTCACTCACCTAGGTGGAAGATAAAAGCATCCTGCAGGGCCCCCCTGGTATTGCAGCCTCCACTGATGAGAACCTTCTGGTCTGACACTGCCAGAGCTGCATGAAAACTGCAACCAAAGCAAAGCTGGAAGGTGGCTACAGCAAAACCTGCTGGGGTTGCTTCAGTCAGCAATGGGCAGATGTCAACGGGAGGCTGGGAGCCTAAGCTGCAGAATGGAAGTTCACTTCTGCTGCTCTTCTGCCTGACTTGCTGAATAACCCTGAAAGAGCTGTTTGTTTGCCTCTGCAGGCCAGACTATAGTCAGGCCTGGAAATCACCTCATTATCTCAGAAAAAGTTACCAAAACTCCTCTGTTTTGCTTTAGAGAGTGAGACAGCTGGCTAGCTGGGCTTTGGTCCGATTTAGTTGTTGTTCTAGGGGACAATAATGTCCCTGTAGGGACAGCATAGCCCTAGCAAAAGTTTCTGTATCTCTGTGTGTGTCTGACACACTCCAGATGCTGTGGAGGCCAAACTTCAGGCAGCACAGCTCACTAGCACATGGCAGAAGCCTTCCCCTAGCCTGAAAGGCAGATTTCCAGGGGAACTAAGGGGTCTTTACCCCCTACCCTACAGCCACCAACTAGGACAGCACAGGAGTGTCAGGTCCCACATCAGAGGGACCATCCACTAGCGGGACAGAGTCTGATCACAAGCACTGTTTAAACCTGGCTTCAAAGAGAAAGGACAGAGGAAGAAGATGGCTCCTGGATCTGCAACAGGATCTTACCAGCGTGCAGAAGGCTGTCCTGCAAGGAGGGGGACTGGTGTGTACTCCATGAAACCTAACAGCCAGGGGAAAGGTAGGTGAAATGTCCAAAAAAAAACTCAACCTTGTAAGCAGACAAGAATTTCCACTCTGCCACATCAGCAACTTGTATTGTGTTTCCCAGCTTCTTCCAAAAAAGCAGTCTTTTTGTTTTTCCCTCCCCTCTTCACTCCAGAAGGGGTTTTTTACCCCATAATTTTCCATCTATATTGCCTAGTTAGGAGTTTTTATAACATTAATGCTACCTTCCCATCGAGCATGCCTCACCCCCCAGTCCCTGCCTTAGAATGGCCCTTCCCACAGCATCCACCTGGCACAGACACTTACCCAGATCCAGGATGTGCATGTCACTGAGGTAGAAAGAAGTCCTCCGTCCCCCAAAAATCAACAGCTTGTTCTTCAGTAGAGTGGCTGAATGCCTGGGCAGAGAAGAAGCAAATGAACAAAGTATCTTCAGCAAGTTCCCAAACCTGAGGTTTCAGCCTTGGCTTCTGCTTTTGGGCTGCCACAGCTTCAGTCTACACCCACCTCTACCCCCAGCCACTGCAGCCCACAGATTCCCACCAGGATTCAATACAGGAGGTACTGGGAATCACACTGCTCAAATCATAGCCCTGTCTTAAGGAGACAGGGGTGGAAAACAATGACATAACACTGAAGAAATTAAAGTGGGTTGGGAGAGAAGGTGAGCAGAGGTTTGCCACTCTATTTTGGAGGGCTGGAATAAGAGCACCCTCACCCAAGCCTAGGCAGAGGCTTCTCTCCTTCGAAGATGGGTTGGTACCAAATTTCATGCTCTGGATTGAAGACATAGAGCACATTGCTGCAGGGTCCCACTGCCAGTGCTGCCTTCTTGGAGAAAGTCCCTCCAAAAACAAAGAGCTCCTTGCGGTAGATAGTCGCGCTGTGGTAGGTGAGCACTGGCATCCTCCCTTTAGCCTGGAAAAAGTTCAACACACTTTTGGTGCAAGACCTGTAGGAAACATCATGCAGTAAGGCTGGCAACTCTCAATTTTCACTTTATCAGCTCCCCAGACAGATCTTTACCACACAGGCACACCATACTACATCCTTTTTGACCTCTGCACCACCAGAATGCTTTGATGAGAGAAGTCACCCTCCTGCCACAGGTTCCTCAGAAAACAACAGATCTCATCCAGGCTTATTCTGTAAAAGCCAGCTTGTGACTTAGCCAGGAGGGACAGATAGTCCCTCGCTGACAGGGCCCTCTGCAGGGCAGGACATGCATCTAAAGAGCTCAGAGATCATCTGTGCTCAGGGCAATCCCTGATTTGAGATGATCAGATCTTCTCCTCAGCATCCAGTGCAGCTCACAACAGCACCATATAAAATGAGGGGCCATTTCCCTCTGCCATGTGTACAGTGCCTCCCACCCATGACCTTGGTCAGACACAGCATGCTGCAGCAACCACTTTTTCACCTTGCATCATTGATTGTAGGCACAGCTCCTGGTTTCTGCCAAGCTTGTGGCCTTTCAACACAGAGTTTTATATCACAACTAAGCAGCTCAGGCAACCTACAGTAACAGTGGATCAAGACTGCTGGAGTAAGGACACAGGCACATTGATTGCCACTTTCAGACAGGACCTGCCACCCCTTCTGTGCTTTTGTCTTGGAAAAGCTGCAGTACTTACAGCCACAGGGAGCCATTTCCAGGTGACTGTGTCCAGAACGTAGATGCTGCTGTAGTCCTTGTCCTCCCTTATGCCCCCAAAGATGTAGATACGCTTGGTGTCTGGGTCATAGGTGGCTGTGTGACCACGCAAGCATGATGGCATGGCATTTTGTAGCTGGAAACCCACTGGAAGCCAGAAATCACTGTCTGTGGGAGCAACACCAGACACATGGTGTGAGAGTTCACAGATAGTCTCAGTTTCTCCAGATGTAAAGTCATAAAATCTTTACTCAAGATTTTGATCCATTCATCTCCTACTCTCCTTTGATTCACAGCCAGAGGGACTCATTACAGAAAGGTTTTTGTGTAAGAACTGAAGTGGAACGCTAACTAGGTGGGGAATAGCAAGGTGGAAGAGAGGATCTGTGAGGTACAGAAAGCTGCAAGGCACTGGAATTGCACCTCACTTCTCCACCAGTCATCTGCAAACTGCACTGCTGCTTTTACCCCTTAAAACTCATCAAACTCTTCCCAGAACTTACTACTTAGCTCCTGGAGGGTTCTCACATAGAATCATAGAATGGTATGAGTTGGAAGGGACCCCAAGGATCATAGAGCTCCAACCCCCCTGCCACAGGCAGGGACACCAACCTCAGGCCTGGAGCTACACAAGGTTGCCCAGGGCCCCATCCAACCTGGCCTTGAACACCTCCAGGGACAGGGCATCCACCCCCTCTCTGGGCAGCCTGTTCCAGCCCCTCACCACTCTTTCTGTAAAAAACTTCCCCCTAATATCTAATCTAAACCTTCCTTCCTTTAGTTTTAATCCATCCCCCTTGTCCTGCCATTGTCTATCCTTTTAAAAAGCTGAATCCCCTCCTGCTTATAAGCTCCCTTCAGGGACTGGAAGGCTGCAATGAGGTCCCTCTGCAGCCTTCTCTTCTCCAGGCTGAACAAGCCCAGCTCCCCCAGCCTCTCTTCATAGGGCAGGTGCTCCAGCCCTCTAATCATCTTTGTGGCTCCTCTGAACCCTCTCCAACAGTTCCACATCCTTCTTGTATTGGGGCCCCAGATCTGGACACAAGACTCCAGCTGGGAGACACAATACCTTTGCTGTTCCCTCTGTAAACAAAGACCTCTGAGTACCACACCCTCCCACCCACCCAAATCTGCATAAGTGGTCCTGAAACCCCACTGCCTCCCCATTGGCTTTGATAGCCCTGCAGTCCCCACCAATTTCCAGTTTCCATAGTGCATCCTTGCAGGACTGCTGATCAACACCTTCTCCACCGATGAGAACAGCTGTCCTTGGGTCACTGAGGCACATGGTGTGGCACCACCGTGGGCTGGGACTGCCTGGGGAGGGCAGAGCACAGGGCTGTGAGCAGCGCCAGGTGAGACACCCCCAGCTCCCTTCCCTGCTGGGACAACAAGGCAGCTGAGGGCTCAGAGGGGAGAAATGGGAAGGCAAAGGCCTTAGCTCCCCCAGGAAGCTCCCCTGTTGGTTTTGGGGAATAATTACTGTACTAGAGGAGACAGCACTAGCAGAGCAAGCCAGCAAACAGTCTGACTAGATGCAGGATGCATACAGACAGGCTTGGGTGTCCCACATCAATTACCTATCCCCAGAAGGGATATCCCAGTTGTGCTATCCCCCCTGTGTTACTCCTTGTGAGGAAGGGCTACCTAGGCACAGCTTGTTAGTGCCCCAGCAACCAGAAGCCTGGAGCTGCTTCCAGAGATATTCCTCCTACTGCTCTGTTCCTTCTACTTTCCTCTTCCAGGCCCCTGCAGTTGGCTGAACAAGCTAAAAAAAGACTTTTTAATCAAAGTCTATTCCACATCTCACCCTTTTCCTCAAAGGGATGTGCACCCAGAGGTGTGCCTGGGATGCAGAGGGGCCACAGAAGCACGCTGGGGAGCCTGGAAGCACCTATAGTGAGGGCAACTGCAGGGAGATGAACAGTACATACACACAACCTACTTGTTATTCTTGATCACTGGGGAGTTAAAGGATGAAGCATGAGAGGCCTGTGATGTTAAAGGGAATGGCATCCCTGAGGGGCTGAAAAGACAAACCAGGAATCAGATCCTCACCTTGCAGCTCCTTCACTGCCAGATCTGCAGAGGAAACACAGAGATGGCCCCATAAAGCAAGCAGCCAGCAGACACACACTGGAAAATTATAAGCTCCACAGTTTAAAAGCCCTTTTGCCTTCTTTCCTCCAACCCACAGCACAAAGCTACCTCACTGCAACAAACAAGGTGCAAGACCAACAATCTTGAAGAAAGTCTCATCAGAAGAAATCTAGAAGATGGCTAAGAGCAGGACACACCGCCTTTGACTGCCATCATGCTGACACCATTACATTTTACCCCTCTGATGGAAGCTCATTTCCCCCCTTCTCACACTGCCTACAGCAGAAGCATCTTAATGATGGAGCTACATTTGCCTTCGTGAGAAGCAAGCCAACTCCCAAGAAGTCAATTCACATGAGGACCACTGAGTTATTGTCAAACATTTACACACAAACCTGGAATTCATACTCCAGAAGGTTTTGCTTCCAAACCCCTTGGCAGCTACCTTCTCACTACTGAGAAGTCAGTACAAGTATACTAGTTATACATATATCCCTTTTCATACTGCCTATGCTTTAATAATAACCAGTGTCTTCTGTGGAAGAAGTGGTACACTGCTAGTAGGGGTACAGATCAAAGGAGAGGTTACAGAACATCACAGTAGGTAGCTTTCTTGTACCTCAGTTTAGTCATTTGTAAGACATGGCTAATGACACTTGCCTTCATTTATAAAACACTTGTACTCATATGAAGATATTAGGGATATGGTTTAGTTTTTTAGGGATACGGTTTAGTTTAGGATGAGAATGGTTGGACTTGATGATCTTAAATGTCTTTTCCAACCTTATGATTCTGTGAAGAGAGAGGCTTATTATGCTATGGTACAGAGCGTTGGCACTAAGAGTATCCCATGTTCTCTCTCTGGCCTCTTCCCAACAAACAAGAATTCATCAAGCAGTTTATCCAGGACTAAGGTGCAGTTCTCAGTATTTTGCAAGCTAAGACAGACAAGCTCATGTTGCCTTGAAGGTACACAGAAAAATGGACTAGAAAGTTGCTGCCTGGTAGCATTGATAGATCATTCATACAAGACCAGTAAAATAAACCTGGAAACTGTGAGAGTTACCTTCTTCATTGAGGTCTCTCTCAGATTCTGTGGGTTCAAATAAAACTTTCCTGGGCTTCTTGAGATGGACAGGACTCTTCCTCCAGGCCTCACTGGGTTCCACCTTGCTAGATTGTGGCTTCAGGGCACAGGGTACCACCAGGGTCCTTGGTGGTGGGTGGACATCCTTCCTCCCAGGTCTGGATGCTCTATCAGTCACCTCTGAATTTTGACTCTTAACCTGCAAGAAGAGTTCAAATCAAATCAACCTGGAAGAAAGAGACCTGAGGCTACTGTGAGTTATCCATTATTGGACCAGAGATTAGCTTCACATGGTGTCTGTTTTCAGACACTTCTTCCTGTTGAGTCTTAAAGGCCAGCATGCCAACAGTATCAGCTGCCATACATATGCAAAGCAATGCAGCTACCTGCTGCTACATGCCCTTCAGACTGTTGGCTGTAACGGGCACTGCTAGCAAAAGGCAACTGGAAAGGCAGACAAGCTATCTGTAGCAGGAGTAACCAGGCTGACCAGTCATCCCAGGGCTGTTAAATTCAACCCTTCCAAAGGCATTTCATGGAGACTACCACTTGAGTTAGCACAAGTGAATCTTTGGCTCCAGAACTTGCTTAGCCAGGTCTCCACTAAGAAGTATTGCTGGTAGACACCAACTGAGCATCTATGAGTGGGGGATAAGTTCCTAAGAGTGGGTGAAATAACAAGAGAAAAGCTCCACATACCACAGCAGGATCCTCCATGTCCTGGCTATGGGGTACATCATGTGCTGGGAGCACTGGTGACTGGTTGGTCTCTGGGATGAGGAAGGGGCGGGCGGGAGTACTGCTGGAGACACCTCGGAGCAGCTGCAGCAGAAACCGTGACAGAACGAAAGGACAGGCCAAGCATGCTGGCCTCTACCCACGAAGGGTGAGCAAAAAGCTGTCTTGCAAGGGACAGAGTCCCTGAAAGGGAACAGCTCAGCTTTCATCTCCAGCACCAGCAGAAAAACAAAGGCAGGCACCGAGAGATGTGCAATCCAAGGGCTTCAGTGCAAGGTTAAAAAAAATAGTTAAGTACCACCAAGCCAGGAGAGAGTGGAACTGGAAGTGAACCACTCCCTCTGCTGCTTGTCTCCTGCAACACACGAGGTGTTTTGGCAAAGCTGTGTTCAGGGAACAGGCCTGGAGCATCACAGGGTTTAGGCTTATTACAGATATGTATCTACAGATCTGCATGAGACAGCTCTGCCTTGGGAGTAGCAAAAGGAAGGAAAAGGAGAGAACTGCAGAAGTTCTGTAGCTCAGAAGTTACAACCAATCGCAGAAGTTGTGACCAGTTGCAGGAAGAGACTAGGATGTTGGTTCTTTTACCTGTCCATTGACAGTCAGCACAAGCTTCACAGGGTTGCCTCTGTCCATCTCTTTTAATGAGGCCATGAAAATATCTGTCCTCCAGTCACCTTCCCACACCAGAGACCTGCACAGGAAACCATGGCTTTTTAGCCCACAAGTGACATGGACCAGGAAAAAATTCCTACCCCTACTAGCTGGTAACACTCCAAAGCAAGAAAAGATCCAGCCCTGAAAGCAGCCAAAAGGAAGCTGAAAGTGTCACTACAGAGAACACCATGGTGGAGGACCAGCAGGACCGAGCAGCTTTGGGATAATACCAGCAGAACCAAGCAGCACCGCCGAGCAGAAAGGTTTTCCAGGCTGCCCCTCCTAACACCGGGGCAGTGCTGGCTCCCACTGTGACCTGCAGGCAGGCTCCAGCATGCCGACTCGCTGCGGTGCGACGCCTGAGGACACCATCACATCCACTGTGATGTGTGTGTCTGGAGAGTAGCAGCTCCAGTCTCCCAGCCCGAACACCACCAACTGCTTTGGCAATGGCAGGGGCAGCCAAGCCTGGAAACCCATCTTGCTGGACTGGCTGCGAGGGTGGGGAGGGACAACAGAAAAGAGAGAGAATCACAAGGATTAAAATGGAAGATCCAAAAAAAACCTATGAAAAGGCTTGAAAACACATCTACACCAGGGGAAGGCAAAAGGAGAGAGTCTGTGTTATTAAAAGAGGAGAAAATTAATAAGTGGCAGGCTGGGAAGGGAGCACAGCCACGAGCTGGGGCAGGGGCAGCTCTGAGAGGAGAGGCACGGCACGGCCAAACCTGCAGGTCGGCCCTGGCTAGGGCCAACCTACCGCTCCCCTCGCAGCCTCCGGGGGCAGCCGCTGTTGGGTTACCCCGGGCCGGGCCGCACCTGCCGAGCCGCCGCGGCGGCTCCCGCAGCGCCCACAGCACATAGAAAGTGAGGCCGCTCTCCTGGGCGCTGCCCGTCCGCCTCAGCCGTGCCCGGAGGCAGGCAGGCAGCATAGCGGCCAACATCTGCACAGGCCCCGGGGGTGCTGCCATTAAGGCGCCGCGGCGCAACGGCGGGCGGTCACCAGCCATCCGCCCACCACCCCGGCTGCCTTGCAGACACAGCCGGCGGGGCCCAGCCCGGCCGCACGGCTCTGGTCAGCTTTAGGAGAAGCCGAGACCGCAGCGACCCTCGCTCAGGGCAGTGCCGGGAGGGGGGCGGAGGGGGAAGCCAGCCCCAGCAGCAAGGAGGAGGGGAAAGGGCAGGGCCAGGAGCTCTGGCCTTCGTAAGCCCGACCCTCACCTCTGTAGCAAATTATAGATTGTTTCCCAATTACTAAACAACGGAATCGGCACGCACTTCTTGTAGCTCTCATAAGTAGGAGCAGGTGTGAAACATGCTGCTCTCATTCCAGTCAGGACTACCACCAACAGAAGACAGGATGGTGGCAGAGCTTCCTTGATAATTACCTATCTGTGTGTTACTACAGAGCCTCCACTGTGTATCCAGCACCACCTGTACAACAATGAATAGCTCTGCTAAGCTCGAAACTGCTGTTGGCAATCAAACACAACTAAAAGCAATGACAGGGCTTCAGCAGCCAAAGAATTACATTCTCCACTTCAGCTGAAACAGGGAGGAGTCACTTCTCAGGCAGGGCCAACAAAGGAGCTCATGATCAGTGTGTTTCTGCTGCAGCCCAACCACAAAAATTATGGAAAGAACTAGCATTGTGAACTTTCACACAGTTTCCCTGCATCCCCGTTAAATTGCTTAGTTTTCCTCTTAGCCACATGCCTGAGCCAAGCTCAAGGACAGGGATTCATAGTGAAGCTCTCACAGTCATCAAATAGCTGTAGCACTGTTTCTTTTTGGTGATCTTCAAATGAGATGGAACATCTTTAATTTGGCAGAGGCATCTGTCCCTTTGATCATCTTGCTCTATGATTGCTCCGATCATTTTATAAAAGTGCTCCAAGGAAACAGGACTAGAACAGAGGTAACTGGACTCCTGCAGCACTTGTCCTACTGAGCTTCGTAACAAGACAGGTGAGGAAGGATGGTTCTGGCTACAGGCATCGTTCTTGTTGTAAGCAGCAGGTGCTTCCTTCAGGCCATGTAAATGTAGTCCTCATAGTAAGGTAAAAGTTGATGGGCAAGCAGCTGCAAGGAGCTATGAAGGGCAAACACTCTTCTCTACATAATTTAATCAGTACCTGGTTAGCAAAGATAGGTTTTTAATTCTTCAAATTGAAAACTGAAGTTACAGAGTAGCTTGCTATAGGAGATCTCTGCAAACAGAGGTGAGAGGTACCACTACAAAGCACTGGAGGGTATTCAGACTCTAGCAGTATCTACCAGGGTTCAGAGGAGGGCCATGAAGATGATTAGAGGCCTGGAGCACCTCCCCTATGAAAAGAGGCTGAGGGAGCTGGGCTTGTTTAGTCTGGAGAAAGCTGCGAGGGGACCTCATTGCAGCCTTCCAGTCCCTGAAGGGAGCTTATAAGCAGGAGGGGATTCAGCTTTTTAAAAGGATAGACAATGACAGGACAAGGGGGAATGGATTAAAACTAAAGGAAGGAAGGGTTAGATTAGATATTAGGGGGAAGTTGTTTTACAGAGAGAGTGGTGAGGGGCTGGAACAGGCTGCCCAGAGAGGTGGTGGATGCCCCGTCCCTGGAAGTGTTCAAGGCCAGGTTGGATGGGGCCCTGGGCAACCTTGTGTAGCTCCAGGCCTGAGGTTGGTGGCCCTGCCTGTGGCAGGGGGGGTTGGAGCTCTATGATCCTTGGGGTCCTTTCCAACTCATACCATTCTATGATTCTATGATCCCTGATAGGAGCTTAGCTACTTTCTTGCTCCTCTCCCGTTCTTCAAGCATTCTGTATAATCTCAAGCATTGCAGAGAAAAATCCCAGCAAGTAATTTTAACAGACCGGAAAGTTCCTGGCTGGAACCATCTTCACCAGCTGACAAGAAAAGCATTTTCCTATCTACCTGCAAGCAGACATTTTGAGTATTCACTTCTTTGCTCATAAACCCCAGTTTGATTTTAATTTTTTGTTGTTGGAAAGGCTGTAATTCAGTTTTTCATATCAAAACACTCTCTAGCTTTAAACAGAGGACAGAAGTTTTTGGTTGCATAGTGAAAAGTTTATTTAAAGGGAATAAGTTCCAATATACTATTACAAATCAGCCACAACACATCAAATATAAACAATATAAACCAAGCATAGAAGAAATGCAAGCACACTATAAATAGATTCTTCATATGTGCCCTTCAGCAAGAGGTTCAGTGCCACATTTCCTTAAAACATCCTCTCCACCCTTTAAAGCTCGTATCTTGGGAGGGCATGGAAAGCAAGTGGTTGGCGCTGAGAACTCTATTTTGAAATCACAGAACATCAAAAATATTCACACCGCATAGATAAGGACTGACAGACATCCATCACAGCTCACAAGAGCATAGGTCTGAAAAAGGTAGGCCCAGCTACAAGATGCTCCCCAGTGAAAGACTATGCTAGCAGCCTACAGCAGCGAGTTGTGAGCAGACTGCTTCCCTCTGAGGAGAGCAGATAGTCACACCAGGGTATCTCGGAGATGGAGAGAGACCATCTCCAGCTATTTCTAATTTCCAAATGTAGCTCCTAAACTTCAAGGTCATTACTTGGAAATGCCTTAGCTCTGAGCTTAATGGTTGGCATCTAGCTTCCTGCCCAAGGGACTTGGCTCACCAGCCCAGATGGGCTTAAACCAGATAACTCTCACTAATGGGTCACAAAATTCTTCACCTCTCCCTGCCTGAAAGAGAGCACATTTATTGTGACAAAGCTTCTGAGAAAACGTGTAAAATCTAAAACAGAATGCAGAAAAGCCAAGGGGAGCCAGACCCACCATCCATCCACCTGGCCTGATGTTCTGTCTTTGGCTGCAACAGCACCAGTGTTTCAGAGTAAGTTGCCAGAGACAGTTTGGAGACAAATGTGGAATAACCCCACAGAAAATTTCCTCGTAGCAAGATGTATTTCAATCCTGCAGTTTATGTACCTTCTAAAAGTTTATTTAGTTGGTATTTACTAAAAATCAACTTATTTAGATAAATGACTTAGCATTTTTTGATTCTTGCTACACTCCTGGCCTCTTTCACAGTCTAATTAGTCAGTGTATTTAACACAATCAGTTCCCAGTTTTTCCTTCTGCCAGTTGAGATGTTCTGCTACATCTACATCACATTATTAAAGAGAAACAGTCTTTTCTTTCACACTTGTAGATTAAAAAAATTAACAAAACTTTCTTGCTTTGGTCTCTTATCCAGCCTCGATACACATCAGCACACACCACTCACAACGCTGGATTCAGAGACTTAAGATAAAATGATGAATGGCCACAAGGAATGCACTGCTACATCCATCTAGTGTTCCTCTGGTCCTCAGGTTTAGCATCAGCATATCAGAAGTAGTCCTCTGGTGTTTCTTTGTATCTGACAGCAGTGTATGATTTTAAAAGGCAAAAATCTTATGGCACCAGGAAACTCAAACACCATGCTACTACTCATCTTCCAGCAACAAGGCTGTCTAATGAACAGCTTGCCTGGCCTTAGGAAGTACCTCTCCTCTACCCAAATGGGCAGAGAAACAGGGAGAAGAAACCCCTTGGATTAATGACATCTATGGCTCTTATTTCAGACATGCTCCCTGTTCCTAAGGCACCTTGTAGAGTGGCTTTAGTTGGGTTAGTGAGACAAGGAAGGGTATAAGAAGTGGGGATAAAAGTAGAACTCATTTAGGGATTCATTCTCTACCCTAATTTCCCCAAGATTGAGTAAGTCTTTCAGCAACTAGATGTTGATAAGGTTCACTGCTAACGCACCTCTCCAGGTCCAGCACCACGGTACCTGACCCAGTGCAGGCCACAGATGAAGGCTGCAGGCCACAGATGAAGGCTACACGCACAGGGTTACAAGGAGACAAGCACACGAGGTACAGCCAAACAGAAAGGTGTGTGGCTGTCTTTCACAGTCAGTTGCATAGTAACTTGACTTTCTTCTTAGCACCTGAATTCAGACAGCTAAGCTCTTTCTCTTACACATTTTTATCTTACCTGTTCATGTAAACAGCTCATTACCAAGAATAATCTATGTAACTATTACATGGGTCCCAATCATTAATTTGCAACTGGCACCAGTAGCCTTTCACAAGAATCCATATTACAGTTCTACAAAGAGCTTGTAGGTAAATCAAATCAGTACAAGTGGTCCCTGATTGAAGCAATTTTAACTCTCTATCCTTAGTAAAACACATACATTTTAAACTCCTGCTGCTACATTACACCTAAAGGGAAAAATAAACAATGGAGAGCTTATTATTATTGACATTAAAAAGTGCCCAGCAGATTGCTACAATTATAAATAAACAATTACACAAGCTAATTTTTATACAAGCCTTGTACCACAGGTCTGGTTTATACCTCTGACTGAACATGTAAATGTTATTTCTCAATCTAAATTATATTCAACACAAAATGGAAAATATTTTTGTGCTTTCACAAAAGCAAACCCAAAATGCAAAAGCTTATTCCTTGATTTTTTAATTTCTAGACACAGTTTACAGGGAGAAGAAACAAATTTTAAAAACCTGTATAAAATCTTCCTTCTGCAGAAACAAAGAAGGAATTTTCCTTTCTTGAGGACTAATTTTCCTCTCTGAAGTGCTACTGCCTTTTAAATTCATTTTTCTTTCTAGACCCAAGGTCCAGTTTCAAAGGTCTCCAACTAAAATAATAGAGGAGTTTTCATCACTGCCTCAACCAGATTACAGGATGGGATACAAATCCAGGAGATATACCAAACTGAGAAAAAGGATGTATGTGAAATAAGATTGCTTCTTTAAAGCAACTATGGGTTTGATTTTAAATTGGAATGGCTGCTGTTCATCACTAGCCACACTGCCAAGATATTGGATTTAGGAGAAAATTAATGAAGACTACGTGTCCCTCCCAAGAGAAGTTGCCACTTGGGTAACCACAGAATATACTGAGATGGGAGGGACCTGCAAGGATTGAGTCCAGCTCCTGATAATGAATGCTATCTGAATACATGAGAAACACAATACTCATGTAATGTGGAAGCTTAAAAAACCCAAACAACCCACCAAACAAACAAAAAGGGGAATTATCCTGTACAGCTCTGAAGCTTCTGCTTCCTGCAGATGAAATACTCTGCACCTAAAACTATTCTGTGTTCCTAAGTTTCCCAGAAGTATTTGGTATCTCTCAAGCAGCGCAGTAACACGCACCGAACGCTTCTGCTTCCACTGCAGCAAGCTTCTCTACAGCCATGCTGCATTTGCAGACCAGGGGCATGTCGGTTGGGGTGACATCCCATATTCAGTGCTGCTGTTGGGCTTAACGAGACAGGCAGTTCTGAACAAGTGACATGAGCCTTATTAAAGGCAGGCCTGCACTTCAGAAAGCTGGAACTGAGCAGTAAGATTGCCTCCTACAGCACAGCTTAGCTTAACTAAAAGGCAGCGACTAATGGCTTGAAAACTGACACAGTGTTTGCCAGTGACTGATCAGAATTGTTAGCAAGGCAGGCCTTGTTAGCTTCCTACAACAGGAGAAAATAAATCTTGACCTTTAATATGAGCAACAGACAGGAGGGGGAAGCAGCTGCAGGTTAGCCACAAGGAGGCCACACTAGAAGGGAAATAGGATTTGGGGCTTTTTTAGTGCGTATAACCCACTAGCCTGCAATAAGGCATGCAACTGAGGCTCAGTAATTCTGGAGTGTCTAATGTATGTACAGATCCCTGTGCCCTTTACTGTAAATAAATCCGAATACAAAAGTGGAGTGGGTGCCAGACAGCACACCACCCAGTAACCAGCGAGTGCATGCAGCGTTCTGTGTGTCTCACAGCAAAGGACCAAAGGCGGTCGTTGAGTGAGGCAGTGCTGATACTGTGGTCAGACTGAAGAACATTTTCTGTCTCCTTCTGTTTAGTGTCTAGGAACATAGTAGACAGATGATTTAAACAAAAAAAAGCGAAGAGTGTCTTACCCAAGTTGCTCAGGCCTGATTCCAGTGCTCTACAAAGGCCATGGGATGGTCCTTCGTTTTCCTCAAGAAAAGAAGGAACAGACCTTCCTAAGTTGCTAAATGAAAGAGTATGGTACTCTGGCAGATACCAAGCCCTACTGCTCTGCCTCCCTGTGAGGTTGTCCTGTGGTTTCCCCTGCTTGAATAAGGCAGCTTTGCAGTTGCCCCTGCCCAAGTACACGCTCGCTATCTTCTAAGAGAGGTGGCCGTTTTCTCCCCATCTCAGGGTCCAAAGCAGCGACAGGTCCTTACCCTGACCAACTCTGCTCTGTGCCTACTCACTTTAACCAGTGTTCTTCACATTTCCACTCTCTGTAGACTGCACTCTCTTACTGTTTTGACCTACTAAGTGCTCTGGGGCAGTGAGTAAGTAAGCAGAGATAGTTGAAAGAGCAGCTTCAATATGGAGCAAATTGCACAGCATTACAATATAGGCTTAATAGGAAATATGCAGCCCTCCTATGAGAGGAATCTTTGGCTTTAACAGCTCCAAAACCATTTTGTCCATCATTCCCTCTCAATAGAAGGAACAGACCAAGTAGAGGTGCTTTAGCTGGAGGATTTAAAAATAAAACTCAGAACTCTACTGGAATCACCATGCAAACAGCCATTTTGTGTCTCTGCAAAGAGGTATCAAAAATGTAAATACAGCAGTATTCTTATAAAACAGAATGATTTAAAGTTGAAAGTATTAAAATAAACAATAGTTACAGATAAACATGATTTAAAATTCATTTCTGAAGGATTAACTTAATCCTTGCTCAACTCTGCCAGTACTTGAGCAGAAGGTGATCGCTAATCCCATAGCTAGCTACCAAAACATGCCAAGGAACTCCATCCTTTACCATGTGGTCAGGGTTAGCAACGGCCTTGCCGATTCTGGTTCACAGAAAAAACTGGCTATATCCCACACCTTTCAAGTTTCTGAGCCCAGATTTTCTTTTCTAACAATACCTTTGCAATAGCAGCTGACGAGTTACACTTCTCTGGGGAGCCTCTTCCTTGCTACATATGGCACTATCCAGCAGGCAGCAATACCACTGAATCAATGTGCTGCTACTTAAAAACATTTCCTATATATTTCTTGGTTGTACTCCAACCTTTTTGTGTTTCTTCAGCACAGCAGTTAAGTAACTTCTGCTCCACATCTGTATTACAGAAAAAACTACTTTTGTTGGTCGCTGAAGTTTTAATCATCTACTATCCCTACAATCAACAGGTGTTAAGATCCAATGCTTAATATGTAGGAAAACCTGACTGATTTGAAACTGTACACCCACCCCACCTTAACGTGTTTAAACACCTGCCATGACTGCTGCATTGGGCCCGCCTGGTGTGGCGTGGCCTAGCCACTGCGCCCTCACACACACGAGCGAAGGAAGCACTGGCTGCTGGTGACATGCAGCAGTGGCAGGTGATGAGATTAGTGGGCTAGGTGACAAGCCAGCTGTGCTTTTGGCTCGCTGCAGCTGACAGCTGCCCTCTAGCGATGCAGCAGGAGAGTCAGAAAAGTTATTAAAAAAATAGTAACAGATCGAGGATATTTTCACTTCACTTCGTACCAGCGTAACAGATCAAAACCACGACCACCTGAACCTGGCCTCTGGGCATTTACCAGCTGTGACATCAAGGCCCAAGACCAATGCCTGCACGGAGCAGACCTCCCAAAGTTTTACAGAAAGAGCAGCTGCCTGTGGACAAGTGGGCAGTCACAACTACCTTTTCTCCACTGGGACAGCAGGGAAGGAGGGTGTGGGGAGAAACCAGTTAGTGTCTGAAGCGGAGCTGGCAGAATTGTGCCTTGGTTCTGTCACAGCAATGCCCATCAGACGGTACCAGGGCTGGGTGGCAGCCTGCTTCACTCGCCACTACCTGTCTGCCGTCCCTGCCCCTTCCTGTTTCTTCAGCTAGTGTAATAGACATGAAAGAACAGAGTCTTATTGCGGAGGAGAGAGTAGGAGTTATCAAATTTCAGCAGGTAGATGCCCTCGCCTGGGTACTCGTGGCTGCCTGCCTGCACCTCCCGATGGCTGTTCCTCCTATACACAGGCGTGATCTCTCCGAAGCGGTTCCGCAGATAGCTTTTGGAGCCTCTTTCCACATCACCCACAGGGGAGAGTCCTGAATGGAGGGGAGGAGACAAGTAAGGAGCCAGGAGACAGTTAAGCCACTAGATAGTCCAGAAACAGATCAACGAGACCGGAATGCAGCAGAGGCATGCAGATATACGGAAGGCTAACTATGATAGCATTACCTATAGCATCTGCTCTGACCTTTCTGTGAATAATACCCAAAGTCCTGCTTTCCTTATCATGACAAGGGACATGCTGAGAATCGTTTGTCTTGGGAATACTGATGGGACATATAGAATGACAGAATCACAAGGTTGGACAAGACCTTTGAAGATCATCAAGTCCAACCATTCTCATCCTAAACTAAACCATATCCTTAAGTACCTCATCTACCCTTTTTTTGAACACATCCAGGGAAGGTGACTCAGCCCCTCCCTGGGCAGCCTGTTCCAGGCCCTGACAACTCTTTCAGTGAAGAATTTTTTTCTAATGTCCAATCTAACCCTGCCCTGGGGCAGCTTCTTGCCATTCCCCGTTGTCCCATCTCCTGTCACCTGGCTGAAGAGACCATCACCTATCTCTCTACAACCTCCCTTCAGGTAGTTGTAGGTGGTGATAAGGTCTCCCACTTGCCTGCCAGCCTGGCCACCTCTCCCTGGACTTACCTGGACACCTCGCTGCTTTTATACACACAACAGTGGTCCAGTGATATAGACTTGAAGCAAAAGAAAGCCAGGAAAGCTCTGAGCTAGAACCTTACTATGTTTATGTCCTCAATCCACTTCTACAAGAAGATTCTGCGTACTGGAAAACCCACCCCTCTTTCAAGAGCCTGCAAAATTAATTTCAGACACCAACCACCCAGCTACACTGGTCACATGTACACTGAAGCCACAGTACAGGCAGCACTGCTGTGTGTTTCCCAGGTACAGAGACACAGGTAGCAATCTTCTCAAATGCAGTCAGTGGGAGCTACCGATGTACTGGGTGAAAAATCACAGCCAATCAACACCCTCCCCCCTGCCCCCCCCCAAAACAAACATTTTTACTCCATTTTTCTCAGTCTGAGAGACTAAGAAAAACAGTCAAGTTAAAATTTCAGACCCTAAACTTTCTAGCAGCTAGAAGTTAAACAAGTTATTTTTCAATGTGTTCGATTTTAAGAACGCTGCTGGAGAAGGACAGCCATTGGCACACAGTAAAAGCAGGAAGTGCTGAATGCTTTCTCATGACAGCCTAACCAAGAACCCAAAAGGCTGCAGAGATAACAAGCAGGCTAAGTAGATGGAAATTACAGCATTTGACAGACACTCTAAGCAGCATGGCAAGACGCACCACAAATTAACACTTAAAAGCTCTGCACAAACCTTCAATTTCTTCCTCCTCCTCTTCATCCTCCTCATCACTGGAATCGCTGACCTGAACAGTAATGGCAGTGCTAGTAACTGTGGTCCAGTCAAAATAGACTCCAAACCCGATGTCATAGTCATCTGTAGCAAACTCCCAGCAGATGCGTTTCCCATCAGGATGGGTTGGCACACGAACTGTCACCACCTCGCCTCGTTTCACCACCATCCGGCCGTTCTTCTCCTTCCCTATCTTGGCTTTGAATTCCTTCGTCTTCTCAGTCGTCCACATGGTGGGTGGAGCCAGAGGGGGTGGCTGAGCTGAGACAAGGGAAAAGACCACGGCTTACCCAACTTTCCACTACTGACAGAGAAGCTATTTCTGATAGGGCTTTGGCATTCTGGAGCCTGCTCCCCAAAGCTTTGGATGTGAAGTTTTCCCACTTCCTATCCAGAAGCCCAGATTTCCGGCAGGAATCAGGAGTGACTCCAGAACAGCCTTTGCTCTTCTCTAGCCAAGGCAGGCACTTAAAAAGTGGCCCAAACAAATGTTTTCCTTTCAGGACTCACCTTTCCTCTGGTCCCCAAGGAGGTCTGTAGTCTCCAGCTCAGCTGAAAGGATATCCACAGCACCAGTGTGATCTGACTGAATCATGACTATATCCCCAACTCCTTGTGGTACATGGTAGTTGGTTATCCGAACAGTTTCCTTCACAAAGCACATAAGAAACATTGTCACTTTCATGGTAAGAAAGTCCCCAGCTGGATTTAAAACAAGGTATTAGTAATTCAGTTATCATTCTGAAGCCAAGTCCGACCCTGTGGAAGCTTTTATTAGCCTTGGCTGGCTCCAAGACACCTCTCTGCACTATCTCCCTCATATCACCCAAGTCATGACCTCTAAAGTCGAAGGCTGTGTTAGTCTCACAAATTATACACCCCTTGGCTTCCCCAGGAGTCCCTGGGCAGGCACATCTTTGCATCTGCCTCAGAGTTAACCGTTACCTCTCGAGAAAGCAACAGCATTACAGATTTAGCTGACTACTCATGGAAAGAATTCCCAAGACACAATCTCTCTAAGGAGAACCTTTCAGGTCCATGTGCCATCTAGTCTACAGCCATAATCAAACCATCATTTATTTCATCCTAGTTAAAAGTCCACCTGAGTCACTAGGGCCAGCGCTCTCTCCTCATGTATGCAAACCCACAGCCCCCAAGCTGGGTGCCACTTGCACAGGTTTTCCCAACTGTATCTATAATGCAAATGAATTGGCCGCTCACCAGAAGAAACAAAAGACAGCAGAATCACTTTCAGTTCCCTCTTCCATAAATCTATAAGCAAGGAATTCTCAGAAGCCCCAGAGAAGAGGCAGAAGGTGAGAATAACCTTGAAGCCTTGGCAAGACAAAAACTGCAAGGAAGTGAGGACCAGCCAGAGACACAAGAGGGATTTTGCAAATCAGACCAGTAACATTTACTTCCCGCTAACATCTAGAAAAAAATATAACTGAATCTATGTTAATACTACTTTTGCCTTAACACAATCCTTAAAGCCTCAGTCCCATACCTACAAGCACAGCAGCAGGATGGAAGAACTATGGCTGCACACTTCTCCTTGCTTTCAGCCGTTAGAAACACCAACCTACCTCTTTAAGGGACTCGACTGGATCAGGCAGCTTCTCTTCTAGCTCAGCCACTTCCTGGTCTTCCAAAGCACCAGCTTCCTCCTTCGAACCCTCTGTCGTGCCCACACTCAGGAGCGACCCAATCTGCGACCTTTTGGAGGGAGAGAGTACTACAAGTCAGCACACACAACCAGGGCACAACCAGTAGAGGATTCACTCTGCTCTGGCACTTGGATTCAGATGGACTGAAGAGAACAAGCTTCTGTGGTCAGCACCTGCCAACTGCACAAGGAACCCTTTGCACCCCAGTCCTGCCCTCATCTCCACAAGACAATCTCCCATGTGAGCCAGAGGGAGCAGTTCCAGTGAGATACTCTCTATTTACTGTCCTTTAGACAGCAGCAAGTCACTGCATTTGCTCCACAGCATGCTAGCTCATCAATGCAGTACTAAGTGCAGAAACCAGCAGCAACTTTTTTTGCTCAGGAAAGGACAACTTCTTTAATGCCAGAAGGCTCACCTGTCATTCTCAGGTACTACATGAAACTTCCATGAGAAGCACCCTAGTCTTTAATAAGAACAGAAAAGGTTGCCCTTTTGAAAGCAAAACCTTCTCCCAAGCACTATAAAACCAATGTCAGCTGCCTTGGTCTAAAGGTAAGAACACAGCAGTGATGGAAAACATATCCATTTCCTTGAATTTCTCCTTTCAGAAATGAGAAATACTCTGAGTGGCTGCGTCCATAGAGAAGGATAAATGTTGCTTTGGTTTCTAAATCTTTACTCCTATTTTTTGTAGTTATCCAGAAATACAGCTATTTCTTACTTAAATTCTCTCAAGAGTGTGAGTTCCTTTCCTAGACATGGCAGGACAGACCAGAAGGTCTGTAAGAACTACTCCAGTGAGCTGAATACCAGGGTGCACAAAACGTCAGCAGATGGACAATATAAGAAACAAAGGAACACCTGGAGGGGACATTTATTTAAAGAACTCATAGTGATCTGTAACAACTTCTCCAGCAGCCCAGGACAAATTTGGATTTCAATGCCATTGTTTTCCAGCCCAGTTGCTTTTTAGCTTGGTGGTTGCAGGATCACATCTAGAAGGGTGAGATCACTTGTTACCATAGGTGCACACATCTGCTCAAAAGGTTCTTTATCAACATGGGAGCTAACCACTTGGGCATTTTTGCCTCTAGACAACACTGAAGCCCAAGAGTCCCACTGAAAGATTAGAAAGAGCTACACAAGCTTTATAAGCAGATTTACAAAGACAGATTTCAGCTGATTCCTCCTCACACGACCCTTTTCGTGTCCCTTTAGAAGGCAAACTTAGACAAATTTATCAGGTAACAAGTATCCAGCATCTACTTTGGCCATTTTGCTCATGGTCTATAGTAAACTCTTTGAAGAAAACTAGAGATGGAAGAACATGTTTAGAATGAAGGATGCTGATTGTCATTAGTGTCAAGCGAAGATGGCATCAAACTGTTGTTTTAGCAGACAGTGCTGTTTGTTGAGGTTTTTTGCTGGAATTTTTCCTCCCCCTCTTTTTCAATCAGGTTGTGGTTTATCTAGTGTCTGATGTAATTAACTCAAACATCTCTGAAATTGGATGCTGTGCAACAAACACACGATGAGAAACAAAACTCCGCTGCATATGGTATTAGTGCTTATAACCAATGCAATGACTTGGCTGCAAGCATCACATGCCCAACAGATAACAGCAAGCTAAACATCTAATAACAGGGTCAATCAGCAGCATTAATGAAGTAGGATGAAGAAAAAAACCAAAACATCAAAAAAACCAATAAAAGGTGTTTCCTTGCTCAGCTTCCACCAGAATTGTAGACAGTGGGAATACTTAATTATTAAGGTATCCTTCAGACAGGAGAGAGACATTTTCCTTCTGAAAGTTTATTAGCTATTACAATAGACTACAAAACCTTTCAGGGCTCCTTCCAAGCTGAACGATTCTGTGATTTGAATAGCTGAGCCAGGAACTACCTTCATTTCATAACCTTCAGAACAACCTCAAGCCTGGTTAAGAACTGCCTCTCCTATGCTGATTCTGGTATATACTGTTCCAAAGCAGCCAATTCAGTTTCCAGTCCCTTATCTTCCCCTGCACAGAACCAACTGCCATATGGATGAGGTCACAGGGGTGAAACAGACTGTCACACATGTGGGCCACAATGCACAAAAAGGTTTTCCTACCTGCTCTGTGAAGTGCTGGACTCCAAAGAATCAACCGGCTGATCTGCAGACTCTGTCTTGGGGGATGAGACTCCATTTTCTAACAACGAACAGAATACACACAGAGGAGGTAAAATAAGTTTCAGTCTTTAGAACGCCCAGACAGTAGGAAAAACTACGGACAGCACTCAAATGTTGACAAGATCACACAGCTGTGGAACAAAGAGCTGTGCCAATCAGTGTTTCATGTTATGGGCTGTACCTAGCCCCTTGTAGAAAATAATAATAATAATTAAAAAAGTCTCAACCCTAGAAGAGGAAGAACAAAAAACAATTCATTTTTGGGCGTAGAACCACTCTCAGAAGCGGGACTCATTCAGGAGCCACCAATCCTAATTTTAGGACAGAACAAGGCCAAATTTCATCACGTAAAACCGGGCTGACAAAGCCCTGGAAAAAAAAGCAGTCCTGCAGCGGTTCTCACGGGACACTGATGGGATGGAAACTCCTAGGTCACTGCTCAAAGGACTGTCTATAAAGATAGCTCCCGGTCTCCCAAATTCTGGGAAAGCTCTGTCCCCATACGACTGCAGTACGCTCCCCACAGCCCTGCTGTCTGATCGCATTAAGGTGGCGAACTGGGCACAGAGGAGTGCCAGGTTTTCATAGAATCATAGAAAGGCATGGGTTGGAAGGGACCCCAAGGATCATAGAGCTCCAACCCGCCTGCCACAGGCCCTCCGATGGTACGCCTCACCGCTGCTGCCCGCCGCGGGGAGTCAGCCCGGGGCGGGGAGGCGCCTCCAGCGCAGGGCCACAGCGCCGGGCCCCCAGCCCACGGCACCCACCGCACGGCGGGGCCTGTCCAGCTCCCGGCTAGACGGGGCCTCTCCCACTGGGAACAGCACCCTAATTAGCCTCCACCGATCCTCGCTCCTTCCGCTGCAGGGAAGGCACAGCGGGAACTGTTGCTGTAATTCGGGGCGCCAGGGCGGCAGGAGAGCTGCGCACCCCAGGAGGGTCCTCCCCGAGCGCCGGTGCTAGCTGCGGAAGGGGTCGCCTAGACATCACAGCCCTCCCCTTCCCCCGCAGCCAGCCCCCTCGGCACAGCGAACGCTAGCCAAGGGCTGACTCCCCATGCTGCTCTTCGCAAGGGTTTCGCCGAGGCAAAGTGTCACCGTGGAAATACGGCTTCTCCGGCAGAAACGTGGAAAGGAAATCGCAGAAAGGAGACTGGCGGCATTTTCCAGGGCCGTGAGGCCAACGCGAAGATGCGCGCCCCCGGGCCTGCCGCCTCACCGCCGGCAACCCCACAGGCACTGTCCGGCAGCCCGCGGGCAATCCGTCCCGCCGATCGGGGGGCTCCTCCTCAGGGACCCCGGGCGGGCTGCAAGCGCTCGCCGCCGCCGAGAACGAAGCGTGCAGGCGGGGAGCGGCTCTCGCTATCCCCCGCGGCCAGCCTGGCTGCTCCCTCCCCTGCCGAGCCCGTACCTGAGGGGACCCGAGGCGCGGAGCCGCCCGGCGCCCCGGCGGCCGGGGGTTCGAAGCGGGAGCCAGCGGCGGCGGCCAGCACGTCCGACATGGGCAGGGCTGAGCGGGCAGCCGGCGAGCGCGGAGCCGAAGACGGCAGCCCGCCGAGACGGAAAGAGCCGAGCGGAGCCGAAGCGCTGCGGCCGGCGGCGGAAACACCCGAGAGGGCGGGGCGTCAAGAGCCGAGCGGGTGCGTGTGCCCCAGGCAGGCAGAAGGGAGAGGGTGGTGCCTCGGTGCTCTTCCCCAGCCTCCCTCCTCGACGCCGCAGCCAGCCAAGAACTAGTTCCGCAGAGCCACCAGCAGCTGGACGCGGGCGGCTTTCTAGCGTGGGAGAGCGGGGATGGCGGAGGGGAAGACAGGCGCCCTCCCAGGAAGTGGCCGTTGCCGTGGGAACGGGGCTGCGGAAGGACGCGCTACCGTGGCGGCCTGGGAGCGGCGCGGACGGCGGAAATGGAGCCCGGTCCGGGGCCCGCGGCGCCGGGGGTGGCCGAGGGGCCGGAGCCCGAGGGCGCGGGAGTGCCGCGGTCCGCCTGCCCCTTCCTGGCCTGGAGCGCCGAGGAGGTGGCTGAGTGGGTGGCGGAGCTCGGCTTCCCCCAGTACCAGGTGGGGGCTGCCGGGCCGGGCGGGGTGTCCTCGCCCTCACCGCCGCCTGAGCACGGTGTGTGAGTGAGCGTGTGCGGGCGGGGGGTGGTAGCGGCCGAGGGAGACCCGCTGCCCACTCGCCTGTCCCTCTGCCCAGGAGTGCTTCAAGGCCAACGGCGTCACCGGCCGCCGCCTCATCCTCGCGAACTGCTCCAACCTCCCCGCCATGGGCGTCACAGACTTCGGGCACACGCAGGTGCGGCCGGCTGCGGGCCCTGGAGCTCTCCTCAGCCCCTCGGAACCCAGCTCTGACCCTGTAGGGTTGCAAGAAAACTAGGCTGTAGCCTGTCAGGCTGCTTGCTCATAGGGGGAGCCTGGAGCTGGACAGTCGGATGCGTTCAGCCAGTTAGATTCCTTGAGCCTTTTTGGGTATAAATCCTCAGCTGGCTGGAGATCACAGGCTTCCTCCCTGGGACACCAAAAGCACAGCAGAAGTGCTCAGCCTTTCTTTACACCTATGTTGCACCTCTTGCCCCATGAAATTGCTTAGCAAGGTGCACGTGCCTTTCTTAAGTATCTCTTGAGAATTTTTCAGTAAGTTTTCCTACACTGATATGTAGAACAACTAAAAATCTACCCAGATTTAACCTGCAGCAACCCACCTCAAGCAGAAGGGGAACTCAGTATTGCTTCCTTGTTTTACACTTGGCTGAACACAAACACAAAATCTGCCTCTTCCTCATTTCATAGATGTGTAATCATCTGGTCATTTTCCTTCCAAGCCTACATCTTTAACAAACACTGATAGTTATGCTAACTAGACTGAAGTTTGGGGCAACACTTTGGTCTTCCAAAGCTTCCTGGAGGTCCAGAAAATAAGAAAGCAGACTTAAATTTCGCTACCTTCCTTCCCTAATGGAAGCCACAGAGGGACACAGGGCTGCATTTTAGAGAGCCTAGTAATTTGGTTTGCGTCATGATTTAAAGCTCCTTTCCCCAGAGGACACAAGGTAGGAATTCAAATAACCAGGAAAAGAGAAAAATCTTTATGCTCCAATGACTAGAGTCTGAACACTTTTATTCTAGAGCACCAAAAAGCAATTTTACCACAGTTCTGTTTGGTTGCACAACTTTGCCTGTTGGTTGGAGGAGAAGGCATCAAACTACTTAGTTTTTCAGCCAGCCCTTCAAGAGTATTTCTACTACAAGGAGATAAAGCCTTTATATCACATACATATATACACAGCCTATATATAGATGGTAAGAATTTTGTAGGCTTTGTAACCCTCACATTGGGATAGAGGGATTGGGTATGGTTGTTGGTGATGAAAAACAGAGACAGGGGTTTGGTTTTGCAGCAGCTTCTCTCCAGTGCCCCTTTCAGCCTCTCCTTTTACCAAAACAACCCTGCCAGGTATTAGCCAATTAGGATTCATGGGATTCTACATATTGTAACAGTGTGATGGTATTACACTCACTGTGCCGTTGTTCTAGTCCCTTTGCCAGTGCAC
Organism: Porphyrio hochstetteri; assembly: GCA_020800305.1. NCBI lineage: Eukaryota > Metazoa > Chordata > Aves > Gruiformes > Rallidae > Porphyrio > Porphyrio hochstetteri. Next base: position 8,238,015 of record CM036908.1, on the reverse strand, counting down.
TACCAAACAAGGTGGGGCTATTTTTGAATCCCCAGGGAAGTTCAGTCCAGCAGAGTTGCATCATCCATCCTGCAGCTGGGTTTTCCAATTCAAAAGCAAAAATGGTCTGACTGTGTTCATCCACAAGTATACAAAAGAAAGCATCCTTCAAGTCCAGTATGGCTGGGCTCCTGGTTTCAGCTGAATCTTTAACTGAGTCACACTCTTGGCTTGTCCTGGTGTTCCCAAGGACCACACTATAGGCATTATTGCCTCCAATACTTCATCAGGAATATCCCCCTCTTCCATAGGATTCTTCTCAGTTAACAGGCATTTTTGGGCTCTCCTCTCATTCTCTGGGGGAATATGTAACTGAACAGAATCTTCAGAGAAGGTTAATTGTACATTTCATTTACAGAGTAAATCCTGTCCAAGTAATGGCAAAGGGTATTCTGGCATATAGAGGAATTTATGTGTTGATTTAGTATCCCAAATTCTGGGTTCCATAGGCTGTAAAAATGGCCTCAAAGTTGGGTTTTTTTCCCTGTAGTACCAACAATGCTTTTCTTAGTATAACTATTAGTTGTTAAATGACCACAAGGGCCCCAGTCAGACACTTTAGTTCTGCCAATTTACAGCTTTATCTTCCAGGAGTAGAAAGTCTACAGGGGGTCCACTGTAGATTATGTATACCCATGGTGGTCCCTTGTGGTATTTTAAAAAAGGGAGGTGCAAAGGAGGAGCCGTATTTGACTCATTCAGTATTTTGTGAGGCTCTATTCCTGTAATAAAGGTCGGATTACCTGCTGTATGTCCTCTGCTTTCTCTTTGCTGATAATGTAAATGAAACTTTTCTATAAACTGCACAACTGTTAATAGGACTATTAGATATACACAGCAGAGAAAAATCTACATAAAAAGTCTGACTATCATTGGCTCTAATCCAATCCTTATTTTCTGCTAAAGGCCCTTTAGGTGGGAACCACAGTCCCCTTATCCATTTGGTGTCATTGTTAGATAAGGGAATTTCAGCATTCCACCATGTAATCAGCCTAAACATAGGTGGGTCCACTACATGCACCCAGTAAACGTGTCCCCTTACTGCTGGAATTAATAGTGAGAAAATACCATGATACATGTTACTGTACTGTTGCTGGTCACAATAGCCAGAAATGCCAAACAGGTGTTTTCTGGGGAGGGTGCAGCACCAACCACCTCCATCATCTGTTCCATTCGTTGCTGCAGCTGCCTCAATCCTCCCCATGTGATGTCAGAACAGGCTCCTTGGTCATTGTTCTTCCAAGGCTGCTTCCTTGGAGCCCTTGATGTTACCATTTTCATCCATAGAATTCGATTGGTCACTGCATCCTTCCAGCTGGTTTCACTGGTTGCACAGGAAGCCACTTCAGTCCTGTTGGCAGAAGAACACATGCATACCCCCTTCCCCACGCTCACAATTCAACAGGACCTTGCCTTGTTCCCCTATCTGTGGCTCTTTACAGAGCATCTTAGGCTTTTGCTTCATGATCCTTGACGTAGTCCTGTAATGCTTACCAGCTGAAGCATACAAGAATCGATCTATGTTTAAAAGATTAAGGATAAAAGTAGCATGATCAATTTGTTCTTGTGGGGCCATATTCCACCTTTTTTCTTTTTGAAGCATCAGTTTTAGGGTTGCATGAGTCTGCTCAGTAAGCTCCTGACCCTGAGGATTATATGGCATACCCAACAAGTGTTGCACTCCCCATTCTTGTAAAAATTCTTTTGTATTTTTAGAGGTATACCCTGGACAGTTACCTATTTTAATGCTTTTTGGTAGACCCATGGACACAGAGCAGCGAGTCCAATGTTTACAGATATCCTTTCCTTTTTCCCCAGTATGAGCACTAGCACAAACAAATTTAGAAAAGGTATCAACTGTCTCATGAACAAAATGTAAACAAGCAAATTGAGGGATGTGAGTTACGACAGTCTGCCAAGTTTCAGTAGACCACAAGGATTTATCCCAAAAGGTGTCACAGGGAGGTGACACGCTGACAATCAGGATAAGCACGGGTGATGTCCTTAGCTTGTGTGAGCGTAATATGAAATTGTTTACTTAAACTAAATGTGTTTTGGTGAAAAAAAAAGGAATGTGATGCTCTAGCATAATCAAATTGCAAAGTGGCAGCAGTAAAGTGATCAGTGGCTGCACTGCCTTTGGTGACAGGACCTGGTAAGGAGGTGTGACTTCTGCTATGTTGTGGTGACTGGCAGAGAGCAACATGCAATTCCATATGAATTTTAGGTGAAGCCATTTTATTGGGTGCAATCACACAGATTCTATACCTTTGTTACTGCAAACGTGGCAAGCTAAAAAACTGCCAATTGCTTACACACACTGTTCACACCACATTGATTGGTTAGTAATTATAACAAGTTCTGATAAGCATATCTTCTAGCTAAATATCATTATTTTACCTTTAATGCCTAAAAGTACCCACACACCTGCTGTTTTGACCCTCTTGTTATGGTTGGTTCCTAACATGTTCCATTACTCCCAAATACCTTCCCATAACTGCTTCTTGGTTTAGGGTAGCCTGTACCCGTATAAAAAGGCCGTTGTGTTTTGAGAATGTGATTATCAGGATCCTCTCAGCATGAGGAACTTTTCCCCTTTCGTGGGAACAGAAGAATATTGTCAGGGCCTAAACCTTGGGAGAAGAGAGCTAGGCCGCTGGCAGGCCTGCTGTCCTCTCCGACACTATGTAAAACAAAAAAGGAAAATCTTGTTCTTCTATGATACATTTTAGTTGAACAAACAGTTCAAAAAGCAATCTTTGCATTATTGCTTTGATCAAAGCTGAGTGGGTTTGTTGTACAACATTGACGCTGTATTTGGAGTCAGAGATAACGTTAACTGATTCATTTTTAATAGGGAAAAGGCTGAGATCGCTGCATGCAGCTCACTCTGCTGGGTGGAACTGTCTGGTTGAGTATGAGCATGTTCCCATTTTTGGCCATCCTTCCACACAACTGCTTTTCCCGATTTTCCAGAACCATCAATAAACACATTCCTGCCTCCTGTAATAGGGACAGGAGAGGAGATACTCTGTGAAGTAACTGGTAGACATGGAACACTTAGTGTCATTTTGTCAGCAGGTAAAGAAAAAACTACTTGACCCACAAAGTCTGCTAACGCTATTTGAAACACCTCTGAATTCTGCATTAAATATTCATAATCATTAATCATATGGTTAATGGCATATGTATAGAAGTCAGGTCAAAACCAGTAATTTGTGGAATTCGTTTTCTTCCTCTTTTCAAAAGATCCACACATAATTCTTGTATGGGAGTAATGCTCTGTGGTAATTCCCAGGATGGGCCAGACCAAATTTATCATTTCCAGCAATTCTGGAAAACCATTCAATGTTTTTATGTTTGGTTTTAATGTCAGAGTCTGAGGTGAAACAGTTAAAATCCATCCCAAATACATCCAGGGCAGGTATTTCTGATTTTTTTCTGCCTCTACTTGCTATGCAGACACTGAAACAGAAATGCTACAACTTCTTGCTTAGTCTCAAGCACAAACTAAAATGTCGTCCATATAATGGTAAATTATACAAGAGGAATATTTTTCATGGACTGGTTTCAATGCTGAAGTGAAAAATCATTGGGCTGTTCATTGTACCCTGAGGTAAAACAGCCCATCAAAACCTTTGCATGGGCATAGCATTATTTGGAGAAGGCAAGGAAAATGCAAAATGCTCATTGTCATCAGGATGTAAAGGAATAGTAAAAACCCAGTCTTTCAGATCAATAACCATTAAATCCCAATCCTTTGGAATAAACACAGGATTGGGAGTTCCTGGTTGCTTCATAACAGCGCTAATGGCTCCAGGATCAGGTAATAAACACCATTTCCCTGGTTTTTTCTAAAGAATTACAAAAATGGGTGTATTCCAGGGGCTGTTGGTAGGAACAGTATGTCCAACCTGAAGTTGTTCAGAAACTAGTTGCTGAGCCTGTTGCAACTTTTCTCCTCTTAAAGGCCACTGATCAACCCAAACCAGTTTTTCAGTTGACCATTGCAGCTTGGGCAGGGGAGTCTTGTCAGTGGCTCATAGTATAAATTTGATTTCTTTGTACATTCCATTGCTGCAGCAAATCTTGTCCCCATAGAGAAACAGGAGTATGTAACACAACAGGCTGTAACCATGCAGTTTGTCCATCTGGACCTTTTCCAGGTCAGATATGGACGCTTTGTTTTGGAATTCCCATACCTGCTATTCCAGTGATAGTGGTTTGCATGAACTTCAGAGGCCATCCTTCAGGCCAGTTTTTTGCTGCAATTACAGTAACATAGGCTCCAATATCTACAGCCCCGTTAATTTTTCCCCTTTCACAGTTACTGTGAGCATAGGTTGCTGATTAGTAACATCAGTAGTCCAAAAGACTTGGAAATCGGTACTTCCAAACCCCTTTTGTCCCTGGACCTTTTTCTCTGTGTTTGGTACCCAGTAAGGCAACAATATGAGTTGTGCTATTCTTTGTTCTGAGCTAATGACTGTAAAGCCTGTTAAAAGAAGTGCCATAACTTTTATTTCCCATTTATAATCCAGATCAATAACTCCTGGCAATATAAGAAGTCCTTGTTGTGATAGACTCGATGGGCCAATTATTAATCCTTCCATTCCTGCAGGTAGCAGACCCTATACCCCCAAAATTACATCTGAGGGATTATTCAAACTTACTTCTGAGGCAGCTGCCAAGTCCAACCCAGCGTTGCCTGTGGTTGCAGTGGATAAATCAGTAGCTCTCCATTCACCTGAGGATTTGTCTTTTCCATGCCCTGGCTGATGGAATAAGGGATCCTGTATATTTGCAGAGCCATGAGCTCTGAGTGGGATGTGGCCCTTTGAGTTGTCCGGGAAGTGCATACTAGAGCAGGTGCAAAGTTAAGGCCATAATCCTGGGTGCATCAGCCTCCCAACATGAAATACTAATGAAAGGCTGGGAACAGTCAAAACTGAGATAGTTACTATAGAAATAAATGTGATAGCATCAGTGCAGCGAGATAGAAACTTCCTGCAGTTTAGGGGGAATGACACAGTAAATGATGTGGAAGCTATGCAGCATGGGCAAGGAAAGTTACTGCTTGTTTTAATCCCACTGTATTGGTATTTTAAATATAAAACCCATTTAAAATACTAGTCTGGTGTTATTTTGATATATCTCCCAAAGTAGAGTACTGCTCTTCAGAGTCAAGCCAAATTGGAGGGAAGGTTTTGAGCAAATGCCATGAAAGATCAGTACAACTTTGTGAATTGTATTTGGAAGCCTCAGTCAAATCAGAAGGTTACACTCTCAGAAGTGACTCAGAAGTAACTGCAGGGCTCTATCTGCTGACAGTTCCAGGTCCAGGTAGCTCAGCCAGCCAGTCACCCACTCATCACTTCCTTAATGAGCAATTTGGCTTATTTAATTAGTTTTAACCCCTCTTCTGTGTATAGACTTTGGTTTTGACAATATAATTTAGCAAACAGCAATGCTTCTGCATTAGGCAGAATAGACTCTGTCTCGTTCACCCATAACTTGCCTTTCTGCAAGTGCAAAGAGGAAAGCAGAGCTATTTGTACCAATAAGAGACCAGATGTGACACCACCCCCCCACAATGAATGTGGACAATGAGCAGTCTGCCCTGCTCATGGGTTCAGCTCCCTCTTGAATTGCAACTTCAGGTGTGAAACTGTTCCAAAAATCAGAAATTCCATTCTTGGTCCCACTGCTCTAACACAGAATGAATGGCATTAGCTGTTGCCCTGTGAAATGAGAATTCCTGGTATTTTATCTTGTATTTCAGGAGATTTCACGACGTGTTCGAGAGCTGCTGGGGATTGAGGAGCCTCTCTTCAACAGATCCATTGCCCTCCCATACAGAGACAACATGGGTCTCTTCTTGGAGCGAAAGTCCCGCTCAGGAAAGCAAGCAGATGCCCTCACTTTCTCACAGTTTGTCCAGGAAGCAAGACTGGAGTCCTACACTGCAGTTCCTCCTTTGCAACGAGCCCAGGCTGGGGTAGAAGCAGATGCTCTCCCTGTACCACAGGGCACCCAGAGGCAGGATTAGAGACTCATGCTGCACTTAGGGACAGCAGAATATACCCTTATTATCTTGCAGTTTGCTCGAGGAGGGACAGTTCCACCTTTTCCTGGTTACAGAAATGGCCACTGCAGCTCTTAGCCATTTTGTGACAGCAAACACATCCCCACACTGGCTTTTTTTCTGTGATCCTTCATTTGCTTCCAGGAACTAAGTGAAGCAGAAGCTATAAATCAGACTGTACCACCGTCTGTCTTTCACTTCTGCTTCACAGTTGATTAAAAAGACCAAAAAATCAATCATAGACATATTTTGGTAGATGAGAAACTTAACATGAGCCAGCAGTGTGCTCTTGCAGCTCGCAAGGCCAATGGTATCCTGGGCGTGGGGTGGCCAGCAGGGACAGGGAGGGGATTGTCCCTCTCTACTCTGCCCTTGTGAGGCCCCATCTGGAGTCCTGTGTCCAGAGCTGGGGCCCCAATACAAGAAAGATGTGGAACTGTTGGAGAGGGTTCAGGGGAGCCACAAAGATGATTAGAGGGCTGGAGCACCTGCCCTACGAAGAGAGGCTGAGGGAGCTGGGCTTGTTCAGTCTGGAGGAGAGAAGGCTGCGGGGGGACCTCATTGCAGCCTCCCAGTCCCTGAAGGGAGCAGAGAAACAGGAGGGGATTCAACTTTTTGAAAGGGCAGACAATGGCAGGACAAGGGGGAATGGATTAAAACTAAAGGAAGGAAGGTTTAGATTAGATATCAGGGGGAAGTTTTTTACAGAGAGAGTGGTGAGGGGCTGGAACAGGCTGCCCAGAGAGGGGGTGGATGCCCTGTCCCTGGAAGTGTTCAAGGCCAGGTTGGATGGGGCCCTGGGCAACCTTGTGTAGCTCCAGGCCTGAGGTTGGTGGCCCTGCCTGTGGCAGGGGTGTTGGAGCTCTGTGATCCTTGGGGTCCCTTCCAACCCAGACCACTCTATGATTCTATGATTCTATGATTTTAATTACCAGTGATTAATAACAACTTCCCAACAGCTCAAGTGAACAGATTTCTCCCACGCTTTGGTGTCTGCAGACAGCTCACTGTGAAGCCCAGATGTAAGATAAATACATATTACAGGTGTGGTGCAGGCTGCTGTCAGCCATGGTAAGTAAGCATGTGGTGTAGTTACAACATGCACAACTAATCCCCAGCCTCACCACAGAAATGATTTCCTATGAGGTGAAAATGGGCAGAGGTTTATCCTGGTAAATAGTGCTGAAACACATGACAGATGATGGCAGGAAGAGAAGACTGTAAGCTGAACTAGAGAATTTAAGGAATAAAAAATCCTTTTTCCTGTGTGGATTTGGACAGAATATCCAGTTGCATCCTTTTTCCTTCAAAGAAGTATCATGTAGTCAGCAGTAGTGGGGTATGTTATTACCAGAAAGGAAGGCTGGCTCAACGGAAAGAGTGTTCCTGACTATACCATTACTGTTTTGTCTGCCATCACTGGCTTCCTTGAGATCCCTCATGGAAAAATAGTAGTTTTTAAAAAAAAGAAGCTTTAGCCCAATCCCATTTAATTGGGCCAAAGCTTTTGCCACTACAGAATAACTGTAATTTGGTCTTGTAATTCAGTTTTCCATTGAAACTGCAACAGAAACCCAGTGAAACTGAAGCAGTTCATAGGCTGAGATGACTATGATAAGCAAATTCAGACCAAAATAAAGCAAGACTCAGGCAGCCAGGGAGAGGAAAGTTTGCTGAACAGTCTAGAGAGTGAAACTGGTAGAAGCAAATGTGTACATAGGGTAATTGGCTGGGATATTTTAAAGAGTCCAGGAATGAACAGTGCTGGTTCTTGCATCGCTCAGTCCTGAGGTGTCTGGGATGAGATCTGCCATACACTTTGTTACAGTTTATAAGGATTTAGTCTGTAGTTTCCTCTGGAATTTCTGAGAAAATGTTGGAAGCAGGTGTGGAGAATGGTGACTTGTCATCCAGCCTCACATGAAGCCCCACTACAGCTGAAGTAAGAGATGTCTTTGTACTGATGAACCCATGTTGCTTTGTAGGCCACTCTCTAGTGGATGCCCAGCATAGTAGAGCAAGATGGCACAGGACAAGCTCACTCTTTTCTAGCTGCTGGCTAAAGGGAGACTCTCTCTAGTTGTGCAGCTGTCAGGTCAAACAAGGGTAAGGTTCTGGGAAGCCAAAACAAGTGGAAAAGTTTCTGGGCAATAACAGTCTAATGCAGCTTGCTAATAATTAAACAAATAATGGTTTTCTTCAGCATCTGACTACAGATCTCTTTCCTGGGTCTTTGAGAACCAGACAGACTCAGAGATTTGAGTCTAAAGTGTTCAGGGCATTACTCTGCCACGCATAGCAAAACTGCGCTGAATGGCTCTAGAACCCTCCTGCACAAGCAGGAGTCCTTCCTTCAGCAGTGTTCCCCTCACCTAACACCCTCAATACTCCAGTCCATGAACTTCTGTAAGGCCACAAGAACTGTCCTCTCCACAGGTTCCCACCGGAATAATTGTTTCTGCATCCAATGCCCCAGCCCGGATCAGTGGTTTCAGACAACCCTGCTAAGTAGCCAAACAGGAACCAGGGATAAAATGACTTGGGGGTGATAGTCTAGCTCTTGTACTGCTAATACATCATCTAAGGCAGGTATGTAGTCCTAAGGGCAATGCATAGTTCAGTATCTTCTGACCCAACAAGACAGCCCATGCAGGCAAGTTTCAGAGCAAAGAGGAAGCCTGGACAAGCAGTACCTCATCGTTCGACCCTTCGCTTACTCCTCTTGAGTGTCTGAAGTGGCAAAACCTTCGCTGACAAAACTCTTGCACACAAACCATGGGCAGGAAGTGTTGTGCTCTGTGCAGGTGGGGCAGCATTCAGGAAAACAAGAGGTCATGGAGTCATTTCGATGCCTTCTGGTGCAGCTCTGCCACATGCTGCTCTTCCGGGCTGCACAGAAAATGGCCACCAGCCATTGGGTGTTGACTTTTTACAGAACCACAGACTCACAAGGTTGGACAAGACCTTTGAAGATCATCAAGTCCAACCATTCTCATCCTAAACTAAACCATATCCCTAAGTACCTCATCTACCCTTTTTTTGAACACATCCAGGGAAGGTGACTCAGCCCCTCCCTGGGCAGCCTGTTCCAGGCCCCCACAACTCTTTCAGTGAAGAATTTTTTTCTAATGTCCAATCTGAACCTGCCCTGGGGCAGCTTCTTGCCGTTTCCCCTTGTCCTATCACCTGTCATCTGACTGAAGAGACCATCACCCACCTCTCCACAACCTCCCTTCAGGTAGTTGTAGGTGGTGATAAGGTCTCCCCTCAGCCTCCTCTTCTCCAAGCTAAACAGCCCCAGCTCCCTCAGCCGCTCCTCATAGGATTTGCCCTCCAGCCCCTTCCCCAGCCTGGTTGCCCTTCTCTGGACTCACTCCAGGACCTCCATGTCCTTCTTGTGGTGAGGAGCCCAGAACTGGACACAGTACTCGAGGTGTGGCCTCACCAATGCCGAGTACAGGGGCACAATCACTTCCCTGGAACTGCTGGCCACACTGGTTTTGATACAAGCCAAGATGCCATTGGCTTTCCTGGCCGCCTGGGCACACTGCTGGCTCATATTCAGCCTGCAGTGCAAACAATACCAAACGCCAATGCCCATCGTGCAGGCGCGTAGGAAGGGGCATTCCCCCTCCCGCCCCTGTGGAGAATGGCGTTAGCAGGCGGAGGTGGTTGATTTGAAACCTCTGACCTAGGATCATTTGAGGCGGGGGCACGCTGAAAGGAACACTGACAAGTCCAGTATAGCTTTTATTCTCATCGAGTGAACAGGCCCCCTCCGCGGGGCCGGGCGCGGAACAGCCTCGAGTCCCGCAGCAGTGCAACCCCCGGGCGCGGCTTCGGGCAACCGCGGCTTCGTCCGCGGCGCAGTGCCTGCCAGCAGCAGGGGCTGGCGGCGGGGCTGTCCCCTTCGCCCCCGGCCACATCGACAGGCTCCAGGCCAGAGCGCCGGTACCGCGGCCTCGCGGGGGCACTGTAGCAAAGGAGGTGCTGCGGCCTGGAAGTGGAGGCAGCCGAGATGAGCGGAGGGGAAGGGGAAGGGGAAGGATGGGGATGCTCCCGGAGAGAGCCCGGCACTGCGCTGCGGTGGAGCAGGTGCCCGGTGCCGGCCGTGGCACAGGTAAGATCGTGGGGTTGGAAGGTCCCGCTGAGGGAAACTCGGAGGAAGCCTCAGGGAACATCCCACCGCACCATTCAGCGGTGGCTGAGACTCATCCCATTAACGACTCCTTTCCGATAGCCAGCCTCAGCAGCCAGAAACGTTCTTCCTGTCGGGTGGACCCTCCCTGCCTCGGGCTGGTCAATTCACGGCCCGTGGAGAGATGGCCCCGGCAGGAGAGGCAACTTTGCCATGTAGGGGTCTGTTTATAATAAAAATAAAAGGTTTGTGTAAAAATCATCCCGTGCACTGCCCCCTGCCCCCCTCCTCCAGTGACACACAGGTCACACCACAACTGCGGTGGTACAGGAACGTGTAGAGGTCCAGGTCCCTCTCTGCTGCAGGTAGATTCCTTCAAGCAAGGTCTCCTCTCCAGCTGATGGGGAAGAAACTCAGTTTAGCTGGTAAGGAGAAGGAAGCAGCTGTCCCTTGCTCCTTGGCAGGATCTGCAAACCTTTGACTGGTAAGCAGCCTTGCATGTAATGTGAAGAGCAGCATCATGTTTGGCCCCTCACTGGTCAGACCTGACCAGGCTGCCCAGGGAGGTGGTTGAATCACTACCCCTGGATGTATTTAAAAGATGGGCAGATGAGGTGCTCAGGGCTATGGTTTAGTAGAGGACAGGTATGGTTGGACTCAATGATCTCAAAGGTCTTTTCTGACCGAGTGATTCTATGACACTCCCAGGGGTCAGGAGCAGTGGGTACAGGTCATACCCCTGCACTCAAAGCCCTGAGGAGAGCAGCTTAAAGCAAAACACAGTGCACCAGGTTTGCTTTTCTCACCATGACGACAGCAGGCTGCTTCTTTGCCTCTTGTTTCCTGCGCTCACAACAGATTATCTTGCAGTGATAATCTGAGGCCCAGGTAGGAGCAGGATTTCAATGCCAGCATTTTGTTTGATCTGTTTTCAGATTTATAGGCACAAAGTCTACAACTTCCTCTAGACAAACAGAAAGCTGGAACTCTAAAGTCTTTCCGTGACTCCAGCAGTTGAGGACTTGGGGAAGTGACCAACCATGACAAGGTTTATGACATTTCACAATAAAATTGTGGGAAGCAGGAGCACAGCTCCATCTTGACCAAAGCATGAGTGCAGTGCTTGCCCTGTGAGCTCCCAAACCCAGGCTCTGACATGACATGGTCTGTTTTACCTGAGGAGAGGGACAGCAGTGACAAGGCTGTACTCAGTGCAGTGTTTCTGGGTGGCAGGCTGAACAACAAAGCAGAAGGATGGCTCATGCAATGGAAGGCAGCACAGGAACATGATGTCCACCCAGGCCATCAGCTGAGCATTGTCATAGAAGCACAGGAGTCCCTGCTTCTGCAGGTCTGCTTTGATAAGCAAGGAGGAAAGGACTTAAGAGCCCACAGAACCGGCACAGGTGAGACCAACACCTCCAGGCAGTGGCAGCATGGTTACCTGTGCTCTGCCACATGCAGGTGAAACACAAACCAGATTGGGACTGCTGGCTGCCTGCCCTAAGAGACACAGAGGGACTTTGCTGCTGCCCATCAGCATTCCTACAGAGCAAAGGGCAGGAGCAGAGTGACACAGAGCGGGCAGCCTCCTTGCCAGGAGTGAAGATGCAGAGAGCTCAGCTGCCTGGCCTCAGTTCACACAGGCTGGTTTAAAGCCTGTAGCTGAAACATCCAAGCCTTGGGACCTGGCTTGATTTCAAGATCTATAAAAAGCCATTTAATAATCCCTGCTTCCTCTTTGCCCTGAGATGATTAGAAAGAGGATTTTATTGTTCCAAGCACCTCCCTGGAGGACCGTTCTCCCCACTTGTCTTGTTTTATGTAAGAGTTTACAGGGCAATTGAGGGTTTGCATGCAAACCATTGCTGTAATGCTGTGGGCTGATCTCTCCTGGCTGGGCATTCAGAGCCCAGTAAGAAGCTTGTCTGCTACAGCTGACCCTGCAGCCATGAAACAAGGAGAGGGACATCTCTGTTTCAGCACTGCCACTCATTCAGGGAGATGTTTTCTCTGCTGTGTGAATATTGAACAACCTGGTGTCTCAGTCACCACCAGGCTCTCTGCAAAAGATGAGAATTTTGAAAAGCCACAAAAATGGGGGTGGGGACTAAACTAAAACAGGTCTTAAATCAGCCAGGGTTCAAAAAACAGGGTTAGTGTTGCCACCACACTCAGATGGGACTGCTAAAAAAAAAAGTATGTTTAGTGCACAGGGGTTTTCCAACTAAATAAAGATCTTTTCTACAACAGTATCCTCTGCTTCCCAATTTTTAAAAAAATGGAGTTTCCACGTCTTTGGTATTTAACAAAAAAAACCCCAAAACCAAAACTTAGTGAGTTCTGTCTCAAGTGCTATGAAAAAAGTGCAATTAAAAGTCCAGTCCCACTTCCAGACCCAGGCTGGGGAGCACTTACCCAGGCTTTCAGGGCTCCTGGTGGAAGCATGGATACTGATGCACGAGCCCAGCTCAACATCAGGAGCACTTGGCCTAGCTGCTTCCAAACGTGGCCCCTGCCAATAATCCCAACCTTCAGGCCATGGCTGCCCCCTCAGGGAGCCAGCAAACCCTTCTCAGTCCTGCTCTGCCTGGGGAAGTGGAGACACTGGCATCAGCCCAGCATATGCCATAGTTTCCCCAGGCCATGTGCAGTCCTACCCTTCCAGGAAGGCTTCCACGCTGTATCTGCTAGGAAGTCCCTGTGTCATGGCACAGCCAGCTTGGCAGCACCCAGGTGTGGGAAGCCTTGCCCAGGATCTGCAAGGGAAGGATGCTGCAGAGATGCTATGAGGGATGTGAGGCAATCACAACAACAGAGTGACTGCAACCAGCTCAGAAAGCTCCGGAAACCAGAGCAGTTGATTCCCAATCAAAGGTGCTGAGTGTTTAGAGGTGACTGGAGCAATGCTTCCCAGCCCTGCCTGCTTCAGCAGAGGACAGCTCAGTGCTCTCTTTAGCATGACAGGAGGCAAGTGTACAGTGCTTTTGGCCAGAGCAGGACACTGCTGAGCTATCTGAATGACTTGTGCCCCCTGATGGAACCCAGAGCACCTATCAGTGTATCACAAACCTGCACTGGGGGTACAGAGACACTAAACCAGGCCTGTTCCCTAAAGATCGCTGCAGCTTGCACAGCTCAGGCACAGCTTCCATGGTGTGAGAGGCACCCACTGGGCTGAAACACCCTCAGCCAAGATCATGAGCCATGCATTGCAAGCGACTGGGGTCCTGTCCTACACTGACTGTCACCTGCAGTCCTTCAGTGCCCGCAGCAGTGCAGCTGGTGTGAGAAACAGGGGTGGCCTGAACAAGGCCCCCCAAGTTTCCATCTGCTCAGGTTCTGTCATGGTTCATGTTCCCCAACAGCATGGTGGACACCAGCACCAGACCCCTGGGGGTGCCCAGCCCGGGCACTGCATGGTGAGCACCTGGCTACCAGAGAATCTCACACCTTCACCTGGGGGACCTGGGAGCGTGGGCACAGCCAGAGCCACGCAGCATTCCTCAGCACAGAGCGCTCCCCTGCACTCAGGTATCAGTCATGCAGGAGGACTCACTGCAGCAGGCTGTTTTTACTGCTGGGTACAGCTCTGCCACCCCAACAGCCAGCAGCTGGGTTAGCATGAAAAATTATGAGGGCAGGGGTTTGAACATGTCTCTAAGCCAGCTCCTGCCCACCTGTGTTCATGGGGAAAAGGTGCTCTTGGTCAGAAGGGGGTTGGCCTCTCCAGTCAGGGGAGATGGGTTGAACTTCCAGAGGAAGCAGTAAAAGCAATTTTGCTACTTTCATACAAATTAGATCCACAGTCTACTTCATTAGCTGGGTTGTGCTGCCTAAAAGCAGATACATGCTAAAAGCACAGAGGGGCTAGAAAAGGTAGAAACCTTTTCCCCCCAAGGCTATCCCAGAATCACCTGCATCAGCTGGGCAGTGTGAAAGAACCCAGCCACTCTGTGCCTTACACATCTGTATCACTGCTCGTGCCGATGGAGAACACAGGTATGGGACTTCATGGTTTCATCAGATTCCTTCAACACCACTTCCAGCTTCTCTCACTGCCCCCAACATAAATCCCAAGCAGTGACACCCCTTCAACTCCCACAAGCACTCAGTGTCCTGGCCTGGGGCATGTGGTGATTCTATGTGGGAGAGCTGGCAGCAGACCTTACCCTAGCCAGCAGTGCCCTGGGTTGCATTAGGATGAATGATGCCAGCCAAGGAAGGTGATCCTTCCCCTCTAAATCCAGAGTGCCATGCCCAGTCCTGGGTTCCTCAGTACAAGAGAGCTGTGGATATACTGGAGAGTCCAGCAAAGAGTCCAGCAAAGATGAGTAAGGTGCTGGATCATCTCTCCTAGGAGGAGAGGCTGAGAGCTGACAGTTCAGCCTGGAAAAGAGAAGGCTCAGGGAGGATCTTACCAATGTGTCGATGGAGAACACAGGCATGAGACTTCATGGTTTCATCAGAGTCCTTCAACAACACGTCCAGCTTCTCTCACTGCCCCCAACATAAGCTTTGGAAGGTGGGGAATGGAGAACAGGGACCCACACTCTTCCCAGTGGTGCCCAGTGACTAGAAGAAGCTGTGGACACAAACAGAAATGTGCGACACAATCCCAAGACAAGAAGCCACCTTTTTATAGTGAGGGTGGTCAAATTCAGCAACAGGCTGCCCAGAGAAGCTGTGAAGTCTCAGCTGTGGAGATACTGAAAACCCAAATGGACAGTCCTGGGCTGTCTGTTCCAGGATTAGATGACCAAGAGGTCTCTTTCTAAGGTAAACCCCTAAAGAACAGGAAAAAACCCTACAAGTGCACAGTGCAGCAGGGATGCTGGAACCCAAACCTGCCCACAGACAGGTACATTGCTACATACAACTTCTGCCTCTGTGACCCCTGTGGCAGCAACCTCTGCTCCTGCATTGAAATGAATTCATCTGTGCCAATGACATTGAAGGTGTGAAACAAGGTACTGCTGCAAGCACAGCCACTCCATGGTGACACACTGTGCTTTCCAGGACATGAGAAAACACCCTGCATACTCACGTTGTGGGAGGTGTGAGAGATTGCTCAGGATTAGCACAGAGTGACAAAGTGCTCAGTGTGGGAAGGAAATAAACAGCCCAAGGAGAAAGAGACAGCTTTATTTAAGGAACTGAAGTGAGGTCTGGAAGGATGAAGCTAGCAGTTGCCTGAGGAGTTGTGTTTCTGAGAAAGTGCAATTCAATCCTTCCTGGTATAACGCTCTCAGAGAAAAGAGCTGCTGGGGCCAGCAGGTTTGTGCCAACTGAGAAGGGTCCCTCTGCTCTCCATCCAGCCCAGTGGAGCCCTAACCAGCTCCCCACTAGATGCCTGTTCTTCCCTGATAAAAGGATCTTCCAAAAGCTGCAGAGCGCCAGCACAAGGATACTGGCAGAGGCTGTTGCCCTGGCTCTCTGCAGGAGTTCATTCAACACCTCTTTTCCTAGGGTGAGCCACAACAAACCAACAGGAAATAAAAATAAAAATAAAAAAAGACCAGGGCTTTAAGGTGCAGCTGGTTGTTCCCCCCCATCACACTCTCTGACACAGGGAGAACACAGTCCAGGAGGCTTTACTCCAGCCACAGCCACAACTGGTGATGCCCAAACTTGTGTTAAGAACCACAAAAGTGTGCCTGACCTGTTCCTCTTGCTAGAATTAGCCCAGACACCATCAACAGCAAACATAACCTTGCTGGGCCCAGCAACTTCCCTCTGTAAACAAAAGCCATGTCTGGCTTACAGCCAAGCAAAGAGAATCAGATTCCAAAAAGAATCAACCCTGGTGGAGCAGTACTGTGGTGTCACTGGCTACATCGGAGCAGCTGCCTTCAACCAGCCCGAACGCCACCATCCCACAGGCTCTGGGCACCCACTGTCACTCACAAACGTTGATCATGCAATGAGTAGTAACAGAATTGCTCTGTTGGCACTGGACTGGGTTTTGCAGTTTCTTCTTTCACTGGCAAGGCAATGGCCAAGCAGGCTGCTTCACAGGTGCTCAGTTCTTCCATCGGATTTGCTAAAAGAGAACGAGACACGACCAACATCAGTGCTGAACACACATCCCTCAGGGGCCACGTCGGGGAGTTCCAGTCCCTGGCAAACACAGCTACAGCCAGAGGGTGCTGTTTCCATCAGCTTCACCCTTCATTCCTACACTGAATGCAACCCCAAACATAACATTAGCTTCCCAGCAGGGATAGAAAGTATGGACAGCCCTTGCACCTTACAAAGCCTTTTCCCATAAGTCTCTGGAAGAAAAAGCAGGTGTTTCTCACCATGTTGTTGAGAACGCTGTTTATCTTCTCTTCCTCTGCAGACCCTCGCTCGACCTTGCATTTGTATGCTGTCAGCTGGATGCGATCCTTTAGATCCCTGTATGTCTAGATAAATGGCAAAACCAGTGTGCAGCTGAGTGAAGAGGCCACTTCCAGTTAGATACTGCCCTGTAGAGGAGTAGGGCAACCCTTCAATCCCCCCTCAAGTCCCCACCACAGCACAATTCCACAGTACAAATGCCAGGAGCCACTCTCCTGGCTCACTTGGCTTCCGCTGGGAATCACATTGCTGCTCTCAGGCCACAGGGATAAGCAGACCCCACCAGGCAGCAGTGGCAGATATCAGAGCACAGGAAAGCTAGGGAGAAAAAGCAAGCTCTCGTCTTGTCCCATCTCTTCATACACACAGCAGGGACCCACCTCAATGACAACATCATGGCACTTGTATTTGGTGGCAAGGTTCAAGCGTGTCTCCACATCCTCCACCAGGCGCACATACTCCTGCAGCACCTGCCAGGGAAGGAAGAGTTTCAGTTCCCCTCTGTGGGTACCTCCTGCCTTGTTCTCTCACCCCAGTCACAAAACTTTCTGTGGTCACTGGTCACACAGAGTTGACCTGTTCCACCCCAGGGCAACAAGTGACCAGGACAAGACTGCTCAGGACTGCAAAGGCAGTAAGGCTTTGCTCACAAAGCTTAGGCTACCTCATTCCTATGGACTGGGTTAACCATTGCCAGCCAGACTAAGCATAAGGAAAGTTAATGTAGCAAACAAAGGTGGCAATGCACTGTGGGGAGTGAGCTCCCAGACAACTCTAGGCCTGCTGTCCCTCTTGCAGACAGGCTTAGGTCCCAGCCATCAGTACCACCCACACTCCCTGTTCATCCATAGGTCACACAGCTGAGTGCTGCGCCCAGCTGGCAGAGCCAGCAGCTCAGAAAGCTGTTCTGCCACTCCCAGCTAGGAAGCAGCTGACCCAAGGAATCATTCACACCTCAAATGCCAACAATGAGCAGGAGAATACAGGCAGAAGTTCCTTGCTCACCTGCACAGGAGCATTGTTTCTCTGCAAGATCTCCACCACCCGGTGAAAGCCAATAGGTGCCTTCTTCTTGGTGTAGCCCAGCCAGTTCTGAAAAGAGAGGCAGACCCCATGTTAATCCTAAAGGACAATCCCTCCAGCCATTGCCAGAGGAGGCAGGGGAGCAAAGAACAGGGCTGCCACAGCCCACCAGCCACCACAAGCACCACTGGCAGAGCCTTTCATGCAGTGGCTGTGTGCAGGCTGGCTGTGAACCTTCAGTAATGGCACACGAGGGCAGCCCCCTTTTCTGACCCTGTTCTTGCAGCAGAGCTTTTAGGCTGGGAGAGGAAGAAAGGATCGTAAAGCCCTGCAGCAGGGGTGCTGGGCCCTGCTGAAATAAAACCAGTCTGCCTGGTAACTCCAGAACAAGCCAGGTATCAGTAGTAGATACGAGTACCTCTGTCAGTGGTAGGTATCAGTGACCAGCTCCCAAGCAAGACTTTCTCCAGCTCACCTTGGTGGTGAAGAGGGCATCCACATCATCCCAGGCTCGCAGCTTGGCACGGGCAGCTAGGGCAGTCAGCACATACTGCTTATCTGGAATCTGCAAGGCAGAAAGCTGCAGTCAGAGCAGTAGCACAGTTCAGAAGGCCTGTGTGGGTTGGGGAGGAATGGCACCTGCCCCCAGCCCTGTCAGGGCCCACAACAGCAGCATGAGAAGGGGGTAAAGTGCTGCCTGAGGCCAGGACCAGCACTTCAGAGCAGGAGGTGGGGATTTGCAAGTACTGGCCCCTGCTCAGTGGGACAGTAAAAGCCTCTACATGGTTCCCACCTGTCTTTCTGAGCCTCCAGAATGGCTCTGGTCAAGGAGAATGCAGTGTCCCCTCCCTGCCTCAGTGCTGAGCCCCTCAAACTCCTCCTATCCAGCCCTCTCAATAAATACAATTCATCTGCCCACATGTCCAGCTGGTGCTGCCACAACAGCAGGAGACTCACGTACTTTGAATGTTTTCTTCAGGTTGGTCGGGCTGCTGAATGTTCCCTAGAGAGAGCAGACAGGTCAGTGCAAACTCGTCAGGGAAGGCCATGGGAGAAGTTCAGACATAAAGCATCACACAGGGTGAGCCTCCCCAAGTGTTTACTACTTTTTGCTCATGTCAGTGCCCAGGAGAAAACAGCTGGCAGAAAATAGTGACTATTCCACACCATTCAATATCTGGTTTGGTTTTGCCTGCATCTTCAAGCTGCTGCACCTCCAACACTCCCAAGGCCAGTACAAAACACCTCAGTCTCATGGGATTAAGGGCCAATTCTGGCCCCTTGGAGCCACAGGACAGTGGTTTCTAGGAAGCAACTCCCTGACAGGCTCTCCCAGGTTAACCAACCCACATGTTGAGAGCTGCAGGGATGAGATGTAACCCTTCTCCCACATCATCCTCACCTCAGCCTCTGTGTAGTGGTAGAAACAGGAATAGAAGAGGGTGGTCACTAGTGGCATGTTGAGGATTGAAGCCTTGCGAGGGTACTTCCGAAATATCTCTGACTGCCCAGCTGTCTCCAAATGCCGGTCATTGGCCTGAGGAAACAGAGGGTGAACATGAGCCAGGGCAACCACCTGAGCTAGCTGCAGGCTAGAGATGAGGGCAGTGCTGTGACAGCAATGCCCAGGCACAGCTGCAACATGCCATGAAGTCTCAGACCCGATGATCTCTCGAGGTCCCTTCCAACCCCTACGATTCTGTGATCTGGTATTTCACACACATGCCTGGCAGAGCAGCTGGGACAGCAGTTAAACTACACTAGCCAGGGCAGGCTGGTCAGATCCAAAGCACTGTTAAGTTGGGGATAGATAGAGATGTCACAGCTAGTCCCAGTCATCTCCTGACCAGCAGGGAAGATGTCATACCTCAATGATGATCTGTCGCTCCAGCAGGGTGTAATGGTCTTGGATGTGGGAGGTATCCTCAGCAGAAAATGGCAGCCTGGCCAGACACAGGGGAAGGAGACACTGTCAGCAGTTCTTAACACAGTACACAGAGAAGGATGCTCTTCCCTACCAAGCGTGCTCCCCACATAGATAGATGTGGGGACATGTCCCACTCTCCCCAGCCTGAGACTGGGCAAGTTTCATAACTTGAAGGGTCAATGACCAGAAGGTCCCTGAAGCATCTTTGCCCAGAAGTAAGCAGCAAAAGATGCTGGATCACAAGTTCTTCCTTTCTGGTCTACATTGTGTCCACAACACATCACTCTGAGGCAAAACCAACACTGGCTCTCAAACTAGATATGCTGTGGCACTGGGACAGGGGTTTAATTTTATTACTGCTTTCCATGAAGCACCCACATCCCTCCCACCCTCTTGCATTTTCTTCTTACCCAATGCAGACTTTCAGGAATTCCCTCCTTTTTTCTACATCCTGGATGTTCAAATGCTCCCGGTATTGGGACAGCTGGAAGGAGAGAAAAAAGCAGCACAGTTGGTTCTCATGCATTTGGGAGATGCAGGGCTCCAGAGGGCAAAATGAGAATGCAAAGCTCTTGCTTGTCTACCAGGCACCCTGCAGCCAGCCTCCCCCTGCCCACTGCACTCCCTTCTTCAGTGAGGAAAGGGAGCTTCTGCTCCCACAATACTCACAGCAACTTCCTCAGTCCTGTCTAGGAACCTGCAAAAGGGAACAAGCAAATACTAACTTGGAGGCAGGTTCTTAGCAGCATGCTCAACCACAAGGCTGTGCAAGAGCCTCACCTGAGCAGATCCAGAAGCAGCTTCTGCTCACCCGTCTCTTTGAGGAAATGGATCAGATGACACAAGGCCACCTGCCGCACCTCCAGCTCCCGAAACAAGATCTCTACAGGAGAGGTATGCACAGGTGGATAAAGCAAATCAGCACTACCAAGCCAGGAGGGGCTATGCAGAGTGCATGGAGCTGCAAGCCACTGGCAGGATTCAACACCCTTATCCCACCTCAAAGCATAGCCTTGGAGCACAGGAGAATCACACAGAATCACAAGGTTGGAAAAGACCTTTAAGATCATCAAGTCCAACCATTCACATCCTAAACTAAACCATATCCCTAAGTACCTCATCTACCCTTTTTTTGAACACATCCAGGGAAGGTGACTCAGTCCCTCCCTGGGCAGCCTGTTCCAGGCACTGACAACTCTTTCAGTGAAGAATTTTTTTCTAATGTCCAATCTAACCCTGCCCTGGGGCAGCTTCTTGCCATTTCCTCTTGTCCCATCTCCTGTCACCTGGCTGAAGAGACCATCACCCACCTCTCTATAACCTCCCTTCAGGTAGTTGTAGGCAGTGATAAGGTCTCCCCTCAGCCTCCTCTTCTCCAGGCTAAACAGCCCCAGCTCCCTCAGCCGCTCCTCATAGGATTTGCCCTCCAGCCCCTTCCCCAGCCTGGTTGCCCTTCTCTGGACTCGCTCCAGGACCTCCATGTCCTTCTTGTGGTGAGGAGCCCAGAACTGGACACAGCACTCGAAGATTCACTCACATTCACCCTGTCACCATTACCACCTACCACTGCTTAAAGCTCCTCCATGGGGCCTTTGTGGGCATCATCATCCCCTGACCCACATTATGCTTGCTGCAGAAATACTTTGTTCTCCAGCAATGCTCCAGATGCTCTCTTCATGCCTTACACCCAGTGAGAGAACTAGCCCCTCCTGCCCTTGAGGAAGCACACCATAGAAACTCTGGCCTCAGGTCACACTTACCTCTCCTCAGCGTCCGTTTCAGGAATATCAGGACCTGTGAGCACAGAGACAGCTCTCAGCTGGACAGACAATCTTCACCAAAATGAAGACAGACAGACAGCAAACTGGTCAAGGCCTGGGGAAGCTTTTGCAAAGGGCCTCTGAAGACATGGCTCTTGCAGCACGGAACTGAATTCTTATTACCCTCTAGTCACAGGACAAGCAGTAAGCCAGGGCCCCAGCTGCCTGCATGCCTGCCTAAGCTGCTGCTCTGGAGCTTAGGTATGTGAGGTAAGATTTACAAAGAGAAACCTTTCCATGACAGATTCAAAGTCTTATAAAACCTGGATGAAGGAAACTGACACAGTCCCATTTGCTGCCTGATGCTGCAGAAGCTGGATAAACCAGAGAGATCCCTCAAAACTTCTGTGCTGATGAAACCATGGCCTTCAGGAAGCTGCTGCAAAGATCTGTAAGACTAAAGGACCAAGTTCCTTATTACTGACCTGACATGAATCCTGCTGAATGGCAGGAAGGCCACCAGGAATATGGAACTTCCCAGTCTTAAGCTTTGACATTTTTCAGTAAATTCTTGGTTTTAGGTAAAGAGCAACCCCCTGTCTTGCAAGATTAGGTGTCCAACTGACTGCACTCACACAACCACCCTCTGTGGGGTCACCCAGTAAGTCCCAGCCCTACAGGACCCAAGCAGGACTCACAGCTGTAATGACATTCCCATCATGCCCAGCCACAGCTTCATCCAAGAGCACCAGCTTGTCCTGCAGGGAGCGAAACCTCTCTAGAGAGCAGACCTGGACACAGAAGAGATACAAGCAGGCATATGGGACATCACACAATCCCCAAGCTGAACCAACCCCTAAGGTACTACCTATTCTTCCCCTGTGAGCTTTTCAACAACATGAATATCTGCCCTCCCAAGCAGTGAAGAGCTTCTCATTTAGCTGAAGCCACATGCTGCACGGTCCCTGGGAATCTGTCCACAGGGGCTGCAGAGTTAGTCCTCATCACTGCCCAGGCTAGGACACCAGACATTGTACATTCAGCACAAGCACCCTTGTAACAAGGCAAAACTTCCCTGCACGCCACAAACCACCAGCCCTGACAGAGGAAGGAACTCTGCAAGGCCCTTTCCACGAAGGAGACCAGAAAAATAGTTCAAAGACTTTTCCTCCCTTCTTCTTACCCAGTAATTGTGGCCTCTCTGAGTGGAGTTCACCTCAGCCTTTGAGGAGACACATGCAGAGTTAAAACCACAAACTCCCTGTGTGCTCACTGCAAACTGAGGCAGTTGGGACTACGATTCCGGCTCTGGTGTAACCAAGATTGCTTCTGTTTTCCTCCCTCCATTTGCCATCAAGTAAGAAGGGAAGTAAAACCCCACACCCTCAGATTTTCTCCCCCAGCCCCAAGGAACAGAAAAGGCAGAGAGGAACATAGCAATACAGATGCCTACTGAGGGGACAACTCAAGTAACAACCCAACAAAACCCTGTAGGTCTCCTGCTGCTCCCGAGCTAGTGTGCAGCACTGTCCCTGCTACATGCTACAAGCAACACAGGTCCCCTCCTTGCTCCTGGAACAGCCAGGAGTATGGGGAAGTGTAAAGCAGATTAGGATCACCCACCCTCCTTCTCTTTCAAGCAGGTGGGAGTGGAAAGCCCTTACCTTGCCCCTCTGCATTCGCCTGACTGTGTCTTTGGGGCTCCAATCATTGCTGTAATCCTGCCACAAGAAAAACAAAGAGCTCTTGAGTCTCAAGAAGCCAGATCACACCAGTAGTCCCCAAGCTGCTTTTCACTTGTGCAGGACCAGTGATGGCCCATGTGTAGCTTCTCAGACTTATCATTCAGCTGCTCCAGGGAATTTGATGGGAGGATGTGTCCTGACAGCATTCAGGTAGAGATGCTGGACCCTCAGACTCTGCATGCTGGTGGGGAGGGCAGCTAGAGGCTCAGATATTAACACAGTCTTTCCACTGCCTCAGGAAGGTCTCTCATCATATCCTTTGTAAGTACATTTCAACAGGTTGTCCTCCTTGCAAATTAAGGCTTTCAGAAGGACAAACAAAACACATGGAAAACTGAAAAAGCCAAATCTGAGGGGGAAAGGAGTTATTTTTTTATTATGATTCAGGACAAGTGGAGGAAACCCAGAAACCTAAGGAGTACCATCTGAGCCCAATGACTTGGCCACTCCTTGCCACCACCCAATGAGACAGATTGGGTCACTACCTCTTGTGTAAACCCCTCCAAGATGAGTAAACCAAAGACACTTTGCCCAAACATCATGTAACCCTAAAGAGGCACAGGATATATAGTATGATATGCAGGGGAAAAATAATCCTGGGATGTTGTAAGAAGGTTGTGTAAATATGTGAGGTTTGTCACAGAAGTTTGCAGGAAAGACAAAAAGCAGGGAAAGGGAAGGATCAAAATGAATTAGGCAGGAACAATCATGGGAAAATAGAGGGAAAAGGGGCCACAGGGTGCCAGCCAAGTTTAAACAAGCAGCTAGTTAGTGTACCTGTCTGACTGAGCCCTGCAATGGATCACTGCACTGTCTTATATTCTCATTTAGTTCTATATCTAACCACCTTCTATGTGGGTGGGCTCTCTATTTCAAGTGTATGTGTTTGTATGAATGCTAGTGAACTTCAAGCTCGACAGTCAGTGAACAGAATAAGCAGTCTAAGTGCTGAGAACTGGAATGGGAGCAAGAATCCTGGGGGCTCGAGGGCCCAGGTGCCAGCAAACCGAGGAGGCTGGGGTCTGGGATTCAGCTACAGAACAAAATGGGTGTCTAAGACTAACTATTGGAGAGACCCACAGAGTGTGTGTATGTTCCACTAGTGGAATTCAACCCTGGTCAGACAGAAAGGAGGCTCAGAATCAGGCCTGAGTGTCATGTGTTTGTCTGCTGGTAAAGGCACTGATTTCTGTCTGTGACAACCCATGTGGACAGCTGTGTTAGTATTGTGCACGCCTGTATCTGTTTGGAACATGTGCTCAGTCCTATTACTGGCAGGACCTAGGGACATGGAACCACCACCTTATACCTAGTAGAAGGAATCCACACTGCCCCAAAATCTACTTGATTTTTCAACACCTAACACTGCCTATCTGGGAGAAGAACGTTCCTGCCAGAGGGAGCTCCACCTCTGTGCAGTGCCTTCCCTGCTGACCCAGTGTCTCATGAATGTAGAGGACTTTAGACTTAAAAAAAAATTAAAAAGCACACATGATGCCAATTGATCTGACCCAGCAAGAAAGCAGCTTACAGGCAAAGCCCTATCTAGAAATCCTTTCCACAAAGACTGCTGGGCCATTCATTAGGAGAAGGACTAAGACTCCCAGCAAAGCTCCCTACTTCTGAGCAAAAGCAGAGAATACTCACATCCTATTTCCTGCATTGCCCTCTGCTGTCTGAAATAGCAATTAATCACTTCCCATGAAACCAAGAAAGCAGGTAGTTCTGGCAGCACTCTGATCTCAGCACACTACAGACACAGGCTGCTCACCTTGTACTCAGCTTTTGGTCTGCGCAGCTCTGGGGCGTAGTTTTTAACTCCAGTGTCAGAAAGGGCTGAGAGGGAAAGGCAAAGCATTAAAATCCTGATTTACACTCACTCCCAAAACTGCCTTTTTATGGTAGAAGACCCAAACTCAAGCACCAAACAGCAATACAAAGTTTCTCTAAACCCAACAGTCGTCAGCTGCACATAAGCACATTACACCAAACCATCATGCCAACTCTTCTGCTTCTTTGCTGAATAGAGAAGGACCATTCTTCTCTGCTGGAGAAGAACTCTGTGGAGAAGGACCTGGGGGTCCTGGTGGATGACAGGTTGGCCATGAGCCAGCAGTGTGCCCTGGTGGCTGAGAGAGCCAATGGGATCCTGGGGGGCATCAGGAGGAGTGTGGCCAGCAGGTTGAAGGAGGTGATCCTCCCCCTCTACTCTACCCTGGTCAGGCCCCACCTGGAGTATTGTGTCCAGTGCTGGGCTCCCTGGGATAAAAAAGACAGGGATCTCCTGGAGAGAGTCCAGAGGAGGCTACGGAGATGATGAAGGGCCTGGAGCATCTCCCCTGTGAGGAAAGGCTGAGTGAGCTGGGGCTGTTCAGCCTGGAGGAAAGAAGACTAAGGGGGGACCTAATTAATGTTTATAAATATCTTAAGTATGGGATGCAGGGGGAAATGGCCAGTCCCTTTTCAGTGTCTGTGGGGACAGGACAAGGGACAGTGGCTGCAAGTTGGAGCACAGGAAGTTCCACACCAACATGGGGAAGAACTTTTCCCCAGTGAGGGTGCCAGAGCCCTGGGACAGGCTGCCCAGGGGGTGTGGAGTCTCCATCTCTGGAGATATTCAAGACCTGTCTGGACGCCGCCCTGTGCAATATGAGCTGGGGAGCTGCTTTGGCAGGGGGGTTGGACCCGATGAGCTCTCCAGGTCCCTTCCAGCCCCTGTGATTCTGTGATTCTGTGACTTTCACGACAGCTCGTGATTCAGTTTCCCTTTCTGCAACATAAGGAAGACGACACTTCCCTTTTTTATGGAAATGTTCTGGTTCATGTAATATCTGCACCCCTTCCAAAATGAGGCAGAAATTAAAAACTTACCATCTGAAAGGGACTGGAAACTTGGAAGTTTGGTTCGTCCTGAAAACAAAACAAACACTCCTGAGAAACTATGTCTTCACCAACAACACCTCTGGCAGAGGGAACACAGGCTGGACTGCAAGCCAGTGTGCTGCAGCTATGCCACTGCAGAGCAAGCCACTCTGCACAGTGAGTCATGCCACACTGGCATACCTGGGCTCACCTGCTTGCAGTCAATGTTACCTGTGGCATTACAAACCATATGGCACCCATGTCCTCTGCACCCTCTCGCCAAGGCCAGGAGAGGTTAGAGAGCCTCAGCTTACTCATCTACCTGCAGAGCAGAGGCTCAAGCACACAGCACTGCGTAGGAGATGGCAATAAGAGTTTTGTTCACAGGGCATATATTATCACTGCAGTTTCAAAGGTGAAAGTGGGAAAAAAATATACCCCAACAAGGTGGCTTGTTGCCTAGCTGAGAGACAAGGGAGCTGAGCTCTTACAAGCTGTTTAAGCCTCTCCATGGTCCTCCCACAACCACCTATGCTACCATGTGTTTGCTGAACCAACTGTAACATCAACAGCAGCCAGTTGAGCTCCAAATAAAGGATAAGCAACCTGTCTTCTCTACAGTACTGAATATCAAATGAGTGCCATATGGTTCAAGCCAGTCCTTTTTCAGTCTGCTCTCTTCCACTATGCAAATGGATTGCTGTAAAGTAGAATATTTTTTTTAAAATCTCCAAAGCCCCCTCCCATCCCATAAGACCCTGTGATCTTCTGGCAAGAGTCTCCAGTTTCTGACCACTGAGAGATACACTGTCACACTGAAGAGAGATCAGAGCTTCCCAGTTCTGTAATACACTTAAGAGAAAACAATTTACATGAGATAACACAAATGTTCCCTGGCACCCTTGAGGGAAACCCCATTTGTCCCTGTATATGAGGATCCTCACCTTTGAATAGGCTGCTGAGTGAGTAGGAGGAAACTTGCTTGGGAAAAGCAGCATAGGAGGAAGAGCCCTTCTGTAGGCTGGAGTCTCGGCCCTCCAGTGAGCTAGTGCTGCTGCAGGCTGTCTCTTTGATTGACCAGGAGATACCTACGTGCAGACAGAAGTAATTCGTAACAGAGAAAAACAGTCTGCAAAGCATGATTTTACAGCATGGCAGGAGTGTGTCCTGGACAGTTCTGCACTAGCACATTCTGATAACCTTGACCCTCAGCACTCACTAGATGCAGTGAACAGAAGCCCAGTCTCATGTAATAATGCCTGTTAAACAGTTGTGTGTTGTCCTCCAGAAATGGTTGATTTCAGCAGTGTGGTACAGCTGGTTATGGTTTATATAGAAAAAAGCATAGATCACCCAACACTTATATGTTGTTGCATGGGGTAAAACACAATCCTTGCTCAAAAGGTGCAGAGCAAGACAGAGAATCCCTGGTTTACCTCAAATTACGGAACTGTAAGAACATGATTTCCTGAACACTGGAAAATTAAGGCAGCTTTCCTCCCTGTGCGACAAAACAGCTACTAATGTGCATATGCTGTTGGCAACAATTCATGTGTCTCCCTCCTTGTTTGAGACGGAGTTCTCCCTTCTTTACATGCAGCTGCACGATACAAACATTTTAGGACAGGGTGATAGAGCAAAAAAGCTGACAAGGAAAGAGGCTGGTAGGAAAATAAACAGCCTGAAACAGAGGGAGGAGCATAGGACAAGAACAGGTTCTTTGAAGGTCCTCTGGGTGATCCACATTTAAAGTTTGCACTGTTTGGCACTGGCTAGCAAGTGCCACATATTCTGTGGGTCATGAACTCCCAGGCGTAGCAGACAGCGTCGTGTGTGGGTCATGAGCTTGCTCCCATCACCACTAGGAATACATTTGCTTAATGCTTACAATTCTCTTTCAAACTTCAAGTATAAGAGTCAGTTTATAAAAAAACCCCTAAGCCTTGGAATATCTCCTTAAAGTGCTTTGGGAGGAAATGGTGCCACTTCAGGCAGCAGTATGAAGGAAACGGTCACCTAGAATTCTGCATGCCAGCTGAACATGATGAATATCAAGCCATAACCTCCAAAATATCTGCTTGAAGCTGGGCTACATACTGGGAAAAACACAGTCTGTACTCCTCCTCTTTATGTAATTTGGTCTTCTGTTTGCTCTTTTTTTTTAGTGGATACACATAGGTAAATCACAGCACTATGTGACCAGAGGAGACCAGAATTAGATTAGATATGCAGGATTAGATAGCAAATTGTACTCCTGACCTCAACGAAATGACACAATTTAAGAAGTCATTTTAAACTCCCTCTGTCTCAGGGATAACTTGCAGTACATCTGTACTTACTTCCCACAGGCTCTCCGCTCCAGCTGACCCTCTCAAGGTCGTCATCATCATCATCGACAATATCCCTTAGGCTGTTCACTGCCCGTTTGGATTCCTTTAACTATGGACAAAAGAAGGACCTTGTGTAAAGACCACCAGTGTTGCAGAGCACACTTTGTTTCCCATTACCTTCAAAAAAATCTCACTTAGAGCTTTGAATACAGCTTCTTTGGCCTCTTCTGGAAAAGGGATTTTATGGCTGTAGATGTTCAATGGACACAGCAGCCCTTCCTCAGCACTAGGAATCCAAAGGCCACTGACACATATGCAAACACTGACGGGTCAACAAGCAGGAGATGCAGCTTGGTGTATGGGCCAGGAGCCCCAATCCTAGTGAGATTTCGGACTGGCTACCGTGGGGGCCAAGCTGGGAGCCCCTGGTGGCTTCCACAGAGATCAGGACACGAGCATCCACCCCACCCGCGAAGCACTGGCCCCCAAGTGAGACGCGGGGCCGAGGTCTAGGCTGAGATGGTCCCGGGGGGCGGGGAGGGCTTGTCTGCAAGAGAGCCTTACCCCGGGCCGCGGCGCCCCGGCTAGCCCGGCGTCGCACCCTACCTGTGAAAGCTCATCATCCTCGTCGTCAAAGGTGAAGGCCCGGAATTTGGAGCTGTGCCAGTACTCCTCCTCGTCCGCCCTCGCCCTGCTCATCTGCAACGGCACCGCGCGGCTGCCTCAGGGAAGCGGTTGCCTCAGGGGAACCGCCACCCCTGCCCCCGCCTCCCGGCCCCGCCGTCCCCCGGTCCCTCTCACCTCCCCGCGCCTTCTCTCCCGCGCCAGGGGCCGCCACCGGCAGGGCACGGCAGGTGAGGGGAGGAAGGGCGGCTGCCGCGCACGGCACGCCGGGACAGGTAGTCTCTCCGCCGGGGCCCTGCCCGGCGTTTCTCCGCTCGCTGTACTACGAGTACCAGCGTGCCTCGCCCGCCGCCCGGCCCGTGAGGCCGGACTACAAGACCCGGCGGGTGGCGGTACGGGCTGGTCACTGTGGGCTGTGCTGCTCTGGCGCCAGCCGGGGTGGCCGGGAAGGGAAGCCCCAGCGTGAGGCGGCGCGGCGGAACCAAGGCGCCAGGCCGAGCGCGGGGCGGAGGAAGGGCGCCGGAAGGGACCGTGCCGGTGGCGGAAGCCGGGAGGTGGCGCGGCGGCCGGCGGTTCTAGCAGTTTCCACGGGCGGTCGGTGCGGCGGAGGCGGCGGTCTCGATGGCCAAGTGGGGGGAGGGAGACCCTCGCTGGATCGTCGAGCAGCGGGCGGACGCCACCAACGTCAACAACTGGCACTGGTGAGCGGGGCGGCGCGGCCCGGCGGCAGACCCCCGCGCCTCAGGGTGGAGGGAGGCCGCCCGGGCCGTGTCCCCGGCGCTGCGCCTCCTTTCTCCCCTCCTGCGTGCTGGTGCGGAGATGGGGGGTGCGGGCCAGTGCCGAGGGAAGGGCCGTGCCCCCGCGTGTGTGTATGTGCCCTGGGGAAGGGCCGTGTGTGTGTTGGGGGGGAGCGGGGAGCTGGAGGAAGGCTGGGTGTGCTGGCGCCGTGCTCTGGCCCGGATCCTCACGCAGCCCCGTTTCCTCGCAGGACTGAGCGAGATGCCTCCAACTGGTCCACAGAGCGGCTGAAAACTCTCCTCCTGCCCGTGAGGGTGGAGAGTGAAGAAGGGGCTTGTGAGGTGACAGAAGTGAGCAAACTGGATGGAGAGGCCTCCATTAACAACCGCAAAGGGAAGCTTATCTTCTTCTATGAGTGGGCTATCAAGCTGGCGTGGACTGGTGAGCGATGTGCTTCCCTCCTGTTTCAAGGCCACATTTGTGTATACCATTAAGGATACTTCTCTCGTTTGGGAAATAATAATAAAAGGAAGTGCTGTATTGTGATACAATGCAAAGTTGCTTTTACAGCAGTCAGAGTAAGAAATGTCAATCTCAACAAAGTGATTGTCATTGCAGGCACCTCAAAGACAGGAGTGAAATACAAAGGTTATGTGGAGATTCCTAACCTCTCAGATGAAAATGACATTGATGAAGTTGAGGTAAGCACAGCTAATGGCTAATACTGCTGGCTCTGTGGCTGTTTTAGCAGGAATCCTCACAGCAGTAGTATTTCCTTCCCTGTTCCCTGTTTTAGAACACTTGTGTACATTTTTTTGGTGTCTGTGTTAGCGGCAGCTTAAGCTCATAGAAGCACAGAATGGTTTGGGTTGGAAGGGGCCTCAAAGATCATCTAGTTCCACCCACCTGCTGTGGGCAGGGACACCTTCCACGGGACCAGGTTGCCCAGAGCCCCATCCAACCTAGTCTTGAACACTGCCAGGGATGGGGCATCCAGAACTTCTCCGGGCAACCTGTTCCAGTGCCTCATCATCCCCATTGTAAAGAATTTCTTCCTCCTATTTAATCTGAATCTACTCTCAGTTTAAAACCATTACCCTCATTCTGTCATTGTCTTCTCTAATAAAGAGTCTCTCCCCATTATGTTAAATCTTTATAAAGCTAATTCTGCCTTTCAAAATATAAGTGCTCTACAGCACATTAGGATATTTAGGTACATGGATACTGTACTGTAGGCTGAGAGAGAGGAAGTGAGTGGTTAGTAAAATGCAGTGCTGCTTGTGAAAGTTTAGCCAAAGTCTGACTGATGTTGAATTGAGTAATATGAGGACTGCATAAGCACAGTGTTGTTAACCAGCCCTTGTCCCTGCCTAGATCCATGTCAGCCTTGCTAAAGATGAGCCTGACACTAACTTGAAGACCCTGATGAAGCTAGAGGGTGCAAAAAAAATTAGAGATGCTATGAAGACTTACATCAGCACTCTCAAAACAGGTACGTAACTGAGAGGAGGAAGTGTTCTGTGAACCTGTATGGCTAACATTAAAGAAGGGTAATGAGAAGAGGTAATATTAAGTCCTTACCCCACTTCAACAGGAAAGTGTCAGAACAACAACAGTAGCTTTTACTTATCTTGAAAATAGTTAGTATTTGGCAAGAAGCACTTCTGTCTGAACGCTGTAGCACAGTACAAAAAGAGGCTTTTTGGTGATTACCCAATAATAAATTGCCTTTTTGGGTGTATGTTTTAAAACTAAGAATGCCCATCACGTGCTGAAGCTCAGCTGTAGAGGAAATAAAGCCAGTAGAATGTGGTCACTACCCCAGTGACACAGAGGATCAGTCACTGCACGTGGCACAGTCTGGCCTTTGGTTTGCCTACTCCCTTGAAAGGTGATATTTTGTCTCTAGTTGTTTGGGTTTTTTTTCCTTTTGCTGTACTAGTAAAGGCACCTGGTGTTATTTGGATTTGAGAATAACTGACAACTGGAAATTGCTCTGCAGGTTTTACTGGTGTCATTGAAGGAGCTGTCTCAGCAGCTAGATCAGTTGGGTTTTTAGGAGATAGATCTGATTTCAGCAGTTGGAGTTAACTCTTTGTGCTTTGCTTGAGTTCAGCTTTGCTCTCTAGTACAAGCTGGGAACATTAGAGTTGCTTTTTATATGTATATACTTACATTACACTGTATGTGCTAGATACTGAGGTTTTGCTGAGCACAAACCATCACTGGTCACTGTTTTTCAGGGTCAAATTTCTTCACCCTTGGATTTTGGGGGGTTTTTTTCAGGCATTTTAGTGTTCAGGGTGGGAGATGAAAATGTTATTCAGGAAGAACTGTACAATGTTACGGGTTGGAATAAGTAAGAATAGGTGGGAACTACATATTGCAGGACACAAGATCATACAAATAATAAAATTCTGCTATATAGTGGAATTTTGCCAGTTTAGACAGAGGAAGGAGAAGGAGCAAACTGCTTTATCATTGGAAATGGCAGAAGTGACAGAGCTGGAGAAAAAGCAAATATGATGCTGGAAGAGGCAGAAGCTTTTAGTGAAGTTAAAGTGCTCCAGGGCACAGTGAGACCCTCCCTGGCATCTGGTGTCAAAAAAGATAAACTGAAGATGGAGTTAGAAGTAACTTTATTCTGTTCTACAGTGATATGAGAAGTGGAGAACCACACTGAAAAGAAACGGAAAAGCCTGGTTTGTACAGACCAGCAAGATAAGAGATGTGGCTGCTATTAATATTAGAGAGGAAAACAAGCAACCTAAGGCTAACACTAACATGAGAGCAACGTGTGGAAGGTAGTAATTGATGGGTCTAGACTAGGAAGAGGAGGTAAGCTCCCAGCTGTTACTGTAGACAGGTTCTGATTTGGCCTTCAGTGGAGCATAGTCAGGGTAAGAACTGCTGCTTTCTAAAACTGCTTTCAAATTGTGGGTGCTAGCAAGAGCAGGGGAGAAACCAGGAAACATTTTTTGATTGTGTATTTCAAAAAATAGTTAAAAGGTTTCCTTGATCTTTAATAATCTTTTCATGGGTGCATTTCTCTCTTTCCAGAATTCACCCAGGGTATGATCTTGCCCACAGTGAATGGTGAGCATATGGAAACAACACCTCAGGTGGCTCCTAAAGCAGAAGACCGCAAGGTAAATAAAATGTGCAAACATGCTTTTGGATCTGTGCAGGAAGGTACATGCTATTAGATTCCAGGGCTTACAGGGGCAACCAGTGCTGTTTATAGGATATGTATATTCAGGAATTGGCAGTCTGTGCTGTAAGCCTGACTGGTTTGATTTGCAGCACATGATGTCTTAATTCAAGCACAGCAATAAATCTGCTTTTTTACACTTTAATATGGTTTTACCTAATTACATCTTTACAAAAGACCTTGGGATTTTCTCTTGGATATGTGAACCACTTGCTGAGTGTTTTGTGGGGGGGGGGGGGAAAAAACCCCTTGTGTGTCTTGCTTGTTGTTTTGTTAGACGGCTGCTGGCAGCAGTACTGCCACATCACAGTCCAAATCCATAGGAGTGAAGATCCCTACATGTAAGATCAACTTGAAGGACACTTTCTTAACATCTCCTGAGGAGCTCTATCGGGTCTTCGTTACTCAGGAGGTAATGTGAAGCTTGTCTGAGAATTGTCCTTTGCACAGAGGAGGCTATTCCTAAGAAGCTTTTTAAGGCACTCTGTAGGATGCTCACAAGCTGTGAGAGCAGAGTAAGAAGGTTTGTCTGCAGAACAGTCGCTCAAACCCCGCGTGCACATCTCTTCACACAGTTACAGGAGAGGATTACTGCCAGCCAGAAGCCAGGTCCTGACTGCTGCCAGCACCTATCAACGGGCTGAGGTTCAACAAGGCCAAGTGCAGAGTTCTGCACCTGGGACATAACAACCCTGTGCAGCACTACAGGCTTGGGCAAGAGTGGCTAGAAAGCTGCCTGGTGGAGAAGGACCCGGGGGTGTTGTTTGCACTGCTGACTGAATGTGACCCAGCAATGTGCCCAGGTGGCCAGGAAGGCCAATGGCATCTTGGCTTGTATCAGAAATAGTGTGGCCAGCAGTTCCAGGGAAGTGATTGTGCCCCTGTACTCAGCATTGGTGAGGCCACACCTCGAGTGCTGTGTCCAGTTCTGGGCTCCTCACCATAAGAAGGATATTGAGGCCCTGGAGTGTGTCCAGAGAAAGGCAACCAGGCTGGGGAAGGGGCTGGAGAGCAAACCTTACAAAGAGTGGGTGAGGGTACTGTGGCTGTTTAGCCTGGAGAAGAGGAGGCTGAGGGGAGACCTTATCACCAGCTACAACTACCTGAAGGGAGGTTGTAGAGAGGTGGGTGATGGCCTCTTCAGCCAGGTGACAGGACAAGGGGGAGTGGCCTCAAGCTGTGCTAGGACAGGTTTAAATTAGACATTAGGAAAAAATCTTCACCAAAAGGGTTGCTGGGCCCTGAAACAGGTTGCCCAGGGAGGTGGTTGTGTCACTGACACTGGATGTATTTAAAAGATGGGTAGATGAGGTGCTCGGGGATATGGTTTAGTAGAGGATGGGTATGGTGGGGCTTCATCTCAAAGGTCTTTTCTAACCCAGTGATTTTTTGTGATCTGTAGGTGTATCCCTTGCTGCATGTGGTCAGTTCTCTTGGGATTTACAGTTGTGTGTACTTTTGGGTTTTGTATTGGTTTTTCCTCTTGAGGTTAGGTAGTATCAAGGTGTACTTAGGGAATAGCTTCCTTTCCCCTGCACCTGTAGTTTAACAAGAGAGCAGCGTTGTATTGTTATTCAAACATGGTCTTAGTCTTTTGGTCCTCCTTTTTTAAGGAGGCAAAAATATGATCTTTTCTGAGAACTAGCTATCATTAAGGAATCAACAGAACACCGCTGGGAATATGGAAGCTAGGGGTTCTTTTCCCTTGGCAGGCAGAATGCTGCTGTGGTGGCTACAACCTGGCTTTTCTGGCCAGGGCAGGGGTTTTGTTTCTTCATCATGAAGACCTTACACTCCTGACTGAAGCTATCTTCCAGGACTTGTATAGCTGGGTGGGAGGCATTAGGCAACAAGTTTGTAAGCAGACAATGTCAACTAATACCGGTCTCCTCAACTCTTTTCAGATGGTCCAAGCTTTCACTCATGCACAAGCTGCCTTGGAGGCTGATAAAGGAGGCAAGTTTCAGTTGCTGGATGGCAGTGTCACAGGAGAGTTTGTTGACCTAGTAAGTACTTGCTAGTGCAGGTGTAGCTTGCTCAGGGACAGCGTTTCTGGTTTTGATGGACCAGTTCTGTAACAATGTGTCAGATCACTAATTGTGGCCTTCTACCTGGTGCCCCATAGTTCTCTGTAATCCCTGTGGCTATTGTAACATTCCTTAAAGTATGGATTGATGGATGGGACGTTGGGCTTGGTGTTTGGGGCTGTGCTGTGACCTACCCTTCTAGAAGGCGAGTGGGAAGAAAACACTTAAAATCTCTTTCTCACTCTGTGTGCTTCTAAAAGGGTCTCTGAGGCTTCAGATCAATGCAGTTTTCTCTTAGGCTGCAGGATTTGAAAAAAATTCTTACTCAGTCTTAACTCTTTCTTTTTGAGGTTCCTGAGAAGCAACTTGTTATGAAATGGAGATTTAAATCTTGGCCAGCTGGTAAGTAGCCAAAAAACAGACTGTGGTACTACAGCCCTTGTCTGTGTTTGAAGAATTCCAGTGCCATTTGCCACATTGCACTCTGGCTGGGGATTGTGGAGCACATGGTGCTCTGGGTGCTGCACCAGCCTTATCCCAGCTTTGTATCCCACACAGTCAGGTCAAAACCACCAGCCACTGCTTCATGCAGTAGCTGGGGATTAGGATCAGCGAAGCAGCAGCTTGCTCAGCTGTGACTGCAGCTGCTTGGAACCCCATGAAGAGGGAGCCCTCTCCTGCCTCTGTTTCTGAGGAAGGCCTGCAGCTGCCATAAATAGATCCTCTGGGGAGGATCCTGAGGAGTCTAAAGTGATGTGGTGTGAGAGGAGGAGCGGAGCAGCTCCTTGGGGCGGCGTATATTACACTACACACTGCTGACAGTTTTGCTTTCATTCCTCTAGGGCACTTTGCAACAATTACATTGAACTTCACTGACAAAGGTGGTGAGACAGAGGTGTGTTTGGAAGGCAAGGGCATTCCTGCCAGTGAGGAGGAAAGAACCAAGCAAGGCTGGCAGCGCTACTACTTTGAGGGCATTAAACAGACATTTGGCTATGGTGCCCGCTTGTTTTAATACTGGTTGCTGGGAGGGCTCTGCCTGAAGACTGCCACGTGGACTGATACATTTCTCACCTGTCCCTTTCTAGTCTTGGCCCTGCTGCTGAGTAAAGTGGGATGACAGGTGATGAGGAAGGCCATTGAGCAGCACCACTTTCAGTCCCTCACTGCTTTGTGCATGTCTTGTGCTGCAGGGGATTCTCTTACATGTACATACTTCTATTGCTAAATAAACCTAACTTAAAAAGACCCACTGTGGAACTTGTGTCCTCAGAGCAGCTTGAGTTCAAAGGGTCAGTTGATAAGCTTGAGGGAGGGATGTCTCTAGAAAAACACTGGCCAATGAGGAGTGCTGCTCCCAGTGTGTTTTGTTTCTCCCTCCTGGGGAAGCAGAGATCATGACTTTGCAGATTTTAGTTAGAGCAAGTGCTCATTTTCTCTCCTTTTGATCTGTTGCTAGTAAATGTTTCAAACCCTTCCCATTTCTGAAGGGATCTAAGATCCTGTTCAAGCTCTTCCTCTACTCTTGCATATCCATTTTTTCATTTCTTAATGCTTAGACTAGCCTGTCCTACAAGAACTCTGATTTAGTCACTGGATGTCCAAGACAATCAGCAAAGTGCTGCTAGGGAAAGTCCCACCTACAGAACAGCAGGTTGTGGGGTCCAGAGTCACCTACCTCCCAAAAGCATTTGGCCAAAGCAAACTGTAGACTCAGTGGGGGTGGAACTTAATTCTGTAGAATAAACAAGGTGCAGTACTTTTGGCCGACCCCACTTCAGCTGTTGCTTTGACTGGTGAGGCAGGGAAAACCACTTACTTGTTTTCTCCTGCTGATACAGGTAGTTCCCAGAGATGTCTTCTAAAGCAATACACTTGTTTATAGGCCTGGGGGGGAAAATGTAGTCCTGGTCAGAAGTGTCAATGTGCTTAACCTCAAGGGTGGGTGATGAGCCTTGGTTATTCCTTTGAGGCCTGTGCCTTTGTTTTCTGCTAGTATTTTCTGTAGAGCACCTCTAGTAACCCCAAAGGAATTTTACTGAGTGAAAATTACTCTTTGGGGAGTTAAATTTTTTTTTTTAAAAAATCAGAATGGTGTGTTGTAGCCATCCCCTTTAGGAGAGGAGGCAGGAAAAAAAACCAACCCACTTCAGCATCAGTTTAATGAATCCCAAATGTAACTGTTTGAGTTGCCTTTATGGAGAGCATTTCTAGCCTTTTCTGCTCACTTTTCTAAAGTGATTATTCATGGCAAAGTGTGTACAGATACCAAGAGTGTGGTATGAAACATGCACCACAAATGATGTATGATGGCCAGACACCTGTAGGTATTGGTGGGCTGTCCCTGTGTCCCACAGGGTTGTCTTCCTTAAAGCACCATCTGGCTGGGAAAGGGGCTGCAGGTGTTCTGCTGGGATTCTCAGCTGGGAAAGGGGCTGCAGGTGTTCTGCTGGGATTCTCAGCTGGGAAAGGGGCTGCAGGTGTTCTGCTGGGATTCTCATGCACTGCTGCACTCCTGTATGCATCTGGTAGGCTGTGGGAGTGCAACATGATGCAAACTGCACTGATGTCACCGTGAAGCATTCCTTGTCCAGGAAACCCTGGACAGAAAGGTAGGAAACCTTAAGCAGCAGGGCTAACAAGTGCATTCATGGCTAATGCTAGAGGTTTGGCAAGACTCAAATTATTTGAAAACTAAAAAAACATCGAGGCTGTTCTAACTTACTTGAGATAAACTCCCCAGCTGACTTCGGGTGTCCCCGCTGTGCTGCAGCAGCCATGCGGGCAGCTGGCCGTGCCGCGGCAGCAGTGCTCGCCTGCAGCAGGGCTCCGCTGGCACAGCTGAGCAAGGGCAGCAGAAGGCAGGCCCCACTAATCACCTGCTGCTGGAAGGTTAGGAAGTGGGACAGGAAGGCAGCTGAAGTGGAATTTTAATTGCCTTCCTTTCATCACAAACAGGGTTTACTTTGGGCATCCTGCTGCTACTCTAATAGGACACGCTTTGGCCTCAGCTAGCAGCCCGCATTCACGGGGCTCACGGACTTAGGGCTTTGCTTGGAGGCCATCTGAGGCCTCTTCCTCCAGCAAAACTGACTGCCCTGAGTTATTCTGGTGCTGCCCCAGCTGGCTGCCTGCCCCTTGAGCTGCAAATCACCATCCCCACAGCAGCAGAAAAGGCTGTGTAGCTGTGCTTTGGCTGCTGTGCGCAACTGAATCCGCTGGACTAACCCACCGGGGAAGGAAAGCTTGTGCTAAAGGCCTGGCTTGAGCCAGCGCTGAGCCTGAGGCATTGAGCGTGTCAGGATATGCTAAAGCTAATGGGGCACAGCAGTGGTGATGCCTTACACTCAGCCCTTTGCTTGGTGAAGGCAATCTGAGCCTTAAATTGCTGCATGCTAGTGAAGGCCCCTCTGCTACATCTGCCTGCTCTCAGCAGAGACCCACTCCTTCAGATGATATCTGGTACAGCTACATAGATGCTAATGAGAAACCCCAGACCTTTGCTTTACTCAGA
Source organism: Porphyrio hochstetteri (assembly GCA_020800305.1). Taxonomy (NCBI): domain Eukaryota; kingdom Metazoa; phylum Chordata; class Aves; order Gruiformes; family Rallidae; genus Porphyrio; species Porphyrio hochstetteri. Next base: position 8,199,650 of record CM036908.1, on the reverse strand, counting down.
AGTGTCAGGAGAGCTAGACACAGTTTGCAGTCCTTCAGCTATTTGGGACAGGGAGAGCTATATAAGGTGAAGAAGAAAAGCAAGGGTCAGTATACTCCTGTCCATCCAGTGTACTCCTGCCAGAGTTAAACCAATGAATTTTTCACAGGAATGAGAGGCTGGAGGTAGATGCTAATGGCCTGTGTATTTACAAGGCACATGGAGAAGATGAATAAGGAGCAACCATCAAACAACAGAATATGGGGTCACAACCAAAGGGGTCTCTGAACACATTTAGTGAATTCTGGAACTTCTTGCAGAAGTACCACTAAAAGTTTATAGGGATTCAGAACAGCAGTAGAAGAATTCATGGAAGAATAAACCAACCAAGGGCTATTAAGCAGAAGGCCCATCACATCTGGCTCAAGAAGCCTCTTTGCCAGGAGCTGCTGGCATCAAGGGAAGTACAACACGTGCTGATCCTTCTCTTTATACTCTCCTTCCTAGTCACCTGCTGTTTACCACTGTCAGAGACTGGATACTGGTTTAAGTGGAGCTATGTTATGACTTGGTCCTTTCTCATGTATCTTGATCATTTATTTATGTCTATTCTTCCATGAGAAATTCAGGCCACAAATGAAAGAAATTGAAAGCCCTCAGCCTAAGTAACTACTCAAACTGCTTTGAAATAGCATCCCAACCCTACTTCAATGAAAAAATTGGAAGAATTTGAATGAAATACTATTTTTAAAAGAACAAGTAAAAGTAGTCAGATGTTTCCAGCATGACAAGGCCTGACAAAGTTTGCCCTAGATGATTTATTTGGGAAAGTGGATCAATCTTTCAGAATTCAGTGAGGAATGGGGCTGGGGGAGAGAGGTGAAGGCCAAGGAAATTAGAATAGTCTGGAGCATCACTTCATGAAAAAAATACTAAACAATTCAGTATGAATACCCAGCTAATCAGGTGAGAAGTAATGACCAGCACACCTATATCACAGCAACATCAAGCACAACTCATGTTGAGTCAACCTAGTGCCTTGCCTTGGCAGAACATCTGGGATTTATTAAGATTAGACAATGCTTTCTATGATAGGTTTATTACTAAATAAGGGAAAGCCTAATAGAGCTGTAATGAAGCCAGTATGTTTCAATATAGCAGATAATTGATAACTTAGAAGCAAAAAATAATTTATGTCACCACTGATGATGTAAAACCCTTAGACCACCAAGTTTAGGATTGAAAATTATCCTGGCCAAGAGGACCAAGTGGAAAAGTGATCCAGGAGAAAAATAAATATATATATATATATATATATTTATATTTGACCTCACTGAATTGCAAAGTTTTTCACTGAGGCAGAAAACACCAGAAACACGTGTACAAGAGGGGCAGCAACAGGCTTGGCAGCACATTTGTAAAAGACATTTAAGCTGGGCAGGTTATGGTAAACTTTCAAATGAACATACATTTAAAACATCATGTGAAGAAATCTTTCCATTTAAGGAAGCCCCAGATAAGGCCCTGTGGCTTCAGTTTTGGGCGCCACACTTCAAGAAGGATGTGAATTACTTGGAGTAAGATAAGTGGCAGGCAGTGAGACCGAATGGAGGGCTACAAGTACCAGAAAATTGTGTCCAGTTCTGGGCTCCCTGGGATAAAAAAGACAGGGATCTCCTGGAGAGAGTCCAGAGGAGGCTACGGAGATGATGAAGGGCCTGGAGCATCTCCCCTGTGAGGAAAGGCTGAGTGAGCTGGGGCTGTTCAGCCTGGAGAAAAGAAGACTGAGGGGGGACCTAATTAATGTTTATAAATATCTTAAGTATGGGATGCAGGGGGAAATGGCCAGCCCCTTTTCAGTGTCTGTGGGGACAGGACAAGGGGCAATGGCTGCAAGTTGGAGCACAGGAAGTTCCACACCAACATGGGGAGGAACTTTTCCCCAGTGAGGGTGCCAGAGCCCTGGGACAGGCTGCCCAGGGGGTGTGGAGTCTCCATCTCTGGAGATATTCAAGACCCGTCTGGACACCGACCTGTGCAATATGAGCTGGGGAGCTGCTTTGGCAGGGGGGTTGGACCCGATGAGCTCTCGAGGTCCCTTCCAACCCCTACGATTCGATGATTCTAAGTACAGCTTCTAAGGAAAGCCTGAAAGAACTGCATTTGCTTAGTCAAGAGAAGAGAACACGGGGAACATGAAAATAAAATTCTGAAATACCTGAGAGGCAGGAGCAAACAAGGCAACAGTAAGCTCTTTGTGACCACTGCAGACAAGCCTTAAAATAAGGCAGGAAGGATTTAGATTGTCAGCTGGGAAAATATTTCTCCCTGCCAGAACTGTTAAGCTGAGGGTTACTGTGGCATCTCCATTGCTGAAGAGTTTGAAGCCCAGGAGAGAGCAGGATCTGTTGGTGTGGAAGGATTTGCCCATGTCCCCGTGGTGGGGGCTACGTAGCTTCTCGACACTCGGTCTAGATCCATGTTTCTGGTACGTCCCCATATACAAAGACTGTGATGCCTGGTCAGGGGACTTTCTCCTGGCTCTCCAGAAACCTCATGGCCACCCTGCTGGCTGCTGCTCAGCTCCCACAGCACAGACAAGGCCGGATGGGGTTGAAGTTGGCAGGGACTAGTGTGATGGGGAAAGCTGGCTGGTGGATGGGCTCTGCTGTGGCCCCTGACTCATGTGTGATGGTCGAGCTGTGGGGCTGTGATCCCTACTGCTGGGAATAGCTGACGTGATTGCAAGGACCTGGAACAAAGCAGGACTCTGCCAACTGGGCTCCTTGCAGGCATTTCTGAGGGGTAGCTGGCCCCTGTGTGGCAGGGAAGGAGGGCGAGACATTCCTTTACCGACTGCAAACATGTGGGTCCATATTCTGTGGAGATGGAGGGTGTAAATCCCAGACAGTGGACACATTAGGCAGGTTTATCTCAGTGATTTCAGCAGCCCTTCACATGGTGTCAGTGAAAGTGTAGCAGAGGATGGACTGGGGACATGCTGGGAGTGATTCTCTGCATTCAGGGTGAAGGCAGCTGACTGCACACCCGTGCCTTCTAGGTGGTGTTCACAAGCAAAAGGTCTTTGCACAGCATGCTCCTGACTTGTCCAAGGCCAAGAGGGGAGGTCAGCAGGGACAGCCTCACACTGACCATTGTGCTTAGCAAAATCCAGGCATGGCTTCTCCTGTGTACAAACCAAGGCACCTGCAAGCTGGATGCCAGGGAACTGGTGGGCAGAGCCACATGAAGCCCCAATTCAGGCTGGCAGGCTAAGGCAGCTCAACTGGTCAAGCAGTGGGCAAAGGCACAGTTTGAGACTCTTGGCACAGACTCACTGTGATTCCAGGTGACATCTTGAGCACCTGCAGAACTTGAGCAGCAACTCTTCCTGCTTTCACCCCCTGGCTGTGGGATCTCTTATAGCCCAGCAGTTTCGGTGCAGGGCACATCATCCAGCACAGCAAGGACTTTGTTGCAGAGGATAAAGGCATGTTAGGGATGTTATACATACAGCACTAACAGCTGACTGCCCCTCTAGGGAAAGAGGGATTTTCTCTGGGCTGTTTTTCCTGCAGAGCAGAGCTCAGCCTGCTCCCCCTGGCTTGGGCTCCAGGCAACAATGGTTTTGATGTTGCAGAAGACCAGCGGGAAGTTCAGAGCATCCTTCACTGAGAGGAGCTGTCTGCTCCCCCCAGGCAGGGGCCAGCAATGGCGCCAGGCAGCTGCAGAGCAGAGCAGCAGATAACCCTTGACAGATGTGCAGCCAGCACAAAGCAAAAGGAGCAAGAGAGAAGGAGGAAAAACAGCTGGAAGGAGCAAGAGCTTGGAAATGGTCACAATTTATGCCACAAATTAACAGCCAGAAAGACTCGTGATCCCTGGAAAGCTTTGCAAATCCCCCTGCTAGCATTAGCTGCTGGGTCTGGAGGTGGTTTGACAAAGCAGTTTTCCAATTGGGATGCTGCTGGACTTGTTTTCACCCACTCCCATGCTCAACACCTGCTTAAAGTGGTGTGCTGGTGTAATGCTGGTTGGCATCCAGCTCTGGCCAGGCTGAGCATGGGATAAAATCTGGGGTCAGGGCTGAGGCCCAGGCAATACATTTGCTTCTCAGCACTGACCCTGATGGTCTTCTCATAGGAGGCTTCCTTCTGGGTGAGCACAACTTCACATATCCCATGACTGTGTCAGTAAGCTCTGGATAGTCTCCATTAGCTGTGTTCCTTGCAGCCAGAGACTGTCAAATGCAAATGTTAATAAAGGACGTAAAGCCAGCAGGGTCTTTGCAGGGTAGCTGGGGCTGGGGACCCACGATACAGAGCATTTAATGTAGTGTAATCCCTCTCAACCAAGACAAACAGCAACATATGCTTCGGTCCCAACTGAATGACATGAGCAACACAAGCATATTTAAAGTGCTTTATTGCAGCATCAGAATAAAGAATTCTTCTCTATGAAATTTTGTAGGAATAAAAGACATTTTTTATATATATATATATATTATATATAACAACAATAAATTTAGGGAGTGGAAGCTTAAATAGCAGTGGGCTGGACAGAACCTTTGATGGGATATAAAAATAAACTACTTTTCTCACGGTGCCCTGCAAAGCCTCCTGGTGTATAAGGTGCTTGTGTGAGGAACAACACTGCTGCTTCTTTCCCATGCTCCAGTTCATGCCTGTATCTATCATCCAAACCATAGAGGCAGCGAGGCAGAACAGCCACTTGGCTTTCAACCAGCTTTTGGAGGGGGCAGTCAATGCAAGAAATGTTTCTACTTGCCCTTGGACAGGAACTCCATTTATTAAAGAAATTCTAGTTGCTTTTTGGGGGGGTTACACTGGTTGACACACCCAGAATAAAGAGGAGGAGATTCTGGGTAACAGTCCTCACTGTAAGGGTACTTCCTCAGAGAGCAGCCAGTTTAACAGCCAAATTAGCTGAGTTATGGAAAGCCTCCTCCAAGAAAGGCTGTTTGCAGAGGTCCTGCTTCCATGTGTGGGTCCAACACTGGACACTAGGTACATTTAACAGGGTGTTGTTTTAAAGAAGCGTGTGCACTGCTGGTAAATAAGCTGCTCTGAGGCTCTGCTGATGTTGATATTCTATGATATGGGAGAGGAAATATGAAGATGGTCTGCCAAATGATGGAAGATAACATGGTCATCCTTCCATAGAATCATAGAATGGTATGAGTTGGAAGGGACCGCAAGGATCATAGAGCTCCAACCCCCCTGCCACAGGCAGGGTCACCAACCTCAGGCCTGGATCTACACAAGGTTGCCCAGGGCCCCATCCAACCTGGCCTTGAACACTTCCAGGGACGGGGCATCCACCCCCTCTCTGGGCAGCCTGTTCCATGGCCTTGGCCCCTCTGTTTCTCTGCTTCCTGTCTGAACACCTCCATGTCTGCTGCTGAGCCTCCCCACACATGTCCCAAGCTCCCAGAACCAAACCACCAGATCAGTGCCACCCCCTCTTGGCCATCTCTTTATAACCTACTCCTTTACCAGGATGTCATGAGCAAGTGACGATTTGGGATAGGGAACATGTAGAGGTCACAAATATTTATCAGGGTCTGGGTTTCCATCCATGTTTATTTGGTTGGGTCTTCCTTCTCACGCTTTACAGATCACAAACTGCACGCCTATTGGTGTCTACCTGTGTTTTGGCAGCACCCATAACTGGAGGCTGGGGATATGAGTGTGGAATAATAGTGTGGAAGAATAATACAGTGGTAATTTCACTACTACTTTTGTTTTACCAGCAATAAAGTCTTAAGTACTGATGGCCAAGGGTGCAATATTCTGTGAGTAACCAAGGCAAAAGGACCAACATACACAACACTCCACACAGAGGTATCAAACCATGGATCTCCAGAGGTGCCTTCCAAACCCCATCATGCTGTGATTCTGTGATATCCACTGGCCCTGAAGAAAGCTCCTGCAAGAAGAACAGATCTAGCACAGGACAGTCAGCCAAGGACCTCTGCAGGTCGGACTTTTTTTGCCCAACAGTGTCCTGATGAAAAACATGGAGTAGCCAACAGCCTTGAGTGAAATCTCTAGTCTAGAAATGACTCCATTCTTTCCTATGTGTGCTTGACTTGCTCTTTTGTTTCCTCTGATGCATAAAATTGACTAAATAAAAGCTATGAACAGTTTCTGCCAGGTTCAGCACCTGAATGTCCAGGGAGAAAGGTGCTCAGCCCAGTTTCTTTGTGTGAAACTTGGGAGCTCCCAAAATATACCAGGAGAAACTCCCGTGGACCTGTGAAAGCTGAATAAAAGCCAGGCAAAACCAAAGCACTGACAGAAAGCATCATGATCCATGATCCACACACACCAGGTATTGCATTACTAGCGTGAGTGAGAGAGAGAGAGAGAGAGAGAGAGAGTGTGTGTGTGTGTGTGTGTCTGTGTGTCTGTGTGTGTGTCTCTGTGTGTGTGTGTGTGTGTGTCTGTGTGTCTCTGTGTGTGTGTGTGTGTGTGTGTGTGTCTCTCTGTGTGTGTGTGTGTGTGTGTGTGTGTTTTCCTCCTTTGGAGCCACACTTGCTTTCAGGCAGCAAGCCTGAGGAGAGCAGGGTGTACCCACCACTTGCTTTCTCCAGGCTGCCTCTCCCTCGGGACCTGGCCAGACACAACATGGAGCAGGGCCCAAGGCCAGCAGCAGACCAGAGAGGAGCAATGCTGGGTGCTCCCACGGGTACCCAACTTGTTCCAATCCCCATGGAGAACTTGGCTTGGTGCTTTCTGCTCCTCTCCAGCAACGGCACAAGCGGTGGCCATGCTGCCACCTGCCCTCAGCAGGGCCATGAGTGGGAAATGCAGGACTTTCTGCTGGGCCATGTCATGGGTGCTCCTGAGCACTGAAACCCACTGTGGGGCTGCTGGTGAGCCAAGGCCTGGAGGCAGGCTGGTGGTGGGACTTGCATGGGTGCTGCCACCTTAGTCCCTCAAGCTCTATGACAGAGGGGCTGAAATGCACATAGGCGGTGTCCCCCCTGTTCTCCCCTCCTCTGAGGTCCACCTGTGCCTGGCTTTGGCACCCAGCTTTCCCTTTTGCAGCCAAAACTGCAGTAGCAAAGCAATCTTGCCAAGGGAACCCAGGCAGCCAGTTTCATCCTGCCCCATGCACACCTGCCCCCAACCCGCCCCACCGCTCCCTGAGGGATCCCTGCTAAGCCTCTCCCTGCTCCTCCCCAACCACAACATGCAAAAACCCAAGGAGAGGGGAAGCCCTGCTCTGCACACACAGATGGGACATCCCTGTCCCTCCCTAAAGGGCCTACCCCCAGTTTCAGAAGTAGAACAGTGTGTGACAGGGTAGGTGTTTGGGCAAGAGCAGGCAGCTCTGCCTGCACCAGGCCAGCTCCTCAGATGCAGGTTGAAGCCAGCAGGAGCTGAGGCCATTTCACCCTGCAGATGTTCAGCTTTCAGGCTGCATTGAAAGATCATAAAGAACGAAAGCAGACGGGAGCAGCTCCCCATTCCCTTTGCACCTCCCGTCCCCTGGGGCTCCCTGTGTGCCAGCCCAAACACCCTGGGGTGCGGGACCACCCTGGGTGGCACGGCAGGGATCGCACCGTGATAACCTTTGGTGCCCTCAGAAATCTGAAGGGGGCCAAGGCACTCCTCTGAGGGATGAGATGGACGGTGCATCCTCCCTGCTCTGCCCAGCACCTGCAAGGAGCCCATGAGCAGGGCCAGGGCTTTGCCAGGCTGGGCTGGGATGGGGCCAGCGGTGGCCGTGGCTCCTCTGCGAGCAGCTGCAGCTAGTACTCCTTGGCCTCCTGCAGCTGGGAGAGGTACTCCTCCTCGGTGGGGTTGTCAGCACAACGTCGCCCATTGTTGGGAGGCCGGACAGCATGGTAGCGGCTCCAATCGCCTTTGCAGAGGATCCAGGGCAGCATGTCCACCTTGTAGTGCAGCTCCGGGGAGAACTCGGTGCTGATGAGGTTGGGGACGCCAGCCCCCTTGCCGCGGGTGATGAGGCGGGTGTGCTCATCGTAGCAGCAGTGCTGGGCAGCCAGTGTGGTGCTGTCAAGGGAGAGCATGGAGCGCAGGCAGAAGCGTGCCGTTGGCTTGTAGATGTCCAGGCGCTCCTTGGGGCCACTGGCATCCCGCCAGCGGAAGCTCTTGCCCTGACGCTCATCCCGCAGGTTGACAGCGCTGTAGACAGCCTCCAGAGGGTAGGAGCAGGGGCAGCTGGGCAGGTCTGTCAGCACCTTGCTCAGGTACTTGGTGAGGAAGTCGCTTTTGCAGTTCAGCCACTTCTCACAGCTGTCCACCTCTGGAGGAAGGGGCGGGGGGAGGGCACCAAAAGGGTGAGGGCACGCACAGCCCACAGCCGGCTTTCCCCAGCTGCCATTTGCCCACAGCCTTGCCAGCAGCACCAGTGGAGCCTGCAGCTGCCAGGCAGGAGTGGCCAGGCTCCTGGCAGGAGCTGGAGCCAGGCATCCTCCTTGAGGCAGTAACAGGGAAGGGGTTTGGTGGGGGGCAGAGCCGGCCCTTGCAGGGGTTCTGCCTGGGGCACCCATCACTACAGGGGGTTGGCTGGGAGAGAGCATGAGGCAGGCTGGCCTCAGACACTGCAACATAAAGCAGGACTCTATTGAACCAGGACTGTGGGAATAACTGGGATTCCCAGCATAGTAGCTGAAGCCTGCACGTGGCAGTGGTTTCAGTGACTTAGATCTTGACACCAGACATGGGAGCCCTTGGCAGAGCCCTCCCCACCAGCTACCTACACCCACCTCCCCCCACCTCCCGCCATGGAGTCTGGCACTGAAGCCCCCAGTGCAAGGCAGAGGCAGAGGCTGACCTGAGTTGAAGAGCTCTGTGGTGTTGTCACTTTTGAAAGGCGCCTCCTCAGTGGGGAAGATCATTTCTCCCTCTGCTCCTTGGGAGGTAAAAAAGAAACCAAAGAGACAGGTTGAACACCAAGAATGAGTGGTGGGGTTTTTTTCCCTCCATAAGGACACCAGACATCACCCATCTTCCACCCTCTCTAGCACCACTGCTTTGGTGACAGGACACTGTGCTTGGGAGGAAGGGCCAGCAGCAAGACATGCAGAGGAGACCAGCCCAAGGCTGTGGGTGATGCAGATCCCAGTGGACATGTCTCAGGAGAGGATTTCAAACTCCCAGTGTGAGAGGTGTGCAAGGAGTTGATGGACACCAGCTCTACCAGCCTTGGGCACCACATAACTGCCCGGGGAGCCATGAAGACCTGTCAGAGCTTATTCATGGAAACAAACCCCCTGTGGTCTTTACCCCATGTCTCATTAAACATAACTAGCTCCTGAAGCATGAGCAGTGTCCAGCCCACAGCAGTGGAAGACCACACTGGGGTCAGACAGGCCACACAGTGCCCAAGCAGTAGTATGTCTGAGGGCTCACCAGGGCAGTGTGGCAGGTCACAGGTCCTTGACTCTGTTGCTGTGCAGGCGTAGCCACAGGACCGGGTCCTCTTCTGATTGCCACTGCCACAGGTGATGCTGCAAGGCGACCATGGACTCCACTCCTCCTCATCTTCATAGTCTGTGCACAGCAGGGGAGAAGCAGAAAGTGGTGGACCTCAGCAAAAACTCATCAGGAGGAGAGCCAGCAGCCACCCAGGACCTCCCTCAGCTCTTCCCTGTCCCTGGGATGTGCTTTACAGGGACACAGGGCCAGCACTGCTCAGAGCATGTGGAGGCCAACCTTATCCTCACTGGCAACCCCAGAGAAGCAGCCCCTGAGCAAAGGCTCTATTCTCACAGCTTTGCTCATGGTTGTACTGACCCAGACAGGCATCTCTGCCCAACCTCATCCTCACTGAATCTGCCCAATGCACTTGCCACTATGCTGAAGCATCACGTGTTAGCAAAGGTTGACCAGTTCTGGGCTCATGGCTGGGAAATTGCAGGAGGGTGTTGCTGTGGTGCCCTAGGCCTGTCTGCCCACCAGCACCTGCCATCTAGCCCTCTGCAGCTCCTCTCCTGGGGGTGCCCAGGTCTGTGACAAAGGCTTCTGGCACTGGTGTCACTGCAGGAACCTGAGTTGATGGCAGCAGCACTTGCCCTTTCATACTGTACTTCTCACCTGAGCGTGCCTTTGCCCACGCTCCAGGCTGATTACATGCAAGGGCAGTTCCCATGGGATGCCAGCATGCCTGACTCTTGGCAGCCCCAGCTGGGTGCTGGCCTTGCTCCTTGGTGTGCTTACTTATTTTTTAAGGAGGAGCTGAGCACCAACATGTTGTGATCTCCAGTGCAGGGCTGCTTCCCCAGCAGCAAGACGGGGCTGCGGGTCAGGCAGGGCAGGGCAGGGCCATGCTGGTCTGCAGGGCAGCTGTGTGTGCACAAGAGGACTCACCATAATTATATTTTTCCTTAAAGATCCAGTTCTTCTGCCCAGGCCACCGCTGGTCCCAGTCACCTCCCACTCCACTGAGCACAGACTCCTCCTCCTCCTCCTCCTCATCCTCTGCTGTGTAATCATCTTCATCCTCCTCCTCCTCTTCCTCTTCTTCGCCTTCCTCCTCCTCCTCCTCTTCCTCTTCCCTGTCCCCTACATCCAGGTTGTCATCCTCCTCCTCCTCCTCCTCTTCCTCCTCCTCAGCTGGGTCGGTGTATTCCCAGAAGAGGGGCCAGAATAGGTCCTTGTGGGACAACCATTCAGAGGATGTCAGGGACCAGTCATTGCTTGTCTCCTTCAGTAAGTCCATCTCCATCTCAGCCTGAGGATCATCCACCACTTCGATGGTCACCTGGAGGCCAGATACAAGGCAGGGCAGTGAGCCAGGGCGCAGCCTTAGGACAGACCTACCTGACCATGCACTGGTTCCCAGCTCAAGAGGCCAGAGATGCTTTGGGCTACAGGACCACACAATGATTGCATCTGGAGGGACGGAACAGAGGCAGAGCAGGAGGTGCAGGGGTGACCAGCACCACCCTCAGAAATTATGGGCTCACCCTCCCACCCCAGGAGCATTTGCTCTGGTTCTACAGAGAGGGGCTGTGAAGGGGCAGGGAAAAGGCCATGAGCAAATCCCTCTGGCAAGGAGCTTGCTGTCTGTGCCAGCTATTTGCATCTGGTGGGTCCTAAGAAGACAGAGGGCAGCAGCCACACAGATCCTGCTCATGAGTTCTTTCCTCCAACTGGGGCTGGGGATCATACATGGTGTGTGCCTGCATCCCCCCACAGCCCATCAAGAACCGCTCCCCACCTGGATGTTGGGGTTCTGGGCGTTCAGGTCCACATTGGCCAGCCCTGGCAAGCTCTGCAGGTCCAACACGAAGGGCAGGCTGTCCTCCTGGCCAGCACTGTTGGACTGAGGTTCTGCCAGGCTCCTGGCAGCCTGCTGAGCCACCCCACGGCGCCTGTGCCGCCGCAGGCCAGCCTGCCCGCTCCGCCTCAGCCCCCGCGCCTTGCCTGATGGCGGCAGCTCCTCATCCTCTGCTGAACGGGGGTCAGACGAGGCAGAGACCTGCAGAGGGAAGAGGTGGTGAGGACATCTGAGGGTGGCTGTGCAGGGAGCAAGCCGCTGCCCAGCAAAGGGGCATTTGGTCTGTTACTCTACCCCATCTTATTGCAGCAATGAACATGCTAATTAATCAGGTTAATACTCAGTGGCCTGTGCTGTGCCAGGACTCAGCCCCACTGCAACTCCTCACTGAACAACCTACAAGTCTACTCAAGTGGGTGCTTCCCATCCCCACAACCACCCCCTCTGCACCCCTCTAATGTCCTGTTGCCCATCTTGGCTTTTCTGCTTCTCACTCTCCCTTTTTGGTCATTGCTTGGATCCTGGAGATGAATAATGATGGCAAAGGCTGCCTCTGGTCATGGAGCAACAAGAGCTCATCCAGTAACTGGATGTATTTATATAAGAAACTTGTAACAAGGGCTTTATGACAAAAAACCTAAATAACTTGTTCTATGGTGTCAGTATTGGGGCACATGACTTCAAGTCTGGGCTCCCTGGTATAATAAAGACAGGGACCTCCTTGAGAGAGTCCAGAGAAGGGCTACAAAGATGATTAAGGGCCTGGAGCATCTCCCCTATGAGGAAAGGCTGAGTGAGCTGGGGCTGTTCAGCCTGGAGAAAAGAAGACTGAGGGGGGACCTTATTAATGTTTATAAATATCTTAAGTATGGGATGCAGGGGAAATGGCCAGCCCCTTTTCAGTGTCTGTGGGGACAGGACAAGGGGCAATGGCTGCAAGTTGGAGCACAGGAAGTTCCGCACCAACATGGGGAGGAACTTTTCCCCAGTGAGGGTGACAGAGCCCTGGGACAGGCTGCCCAGGGGGTGTGGAGTCTCCTTCTCTGGAGATATTCAAGACCCGTCTGGACGCCGCCCTGTGCAATATGAGCTGGGGAGCTGCTTTGGCAGGGGGGTTGGACCCGATGAGCTCTCGAGGTCCCTTCCAACCCCTCTGATTCTGTGATTCTGTGATTCAAGCGACGCAGGTTCTGAGATTTCAGATGCTGCCCAAAGGGTACTGTGAAGAGGGAAAGAAGGTGCTGGTAGCTATAACCCAGCTATCTTTGTCTCCTTGGGAAGGGAAGACGCCCTGTGCAGAATAGGACAACAAAACTTACTGCCCATGTCTGTACCTGCTGCCGCTGCCGGGGTGGCACTTGGTGCTCTGTGGCCAGCCCTGCCCAGGAGGTGCAGGGAGAGTGGGCAGGGAGCCTGGCCAGGGCAGCAGCGCCGGCTGGCCTGGGGTGTGGGGAGGTGCCCAGTGAACCCTGCCAAAGAGCCAGGCTTGCGCCCAGTTCCCACGTTCCTCATCCCCAGCTTGAAACAGCGCGAGTCAAAGGGCCAGCAGGCTCCAGTGCGCCCGAGAAACCGGAGATGGGAGCAACTGGCAAAGCCTGGCTTTGGGGCTGTCCCCGGGAAGCTCTGCAGGGCCCCGCAGCTCGAGGCTGGGAGCAGAGGTGCCCGAACCCCCAGCATCTCCACCAGCGGCTGCCTATTTCTGGCTGCCCAGCTGAAACCCCCTTTTGTTCCCAAGCTCTCGGCCTTCGCGCCAGCCCAGCTGAGAGCCGCGGGATTAACGAAGAGAGCAGAGAGCGGCGTGCCCCCTCCCCACGGGGGGTGGGACACAGAGAGGCATTTCTACCTGCAATTAGAGCCAGATGGTTTGGGGAAGGACTCCCCTCCCTTTCATCCTGATCACTGGAGCACTTCAAAGGCAGCTGGAGCCAGGCCAGGCTCTCATGAGCGCACACAGCCTGTCCCCAGCCCTGTGCCCACACATCAAAGCCCGTGACCCCCCCCCGTCCCTGGGGGAGGGAAAAGAGCAGCAGGGACGCTGCTGGTCCCTTGGCTGCTGCCCAGAGCGGGCTGGATGTGGGGAAGGGTCAGTGACAGACTTCACCAGATGGGCCTGGAGGAGAGAGGGCTGCAGGGAAGAGGGAGCCTGTTCTGCCTGATGAGAGTATTTGGGGCTCGCTTACCCCTCTTCCTGGCCAGGAGAGTTCCTGTGGCAACACTGGCAGCAAATGTGGGCACAGGCAGACCCCTCTGTCTGCAACATTCACCTCCCTCTGAGAAAGAGCATGCATTTTCCATTTGTGAAGACCATGATTAGACTGAAGGCTGTAGGTAGGAACATGACTGCCTCTCTACCAACCCAGGAGCCCTTCTCTGCCTCTATCCAAAACCACAATGGTTTTGGGAAGGATGCCTGGCTCTGCCTTAGCCTGTCTCCTGGTGCCCCATCCCCTCGCCCCATCCTCTTTTGTGCCCAGGGACTCCCTGGCAGGGAGCAAAGAGTAGCCCAGGCAGAACAGAAACAGCAAAGGGGGCCAAGCAGGAGAACCTGGCCATGTCCCGGTGCTGGCTGCATGACAGCACCCACTGGCGCTGGGTTTGCTGCCAGCTGCGTGTGCCCAACACAAGCCCTGCACAAGGGGCTGCCAACAGCCCTGCGAGGCTGGTGCTCCTGCCTAATGTGCAGTGAGCTTATTGGGGCTGGGTAGGCTCATTTCACAGACAACCCAAATTTAATACACATGGAAAGCGAGGTCTCCTCTAGCAACAAGATCTGAGCTCACCCAAGGACATCTGAGCGAGCGAGCCAGGAGCAGACTCGAAGGCTCCAAACTTGCACTCAGTGCCTAATTCAGATTTTACGCCCAAACAAACTCAAGAAATTCAGAGTACTGTTCCCACAGGGAAAATGCAAAACTGCCCCAGGGGAACTGGCTGCGAGAGCATCACAGGGCAAACAGAGCTCTTCTGGCTCCCAAATTCTCCAGAGGCAGAAAGACCCCAGGGGTGTCCACCCTGGATGGCCCAGAGTCCTTCAGCAACAGTCACTGTGCTGTACCACTCAACCCTTCCCTCCTCCTAATGCCTTCACTGCTCTGAAGCTTCACTGGGTTGAAATTTGCCCCTGCATCAGAATAAGTCCCTCCTGAGCAAGGTCCTGTTTGGTGTCTTGCCCCAGCCGATCAAGCCATGGATTTTAGCAAGGTCCTCTGAGGCCCAGTGCTCTCTCTGGGTCAGAGCATCCCTGGCACCATGATCCTGACAGGCAGATGTGTCTTCTCTGTGTCACCGAGGGGCTCCCGCCAGCCACGCAGGCAGCTGCCCTCGAGGGTCACACTCCTGTTGTGTGACACCCACCCTGTCCTCTGCCCCACCAAGGGCACAGCTGGATAAAGCTGTCAAGCCTGGAGCTGAGCCACTGCAGTGCATCAACTAAGGGAGGAGAAGAGCTGGCCTGTCCAGAGTGAAAACTCGACTCCCTGTTCTCCATGGAGAGCAGGATAAAGACTGCAAAGTGTTTTGCAGCAGCTCCCCTGTCCTTCTGCCACTGAGGAAGGACACTTGTCACCAGCACACAGAAGCAGAGAGTGCAGGGCCAGGAAGCTTATCAGTATCTTGGAGCCCAGCTCCAGCCTTCTACAACCAGCCAGCACCAAGCAAAGGAAAAAGGCAAAAGGGGGAATGCTGCAGCTCCTCCTGCACATCCTTCAGATATCCTGACTGGCTAGGAAGAAGGGCATCTAGGGCAGGAACCTGAGAGGAGCTCTAGGGCAGTGCTTGAGAATGAGCATGCATTTTCCATTTGTGAAGACCATGCTTAGACTGAAGGCTGTAGGTAGGAACATGACTGCCTCTCTACTAACCCAGGAGCCCTTCTCACATAGCCCAGGTGCTCCCATGTGTAGGACTGACCACCTCAACACCTTGGGGCACAAGCTCAGCAAAGATGTTAGGAAGGGAAAGGAACTCATCAGCAATTCACCCCAGTGTTGTGCCTACTTTGATGCAACATAGGTGACATGGTGCAAAGAAAAGGCATGGGGAAAGGCCACACATCATTTCTTTAGAGACCAAAGGCTGACATTTGCCCATTTCTAGTCCTTACACCTCGATTAAAATTGCTCAGAATTCTGGAAAGGGCAGAAAGAGCAGCCACAAAACCATTTCAGGGGATGGAAAGATTTTTCCAGCGAAAGATTTGTACAATTCAATTTGTTTGTCATGTTAAAAAGAGAAAGCAATGACTTTGTTTCCCAGTTCTTTAAGGCAATAATCCATCAGGCACCAGAGACTCTCTAATCCAGAACAGAAACACGTAACAGGAACCAATGTGTCCGAGTTAAAGCCAAACAAATTCAACTGAGGAACAGGGATGGTGCTTTTAGTGCTGTAGGTGATTAATGGCAAGAATGAGCTAACAAAGAAAGGGGCAGTATCTCTTGTGGGGACAGTCAAACCCATGTCACTGGGCTCAACACATATCACAGAATCACAGAATCAGAGGGGTTGGAAGGGACCTCGAGAGCTCATCGGGTCCAACCCCCCTGCCAAAGCAGCTCCCCAGCTCATATTGCACAGGGCGGCGTCCAGACGGGGCTGGAATATCTCCAGAGATGGAGATTCCACACCCCCTGGGCAGCCTGTCCCAGGGCTCTGGCACTCTCACTGGGGAAAAGTTCCTCCCCATGTTGGTGTGGAACTTCCTGTGCTCCAACTTGCAGCCATTGCCCCTTGTCCTGTCCCCACAGACACTGAAAAGGGGCTGGCCATTTCCTCTGTATCCCATACTTAAGATATTTATAAACATTAATAATGTACTGCATCTGTGCTAGGGAAAAAAATTTAAGGATCTAATGATTTCTTCTGGTCTTTAAACTAGAGACTTTGCTATAAACCTCTTTTAGGCTCTGAACTAAACCTGGGTGAAGAAAGCAAACAACCACAGTTCACGTGCTGCAGTTCTTAGATAAAAATGATTGGAGACATGGCATCTCAGCCACTGCAGCAGCTTAAAACCTGAAAACACCCACAGACCAGTCGCTGCACTGCCCTGTCCTTTGGCAACCAGGGACACCTCTATGCTGCCACCACAACCACCAGTACTTGTCCCTCCAGAGGATTCCTCAGCATCTCTGTAGGTGCTGCAAGCTGCCTGTTTGCAGTGCCGTTTGCAACTACGTGCACTGGTGAGCCAAGCTGCTCTTCACCACGGGGTTAAGCCCAAAGCAAGTACACTTTAGGTAACCCCCTGGGAGCAGAGCTCTGCCAGAGCCCGTGCATCAGCCTGTACACCAGTGGCACCGAGCAAGGACAAGCACAGAGGCAGCAGCTCTCACCACACCAATCCTGAGCTGACTGGAGAGCACACAGACTCTTCCAGCTTGAACCAAAGAAACCTGTGCACATGGCTCAGATCAGAGGCAATGTTCAGGCTGTGCTCTGGGCTTGTTAACACTGCAGTGAAGAAAATTACATCCTTGCTAAAGGCAGGTATTGCACTGGGATATAATTCTAAGGGCAGGGTTGGGGGGGGATATGTTGCTTAATCATTACTGCTTGTGTTAGGTTTCCTTTGAACAGTTTTACCATGCTGTACTGAAACCAGAACCCACCACAGGAACTATTGATCTTCTCCTGAATAGACTCGAATCTACACAAGTGTCTTCCTGCTCTTCCCCCAAGCTCTCTCCAACAGTACTTTAAAATCTGTCCTGCAGTTTGTTGCAAACTTGCTCACTTGCACATTGGCCAACTACAAAATACAGAGATTTGGTTTTGTTTTTAACCATTAAGCTTTTCCTTCTGTATTCATGCAGTAGGTGATGGTCTCTTCAGCCAGGTGACAGGAGATAGGACAAGGGGAAACGGCAAGAAGCTGCCCCAGGGCAGGGTTAGATTGGACATTAGAAAAAAATTCTTCACTGAAAGAGTTGTGGGGGCCTGGAACAGGCTGCCCAGGGAGGGGCTGAGTCACCTTCCCTGGGTGTGTTCAGAAAAAGGGTAGATGAGGTACTTAGGGATATGGTTTAGTTTAGGATGAGAATGGTTGGACTTGATGATCTTAAAGGTCTTTTCCAACCTTGTGAGTCTGTGAAGTGAGCTGCAGAGATCTGGAGAAAGCTGTCTGAGAAATTATCTCTGGACTGAAACCATGTAGGAACAACTCCAGAGCAGTGTTCTGTTGTACAGCTATGGAAGCAGAGGGGTGCTGGTTGGTGGCTTCAGAAGGAAGCTCAGCCTGTCTTGGGGCAGCTCTGGGGCTGTGGTTTGCAGAAAGGCTCAGGATGGATTTCATTGGTGGGAGTGGGAGAAGGGGGATGTTTTTTCAGAGCTAACAAGTCACTGTTAAGTCTCTTTAAAATAAAGGAAGGTTGAACAGCAGGCTAATCAACAGGAATAAACACAGCGTGCCACGCTGCCTCCCTCCCACAGTGCTGGGCATGGCCTCTCCTGGATGACCCCACTACAGACTCTGCTCGAAGAAAGGGCTTTCTTACCCTAGCTGGCTGAGACTGCCTCAGCCTCCTGAGGGATGTAGTTTGATCCTCCCAGTTCATAACCCATCCACCAGCACATAACCCATCCACCAGCACATAACCCATCCACCAGCACATAACCCATCCACCGGCACAGGCTTTCATCCAGATGGCAAACCCACTGGACGCACATCAAGCAAGTGACCTCTGCTTCCCATCAGCTCATCACCCACCTAATGGATTTTCCAGAACCAAAAGCCAAAGCACAATGCACTTCTCAGGGTGTCAAGAGCTGGAAGGGCACCTATGAGAAACCAGGGAAGGTAAAGATGCCGCCCAGTTCCCATTAGTGTCTGTAAGACCTCCTGAGCCACAATCCCAGGGATCAAACGTGACACCTTTAGGCTTCTGGGTGACTTCTGGATCAACTCACACCTGAGTGCTGGTTTTAGTTCTGTTTTGTTTCTCTTTTTCAATAAAGACAGAAGCATTTCCCTTTAGGTTTTGGGAGAGCTCTGCAAGTACTCATGGAACAGACAAGGCACTTGTGTGGGCAGATCCTGTTTATGACAGAGCAGCAGGAGCCAGCAGCAAGCTGTGGCTGATGCAGATCATTATTATGGCCTCATGATTGTAATTTTCACGCAGTTATCAAAATACTTTAGATCATATGGAATCACTCTCTCTTCTAACTAGCTTCATGCCAACTGTCTTGAGTAGGGAGCTGCAGGAGGCAGCATCAAAGGCTTCCTCATGTCTCATTTATTTTCACGTCCCGCATTTATTCTCATGTCTCACAACTGTAATCTTAAAACTCTTTCCAAGGTTGGTGACTCAGTTGCCCCCAAGGCAGAGCCAGCCCTGGAGCAGAAGACACCAGAGCATGGAGAAGCAGCAGCACACAGCACTGAAAAGAGCAAGGACACAGCATAGTCGACTTTGTGCAAGACCAAAAATGGGGTGGCTGGCCAGGCTGCTGGTGGTGCTCCTCACCATGTGTCCTTGCTGGCACAGCTGGGCCCCTCTCACCACAGCTGGCTCTTCTGCCAGCATGCCAATGCTGGTGGCATCCTCAGCCAACTCCCCAGGTCACTTGAGATACAAGGAGGACAAGTAGGTGCCCGGTGGCTTTTCACCTCTTACCATGCCTGGCTGTTGCCCTCCTTGGTGTCATGCTAAGGTGCTTCTCAACCATAAATATCTTCTCCTCTTTAACAGTGACACAATGCTGTGAACCCCCCATTTGCAGACAGAGGAATGACCTGTCCCAGGTCTGTCAGGCAGCCTGTGACAAGACTGAGAATAAAAGCAGGTCTCCCAGGTCATACTTGGAGAAGGTGCTCAGGAAGGTCCACAACAGCTCAGTTTCTTCTCCCCACTTGCTGGGGGGCAGAAGGACTGCCCTGCCTCCCACCCAGATGAACCACACCAGCCTTGCAGCGGAGAGGCTGGGACATGTGGTTAGCACCACTGACACATCCCTGCAGAGCAGCTGGGGCTGTCACTGCACCAGAGGCTCTGCCCAGGCGTACAGGTCCAAGGGCTGACCCTTGACAGGTGATGCTTGCTGCCAGGAGCCCAGCTGGTGGCAAGGCAGCCTTACCTGAGGCGAAGGCACCCTGAGAGACCTCTGCTGCAGCCAGACCTGCTGGGAGCTGCTCAGATAGAGCACAGCAGCTGGTACAGGAGCAGGGCCCCCCTGGGACTGCAGGCAGAGGTCCCCTGGAGCGGTGAACAGACAGACAGACATCCATCCCTTCTGGAGCTCTCTGGCAAGCGCTCCTGCTAGGGCACATGGTTTCTGTTAGCATAGCTGTGCTGTAATACCATAAGCCCTTAATGCATGGGACTGAGTTGCTGTTAGCTTGTTCCAGCTCTAAGCCCCATGTGCTTCAGTAACCATTAACTTGTTCCAGCTAATGAGCCACCTTTTGTCAGCCTGCACACCCTCACTCTCCTGCTGCTGCCTCCCTCCCCAGCACAGCCCAGGCAGCACTGCCAAAGGGAAAACCCCAACCCCAGCAAAGCAAGCGCAGAAACTGGAGGGACCAGACCAACACCAGCCTGCCCCTGACCCCCGCTCCCCTGTCCCCACCCCCCTGAGCCTGCTAGAAGAGGCTGAAGTGTGGGCGACACAGGGCAGGTGGGAATGTGGGGGGGCACCCACTCCCCTTCTCCCATACAGGGGATGCTGGTTGCCCCCCTGCAGGTAGCAGGGCAGGGAAGGCAGCCAACCAAGCAGAAGCCAATCCATCAGGGATCCCTTCAACAGACAGAACGGGCACCTGAGCTGCACTCAGAGCATCTCCATGCCCTAGGGAGGAAGGGATCCAAACAGGGATACTGCATCTTGGCTGCCCAAAGGGCTAAGCTGGGGTGATTCACCTGCCCCTGGTGTTTGACTGCAGCAGCCCAGCCCAGAGGCAAGTTTGGGTCCCCTCCCCAGCCCAGTGGTGGGATTTAATGACTCCTACGTACACCTCAGCAAAAGGGTCTCTGGGTAAGGAAACCTTCCTCTCCAGCTCATCTGCTCCACTCACAGACCAGTTGTTCACAGGCTTTTCCAGGACAGTCACTGATACTTCTGTGTGCCTTACCAAAAAATAATCACTTGCTTTTTCCCCACCATTGGGACCCTGAGGTTTGCAGAGCCACAGGGACAAGTCCAGAGTCAAAGGAAACCCAAGGCACATCCAAATGGTGAGCCCCACTTGCCCAGCACCTTAGCCCTCAGTTGATCCCTCCTCCTCCCTTTGGTCACTCCTCAGCAGAACCTCAGCTGTGACCCCAGGGTGGGCACAGGCATGCACTAGCCAAGCTGTAATCCTGGGCATGGGGGAAGCTAAGCTGATGCTAAGACACCCACAGCACCTCTGGGCAGCCTCACATCTCCTCCACAGGAGGCAGGAGGGAGGCCACCCTGGGCACGCTCCCCAGGAGACAAAAACTAGATGCTCTCTGAAGTGGGATCTTAAATTTTTAAGAAGCAGCCAGCTTAACCATGTAATATGACCACAGAGTCCTGGAAGGGGAGGGGGCAGGGGTGGGTGGACACAACAGTGGACATGAAGACATCTGTACAATGCCTTGTCTCCCTGGAGGTGCTGCATGGCACGGCACAGCTGGCCTCCCCTGGGATTTTGGCTGCTGTGGGAGCAGATGCAGATGAAGGGGAGGGCAGAAGGGGCAGCAGGAGAGAGGACCAAAGTGGTGGGGAAGACAGGACATCCCAGGGAGGTGAAGAGAGATGCTGATCCTTCTGTAGGAAGTGCCTGGTGGGGCACCTCCTGCAGCACCTCTGAGCCATCCCAAAATTACTATCCTCTCACCCAGTGAGTGTCTTGAGGCTCTGCCAGGAAAAAGCCAGGGCTGGCTCGCTTGCCCCCAGGCTCAGGCTGGGATGGAGGATGGCTCAGCTGAAGGGCACAGTACTCACACCATGAGCCAGCTTCCTGCTGCACCCTACATGATGAAGGGTCCCTTGGCCCTGCCTCACACCTGTGCAAGAGATGAGGAGTCCCAACACACAGGGAACATGCAAAACCAAAACTGCTTGGCAGCAATACCATGTGGGCTGACTTTTACAGCTGGCCATGTAAAAGCAGCCAATGGCCTGATGAAGGGCCCTGGAAAAATGGTCTCCCAAAAAAACAACAACAAAAAAAAGGCAAACCACAAAGGCACAACACCCCTCCCCTCAGTACAGTCCCTGCACTTTGCAAGCCTCTGTCTGAAACAAGCTTTTTCAACCCAAAACATGGCTGCAATCTCGTCCTGCTTCTTGGCTGAAAGCTCCAGGATTTCATATTAAAACCCTGGCTGATGACACTGGCTTTGGAGGAGCTGGACAGCACGGGCCACCTTGCTGCCACATCTGTAGCCCAGACTGTCCCCAGGCTTCTTGTTCTGGGGATTATCCTGAGTGGAAGAACATTTATTGATGGTGTCAGATCTCTTTCTCGCCCTCCCCATCCCTAGGAGGAAAGTGGGGATTAACCCCCAGCACGCTCCCTCCATCACCTTGCTGGGCTTGGAGGGACCACGGCTGGAGGCAGGATATTCAGTCTGCTGGAGGCAGGCAGGCTGAATATGAGTCAGCAATGTGCCCAGGTGGCCAACAAGGCCAATGGCATCTTGGCTTGTATCAAAAACAGTGTGGCCAGTAGGTCTGGGGAGGTGATTGTGCCCCTGTACTCGGCATTGGTGAGGCCGCACCTCGAGTGCTGTGTCCAGTTCTGGGCTCCTCACCATAAGAAGGACATGGAGGTCCTGGAGCGAGTCCAGAGAAGGGCAACCAGGCTGGGGAAGGGGCTGGAGGGCAAATCCTATGAGGAGCGGCTGAGGGAGCTGGGGCTGTTTAGCCTGGAGAAGAGGAGGCTGAGGGGAGACCTTATCACTGCCTACAACTACCTGAAGGGAGGTTGTAGAGAGATAGGTGATGGTCTCTTCAGCCAGGTGACAGGTGATAGGACAAGGGGAAATGGCAAGAAGCTGCCCCAGGGCAGGGTTAGATTGGATGTTAGGAAAAAATTTGTTACTGCAAGAGTTGTGGGGGCCTGGAACAGGCTGCCCAGGGAGGGGCTGAGTCACCTTCCCTGGGTGTGTTCAAACAAAGGGTAGATGAGGTACTTAGGGATATGGTTTAGTTTAGGATGAGAATGGTTGGACTTGATGATCTTAAAGGTCTTTTCCAACCTTGTGATTCTGTGATTCTGTGAGTCCCCCAGCCTGCCTGCCTTTAAGGAGAGGGTCTGCAAGAGCCCAACACTTTGGGGAACCCAGGGAAAGCGTTCCTGTGGAGCGATTTATGCCTAATCTCTTCCCCTTACATGTGCCTTTTACAGGAACCCCTTTGACTGTGACAATAGGAACGCAGCAGACCTATTTGTGCAGTGAAAAGGGAAGAAGCCCCTTGTCGGCAGCTTCCCTACACCCAGCTCCCCTTTGTTCCCGCTCCTGCCTCAGCCCCAGGGCGGGAGGGCTTTCGACTCTGTTGACTAAGATAATTTGGCACTTCTCAAAAGGGAATTTGCTACAAAGGGCGAGGCACCTCCCCGCGCACAAAGAGCCCCTTTCAGAGCGGAAGGATGCTTCAGTGCACGTTTTGTGCCCGCAAATCCGACCTCCGCCAAGGACAAAGCCAGGGACAAGAACGCTTAATTGCCGAAGAAATGAAAAGGTAAAAAGCACATCCGCAGGCAGAATGACTCTGCTACTGACACAGCCACAGTACCCGCGGGGATCTGGCTCCGCAGGCAGCCGGCACCGACCCGGCCGACCCGACCCTTCGCCCCCCCAGCTGAGCCCTCCCGACCCGGCGGCAGCGTGGAAAGGTGCCGCCGCGCTGGGCAGGCCCGGGTGACAGCACAAGCTGCAGATCCACAGCAGGGAGAGGTGGCTCTGGGGCAAGGAGATCCTCTTCTCCGGCAGGCAGGCCAGGGGAGGGGGTCAAGAACGACCAGGAGGTGAGGGGAGGCACGCTCCTGCAGACCCCCATGCCTGCTACCCCCGCGCCCCTGCCAGCCCATCACCCCGGGCTGGTGGTGTCCCTGGGCAATCATAGAATGGCATGGGTTGGAAGGGACCCTAAGGATCATAGAGCTCCAACCCCCCTGCCACAGGCAGGGACACCAACCTCAGGCCTGGAGCTACACAAGGTTGCCCAGGGCCCCATCCAACCTGGCCTTGAACACTTCCAGGGACAGGGCATCCACCACCTCTCTGGGCAGCCTGTTCCAGCCCCTCACCACTCTCTCTGTAAAAAACTTCCCCCTAATATCTACTCTAAACCTTCCTTCCTTTAGTTTTAATCCATTCCCCCTTGTCCTGCCATTGTCTATCCTTTTAAAAAGCTGAATCCCCTCCTGTTTCTCTGCTCCCTTCAGGGACTGGAAGGCTGCAATGAGGTTCCCCCCACAGCCTTCTCTTCTCCAGGCTGAACAAGCCCAGCTCCCTCAGCCTCTCTTCATAGGGGAGGTGCTCCAGCCCTCTAATCATCTTCGTGGCTCCTCTGAACCCTCTCCAACAGTTCCACATCCTTCTTGTATTGGGGCCCCAGCTCTGGACACAGGACTCCAGATGGGGCCTCACGAGGGCAGAGTAGAGAGGGACAATCCCCTCCCTGTCCCTGCTGGCCACCCCTCTTCTAATGGCTCCCAAATCACAGGGCTGCCCTGATTTACAGTCTCCTGACAAACTCCAGCTGACATTTTCCTCAACGCTTTTTATCTTATAACGCTGCCTTGGTGCTTCTTTACTCTCCCCTTGCTGGTATCTCCAGCCAGGCATCCTGACCCCATCACCGCTCTACTTCTAATTCTTGAGCACTCCTCTGCTCTCAGGCTCCCCACACACAGGGCAGGTGAGTTGAAATCAACACTGCCACCAATGATCTTTAGCCAGCAAGCAAAACACCCTGGCGCAGCCCTGCAGTTTTAAGAGCAGCTTCCACTGCTGCTGCTGCTGCTGCCTGATGTCGCCAGTAAATAATCACAGAATCACAGACTCACAAGGTTGGAAAAGATCTTTAAGATCATCAAGTCCAACCATTCTCATCCTAAACTAAACCATATCCCTAAGTACCTCATCTACCCTTTTTTTGAACACATCCAGGGAAGGTGACTCAGCCCCTCCCTGGGCAGCCTGTTCCAGGCCCCCACAACTCTTTCAGTAACAAATTTTTCCCTAACATCCAATCTAACCCTGCCCTGGGGCAGCTTCTTGCCATTTCCCGTTGTCCTATCACCTGTCACCTGGCTGAAGAGACCATCACCTACCTCTCTACAACCTCCCTTCAGGTAGTTGTAGGTGGTGATAAGGTCTCCCCTCAGCCTCCTCTTCTCTAAGCTAAACAGCCCCAGCTCCCTCACTCCTAATACACGCTGTTGTTACCCCTCTCCTTATTTCCCAGGGGCTGGGAGCCAGTCCCAGCAGGTGCTGTACACACCCCCTGGTTTGCAGCCAGCTGCCTCCCTTACCCTAAGCTTGGGACTCCTTTTGTTGCCCTCTGGGATCTCACTGCACACACCAGACCTGCTTTGCTCACAGCCTCAGACCAGGGAACTCCAGCAAGGAGCTCACCCTGCCCCGCAGGGTGCTGCAGGGAGCTCACTGCCATTGCTCTGGGCCCCCTCCCTCAGAGCACTTTGTTCCTGTGAAGAGGCACCCACCAAGCCCACTGGAGCTGGGCTGGGTGGCTCTGGCACTCCATGAAGCACTGCTGGCTTGCCCTGCTGCACCCTGTCACTGCCAGGACAGTGCTACCAACATCTCCATCACCGTTCCCACTGGTACTATTCTTTCTACACATGGTTATTATGTCAGTTGACACGGAGCTAATCACTTCTAATGTTTACATTTTCGGTGTGTTAGGACATTTGCTGATTTGCTGGAGGACCTGTGGAGCTGATTGGTATCAGTCAGAAAGAATCCAGGCATCTATTAGCAATGCTCAAAGACAATATTTAGAAATCCAGTGAGTTTATCAAAACATATTTTGCATTTAAAGCCTCTGACTTCATAAATAAACACAGCATTAAGCAATGTGATGAGCTTGTCCCTTGTGGAGACAAGGGACACAAGCTTTTCCAAGTATTCTGTTACCCAAATTTGAATTGCTGCTGGTCAGCGCTTGGACCTGCCACATTTCTGCCCAGATCAGAGTGTGATGCATGGAACCTGCAAAGGCCCTTCTAAAAACCCTGCTGCTTTAGAACCCACCTGCCCTCCCAAAGATCCCCCAAAAGCCTCCAAATGAGCAGGCATCTTCTCTAGTTAGATTTCATTCACAGTTTGGAAAGTACCTAACCTGCCCTTTCAACTTCCAGTCAAAGCACTGAAGGAATAGAAAACATTCTTGCTGCATCTCTTGCTTAGGCTGAGCTCAGTGTAGGTCAGGCAAGGCTTTTCTGCACAGTATCACAGCTGAGAACATGGAAATGCAAGTGCTTGCTCCTCTCCTGGATCCTGACTGAGGTACAGGACTTTGGGACAGACCCATGGGGGTATCTCCCAAAGATAAAGCATACGTTCCCTCCACTCCTCCTGCAATTAGAAGGCTTTCTAACTAAAAAATTGCCAAAAACCTAAATGGTTTTATTTTGTTCTAAATTATTTTACTACAGAAGTGCAACTCTGAGGCTCAGCACAGATGACAAAAATTCCCACTCAATTCCAAACCAAGGAAAAAAATGTTTTCTTTAAATAAAGATGTTAAAATAACTCTAAGTTATGTAATTGTTTAATGGTTTTGATTGTTATCTGCTCTGCTCCCTCATTTCTATTTTTCTCCTCCTGGCCCCCTTCATTCTACCCACATCTGTAGGGCATTACCCATAGTGTAACCAATACTCCAGCTGTGGCTGCCCTGCTGCCATAGAGACAAGACCTATCAGCGCTGCAACAGGAACCATCTGTGCCTGTGACCCAAAATCACTCTGGATTTTGGTGGGGTGTTTTTTTTTTAACCACCATACTGCCGTGCTTGTGCTCTCCAGTTCAAACAGCCGGGCATGACTAATCCCAGTTCTCCCCTGCATGCACCAGAAACGGAGGATTTCCACCCAAAATGCAGCTGGAAGATACAGGCCAAAACCCACCGCTTTCTCCCTGCCACACAACCTGTGCAGCTGGTATCCTGAGAGACTTGGGGTGCGTGTGGGAGCACCAACAGACCCCTGAGGAATCCATCCTTCATCTTCCTCCTTGCTCCTGACCTCCACCCTCAGCCCTTGGACTATAAACCTGTTGTATGTTTGTACTCCTGCGAGAAGGGAAGGTCCTGGGGACAGAGGCTGTGCTGTGTGAGTGCCGTGTGTGATCTTTGGCTGGCTGCACAACGTTCCCCATTCACAGCCATTCACAAACTGGCACTGGCAGCAGCTCACCCCACTGCCCCACCGTGTATTTTCCAGGCTGATAAAAAGGAGCCGCAGGATCGCGTGGTGGGGACCCGCACAGCTTCCTAACATGCAGCCTGGCCCTATCCTACCCTCTGCCTGCCCAGGGCTGCAATACTTCCCTGGGTTTTAAGTGTAAATCCCTACACCCTTTGCAGACAGAGCCAGAGCACACTCTGCCTGGCATTTGTCTGCCAACCGAACCGGCACCTACACCTATGCTTGATGTCTCACAACCACCCTACAGCACCGACATGGTATTACTAGTGCTACAGCCCCACCAGTTTGCATCTGCTCAGCCCACGATCCAGTCAAAACCATTACCAGGCCCAAACAGTGGCACTTGGCCGGATGCAGCCCGTGTCCCCTCTTGCCCATTGGCCAGGCTTTCTGTGTGGCAGATTCCTCGTTCACATTGGCTCCCTGGATTTCATGCTGGAATGGAGTTCAGTGCATCCGACGGGAGCTGCCGGCACGGCTCCTCCCCAGGTGAGCCCTGTGTTTCGGCAGTAACTCGCGGGAAGGTGTATCCCCATCACTCGGCACCTCCTCTGCCAGTCTGACTGACGCTGCAGATCAAACCTACTGCTCCCCATGCTGCCGTGGAGCGCCAGCGAGGGGCTGAGCTGCCCCGACCTGTCCCGCCTAATCTCTTCCTAGTGCCGCTTTTCCCACTTATTCCCTTCCAGCCAGTATTAGCAGTAGCATTCTTCGAAAGGGTATTCTTAAAAGCCAGCTCTGCTGCCTGGAACACTTTTTCTCCAGAGAGCAGTCTCAAGATGGGAACAGCCTGTTTTATCTATTCGGCCGTCTGTCCGTCTTACTCAAACCCTGACCTCCTGGTAGTTTGTTTCTCTCCCGCTCCCTCCCTGTCATCTTCATCAGGCCCCACCAGCCGGTTCCCAGTCCGACCAGTCTCTGCCTGCTCAAGTTTCCCCTTCCACGACGAGCGCTCCGAAGGCAGCGCGGGCCAGGAGCCGGCTCCCGCTGCCCCCGGACCCCCCTCCCCGCAGCCTCCGCCCGGGGGACGCGGACGGGGCGCAGGCTGCCGGGATGGGAACGGAGCGTGACCCCTCTGGAATCTGCCCCAGGGTCGTCCCAGCGAGAAGGAGAGACGGTGGCTGAAATCCGTCACGTCTTATTTTTGTAGTAGCGGAGTTTTGGAGTTCCTGGCAAGCCACCCGACCTTGCTAATTTTACTGCAGGTCGGTCGGGTCGGGGCCGGACTCCTGTCTCCTGCGAGGGATGTTGCCCCCTGGAGGCACCGGATCCTCCCGGGCACCGGGTCACCTACTCGGCCGCGGTCTCAGATCATCCAAACCGGCTCCTTTCCCGCAGCCTCTGTGCGGTGCAAAGACCTGAGGCTACCCGAAAATCCCGGAGGCCGGGAAAGGGCTCTGCCCCTCCGCGAGTGAAGAAACAGCCCAGAGGAAGGGGAGGCACGAAACGCTGCTTCTCCCGCTGCCGCTTTTCCACCCGGGGCTCCGGGCGGCCTGGCCGCGGGGACACGTGTCGGATGCTGCTCCTTTCCGAGATGCGCGACCGCCTCTGAGGGAGCCCCGATGCCTGCCGAGGTGGCCGACTGCCCTCCTCAGCCTTCCCGGGCACGGTAGAGGGTGCGGAGGCTGAGAAGGGTTCGCCCCAACACTCTCTCGGCTCTCCATCCCTCTCCAAAGGCTGCCTTACCTCCGCCAGCTTGGAGCTCCTCTCCTTCGGGCTGTTGCTGCGCTGTTTTCTCACGGGCAGCCCTCTCACCGCAGCCAGGAAAGTCGTCAGAAAGACGAAGCCGAGGATGAGCACGACTTTCCCTCTAATCACAGGCATCTCTCCCTCCCTCCCCCTCGCCCCACCTCGCACGCCCGGGGCAGGCGGCCCGGCAGCACGCTGCCCGCAACGCTACAAACCCCGTGCTGCCCCGAGAAAGCGAAAGGAGCGGGGAAAGGGGGGGAAAAAAGAACAATATCTAAAATATCGCAGACGGGAAGTGCAGTCCCCCCGCGGATGCGGGCAGGGGCCGGGGCAGGGTCCGCCGGCCCGGGCCGCTCCGCTCTCTCTGATCTCTCTTGCAGTTTGCCGAGCACGTTTCGGTGTCGCTGCTCCCCCGGGCTCGCCTGCCGGTGCCACTGATGCTGAAGGATAACTCTGAAAAGCTTCACAAGTGTGTGAGGGGGGGCGGGGGTGTGGGGGGGAGAGGGCTTCGCCTCCCCACCCCCCTTCCTAATCCTTTCGGCAATCTGATTTCTTTTCCACCTCTTCTCCTCCTCCCCCCCCCACACCGAAGTCACTCCCCGGTGCTGCCGCGGCTCTGCAGGCAACGCCGGGCACCGGAGGGCGGGCGGGCGGCCGCTCCCCGCCGCTCTCCGGGGAGAGGCTCCTTCCCGCATGCAGCGCGCCCAAGCCCCTCCCGGGCGAGCGGCAGCCGACCCCGGGCACGGCCCCGCCGCGCTCCTGCCCCGCTCGGGGGCTGCCGGCGCTGCCAGACCACCTCCCCCACCCCCCGCTCCCTCCGGGCGCTGCCCCCTTTCGGGGCGCCGCCGGCCGCAGCTGCATGGCCCGGGCGGCCGCGACCCTCTCTACCCGGCGGTGCCCCGCGGGGCGCTGCCCCTCCGGCGGGGCCGGCCCGGCCCGGCCCGGGGCTCTTTGTTCCGCTCCCGTGCGGCGTCTCGCCTTGGCGGCGCCGACCTTCCACAAGCCCCGCGGCACCGGGCGCTTTCCCCCGGGGGAGCCCCGCCGCAGCGCCGGGGCAAAGCCCTCCCGGCGAGGAGAGGCGAGGCAGGGCGGGGCGGCGGCGGGCTCCGGCCCGGCCGCATGCGGCGAGGAGGATGAAGGCGCCCTGGATGGAGGGGCGGGAGCCGGCCCGCGGCCGGGAGGGCTGGGGAGGGGGTTCAAAGCCTCTGTCCTCGGCCTCGGGAGAAAAGCTGTCGTGCGCGGAGCCAGATTCCGCTTGCAAAGGCTGCCCCCTCCCCTTTTCCGAGCGGGGGCCACGGGCCGCTCCGCTAGAGAGCGGGGATGGGGTCAGGCAGAAACAGGGCGCTCTGCTCCCCAGTGAAAGCTCCGGCTGGTCCCGAGATGCGGGACGAAGTTTCCATCACTCAAAACGCCTTTATTCTTTGATCTACCCTCTCCCGTGCCGGTAGCATCTTTTCTAGCCCCCAAAGCCCGTTGGAAATCTGGTATGGCCAGTTACTTGGGGTCCAGAAACCACCTCCTCCAGGATGTCCACAGGCATTCCTCAGCCCGTGAAGGAATTATTAGGGAAAGACAACTGCAAGGAGGCCTTGAAGCCCACTGAGGAAAAGTGCTGGTGCCAGAGAAAGGCATTTAGCAGGGGAAAAACGAAGTCTGACATTTCTACACCAGCCTTAGCACAACCCTGCGAATCACCTGCGCCCATTTACGCACCCACAGCTAGAAAACAGGACCTGCACCTCCTGTTCAAATACCAACATCTGGTTTATGCAAACTGAGGGCTGAGACAAATGGAAGGAAATGTTTAAAACAAGGCACAGACTGCAAGACAGATGTGAGGTCAAGAATCCCATGTGAGATGGATCAAGAAGGCCTTTCAAACATCTCATTAGCAGCACGACAGCCGATAGCAGCCTGACACACTAACAGGACCCAAGGGCAGGAGCCCGACTTGGAGCAGAGGCAGCTTGATGAGGCTGGCGCAGGCGCCCGCAGGAGCGCAGCAACCAGGGCAGCAGCAACCTCCACAGACCTGTCTCCCCACAACAGAAGCAGCTGCTCCAGACTGTGCATCAGGGTTGTTGCTGTGCCACAGGCCCAAGACTGATAAGAAACAGATAAGCATCCATCCCACAGGCAAGGTGTCCCAGCTCTTGAGCCCAAGACTCTAGGGGCGAGGGGGGGATGCTGATGGATCTGAGCTCTCAATCAGGCTGTGGCTTTATCCAGCCATGCCAGTATGAAACCTGTGTAAAAAACCAAATCACAGTATAGCATTTTTAAAATCTCTTTATTATGCAGAACATAGAATATAGTTGAATGGATTTTTTTTTTCCCAAGCAGTTTTTTCTCCAATTTTTTTAAAACATGCATTGTTACCTTTTTAAAGCCAATGTACCATCCATTACCTTTTCCCTGCCCACAGATCATCCGACTTCACGTTAATCCCCAGTGTAAAAAAAATTAGACATCTGGCATAAAATATTTTGAGGGGGGGGAGCCCATTTAAAAATTTTATTCAAAATGTCTTATCTACAAAAAAATCCAATATATATGTACACTATAGCAACACAGAGGCATAAGAATACAGTGCAATTTAAGACGAAGTGCTGTGACTTGGTAATTCTGCCCAGGGCTTCCAGAAATGTGGGCCACCATTGGCTTTGGGGCTGCTAGCCTAAAGCCTCAGGCTCCAACGTTCCTCTGATCTCGCTCAAACTAGTCTGAAGTTAATAGTGGAAGGCTGGAGATGTGTTTAACTTAATATACCATTAGGGGGTAGCAGAAATATTGCCTGAACAGGAGGAGATCTGGAGTTAAAGAAGAAGAATGCTTTACAGGGGTCAGATGGTTTGGTGCACGTTTCACTTTGCCATGGGTATTTTTGGAACAGCACCAACCCTTGGCATATTCAAGTGAGACCTGTTCACCTACCGTTGAGAAAATTAATTTGCTAGCTGCCACTGCTTCTGAAGTCCCTGACCCTCTCAGTAATTATCCTGCTTCCAGTGGGCCTGGAACAAGTTACTGACACTGCCTCCAAAGGAACATCGGTGCAGAGAGCTGCACTGCTCTTGGCTTTCACACACAGGCACCTCTTCTGCTCCATAAACAGCTGCCAGCCAGTGTCAAACACGAATTGAGTTGAACCTCTCCTTCCCTCCCAAAACACAAGCAGCACATAGCATGTAACTAAGAGCACAGACTATTCCTCCATGAGTTCAACTCCACTGCATTCTTCAAGGTCAGGTTTAATTTAAATTCTTCATACCAAGAATCACAGTTTATGGCCTTCAACACACACCACAGTGGCCACTTCCTTCAGCCAGCCCCCTTTGGGGATGTAAACACAACAGCTCCACTGTCTGCACCACACGCTTCACTCCAGTGAAAGATAAAGCCCACTACTGCACACAGACACCTCACGGTTGTGCTCCAGCTTCACACCCTCAACACCTGCAAGGCCGGGGCTGTTTCCAGGAACACAAGCCATCACAGTGCCACTTCAGCTGTCGTTTGTTTGCTTCCCTTTAAAAACCACGTTCAGGTTGCACAGGTTGAACGACTGGTGCTTTTCCCAAACCATGGTCCAATGCCACTTGGGGTGGCAGGTCCAGCGGCAAAGCCAGCGATGCACCTGCTGAGGGTCATGCCAGGCACTCCTAGGCAGCTCGGTGCTTTGTGAGTGTTAAAACACAACAGCCCCCAGGTACCTGTGGCAGAAGGTGCCACCCACCCAGATCCCAGAATGCCTGACACTTTCACAGGCTGAATATAAACTGTAAACATAATAAACTGTATACATTTTCACTGAGCACTTTATTTTGGGATAAACCTCCCCAAGTTTCCTTCCCTGTGACACAGCGAGTGAGCTCATGCATAGCACTCCACATGCAATGCTGCAAGGTGTTCTCTTAGATGAAATGGAGAGCTCAGTTTGCCTCCAACTACATGAACAGCTAACATAGCTTGTGGATGAGCAAGCAGCTGCAATCCAGAGACTTTTCCAGAGGTAAAGAAGTCAAGATTTGGACAGAAGGAGAGGAATTATTTACTTGGTGTGGAAAAGTTTTAGAGGGTGTCTTTGGGCACTGCAAGTTGCATTCCTGTCTTAGGGTTGCTTGCTCAAGTAGGGCTGAGAATGAGTGGTGATGGGTTGCCCCTTGTCTCCATCACTGCTGTATTAGCCCTTCATCCACACAGCACAGGGCTGGGTCACTGATTTCATCACAGGCTCACTTCCCTGTCCTGGCAGCCCTGACAGCGGGTACTGCTCCTGTGCTCTTGGAGGAAAAGCAAGGGGAGGATGGATGATGCAATTCCTTCACTCAACGACTTCATGACAGTAAGATGGGCAGTCAATTCACTCCTGAGTCTTTCCCTAAAGCAGAAACATGCAACACCAGTAACCCAAGAACCAGATCAGCTCTTTAAGGATGCTACTTAGAAGGGAAAAACTACAAGACACTGAAGAGAGTTAAGCGTACCTTATTGTACACAGACACTGCACAAAAAAGTCTGGGTCTTGTGGATAAAACAAAGAAGTGTGCCCTGAATATTTTGACACAAAAACCCCCATTGGTTTCTTCTCTGCCAAAGAACTGAAGAAAAATTATGAATCAGGCTCCTTAAGACAAAGATCTGCTTGGGAAGGCCGGTTTCTAACAAGAAACAGACCTCTCACTCTTCACTGATGCTCAGTAATAGGAGCTTCTCAATTTTCTTAAGAGGAAAAGAACATGGCCATCAGCCTTGAAAACTGTAATGGTGCTAAACTCTTCACTCAGCAGAGGCAAAATCGTGCTTGCTAAGTTCTTCAGAGAGGTACTGGGAAGGGAGCTGTTGTATATTTATGAGTAAGTTTAACCAACATACAGTGTGGGACAAAATCCTTTGTTCAAAAGCAGCCTTCATTTTCGTTTGAATTTTGCATCTCTCAAGAAATACCAGGAGTCATTTTCAATTAGAATGTCTCAGAAAAGTTGGCAGGGACTGAAGTCTATTTCTTAAGCAGCTTTTCCTCCTTTGTGATCTCTCAAGATTGGTTCTTTCATTCACTTCTACTGCCAGGACATCAAGGAGACAGATTTCTGGTCAGGACATAAATATCAAAGCAGCAATCCACCCTACACATACTGTGGCAGCATCTTAC
Organism: Porphyrio hochstetteri; assembly: GCA_020800305.1. Taxonomy (NCBI): domain Eukaryota; kingdom Metazoa; phylum Chordata; class Aves; order Gruiformes; family Rallidae; genus Porphyrio; species Porphyrio hochstetteri. Next base: position 8,166,183 of record CM036908.1, on the reverse strand, counting down.
AACCAGCAGTGGCCATCTGCTTCAGCTGTGGGAGCTGAGCTTTTTAGATCTGAAAAGACCTTCCTGGCTTCCATGCTCAGTGCATTGCTGACTTGAAAGTGCAAAATCTTGGACTTGTAGCTTCTTACTTCTTCAGAAGCAGTTTCATCAGGTACCAGACTTTGGCAAAAATAGGTTCTCTTGAATAAAAAAAAACCCCTCCAAACCTCCTGAGGGTTTTTTCTGAGGGGGAATTGGCTCCCAACAAGGATATGGCAGGGTTGAAATGTAACCAAGCAGTCTGCAAATGCTACTAATTGCCTGCATGATTTCTGAATTGTCTTTGCAACTCAGAATTCGGAGTCGTTTGCAGCCACAGAAGAAAGATATTAAATGGCAGTTTAGCATGAACAGTATTTCCTCAACAAGTGCAAGTGGAATCCCAAAGGGGACCAGTAGTTTTAAAACACTGACAACTTCAGAAGTGTTATACAGGAGTTATCTGAATTACTGAGATTAATCCAGATGTTTTTCTCCCTTAAAGACAACCTTCCCTAAAACTGAATCCCAGAGACAAGATTAACACTCAAGACTTGTAGAATCTATGGTAACCAATTTCTAACTTAATACATCAGTTTTCAAACTGATTTGACTGCACAGCAGACACAAGCACGCTGTACATCTGGGGATGCTCTAAATAGCTCCCTGCTGACCCAGGCTTCTTCCTTCAAGTTGGTCAGTTTTGTTCCATCTTAAAAACTTCTACAGTCAAGTCAAGAGGGCTGGAGTCAGGGCTTCTGGCACTAACCCACTCTTGTTCCCTACTATAATCCAGAAAGAAAAAAAGCACTAATTGTTTGAGGTAAAGCTTCTTGGAAGTCAGAAAGCAGGTCATCTGCTGGAATGTTACAGCTAGGCCTGGGCAGAAGGCAGGTGAGAAAGTAAGCTCATGTAATTGCAGTTTACTCACTCTGTGGCTGAGCAAATGAGACTACTCCACAGCTATCAAAGTTTCACACACAGATTACAGGCCACTTGGACTGTGCAAGCACTCTGCTCCAGAAGACAAGCAAATCAACATTAGTGGGCTCAGACAGGAACAGCTATATGGCCCTAATCTGAAACAGTCAATTTTAGTTGTTCTTATCTAATTAAATTCCTGAAATACAACGGTAAAAAAGCCTCAATCAGTGTTTTAAAGTTCTGTTAGGTTAAAATGAAACAAGATCCATAAATGCATGAAGATAGATGCTTTATAAAATAGAAGCCAATTCTGCTTTAAATCACCAGACCTATTTGCAAAAACTGTTTGGTTCCAATGACCAAACTGCAGCTCCCTTGTTAGCTGCAGAGTGATCATTAAAGATTGTTTTTAAAAGTAATTAATATTTTTGCAGTACCAGTCAAACAGCTTTGAGCTGCACTCTGCTTTAGCACTAGGATGAAGAATTTGTTTAAAAAACCTCCAGTCACCTGCAAAAAGCATCATGCTAACCCAAACTGAAGAGCTGGCCCAACCCAGCTGACATGATGTTAAAAAGCTTTGCTGTCTTTGCAGAAACCCAACACATCCAAGGTGTAAGCTACAGAAACAAACTCTGCTGTAATTCCTGTTATAAAATTTTTGGTACCTCTCTGACCATCTGTTCTGTTCACTGAAAGAATTCAAGATGTAGTGACTAAGTAGCAGAGCACCTCTACCGTGTGCTAGAGCAAGGGTGTTTGTTCCCAACACTGATCAGAGTCAGACAGTGTGGAATTTGCAAATAAAGATGTGAAACAGCAGCTGGCTCAGTGAATGTTAATTTGATCTCACAGTAACAGAAATGCAAAGGAATAAACATCTCAAACTAAATGCAAGGAAGACACTGCTGGCTAGCAGAAATGTGATGCAGGAGACAAGATCCAAGCTGCCTATGTTCTGCACAAAAGCCCTGCACAACAGGGCCAGAACCCCTCAAATATGACAAGAAACAGCAAATCAGCGTGGCAAAGGGTTACCATCTCCATGAAGTAAGTGGTTCTCCTAACAGCCATTCATTGCAGAGGCCTGGTTATTGAGGGGTTCTGCTCTTTACTTAATCCCAGCAGCACCCTTCAAGAATTTAGCAATGACTTGTTCATGGTTTTGTGATAATTCTAAAGCGACAGAAATTAACCTGAAGATGAGAAAGCAACAAACACACTAAACCCACCTTTTACTTTTGTTTTTCTGTTTTTAAACCTAAGTTTGTCACAAGGAAGACAAAACACAGTCTGTTAAAAAAAAAACCAACAACAACAAAACCCCACTCCATCACTTACCCTATATCAAGAGGACAATTAGTGTCAAAACCAGGAGACAATCTGGTATCCATACTGGGAAGGAAAATAGGCTAGAGTCCCAGAAGTCCTTCTGCTTGTGGCTTACAAAACTAAATGATGTTTGGGAACAATGGTCCTGTCAGTGACGTGTCAACAACACATTTATTTTAAAAAGGCTAAATTCAAGTTTTAAACACATGTAACTGCAAAAGAAAAAAACAAAACAAAACAAAACCACTTTGGTTGATTATCCATCTTGTTAAATACGTCAAAGTTAGCAATCAACAGTTTCTCTAGGAAGTCTCCAAGAACAGACAGGTCAGCTGACTCCTTACTGGGAAGGTCAGACACCTAGCAGTGGCACTGGTAATGCTGCCATGCCAGCGTCACACATGCTCACAACATCTCAGCCAGCATTTGAGAGGCTAATGGTGCATACAAAGTCTGAGCTGATCAGCCACAGCCAACTCCAGTTGCTGTGAACTCACTGAGACAAATAAATAAAAAAAAAGCAAAAGCAAAAAAAAAACAAAGGCAAGCACCTCTAGGGCCAGGCCCCAAAGACACAGGAATCAAAGCTTGGTTTGTTTTTTTTTTCTCTCCTTTCCCTATTTACAAAATGCCATTTAGAGCTGATGTGGCCACTTCAGTATTGTGAGGAAATGTCTTATGCTAAGCAGTCCTAAGTGTGTTGTTCACGGACGCTGTGGCCTGCGTGCCACGGAGTGTCCCACAGGGGGTGTGTCCCTCCCACCAAGGCACATGGAGGGAGTTCAGTCTTCTGTCTCTTCATACGTTGTCTCGTCAAACGGCCGGTCCAAGAGAGGTACCAAACGGTGCCGGGAGTATTTCAGTTGCAAAAGGTCCCCAACTTCATTGATTTCTTTTAAAGCCTGAGAAAGAGACCACAGGAGATCAGCAGATGGGACAGATGGAGGCGAGTTCATCAGCACACCTTCCTTTCTGCATGCCTGCAGACTGCTCTGACAGCCCCTTCACGTAAGTGAGACTTTACTCTGCTAGAGAAGTCAGTAGCTTCAGAGGTGCATAGGACTTGGTTTTGATTTTAGCATTCAGAAGTCTCTAAACCAAGTGAGCAGCAAGGGGTCACTTAACCAAGAGAGACTCTGCACCGACCTGATTACTCCACTTCTAAGGTTTCATAATATCCAGCAAAACTACCTCAAATTTCAGTCTTCCCCCAAAAAAAGCCATGACCATTCATAGACAGAAAAAAACCAAGGCCACTGTTCCTCCCTTCCCAGAGGCAATAAAGCTGAAGCAGGAAAAAAAATGTACATGGAGATCTGACTCCTCTGTTTGTATGATTCAGTATGAAAAGCAGCATATATGTTAGCACACCCTCTCTGAACTGCAAGCCAGCCAAAGGCAAACTGCAATACTCTGTTAATTAGTTCTATTGATGCATTAGCTATAGCTACATTTGGTGAAGTTTGCATTGTCCAGACACAATGAGAGATGCAAACTCTGTATGGCAAGCAGCACTGCATGGGAGATTTCTGCCAACCAACCTAAGGAATGAAAAAAAGTTCTTCTGGGTAGGACCTCAAGTATTTTCTAGCTAGAAAGCAAGACCCACTGGCTGAGGGCGACACAAAGGCAACGCTCAGGCAACTGACAGCCCAAAGCACTGCTAGTGAGCTAACAAAACCTTTCCCCATTTTTGACCTGAACACAAACGTTAAGGAGTTTACCTGAGATCAAACATCTGCTAGTGCAAGAAACAAGGAAAGTCCCAGCTCTGTTAATCATACTTTCTTTATGTTGCAATCTCTTTGATAAGACGCTGGTGCACGATAAGGTTTGTTAAAAGCCAAACCCTAAGCTTCGTTTCTCTACAGAACACTCCCAGAGCAAGGTACAAAGTCAGTCAGTTGGTGCAGACAAATCTGCAACAGTACATGATGCTAATTATATAGGCAAGTGGCAAAGAAATGAGTTCAGAAGATGACCTCCAAGTCCAATGTGATTTTTGAACTCCAAGGCTTGCATGCTGCCCTCCCTTGAATTGTAAATTTATTCAGATAGGTGCATTCAGAATGCCACTATATTCAACATTAATGCTCACTTCAACAAGTTCTGAGTCATATGCCTGTCTCTTGAGAGAAGCTGGCAGATGGGGGTTAATATTCCTACATGTTTTTCCTTCCTGGATGGATAGTTCAAGTTTTTGTTTCTTTAAACAATGGCCCCTCATGCTTGTTATAGCTGGCAGCAAGACCCTCTTCACTCTAAAAATCTGGTTGAATGACAAACCCAGAAGTTGGACCTCGGTAAAAACAAAACAAAACAAAAGCGTGGCCACAGTTTGCCAGAGCTTTAAGTAAAGATCCCATATGGAAACAATTTAAGGTTGAATTTCTGTTGAAAGAGTCTGTTAACTGTTATTCTTGAATGCAGATTTAGGATTTTATTAATTTAAAACAAAAAGGGCCATGTGACCAGCAAAGACTACAGAGGAAATGGCATTGGTGAACTCTGACTTCAGGAGTGTAATATATTTTTCATCACTGAAAAGAAAGCACCAGCCCACAGGGATGCAGGGTATGAGGGACTTCACTCTGATCCTGAGCCAAATATTTTCAGGCAAGGAAGTTTTATTTACATAAAACGGTTAAAATTGTAACTGAGAACCGTTCCCCCATCATGTGGGTTTATTTAATAAGAACAAGGAAACATTACAAATATCAGCATTTACAAGACAAGGTTCTCTTCCCCATGCTCCCAAGTTGGATAAATCTTGTTTGTAAAAGATGCTGTAGCTGCCCTAGTTAGCATCTGTGCACACATAGATGGGCTACCAAGTGCTCCTCGCTGCCACTGACTTGAAGTTCCTCTCTGCCACTGACTTGAAGCTCCTCTCTGCCAGCTCTCTCCAAGTCTATTCATTTCAGTTATTTTTCTTCCTGGATATTGTGGCCACAGTTCAGCAGAGGAACCAGATCTGAGGGCTGCCTTAATGATTAGCTGCTTGAAATCAATCCCCTTTCACTGCATCACAAGAAAACACAACACGAGGTGACTGACACCAAGCTTGCTCCATATTAACTCCTCTTGCCAACGGTCTGGGCTCAGAGCATGCAGCTGTTTTGAACCTCAAAGTGGATTACACTGACTTGGAACAAAGCCTCCACATACTGAGCTAAATCAGGATTTCTTTATTCCCTTCAAAATTCACACCTCATTTTGTCCTAGATTAATTTTCTTAGGCAGACAAGCCCTAATATATTAAACAAGCATTTCCTCCATTTAGAGCATTTAGCACCTACAAGGGTACTCTAGAAATGAGTCTTTAGAGTTTTCTGGAAAGCAGAAAGACTTTAAAGTGAACTGACAGGAAGAGAGCTTTTTAAAGCAGAGTAGTAAAAGTTACAGATTGGTTTTGGAAGAGTGAGCACAGTACTTACACAGACCCTGTAAAAGCAGCTTGTAAGGGTAAAGACTCCAGCTAGTCACTAAGAGACATGACCAAGAATCTAACCAACAGCAAGACTGCTTGATTGCTCAGGTAGTGCCAGCAGCACACCAAGTTTGCATGGCTTCAGTTGAGCTCAGTTTGCAGCAGTATGATTTCAGAGACTTCAGTTTTCTTTCTTTTCCTTCTGCTCACCTCCTCCCTGTTCATCCCCCCATGTCCACAAGTTCCTACTCTCTCGTTCGTGTCAGTTCTATTACCATGCTCTGAGCCACATCTGTGCTGTGGGGGGAAGGAAGGGAAGGAGCAGGCCTTCTCCAAACATACCCTTTCAAATGGTTTTATTTGGAACAGGAACAAGTGAATTGGGGTAACTATGGTAAGAGTAGCAGGGCAAGTAGCTGGGATGGAACTACTTGAGCAGTCTGCTCTTAGAGTGTCAGGGCAGACTTAAAAGGCAGAAACAACTCAGAAGCAGCAAGGACAGCAACAAAGATACATGCCAGGTTGTTTAAATGATACAGAATATACATTACCTAACTGCACAGACCACTGCCTTACTATTTTTCTAAACAAAGCTGAAATAAAGAGCCATTTTCAGCTATTGAATAGAATGTTCTGGGGTAGTAAAGTGTGAAAACTTGGAATTTTTTCTTTTTTTTTTTTGACAAGTCACTAGTAAATATCTCTCTGTCCCACTTGCTGTTGATGTATGGAAGAGTTACTACCTGATCATATCTGGACACAATTTCCCCTTTATAACTCCCTGATAATTACTCCCAATCACCTTCTTGTCCACAAAATGTTTGAAAATAATTTCAAGGATTCCCCTCCCCACCCCACCCCCCATATTCCCAAGGACGAAGGCAAGGCTTCTCAACCTGCAGTTCCTCTAATCACATTCCTTGCTCTTCAAGTCAATGGAGACATTTGCTTTTTTCCAATCCTCAGGAACCTGCCCCAATCACCATGACCTTCCAAAGAAGAGAATCAAGAGTGGCCTTTCAGTGCCAGACAGCTCCCTCAACATTGTGGGCACACCCCATGAAGTCCCATGGACTTGTGTGTGTTCAGTTTGTTTAGATGTCCCCTTATTTGATCCTCCTTCACACCAACAGAAGTCTTCATTGCTCCACATTTCTCCATTGATGTTATGGGTCTAGAGTTCCTGAAGGCAGGTCTTATCAGTAAAGATAAAGGCGACAAAGGCACTGAGTACCCTGGCCTCTTGCATGTCATCTGTCACCTGGTGCCTATGCCATTCAGCAGCAAGGACACATTTTCTCTATTCCTTTTGCTACTGATCTCCCTGTGAAAGTATTGCCTGCTGTGTTTCATGTCCTTTGAGACTCAGCTCCAGGTGAGCTTTAGCTTTCCCGACCCCATCCCTGCATGCTCAGGACTGTGTCTCTATTCTTCCTGGGTCACCTGCCCCTGCCTACACCTCTTATGTGCTTATTTTTATGTTTTTGTTGGTTCGTTCATCTTTGCAGGCTTCCCATTACCTTGGTTTCCTGTAATCAGAATGGACCATTCTTCAGCATGGGAGAAAAAAAAATAAAGAACCAGCTGTCCTGGTCACCTCCTCTCTTTGGGATCATATCCTATGGGGTTCATTTCAAGCAGGCCTCTGAACAGGACAGAGCCTAATCTCCCCTTAAGTCCAAGGTAGTGACTCAGCCTAGCTTAGGCTCTGAGTCACAGAACAGCAAAGTGGGGAAAAAATATAATGGAGAACTTTACAGAGACTGAGAAAGCCCAGGTATGTGTCCATCAATGACTCAAAAATTAATGTAGTTAGCACAGCAAAATGTACACAAAACCTGTTATAGTAATCTCTGGAATAAAAATCCTCACTAGTAATCAAGTGCTGAGGTTTGCACTTGCTTTTGAGAAGAATATCGATGAGAGGTTCTCTGGCCTTTTTTTTCCCTCCTTACCTTCTGCATTGAGGGGCAGAAGCAGCAGAATTATTTCTTTTTAAAAGAGCCAGTGGATGGTAGAGCCTCTTAAGAAGGGAAAAAACACTTTCTTAAAGGAATAAGACTGCCTCTCACATCAATTAATACAGGGAAAGACAGCCCCTGAGACTTACTGTAGACAGCCATTGTTGGAAGCAAGGAGAAAAGAGATGGGAGTCGTTGCTAGCTCTACTGCACAAGGCTTTGAACATTGGGTTCAACTAGTTTGTGTACCAAACATTGAACCAGTCTACAAAAAAATAGATAATTACTGTATTTGTTTATAGAAGGCACGAGCAAAATGAAGACAAGATGAGACACTTACTGTATCAAGCATCTCTTTGGTATGAGCTGCAGACAAACAGAATCTGGCTCTGGACTCGATGATGGGGGTGGCAGGGAAGCCCACAACCACCACACCAATGTTCCGCTTCAGCATCTCACGCCCAAACGCACTGCCAGAGAAACACAGAAGGTTGTGAGATGATACCAGTGGAGGCAAAGCAGCAGCTTTGTGGAAGGCAAGCCTGTAAGACCACAATTTGGAGCTTCCAGTTCTTTCTTTTTGAGCTGTTCACAAGGCTTTATTTAATTCAAACCCAAGGTGGTCCTGCTCAAGAAGTTTCACTGTTTGAAGTTCTAATGAAGCTGAAAGATTATACATGGCAGGGGCTGGTCTTCCAGCAAGCTGTTTCTAAATGGAATTATAACCAAGGCTTGTAGACCTCTCTGATAGGAAACATATTTTTGCTCAGAAGTTGGACTATAGAAGGAATACCCCACGCTACAATCCCCCCAGAGGAGAGGCTTCTGCAGTTTCAGGATGGTTTGTTTTCACCAATTTGAAGTACATCCTGGTGTCACAGCATGTACCACTTTTAAGCACCCATCATGAGAACCACTGAATTGCCACAGTAAATTGAGATCATCTAATGTGACACCAAGTATTTTTTAAGGTAGGTGCAAAACTGTCATACAGCTGTCACACAGTATCTTCAAAGCAGCAAGTTCTTATGGGGATTAAAGAAATCAGTGGCTGTGATTTACACAATAGAGGCCCTAAGATTTAGATCATTTCTCTACTGGCAGTACTACTGTGGGTGTTTCTACAGGCCACAGAAAATGGTTAATCCTTTTTGAACTGACCTTGCCTTAAACCCAAATGAACTTAAAAGACTTTTCATACATCTTTGTATAAAAGATGTATAAAGTAACATCCTTTTACTAGGCTCTTAAATTTTTTGTCTTTTACTTCTATTACAACTCTTTTCCTCATAAATAGGTGCTTCCTGATACACTTCATTTTGCATCCATTTAGTACTCCAACTATTTTAAAACCAGACTACAAGAGACAAAGAAAGGGTGAAGTAGACCTGATGCAGGTCCTAAGGGCCAGCTCCCATCAGAGCTCTGTGCTCTTCCTTGTTTTTAAGTAAGTTACTGGCCCAACATCTCAGCAAATGAACACTTCCAGAGAAGAGACTGTACTGACCAGTAGAGCAGCTGGGTGGTAGAAACAGTACAGCTCTGTGCTGGATGGTGCACACTGCAGACTCTACAGCACCCATAAAGGTTATAGGTCTTTTAAATGTGGTTATACAGAGAAGGGTGGAGGAGGACTGTATCTAGCTTCATGCAGAGTGCCAGAAGATGTCTGCTCCCTCACAGAACCACAGTGCTTAGCAAGACTGAAGCCTGAGCTAGAAGAGCACTGGAGATGTTCAGTATGGCTTAAAATGAAGCTATGCTTTCTAAATTAGAAAGTGTTGGTTGAGCACTCTTACACACAGCTATCCTTGAAGTCAGGCTTTTCTTTATGTTTCAAAAATTTTTAATATACACATTATATCCTGTTGCAGAATTTTAGCCTTAATTGTCCACACAGTAGCCCAGAAGTCCATAAGCAGTTATAAAGCTACGTGCTACAGTCCTGTTAGTACTTACAATAACAATATCTCAGTTATTAAAACCAGACTTCTTATAAAAACTTGTGATTCATCAAAAACAGGTTGTTGTGTCCAATCGTGTTCCCCCCACCCCTGCTTTTTCTTTTTTTTTTATTATTTTCAGAGTTCATCTGTGGAAACGTTGGCTGCTTCTGCTCCAGGACCTGGTTGAATGATTCCTGTAGTGACTTTTAATGTAAATTTCCATTCAGATTCAGCTGCTTCTTAGCACATATATATAGTTTACATATGAATAAAAAGGAAAAGAAAATCAAACAATTTTGCAACATGGCAGACGGTGGTAAAACTGCTTCCTTGAAGGGCTTTCTTCTTGCCCCTACCTACAAGCCTTATTTTTCTCATGATCACTTATAGGAAGTTTCTATGACTCAGTGGTTTATGTTGGAAGGGACCTCAAAGACTGTCTAGTCCAACCCTCTGCCATGTGCAGGGACACCCTCCACTAGACCAGGTTGCCCAAAGCCCCATCCAACCTGGCCTTGAACACTGCCAGGGATCCAGGGGCAGCCACAGCTTCTCTGGGCAACCTGTGCCAGGGCCTCACCACCCTCACAGGGAAGAATTTCTTCCTCCTATCTGATCTAAATCTACTCCCTTTCAGTTTAAACCCTCATCCTGTCACTACCTGCCCTTGTAAACAGTCTCTCTCCAGCTTTCCTGTAGGCCCCCTTTACATACTGGAAGGCTGCAATAAGGTGTCCCCAGAGACTTCTTTTCTCCAGGCTGAACAAGCCAAGCTGTCTCAGCTTTTCTTCACAGCAGAGGTGCTCCAGCCCCTTGATCATCTTTGTGGCCCTCCTCCGGACTTGCTCCAACAGGTCCATGTCCTTCTTATGTTGGGAACCCCAGAGCTGGATGCAATACTCCAGGTGGGGTCTCACGAGAATGGAGTACAGGGGGAAGAATCACATCTCAATGATCATAAAAGCAAAAATCAGACCAGTATTTTCTTATATTTAGAGAAGTCTTAATATTCTTGCACCATCCTAGCTTTAAAGAAGATGGATGAGACATTATCCTGTTAAACCTACCCAATTTTTGCTGGCATGTACAGCATCAGAGGCACAACAGGGGAATCTTCATTTCCATAGATGATAAAGCCCATCTCTTTCAGTCGTCTCCTGAAATATCTTGTGTTCTCTGCTAGCTGCTGCACACGTGCTTTCCCTAGAAAAGAAATTAAGATAAGACCGTGAACACAATAGTCCTAAGCCACACACTAACTGCAACACAAGACCTCTAGCTAAAGTACAAACTATGAATGTACTGCTTGTGCCTCTGTTAAGATGTTAAAATTAAACACAAACTAGAGTATGCAGTTTCTTGTCCCTCATGTAATCAAGATTAAGCACTCATTTTGTGTCAAGCTGAATGGACTGAGAGAGGCACAACCATCAAAGTCCTAGCACTCCCTAGTTTTTCCATATCAGGTTTTTAATCAAGAGGTACCTGGCAGAACAATGCTTTTAAACAAGATTAAAGATTTGCTCAAAATTCACCGGTAACTGCATCTTGATATCAAGTTTGCTTACACTTTAGTTTAATTGAAATGTGTTCACCGTGTTTTACCCTGCTTGTATGGATATTACTCCTTTCCTCCTTAGATCTGCTTGCTGAACCAATCCTGTGGGCTGCTCCCTAACCTTTTTCAGTTAAAATGAGCTGGGTTTAAATTAAACCGATTACTTCTGATAAGCCAGCTCACTTCACCTAAGCAGCTGCAGCCAATTTGTCATGTGTTCAGCCAATTCTGTATGGATTTATTTTTTTTTTCTTTTTACTCCTGTCAAAATTAGTACACAGGACATTAGGCTGCTAGGGTAATTTAAAATATGCCAGCTATTCAGATATGCATAGGACAAACTATTTATCAGTTCAATTCTAGCCCAGCACAGCATACTACATTTCTGTATTGCCCAGGGAAAGATCCACATCACCTCACGTAGGCAGGTGCTAATGCATTTCTCATCAATTAGTACTCTAATCATAGAATCATATAATCCTAGGGGTTGGAAGGGACCTCAAGAGATCATCGGGTCCAACCCCCCTGCCAAAGCAGCTCCCCAGCTCATATTGCACAGGTCGGCGTCCAGACGGGGCTGGAATATCTCCAGAGGTGGAGACTCCACACCCCCTGGGCAGCCTGTCCCAGGGCTCTGGCACCCTCACTGGGGAAAAGTTCCTCCCCATGTTGGTGTGGAACTTCCTGTGCTCCAACTTGCAGCCATTGCCCCTTGTCCTGTCCCCACAGACACTGAAAAGGGACTGGCCATTTCCCCCTGCATCCCATACTTAAGATATTTATAAACATTAATTAGGTCCCCCCTTAGTCTTCTTTCCTCCAGGCTGAACAGCCCCAGCTCACTCAGCCTTTCCTCACAGGGGAGATGCTCCAGGCCCTTCATCATCTTTGTAGCCCTTCTCTGGACTCTCTCCAGGAGATCCCTGTCTTTTTATCCCAGGGAGCCCAGAACTGGACACAATACTCCAGGTGGGGCCTGACCAGGGCAGAGTAGAGGGGGAGGATCATATGCTTATGAGATTAAGCACTCTGCCATCGATGAAACTACACTACATAACATTTATAATTACTTGTCTCTGGTCCATGGAGGATATTTCTGGATAATTGATTATGCAAACAAACACTGCTTTCACCAGATGGGTGATTCATACACTGGAGCATTACATCTACAGCAGTGTGGACCTGTGCCACACAGCCAAGTCAGCTGCTAGATATGAATCGTCCTCCTTTAAAGTTGGAGATAACATAAGGTGATTAGCCAGAAGGAATGCTGGGTCTCAAAGAAACATCCAACACCCACACAGCTCTGCTCTAGGCCAGAACAAATGTAATTTTAAGAACCTACATATTTTTTGGTAGCCAAGACTATCAGACATTCCACCCACAATCATGCAATCAAAGGCAAAATCCCATCAAAGGCAGAGCCTGAGAAAAAAGGATGAAACCTGTTAAGTTTGCAAAACTTGGCCTATCATTAGTGGGTAGGAGCTGGTATTTTTTAACAGCATTCACTGCCATTTAAAACTTCTCTTCTTCTCCATTAACAGCATTATTTCTTAATCTTTTCTGTCCCAGAGTTTCTGCAGAAGCTTACTTCTTCTTCCCCCAAAAGCAGTGAGATTTCAGTAAAACACACAGGCATCTTGTGCTTATGAAACTTATTTTTTAATTGGCTCACTTCAGATCCTCTAGTGGTGACTCTACTTTCTTCTATGCTTTCAGACCAATTATTTGGTTATTTTAAATACCCCAGATTTGTTTCAACAAATGAAAATGTCAACAAAATAAAAAGAAACAGACCTAATGCAAAATACTACCTAGTGGGTCAAAAGCCACCATTTGCACTTCTTTGAGACCACAAGTGTCCAGAGCAATCTACATGCAGCAAAAAGCTGCTTCTGAGAAAGCTGCATCCACGTGTCTCCTATACACACACACACAACTTCTGATGACATTTTAAGTCAGTGATGTACAACCCCATCAGAATACACGAGATTTCACCACTGTGAGAGGAGTAGTAATGTAATGTACACAGCTGGATACAAGTGCTGAGATCAGTCCCTCTCCCATGCAGCTTCTCCCAAACATAGGCTCTCTCCATGCTCACATAAAGCACAGTTTACAGTGCTTCAAGCAGAATGAACTTCAGCACCTTTATGGTTTTCCCCTCTACACATTCACACCCTTCTCCAAGTTGTTTGGCGCCTTCCAGGCTAAAGATTAAAGAGCAACCTTAATTTGTAGTTGGCAACAGCCTCACAGTCTTCCTTAAACTCTTCCCCTTAAAAGGAGTTTATGATCAATTCTAGATTTGTCCTTATGGATTGCAGAGTGCTTTGAGATGTAAACAAGTTTCCTGCCCAAGTCTTTCAGTTCCTTACAGAGACATAATCACATACAGCAGCAGTCAGATTTGGAAGACACCTGCCTTCTTCAGATTTGTGGGTCTGGGAAGGCCATCAGCTTTTACTTTGCTCCAGAGCCATCAGTGAATTTAATGACATTATTCTCTCTCTAAAAACTTGTCACCACGGCTACAATATTATCAGGAACTTGAAAATATATTTAGTGGTGTCTTCTCACTACCCACCATGTGTCATTAGCATCTTCTGAAGAGAACTGCAGTCGTGGTGAAGTAAAGCACCAGGAATTGAACAAGAACTGGGCACATGTTTCTTGTCCTCTGCTTTCCATTCTCCCTGCATCCTGTGCAACTACTCTCCACACATCAACATAATTAGTCTCCTATTTCATGATAAAATCCTGCACTTAAAGAGTGATGCCACATGCCAGTTGAATATGGTTTCCAATACAAGCAGCACACACCCAGCATTCAGCTCTGTTAGCAATCGTTCAGCCCCACTGGTACATACTGGTGTAACAAGCTGTTCACTATTACTAAAGTTTTACTATGTTTTCTGGGACCACAAAGAGAAATGGAGCAGTGCCTGGAGACAACAGTGACACGGTACTGCTTCTAACCCCACTTGTACCCAAACAGTGTTTGAGCATTCAGACAGGACCTCAAAATCCCTTTCCCAGCTCAAACATCTTCTGAAGAGCTCTGTCCACATCTGATTGAGTGTGGGCCTAAAAAGACTGCCAGGACTGCAGCAATCCCCCAGTAGCTGGCTCTCACAGCAGCATGCAGCTTCATTTCTAAGGCCATGCAAAAAAAGCTGGCTCAGACACCACCCTGCAATTGCTCTTGCATAGGAGTTATGCAAGGTTTCTGGTAACATCCTTTCATCTAGGAAACTGGAATGTGATGACCTTCAGGGAGGGAAGGAAAAGGGGGAAGAAAGGGAGGATTACTGGAACTGAGTTCTTCAAAAGGCTAGAAAACTAGAACCCCTTATCAGAGCAACTGATCTGAAGTCCCCTGTGGGTCCTGTAAATAGCTTAAACCAGCTACTGACAGACCTACACTGGAATTAGAGGATTAACTAATAACTTCTCCTTTGCTTTTATACCCTTTTGCAAATTTACTGCAGTCATAACAAGACTGCTGTTCCAATTTAGTAAAACACTTCCTAGTTGGTAGCAGCCAGGGCATCGTTTAGTCTAAAGCTCAGGTATATCCCCTGAAGAACATGCTACCACTGCATCAGAAGTGAAGGTCAGATGTCACCTAAAGGGGAGAAGAACTCTCCCTTTACCCTCTACCACGCTCACCTCAGAGCTGTAGCTGTGGACTCAGCAGAGAAGACAGACAGGCAGACAGACAGACAGAGAAAAAAAAAATAGCAAAAAGAAATGCAACAATTGCCTCTGCTTGGATAGCTAAGATCAGCTGAATATTTATAGCTGACAGTTTGAGAAGAGGAATGTGCTTTTACTTGATATAACCTTATACCAGTCCAAGATGACAGACAGGCAGTCACTTTAAACTGGCACTGCTTGTTCACATACTGACATCTGTTTGACTGGACACCTTAAGTGCAGGCTACAAGGTACAGGGTTGCTGCCCTCCCACCCCAGGTGCTAATAACCAAGCATGAACTCCCACATCAGCCGCAGCTTTGCTGAGGAAGTCACTCAGAGCTCCTCCCAAACCTCTGCGTTGCCCATAACACCATGCTTGTTCTCTACGTGGCCAAGAATGACAGATCTATGCTTCTGCATTTATAAAGTGTAAGCAACTTAACTCTAGACTTAATGGACAAGTCAGGCTGGGGAGTTTCTCCAGCAGAAGGGTTCTGTACCCCCAGCTGAACCACTACAGTATGTAATGGTTGACTGACCATAGAGTATTTTTACCATTCTTCCAATATGTTCCAATATGAAGGACAAACTTTTGCCCCCTTCTAAACAAGCTTCACAAAAAGGTGTTTCTAGATTTGTGCTGCTGGAGAGTATTTCTTTTTTTTTCTGGCATGTTACCATATTGTGCATTGTCTTACAAATGTATAAGGCAAGGAACAGTCTCCAAAAAAATGCAACTAGCACCTCTTCCCCCCCAAAATATTTGGACATGCTACAAAAACCACTCCATTATGAATCCAAAGGCACATGAGATGCATATTGCCCACAAGCCTAGTGGGAAGTAAATTAGTATCTCTGCCAGGGCAGATTCCCACAGAGTAGAAAACCAAAGAAACAAAGCAAACAAACAAAAAGCTTCATCAACTGTGAAGGCCTCTGCTTTACAGGTCATATTGCTCAGAAAGACAGAAGTTATAGTGAAAACATCATCTAGGAAACATTTAAGCAAATTTCTTCTTGAAGAAAAAGTCAAGTTGATGCCTACCATCGTTATCTGCAGGATAAAAAGGGGCTGTGATTCCACCACACCAAATCTAAACTCCTCTTACAGCAGCTTTATCAATGAGGCACATAAAGAGAGAAACTCACCTGTATGTAGCCTTGCTGCTCTTTACACCACAGAAGTTCATGCTTAAACTAGGAGGCCAAATACTGTAAAGATTCTCACACAATCTTTACTTGCAAAAGTCAGTTTAATAAATACACAGCAACTACTGCGAGACCAGGATGAACTGTCTTTGAAAAAATAAAATAGAATAGAAAGCCAGACACTTCTTTGAGCTGAGATCTGTGCAACTTCTCTATTCCCTGTTTAAAAAAACCCCAAACAACACTACAAAGTAGCCCTAGAATTTATGGAAGTTACTCTGCCACAAAGATCTAATACTTGAGACATTCCTGTCATCTGGTAAGGCTGATGAATAAGCAATCATAGATGGTATTAGACACAAAGAAAATTTTGTTCAACCAGGATGCGTTTGTTTTTGCCCTTCCTGTGATCTCTAGGCTGTAATTGGAGAGCAATCACAGATCTGTCCTTCTAAACAACTGCAGCACTTCATCAGCAAGGCTTCTTGAGAAATAAAAGGCATGTTGCATTGTACACAGACTACCGACTGACACTGAACTTGAGGGGCAAACCAACCTCAGATGGGCAAAAAAAACACAAGCAGGATTTCATCTGCTTGTCATCTGGATCTAAAACAAAGATACTTGATGCAATACAAAGAAAACTATATGCTTTCAATTTTAATTAAGTCTTTGAAACATCATAGTAGGGCACATCTTTTTTGGGTAGTGAAACTGTTAACTGCCTGCACAAGCTACAATACAGCTCTCGTTGGCCAACAAATACCAGTTCACATTAGATATCTGTGATGAAGTTACCATATATTCTTTCATTAACTAATATTGTAGCTACCTGACACATTAAACTTGCAGACTTAATTGAACCCTTTTTTTTTGTTTGTTGCCAACATGGACAACAAGGCTAAACCAAGCAATCCCATGCTTGCCAGTGCAGAGATCTTGGAAGTGAGAAGCATTGTGTCACCTACTGACAGACGTGCCATCCTTCACTTGTGACAGAATAATTTCTTCTCTCAGTATCCTTTGTTTCAGTCAAGGAAGGAATTTATCCAACAGTAAGTTTACCCTGACAAATACCACAGCTTTATTGATGTTAGCATGACCTCAGCAGGAATACTTTGCTAGGAGGACTATCAATGTTGTAGGACTGCTTACATGGGCAGGTTTCTTGTTCTCTCCCCTCCTGACAGCCACAATCTAGGGAATATAATAAACCTTTCCCCTCTTTAGTACAAATTCTTTCCCAAGACTAAACAAATTAATTTTTTGGTCTACCAAAAACCCCCCAATAAAAATCAAGCTAACCAAAGGAAAGTATTGGGTCAACTAAGTGCTTGCGTGGATTATGGTAGCTCTGTGTGCACATATACATGCACATGTATATGCAAAAGGACATCAAAGCAGATCTCAACCTACTTTTTCAGGAAATAATGCTGAAAGGCATTTTACAACCAGAGCAGCAACTTTTACTGACTGATGCTAGTTATTTAAGTAACAACTAAGCCTCCACATTCTTTTGTGGAATAAAAAGACCTTGTGGAAAGGGTATGTTCTGTAGCATCCACCATCACTCCTGAATGACATAGCTAACATACAATCCAATTTTACAGAAAGCTTTGACCATGCAAACTTCCATCTATGTCTGGTAAAAATCTTAGCAATTAAAAGCCAACCATCAATGAAAACGGGAGGGGGAGGGGGGGGGAAGGAAAAAAGAGAGCACAAAACCCCCAAGCAACACAATCCATTATGAAGGCACGGAGAACAAAGTGATGCCATTGCATCCCGCTCACCAAACAGACAATAAGGTGTCTAAAACTATCCCACACAGAAGGAATATGGACTGGGGTGCAACATTTCATGGTTGCTTTTCTGAGAGCACCAGCATCAATGACAGTGAAGATGAAGCATTATTTCATTAGCATAGATAGAGCTTTTTCTCTATATACCTTGCTATCAGTGGACCAAACAGAAGAAAATAAATAACTTGTACTTCAAAAAGCTGTATTTTTGGACATTTAAAGTGTTTAAATCAAAGTAAACTGATGATGACAACTTGGTTACATATATCATTCTCTAGAAGTTTGTTTCTTCATGTCAGAATGATGCTATAATATAACCAAGCTTGTAAATTTTTCCACATTAAAACCCCCTTGTTTTTGCAAAGGCTTATACTTCTCTTCTGTTTATTATTCCTACATTTCTGTCTTTTGGTTGGCTGTTTCAGTGGAAGACATAATTCAGCATACTCTGTTTTGGAAACAAGCATTTTAAAAATCTCAATCAGGAATCCAATATTCTTCTGCTGATTTAACAGATTCTCTACTAAGCTTTCAGAAGCTAAGTTGCCTCCCAAGGGCTTATGAAGATCTTTTGCAATGTTAACATAAGTCAAGTTGATTTCTGGACACCATGCCTTGTAATTAAAAAACCAGAACAGCTGATTTCTTTGTTGAGAAAGGATAAAAGCAGTACTACTCTTTTACTATCATGAACATTTTTTTCATAATATAGAAAATTCCCTCTTTAAGGCTTTTGCAGAAAAACAGAAGTCAAGCATAACTTCTAACAACATTTGCACAATTAAAAAAATAAAAAATAAAAAGCAAAATATTTTAGATTTGCCAAGTTGTGGAAAAAGACAAGCATGACTTTAGAGTATCTGACTGGAAGCAAGGATCAGATTTGAAACAAAGTAGTATCTATTTGAGGGCTATAGGAAGTAAATTAAAACTAGACTGAGTGAGGTTTTGAACTAAAACCCACCAGAACATGGATCAAAATTCTAGTTCAACACTGGTTAAATATCCACCCTTTTAAGGAAAAGTTGCACTAAGAGACAGGGAGAGCATTCAAAATGCTGTAATAGATGTTTAAGGACCTGGGATGGTAATATCTGCCAGAGCTGATTTTAAAAGGCTTGTAGCATCATCTGTCAGAAAGAAGACTTGTAAGGAACATACATCCCAAGGCAAAAAGGCGATGAAGACAGATTCGCACGCACAAGCATGTCAAAGGCACCGTTTGCCTACACAATAATGGAGAGGTCACCTCCTACAGTTACGTATTCTTTCAAGTCACAAATAATAATAAAAAACCCCCCAGTGATTTACAACAGCTCAAAAAGCAAGAGGGAGGTTTAAAGCAAAGTTTACACTGGTTTCTTCTGAAAGATCACACTGTAAAAGCTAACAAGTAAGATTTTATTGTACGTTACATACAGGTTTCTTATCTTTCAGAATACTTTTCCTATCTTGTTGTTTAAGTTCCTGGGACAAGGTGGCTCCACATGTACCAATCTGCTTCCTCTAAATTTGGATGTGTGAGCATTACACTGCTGCCAATATTTGCAGTCAGAATTTTACATCCTCCCCTTCAGATGCTGTCTGCAGATTTTCATTACAGGTCCTTGGAAAAGTATTCTATTCAATTATACAATGTAACCTGAGATTGCATAGAGACATATGAAAATGTATGGGTCAGAACACTATATTCCCTTAGTTTTACATTATAAAGCATCAGCTCACACCGGCAAATGTCAAGGGAACCTGCCAAAACAACAAGAAACTTAAAAAAGTAATTAGAATAATTCCTTAACTCAGTGCTCTTATGTTACTGTTTAATAGCTCTAGCACTAGTATCCAGCCAACTGGTCAAAAGAGAAGCGACTCACTGGGTGTTTCCAGCAGCGCTTCTGAGTGGATCCAATTTTAAAACAAGCTTGGGAATGGGAAGAGTAATTATGGGAAGAGTCTTCAGGCTTTATGACTTCTGTGTGGTCACCAGAAGGACCGAGCATCTTCCACTAGGGGCCACTGCTGCACAGAGGGAGCCCTGCGGCACTGCCCTCGGCGGTACCCGGGGCTGGCTGCCGACACCCCCTGTGCAGCAGCGACCTGTTTCAGGATGCACTCCCCGCCCAACAAGCCTATACGGCATGACGGTAGAGCCATGCTTAATTCACCCAGGAGCCGCTAAGGAACCGCTAAGTGGACAGCTGAGTCAAGTTATTTATTCTTCCGACACACTTGCGTGCTGCCCAAGCTCACCGCTCCCCAGATAAAACTACAAATAACCTGGGAGGAGAGACCCAGTTTAAGAGCCAGGACACTTGAAAGCATGAATGAGGAAATCAAAAGACTGCTGAGAGCTCATGTTCGTTGGCCATATGGCAGCAGCATTAGCAACGATTTATTTTAGGAGAAGCAGTGAAGGGCTTGGCTCACGACCATTCTGAGTTCACCCCAAGCCTATGGCTTTGTAACAGGACTGTATGGAGGGGATTTGCCTGATTAACATGGGTACTGACTATAGAGCCACTGCAGAGGTGATGGTAAAAGTGCTCAGTGCTTTAAAAGAGAGAGGAAAGCAGTTCAATTGGGTATAAAAAATTGGCAGTGGTAAAGCCAAGGAGATTCAGGAACGGAAAAAAGAGGAAAGAAAAAATATGGCTGATGTTCTTGGCACTGAAAGGTCTCAGAGAAACACAGAAGGTATGCTAATACTCTGTCATTGCATTTGCTATCATGCTGAAAAGGTCCAGTTCTCAGTTCTGACCAGAGGGCTGGAGCACCTCTCCTATGAACACAGGCTGAGAAAGTTGGGCTTGTTCAGCCTGGAGAAGAGAAGGCTTGGGGAGACCCTACAGCAGCCTTCCATTTTCTAGCAGGCCCTACAGGAAAGATGAAGAGGGGCTATTTATCAGTGAGTGTAACGACAGAACAAAGGGGAATGGCCTTAAGCTGAAGGAGTGTAGATTTAGATTGGATATGAGGAAGAAATTCTTCCCTGTGAGGGTGGTGAAGCCCTGGCACAGGCTGCCCAGAGAGGCTGTGGCTGCCCCCTCCCTGGCAGTGTTCAAGGCCAGGTTTATGGGGCTTTGGGCACCCTGGTCTAGTGGAGGGTGTGTCCCTGCCCATGGCATCAGGGTTGGAACTGGATAATATTTGAGGTCCCTTCCAACCCAAGTGACTGATTCGGTGATTTTATGAGTCTAAAAGCAAGCTGAAAACCAGCTGGGTGCACAGGCTGTGCACTCCTTGAGTTTATATCCGCTGGTAACATTGAAGCTGTTGGCATGATACAAAGCCCAGAGGAATATTTCTCTATTTGTAGTTCCTGGTTTTGTTTCCAAATTTCTGCTGCAATTAGATAACTCCAAGGCAGCCTGTTCACAACATGAAGTTCATCATAAAGAGATGCAGCTCTCACCATGAAACGATGATGTCGCTTGATGTGACTGGAAAGATATGATCTGTTAAAAGAACTAACATTTACAATATTCTAAGAGGTTTTAAAAGAACTTTGGTCAAGTCTGTAATCATAAGAATACTTAGGGTTGGAAAGTATTGGGTCAGCTGACCCAAACTGACCAAAGGGATATTCTATACCATGTAACATCACGCTCCATATATAACTAGGGGGGTGGCCACATAGGGGGGCAGCTCAGGAACTAGTTGAGCATCAGCTTTGGGTGGTGAGAAATGAGAAGTCGTGCCATTCTCCTCATTCTGTATATTCTTTTATTGTTCTTATTATTACCATCATCTTTTTCTGTCATATCAAAAAGTCTTTCTCTCAACCCATGGATTTGGTTGACTTGCTTTTTGTTGTTGTGGTGGCTTTTGTGTGTGTATTTTGTTTTGTTACTTTTTTCTTTTCGATTCTCTCCCTGAGTCTGCTGGGGGAGAGCAAGAAGGGTTAAAGCACAACACACAAAGACATTACAAAATAACATAGTAATAAAATCAGCTAAAAAGGCCACTCACCCGTGCACAGCCTTGACAGTATTATAATTATTTGATTAGTTATCTTTTACCTCAAATGGCAGGCTTCATTATGTAAGCACTGAGACTTTGAAATCAGATACACGTGTAAAGGAGACCATCATGAATAAACATTTTAAGGAGTTAGTAAAAGCAGTATTAAATCCAACTGATTTAAACTGAGCCAGTGTTTATCAAACTACAGGAGACAGCTTTTCTACAGCAAAATCCCTTTTATAGGATCTTGAAACCTCAAGCTTTAAAGAGATAGAGACTAAACTAGTATAATGCTACTGATGCCACAGCCATAGAAAAAAGCCCAGATGGGTTAATGGACCATCCTGCCTCAAATCTGCCCAATGTTGGCTCCTAAAATCAGCATAAACCAAAAATCTAGTAACAGTTGCAAATACCTAATGAGTAAATTCCGTTATACATGTTTATAAATGCTGAAACTTGGAAATTATTATTCCTTAAAGTGAGATTACAAATGTTATCGTTAGACTAGACTCAGTGCCATTTTTGTACAGAAAAAAGCAGCTACCACAAAGCAGCAATGGCTAACAGCAGAGCTCTGAGAGCAGAAAGGTGACACACTGGCATACACCCAGCTATACATTTTCACCCAGCTGCCATGTGCCAGGTCAGTATTTGCAAACATACCAGCCAAGCAATTCAGAACTGCAGGGCTGCCTACCACCACCCCTTACCCGTGTCTGCATACAGCTGAACTAGGTGTCTCTGTGGTTAAAAGCATATACAAACTGCCCTGTAACTCCTCTCCACGAAGGCAGCAGCAGGAAGTATCCAATATACCAGAGTTCAGTCCAGAGCAACAAAAGTGTGTTTACAAGTAGTAAAATGACTTAACTCCATTCTTAGATTATTTTGTCTGCATGTAGGTTTGATCTTCTGGGTGCACATACATCAGGGGTATTCAACTTTTATCCTTTCTGCCTTTGTAGCACAGCTGTATAGCAACCTGCATCTTCCCCAGCATCACTGAAACAGGGTAATGTTCAGCCCTAAAAGTGCCCTTCACAAGCTCTCAACTGGAGAGTTTGGTAACCTACTAAGGAGTCAGAGGAAGGCATTGAGAACAACACATCAAGTACTTAGATCTCTGAAGAAGGGTACCACTACAAATCCACAGTATAGAAGACTCCAAGCACACTCTGTCATTCCTATGAGCCAACAGTAGGTCCAAGTCTTCCAAACATATATGAATGAGGAACTACCTTAATCAAATGTAGCATCACTAACAAATATTGTACTAGTGGCAGAGATTTTGATGAAGCTGTGACTTAAACATGAGATGAATAACCTGCAGATATCTGAAAGACATTTTTAAGTTCACTCAGGCTGTAGTGCAGCCTGAATTTTTTAGCAGACTACTACTAGAGAAGAATCTTCTGTAACCAATCCCAATAGTCCCTGGAGGGATTTCAGACACTGATAAATGGAAGTCTTGGACAAGACTTGATTGCTCTCCATTGAGAAGTTTAAACCCTGAAGAATACAAGCTTAAGCTAAAAATGCAAGAAGATCACTTTGGGTGAAAGTCAAACATCATTGTCTGATGTTTGTGAAAGACACTACTACCAAAAGCTGTCACAGTCATTCCTCCGTAGGAAGATTGCCAGAAAAGTAATCCTCAGAGAAGGGAGGAGAGAGAAGGCATGTAACTATAGAAGGAATGAAAACTGGAACTTGTCTTAGAGAAGCTTTTTTACTAGGGGAAACACCTTTAATGGACCTACTTTGGTACTTCAGGGCTACATGGTGCCTGAATTTAGAGAACGGTATCTTGAAGACATAATTGGCCAAGGCAGATGCAAAAAGCCTATCTAGCCAATGGGTTGATTTGAAAGACAATAACTAAACAGCTACTCCAGAACTGCTGAGCCAGGGACAGACTTACATGGCACAAAACAGTCTACTTTGTAAGCTATGAACATCCCCTTGAATACTGCCAGCCTATTAATTAGCACATTGTTTAAGTCTAACATAGGTGTTCTAGACATGAGCATCATTCTACTGCAGACAGAGGTTTCCAATGCTTTGTTGAACAGTTCCCCAGTTCTGTACAGATCTCAGAGTACCCAATACACCTATGGTCTGTACAAGAAATGAGGTGCCAGAATTATCCTTGCCAGTCCAGGTTTAGTAGGATAGCTACTGCCACATTCTCATTGTATTGACTTGTCCCAGACCATCAGAAGGAATCCCATCAGAGCACGAGATAGCTTCCCTCACCACAGGTTGGAAATGCACAGAAGCAAAAAACCACGAATCAGCTGTGAAGCAGAAGGAATTGATATAATTAAGAAGTGTCAATGCAATGAGGTCATTCTAGGATGAATCTCACATGGACAGTGACTCCGGAAACATCCACTCTGCACCATTCTCTGTGGTCCAACAGCACTAGAAAAGGCATTTGTGGAATGTAAAAGAAGCTCTACAGGTTTATTATTCTCGGTGTAAAAATATACAGTGTCCCAAGATGCTGAAAACAGGGTATTACTGCTGTGGGAGGTACCACTTCCACTTTTCATCAAATCCTTTAGGTTGGAAGGCCTGTCTTGAGATCAGCCAGTCCAATCCACCTGCTCAAGCATGGTCCAGCTAAAGCAGGTTGCCCAGAACTGTGTCTAGTTGGGTTGTGACTGTCTCTGCAGATGGGGACTCCACAACCTCTATGAGCAGCCTGTTCCAATGTCTGATCACCCTTACAGTTTCAGTGTAGAGAAAGTGTTTCCCTCTTTGATAAATTCTGAATTGATCAAAAAGTTATCATTTACTAGATGCAGAAAACAGCTAAAATTACCCACATTAATTCAGTTCAAGTCTGCCTCCCACAAGAGAGGATTCAATTTCAAGTCTGTCAGACTAGTAACAATTAGTCCATTGCAATCTTTGCTCATTAACAAGCTGCACATACTAGATATGAGGCATCTACCTAAATGGCTTGAAGCTGCTGAGGTATTTTGCCCTCAAAAGCGGAAGGCCCAAGCTAACAAACCTGAGAATAATATACATCCACTTTTTATGTACCCTGGCAGGCAAAGAGTGAGTCAAACTTACCAGGGCACTTTGCTCATTATACATAAAATGCTTGACTGAATTTTAGTTACAGCTCAACTGGCTTCGGAGTTATTTTAACCTGTGGCCAATCCCCACATGAATGTCCAAACTGCCTAGCCACAGAAATAACAAGCATAGCAAAGCCAGGTTCAAAGTGTTTTCTCTTTACATCTAAATCTAAGATAAATATTATTCATGCCACACTGTGCAAATATAACTGCAAGGACTCCAGCTCTAAAAATAGAAGTGGTAAGAAAGTAAGAAGTAGTAATGACTGGTATTACTGCTACATCTGCCCAAGAAAGCAAGGCTAAAATGCTTTGCAGAGTTAGTTGATGACACCTCCCTCTGCAGCAATTGCTAATTAGCCTCACAAAAGGTATCAAAAGAACTTGGCAAGAATAAGCTGCATTGTGGTGTTCTTGGGACTGCTTTTTAAAACCAGATAAAACCAACAAATTAAGCGATTTCTAAAGCAAAAGCAGTAATAAATGACAGAATTTACAACTGTGCTCCTAAATAAAAGAAAAACTGGAAGAAGAAACCAGCCAACACTCAAATCAGACACTACAGCAAGTCACATTCAGTATGTTCTACTCACAAGCCTTTAAACCTGTCTAAGGGTGCAGTTATAATTTAGCTATGGGACCCAAGCTGCCTCTCTCCTCCAAGACCCTTGTGAATATTTCTGTTTAACAGTCACAATTGGCTCAGATGGGGGTTTTTGTCAGAGCCCAGAACTGAGCCGGAACGTATCATATAATTAGGCAGGTTAGAAGAAGTAATAATACTTTGGCTGGGAAAGCAAGAAAAAGTAGTAGTTGCCAGGGGGCCCAATTAGCTAGCAAACTACCTAACACCAGTCTGAACTTCTACTTACAGATACTGACTACCTGGCAAGTTTTCAGAAAAGGAATCTACCTCCCTGAAGCTACAGCAACCACTCCTGGAGAAAAACCCTTTAATAATCTGCACTGCTCTTACTGCAAGGTGAGACCTACAGTAACAGTCCCTGGGTGGTGAAGTACAGCAAGTGGTGCCAATTACACCTGAAATACTCAAGATTTCTATCACCACTTTTTCAGGCTCTCTCTCAACAGATCAGTGGAATCGAATGTGCAGCAGGAATTAATGCCTGGAAAACCACATGCACCATCTTGCTTTCTGAAATTCTCATTTGGAGGCACACCTAGCAGACATAAAAAGAAGCAAAAGCTTTGTGACCAATGACAGGGAAGTATGTGATTTCCATAAACAATATATATTTCATATTTTCAACTGATCTGGACATGAAGCCTCCAGCTCACACCCACTGCTCCCAAAAAGCTGCAGCCTTGCCAAGGCCATGTAATTTATCACAACCAGATGGTGTGCTGTCAATAAAGGAGAGGCTGCTATCATTCCAGGGCAGAATAATTACATTCCCTTTGAACCAAGGACAATGTTTTCAATAAAAACCCAAAGCTGTTTAATGCAACTTCCAGTCTGTCAGGCTCCCACTGTGCAGCTCCAGGATTCATTAGACTCACAGAAGTGAAGGAGACCATTTGTTAAAAACATAGCACAGGTCTCTCAGACAGGACACTGATGACAGACAATTTAATAAAATAAAGAGGCATTTTGGATCTTCTTTAAAAGCTTTCTGGATAGACTTTTTCCATCACAAATTTTACAGGGAAAGTAGCTATACTGTATTATAATGCCACCTATGTCTTAAACTATGCTAGACCTTCACTGCCCTGGCATGCACCTCTTCTGGCTCTGCATTTTTGCATCTCAAAAGCAGGAGAGTAGCACTATGTATTCTGGAGGCAAGACTAATAGGCAAGGGTTGTGAAGCACAGAGAATTAAAGGTTTACTAATAAATGAAGCTGAAGAAGAACTGAAAGCTGTCTCTTCCAGACCAAAACGCCACTAGTCTGACATTCCTCTAACACATCTGGAAACACATCCCAGTTACACTAGAGTAATTCAGAGAACTGGACCTTGCAGCATAATTAAACTACTTACAGTGCAACCAAATGGTACCCTAACTTTGAGCAATGCAAGAGACTGGATGAATTTCACTATATACTAATTTTCCCCTAGAGCTTCAAACTCTGCCAAATAAAAAGCAGTAATTATTTGAACACTCAAAGCATTTTCTGAGTCTG
Organism: Porphyrio hochstetteri; assembly: GCA_020800305.1. Lineage (NCBI taxonomy): Eukaryota > Metazoa > Chordata > Aves > Gruiformes > Rallidae > Porphyrio > Porphyrio hochstetteri. The sequence goes on along the minus strand of CM036908.1, from coordinate 8,139,157 downwards.
CTTCCAAGCCAAATTTTGACTTTCAGCTTCCCCTTCTTTCAACAGTACATATTTAATGAAGTGGTTAAGAAACACATCCTCTTTTCACAACAGCAGAACATTTTGTTCATCTTGGAAAGCTACAAGAACTATCAAGTCTGGGAAATTAAAGGTGAGCTGCGAGCCCAAGTGTGACTGTTTCCAGGAACAGAATGGAAATGTTCATATAGTTTCAGTGCCAGGAGAGTAACAAACATCATTAGAAGATGGCTTAGCCCAGTTTACTCTCGATGCTACTCAGATTCTACTATATTTTACATGTGATTTACATTCTATTTTGCACAAATCTCAACTAACAGAGCATTTCTGCTCATCACCTCCAGGAGCTGCTGTCAGTTGCCAATGGCTTACCACCCAGAAGACCAAAACTAATTAAAAAAGGGTCCTTGTAAAAGCCACAGTTATGTGCATGAGCAAAATACTTCACAAGGAAATAAGAAGTTATTTTTGTTTGAACAAGTAAAGGTGGCTCCTCTGTTTGAACAAGTGAAGGTGGCTCTTACCTTTGGATACTGGGGTCCATCCCCACCAGAATTTAAGTTTCATTGGAAAAATTCTTTGTTGTTCTTTCTGAATGAGCAGGTGGCATGGGGATGTAACACAATGGAGGCAGCAAGTCACAAACTTCCACAGACAGAGTTAGAGACCTATTTTTCCTAACACTTAAATCTCAGAGTTTGAGCACTCCTCCCACTTAAATAGTAGCCCTCAATAGAAATTCTGCAGGCTTTTCCAAGGTGCATGGAAGCATGTGGCAACACACACTGAATATGGAGATGTGCACACAACAAATTCCATATCTTTACAAGGCAGAGGACTTTGTATTCCAACACATGCCAACTAGTCTCACCTTGATAATGAACCATTTCTACTGTTCTTGTTTTGGATGATATCATTCCCTCTGACTCTGCTGTACTACATGCAGACCACACTACAAAATCATTTTGGAGATGCCCACCTGCTATAGCACTTTAGCGTTGCCACTGTTATTAAAGCTACTTTAATGAGAAAGTAGTGAAAATTAAGTATATGTTGCACTGTTAGAAACCAGCCAATCCAATCAATGAAGCTAAAGGCAACTGAAACCATTTGTCCTTACATGAAGAAAATATATGCAGAACTACCAAGATTAAGTGATGCATGGTATCTGGAAAAATGAAGCCAAAGGACACAGCACAGATGATCAGCTGCTAATTATGTTATCACTTACATCAGGACAGAACTGCTGTAGCGTGTTCAGAACTTTCTTCTCCAGTAAGGAACTGGAAAAGTGGTATGTTTCTAATTAACATCACACCAAATCATGTAATATAACTCTAAGAACAAGCACATCTGAACAATTTTGCCACAGTTTTTACTATGACTTTTCCTTCTAGTGTGCATTTTAGATTTCCTAATTAACCTGAATTTTCTAAAGCCAGCAACTGAATTATCCTCTTTTGTTAACTGAAACACCTTAGTCCCTCTTGCCACATCATGGATTAGTATCTGCATTCAGATGTAACTGAATGAAACCACAAAATACACACAAGGCACCAACAGTCAATTTTGCTGAGCTTTGTAAACTGGGCTTCAGTACATTTCTGTGGAATACAATTTTTTTAAGGATCCTCTGGTATACAAAATCATGGGTACACTAACTAGCATTTTTAAAAATAGCAGGTATTTTCAGCATTGTGATAAAAATACAGCCAATAGCTCAGCCTTGGAAATAGTAAATATATTCTTTTACATCTCTGTCGTTTAAAATATTGCTCCACAATAGGAACAACATATAACTCTGGTACATCCAAAATACAGTATCATTTGTAATTTAATATGGAAACATTTCAGCTGTCTTAATACCAGGATAACTCCTATGCAAGTCTGGCATTTGAGACATGCCACATATTTGCCACTGAAGCGTGTGCATTTTTGTGCCCTTATGTGCGGTCCATCAGTGGATGCGCTGCCCGTAACGGTACCCCCAACACACACACACTTGCTCTCAGGTTGCTGAAGAGATTATTGTCCCTCTGAACTAGACATTTTTCATCAGACCATTCCTTTGTTCTTGAGGCACCATGCAGTCCCACAGGAGTTCACAGCTAAAGGGGCACCAACAGCCTAATCTGGCTGTAAGCAATTCAGCAAAATGCCTGTGTTTACACTTGTCAGCCTCTAAAAGTGATCTGAAGAACCAGGGGGTTTGCAGCAGTAACCTTCACAAGGTTTAACACTTGAGCTGCAGTGCTCCCCCTCCACCCTGCCTTTGTATTTTAAAAGCTGCCCTTTCCTTCCCTATGATAAGAAAGTAGCACACAATAGGGATACAGAACCATTAATACCTAAGTCTTCTTGGGTGATAGAGGAAATTATTTGCTGACCTCAAGACTGCACATGCAGCAAGCAGAGGATGAGGAAGGATTATTCAGCAGGTCATATGTCCCCTTAGGCCTGCCTCTGCAAGAAAGTCTGCTGGACTGATTTTTCTCTCAAAACCTAGGAATACCTGGGCTGCCAAAAACCCTATAGACAACGTTGATGGTCTGCTGTGAAACAGACTTCACATATCAGTGTTTTATTTAAGCCTAATGTACAAGCATTCCTTTGTAGAAGTCTGAATTACTAATCAGTTAGCATTAAAAAAACCCCAAGAAAATGCAAAAAACAACCCTCCAAACCCCAAAACAGTATAGCTCTTCTATTTATAAAGCTAACCACAATTCCCATTCACATTAACACAGCCTTTTATCTCATGGAAGACAGCATGCAAACTAAAATGAATTGCTCACATGGTTTATTGACAGCACCCCGATTTTAAAGATCCAAGTAACAGATCCATATTCCATGAATCATCTATTTGAGTCAACCACGTAAAAGAGAACCACATCCACAAACGTAATGCCAACAACCTGTAACTTATTCCAAAACCTGCTTTTTTAAGACTCAGGAAAATCTAAAGACTTGTTGCTGGTACCATCAGGTTCCTTAATGACTACTAGAGTTACATTTGGCTGGTGATACACTTCCATCCCTCCCCTAGATTAACTACAATGGTATACCACATCCAAGTCACACTGCAAAAGTAGCAGCTGTCTCTACTTTAAAGTTTGCACAATGGAGAATAAACCATTCTGTGCTCTCCAGTTGTGTTCAGGGGGACTCTTTACAGGAAATCTACCTGGACAGAAGTAGGAGGACTTGATGTCTCTGGTGAAGAATGGATCTTGTCCAAGGCAAAAAATCCAACCCAAACAACAAACCAAACTAAACATTGCATCCTGTGAACGGCTGTCAAACACACAAGTCCTTTCACTTAAAGCAGAATTCAAGATAATGCCTGGTCTGTTAGAGCTGATAAAAAATTATTCATGAGCTCTGTTTTACCATTAAAAAAAGAGTGAGAAAGAGAGAGCACACATCTGTGTATCTAAAAATCAGTAAATTATTTCATATGCAAAGGATTGCATTTCATGCTTGCATTATACTTCTCTCCTCTGGCATGTCCCAAGCCCTGCATAACAACGCTGCAGTGAGAGACCTCGGCTCATGAAGAGATCCACAAGGGAATCCTAACTCCTACCCCACAAGCCACCACTGTATTTTTCCACACAGAACTTTTCCAGAGGCTGAATTTCCATTGAAAGCAACTTAAGTTATCTCTTGAGTGCCACAGCTATAGAGTAGCTATACAGACAGGACTAAGAAACCGTCCTGTGAAAGAAAGTGAGAACAAAAGTCTCCTACCAGCTCAACTTGGCTCTAGCACTGGCTAAGGATACGCTGAGGAACAGCAATACTTCCTGCAACATGTAATTTCCACTCCCCCAAGGGAATCTAGAAAACATAATTTGGAGGAACAATACTTTTTTATTGTTTAGATGTTCATGCTTGCTTATACCTAGTTCACTCTATCTGGTTACACTGCTTCACATGGCTGAAATTCACTGCATCCTAACAATTCTGATTTACAGTCATCCTTATTTTGCAGCTGAACGTAAAAGGCATTGATTCAGATCAATCAACAATTAAGACAATGAAATTAAGGCTATGCCTTCAGAACAAGGAAATTAAGTTTGTGTTACCTGGCTACATGTATTGTCTGACTCTGCATATGAATTACTGGGAGGATTTGTGGCATTGGCATTAACACTGCTTACACATTAGCTCATACAAATTGTGTATCACAAATATGCAATCATGATGATAATATTCATAATCATTGCAAAGGCAGATGGACATATCCTTCTTGAAAGCTGTTACTGTGCCTTGCTAAGAAGAAAGACAGAAGAAATGTGTGCTGGTAAGACTTCTGAACTAGTTACAGTGCCTCCACTATGGAGTCAAAAACATGAAAAAAACCTTATACACTTTAATAACACTTATCTTGCCAAGTTAATGGAATTTTACAGAAAAGCAAGCATCTGAAAACTTCTGTTTTCTTTTTGTTATGATACCTTGGACATTGGAACTTAAAGGCACAACTTTGCTCTTAAAATCTCCAGAATAAGACAAAGCATCAGCGCAGAAGAGACAGAAGGAACAGACTCCAACCTTTGTACAACACAAATAGGTTGGCAAGCCTTTATGGCAGATTGAAGCCAGAGAGAAGAAAAACATCAGGAACACATACAAACACCACATTTCTTTACAAGCTAAGGAATGTGCAAGCTTTGACAAAGCATGTTATATAAAGGATGTTTATAATCTACTTCCATGGAGACAGTTCAGTAGTTTTACAACATAGCAACAAAAAGCGTGAACTTTATTTTCCATCTGCTTTGTGCAGACTGTTTTTCTACAATGGAAGCCAGTATCAAAGCTGACTGTTCTTTAGCATTATAAAGAGCAATACAAGAGGGTAGAGAAATCCTTTTTGCCTTCATAGTGCAAGAGAAGATGATGAAGGATATGGCTTCTTCATATGTTTCAACCAGGAAGTGTTAACAAATAACTTCGTAGTCACCCAGTTTCAGCTGGAATTATTAACTCCCTTAAATAACTGTAAAATATCACACAGGTAGTATCACCTCTAGCTGAACATCTTCCATAAGAATACGTGGAAGTGGGTTGATTTGCTGTTAATACAGCTATTAAAATACAGCCTCTTAAAAAGAAAGGCTACGGTCAGTATAAAACATCAATTTAGTTTTAACTTAAAAGCTAAGAATGAAGTTGCCAGCATTTTAAGAACTTCTTCCATCTCCAAAGTTCACTTACAGTGGTAGCATGAAATCCCTTCTGAAACCATCCACCTTGAAAAAGAGAAAACAAGTGACAAACAGCACTTACTGTACTGTTATATAGCATCAGCACAAGTTCTGCCATGCTGCTGCTGTTAGGCTGGAGTTCACCCCACACTACATGGCACAGATGCTCTCCACATAGATATACCACTAGAAATCATGTGGTAAGACACAGTTCTTTTCCCTGATTACAGAAATAGCTGTTACACACACCAGTTTTTCCAAGAAAAAGCACAATGCTCAAGCTTAATAGACCTGACCTACACAGCCAACACTTGAAAGAAAAAGGCACTGGAAACACTCCACAAGACATTACTACCATAGAAAAATAAAGGTGTCTGAATTGTGCAACACTCATGACCACATGTTAGGCTACCCTCAGATCTGAAGGGAAGCTACTGAACTTCACAACCTGTATAAGGAAAAATCTCCCCAAAGTTTGCCATACCAGCCCTCAAAAGCCCTTCCATCTCACTGAATACATCAAGCTCTAGACTTAAGCATACCCCACTACATGGAGCTAAGACTGTGCCTGAGCAGCAGTTGCTTCTCCCACCACTCCAATCAAGATCATTACAAGGGAACTGTCAAAACCCCTGGATCCTACACACACTTCCCAGAACACAGTGTAATTGTCCCAGTTTACCAGGTATTTACAGAGCTTCCATGAAGGCACTGTAATATAAATCCTTCACTTCACAACAAATTGACAGGAGAATTCATCCTGAAGACAAGAAAAACACTTGTAGGGGAATATTTTTCTATCTACATAGCACCTTCCAAAGGTTTCCATGAATACATAGCAAAATCCATGGACTCAAACAAGCTGTTAAGACATAATCTCCACAATCACCAGGCTACAAGCTACTACCTTCTTCTTCCTAATGGAGGTCCCATTTAAAAAAAACCCCACAAATAACAATGTCAGTGTAGTCCTCCTCTACTCCAAACTAGGCTACTTTCTCCCTAAACATGGTGAATGTGCAAGTATAAGTGTTGTGGTTTTGCGTGGCAAAGTTCTGGTGGAGGAGGGGTATGCTGCAGGGTAGGCTTGCAAAGCAGCTAGAAGCTTTCCCTAGGCCCTACAGAGTAAATACCAGCTGGGCTCAAGGCCAGACCCACCACTGACCAAGGCCAAGCCCATCAGCAATCGTCATAGCACCTCTGAGAATCACATTTAAGAGAAAAAAAAATGCAAGCAGACACTTTTTGCCAGCAGAGAAGGGAGTGAGATGATGGAAGAAACTCTGCAGACACCAAGGTCAGTGAAGAAGAGGGGAAAGAGGTACTTGATGTGCCAAAAGAGATTCCCCTGCAGCTGGTGGAGAAGACCAGGGTGGAGCATGCTGTCCCCTGAAGCCCATGTAAGATGATGGGGAGCAGAGACCCCACACTGGAGCAGGTGGAGAGATACGGAAGATGTTGTAAGCCACATTGGAGCAAGCTCCTGGCAGGACCTGTAGCCCATGGAAAGAGGCCCATGCTGGAGCAGGTTTGCTGGGGGTACTTGTAACTCTGTGGGGGACCAGGCTACAGCTGTCTGGTTCTGAGAGACTGCACCTGATAGAAGTGACCCACGCTGGGGCACTGGTGAAGAGCTGAAGCCCTGTGGGAAAGGACTCATGTTGGAGAAGTTCATGGAGGACTCTCTGACATGGGTGAAACCCCACGCTGGAGCAGGGGAAGAGTATGAGGAATGTGTCCCCCACTAAGAAGGAAAACAACTCCTGAGGAACTTATGGAAATCCCCATCCCACCCCCCCACCCCCACCACCTTGGCAGGGGAAGAAGGGAGAAAAATCACATATAAAGTTAAGTCCGTGAAGAAGGGAGGGGTGGGGGGAGATGTTTTAAAGATCTGTTTGTACTTCTCATTATCTTAGTCTGGTTTTACTGTGTGTAGTATAATAAATTAGATTATTTTTTTCCTTTTTAGGCCATGTTGAGTCTGTTTTGCTCATGATATTAATTGGGGAATGATCTCTCCCTGTCCTTATCTTGATTCCTAAGCCTCGCAGTATCTTCTCCCCATCCACCTGAAAAGGGGAGTGATAGAGCGACTTTGGTGGGTATCTGGCCTCCAGCCAGGGTCACAGAATCACAAGGTTGGAGAAGACCTTTAAGATCATCAAGTCCAACCATTCTCATCCTAAACTAAACCATATCCCTAAGTACCTCATCCACCCTTTTTTTGAACACATCCAGGGAAGGTGACTCAGCCCCTCCCTGGGCAGCCTGTTCCAGGCCCCCACAACTCTTTCAGTGAAGAATTTTTTTCTAATGTCCAATCTAACCCTGCCCTGGGGCAGCTTCTTGCCATTTCCCCTTGTCCTATCACCTGGCTGAAGAGACCATCACCCACCTCTCTACAACCTCCCTTCAGGTAGTTGTAGGTGGTGATAAGGTCTCCCCTCAGCCTCCTCTTCTCCAAGCTAAACAGCCCCAGCTCCCTCAGCCGCTCCTCATAGGATTTGCCCTCCAGCCCCTTCCCCAGCCTGGTTGCCCTTCTCTGGACTCGCTCCAGGACCTCAATGTCCTTCTTATGGTGAGGAGCCCAGAACTGGACACAGCACTCGAGGTGCCGCCTCAAAACCACCACAATGAGAAACTGTAAAAGGATCGAAATTTTAAAAATAAATAAATGAGGGCATACAAAGCCTGAGGCTACAGCAATAGCTCAGGGTTAGGAAGGATGAAGAATCTGGCAGCCATACCTGTGTCACTGAATGCCTGGTGTTAATGTATCAGAAGAAACACAACTCAGCTGCAATTTTCACCTTTATTTAAATTAATGTATTTTTCATACTAGAGGCAGTACTCTGGAAAAATCCTACTCCTATGGTCTGAATTAAAAAAAAAATTTTAAAAAAATCACTAAATGTTAACTCCAGACGTTCCAATAACCTCAGGACTGTGGAAATGGATACTATTTCAGTCCCAGCTAGTAAAGGTATGAAAATGTAAAGTTTTCCACAGACAACCTACATACCTGACTTAAAATAGTACTTCTACAGGTGTATTATTTGCTATCTTTTACCAGTTTTCCATGCCTGAATTACACAAAATCTATTATACCAAAAAAAAGGCAAAACTAAGGGAAGGATAACTAAAGTTATATTTAAAGATGATTTTTAAAGACATTGAAGTATATTAATTGCAAAGACATTCAGAACCAATTTCTAAACGTTAAAAACACCAGTCTATTTGCAGCATGGTTTTCTGTTTGTGTGTTCCTGGTTGAACTTTTTTCTGTGTGTGGGTTGGTTTATCTTAAATAATAATTCAATTACCCACTGTAATAGTCTGAAATTTGTCTAGAAATGCCCTGGAGAATTTATATTTAAGCAGAAGTAAGACTAAATCAGCCCTTGATTTGCAATGTGTGCAGTTTCCCATGTGATTTACATACAAAAAACCATGTTGTGATGGGACAAGGCGGAATGGCCTTAAATTGAAAGGGCAGATTTAGATTAGATAGGAGGAAGAAATTCTTCACAATTTCAGTGTTCAAGGCAGTGTTCAAAGCCAGGTTGGATGGGGCTTTGGGCAACCTGGGCTAGTGGAGGGTGTCCCTGCCCATGGCAGGGGGGTTGCGACTAGGTCATCTTTGAGGTCCTTTCCAATCCAAACTGGTCTGTGTTTCTATGAATTTCCATGCCTCCCACCTTTCAAACATCCAGTTTTCCTCTGTAGGCAGTATGATCACTGCTTATACTGGGGGCACGTCAGGTGGTTCTGTTGAGTTAAGACTTTGTAATACTTAAGAAAATGAACAAAAAACACCAACCCCAAGAGATGCAGTGACAATGCAAAATGAACAAATGAATTACTCAAAGACTTTTTGTTTTGTGTAACAGTGTAGGAGCAAAGGCACAGAGCATTCCCTGTACCAAGCAGGCACCAAGGACTGTTTTCCTTGCCAGGATTTAACAGAAATAGGGATACAATCCTGAACAGAGTTTTGAGCCCTCTTTCATAACAATACCATCTGTGGAAACATCTCTAGCTGCACGTGTATCAGAATGGAAATCTTTCTGAAGCAGAGAGTATCCAAGACATTTTTAGCTGTGCAAGAGTTACTTTTGACAATCCTAGGAAACACCTCACAAAAATCAAACATGGAATCTAAGCTCTGCTGTGTCCAGAAAAAAAAAGTGAAACTATTTTCCCCATCTTAAATTCTCAAATCCAAGAATAGCCTTCAGAGAAGTTTTTGCAGTTTTACAGAAAAGTTACTATTTATCAACAGTATTAACATTTAGCCTATCAGTATATTTATTTATCCTGCCATTAGGCACATCTCTTAGGAGTGTGAGCTGCAATGCATAGACTGGACAAGACATCCAAGTACTCAACTTGGAGCAGTTATTGAATAACCCTGTTAACTGGACCTTGAGGTACCAGCTTCCCTGGGGATCCTTCATTACCTAGTCTTTTTTTAATTGTGTGGGTTGGTTTTCTTTAATTTCACATCAAACTTGTAGCAAAAGGTTATACAACATCCACAGGCCTCATTCTATTCTTCTGAAACTCAAAGCTGGTTCAGCCAAATTCATATGTTTGTATGAGATGTATGTCATGAATAACTACAGCCATAAAAAAAACCCCAGTGCAGATTAACTGCAGATGACTAGCAACAATCTCCCTCGTTCCTTACTAATGTAGTTGCCACTGAAGTGCTACTACTCTTCACTACAAAATCAAATGGGAAGTGTGTAAGTTCAAACTGTATTCAGCAAGAGTCAGTTGACTGGTCATGCTCTGTGTCAACACCTTAGAAGTTCTTTACAGCATTGTTCCTGAAGCTGTTACACTAATGCTCAAGTTCCAGCACAGCCAGGCTTGATATTCAAGGGAACAGAAACACCAGCCAGCTATGTAGTGTCCAGTTTTGATGAGAAGTAGTCAGTAATCAGCTTAGCCTAAAAGGAGACAAATAGAGCTAGGGTATCCATTCTTTAAACTGAGTAATGATCAAGGCTGAGAGATGGGATGCATTAGACCATCCTACTCTTTGGCAAATGTCTTTAGGAGATGGCAGCCACAAACACCAGATTATCATCTTCTGGCCAAACTCAACAGAAATCAGCTTCATAAAGAAATGATGTGAGGAGCACTATGAAACAGGTTCTGTGAGCTTGAAATAATAATAGTGAGACCCTACTGCATGGTACTATGAGAAGTATTTCATTTTTGTGTTAGTGTTTACTCTGAAAATCCAGGAAGAAAACCCCTGGCAGACAGTCTACCTACTGCTAACAGTCTTCAGGGATAAGGAGTGAACAGAATAGTCCTAAATTCTACTTTTCCTCAGTGGTACTAAATGAGACTTATGGAACAGAGCACAGTACTTTCCAAAGGTCTTTGTGTCCCTCAACATGACTTTGATACACCTCCCAATATTGCTAGAGATTTCACCTACCTAACACCAGGAGCAATGGGACAGACAGGATGTTGCAAGCGTGCATGTGCTCTTTAGTAATGTGTCCTAAAATTAAGAATTTCCAGTCTGGAGGAGTTGGCTTGATTTTGTTTTCCTTTTTAAATAGGAAATTCATACATGAAGTCACTGAGAAGGTAGCACCTGAATCTTTCACAGAACAGTCTTCTTATATTTTATGGAGACCTTGATCCATTCCCACAAGAGGTCTTCTACAACAGCTCAAGTTTCTCTTTTGACATCAAAGATGCTTATAGGTAAGAAATTTATCTCATGATAAAAGCTATAGCCTGCAAATTTGCTAGCATGTCAGAGCCGCCCACACCTGCCTGGACATCTGTTGAAGTAGCCATACTTACCCTTCTCCAGTGTGATCTCAGATTTACCCTAAAACTCTGCAGTAATTTCAACAGGAAGGGTGTTGAGCTTTCCCATGTTAGTAAGTTGTATTTGGCAAGCAGCTCCTGGTAGCCTGCCACCTGGAACTACAGTGAGGTGGAAGAGTAGGCTTTGTGCCTGAAAAGGCCCAAACCCTGGAGGCCTTGTCTGCTGTGACTTTTATAGACTTGTTTTTCCTGTGCAGCTCTATTTTCCAAGGATCCTGGAAAGATCAAAGCTGTACATATAAAACCCACAATTGTCTCTACAATGCCAGGTCCTGAACAAAAAATTACTTGTCAGGAATATAGCAATAACCCTAGAAAAGACAAGCTATTTCAGTAAAGACTGGAGGTACCGAGCATTCTGCTTCCAGCTCTTGGTCTCAGTCATTCTGTAATGGTGCCACATCTGTTTCCACAGAGTACTCAGTTCTGGAGATGTTAGTTGCAGGGTGAGTGACTTCTCCACTGCCCATTTAGGTACTGAGCTTGGTGACACACTTTATTGCAGTACAGTATTAAGGTGACCAGTAAGGCAGCTAGCTTGAAAGTCTTAAGAAGCTTTGGAAGTATTTTACTGGCTTGCTCTATTTATTTATTCATTTTAAAATCTATGTGTCCATAGACAAACAGTTAAGAAATCCTAGGAACAGCTAGCAAACACGAGCACAAGGGGCATGCATACTCTGTAATGCATTTTCCCCCCATGCAGACAGCCTTGTAACCACTTTTCCACTATGCAACAATTAGGCAATAACCTGAGCATTAACAGCAGCTTATCCATGGCAGCAAGAAACTCTCTACAGGTTGATTTATCCTGTTCTCGACAAGCCAATTTGTCTTGAGCTAAACACTTCTGTTGAAGCTAGACCTCAACAATTTGCACATCCTCATTTAAAGTTGTTTCAAATCTCTCCACTGGCCATATGCTCTCAAAACGTGTTAATTGTCAAGCAGGATTTTCAGACAGCTTCTTCCTTCAAAGATTAAATTTGCACTATCTAAGGAAGTTTATTAATTCCAGGAAGTTGTCAAATATCTGCACATAAGCAGGACTAAAGTACACATTGTAGATTGTCCACCATCCTGAATTTGTGGCAGACCAACTGTACTGATGTGAAATGGCATGGGTTCACCTGGTGCCAATGACATTTTACATGAGAACCTGCTAAAGTGGGCAAGGACAGTGGTTCTACTGGCCTGTGAGTCCCACACAGCACAACACAGCCACACATAGCTCACAGAAAGGACTTGTGTTACAGACCACTGCTTGTTTCCAAAGCAGCTAGAAGCATTTACATTATATGCACTTCACAGAATTACATTTTGCCACATGTCTGTACACTGCAGACACTCCTGTAATACTAGTATTAATTTTTCTGTGTATAAAACTGTTGCCTGGGTCATTCATAGATAGGAAGCGGAGCTTATGTGGGTCACTGAGGTATTTGCAAAAACCTTTGTTCTAGTAAACCACTTACCACACCAGGATCCACACACTATTTCACACTGACCCAAAGACAGAGCACTTGTAACCTCACTTCTGATGATTCCTGTTCAAATGCTTTACCTTAACACTCAGGCTGGCTAACAAGCACATCAGTGCTATCAATATATGCTAGTGAGCTGCTGCTACTCACTATCTCCTCCCTTCCTTGCAGGAGCAGCACACCAGCAGTCTGCAGAAATGTGGCACCTCAAGTGCTATTTGAAAGTAAAAACCAAGCCACGTGGTTTAAATCAAATGTAGTGTAAGAAATGAAAAAAAATGAAACTGCTTCAACAAAGCCACATTTCTAGTTGTATTTCTGCTATGACAGATCAGTGTTTAGGCTATGAAGATACAGGATGACAGCTCACACCTGAACAGAAACAGCAAGAACCAGAGTGTTAGGAGAACAAAGTGAGTGTACAGTTATAAAGCTTTATGAGCTCTTGCACAAACACCACGATGTTGATTAAAGTCCAAAGAAGAGGCACTGAAGAATTCTCACATTCCAGTGAGCAACACAAAGGGTACAGCTCTGCTAATGTCTGTAAACACTCTTCAAAGCACCAAAGGCTGAAAGATGTCTCCTGCCCAGCCCAGGTTAAAGCAATTTTTCTGGAGGCTTGCCATACTCTGTGGGAGGGAGGTAAGGGGTGCAGCAACAAGCTGGATTTAAAAGATCCCCAGCTGGAAGCACAAATAGAGAGAGTGATGTTTAAAACTGTCAGTCCCCTGGAGAGAAGCAGGAAACTCCCTTTATGACCCCCAGAGTATTTGTTTTTCCAACAGTTTCCCAGCTCAGCTTGAGATTCTCAAGGGCAGCAACAAAAAAAGTTTTCCTTTTGCTCAAATTAGTTTTGACTGGTCCCCCGGTTCCCAAGGTGATAATTTAACACCTCATTAACAAGTGCATTATTGGAGGAAATTCAAATGAACCGATTTTAATGCTAATTGAATGTTTTCAACCTCAGCCTGCAGGAGTATTTATTTCCCCTTTCTGGTACAACAGCAGCCATTTGTGGATGCACTGCAAACAATGGCAAGGTACAAGCTTCATTTATAAATATACTGTAAGGTACTTAAAATTAATTTCCAGGTGATGTAACGTGGGCTGTTCCTCCGTTAATGCTTATATTTTATGCATGCATATACTTCTGGCTTGTCTTTGGGAGGATAAGAGGAATATAAGAAAATGTGAAGAAACCTACAGGTTAAGCAGCTGATCAAATTACTTGGGTCATATCTTCACTTGAGGGCCTGATTAATCACATGCAAGTTAAAATACTAATTGCAGTCTTTTCTCCCCTAGAATTTAAACAGTCCAGACTTTCATCTCTGTGTGCATATTTACTGAATAGCAAAGGTTCCATCCTCTCAACAGCTAAGTCAGGCTCAGTTCTCTGCCAACACTGCTGTACATTCTTATTGCCTTTGGCTATAACTAGTTTAACTGCCTTTTCCTATTTAAGTCTCTCAAATTTGTTGCACACAGCAATGGCAAGACTGGAATGCCATATTCATTTCTTTTCAAGGCTTCCTATGACTAGATAGAATCAACTATGAGCTTTTCACAACTGAGGTACTCAGATGAGACAAATACCAATCAAACTATGTGGAGCTAACTGACTGGCTTTCAAGGGTTATTCTTTCCTGATAGCATAACAGCTGGGATGTCCTATACAACTGCGACCCCCATTGCTTGCAACGTTAGAGCTATGTAGGATAATATTTGCTTTCTATACAGTGTTCAAGACAATGCTCTTCCAAAATTCAAGTGCCATCTTGGCCAAGGTATATCCACAACTTTTTCTATGCTTGCTACGTATGGCACTGTTATTTGGTGTAGGATATTTGCCTCTTTGAAGTTAGATGGAAGACAGTAAACTTTTAGAAATGTTAACACACCTCATTATGATTATTGAGTTACTGTCTGTGGAAGGAAGTAGCTTACCTCTTTTATCAGCCATTAACGCCGACAGCTTTAGCTCAAGCCTAAACCACTCCTGGATTTAAAGCTCATCTCAGTTTTTAATAGACAGGAGAGCAAATTAAGTTTCATCTCTGAAGAAGGTTAACCAGTTCCTAGACTGGTTTCATCTTGCATGCTTTGATTTGCCCACATCTCAGTTGGGCAAAACATGATGATTTTCCTCCACTTGCCTGCAGCGATGTTATCAGGCCACAAACAGGCTAGGTCCTGAACACTGTGCTAACAGAACTCCAGTTACACAGGATATATCACCGACTCTTATGTAAATGGCAGAAAGAAGTCGACTGGATTCCCAGTCCTAGTAAGACTGTAATGGTGAAAAATCCAGCTTTCAACTCAAACCAAGCCATTGGTGCTGAAAATATCACTGAGCCAGATTAAGTACTTAATATCATAAATCTCAACAATGTCTCATGTACCAGGACAAGCACCAAGATGTCTCATTTTCCCCACAGTCAATTTAAATAACCCAAACACCACATGAACAGCAAGAATCAAGTAGCTGGAAACACAACAAGTTTCCAGATCTCCATTCCAGGAATCAATTTGTCTTTTTTGTGTATACTATGACCCCAAAAAGTCTGCTTATTGTGTCTTTTTATTATTATTGTTTAAAAAAAACCCCTTTATCTACAAAACTATCTGAAGTTCATTCATCCTTGTGGCTGAATAGAAAGAGCAGCATTCACCAAACTGCTGACAAGCATCTGCAACACTTGCTTGTTAACAATTTCAGCTGTAGCGATTTTGCACTGAAAAACCAGCTCCAAAATTTTGCTTTAGTGGAAAGAAGCCTTCTCCATCTCTCCTACTCACCTCATTCTACTTTGTATCAAAGCCATGATACCCATGTACAATGGCAATGTGCTCAGGATGTTCACCACTCTTGGGGACAACTGTTCCTTAAAAGAAATTTTCAAAGTGATCACAAATCAATTATGTTTTGTTTAAGACCACTTGACTGTCACCAAGCCAATTATGTGCAAGACAAATAATGCAAAGTGAAATAGGACAGACACCCAGCATCACCTAACAGTGTAGAGGACTTTGGGAAGTAGTACTGGAAGCATCACTCCCAAGCAGCCATAGCTCTGGCTGTTGAAGTGGTTTTTTTACAGTCTGCATGAAGCAGCAAGTAATATACTTGGTACTCATATATATTTCCTTAACTGTCTTCAGAGAGATGAGGCTTGCTAGTCACTTACATGCATAAACAGTACAAAGAATGAACAGATTAGTTTGAACAGAAATCAAGACACAAGAAACTGCTGTCCCAATTCAGGCAGCACATTTACATGCCATTCATCTTATGTTTGCTATAAGCAGCCATTCAGCTTTTCACAGCATCTGCATTTTGTCTGTGCTGCCTCCTACTAATATCCTATTTAGTCACTGGCAGCTTGCTGGAAAGATATGAAAGGAGATATTTACTTTTTTTTAAGTTATGTAAAGGTTTAGTAACTACAATGTCTTAAATTGTAAGTTTAGAGCTTGCAGATGTTTCATTAGATTTAGAAACAGCCTGAAGTATAAGAGTAGAGAATTAACTTATTCTTGCAAAATAATAAACAAAGCCCCCTTTGTCCTCAAAAATTAATTGTTTCCTACTACTTATCCCTCAGCTACAGACAATCTCAATCTGACATCACAGTTCCACAGAAGTTTGATGCCATGGAGGCCAGCAGTTTTTACAGAGTGTGGTAATCAGAAGCAAGCTGAGCAGGAAGCTGCAAAGGACCTTTTCAAAAAAGCATTCTTGAAACCATTAAAAGATATAGCTGTAGCCCCAAAACAGGGTTGAGAGCTAACCATCTACTGTTCTGATTCCAGCTCCAACCAACTCTTGTGCCCTTGTAAAACCATTGCTCTATCTCAGCACTCCTTCATGCATTAGTTCAGCTTGACTAATTTAAAAGCAGGGCTAATTTTTGAAAAGCAGTTGACTTAGAGGTGCTTAGAGTGACCCAGTTTAACACTACTTCTCCACTTGTCTTCCACCATTAACAACTCTTACTAGCACCACCCTACTCTGCATTTAGTCCTAGTCAAACCAACTGCAGGCAGTGGTCCTCCAGAACCCCACCTGTAATTCCACTGAATCCAAACTGATGTTTTTTCAGCCAAAACCCTTAAACAAGGAAAAAATGTTCACCATGCTATCACTAAGCAGCTGCTCAATTCACACAACTGAACTTTTGCCAGCTTCATCTATAGAAAATGTCTACAAAGTAATATTATCTCTGAAGCCTTAAGGCAATCAAAAAAATGCATGACTGGGAAACAGCACTGCACAGAAAGTGAACAGAGAAGCACTTTCATGCAGGGATCGTCCTATGAGGTGCTTATCCTAGCTGAAGGCTGACTTAGATGCTTAGAAAGCCAGTAAGACTCTTATGGGACCTGTACTTGAGAAATGCTGAGTACGAACAGACAGGACTTCGGTTATTTAGCAGCTGTATCCAGCTCTTCCAAAAAGTTATACAGTTCATACAGAAACTGGACATACAGAGGCTTCTTTGAAATGACATAACTTTCAAACACCAAATCAAATTATTTTCTCACTAGCATGGCTAGGAACTCTTGATCTTCCTAGGTAACAAATTGGCAGGATATAGCCTGACATGCATTTTAAGCAACACAACAGAAAAAAAAAAGAAAGAAAAAAGAAAAAAAAGGTCTTTTGAGTTAGTTTGGGGGGTTTTTTTGCCAAATTGGTTTATGAACTGGTTCACCTTTCTAGCTCTGATGGACCTTGCTGGCATAACATCAGGAGAACTGCCTGGAGTGGAAGTTGCTTCCATTCTCCCGACTTGACCAAATACCGCACTGCGGTCTCAGCAAGGGGCAATAGTCTTCACTTGAATACTGCAAACAGAAATCAGTTACACATTCCTTGCTTCTCACTTCATTAAGCAAAACAGATACTGGAAGAGACCCAAAACAAGCACCACATACTGCTGGCAAGTCATCAGCTAGAAGGAGCTCGAACAGTCTCTTTTAAGATGACTGCAAGATCTAGCCCTTTTGCACAACTTTTCATGTAGTTTGAGGCTTGGTTCACATCTGTTCAAGAGCAGCACTGAGGACAACTCTTGGCTGGTGGAGGTATCTCACATGTACCATGCAGAAGAACTCAGTGCTAGCACTGTACTTGCCTCAGGGATGATTTCTTTGTTGAGCAACCACCAATACCAGTTGCTGGCACTAACTCTGGTCTGAGCTAATGTAAGCAAATTGAATGTAATCTGTTGCAAGAGAAAAATTCTTAAGTCATTTCTCCAGTGTGCTTTTTCACTGCAGGAGTTAGTTATCTGTCAGGTTAGCTGGACAGATGATCCATATTCAAAAGCAAATACGGTTCTTCAGTATACACCACCACCTCGTGGCCAGATCTTTGAAACTCCCACAACTGAATATACTCTGCAGTTTGAATCCTAAGAGCCCCTGAACTGAATGCCCTTGACAGATACTCAAACTACACTGTCAGCCTGTAGGAGCTGCTTGCAACTTTTTAATTACCTGTGAAGAAGGGAAGTATCCTACACACAAAATGCTGTACCATCTCAGTTTCAAGGCAGCTTATGCACCACAAGTGCAAGCTATTTGCTTCATGGTGTAACTGAAGGAAGCTGCTCTCTACTAGGCAGGCAAATTAGACATGAGAATTTGTATTCTTTACTTTGAAGGCATTGAGACTAGTACATTTCCCTTTCTAATTTCCACAGTGAAAAAAAAAAACTAAGATAATTAAGATGACTATCCTGAATTTCTTCTCCTAGTGCATTGTCCACTGATCTTGAAATCTGCCTCTAACTCCTCAAGTAAAAAGATATTTTGGGAAGATTCCCGTATTTACTTAACTGAGGTACAACATGAAATATACTAGAGATGACAGTCAAAAGCACAGCACCTGCAGGAACCAGAAGCAAGACTGTATAAGATACAGAACAAAATACTCTGAAAGCAATCTAAAAAATGGAGTAAGTAACAAAGGACAGAATGGGGAAGAAGTAGGCTAGAAACAGAATGAAAAATCAATACAAGACAATACTGTGCCTTAGATAAGACTAGCATGACTTACCTCTAAGCTGGAAACTTCCAATGGGGTTATTAGGCTGATTTACCAAGTAGGATAGTAAACTGGTTTATTGCTCCAGATATTCCACGTCTATGTGTACTAACACTTATGAATGTGTCTGCTGAATGAGTTACCTGTCAGAGTGATAAAGATGGCTCTGTTTGGCTCCACCCTTCCACATGCTTACTGTTAGAAAGACTCACCAACAGTTGTACCATCTTCACCCATAATGCACTTCATGGAGGTGATGATTTGCTCCACAACAGGAGGTGACATTGACGTCGCATACACAGCACTGTGAGAGTATGTCCTGAGGTAATCAATCAGTTCCTACCAAAACACAAGAGGCATCAAACATTGCCTTCCCAGCCCTCAGAAATACTTCACTGTCATACCTCAAATCACACCATACAGCAGGCCACAAGAAGGCTCTTTCAGAATGTGCAGGAAGAAAACAGGTAGCTCAAGGACTGATTTTACAGTACAAGCAATAAGCTGTTGAAGAGCTTATAGCAGGGACATGGCAACCCAGAATTATGTCACAGGGCGAGAATGCACGTTGATCTAAGATAAATGCCTACGACAGACTTGCTAAGCTACCACCACCAGCAGTGGATTGCAACAAGGTGTTTGCATTACTCAAGCAGTGCACAGGCCATGTTTCAAGAGCATTTATTATAACAGTGGGAGTATAAAACAAATGAAGTAGTGGGGAACAGGATCCAAAAGTGCTTACTTATCATGCTCAATATAATTGTTTCCACACAAAAGTCACCAAACAGGGGACTAGGTCAGAAAATACCATCTCCCATTTATCAGCACAATACAAATAAAGCAGCAGGTGTAATTTAAGAGTGCAAGAACCTCAGCCTACCCCTCCTGCATCTCCCAGTTAAACACACCTGCTAGATTTGTTAGAGGGCAAGAGCAGGTCATACAGGAACAAAGGACCAACACACTGTAGATCCAGGCTTCTCCTTGCTAAATGTAACAAAAATCACTCTAAAATACTCAGACCACTCCAGCAAAATATTACAAGGATCAGTGTGAATGCCAAGACACACTTCTGCTACCCTAAAATTACTAACAATGATCCCGTAGGTTGCACGAGCAGGGAACATAGTATAGAAATACATGGAAGTGTTTAATTTCATGTTGCTGTCAGACTTAAATGAAAGGAAGTTGTAAAGGGACTTTGGAATAAACTAGCTAAGAAGATTTAAGGCTTCTTACCTCTGAAGCAATCCCTCTAACAGTCGCTAAAACACAGTTGTAAAAGACTCTTAGCTGCTCCACCTTACACCAAAGGAGTTAATCCCAATAGCTCACTACCTTTGCAAAGAGATTAATATGGTGCTTTCTTCTGGGGAAAAATGTCAGAGTAATTTTAATCCAATTATAGTAAGCTTCCCAAGGGTAGCATCTGCAAACCCCATCTCCATTCTGAGGGGCTGAAGTAACTGCCACTATTAGTATCTAAAAACCCTATTGTTCTGGTATAAAAAGATAGTAGAATTTTCTTCTCAAATAAAACTTAGAAGCATGATCTGTGAGATACATCTGAGGATATGAGAAAGGGGACACATGAAGCTGTCTACACATTCCCTCCCGAGAGGAGAGGTTTGGCAAGGCCGACACTTTCTACTAGTACTTTCCAGCAGAAGAGTCAGTAGCAAAAAAATCCCAAACCAAATACCAAAACCAAAAAGGGAAGACGTGTCTTTTTGGACAGCAAACTGTTGAAGTCCAGAAACTCTTGATTCTACCCGAGTAACCTAAGAAGGGGATTTTCCTCCAAACAGGCTGGAAGACTTGAGCTTTTGGCATTTTCCCTGCAAGTCTCATTAAGATTAAGCAATCTCTGCTGTTTTCTACCAATTCCTAAAAAGGTGTTAGACCACTACTGCACATTCTACAAACCGAGATCATCGCTGACTGTGAGAACTATACTATGAGGTATTTTACTAGACTACACTTCTGCATTGCAAAGGCATTCACTATACTAGACAGTATGTAAAATTATGGAACAAGTGGACAATCAATCTGCTTGAGAAATAGATCACCCTTGGAATGCTTAGTGAAGGACTCCACCACCAGCCTAAAATCACCACGAGATTCCCAGCTTTTTACCTTCTTGCCTCCGATGTATCCTCCAGCAGCTCCAAAGCTTTTGGTGAATGTTCCCATCATAACATCTACATCTTCAGGATTGAGTCCAAAATACTCTACTACACCCCGGCCACTGGGACCCAGGGCACCTATACTATGAGCCTCATCAAGGTACAGATAGGATTTGTACTTCTTCTTCAGGGCAATCACTTCTGGCAAACGGACTATGGATCCCTCCATACTGTTGAGAAACAGAAATTCAGTGTAAGTTGATTTATAGGTGGGGCCTCCTTATAGAGCCTAAAGGTCACAAAACTTTATTTTCTTCACTCTTTCAGTAATTATGAACACATAAAAATTGCCAGACACATCACATTCTGCAGAGAGACGGAAGATAACAGCTCTTCCTTGCAACTGGGGCCCAGAGCTCCACTTCCTACCTGTTTAAAATCTCTGGGATGCTGACACACAGACTACATGTTAGCAGCTACAGTTAAGGCAAAGGAATGTGTTCAAGAAGTTAATTATCTTGTCCTTACTTCCACCCTAACATCAGTATTCCAATCTGACATCTACTTACCTGTTGTTTGAGTTTAAGAACTGTCAAGGCTCCCATGAGTAGCACTCCAAACCGCTCTGTTTTGTGCTGACAGTGACTATGATTTCAATGCCTAACACAGCTAAGCCTTTACATGCTCCTACTCAGTCCCAGTAAAAACATTCAATTTGTGCAATTCCATTCACACTAGCATCATCTAGCGAGCACAAAAAGAATGGAATGGACAAGCAATTTAAGACCTCAGCTCTGATGTAAAAAATCAGTTTAGATTAGTTAAACTTCTACAATCTAATCAGAATGTGAGAAGCATTGTGATAACAACAGGTGCAGCTACAGTACTTGCAACAGAAAGTCTAGGATGCAAGACAAACATAGTTCATTTAACTTGCAGATGAGATTAATGAAATAACTATGAAGTGACAATATTCATAATCTGATTTCGCAAAGGAACTCAAACACTAGGCAGTAGATCTCATGTGGAGGGTCTTAGGAATACAAAGAATAGTTTGTACCTGTATATTCCTTCCACCAAGATAAGAATTTTTTTCCAGGGCCTCCGTGTACGAGGTTGCCCATGCACAATAGCATCTTTGAGCAGCTTCTCCAGGCTTTGCATATCTGCACCAGAAATTACTGTTAAATGGTACCAAAACAGCTACTAGCTTGAGCTTTGACATGACTAAAGACAGCAATACTCTAGAAACTCACAAATTGCTCCAGTGTGGAGGACAGACCATACATAAGTCAATAAGCACGGGCTTTGTCTAGCTGCAGGCCCACAGATGAGTTTAAAGGGAAGAGGTGACTGTATGAACTCTGAAGAGTAATTTCTTCACCCTAAGCTAAAAGCACACATCAGAGCATTAGGCACAAACAGCAAAGAAGGAAGGAAGGAAAAATAAAATGAGAAAAAAAGGGGAAAAAACCAAAAGGAAGGTATCTCATTGTGAGGAAAAGAAAAAGCCAGTTAGGTAGGTAGCGTGTCCTTGTGGATAGAAACAACTCGAAAAAGAACAATCAAGCTCAAGGATAATCAGCTAAAGATAAGATAGACCAGAGTACAGGACAAGAAAGGGAGCAAGTGTACTTTATTAGTTTAAAATGGAAGGCATCAGAGGTGTGGACCAGGAAGCTATTAAACCAAAAAAGAAAAAGAAGATAAAAGAACCACCAGAGTACGAAAGAGGACAGTGCTCAGAAACTAGATAGATTAAGTTAGGTAGCAATGTGCTCTGAAACATTACTAGCTTTGACTACAAACACTTGACACAATCTTAGACCTGACTAACATGAGCAAATAACTACACACAAAACCAGTCCTGAAAAAAACCACTTGAGGAAAGGAGTGGAGATGGGAGTAATCAAACCATAAAAGCTAAATTGCTGAGCAAGAGAGATATAAGCACTAGGGCATGAAAAAGAGCATGAACAAGCATGAAGAGAGGATTGGTAAGACCAGGGAAGTTGTAGCAGCAAGAGGAGCTTGTGAACTAGAAAGTATACAGCAAAACAGGTCTGTTAATCAACTGTTAGAAGACAGCTAGTGTTCTGAAAAAGACAAAGGTGAAGTCAGCAGTGGAGTCTCTGCCTCCAACAAATCTCTCAAGATGAGTTTAGTGTAGTTACAGAAAACAATTGAATACAAAATTCTGCTCTGATGTCTCAAGAGGGAAAGAATGGGAAATAGGTCTGACCTTAATAAAAAGGACAAACTGCAGAATGGGGTGGGGGAGGAGGGAGAGAAAACAAAACATTGATCAAGTATTTTAAAGGGGATTTTTCCTTTCCCCCATAATTTCTAAAAAGCAGAATACGAATGAAGCCATTAACATCTCAGGAAAATGAAGTTCACTAAGGCAACAGAGCATAACAAGAGTAGGACTGAGCACACACACAAAACTGAAACAAACATCATCTTGACAAAATCACTGCTTGCATTTTGCCTTCTGATTCTAATCTGTCACTCCATTCTCTTTCACACATCCCCACCACATGTAAGGTTTCTAGAATATCCCCTAATCTCACCATTGCTAGTTTGTACCCCACTGCCACAGATTATCTATTCTTTCTCATCACAGCAGAGCTTGTTAGTCCTTCTCCTCATACCCAGAACTATGTTTGTCACCAGTGTTCTCCAAATTCTGGAACTTGAAGCAGTGTTCAGAAGTATGGCTATACAAACGCAGAAACTGAATGCAAAGCTTTTGTGATCTTGCCCAGCAATCAAGATTTATAAAGAATGAATTAAAAAACATAACTGAATGTTACAGTGAGCTCTACACTTCTGTAAAGAAAAATTATTCAAATGATAGAGAAGAAGAAAGAGAGAACTCAAAAGAAGCAGTAAGTATAGCAGAGGATCCACTACCAAGTAGGACAAAGGAAAAGTAACTGCAGCTGCCCAAGCTTTGCTGTAACCACCACACACTTCAGAGTGCAAGAGTTGTCATAACCTCAGAGACTGGTAACATGAAGAGTATCAGGAGAGGTGGAAGAATGAAGGTATTGGCTTTACTAACCAAGGACAACCAGGTACCTTATTCACTGAGAATGAGAGAAAGAAGCTCTAAGTATTTTTAATCTGGAAGTTATTCTAAATACCTCATTTGGAGGAAGCTGTAACTAGCAAAGTGAAAATTCTGTGTATTTTGGAAAGAAATACCTAAAGCAAGTAACTCAGTGAAATGAATCTATGCTTCACATCCCCCAAATTCCTTTTATACTACATAGTACCACAGCATAGCTGTCTGGATTAGCTAGGACATCTGCATTCAAAACCTTTTGTTACGCATCATGTAGGGCATCTGGTCCTAAAGTTAAGCTTTCTTATGCCCCAAATTGTAACTCAGACCACAAGAAGATTGCATTACTCTGACACAGACTGTTCAAATAGACCAACCATGCTGAGCTGAGTAAAGAGAAGTCCTCTTAAAACACTAGTGCCCCATCACACTTGCCAAATAGCAGCATGTTCCTCTCCATGTGCAGAGGATGAAAGCCAGAACAGCTTCAGGATAAAAATGTTGAGACTGAACATATAAAAAAATAGCCAATTCAGGATGGTTACATTCTCAGTTGCAGCAGTCTTCTGACCTTTCAGGTAACCAGCAACTGATTTCCTTGCATGAAATTGGATTTCCAACTACAGGAAGATAGAAGAGATTGTATCTGATCTATAGCATCTGCAGAAATGCAGAATCTACCATCTGATACTTACTGTTGTGCTTGAAGATTCGAATAGTTGCTCCTGACAGTCTTGCTCCAAGCACTAGTGATGCGTGATTCAGTTCATCACTCAAAATCAGACAGCCCTGAATTAGAAGGGGAAAGAGAAAGACATTGAAAAGGTTATGCTTCACAGCCAAGCGTGTAACACCTTTCAGCTCTGAGGTGCTTAGAGGTGATTTAAAGGGGAAAAAAAAAAAGGATTTCCAAGAAATGCAACTAATCCAGACAAGACTTGCTAAGTAACAATTTGAGCCTTAGTATGGCAAATAAAGCTAACATCAGCTGTGTGTTTTAAGAACCACTTAAGTTTCCCGAAATCCTGCAGCTGAATCTGCCTGAATATCTACTCATCTTCCAATGCAGCCAGGTAAAACAGAGCAGAGCAGCTTGCCACATTTCACTCAGCAAGTCTACAGTGGTGCTAGGAAACAGGCCACCAAAGTCCTGGATTAAAGAAGTTACCAAAATCACAATATTTCTTACATTATGAGAGGTAACCACTGACTAAACCCATGCACACTGTGTGCCCAGTCATACCAAAGGGATTAGTTTTCTTTAAATGAACAGAACTATTAAGTATTTTTTGATGGAAGTAACATATGAGACACGGGAAGTGGAAAACAAAACTGCTCAATGAAACAGAGAACTTTTCTGAAGCCATTAAACACAACATTTAATTTTTTTGTACTTTTTCAAAACAGGGAAGATATATCCTTTGATAAATATCAAAACAGGACATGTGTTGAGAGCACAAATGATTTCAGATCAATAGCTGATATGGTGAATGTTCAGGCTCAGTTTTATTGCTGTGGACTACAGAAACACATATTGAGTGATCAGTTTGTAAGAGAGCAATAATATTCATAAATAACCTTGGCCCACTTTAATTACTATGCAAATCTGCTGCGACTCTAGAATAGACTTCAAGTTAAAAATACAGAAAGCTTATCAAGAAGCTGAAGATCTGATGCTACAAACATGCTCATTCTGTTTATTAGCAGCTGGTGGAGGGAAGAGTCAGGAACGTTTCATCTCTGCAGTAAGAGTTACTAGAAGGGACTGTGAAAGGCATGGTCTACAGTTACACAATGAGGTGTCACCGGCAACAGGAGTATTTTCTCCACACTAAAGGAAATTGTGCACTAGGATGCAGTGTACCTAGAAATATTCTACAGCCTGGGAAAGCTCTAGACTGATTTTCCTTAGAGACTGCACTAAATCAGTTTGAGCTGCTGTTCAAGGATTCACACTGCCTATTTCAGAAACTTTGGCATAAGCAGCATTTGTTCCTTAGAACTACTATACTGAACAAGAAGTACATATACTATGTCAGAGGGCATTGCTGTTAAACACTACTGTATCAAAAGCTTAATATAATAATAGAGTACTGGTATCTTCCTTAAATGGCAGGAATAGGAAGAGCAACATGTTAGAAAAAGAGGAAGAAAAGATTAATAGTCTAGAAGGAGCTTCTCCATAAAACAAGTATGAGCAGTTGATAGAGAATCACTGATGATCTGATGTAAAACACAGAGCTGCTACTACAGTAAGACTTCAGCTGCATTTGTCAGCAAATGTACATTTGAGAGAGTATCCAGGAGAAGACAAACACTAACTGGAGATCACATTACTGGTATCATGAAAAACATATGCCAGTGGAGATCAAACTTATCAATGCTTTGTACAAGGCAGACATGGAAACCGAAGAGAATGCCACATTGTACCACAAAGCACTGCACACATGAATGGTGTCATTCAGTCCTGAGCACTTAATTTCACAAGCTAACTATACATGGATGTTAATTTGTTTTCTTACAACCCAAAAAAGATCCTTCAAGCACCATTGCTCTAACTCCATTACCTAGCCTCAAACAGTCCAAAGCTATGATGAAACTCTCTGTGCTAAAGGCAGTAGAGTGCTGTTACTAGCTAGTTAAACTAACTACTTTAAAGGCACTTACTCTAAAACAGGCAAGTTTCAGAGTCCAGCTTAGCCTCAAATGATATAACAACTTCTGACTCTTTAATTCTCAAATCTCATGTTATCTGTGGTCCAGACTCAACATACTTGTCAGTGACTGTACCAGGCAGCCAAGAACTTGGCTGTCAACAGCAGGTCCCTCCTGCTGAAAACTGCCAGGTGCAGAAAGACCTGTTTTTAGTGATGCTTTAACAACACTGAAATACAACTTCCATTGTGCACCAACTATACGTTTTCTGCTTAGTAGGAGCTGCTATTAACAAGACATAGTGAATAAAAGTCAAGTAGGTAATGCCAATAAAGCTTTTGAATTCCTTTGCTGACCAGGTTAGAGTGGGATGCCAGGACAGTCAAGTTTATTTATTGCTATTAAAAGAGGATTCAGTAGCAACATAAACCAAGTGCTTAAGGATCCTACAGAGCAAAACCAGGAAGTTGATTGCAGGGGTTTGTGTTCTAAGCTAATTAAGTCGCAATATAAGTGCCCAGATACGATATAAAAAATTATTAGCTTCAAATCATGTTAGTGACTGTCAAAGAACTCCTTCTGGCCAAAGGCAGATGCCATTACTAATTGTTTCAAGCAGTTTTGCACCTGAAAATTTATGGAGGACATTTAGAGAGACATAAAAAATAGTAAAAAAAAAAAAGCTCAAGAGTTTAATCAAGCATGGGAATCTTTGGGCTTTACTGAGGACTCTATCAAAGCACTGCCAAACAGGCTGTGCACACACAGCCAGTTGTGTACTGGGTGACGCCAGAATTCAGGATTTATGTGAGTCCCTATTTGCAGACAATGAAGAAATCAGAAGTGCTGTGAGAAGCAACTTCAGGCAGCCAAAAAAAGCATTTAATGAACATCCTGAACTGTGGAATGGTTCATCTGACAAGAACTCTTTTCTTCAGAAGACAGCATTTGCTGTTTGGAGTATTCACCTGAGTATAAGGACATTTCGAAGTGCTATGAAGCAGAAGCTACTTATTAATTTATTTAAAGCACACAAAACCTAACTAGGCTCATTACTAACACTGTACAGACTGCTGTGTCCATTTATGAAAATAGTTGGCTTAGTAAATATGCAAGTTATGTCCATGAAAACAGGTATGTTACGTGCCTTGGAATCTACTGTTCAGACTGTTCAGATTATCTCAATGACTGTAAAGTTCAAATATGCAAACTAAGGGGCTAAGTAAGGTGTCTGAAGAGTATTCACATAAACTATTAAAGATATACAGTGGAATTCACACACAGAGAAAAAAACCCCAAACATGGAGTAACTGCAGTAATGGACAATTATGTACTGACTTACAACTGACAGAACTCTACTTAAATGTATCTGACCGTGTGTGTTCTGAGTTCAAGGGGTCTCACAGAAACCACCAAACATTTTTCTGTTGAAAAGAAAAAAAATCAAGGAGATGTAGGAATACAAAGAGAAGAAAAATGCAAGTAAAAGATATGTCAGGAGTAATGTGGTGCTCAAGATCATAGTATTGCAGAAGTATTTGACTCCAGAAAGGCTGCATCTGAAGCACTGAATTTCTCTCTAGCATCAGACTCAAAAAAATCATTGATTATGGAACACATCTGATATTTAAAACTTAACATACCAAAAGAAAAGAGGCATTATGTAGATAGCCCTGCTTCACTGTTACAAATACAAGAGCACGCAGAAAGACACTACAGCCAGTCAAGAATTAATTCATCAGGAGGAAAACTTGCTGGGAAGATGACCATTGGAACAAGACACCCATTTTATAATCTGTAGATATCACAAGTGGAAGAATTTACAGAAAGTGGAAAAATAAGTAAATGGAATAAAGGAAAAATAATTCACTACACAAGGACAAAGAATTCCAATAGGCTAGTGGTCTTAGGCTAACAATGAATCATTTTCAAAAAAGGGAAACAGTTCCATGCACTACTTTCCTCTAAGTAGGAGCTAAGAGAACATATTTTTTCACCAGAAGATGTAAACAAAGAGCTCTCTTCCATTTAATTTTTCAGTAACTAAAAAACCCCATAGTTTGAGATGTGGGACACTCATGCTGCATTGTGTATAGTTTTATGGGGCAACAGACATCATCAGTCTTTACATTTCACCTGGTTTCTCTCAAATAGTTTAGCTACAAGGATTTTGCTCCTTAAAAGAAATATTTTTCAGATGTCACTCAACGATAATAAATTCTGTATGCACCAATATGCAATTAGGTTTATCTGTGTGTCTCACTGATACAATCATTTCTTAGTGTCTGAAGAGCATCAAAATACCTTCAGCCAATCAGCTGGCTAATCAGCCATCATTTCATAC
This sequence comes from Porphyrio hochstetteri, assembly GCA_020800305.1. Lineage (NCBI taxonomy): Eukaryota > Metazoa > Chordata > Aves > Gruiformes > Rallidae > Porphyrio > Porphyrio hochstetteri. The sequence goes on along the minus strand of CM036908.1, from coordinate 8,110,324 downwards.
ACTGAGTAGCCTGTGGAAGCAAGACTGAACATGCTAGGCTCTCTCCCAGAAAGAGGGCAAGATCTGGACTGTTACTGGTGCCATGGATGCTATTTCCTGAAAAGATTTTTGCAAAGGTTAGAGATGCATACTGTGACCTAGAGTTTCCATAGAGAATATCTGCCACTGAAGGAAAACAAACCCAAGAAAGTAGCTTTTAGAAAACCCAACCAGCAGAGTCTTTGTTAGATGAGCTTTTTGCCAGTGATTTAAGCCATACCTTGCCAACTAAAGCAGGAATGTTCATAGAGTTGGTTGCAAACCCCATTCCATATGCCATTGCAGATTCCACACCTAGGAATCTGGCAACAAGCTTTTCCAGCTCCTCGTGTTTGTCCAAGTTTCCTGCACATAAAACAAATAAGAAACTGAGAGCAAGAAGCTGTCACTATTGCTATGATCTAAGAGAAGAATTCTCACCAACCAGGTGGCTCTTTATTTAAAGGCCCCTAAGGGAACACCAAACAAAAAAATACATGAAAACATAAGTGAGTCAATGACTAAGCCATGTAAACTAAACTCAGCAAGTCATTTGTCTTCACTAAAGTAAAAGCTTCTTTATTGATTAGTCTAGAGTTCAAAGCTACAAATAACAACATTTAAAAGACCTGTGATTAGACAACAGGCTTTGAAACACGTTCAGGGAACTTACTCCAACTTACCCATCTCCTGCCTAGTGCTGCACACCCCAGCTCCATACTGGGACAGAACTTTAGCTGCTGCTTCTTGGCAAGCCCCAGCCTTCTGTGCAAATCCAAGGTAGTTGTAGGAACCCATATTAATAATGTCCTTTATCACTCTCCCTGTATACCTGTGTTTTAAAAACACCACATGTTAGAACACCCACAATTAAAGAAATTAACTAGACTAGAAGATTATTTCAGTTTCCTGGAATATACACTGAAATGTGAAAAAATACAGAACCAACAGAATGAAACATTGAATTATTTCAGTACTGTCCCTCATCATAAACCTGGAACAATCAGTGAAAAAGATGCTTTCCCTATCTTGTCTCAAGCTAGTTTCCACAGGAGTTCACATTAAAAGGTGTATTTGCTATCATATCTAACATTGCTTGAGGCTTCTCAAGCTGTTTTTGTTTCTTTTTCTGGCACGTCCCCCCTTCATCCAAGTTAACATACAACTGACTTCTCAATTACAAAATAAGATCTCTAGATCAATTAACTTGGCAGCCCCTTAAGCAGGATATCCTCTAACCACCGAAAGGAAACCCATCTGGCACTGCTGTGCTAACAATACGTGACAGGGAGATTAAGGAAGAAGTTCAGTGGAAAAAAAAAAAGTTGTAATTATTTTGCCCTTGAAAGCCAAGGAGAGACATGACTAGTTTCAACAAGTACTGTGCTGCAAACCTCTTCAGATTAAACTTTTGATAGGTTGTTTCCAATGTGTAAAAATCCTTGTTCTTGCATTTCTGATTTAGTTTCTACAGACAACTTCAGTTCTGACTCAAAACTATTAGGTTAAATTCCATTTCAGGCAGCAAGGTTTAGGTCAAGCGCCAGGAATGGTTCTAAATCAAGGCAAAGTCACAAGCAGCAGTGTAATCCAAAGTGTTGACTCCACATTCTGGTCACCACACACAAAAGTATAGGCACGTGCCCGTGAAGCTGTAACACAGTCTAAGTAAGTAGCCAAAAGATTATACACAAATAACACCTTGATTCAGGCTTAATGGGGCTCTAAGCAACCTTATCTAGTAAAGATGTCCTTGTGTAGTGCAGGGGGGTTGGACTAGATGACCTTTAAAGGTCCCTTCCAACCTTACACATTCTATGATTCCATGATTGACGGCCAGGTGCGTTTCAAAAGATCAAAATTAATCAATTCAAGCCACTGCAAAGCTCAAAACAAACACAATTCACTGCTCCTTTAACCTCACAGCCTGCAACTTGCTCTTATAGACCCTTTCCTTAAAGATAGTTGCTGGAAGCCTTTTCTTTCATTTTGACTCACGTGAAGGTCCAGTTATAGTCATGGGAAACTCTCTCCATCATGTCCACTTTGGCCCCTGGCACGCTGCAGATCGGGCGGTTCCAGCTGTCCCGAATGCGCATGTAAAGGTTTCTGTTGTAGAAATTTTCAAAGTCCTGGTACAGTGGGACAAAGTCCTGAAACACATCAAAAGCAGTCAAACTAAAGGGAAAATATATACTACAGCAAACATGGAATAAGTTGTTTCTGTCATTTGGGTGGCAATTTATAAACAAAAGAGAGAGACAAAAAAATAAATCAAGAAAATTCAAGAAACAAGGGTTAAGAATTCTTCCTCACAAGTGCTGAAATCAATACCACCGAAGTGGAATTCCAACATAAAGTGGTTTTAATCCTGGAAATTCCTATCAGTGCTAAATGATCTGAAGGTAAGAGAGCAGCAAGACTGAAGAGATTAATCTGCAGGCATAAAATCCATCTGCTAGATGCGATTTTCCAGACTTTTTCAACCTGCAAATCTACCATGCCCCCAAGATTTCCTCAACACTGAGTGCTTATTTGTATATAACTTAAGTAGCTTATATAATCTAAAAGCCATCAACCACAATTAGGAAAAGCAATCGTAGCATCAGGTCATGCTTCAAATTAGAAAGCCTCAAAGAATTCCACCATATAAGAGGGAGTACTGAAAGCAACACAGAAACTGAATTGGGAGCTCCTAATGACACAGTGAGGTCTTGTTCACTCAGCTCCAACAGTACGTGAAATACCTTGGCTCTCTTTCCAGCTCTTGCTGGGTAGGGGAAGTGAGCATCTGTCTCAAAACATACAATAACCCCCTTCCTGAAACATATGGGCATATAAACTTTGCAAGAGATTTCTACTCAAGCTTCAGAGTTAAGCAGCGCAAGGGAATGTGGCGTTGCTTTTTGGCACCAGTTTGCACTGCTCTACTGGATACACAAAGAATTTGCTAACTGAGGTAGTCTACTGTATTTTATTCTGTACATAAGAAATGTACACAGTGTGGCTCGGGCCGAGGGAGGGGCAGGCATACCTGAGGGGAGCCAGCAGGACGGGTATGATCAGAAATCAGGCCAGTTCTCCATCGGGCCTAGCCTGAGGCGCTAGGGCTTTATGCTGCAGGGTGCTGGCCTGTCTGCAGTGCTCCCGCAGGCCTGGAGGAGCTCTGTCCTGCTCCTCCTCCCTGCAGTGGTGCTGTGATACGCAGCCTTCCCCATGCTGCCGGGCTGGCCACAGAGGGGAGGCTGGTTTCTCCCCATCCACACAGGGGGTGCTTGTGTTGGGTCACCGTATGGTGACCTACCGGGGGTAGGTGCCGCCAAGGTACCAGTGCTCACCTCAGCCTCCCAGGCCTCAGGAAACAGTCCCTCAGGCTAAGAGGAAAACGCATCTGGAAGGACCAGACAGGACACAGCCATGTCCCAGACGAAACACAGGTGGCCTAGTGAAAGCTGGGATTCTGCCAAGAAAACCTGATGCACTGTGAGAGCTCTCAGAGGATTTCACACAACGACAAGGTAACTTCAGTAGAATTTGGATACTCAGGATGTGGCTGGACTATTGGGCTGAAACCCTGGTCTATGGAAGGTGACCAGTTCCTGTTTCTTGAAGTGCCCAGGGGGTGTGGAGTCTCCTTCTCTGGAGACATTCAAGACCCATCTGGACGCCGACTTGTACAGTATGAGCTGGGGAGCTGCTTTGGCAGGGGGGTTGGACCCAATGATCTCTTGAGGTCCCTTCCAACCCCTCTGATTCTGTGATTCTAAATGCATTTAATATGCATAACAGTGCTGGCAGCACTAGCATTATAAGAGAGGCTACAGTTAGAACCTGCCACAGTTGTTTGTGGCCAATCCAAGCTAGTAAGCTGCATTGTGGCATCTCTCTTCTCTACAGCTTATCAACACTTACATCCCACGGAATCTCTCTGCATGAGCATTTCCTGAATTCTAGCTTCCCTTCCAACATTCTTCAGGAAAAGTAAGTGACTGTCTTGAATGGATAACACACAGGAATGTCAAACTTACTGTGACAGCAAGGGTATCTCAGCACTCAGGAACATTTTTTTCTGGCCTGCTTAAAATGCTCCAAAGCCTTGAGATCTCATTGCTATTCAATTAAAAGGGAATTTGACATTTGGTAGTGATAAGAACGCATAATTCATTTGCTACTGTTGAGGGAAAAAAGAAGGAAGAAGAAAAAGAATCCTTTTCACAATCTACAAAAGGAAAATGTAGAATTTATCATAGGGGTAAGAGTCAGCATAGCATTTCTTCCTGTTTTGCACAAGGAAAATGCAAACATTGTGGGGCATTTTATTTTTGGTGACAGGATAAGCAAGACAGAATATCTGCCTGATATCTTTACCACTGAAGCAAAACTGGGAGCATTTATGCCAGCTTTTTAATAACAGCTCAAGCAAATAGGCACTTAAAAGCTTTTACTTACAATGTTCAACTGCAGGTTCCCTTCCTACTTTAACGATATAACAACTTTGTAATTTTGGTTTAGAGAAAAGGAACCATCTAGGTCTGTCCCTTTTTCATCCTCCTAGAGAGACTGCACAGGAAAGACAGAGGCCAAAAGTGCTGCCTTCCAAGTGCTTACAGTTGCACCTAAGACCCCTTCTGATTTGCCTGTGCAGGATGACATGCCAAAAAGGCACAATGATACTAACTTTCATCGCTTCAACTGTGGAAAACAGAATTTAGTGAGTAATCACTCCTCCAGAGAACCCTAAGTATTTCTTTCCTCAATGACAGACATCAGAAACCAAATTTCTGTAAGACAACATGCACAGAAGGGCAATTATTTCTCCCATGTTCCTCTACTTGAGTATATTTCTGCATTGTTTCACATGTGCCAGGTCTTATCTGAAGCCCCTTTGTCAAGAGAAGGTAAAAGGGGCAGTAGGTCAGCTAAAAAACAGAGCTGGAATCCTCTAGAAAATCATTAGTCTTCTGAAGTAGTTACAGAGCTCTATCCTTCCTTGTTGTCAGTGTGTCACATTGTTCCTGGCAGAAACTTGGTTTTGAGGCTGAATCACTAACAAATCAGCCACTTTTATGATGTAGAAAAATGTTTTGGTATTGACAAATGCATTTGAGAACCTCCTTCATACATGAAAAGCTACATAGCTACTGTACTCTAGTACAAAGTGGTGATGTGCATGAGAGCACTTTTAGCAATATACTGAAGCTCCTGATTCATGACAAAATCGAAATAATTACCTACAAGTTTCTGAAACTCTCTGCTACATCATTTACAGAGGAGTGGGAGAAGTGAGAAGCTCAAAAAGAAACTCTGGCACATTAGAAGATCAATACTTGAGTGATTTGTTATGTCTAATTAGAATCTCCTGAGATTCTTTTAAGCATTTTCAACTCCTCTTAACCATCTCTGCATGAGAATTCAACTTTGCAGTAGTTAATTCAAGCACACTATGTGACCCAGGAAACAACTGAGACTTTAGCCAAGGCTAGGAGCAGAGGCTAGAAATGAGTCATCATACCAATTCAAGCAGATATGCCTGGGCTGATGCAGTCCAATTTCACCTCAGATCACTGATCAGATAGAGCATGTTTTATTTTGAAACCCAAGCTGACAACGCAGGAAGAGTAACAAGCTCAACTGGTGAGATAAAGACAATCACCCACAACAGGGTGACACCACCAAGAGATAAAACGAAGTATGATCTTACAAGCCAACACAATCACTAAGTTTAAAGTGACCTAACTGTGAAGTAGAGTTCTCTGAGCCTACTGGATTATGACAAGGAAAAAAAGGTGCCTGAAAAATCAACAAGAATCCAAGGAACAAATTATGGATAAGGGAATTAAAGGTCTAATATGCTAACCTTAGTTTTTGGGGTTACCAAACTGCAGAATTATAGCAAAGGGCTCTAAGTGAGGCATCAGCTTAATGCCAGCCCTTTTGCTGTCCACCCTGTGTGTGCCACACTCTGTGCTCCCCAGTAAACCACCCTCTGCTTGCCTCTTATGCGCAGGTTCCTTGAAATAGGACATGCAGGGAGTGTGATTTTGGCATAAATCAAAGCTGGATTGTCTACTTCCCTGGTGATCCTAAATCCACCAAGAGGTTTGCATGCCCCATGCCTGTGAGTACACAAAAACGTGAAATGGTAGGGACACCATGCCTTTATAAACTGGTACTGACTTCTGGAGTTGAGAGCCCTCTTTTGGAGATGGCATGTGGCACCAGATGGTTTGCCTGGCTGGTTTGGGGCTTGGTTTTTCATTTATGTCATCACTCCCCCTTCCCTCCGCTGTCATTCTACAGTGTGACATTTCAGAGGGAGAGTGGAGAGGACAGTACATCTGAAGTACTCATGAAAATTAAATGTTTTCAATCTTTGAACCAAGAAACATTTGAGGAGGGAGGATGAAATCTATCAATTCATGCTATTTCAAATTTTTGGCACTTGGAGTTACAGTACTGTCCTGGAAGCAATTACTGTCACCTTTAAACAACCTTCAGAGCTTGCTGCTATTTTTCCATCAAGTTCTTATCCTGTTCCAGATCCAAGAGTCTTTCTAGCTATTACAGACCCTATGAGTATCAGCCCAACAAGTTCATTTGGAGGAAAAATATTCTAGGAGTGACTCGATTCTTTGAGCAATCTTCAGAGTAAGCATTGTCAAACAACTGCAAAGTTTTTGCTGTTTCCAAAGGAGGGAACAAAAGCACCATGTTCTTTTAAATCATATGAAGACAGAGCTAAAAAAATCCTAAACACAGAGCTAAGAAATCCTAAACAGCTCTGTTCCTGTCGATTAAAGCCTAGAACACATCCCCTATTAGTAAGGTGATGCCTGATGAAGAAACTTAAGTAACTAGTGCTCTCCCAGAAGCCTAAGAGGTGTAGCAATTTCAAGAAAGAGTGAAACAAGGGAAGAATAAACCTCTCCCTTGGGGCGCAGCACCTTACCATTGGTGATTTGGGAATGGAAGATTTCCTCATACCATAAATTAATACTACAACAAAGCAAAGGTCATAATGAGAGGTTTGTAACCATTAGCTTGGGGCACTGTGACATGCAAATGCAGTGATGCTGCTGCTTTTAGAGCCAAGTTTTCACAGCCTTGCACCTACGCTAACAAACAGTGCCATGAGCAGCAGTCATGCTTATCTGCAGTTCACATAATGCATTCCCAGATAATACAAAACTGACTCTGAATTGAAGTCAAGGAGACAACTGCAATAAATTTCATGCTTCTAAAAGGAAGCAGAAAGACTAGTTCCATCTCCCTGCTACATGAGTCAAGAAAGAGTGGAGCAATAACTGTGGATAGCCTTAATGCACACCATCAGGAGGCCTCTGATGAGCTATACAGATGCTAAGAAAACACTGAGCAAATGACTCCAGTTTACTGTCCTGATATGCTCCTACAGCTGGATCCCTGTGCACAAATGTCTGAAAACCCCAGATGCTAGAAACATGTTCTAACTGGCCAAGGTACTGACTATGAAGAGGTATGTCAGAGAGATCCTGCACAGTTGCTCCCATATACAAAACACAGAAGACAATAAACAGGGGCATCAGACCAGAAGAAAAGTAAAATGGTTTTCATCCTGGCTCTAAAATTCCGTAAGTATTTTGCACACTTAAATACACTGTATGACCAGACATTACATTAAATTGGGTTTGCATAAATTAATTCAAGGGTAATTGAGAATTATTAATCTTGCCACTTATCCATGCCTAAACCAGACTGATAATGCATCAGAGAGGATGTGCTACACAACCCGGGTTTCCAGGAAAAGCCCAGATGGATGCATTTTAAACAAAGCCAAAACCCATCAGACTATTTCCTGAAAATCAGTACTAGGAGAGCCTGTCCCTTATCACCCTTTTGTGTTTCTAACAGTGAGTGAATATTGGGTTTTCCTGGAATCACTCATTTCAATGAAAGGCTCTAATAAATGCCAAGGAATTTACCCACCATCAGAGACAGTCCCAATATAGACAGACCTTTTGAAAAGCCTGCTCTTCAAATTAGTTTGGTCACTTTTCGTTTCTTGTTCTGATGCACAGACTAACACTACAACATAAGTGACAATTTAAGGGAAGATTTGCTCTACTGAAATAAAAACTGCCCACATAAAAACCGAAGGTGGCTTTTTTGTGTTTGTTTTTAATACTACATTTTGAGCTAAGTTTACCTTATGCTTCTCACTGTGACCACCTTCAGAAACGGATCACAGAAAAACCACACACTTCAATTCCATGACTTTCAGCACAAGTTCATTCAGCCCTTTATGAAATACTTCCTCACACACTATATAATTTTGGTTTGGTGCCAAAGCAGAACCATCTCAAACTGTTCAGCTACACAGCTACCCCCACTGCCTTTGCTTTGAGCTTTTCTCCTAAACAATTCTGAATCATAGAATCAGAGAATCCTAAGGGTTGGAAGGGACCTCGAGAAATCATCGGCTCCAACCCCCCTGCCAAAGCAGCTCCCCAGCTCATATCGCACAGAACCATAGAATCTCCTGTGTTGGAAGGGACCCATAAGGAACATCAAATCCAACTCCTGTCTCCACACAGGGCCAGACAAGACAGAGCACGTAACTGAGCACATCACTATCTCAAAAAACTAAAGCTAACTCTTCTCATTGATACTTAGAAAAACCCATAATCATCCAGCTGTCTCTTTAGAATTTAAGTAACAAAAATGTTACTTTGCACACCAAGGTCACAAATCTGCCAGAGGCTACTCCAGGGCTCCTGTGATTTGCATGTATTAAAAAAGAAAAGAAAAAGTAATAGCAATGAACTCTCATCAGTTCACTTGCAGGGAAGCAAAGCTTAAAGCAGCAAAGCATGAGGGTAAGTACTGTATGTTCTAGACCTCACGTGATTGCTTTTCTATTTGCTCAGTATCGGGAACAGCTATTCCACCCTGAGCACCAGAAATGTGATTTGGGGAAGTACAACAGGCTGCAATTTCTTCAACAGCAAAACTTTTTTAAACAGGATTTCCTACTTTGCATTCTTACGCAATACCCACTGGCACTTCTTACCAGCTCCATCCACAGACATCCCATGCAGAAAGCAGCCAGAACATGTGCACCTCTTTCCTGCAAGCTATGGCCAGCACACAAAATCAAAGCGTTTCAAAGTCATCTGTCTGGGAGATGGCCTTGTTAAACAAATGCCTTTCAGGCTAAGATGCAATACTAATAATTAAGTTTTAAAAAATAGCAAGGCTAAATTTCTTTTAGACCTAGGTTAATCAGTCACTAACAAACCCAGTGTTTCAACATCCTCTGTGACAATCGTTACTGAGAGCCTAATTCCAATAATGTATTCCTATATTACACATACTGCCCAAAGTCTTCCTTTGTACACCCTCATGCAAGAGTCACACCTGCTCCCACAGAAAAGGACTACTTGTAAGCCATCTTGCACCTTATCTACAGCTCACAGAACAAGTATTTCACAAAACCTGTGCAATAAAATAATCATTGGATACACCAATCACACCAACACTTCAGTTACCCCTTTATAATCCTGAAGTACCTTGTATATAGAGAAATATTTAAACTTTTATTCTAATGTCTTGGTTGATTTCTGCAACTGTTTGACTGTTCTCTTCCATAACAACTTCTAGTTTCTACACAGAGAAATACAAAGGTGTCACATTCCCAGGTGACATAAACCAGAGCAGCTCAAGTGACAAACAAATGCATCAAATTTCAAGTCGGGATTTAACCAGCAATCCCTATTTAGATATTGTAACTGTTAAAAAGGATCCAAGATTTTTATTTCCAGATCCCAGAAGTCAGTTTTTGAAATAGTATAAACTCCTGTACTGCTAGCCAACATGAAATACCTACTCCTCATTAAACTCCTATGAGAACGTTTCTATTTTGGAATTCAGTGCCTTGCTGTCAACTTAATTCTACCTCAGAGTGCTCATGCAAAGAAACTACTGGGAAGTCATTTCAGGCATTGATTAGTTTTTTGCATCTTGGTTAATCTACCATAAGATGACATACACTTTACTCCAGTGCCCCCCCTCCCCAAAGAAACTTTACTTTTTTTCCTTCCCCCTCCCACCGTTGATTGTTTATTTGCATTAGCAAGCTTTCCTTCCTGCCCATACCCTCATTTTCTGCTAGCCAACTGCCTGTGTGGCTGCACAGGGAAACAGAAACCAACTGGAAAGCAAACTTCCTAAATGTTTTTTCTAAGTCAGATGGGCCCCCCAAAGCCACTGAGAAAAACAGAACCTCAACCAATGAGAGTAAGCCAATTCACCTTTGGAGCAAAGCTCACTGGTACTCATGCTAAGAAGGCTCACAAGAAGAGTCAGCAAAAAATAGCTTGTGAAGCACAAGTTGAACCAGTAGCCTTCTTAACAGTAATTAACCCCAGTGGGGAATAAAGGCCTCAATATATTTTACAACTATTCCAAATTAAGATTATATATTCCAGACTAACTGTTGAAGCTGGCAAGACTCTTCCATCCAGCAACAGAAGCTTTTTAGACCATGTCTTATTATGAATTAATTCTTTTTAACTACTATCAGAGAGTCAGGAGTCAGTACATCGGATTACTCATCAGCTAACCTGCTCATGTTCTGGACTCCAGATGAATTTAAAATTATCCAGCTTGTGCTCTGGTTTTCATCCACAAGCTCTGCTTTGCAACTGTCTAGGCTAAAGAGAATTAACAGCATGCTTTCAAATCCAAACACTGCCACCAGAGCAGCATCAGAAAGCATCCCACTGCTGTCAAACTCAAACCAGATCCTTTGATAGACATTTCTTCAGCTGCTGATGCTGGTGTATGCAGTCTCCCCTCCACCCCCTTGTTTTGCAGCTGGAGCATCTCTCAGCATGTTGATAGAAGCATTGATGCAGCTTTGCACTGAACCACACAAGAGAACTATTCCACCAAAAAACAACCCAACTAAAAGGAACATTACTTTGTTTAACAACACAGCAATACTAGCATAATATTTGGGGCATTCAGGACATAAGGAAAACATCACAAAGCTTTGAGCACCATTGCTCCCCAAAGAAATGCTCAAGCTTTAGCCTGAGACACATCATTTCCCACTGCCCATTATTTCCCAGTGGTTACCTTCTGTTCTTCTCTTTCTGTTGCATTTTGACACTTCTCGATCTTCCACTGCCGCATGAAATCTCGCAGGTAGCCAAAGAGAGTGAGAACACCGTAGCCTACGTAGGTCAGCACAGCAACCAGCATCGGTGTTTCTTCAAAAGCTTCATTGAAAGGCCTTTTGTATAATCCTCCATTGTGCACAACATGATTTATCTATAGTAAAAATTTCAAGAGACACAGTTGTGAGACATTCATTCAAGAAATGACAGGCATTTCAGAGCTGTCCCTGGCCCTCCCATAAGCTCTGCATCACCCACCCCAGCTCAAAGGATTTCCACCTAGGTTCACCCATTAGTGATAAATAACCATATAAAAGGTTGCTATATAATCCATATAAAAGGTTGCTAAATTGATGATTTAACCAAAGTTACCAATTTAGTGCAGCTGAATTAACATCTCACTGAGGTCCTTTAGCTTGCTCAACATCAGAGAAAAATAAAATAGCAATTGATATTTTTATTAAACTAAAAATGTAACCTTAGGATTATGAAAACTAAGAAAAATAACTGGAAAATATGAAAACAGACTCAACTCTGGAAGCCTGTATTAATGTGGCAAAGCAGGCATAATCTGTGTGTCTCCATAACCGTTAGCCTAAAGATGCTGATGTAAACACTGTACTCATCCATGAGGTGAACATGACACCACAGACAAAAAGGTTATTGTGTACACAGTCTCAACATTGCATATATGTCAGCACACAGAACAAAGCAAGGCTTTCTGCATAAAATCCGCACTAAGTCTTCTTGCTACTTACACACAATCTCCTGAAGAGCCCAATTGTACAATACATATAACACTGGTGGGGAAAGCATCATAGTTTTTAACAAGACTGCTTGTTCAAAGAATTAAGTTAAAGATCAGATCTCACAAGTCAATGTATCAAAACACAGAAACACAGACATTAGATGCAAATTGCTACCTGTATTCCTAGAAGTTTTGGAATAGCTGCCCTGTAATAGAGTAGTGAAAGAGCACTCTCCAACATAAATGCTGCATCTGTAGCATCAAAGGTGACAAGTCTTACTCCTTGCAGAGTAAGTCTATTTTTGCCAGTACCTAATACTTTGTAATTTCCCTAAACCTAGGAGTAATCTAAACAGATTAAGATTGTCATACAATTCTCTAACACTCCATTACCCAAATATATTATGAAGTATGTTGCCAGATATGTATGTGAACAGCTAGAAGGCAAGGAGCAAGGAAAACCAAGGCAAGATATTTCAATAAATGGCTATATTAATAACACCACCATAATTAAAAGAGGCCAAGATTTATCTAGGATGTTGCTCAAGTTTCTCTGGAATGTATTCAAGTTACAGTTTATAGTCAGCTATAATAAGAAATGGGTTTTTTAAATATTCTAATTAAAGATATATCAATACCTAGGAAAGAAGTTAATCCTAAATACATTAAAAAACCACCAAAATCAACAGCAAATAATTAATTGGGGGGGGGGGGCAGGAGACAGGATCAACCCAGTTATTCACCTATGTCACTCATACTATTCTATAGGAAAGGAAGCCAGAGCTGTGCTAACCTCTGTACCAGCTGCTGAATCAATAAAAGCACACAGACTTGCTGGCCTCACCAGACACTGCATTATTTGGAAAGTGACACCTGCTCATCTCAGACACTGGAGCAAGTCTGTATTTCAAGCATGGCATGTATATCTTGAGAATAACTTTTCAGAAGCAAGGGTCTGCTCTTCAGATGCAGTTATGCTACAGCTATACAGGCAGAGCATTGAACTGCACCACCACCTTCCTCCTGATACTCATTTCTACCTTTTCCCAACACAGGCATCCAGAGCTGAACAAAGTTTCAAGCAGAGCAATTCCACAATATGGTCACTGTAGTTGCAGGGGCTTTAGAACTGGTCCAAGTGTGAAGACAAACCAGCAAAAACATGGTAAGGAGCTTCTCCTTCAGCTGCAGCACTTACATGAGATGCAAATAACTGACCTGCAGCGCTCTGAGGCCAGGCTTCATTTAAAGACACACTGGCTTATGGTAGAAAACATTATGCTTTGGAAGAGGTGTAGGAACACTTGCTCACCACGTTGCAGTTCTGATGGCAGCAATTTAAAGCTTTTTAGCAAAGGCCACAGGTTCATATGCCATTTTCTTCAGGAATGGTGCCAACCAAAGGAGCTGCCCCATCCCACTCATTTCCATTTTGAGCCAGCTGCTCTGGCTTGTGCAGCTAAGGGTAATCTGATGTTCAGTACAGCATCCCTCCAACACTGAACTTATCAAGGTGAGAAATATGATGGTTATGTATTAGACCCTAATAGTCTTTACAGCATCAGTCCACAAACTCATCTGATACATCACAGCAAACAGGAACCAGCAGCTGAGAGGAGCAGAAGCACAGCAATAATCAACATACTTGGTGAGCCAATGCTGCAGAAAGAAAAACATGAAAACATTTTCTTGGCTTAACTGTATCACTGTGGCTACAATTCACGAAGCCAGAGCTTCACTGGATCCAGATCTGAGACAGATCATGCACCAAAGCTCAAATTACTGCAATTTCAGAGTCTGATTAGTAATAGTTGGATTTTGTGTCCTCATGGTGACCAACCAGGCTGTGGCTAGCAGCTATTCAGAAGCAGGCACATGACATACCTATTACCTGTGGCCATCTACTAGTAGCTAATTTCTGGATGAGCAAACACAGAACTGGTAGTGATGACTTCACAAGTTACCTGGCATCTAACAGAGATCACACCAAAGCTTTCAATGTCCTCCCCAGGTAACAGGAAGTTCATCTGGAATAGACAAAAGGCTACATCTCAAAGGTATGGGCCTGAGGTTAACTAACAGCAAAAAATAGCTACTCAGAAAAAAACCCTTCCCAAACACAAACGCAGATCTACACATAATTTTAGTCAGAATAAAAGCAAAATAAGGTCTTTTGAAGTGCTTCTGCTTTTGGCAAATGCTGTAACTAAATTTATTCCACATGCTCAAAACTAACCTTTTTTGGGAATACCTGAATTGATTCAACACACAATCAATTTCACCTCCCAGTAACCTACCAAAGTGCTTATACATCCTTATACTCTCACATCAGCTACCACATAAGCCGAGAAACTCCCATCTTATCCAATCTCAAACAAACATTGAAGAAATACTCTGAATGCAATTCCACAGACTTTCCATGAAGCATACTATGCCTATACACACAGAAGAAACATTCCTAGCCATATTTCAGATACAAACCTACTCATTTTTCCAAGAATGCATTACGAATCTGGACTCTGGCCTTCAAATGAAAGCTGGGAGTTCCAAGCCTGCTGCCAAAGAGCAGCAAGTTCAGTTCCAGGACAAAAAAATAATGTGGGTACAGCTCAGTGTTTCATTTCCTTTTCCAGAGGGATTAAAAAAAAAAAACATGCAAGATTAAGGTTTTTATGGTTTCAAAAAGTCTTACGATAACAAAGTGAGCCACGACCTTTGAACAAGAATATTATGTGTATCTAAGTGGGGACCACAAAGAAAAGTCAGGGTTCACCCTAAGCATGCAGTTCAAAAAAAGCAGGTGTATGCTCACCTACATATCTTCCTGTACTGCCCGGTTTGCATGTACACATAAGAGCACCATCATACTAAGAAACTCGGCTGCAGAAGAAAAAAAGAATATATAAAAAAATAAATCAGAGTGCACCACCCAGATGGTTACAGAGAGCAGCAAAGAGATGGCATCCTGAATCAGCCACCCTAATGCCTGGGTTGGATGAACCTCCCGGGGAAACAAAGCACAGAACTGTACTGTGAGTTACTGAGCAGCAGCATCACACAGCTACAGGTAGAAAGGACTGCAGTGGTCTTAGCAGGACACAGCAGGGAGTCCTACTATAATCATCTCCCCAGCCTGGTAACTAACAGTTCCAGTTCACAAGAAGTTACATTGCAAAGTAGACTTCAGATTTAGTTCATCCTGCAAATTAGGATCATTCAAAGTAGCACGACAGCACATCCAGTACAGGCAGAGAATGGGATTGTGGATGTACACACATGCAGCACAAGCACACCCAGCCTGATGTTCTTACCCAACTACTGCTCAAAGTTATGCTTTAAAGACCACGTTAGCCTCCAGAAGGCATCAGATCTTGTCATGCCTTAAGGTTAGGTACCATAAGAATGAAACTCCAGCTCCACAGACAGAAGAGCCTATCCCAAATTATTCAAATTATTTAATGACATATATGGAAAACATCTCACATAATACCCCTTTGGCAGTTACCTTCAGATCATCATGGGCTGTCTGGTATTAGGGGCAGAACACTGTAACCTACACAAAACCAGGTTCTCATTTAAGCCACCCACGGAGCATGCAAAGATAACTCTTATATCAGAGCATTAAAAAAACCCTGCAGTTCATAAACAGCGGTGAGCAGAAAACTTGCTTTTCCTAGTACCCTTCATCATTTTCCCTTTTCTAAATTTGGACAGTAGGATCCTCAGAGGACAACCATACCTCACTCTGGCATGGATTTATAAAGAAGGTAAAATGAAACCATCAAACAGATATAAATTTTAGTGTTCGTTATGGTATCACCACCAGCACCCAGAAGAGTTGACACAGAAGATTGTTTTACTATTCTGAACCTGACTTTCTTTTCACCCAAAAATTATTTCTCAAAACCAGTAGGAAAAGGGCTTTTTACTGTATTTGCTATACCTGTGTCAGCAGACAACTTGGGTAAAAGGTCAACAAAGTCATCATGGTAAAAATGATGGATGCAAAGGAACGTGCAAGAAGCCAACCTTCAGTCTGAGGGCATTTATCTACCTACCCTTAACTTTCAAAAGCATTCCACAGAGAAGTTTTGTGAGAAGACAAAAGCCATGCTTCAATGCTGGGACATTGGCAAACACTCCTGTAGATACCACACAGGATTTATCACAGGGATCTGGGTACATACCTCACATGGCAGGCTTATACTTCAGGGAGAGAAATGCAAGTTCAGGCTACAGTAAGAGTGAAGAACACAGGAACAGGTTGTGCTCCTGCCCCAGGAAGACCCTAGCACTATGTGTTAAAGACAATGCTTATATAAAGGCCTTAGAAGGATTAATCATGCTGGAACACAACTTCACTTGTTACCAAAATTCAGTTGCTTCTCATTGACATGTACTGCAGGAATTTTACTTGCAGCTTTGGAGATTTTTCTTTTTTATTGTATTTAGAAACATAATGTGGATTTGACTTCAGATCTCAGACTGTTGCCTGGGCAAAAAAGACCAAGCACTTACTACCAAAATTAGAATGAACTATTTGGAATCACATTTTAAGCCTACCAAAAACCAAACAGAAGTCACAGGAGGGAAACTACCTTGTCTTATAAACCAAACTTTAACACTTTAGTGCATTATCCCTAAATAAACATTTGTTCTTGTTGGTATGTATTACCATATATTTTGATTTGCAATTACTTAATCCCAATAAATTTAGCATTCCTTTGTCAAGATGCACTTGCCACATCTAGACAAACAGTATAAATCTTCATATTGTTTAAGTGTTTGGATTTTTTTTCCTTTTATCAAATGAATGATGCAATTAAAGTTTTGGGGCTTTTGCCTGCTACAAATTTCGCTGACAAAAAGGTATATTCTCAGTAGGATTAAAATTACCTTAAATTACCTTAGACCTAGTCTGTTGCTTTATCTAGTGTTCAGTAGATTTCAGATGTAGAGCACTTTAACAGTGAATTCCTTAACAGCATGCTTAATTACTACATGTGTTTTACAATAAAGATTTCCAAAGAGAGCACCAGTCCGTAGCGGTTCACTAACAAGTCAATCTCTAGGCTCCCAAATACCTCTGAGAGCCTTCCTAATGCACTTCAGAATTCACTCTCACTTACTTTTAACAGACATTAAACCCCATTTCTTCCTAAACTTTTCAGCTCCTGCTTTCCCAACCATAAACACTCTTCAGGACTGTACTTAACAATTAAAAGTGGCGCTTTTTTCCTAGTAGTGATTTCTTAATGAAGGCAAAAAACCCCACTGGAAACCTCCTTGAAGCTGGGCCAATGTTTTATGTTCCTCCTAGAGAAACTGAAGTCAGAAGATAATTAAGAGAAAGCTTTTTCCCCCAACACACTGAAAGCATGACATTTAGGAAAATGTTTCTGCTGTAGGATTAAGACAGGAAAATGCAACATGATGTATCACTCAAATGAATCAAGTTACCCTAACCTGCATACATTTATAACAATTTATTACAGCATTTAAGGCTTATCACCTGCTAAATTTGAAATGGCAGGCCTAATACAATTAAAAGATGTTGACATCTTATCCAATCTGACTTCTCAGCAGCAAATCTAAGAGAAGCCAGTCACATCAACTGCTACCAAGGGTGTTTGTTTTCTCACCAGCACAGATATGCAAGTTCTCAACAAGTACAACACTGGCGCTACATCCACTCATTTACTATGATAGCCTCAAATATTCATTCAGCCAGATAAAATGCTATGTAGCTATTCCTTTCACAAAGGCTCACAGTCTTTTATAATTAAATTTGATATTAGAAAAGTATCCTTATGCACATCAGAAAGGGTTTTGTCAATTAAAACATCCGAAGGAGATCGCTGTCTTTTCTAGGTCAGGCAATTTTCTACTCACTTCAGTTTTGTGTTCCTGACACAATAAATGCACTCAATCAAAAAGCCAAGCAAGAGGCAGAAAGTAATAACTTATTTTCTCAGGTTTGAAGCAAGCCTCGGAGTACATGCTACAAGCCCCAAGGCATGCATTTTTACAGGGGTTCAAGGATTAAATGCTGATGTCTACACCTGGGCAAACTCTCCTGCAATCCATGAGTTTATCTCTGCAACCATGGAATAACCAAGGTTGGAAGGGACCTCCAATGTTCATCATGTCCAATCTCCAGCCCAAAGCAGGTCCAATCTAGTCTTTAACACCTCCAAGGACAGATATTCCATAACCTCTCTGAGCAACTTGTAGCCAGTATTCTAGCACCCACAGGAGAATATTATTTTCCTTATGTGTAATCAAATTTCCTATTCTCCTAAATGATATATGTGGCCTCTCATCTTACTGCCACACACTTCCAAGAGTCTGGCTCCATCTTCTCTATATCCTTCCAGCCAGCAAGTTGAGCCTACTTCTCCTAAGATTGAGCAAACCCAGCTCTCCCAGCCTCTTCTGGTATCTCACGTGCTCCAAACTCTTCTGCTTCTTGGGGGGCCCTCCACTGGACTCAGAGATTCACCTGGCTATGTCAGTATCCATCTGGGGAGCTCAAACCCAGACACACTACTGAAGATGCAGTCTCACAATTGAGTAAGAGGGAACGATCACTTCCTTGTGAATAAATTCATGAGATTTAGTTCTCTATGACCAAGTATCAGAAATATTTGCACTTTAAATTTGCATGAAGATGTGAAAAAAACCCTGACAATTCTGTACTCAAATTCCTTTTTATACCAGTGGATGGGGAAGTTACTGAATATCTTTTCCCTTATTTTAACCTTCATCTGAAGCAAGGGTTCATTCACATTGATGCTACTGCTAACTCACTGCAATAAGAAAAACCTCCAGTATTTGTTGCACTCCTCTTTCTAGGTGTGCTCTCCCAAAGAAGTTACATTAACTTGAATTCCAGCAAAAGCATCTATAAAATCAAGATGAGGCCCATCATTCCCCTCCATCCTGAAGCTTACAGGGTATAAACCTACAAGCTGTATGACTGCTCTCTCTAAAAAACCAAACACACCTCACCGAATCACACAAGCCCTTTTTAGCACCAAAGCTTTCAGGGGGGAAAAAAATATGACACTGCCCATTTTATTAGCTGTAAGAATTCAAGACTTGTGACAGTTTTAAAGGAATGCAAATCCCACAGTCCTCCCACTCTCTTCAACTAAACTATTCCCTGTCTTCCTGAGGAAGCAGTATGAGGCCTTGTTTACAAAAGCAGGTATTCAGAAAGTGGTCTGGAGATCACTACAGGAGACCTAGAAACATCAGGGAAATTAAAATGTGTTTATATAGTCCCAGCTCCTATCTCACTTGGAGATACCGTGTACAACAGAAATTAAGAACACTACATCTAAACCCTATTCATATTTATTTATTTAAGTTTGAGATTATTTCTTCTTCAACTTCAAGAAGCACAACAAAACCACTCTGAAGTGAGAAGCTCAATTAAGGAGTCAACTCCCCCATTACTAAAAATCTGTTCACAGTAACAGGTAGATTCCAGTAAGTTACAGCAGAAAATAAGGGCACCTTGTCCCATTCTCTCTGTTTTAAGCAAGAGGTTTTTTTTCAGATGCAGTATTAGAAAACCATTAGCTGTTTTACTTCAGAGCAAAACACTCCAATGGAGGAAATACATTCCAGTTTAAAGTTGCATTGCAGAAAGGAAAAGCAATTTTCCCTGCACTCTTTATTATTCCCACAAGTGTCTTGATAGATCCTAAATACCATTTTTCTACTGAACTCACTTAACACTCTCTCCACCAGACCAGAAGGGCATAAAAAAGCAGAATCACGTACAACTTGAGGGGGTAACTTCACTGTTCTTTTATTTTGATTTGCTTGCTTTCTCCTGGCTGTGCTCATTTCCTCATGCAGTGACAAAACCCTCTGAGACCTCAGACTCTCATCTTATGTAGTGCAGTATTACACTGAAGCATTAAATCAGTTCTGAATCCATCCACAGATTATTGTTCTCCCTAACCATGCACTCCCTGAACTGCACATGGTCAGCAATAAGTTACTTTTCTTCAATATCCCACAATTTTTAATTGCTAGACTGTTCTTCAGCCTCTTTAATTAAGATGCTTATAACAAGATTATTGCATTCGTTGAATTTGAATATAAACAGATTAACTGTTGGCAGAATTTGCTTTCCCAGGAAAACAAAAGAAAGAGCTGTTACTCAGTATTTCACAGAATGTGGGTTTTTTTTAAAGTGCTAAAACCCTGATGTGTCAAATGATTACCTTCCAAGCCACTGACAGTATTTCACTGATCTCCCAGGTAGCCAAAGTCAGTAACTGCACAGTCTTAGGAGGCAGCAAGTTCCCCTCTCCTCTTACCAAGGGAAAGAATTAGCAGTTCAGATCCCAGCAGGAGACCAAATAATACAACCTATTTAAAAATTAAGGTAAACAATTTCACTCTCTTCTGCTCATGCCAGAATAACAGGAAGAGCCCAGACTATGTGTAACACCAGTCTCTCTCTCTCTGTGGAGGGAGTTGTAAAGAAAACTGTCATAAGGGTAACTCACTCAGGTAATCACAGTAAAGATGTCATACATAGGGGCAGGCTCCTTTTCTCATATGACTACAAGTGGGTAACGCACCCCGGCACTCTCAAGCCCTACAGGGGGGTGCAGTGATGTACTACCCAGTCTCTAAACTCTCCTCTCATGAGCTCCAGGCTTTTCCAGAAAAATCACCAGTGTCCACATTTCTTTATACCAATGGCTTTCCCTCCCCCTTCCTCTTCCCATCAATATATTCATTTTATCAAGATCTCTTCTTGCCTCTGACTTCTCTCAATGACTTCATCATAGGCTTTCTTCCAAAGCAACTTTCTTCCAAAAGCAACTTTTTTTTTCCTCCTTCATTCATTCTCACTTTTCTGTTCTTTTCTGCTAGGTAGGAATCCATTCATGTATAAGCTGCCACCTTTGGGGTACTTGATTACTTCTGCAGGTTCTCAAGTGCTGTATGTGGTATGTACACAGTTCAGAGATATATACATGTACAAAAACATTTCACACATATAAGCATTAACACATTTCCCTTCTTCTGCATAAAGGCCCAACAACCAAAATTCAAAACCCAAAAGGCCATTTAAATAGCCAGATCTGTGATACATCAGTGACTGTATCTTTGGCAGCTCTAAGCTCCCATCACTGATGCTGTGTGAGAAAGCTGTGCATGCCCAGCACCCCTACACAGTCACTTCTTCCAGTTAGGTTCTAACATTTAGACTTTCATTGTGAAAGTTAACAATCTGGCCCATGCAAAACTGAGAAATGAATGCAAGACTCCTAATTACAAATCCCTCCTTGACCAGCAAGCAGCTGCCAGAAAGATATAAAACTTCTGTATACTCTTCCTACATCCTCCACCAAAGCTGTGACGCTCCAGCTTTCTGCTGAGGTTTCTCAGGATGGCTTCTGCAGCAGCGAGCCTCCCACCCCCCTTCAGAAACAAACAGTTACCTCAAATGCCTCAGGCATCCACAACATAGCTGAGCGTAGTATCTCACACAAACTATGAACTGAATAGAACGTCTCATAAACCAGCAAGGTTTTTAAGCTTCCTCAGTTTGACAGTGATGGTTTTTCCAGTCACATGCTGCACCTCCCGTTTTCCAGACATGCAGCTAACAAAATCCTTGAGGAAAAGCTCCCTTACCCCATTTTTCTGTTCCTCTGAAGCAGAGCGTAACTGTATTCAGACCTTCTTTAGAAAGCACACAGGGGAGCGAAGAAAAACCACTCAAAGAGCACCACTCACCATCACCATGCTTGGTCTTAGTGCAAAGATTTATATCTACAGTTTTAGAGTCAGCAATGCTTTGCAAGGCAAGACTGCCAGAGCCACAGCTCCCCGAACCAGTACAAGCTGGCACTGTTGCCAAATGAAGGGATTGTACCCTCCCCCTCCATTTGTTGACTCCCAATACTGGGCTATTCCCTCCCAAGTGCCAAGGCAGGACTATGAGCAGTGAAATATAGTTAGCATCTCACATTCACTCAGGAAAAAAAAGTATTTTAATTTTATTCTGCATCAATTCTCAACCTGGTTCACACAGTGAATGCACAAACTTACGCTGGAAGAGCAGATGGGACAGCACAGGAGTGAAAGCAAGGAGTGACAGGAGGGATGGCAATGCAGGAAGGCCTTTCTCAAGCAGCTAGAAGTGTCCAAGAAGACACAACCTGCTGGGACTGCCTTCATGAGAGGTACCATTAAGCACCTCCCCCAGTAACACCAAAGTTTGGTGTTTTGCAGAGAAGCAACTGGAAGTCTGAACGCTCAAATACCCACTCGCCTCACAGGGTGAGAACACAGCGAGATGGGAAGTGCTGCATCAACCTTTAACTCTTCTGGAGAGGGAGGCCCCTGCTCCCGGCTACTCTGTACCCGTGGCCCCATGCATCAACCTTTAACAATAAAGCAAGGCTGAAGGGCTGCTAAAAATCTTTCCTTCTCCAGCAGAGCCCTACCACGTCATGGCAAGCTGCGAGTTGAAAGCTCCGCTGCTAGCAGCAGCTGTGCGGTAACGGTACAGCGCTGACCCGAGGGCCGGCCGCTCCATACGAAGTTGTCCCGTCCCGGCGACAAACGCCTGCCATGCGCAGCCCTCCCGGCAGGCCCGGCACCGAGGCGCTGCGCCCCTCCCCAGGCGAGGGCCGGGGGGCACACACCCGGTCCCCCGCCGGCCGGCAAAGCTTTGCCCAACTCCCCCACAGCCACACCTCGGGGGCTGCTCGGAGCCCGCCCGGGGGGAGACAAGGCGGGGGGCACAGGCTGACCCGGCTCCCCAGCCCACCCCCACCCAGGGGGGTCCCACAGAGGGACACGGCAGCGCCCCGAAGCGCCGAGGCGACGCTCGCCCGGAAAAGCGCACCCAGCGCAACCCCCAACGGGCGGCCCCACAAGCCCTGCCCGCCACCGCTCCCCCGAGACCGGCGACCACCACCCACCCAGCCCGGAGCCGGCCCCGCCCGGGCGGCGGAGGGCGCCCCCGGCGCGCACCTGGGTGTCGGGCGAGGGCAGGCCGCGCACGTAGCCGTTGCGGAGCGCGCCGTGGGCTGTGCTGGCGCAGCCGTTGGCGCGGAGCTGGGCGCCCGCCGCCGCCGCAGCCCTCTCGGGCCGCTCCATCCCGCCGGTTCGGCTCCGCCGCGCCCGCTCCGCCGCCCCCGCCCGGCCGCTCCGCACCGGAAGCGCGGCCCACCGCTCCCTCCAATCGCCGGCGGAGACGTCGCGCCCGTAGGGCGGGCTCGGCAACGACGCACCAGCGCGCGTGCGAGGCCGGCGGCCGGGGCCAAGGGGAGGGGGCGGAGCACGGGAAGCGGGATCCAATGGGAGCGCCGCGTTCCAATCCGATAGGACGAGAGCGAGGCGAAGGGGCGGGCTTGTCCAATCGGAAAGGAGAAAACGTGGAGGGGGTGGGACCAGAGGGTGAAAGTTGTCCAGTGGCGTGGCAGCTATGGGACCGGGAACGAGGCGCAGGGGATAATCTAGCCAATCACAGCGTGAGAGAGGGCCGCGAGCGAACTGCGGGTGATGGCAGCGGGGAGGGGCAGGGTGGCGGCTGAGGCGGGTGCGCGGGGCAGGGTGTGAGCGGGCCCGGCCCGATCCCCGGCCTGTCGTTGCTCTGCGGCCGCCGGGGTGAGGCCGGGCAGGATGGGGCCGCGGCCGGGGCCGTGTGAGGCTGCGCTTCCGTACGTCCGTAAGCGCTTTCCCTGACGCGAAGGGGACGACGCGGCGCCGCTCGCCGTGGCGGCCCTTCCCGCGGGGCACCCCAGCCGCCGGGGCGGGATCGGGCGGCCGGGGAGCGCTTCGCCTGCTCCGCTCACCGGCTCCCTCGACTCGGAGCGGCTCCTCCCTCCGAGATCCGGGGGTTGCCCCAGGACACGCAAGCCCCGGGCTGTGTCGGGATGGGCTGGGTGAGGGGGAGCCTCTGGGCGAAGCTCTCGCACGGCCCTTTAGGAGGTCAGGCTTAATGGCTGTAGCGCCCTTCCCAGCCTGGGATCGACGTGGGACTGAGAGGCCGTTTTGGCTCGAGGCCGCCGGGGTGATGAAGGACCTGACAGCAACTCTGCAGACGAGCTCCAGGCAAGAGCTTAAGTCAATAGGATTTAAATTTGGGCTTTAAAATAGGCGTATGCTTGGCTGCCCTGCAGGGTGAGCATCCCCAGCAGCTGTAGTTGCCGGTCTGTTAGCTGCCTGTGGCTGCGTTTACAAGTCAGCGAGTGTTTGGCTGTGAATTTGGGTATTTTCTGACAAAGTTTGCAAATAAACACTGCATTCAGAGGCCAGGTAGCCTGAATGCTGCGTTCAGTTCGGAGATCTGCATGGCCAACCTGTGTAAAACTGGGGTTACCAAACATCACACGGAAAACACCTGAGGAAAGGTGCCCTGCAAACCACAAAGCATCTGTGTTTGTGCCTTGTTAATTCAGTTAAACAGCTTGCACACACGTTAGTGAGGGAGTGGGACCGGGAAGGCATCCAGAGGTTCCTGAGTTGCAGGAGTGTTTGGTAGAAAGTGAACAGCCTGACGTGTTTGCTCACACTGAAGAGATTGAAGAGGGTGACCTTTGGTTTCTCCAGTGTAATTTAGAGGGAAGGGCTGTGCTGTTTCTGAGAATGTAACTCTAAACAATCAGAACAAATCTCAGCACAATGGAAAGTTAACTGGCTTAAGCGGATGAACTTGAGGAAAAATTGTCTCATCCCTCTCTTTCTGATTTGTTGCTATCGCTGGTTATTTTTCTGCATTATAGTCACATTCTGGAGCCCCTGTCATAGATCTCATTGCAAATTCAATACGAACATGGAGTTCCTCACAAAACTGAATTAGCTCCTCCGAAAGTCATTTTTCTTCCCTCAAGAAGACTCGTGAGAGCTTCAGAGCCTGGTGTCAGCCATTTGTAGGCAGCAGTACACTTCATATCTCTGGGTCACCTCTGGACATGAAGGCTTTTTGTAATGAGGGGGTACAGGCTCAGGGGTAACAAGCATGAGCTGGGTGTGGGGCCCTGTTCCTTGCTGTCTGCAGCCACTCCCGTATCTGGACTGCCACTACAGCAGGTATGGGCTTGCCTGAGAAGCGTTCTTTCTTCACCTGGTTTCGGTATGCAGTGAGACAGAGCTGTCAGCTCAGATGGGCTGGGCTGTGTCCCCTCTCTCATGTTGTAGGATAGGAGTATGGGGGAGACTGGTGTTGCTAGGGAGGATCTATTGAAGCAGCAATCACCCCTGTTCAGCCTTCGGGTGCTTGTGCAAGTGTACTTGTGCCAGTGTGGGTGTAGTTAGGAGTGCTGGTGGGGAAGAGGCACAGGGACCACTCTTGCTGTGGAGATTTTTCTGGATAAGGATGGGGAGGGCTTTTGCAGAGTTGCAGTAATCTATGAGGAGATGAAGAGGTACCATAATGAAAAAAGAAAATGAGAAACTGAGAGAGAAATGTGCTAGAGGGTCACATAGCACAGAAGTTTTTTTGTAGGCTTTTTTCTGCTGTTGCATAGGAGGCTGTTGGCATTTTCCTCCCTCTGAGCAGAACAGATGGAAGTGTGCTGACCAGTTTTTGCTGTGGGGCAGCACCCTCCCCTGCCTGCCCACCTATGTACAGAGATTTGTCTACAAATGCCTTTCTGTAGAGGATAAGCTGCTTCACCTGCCAGGCACTGGCTCTCACTGTTACCTGTTCAATTAGGAGCCCAAACCCCTTCCACATGTAGGTACCTGCATTCTGGTTACTTCATCTGTCCTTAAAGCCAACTAGCACAAACCCTTACAATGTGATGGTTTCAGTTTTGGTTTAGGAAACACACAAAGCAAGAACATCAAGGGACCCACGATGAACCTGTGCAGGACCTGTTGGTCTCACACTGCAGCTCCCCTACACACAGGACCACACCGCATGGCCAGGACCCACCCACAGCCTGGTGTTTGAAGGGTGCCTGGCCCCTTCCTGCTCAGTGCAGGGGAGGCCATGCTCACCCTGGGGCTGTGGTGACACAAGAGCTCAGGGTATCCATGAGAGAAGTCCCAGCATGCAGTGCCATCCCAGGGCACAGCTGCTGCTGCCACAGGCAGCCCCAAGCACATCCCACAGAGCTGCTGGAGTCACACCTGCAGGCAACTCTGACAGGGCGCTGTGTGACAAGCAAGACACCCCTGTATGCAGCTGGCTACACCGTTGCAAAACAGAGGAGCCAAATAAACTCAGAACAGCAAATTCCAGTTCTGTGTTACCCTTTAGGTCTCAAGGATACTATTCCTGTGAGCTGGCAGAGCAAACAGCCTTACTCAGCCAGCTGAACAGCACAAAGGACTGTATCCAAAAATCTAGTGAGTCAAAAGGAAGAGTGGACCATAAGTAACGAGTCAGATGGGCAGGGATTGCTGGGAGATCAACAAAGAGATTACATCACTGACCTGAGTCAACAGGTATTGTTTCTAACCATCTGGAGGTTTGGGGGGTCACAGGGTAGAGTTGTGAGGTTGAAGACAGCAGAAGAGCAAATGCAGGAAGGACTGGAACAGAGAAGTGTAGCAGAAAATCTTTCTTCTCCGGTGTCCCAAACGGAACGAGGGCCTCCTGAAGTGGTAAGAGGTAATCAGAGCTCATCACTGAGATGTGGCTGAGGAGAAGAATTCCCATTGAGAAAGGGGAGAGGTGATAATTGAGACAAAATTGGGTATGTGAATGATGCCAGCTAGGCAGAGAGTTTTGATGGAAGGTCTCAAGGTGGCTTAGGTCAGAAATAAGACTAAACCTTTGACTTTTGCATTGGCAGCACAGAGACAAAGCAGGCAGTGGCTCAGCCATCTCAAGGCAGTTAACAGCAGGCAGGCTGGTCTGAGATGAAACATTCTCCACATGCCTTTGCTCCTCATCTTCAGTGTCCAGGTGTAAGCATGAAATGAGTGCTGAAGGCATCATTGGAAAGGCTGCAGACTGGGCAGACTGGTGCAGTGCTGTGAGTTTTGTTTCTGTTTCCTGGGGATTTTTTTCATAGTTATAGCAACCTGGCACTGAAACTGCAGGGAATGTGCTGGAAAGTCATTCCAGGGAAGCACTGAACCTTGGGTTTTAGTTTGGGTCTGAATGCCTGTCTGAAGCGTAGGAGAAGAATTAACAGAGGTGTGAAAAGCTCTCTGGAGATCTCCTAGCTAATCAAGTAGCCCTTGAAGAAAGCAGAGAGCTATCAGAGTGCCCCATGAGAATTTGTTGAGCCCCTAGCTAAACTTCATGGGAAGCTGAAGAGACCTGGGCATAGCTCATAAGAGGGAGTGGTGCTTGGAAGGTTGGCTAGCCAGGTGTAGGAATAACCATCCCCTGCCCGTAGCATTACCATGGTAAGCCCTGAATGCCCACAGCAGGTTGCTTCCTTCTGCTGGAGGCAAGTACATCTTTCCAAACAGTGGAGTTGATTGGTTTAAATTTAGCTAAGCTCAGAATTGTGTTTCTGCTCCAGGAGAGATCCTCCATGTCCTTAACACCTTCTACTGGGAGTGCTGCAGTTCTAGGCTCACGGCAGCTTCTGTTTCACTGGCTCAGAGAATATTATTCTGGAAATGACTTAGAGGTACGTGATGCTAAAAAGACTCTATTCAGATTATTTTCCCCTCTTCTTCTTCAGTGAAGCCTTGACTAAACATATCTCAGGGCACTAGTCTGGACCAGAGTTTGTAAAGGTGCTGAGCTGTTTGCTGTTTGGTGTGTTTGCCTGGAGAAACCAGCTGGGCTTGCATAACGTTTTTGTGGTGAAATGGGAAAGGAGTGAGGACGGGAGGCTTGTGATCAGAGATGTAAGAGGCCTGAGGGGATATAGCAGGGATTGAAAGATGTGTATTAATATGGGCCTGGTGAGCCACAAGCAGAGATGTTAGAGGGGGTGGGATCAGGGTGTTGGCCAGCAGAACAGGGCATGGGAGGGAATCCAGCATGGGATTAGCAACAGACTGACTTGACCCCCTGCAGTTGTTATTCCTTTTGATACATACAAATAGCCAAAAGTTTAATCCTTCAGTTAAGGGAGAAGTAGAAAACTGTATTTGCCTTTTTTGTAAAGTTACAAATAAATGGACAAGGTTGTGTTTCCAGTGGTGTGAAGGAATCAAGCAGCAGGACGCTATTTCCTTGCTCATGGCTCCAGCTGTTTTTCCCTTCTTTTCAGTCAGGTCTGACAACCAAGATTGTCTTGGCTTTCTTCAGAGCCTTCTTCTCTATGCCTTATCTGCTTTTCCCCCACGTCTCCTGTCTGCAAGACTCCTGTGCAGAATTGTACTCAGAAAGTCATGCTGTCTGTCCACACCACCCCCCTCCTCAGTTCAAATTTCTGGACTTCTGTCTTTCTTTTGGGCAGTGACTTGTGCAGTGGTTTGGAATGGAGACTGCTGTGTCTCTGCAATGGAGCTAGACTGCATCTTACAGCTTAAGGCTGGCAGTAACATCCACCCACTTTCACTGTCTCACCCAACCCATGGTGACACCTGCTTTTTCTGGAGCCTGGGTTTTGGACCTTTCTTCATGTCATCACAGTGGAACTGTGCAGGGATGTGTCTTCTCAGGTCATGTACTGGCACTGTGGCACCAACAAAGGCTGTAGCTCCAAGAGCCCTTGCACTTGCCACTGAGAGAAGCTGATACGGGTTAAAACTATGAGTTTGGTCCTACCATTGCATCTGTGTCAGGTATGTGGTTTAGTGGAGCAGGAGAGGCAGGTTTGGGGATGAATGGCTGAGGTGGTGTCAGTTATTTTACTGTTCTTGCCTTATGTTGGCCTGGCAGAGTCTCTGTCCAAGATGCAGGAGTATTGGCAGACTGGAGGTGTGTTCAGCACGTATGTACTTGGGCAGCAGTGGTTGGAAGCCAGGTAACCTCAGTAGCCTCTGATCTCTTATTTGGTTCCTGTGATAAATTGTTACTCTTCCATACTGCTTCAGCTTTCATGCCCTTCCTGTGTGGATGTTCCCCATCACTCGTGCCTACTGCTGTCTGGGTTGGTGAGCAGTGAAGCAGCGTTGTAGAAGCTTGCTTTGGGTCTTAGGTTCAGTCACTTACTGACGGTGCTTTGTGCATCTAAACAGGCCTCAGGCCCCTAGGTTCAGGGCTCCTTCGTGCATTCATTAGTAGCCCATCCATCCCAAACACACTGGGGATTTGACTTTGCATGTCTGGCATGATGGGGACCCTATTTAATGACTCTCTCATTTGTCTGCCTGTCTCTAGCAGCAAAGAAAGTCTTGTGACTGTAACCTGTGACCAGGGTCACTGCCTCTTCTGCCATCCATGTTGGGTCACATCAAGCCAATGAGTTCATGCTCTGAGAGTCCATAAAATGAGAGTAGGGAGACCATTACCCTTCCTCTCCCCTCCCCATCCGGGATGAAGTGAAAGGCTGCATCTGTGCGGTATAAACAAAGCCCTAATTTACATGTAAATGTGTGTAATATCGCTGTAGCAGCAGAGTTGTACCAGTGAAGCCCTCCTTGTGTGCAGGCAGCTTATGTCAGCAGAATAAGTCTTTTTTGAGCAGAACTTTTCCAAGCACTATCAGCTATATCAGCAAAACCGTTGAATACCAATATAACTGCATCCTCATTAGAACCCAGAGCCCCATGATATTTTAATTCTGTACTTCTCTTTAGGTGCTTAAATACTTTTGAGGATCCAGGCCTATGACTTTTGGCACTACAGAAGTGACCCTCCTCCCAACAGTACCCTGGTGAACAGGTTCAGAGCAGATGCAGTCTCGCTTTATCAGTGGCTGCAGAGCGCTCTGAGAACCTCTGGTAAAGGGCCCTGAGCCTGGCAGAGCATGGTCAGGTTGCTGTGGCTGATTTCAAGGCAGACAACAACTGCTTGTGCTGCTGCTACTTCTGACAATGTCATTGGTGCTGCAGGAGACTGGACAGGTGCCTCCTTGTTCATCTGGTCCTGTGTAAAAAAACAGAGCTAAAAGAAGTGTTCTCTTGAAAATCTTTGTTGATGGTGATGCTATTACAAAGGCGGTACCTGAGAAGACAGTGTACTGTAGAGAAGAGAGATGGTGAGGTACTCTAGCACCTGCACAGTGATCCAACCTTAGCTTGGAAAGAGGAAGGAGAAATGTGTCCTCTTTCAGGTACCAAGCACAGTTTTGCAGGTTCTTATTTTCCTGCCTCTCCTTTTTGGAAAAACTGCATGAAGTGAGATGGATGAGTTGACAAAAGACTTGACCAAAGGATCTTTTTTAATGCTCAGTCTTTTACCTGCAGAGTAAGCTCAACTCGCTGATCCCACAGAAAATTATCCCACAGAAAACTGACCAATTTTCCTTCAGGTTGGCAAATTGAACTGACTTGGTGGCTGTGGAACTGTGGGTACAGGTTAGTTGTAAGGAGAAGCTACCACTTCTGTGCAGTGAATTGCTCTTGAATTACAAATCTGGTATCCAGGGTGCAGAAAGAACCAGCTGCCTGAAGCTCAGTCCAGAGAAGGTGGGCAGTACAGGAAAAGAGAATCACAGAATCACAAGGTTGGAAAAGACCTTTAAGATCATCAAGTCCAACCATTCTCATCCTAAACTAAACCATATCCCTAAGTACCTCATCTACCCTTTTTTTGAACACATCCAGGGAAGGTGACTCAGCCCCTCCCTGGGCAGCCTGTTCCAGGCCCCCACAACTCTTTCAGTAAAAAATTTTTTTCTAATGTCCAATCTAACCCTGCCCTGGGGCAGCTTCTTGCAATTTCCCCTTGTCCTGTCACCTGGCTGCTGCCTTTCCCTTTGGCAAAGATATTATTATTTAGATGGAAGAGAGAGAGCCTCTGCTGTACAGTGTGACAGGGTGGGGGAGCCATCAAACAGGATCCTTAACTACCTGTAAGAGGGTACTTAAAACCTTGGCCCTCAAAATCAAAGCAAAAGCCGTGCTTAACTCGAGGAAAGGAACCATGTTGGAGGCTGTGCCCTACCATGGGGGCATTCTGCCCCAGGACCAGGGGTGGGTATTTGGGCTTCCATCGGAGACACAGCTGCGGGCAGGACCCGTCCTGAGCACCCGACGTGCAATTCCTGCTCACAGTGTGTGCCCCAGGCAGCACCAGCCCCGCGGGCTGGCTCGGTGCTTACCACAGACACCTGTGCCCAGCAAGCCTGAGAGGGAACTGTGGGAAGTGTCCGTATCCAGAGGGAAGTCCCGTCAGTACAGGCTGGGGAAAGACCTGGGGGTGCTGGTGGATGACAGGTTGGCCATGAGCCAGCAGTGTGCCCTGGGGGCTGAGAGAGCCAATGGGATCCTGGGATGCATCAGGAAGAGTGTGGCCAGCAGGTCGAAGGAGGTGATCCTCCCCCTCTGCTCTGCCCTGGTCAGGCCCCACCTGGAGTATTGTGTCCAGTGCTGGGCTCCCTGGGATAAAACAGACAGGGATCTCCTGGAGAGAGTCCAGAGGAGGCTACGGAGATGATGAAGGGCCTGGAGCATCTCCCCTATGAGGAAAGGCTGAGTGAGCTGGGGCTGTTCAGCCTGGGGAAAAGAAGACTAAGGGGGGACCTAATTAATGTTTATAAATATCTTAAGTATGGGATGCAGGGGGAAATGGCCAGCCCCTTTTCAGTGTCTGTGGGGACAGGACAAGGGGCAATGGCTGCAAGTTGGAGCACAGGAAGTTCCACACCAACATGTGGAGGAACTTTTCCCCAGTGAGGGTGAGGGAGCCCTGGGACAGGCTGTCCAGGGGGTGTGGAGTCTCCTTCTCTGGAGATATTCCAGCCCCGTCTGGACGCCGCCCTGTGCAATATGAGCTGGGGAGCTGCTTTGGCAGGGGGGTTGGACCCGATGAGCTCTCGAGGTCCCTTCCAGCCGCTGTGATTCTGTCTCCAGTGAGGACGCTGCAGCCCCGAGTTGCTGCCGTATCGGGCACGGCCGTAAGGGGGAAGTGTGTGCTCAGGCATCCGCTGTCTGTCCCCGGGCTGCAGCCGCCCCAGCCGCGCTGGCTCTAGGCTCCCCCTGGGTCCCACCCCATGCCTCCGGGGGCACCTGAGCTCAGCCACAGCCGGGCGTGCAGGAGAGGGGAGGATGGGGAGAGGGAGGAGCGGGGGTGGGAAGGTGAATTGTCGTGGGCAGGTGCTTGTCGCTTCATGGAGATGGACACGGGTGAGATGCGCACCCCTGACCAGTGCTGGGAGAACTGGGGCTGCCTTGTCCAGACGTGCTGGGCAGCCGGGTGCTGAAATCTCCTATCAGCTGTATCCTCACTCATGTACATCAGAACGCTGGCTGGATTAGCTGGGTCATACTTAGATTAGGACATTCAGGCTTGAGGGTGGTGACATCGAGGTCCTTTTAGGAGAGGTAGAGGTCTTCAAGAGAAAGACAGCTGAAGTTAGCAGGGTGAGCTTCAAGGGTTTACAAAGGGGAGGGTGGCCCCAAAAGAATAGGGCAGGCATCCCTGCCGGCTGTCTAAAGGAGACGTTTTGCCTGAAGCACTTCTCTGAAGTGCAGCATTTTGTAGGTCACATACAGAGCAGTGAAGCTATGTAGCACTAACAAGAGGAACTTTGTTGTTAGCAACCCCATTGGACTTAGTGACTGTCACCCTTGTGACACGGGCCATCCCTGGCTGTCTCTTTGCTACGAGCTTGTTAAAACTCACTGCAGCACAAGGCAGAAGATAACACTTGCACCAGGCAAGATGAGAACTCGAGGCTCTGCCAATTCTCTGCTTGCTGACTCCTGTGAGCCCTGTTAGCTGGAGCTGTCATGTACAGATGGCTGAAGGGTTTCTACCTGCCACCTGGTCTGGCTGAGGACAGGTCTGTGTCCACCATAGTAACACTGCTTAAGTTCCAGTCACACCAGCATGTTCTGAAAGAACTGAGGGAACCTGGTGAGAGAGGTTCCCGGGCTGCATCGGGTGATGTAAGTGGGAGCTGAGTTTCACTGTTTGATATGGGGTGATAGCTGTTGTGTGGCAGCAGACTTAGGGACTCAGCTCATGGCTCCTGTCTACCACGCTCCTGCTATGCCATAAAATCAGTCACTGCTGTTCTGGACTTCTGTTTCCCTGCTATGAGCAGGGAACTGAGCCTGCCTGCAGCGACCCACAGGCTGCCCAGAAATGTGAGCAGCAGGGTCTGGTCAGGGGCACCAAATGACCTGACCACCAGCTTCCCATGAGCAGGGACTGCAGAGAGCCATGCAGGCTTCTTATAGATCTGCTTCCTGGGGACAATTTTTCCTCAGAGGCAGAACCAAAGGCAAATGAACGAGACAGAGCCGAATTTATTCCTTGTTCATGCTGCAGCATGAAGACAAAATGCCTCCAAGAATAAACTGCACAAGAGCTGTAGGCAGGTGTTGTGGCGAGGCTGGGGGAGACAGGGCATGTGTGTCTTTTGGCGGCCGGCTGAGCACGGCCTTGTGCTTCTAAAGCCTCTTCTGCCTGTGCAGCAGAGGGACCTGTAGTAGGAGCAGGGTCTGTGAGCCTGGCTGGTTATCCAGAGGCACGGGGTGATCCAAGTGGGAGAGAGCTGAGGGAATGTGTGTTGTTGGGTGTGGCCAGTAGGTCTGGGGAGGTGATTGTGCCCCTGTACTCGGCATTGGTGAGGCCACACCTCGAGTGCTGGGTCCAGTCTGGGCTCCTCACCACAAGAAGGACATGGAGGTCCTGGAGCGAGTCCAGAGAAGGGCAACCAGGCTGGGGAAGGGGCTGGAGGGCAAATCCTATGAGGAGCAGCTGAGGGAGCTGGGGCTGTTTAGCTTGGAGAAGAGGAGGCTGAGGGGAGACCTTATCACCACCTACAACTACCTGAAGGGAGGTTGTAGAGAGGTGGGTGATGGTCTCTTCAGCCAGGTGACAGGTGACAGGACAAGGGGGAATGGCAAGAAGCTGCCCCAGGGCAGGGTTAGATTGGACATTAGAAAAAAAATTGTTACTGAAAGAGTTGTGGGGGCCTGGCACAGGCTGCCCAGGGAGGGGCTGAGTCACCTTCCCTGGATGTGTTCAAAAAAAGGGTAGATGAGGTACTTAGGGATATGGTTTAGTTTAGGATGAGAATGGTTGGACTTGATGATCTTAAAGGTCTTTTCCAACCTTGTGATTCTGTGATTCTGTATCCACATTGTGTGTGGTGTACGGGCACAGGTGGGTGTTGCATGGCAGGCTGGCGGTGCCTGTGTGGGCTGTGGGCAGGGGCTGCTGTGCGTGTGGACACAGGGCAGCGTCCTGCCTGTGCTGTGAGCAGGGCAGATGTGCTGGGGATGGCTGCCTGGAACAACACAAGAGGTTACTTTGCAGTTAAATGAGGCGGAGAATTACCATGGCGACCACGCTCTCCTCTCCCTGCCAGATGCCAGGCTCCAGGCAGTAATGTTTGTGTGTTGTTCTAACAGCCCCAGACTCATCCTCCCTCTTTTGAGAATGGGTGAGGACCATGCTGCTGTCTTTCTGGACTGGAGGAGTGGTAGACACTGGGATATCAGGGTGGTTTCCACGCACTCCCATCTTTCAGCAGAAGGGGCCTCTCTCTGGGTACCTCCTGCACCACTGGCTGCTGCAGTGTGAAGACTGCAGATCTGTGGTTGGAATTACAAGGATACATTATGGTTCTGGCACTGTACATCCACAGGAGCAGTGAGGTCTGAACCAGTTGCCAGCCCTTAGGCAATTACTGTGCACGTGCAGAGAGCAGGCTGTTGGAGGACCTTACACCCATGATACAAGAGAGGTGCTCTAGGGAGTGTCACAGTGCACAGCTTCAGCCCTAGCACTGCCAGGAGCTTGGTGCTCACCAGCAATAGGTACTGCAAGACTCCAAGGATACACAGAAGGCAAATGTGCACCAGAAGATAAAGCCTCCTTGCCCTAGTGTATTCATGCTTGCCGTTAGGGCCCACATGGAGTGTGTTTTCTGTTCTTACTCAGTAGGTTCGGATCATGTCCTCTGCTGTAGCCCCTGGCCAAGAAGGTGCAGCTGCATCTTTCAGGTGCCACAGGAGCTAAGGTGAGTTCCTTGGAGACCTTACTCCCTTCATCAGCAGAGGCCTTATTTCTTTCATCAGGCTTCTAGGTTTAGTGCTCAGTGGTCTGTGAGGCCACATCAATCACATCTCCTGTGTGCTCTCAGTGAAAGGTTTGGGGAGAGGGTTGCTTTGTGATCTGTAGGGAAAACTTGGAAGAGCAAAGACTTTGTGGCCTAAAATGTTTGCAAATGCTTCGTCTGGGGAGGAACACTACTGCATCCTGCACAGACCCATATGCAAAAGCTAGAAGGAGCAAACCAAGTAGATGTCCACACTGGTCCTGTCAGCTGAAGTGTCACAGGAACTTTAGACCAGCAGGTAGGTCATCATGTTACTTCTGCCGCACTGGAACATTACAGATGTGTAGAACACAGCTTGAGGCAAAGGACCTGGTGCTCTTCCTCACCAGTGTGCCCATTGCAACATCTTCTCTTGAGCATTACTCTTTTCCCATTAAGGCTGTTTTGTTTAAAGCACAGAAAAACCTTGCTAGACACTGACAAACAGGTGTTGTCGTCTTGCAGAGGGCTGGCAAAAGGACAAATAGGTGCATTTCAGTGGAGGTGAAGCAATCTCTCCACACAGCAGATATTTGCTAATTTGCACGGTCATGAGGTCTCATTGCAAAGATATTTTTAAATGAAAAAGCAAGGAGAGGATGCAAAATAGGTTTGAGCATATTCCAGGAGATAGTTAAATTTTTCATGGTGAAAACCAGTAATAGATCAGTCTGTGTGCTATGAACATCTCATCACAAAAATACATCACAGGAGGCTGCTGCTATCTATTCTTGGCTGAGCACTGACCTTGGCTATTAGGTCTCAATTAAGCAAGTATGTGACTAATGTTTCTCTCTCTCACAGTTTTCTGCTGCAGAAAATCATATTCAGTGAAGCAAATGCTGAGGACCTGCACACTTACTCTCCAGATGGGACCCATGCATGGTTTGGTCACCTGAAAAAACAGCATGTCCAGTGTGAGTTCCAGGGAAGGAGGTATTAAAGATCTGTGGAGCCAGGGATTGCACGGCCAGGGATCTGCAGAGCCTTCAGCACTGAGCAGCCTCTCTCTTCCAGAACAGTGTGCCTGTGGCTACAGGGGAGGGGTGAGTAGGCCACAGGGATCAGAAAGAACATGCCATATCCTTACTTCTTTATGTTTGGTCACCTGGGATTCTTCTTTCCTTTAATTTTGTCCTTATTTTTGCCTAGAAGGGAAGGAGTGCTAGTGGATTAGCTAAGGGTATTGATAGTTTTCTATGTAAGACTTGCCTTGCTGCATAAGACCGTTGTGCAAGTTGGGAAATACCTGCAGGCCAGTTCCACTTTCAGGCTGGGTAAATGCTGAAGCATCAAAGCAACGTGCCAAACTCTTTCCTGGACCAAAGGGCTTAGAGATCATGTCCCTACACTTCATCCCTGACATCTGGCAGCAGTTGTGAACGGCAGGAGCAGCCGAAGAAACAATTGTTGGAGAGGTGTGCTCCTGCTGTTGACAAGTGAGGACAGGGTGTTTGGAGGGGATGAATAGTTCTCTGCCAGCTAATTGTGTGTGTTGCTTATGGTGAGGTTTTAGGCAGGGAATAGGTGACACAACAGTGTCTCTACTACAAAGGAGGTGGCAGGGAAAGGACAAACTTGGACTTTTTCTGGCGCTGCTTGGAGGCAAGAGGAAGAATGATGGGAAAGTGGTTTGTGGAGAAGGACACACTATCTCCTACAAGCTGCCAGCCCTGTGGGGAGCAAAAGACATGCCACTTTGTCACCCTCGTTGTGATGAGGATTTGGTGGAGCAACATCAGTGTGAAGAAGCAAAGACAAGCCCCTTGCTTTAAAAGGATCTCTGGCATGTTTTCAGCTGTCTGGGCTGAAAAGGGCTTTATTTGTGTGCAGCATTCAGCTGGGATTAGAATGGCTGCAGATTATTTGCAGCAGCATGGCTAAAATCTTCCTGACCCCCTGCCATAGACACCTGACAGTGAGCACTTCCAAAGTCGTGTTTCATCAGAGCAATGGGAACAAGCTGACAGACTCAAACCACTCATTGTGAGACTGGTGCTGTTCTCTGACAGTCTTTCCAATGCTGGTTACATTTGACAAAAGGTCAGCCTCACATCTCACTTCAACCTTAGAGGAACACTGTCTGAAAAGCCAAGGGGGAAGAGGCCAGTGCTAATGAGAGCGTGCTGACTCGAGTGGCAAAGCTGTATCTGAGCTTCCCAGCCACTGGGACAAGGTAAGACAATGCTAAATCAATTCACTCAGTTCTAGAAAAAATGGGATGTGCTATGCAGCCACTGGGAGAAGGGTGTTAGATCTTGGTGCTTGTCCCATATTCAGCCAGTGTTTGTTCCCTTTGCCTGTCCTGGCTGTGAGCAGTGACACTTTTTCTTCGTCCTTGGAAGAACCTATTTCCCAACATTTTTGTGTTACCATGATTGCTAAGAATTTCTTGATGCTCTATTCAGGTTTCCTGTTGTTCAGCCCCATTCCATGATTCCTAGCTCCACAATCTCAAGACCTGTCTAAGGAGACATCTCCTTATGAAACAGGGAGTCTTTCCAGAAGTTAAATTCTGTCTGGAAACAAAGCTAACTCTGAAGCTTCAGCAACAACCAACACCTCTGCCTGGACTGATTGTTTCTAAGCAAGAGCAGTGCTTTGAAAGATGAGTCTCCTTTCCAGGCTGTGTGCTCTCCTTTGGCTCCTCCATCATTTCAGAATCAATAGCTGTCTCTGACTGCCCCCTCTCCTCCAGACCCTGCTCTTTGCTACCTCATTTTGGTTTTAATTTGCTACAGCAAAATTGCAGTCATTTTTCCCCCCTCCTAATTAAGAAACCCATCCATTAAGGAGAAAGAAAACAAAAACAAAACCTTCTTATCTAAGCCCTTAGTGCAGAGCAGAGACAGAAATGATTGGTGAGATGATCACCTCTAGAAAGCCAAGGCCTTTATTGATTCTTCTGGCCTTCCTCAGTAAATACAGAATGAGTTTTAAATTCACCTAGAAGGAAGCTAAAAGCTAATGTATAGTGCTGACTTCCCAGCATCAGAGAAGAAAGAGGCAGTATGTCTTCTAGGCTGGCTCACTTTTTATTCTCTCTCCATGGTTTCATCAAGAATATTTGGAGAACATTTCATTGTATCTCATAGACTCATTTAGGTTGGAAAAAGACCTTTAAGATTAGCAAGTCCACCACTAAACCATGTCCCTAAGCAGGACACCTACATGTGAGTCCCACCTCACCTTGCTTCTGTTTTAGTTTCCCCACATTTTGGTGTAAACTGGCCTTCCTCCTGACCTACAAAGGAAGAACTGGAAGAACTGTGAGACCATGAAACATTAGACAAGCTGGACTGTGGGCAAGCAGCCTCCTTCAGCCCAGCCAGCAGTGTGGGAAGGGAGTGCACTGAGTGAGGGATGAAGGAGGGCACAACCTCCGTGCTGAACGTGTGTGATCAGTCACAGAAAGGGAAAGGCTGCCCTGAGACCCTACTAAGCACAGGGATTTTGTGGAAGAGAGCACTCAACACCACTGTAAAAATAGGTCAGAGAGAAAATTCTCCCTACTGACTTGGGAAAATGAGATGGGAAGTGCCTCCACAAGCTTAGAACATTTGCTCTCCAGAGGAATAAATATCTCTGTTCTTCAGAGAGGGAAAGCTACAGCAGGCTTTTCTAGGCTCTGTCTCCTTCCTCCTCCCCTGGGGTAGTGGAAGCAGTAGATACCTTCCACGATGCCTATCTGAACACAAGCCCTAGCTGTGAATAAAAATCAGGTCTGGCTCCCTGTTGTGCTCCACAGCCTTATTTACCACCTTGGGAAGATAAGCATTTAGCTGATGAACCTGTTCAGAGTCTCTGTGCAGACTTAGCTCCTCCTAAGATGACCCATACACTTAAAATAGCAGGAACCAAACAGGCATGATGCTGACTGGGCTAAAATTACTTGGATATTCCAGATTGTTCCTCACTTGATTGGGACCCCAAGAGCAAAACCTGCTATAAAAGCCCAGCTAAGTCTGCATTGCGAACATAAAAGTAGGCTTGTGAGCCTGGCTTCCTAAGGGAATGAGGCTTCTGTTCTCATGGTCTGTGCATGGGTTACTCTCTGTTTGTCCTCACATTCCTGTCCAGTAACTTTGAAACCTGTTGGTATATTTCAATTAGATTTGATAGCTGCCATAAATTTCACAGCTAATTAAGTTCCTGCAGGTTTAGTAGGTATCCAGAGGGAGAGGGACCCTCTAAGTACCCTGATTCAGGGGAAGGGTGTACCATGTATGTCTTAAACACTGGAGAGATCCCATGGGGGAAATCACTCCTAAGTGCTCAGCTGAGCTTTACTTAAAAATGCTTCAGTGAGAGCTCCCAGGTTTTTAGGACCATAAATCCATGGGGAACCATAGTACATTCATTCTGCACCTCACAAAACTATGGCTTTTGTTTTATTGTGATGTAGATAGGAGGGAAAAATATTTAATTTAGGAAATACTGTAAAAAAATCCCCACAGCCCAAGATCCAGTGGATTGAAGAGGATCTGGTGGATCTAGTGGGTTCAAAAAATAGGATTCAGTAGTCCATTTGCTGTTGGCATGTTGTTTGTAGCAGAAACCAACACTAGCAGCATGGTGTACCACCTGAAATGGGAAAAGGTGCTGAAGAGGGCAAGGAAAATCAGTGGCCCGGGGCACATGATCTATGTGGGCAACTGTTGTGAGCCCCAGGGTGCTTTCATGTGGCACAGGGGAGATAACTGGGGGTGGGTCTCACTGTAGACTTCAGTTGTTTGAAGGAGAGTTCCAAAGACACTGGAACCAGGCTCTTGGTAGTAACAGCTGGTAAGAAAAAGACAGAGGGAATGGTTACAAGTTCTATTTTGGGAAACTTGGGCAGGACATAAGGTGAAATTTCTTCACCAGGAGAGTAGGGCAGCACTGGCACAGGTTACCAATGGTAGAGTGTCTGTCATGGAAGGTTTCTAACTCTCACTTGGGTAGTGTGTTGGCAAGAGTGCTGTTCCTGTGGGGAGGTGGGACTGGACACTTCCAGAGGTCCCTTCAGCCACCATTCCTGTGGTCCTGTGGTTGCACTGTCGGAAGGTGATGCAAGGGAACAGCTTGTATGAGCTTAACTGTAATTTGCACAGTGGCCACTTTTGTCTCACCTCAACTTCACCTGAGCCTATGCTAACACCTTCTTAGTGTTGGATTCTTTGTATAGAAAAATGGTTCTATTGAGGTATTTGTGATTATCCTCTGCCAAACACAAATAGCCAAACTTACACTGT
Organism: Porphyrio hochstetteri; assembly: GCA_020800305.1. Taxonomy (NCBI): domain Eukaryota; kingdom Metazoa; phylum Chordata; class Aves; order Gruiformes; family Rallidae; genus Porphyrio; species Porphyrio hochstetteri. The sequence continues at coordinate 8,070,102 of CM036908.1, read as the reverse complement.
CCTGGGCTGAACCTGTCAGCTGCATCTCCTGCCTCTTGTACCAGATCTACAGCATTATGCTACAGATTGTTTTCAAAAAGCTTTGGTTGTTGGGCTTTACAGAGGCATCAGCAGACTGTAGCTGCCTCTCACTGGTTTTTCTCTGTAAGTCTCTTCTTGCATAGAGATTATCCAAAAAGGTCTTTTATATGTGGGTCTTTTGAGGCCTCCAGTGACTTCTTTTTCTGGGTCGTTAATTTCTGCAGTCCATGTACTTCTGTTAACTTCTTGAGGTAATGTGTTCAGACCCAGGCAAGTTTTATGATTTCATCAGAACTAAGTCTGCTTAGAGCACACTGGATTATAGCTCAATTAATTTTGCATCCCAATTAAGTGGAAGACAGGTCTTGTCATCAACAAGTCTCTTTTCTGTGTTAAATCTATTCTGCTTCAGGTGTGCTGCAGAGAATGAGAATGACTTTAATGAATAGATGAAGACAGATCCAAGCTCCTGTCCATGAGGTGACTTAAGCTCTTGACATAAGGTGACGTAACAAGATCAATAGCCCAGCTGAAGTGCACCTACACCAATGCACGCAGCATGGGCAACAAACAAGAGGAATTAGAAGTCCTTGTAACTAAAGGAGACTATGATGTGATTGCCATCACAGAAACGTGGTGGGATAATTCACATGGCTGGAGTGCTGCTGTGGCTGGTTACAAACTATACAGGCGTGACAGGCTGGGTAGGAGAGGAGGTGGGGCAGCCCTGTATGTCAGAGAATGCATTGACAGCCTAGAGCTGGAGAATGATGAAGACAGGGTTGAGTGTCTCTGGGTGAAAATCAGAGAACGAACTCAGCGAGATACAGTGATGGGAGTCTGCTGTAGACCACCTGACCAGGAGGAGGAAGCTGATGAGTTGTTTTTAAACAACTGGGAGAAGTCTGGCGATCACCAGCCCTTGTCCTTGGTGGGGACTTCAACTTACCCGATGTCTCCTGGAGGTACAATACAGCAGGGAGGAAACAGTCTAGCAGGTTCCTGGAGGGTTTGGAGTTCCCATGGTTCAGGAGGAAATGATTAGCGACCTACTTGGCCAGTTAGATACCCACAAGTCAATGGGGCCAGATGGGATTCACCCAAGGGTACTGAGGGAGCTGTCAGATGTGCTTGCCAAACCCCTTTCCATCATCTATCAGCAATCCTGGCAGACTGGGGCAGTTCCACTCGACTGGAGGCTGGCAGATGTTACACCCATAGACAAGAAGGGTCGGAAGAAGGATCCAGGGAACTACAGGCCTGTCAGTCTGACCTCAGTCCTGGGGAAGATCATGGAGAGGGTCATCTTGGGAGCTATCATGCAGCACGTGCATGATGGCCAGGGGATCAGGCCTAGTCAACATGGGTTTACAAAAGGTAGATCCTGTCAAACTAACCTGATCACCTTCTATGACAAGGTGACCCGCTTAATGGACGAGGGGAAGGCTGTGGATGTGATCTACCTGGACACTGAGGACACTGAGGTCCTCAAGTGAGTCCAGAGAAGGGCAACCAGGCTGGGGAAGGGGCTGGAGGGCAAATCCTATGAGGAGCGGCTGAGGGAGCTGGGGCTGTTTAGCTTGGAGAAGAGGAGGCTGAGGGGAGACCTTATCACCACCTACAACTACCTGAAGGGAGGTTATAGAGAGATAGGTGATGGTCTCTTCAGCCATGTGACAGGTGATAGGACAAGGGGAAATGGCAAGAAGCTGCCCCAGGGCAGGGTTAGATTGGATGTTAAGAAAAAATTTTTTACTGAAAGAGTTGTGGGGGCCTGGAACAGGCTGCCCAGGGAGGGGCTGAGTCACCTTCCCTGGATGTGTTCAAAAAAAGGGTAGATTAGGTTCTTAGGGATATGGTTTAGTTTAGGATGAGAATGGTTGGACTTGATGATCTTAAAGGTCTTTTCCAACCTTGTGATTCAACCTGGACCTGCAGCTGTGGCCAGGCATGGCTGCTACCTGGGCATTCTCTATGTACTAGCTCAGCAGAGCATGTAGCCTAAATAGAGGAGCTTAGGTGCACCTGTTACCTGTAGAAACACCTGACACAGAACACTGAGGAAGAAATGTCAACAAGCTCTCAAAGAAAGGAAGAATACCAAAGATGGGGATCACTCTGGCAGCAGGCGCTGCTCAGCCTGGTGAGCATGCAGAGGGCATGTGGTGCCTCTGTCCTGGGCTCCAGCCAGCAGCCCAGTGTGTAACACTGAACTTCTCTGGCACAGAACTCTGAAGAGGACAGAAAAGCCTATGTCTGTACAGTCAGTTTCCTCTTCTGCATCCAGCATTCATCCCACTCTGCTCTGAGTCTAGTTTGCCTGGAGATTTTATTTTCCCTTTCCTCTTGATTATTAATAAAACACCTAATTGTTTAAACTCTTTTGGACAGTTAGCTTTATCTATACATCACATAATGGACAGAGTACATGTGGTTATCAACATGCTTCATTTCCAGGTGGCCTTCAATTAAACATGATTATCTTCCTGTAATCAGCTCATTACATTAATTTTTGTGAGGAAACCATCCAGATGACCTCTTCTTTCCCTTGCCTCAGCTGTGCACAGCAGGAGAGCCCAGAAGACTGCCTGTGCTGTTAGTGGAACTCTGTGCTTGTGGCCCTTAGGCAGAACTCCTCCTTTGGAGGAGTTTTCTCAGCATGCAATACTTGTGGTGCCTATTGATACAAAGATGTGATCAGCGCTATGACAAAGCCTGTTGTGTCATCACAAACCTAACCAGATCGAGGTGCAGTGTCACAGCCCTAGAGCTGCATAGAATAGGGCAGTGGGTCCCCATGGTTCTGTCCTGGAAGGAGAACCAGCAGAAGGTAGTGCTGGTTGCAGCCCTGCTCCTCCCCTTCTTCCCAGGGCTGGTGCTGCCTCTCTGAAGTCATGGTTCTGGGAGCACCCAGACAGGGTCAGAGCCCATAGAACTCCTGGGGTTTGCTCATTTGTACTCCACTCTCCTGTGGTCACAGAAGCAATACTTCCATGGGGTGGGCAGTGCAGGAAGTTCTCCCTTAGAGTCATTTCTCTCTGTACACAGATGACTTTCCCCCATTCTCAGCCCAGTTATCTCCCATCCGCCCATTCCCATTCCTGTGTGTCTTAATACAGCATTAAATCAGAGCTGTCTCTCACTCACACTGGCATTAAGTAACAAGCTTGATGGCAAGCCAGTAAGTCAGCACATTCCTCTGTCACATCTAAACCTACCACATCTAAGGCCTCACTGGACAGGATACTTCCCATGCAGCAGTTTGCAGCATTTACTCCAACTATGAACTGTGGTATGGCTTCTCATCCTTGAGTCACAGGAACAGCTGAGTCCTGGAATAAATGGTTGCTTATCATGGGGTATATCCTCATAGGGAATGAAGACATAAGAAGTGAGAACCAGGGACTACCACCTCAGCCTGCACACAAAGAAGCCAGCTCCAGCCCATAACCATCTAGTTCCATGGCTCTGCCTTCTCGCCTCTTCAGTGGAGAGTTGCAGATTTTTGCTTCATTCAGAGTGAAGAGCAGACAGTCTGCCTTGTGACCAAGAGGAAATCAAGTGTTCCTTTCCCCCTCCCCACCAAAGAAGCTTTGCTGTTTCCTGAGACTTACTGTCAGCTTTCCTTTCTGGACATGTTATAACTTCTCTGCACAACAGTATTCCCTCTCCTAGGGCTCATGCCTGGTTTATTTACAGCTAGGATACAGGAAGGTCACAGTTCTGGCACAGAATAAGATATTAAAATCCACAGCTGATTATTTTAGCTATTAAGTTACTGGAGCTCTTTGCAGTATTGTATAAGGAATTAATTGCACACATACACCCATTCACCTGCTATGAAATAAGCAGACCAGACACTTTCCCCACGAGGAAAAGCTGCCACATACGTATTAAATTGGACACGGACACTGCAGGCAACACCTCCCTGAAACTGCCCAACAAAGCCTGAACTGCCCCTAAGCAAAGCAGCCCTGCAGACACAGGCACAGCTCCTCTCCTGGAGCTGGCAGATGGCAGAGGCAGTAGGTCCAAAAGAAACCTGCAGGGAACAGCACAAGGGATGCAGCAGCATTAACAATACACTGAAATAACTAGCAGGGAGAAAAAAGAAAAGAAAAAAGCTAGTCCAGAACTGATAGAGATCTTTAATTTAAAAACTGAGTAAGTTTATTCATTGGGAAAGTGCAACAAAATACCCCAGGGACAGTGCATTCCACTCCAACAATTAAAACTGCATTAAAAAGCAGATAGGAAGGTCTGGCTCTTAAACAGAACTCGCACAATACCTAGTGCTTTGCTTTGTTTCCATGTATTTATCTTTAGGTGACAAAGGTAGGCATTGATTAATTTTTTTAGGTATTTAATTTTCAATTCCTTGCTTCTACTTGCAAGTCATTCTTTCCCGTGCTTGGGACTGAGGACCATAATCTGCTGGCACTTCATAGGGCATAGTATTGAAAGAGTGGGGATGTAGGGCTCAGTCACATAGTGTTGTGAGGAGACCCAGTTGGGAGCTACTAGGTATTTTAAGTAGATCCTGCCCCCAGTTGTTTCTCTCTGAAGTCTGAGGTATGCAGACTCCCACCCATTCCACTCATAAGCAGGCAAAAGGAGAAGGCAGGGCTGCAGGAAGCTTACAACAGGTAACAAGGGAGCTGCTAGTTTCTGCTCATTGAGCCAATTTTTGCTGTAGCAGCACTTCCAGGAGAGTTACTTCAGGCAGGTCAGGCATAGCAGCCAATTCTTATGCATACTGGTTACCACACTTCAGCTGAGCCAGACAAGCCCAGTAGGATTCTTTAACACACAGCAATTATATATCTTTTTTGTATCACTTTCTCACCAACAATTTCAAAATATTTTATGAGCATCACTGAACCAGCTTCTCTGACATACAGGTACTTAAATGGACCCAAGTACAGTAAAAGTCTGCAGCAATGTGGCAGCAGAGTTCATCCCCAAGTCCCAGTCCTGAACTTACCCTTCTCCTTTTCCATTCTTTTTTCTCCCCTAACTTATTTCTGACAGCAAGGACAACAGCTATTCTGCAGAATCCAAACACAGACAGGTGACTTCCAGAATGATGACATTCGTTCCCAATCCCATATGGAGGCTGCCTGTCCAGTCTGTGTCAGCACAACCTCCCAGTCTCAGCTGTCTGTAGTTGGTTTATGTCTTTTAGCTCTGCTGTTCTCCTGCTGGTGACTGTCCTCAGAGGGTGCTTGGCCCTTTCTGTTTGTCCCAGATTCCTCTGGAAACTTCTGACCTTCAGCCAACACCTGCCGAATAGTCATATTAATGCGGGAAGACTGCAAGTACTTGGCACAGACCTGCCAATCCTCATCAGAGCTGTGCTCAATGACTGAGCCCACAGGAAGGTCTGAAGAAGCTGGTTGGTCCAGGCAGGAAGGTAAAGATGTCCCTTCAGGATTGGGGAGGACCCGGGGGACAGCATGGTAGAGCAGACGGCTGAAGCCAGACATCACCATGATATCTCCACTGTGCATGAACATCGCTGTTGGGGCTTCCTCCCGCTTCCGGCCCCCAAGCAAAAATATGGAGGACTGCCCAAAACTGGAGATGGTATAAGGATGGAGAGAGAAGAGAAAGCAAATTCAACAAATTCATGTAGAGTGAGAGAATATTAGCAGCTAAACCTTTTTCCCCCACCAAAAAAACCCAAACCACCCCACCCAAAACCCAGCGAAAGCAGATGGACTCCTAGCAACAACTGCACAATGAGACCATGGAAAACAGACTATGAGGCCTGGGTCAGGGCAGCCACTGCTTGAGCAGTTGCCCTGCCAGGTCTGAACCCCTGCAGAATTATTTCATCCTAGCCTGCTTGTACCCAACTGCCACTCTGCTGCTTTAAAACAAAGCTGTGCTCTGTGCAGAGCTCTTCTACTCCATCCATGTAATTCAAGCAGTCCTGAAAGAAAGACCTACCCCCCTGAGCTACAACTTCCTACTATTCAGATGATCTGAGTGAAGATTATACACCCAATTAGATAACTGTATCATACCCACTTCCTATAACCATAGGCCACCAATCCTTCCACAGCACTCAAGTGCTCACCTGAATGATAGGAGAGGACGAGAATGGTCTAGTTCAGACTCATCTGCATGAATTCCCAGTGAAGAGTCAAAATGATAGTAGTTCAAGATGCCTGCTTGGGCTTGGAAACCTCGGAACCCACAGGCTGCAGCCACTTGTTCTGACAGGAATGCAAGGTCTGAGGGGAAAGGAGTGTGGTGATTTGCTGTGTACTTCTGGAGGAAGGAGAGTGGAAGAAAAAAAAAAACAACAAACAACAAACTACACCCAGAACATCAGAGCAGCAAATGCAATTGGCAACAAACACTGACTGAGAACTCAGAAGTTTGGCTCATAGTCATGGAGAAGAATGCCTTATTTGCCTGGAGAAAATATACAACAGTACAACCACAGCACATTTCATTTATTTGTCATTTAATTCTGGGCCTATGCTGAGCCTGTCAGATTAATTTAAAGTTAATTGTTATATCTGGATGGAAAACTTGGAAGTCAGTAAGATTAGTACCTAAGGTTAGTACCAACATCCTGATGATCTACTTGGTCACCACCTAAACCTGGCAATGGAAAGTCTGTTCTGCATCTCATCAACAGAGCTCTGAAACAAGCATCTCATCTCTTTTTTTTTTGAATAGTAAGACAAACAGGAATCTATTGCAAACCTACTTTTTCTCTCCTCCATGAGTGTTTCTGAGAGGACTGGAATGGAATAGCCAAGTTTTCATTAAGGCCACCCAGTAACAGGCTGACCTGGTAAATATAAGGCTGCAAGCAGATCTGGTTAAGTGTCTGCAGTATGCTGGTAAGACTGCATATTTACTCTACCATCCTTTTTCAGCCTCCATTTGACTCAGTCTTATGGAAAAGTTTAGGGTTTGGGGTTTTTCTTTTTGTCAGGATCCTCAGAATAGCTGCTAATCAGTAAGACTGATCTCATTCAGACTCTTAAGGTCAAAGTCACATCAGCAGCAGTCTCCTCCAGCTCCCACTGCTCCCACTCACCCCTCCAAAGAGTCATTTCTCAGAAGCAGCTGTCTTCTGAGCACTAGGCAAGGTCATTCTCACCTGAAGTAGTTAAGGATGCTTTTGTGACTATCCCTTTTGGTAAGGTAAAAATGCTCACTTACACCCCATCACGTTACCTTTCAAAGGAAAGGATACAGCAACAGTCTTTTGCTGTAAAATCCTTCACAGTAAACTAATACAGACTAAACATTCTTACAAGCATGGCTTATTACAGCCTCTCCTCAAGACTGTCTTGTAGGATAAGCATTTTTATTCCATGATACTCTCCTCTGTCTGCCATCCTTAGAGCTTACAGCTATGAAAAAAGGAGAATTAATTTCAATACCTTAGTATCCCAATTATAATGGTAACCAAGGGTCACCCAGCGCAGCTTCTCCAGTAAGCTCCTGGGCTCCCATTTACTGGAACCTTTCCTTCTGCAAAGACAAAATGGAAAGAAACAGGATCTGTGTTAATTTCTGAGGGGTTTTCTGGTAGTGCAGCACACAGTAAGGAGATTCACTCATCCATATGACAGCTGATTAAACCTATCAATGCAAAACTTATTTTCAGTGCCATTCTATTTTTCCTACAGAGACCTTGAGAATTCAGTCCATGCAACTGGTGCAAGCTATAGGGTGTACTGCCAACTGCCACCAGTTTAAAAGCTTCTGTTTTCAACTCAGTACATAACAGGTTATCTGATGGAGACAACACAATTAACTGGTGCAGATTCAGAAGTCAGGATTAAGCATGTACTGCCTGAGCACCTCAAAGTGAAAGAACAGAATCTGTGAAGATCTAAAAGCTGCAAACACAAAGAAAAAAGATTCTAGGCCCTAGAACTGACAGGAACAGAAAATGCTTCACCTGACAGTGAAGCATACCAAGCTGCATAATACTGCAAAGAAACATTAGCTCTACTACCTGGCACTTCTACACTGACTCAATGTTCAGTAAGAAGCAAGACAGCTCTATGTATGACCATACACCTATCATAATGTCAAGAAGTTTAGGTTGCAGGTGTCTCCTATCCAGGCTGCCATGTAGGACAGGAAACTCTTCTTCTCAAGTGGCAGCCACACCCCCATTTACCATTCTTACCTGAAGGTGGTGAAGGCAGGAAGAGACCTCAGGGACAGGCTTTTACTATAGCTTATTGAAAAGTGCTTAAAAGTTACAGACCATTACTATAGTAAACCAGACAGAAACATGCTAGGGAGAAAGACAAAAAGGATGGTATGGATCTATGTTCTAGTCCCCTTCTTACAGCTTCTCTTCTCAAGCTAAGTCGTGTTATGGCAGAGAAAGAAATAAAAGGGCAATGTACTCAGAGCCTCACAGTAAACAGCAGCACCAGATGGCTGAGTCTCATTTACAGCCTCATTAGTTCAGTAAGACATGCTCTCTTTTACAAAACAGGATTCACATTTGTGCTGCCATGGTCAAGTCTCAGCCAAGCATCTGCATTTAACATGCATTTCTACCTGGATATACAGCTTGTTTCTGCCCTTCACCTATACTGTGTGATAGGTCCTAAGCTAAGCCAGGAACAGGAGTAAAAGGCCAATTTCTTTATCTTTAGTAATTTTTCATAGCTCAGTGATTACTGAAAGTCAGTCATCTTTCCAGTTTCCACCTTTGTCATAGGGTAATAGCAACTGCAATTACCATAATGCAGCAACACAGGAACTGTCAAAATACATGTAACAATTTATTGAGCCTACAGCAGGTAACACAGCATTTAGAAAAGGGAAGAGTTCCTCTACATCTTTCAACTGACAAACTTAATGTTCATAATTAAACATTTTCAGCACGTGTCTTTTGAAAGTGCCCTTCCTTTGCTACACTGCTACAGTGCTTGCACAACAGCAGGAATCCTAATATGCTCAGTAGGTCCTTGTTCCCACAACTTGGTATTCTGCATGTGATTTCAGGTGTGCCTGCTAAGGAGAGGAAAGTCTGACTTATTATCTTGAAAGAATGAGTTCCTAGAGCTGTAGCAGTAGGTGCTCCTACAAGAAAGCACAGAGAAATTCTGGTGTATCTATGTTAGAAAGAACAAAACTAAGCAGCAGGGGGGCTCTGATCTGAAGCTCTCTTTTTTCTTTATTCACTGGTAAATGATTGCATCTATAAAGTCCCTCAGCCTTTTCCTTACATACTGTCTGTGTCTCTAATCTTTGTAGGGATGCTCTAGCTCCTTTTATACTTTTAACTGTCCCCAGCACTAAGAAAAGAGCCAAAACCCACTGCGTGGAGACAGCACAGCACACATTTCCAGGAACAAGTTGGCTGGTTTGGTCTGATGCCCCCTAGATAAAAGCACAAGTACAGCAGTTTGTTCACTTGAAAACTCAGACAAGAGCTTAATAAAACTGCCAGTGTTTCTGCCAGCCATCACTCTTCCAAACACCGTTTCCAGCTGAACTGGATTCAGCTGCAAATTCACCTCTGTTCTGCTCATCCTCTGTGCATGCAGGAGGTGCTGCTGGGAAAGGTCTGTCAAGCTGGAACAGTTCCCTGCCTGTCTCAGCTGTAGGGCACAACGCACAATACTTTCAAAGAACAATTTTTCTTCCTTGATGGAACACAAATGTAAAAGTCAGTGTTTTAAACACATAAAAGATGTCTGAGTTTCTGTAAGGAATTCTGACCAAGTCCAGAAAACACAAATGGGGGCATAACTTCTATTTTTGGTGCAAATATTTAGAAGTCCAAATCTTGCTTTTGCTATTCCATATCTTGTAGATGTAAAGAGTATTTTTGAAAAATGTCAGCATGTCAATTTTACTAAGAGAATGAGGCAGAAGATGAGAGTTGTAGGGTACTCTGGTCACTCCATCACATGAAACAAAAAATCATTATGAAAAAACCAGCAGTGGAATCAACAAGGTAATGGTAAATATACAAATAACTAAAGGACTGTGTACTGTAAACAGCATCTGTCTTGTATGTGTTTTTTACAGATGACTAATTGAGAAAACCACAACATCTTAAAAGCTTTCTACTTTACAACTTGGACAAATTCTCAATTAACTTCTAAATCAGGCAGAGGAAAGGCAGTTCTCTCTGCCACAGAACTCAAACTGGGGGAATTTTTCAGAGTAAACAGGATTTCCATTAAAATGGTACATTTAGTCAGGGTCTCAGATTGAATTAAAAAAAAAAAAATCCACCCAAACTAAAATAAAGAAATTCTTTGGAAAAAGAACCCCAACAGAAACTAGCTGACTTGGTAAGATTAAAAAGTGCAGGTAACAGCCTTTCACTTACAGTTCACTGGGTTCAACTGCTGACTGTTAAGAGGAGCTAGCACGAGCAGAGGGTTTGGAAAGGACCCTTTTTTCTTCAGGAAAGCTGAGGCCTAGAGAGATCTCATGGTTCCATTTTTCCACTTGTAGCAAGCTTCCAAGCACCGTGGTATCAGTCATGGCCACTGTTTCACATCTGACTGATTGATTTGGAATAATTTGCTCCTAGAAAATCCCTCAGAGTGTGAAAGCAGAGGATTAACAAGGACACACGTCAAGCCATGAAGAATCCACCTTTAACTTGGCACATCTGACACTATCTGTGTGCTGCCAATACGTACACAATCCTTCTCAGCTTCTCTTCCCTGCTCCTTTTTCCTACACCTTCTCAGAGCTGAGCTCTTCTCTCTCAGTTAGTTTTGACCACCAAAGGTTACCGTGGGCTTACCTCAGCTGCTCCTTGCTCTGTCCCCACAGGTCAATGGTCTTCTCAGGAGCCATGTGCAGGTCAAGGTTGCAGACATTGGGTTTCTGAGGATACAGCTTGAGACACTGCTTCACCCAGTGACGCTGGCAGCCCGGTAGGAAAGGGTTTGATATGAAAATAAACCCTGACAAGAGAGAAAGGGGGAGGAGGTGGGGAAGCAGTATGACCAGGCATATTTTTTCCCCACTAAAACTAGAGCAAAGGACAGGGGTCTGAGGTACTGAAAAAACACCAGACATACAACCACTGACTTTGCATGTAAGCCAATGAAATCTACTAACAGGTCTGAATAGTTAAAACCCTTTTTTTTTCCCCAGTATAACCCAATAGTGTCCATAAAGTAGAAGGCAGGGAGAGCAGCAAATGCTGGTCTAGTAAAAACAAAAACAATAAGGGACTTTTCTGTGTAAGGCATATTGATTACAGGTAGATAAGGAGGAAAGACTTGGAAAGCAAATTGCTTAGGAATTAATTTGATTTTGAAATGATTCAGCAGGATTTTTCTCTTGAGTCCTGTGAGGTTAAAGTCATTCTGGCCTAGTTTTGCTAGACTTCAGACTAACCTCGTTGCTGCCTCTGAACTCATACTGTTGTCTTATTACTATTTCTATGTCATAAGCTGCAGACAGCAGTCCACAGGCTGAGCATGTCTCTAGCAAAGTAAACTGTCCTCACCTTTGCTTCATTAGCTTATTTCCAGCTAAGTCTTAATGCATGTAAATACTTTGCAGTCATTGTTAATTAATGAAACAAAATAAACACATAGTTGGCCTGCACATTAATTTAGCCAGACACCTCAGGCAGAATTCAAGCAGCAGCCCAAATAAGAGGCTTAGCAGAGATGCAATGGATTGATTTGGTCTGTATCATCTAAGGGTCTTTGACATAAGATCTGACATCACCAAGAGAGCTAACTGCATTCTTCACTGGAATTTCCTCCCTAGCACCCCAGGGGTGTTTCCTTCCAGGCCAGGGTCAACAGCACTGATGGATGAGTGTCTGACAGAAAGATGCTATTCATCTGTATTGTACCTACTCTGGGAATCAAGAGAGTCTCTCAAAGACTGTCAATTCAGTAAGACTCACCAACACAAAAGTCACACACAAAGATAAGGGTATAGGAGGAACAAAGGAAAAGGAGGTTTCAAGGTTTTGCCCTACTGTGTCTTTTTGAACTTCTCAGTTATATCAAGTTAAACAGAGACAAAAATAGATGAAAAGGGAAGAAGCAAGGCTAGGAGTCTCAGTAGGATACAAACTTGCCTTGTGGCCTTATGAAAGTGGTAATAAAAGCACAGAAAAAGCCTCCTGCCAGCATACCTCACAGATCTCACAAGATTAAATTAACTGGTTAAAAAAGGAGCCTTCAGTGTATTAATAATATACTGTCACTCACTGCACTCCATTCCCTTCACCTTCAGACTGTGGCAGCCTTCTGATGGGTCTGGTTATAAGAAGTTTCTTTGCCAGAAGCATTAAGTTTACTTTTCGTTGGCCTCTGCATAGAACAGAATAATATTGCCCTTTCTGTCTACAGCTTTTGATGCAGGGTTCTCAAAGCACTTTACTGCATTCATGAAACTACACTTTACTCTGTGTGTATTATCTCCAGGTATCGAGGAAGGAATGGAAGCCTGGAGGGCTAGTTACACACAGAGTGGGTAACAAGAAGACAAGTTTTATGACCTCTGTATCAGAAGCATAGAGCATGCTCACATCTCTCCAAACCTTCCATTGCTTACTCCTAAGAAACCAGGTTAATTTAGATTTTAAAAAGTGAGAACAACTAAAAAAATGGGTTACTGCAATGCCTCTGACATCAGGAAACACAGAAGCCCCCAAATTTCTAACAGTTGCAGAGTCTTACTATAAAATTCTGTGCTAACATACAAGATCAATAGTTCCTGCTAGAGCCAATAGTTGTAGAAATCAGTGACTTACCACACATGGGAGGGAGAAGAGCAAATAATATATTTCTGTAACAATCTTCCTGATCTGACTAAAGAACACTGCAGATAAGCTTTGAAGGCAACACAATTGAAACTCTTGGCTTTGAAAGAATTGGCCTGAGCAGAACAGGCAAAAGACAAATTATTTGGGCATCTCTATACTAAAGCAATCTGCCTTGAGGAGGCAAATGCCATTTTCTTAGCACAGCAAAATCTTGTGGCACACTAGGAATTAATTTACACCTCGTGAGAGGGGTCTCCAGCCTCAGTTGTAGGAAGGATAAGACACACAGATGTTTAGCAACAAGAGTACTGATGCATGTTGGTTACAAAGCCCCAAAGACAGCATCATCCACATCTTGGAGAACTCTGATACTGCAACAGAAATTCACTGAGCTTGCTTGGTCTCATATTTCATTGCTCACTGTGGGGATAAACCCAAATGAATTCACTTGCCAGTGCCCACAGACAAGCTAAAGAAATTGTTGACTTATTTTAGAGAGCTATTGGAGCAGTGGTTTAAATATCATAGTGCTTCAGGGTGTCCAGATAAAGGTAGCTGGAAAAGAATGAAATATGATTCTTGTCCATACATAACATGATACTAAACAGGACTAAGAATTTGTTAATGTGTTTGTGTTGTGAAGAGAAACACAGGTAAGTGGAACATTTGCAATGCCCTCCACCCATGTTATTGCTAGAAAAGACATTTGGACAAACATAAAATGACAAGCAAGGGCAGTTATAATATGACAGGGAAGTGGAACAAGAAATTTAAGGAGGCCAGAAGAGCAGCTTTTCTCCTGAATTACCCAATTCCCTGTGATTTAACCATGCCAGATAGCTAGTGTGGCTGCCTCTGTTTCAGAGATGGTGGGCTGGCTACACAGCAATCCACACAGACACCGAGTGCTGTTCCAATGAACCAAAAGAAACGTGACAAAACCCAAAATGCCAAAGACAAATCCCTGAAATAAGGAGGATCTGGGGAACTACAAACTCATCAGCCTGGTACAGTTATGGATCAAATGTTCATGACAGCCATTTCCAGAAGCAAAGTGGCTGGGAGCAGCAGCATGGATTTACTGAAGGCAGATTGTCTAACCAGCCTTACTGCCTGCTACAGCGAGATGCCCAGACAAGGGGAGAGCAGAGGATGCTGTTTTCCCTGGCTTTAGCAAAGTGTTCCACTTGGTTCCTGCAGCACCACTGGAACCAAAACTGGCAGCTCACAGATTTTATGGGTAAGCTAAGAGTGAGCAAAAGCTGGGTGGGCCACCAGGCTTAAAGAATGATGATGTGAAAGTCTAAGCTGTTATGAGTTGCAGTCTTCAGGTTGATACTGGGACCAAGACCGATGACTACACGTACATCAACAACCTGGGTGATGCTATATTCAGCCTCATCACACAAAGAAAACACTAAATTTGGGCAGCAGTGGACATGCTGGAGGCTACCACAGTACTGAAAAAGACTTGGCAAGCCAAAGGAATAGTCCAGCAAGACCCTCTGAAGTTACAGGGTGATAATCCTGCAGCGGGGGCCGAATAACCTCGTGGAACAGTACGGCCTGTGCTCAGGGAGCACCTCTGAATCAAGGGCCACGGGGCTCTGGAGGACAAACTGCACGGGTCAGTAGCGCGCCCCTGCGGCAGTGAAGGGCAATTACGTATTGGCCTACACTGGGAAGAGCTTCCTAAAGGGGCGTTACAGACAAGGTGGAGCCAGGTTCTTCTGAGGGGTGCATAGCAAGATGTCACAACAGTCACAAATGACAGCAAGGAAAATTTTGGTTCGAAGCAAGGTGAAAAAAAATTAAAAAAACCCCACAAGAGCAGCCAAACACCGTAACAGATCCCAGAGTGGGTGTGCAACACCTACCCCTGGAGATTTCCAATCCTTACCCATACAAAGATCCAAGTGACCCAATCTAACTTTAAATCTTGACCCTGCTTTCATCAGGGAGATGGATTAGACCTCCAAAGGTCCCTTCCAACTGAACATCTTTCTGTGGTTCTACCAAGTGACCTGCAAACCTAATACCCATTTCAGTTTTTGAAATAACCTAACTGAATTACTCTGTACCTTGAATAGGACAAGAGATTCTTACTCACCTACTGTACTCAGTGTTCCCCAGCAAGGAGATGCCATGCTTCAGCCCTGAAATGGCTATTTCAGTCATTTATCTAATTTTCAGGATATACATTGAGGAAAAATAGATGCTGAAACCTAAATTCTCTATCAAAGACAATCAGGAATCAACTCTCACAAGGGACAGTCTAGTTGATCAGACTGTGAAACAACTGGTTCTTCTGTCCTCACCTTCATATATATGGTCACATGCCACCCTTTAGTAAACTAATTTGTCCTGCAGCACTTTAAATAACATTACAGTTCAGCAAACCAAAATAGCTTTGTCAGGCAGGGCAAGGCAGATCAGACAAAAGATGCCTGAATCCAAAGCAACAATGCTGTGTTTAATTTTTCTTGAAATCAGAAGTACCTACCTGGATACCCATTGAGGCCATAGGCTTTCCACTGGCTAACTGGCTGTAATCCTGCTCTGTAGGCATCTTGATCACTGACTGAAGAAATACTGAGCTGTGATCTGAACACCTGGCAAAAGAAAACAGATCTAGTTAAAATGTTAAAAAAAGAGATAAAGAAATACAAAACTCATCCAAAAATAAAACCTATAAGACTTATAGAGTGCTACTATATTCAAGGTAAGGTCTCTTGAAAACATCAAGTACCACAGAACTATTGTCTGAGCAACTGTGACCAGAACAGGGCATGCCACTAAAGAGCTAGCATGTACTCCACACAAGAATCAAAAGGTACCTACAGTTTTTTTACAATACTTGAAGCTCAGAAGATACATCCTCCATTCATAAAAACTCCAAACAAGTTATACCAGTAAGAAAAAAATCAGTCCTGTTAGTCCATTTTCATAGTAGTGCCTCATCATTCTAAAACGCTCTGGTTATTACCAGTCTCCGTTACAGAGCAGTATTTAGTACCTCTAGCACTTCAGACCTTCAAATTGTTCCAAATACAAATTGCTCACGATCCCACAGGGTAGTGACTAGTCTCACTGGCAATTTAAAGTGGAGCAGTAGAGTGATGAGTAGAGTCAAACTTGTCTCACATGAAAGACTGCACAAACCCTGTAAATTCTGAACACTGCACTGCCACTTCTGTTTCCAACAGCAGGGTCAACAGCTAAAGGCTTCACAACATGTATTTTCTTGACATACTCTCTCAGGTCACCACAGCACATGTGCTTACACTGCAGTAAGCCAACACTTGGCTGGAGAGCTGGGCTGAAGCCAATGGCATGAGGTTCAACAAGAGCAAATGCCGAGTCCTGCACTTTGGCCACAACAACCCCAGGCAGCGCTATAGGCTTGGGGCGGAGTGGCTGGAGGACTGTGTGGAGGAAATGGACCTGGGGGTACTGATTGATGCACGGCTGAACATGAGCCGACAGTGTGCGCGGGTGGCCAAGAAGGCCAACGGCATCCTGGCTTGCATCAAAAATAGTGTTACTAGTAGGAGCAGGGAGGTAATTGTCCCCCTGTACTCAGCACTTGTGAGGCCGCATCTCGAGTACTGTGTTCAGTTTTGGGCCCCTCACTACAGGAAAGACATTGAGGCTCTGGAACGCGTTCAGAGGAGGGCTACTAAGCTGGTGAGGGGTCTGGAACACAGGCCTTACGAGGAGCGTCTGAGGAAGCTGGGATTGTTCAGCCTGGAGAAGAGGAGGCTTAAGGGAGACCTTATAGCTCTCTATAACTTCCTGAAGGGAGGTTGTAGTGAGCTGGGGGTCGGCCTCTTCTCCCGTGTAGGCAGTGACAGAACTAGAGGGAATGGTAGCAAGCTGCGCCAGGGGAGATTCAGGCTCGACATTAGGAAGCACTACTTCTCAGAAAGGGTAGTCAGGCACTGGAATGCACTGCCCAGGGAGGTGGTGGAGTCACCAACCCTGGGGGTGTTCAAGGAAAGACTGGATGTTGTATTGAGGGATATGGTTTAGTGGGAGCTAGTAGTAATAGGTGAATGGTTGGACTGGATGATCTTCTAGGTCTTTTCCAACCTTGATAATTCTGTGATTCTGTGAAAAACCCAGCAAACCCATCCACTGTGTTCCCACTCCTCCTTCCCTTCGGAGCAGGAACAACCTTAGGGAGGGCAGGGTAGAAGCAGGTTGGTTTTGCTCTGGCTTACCTCCCCAGCCCAGCTCTCCACGTGGCTGTACAGAAAGCACAAGCTTGCATAAGGAAAGAGCTGGCCAGGCAGAGTGGGAATAAGCAGGCAGAGACAGGCAAGACTTTGTTTATGAGAGTGTACAGTGCGTGTTAAATTAAGGCCTTTGCACACAGGCTGCGGTAGCGAATGTGTAACTCGGTCTCTCTGCAGGTTGGCAGCTCTGGTTATCACCTTCTGAGCAACAAGTCTAAATTACATACATAGAATTTGTAACAAAACTCTGAGCTAGCACTGGGCAGCAGCTTATGGCAATGCACTGAGGTTTAACAGTTCTTCAGCTCTCTGCCAAAAGCAGCTTTGTGGCTGCCAGCCCTGAAGAGCTTTGTTCAGAGTCCTGTTTGCAGAACCTCCCCAGGAAAGCTCTTCCTTCAACTAAGGCTCTGTTACCTCTCTGCCTTCTCTAACTGCTTACACACTGCCCCATGCCAGGGCTTCTGGAGAACAGGAGCTGTATCTAAGCTGAGGAGCCACATGTGCTGAATCAGTTAAATAAGCCTGGTAACAGGGCAGCTGGGGTATGTCACACTTCACTGAAGAGCTCAATCACTCGAAGCAGTTTTCTGCAAGAAAAGGGACAATAGGATGTGGGCCAAGCTGCCTGGCCTGTAGCTCTTTCTTCAAAAGAAAAAACAGATGTTTTTAACCAGGGAGGAAAGAGGAATAAAAGATGCTTTCACTAGTAAGCTATCAAATGATTTTAGAAGGTAAGAAGCACAAAAAGAATGATATGGAGATGGGACAGACGCTTGTGATGCTTTCAAGTACTGTGAATTTCCCAGAAGGGCTGTACTGCTGGGATCCTTTATTCAGTAACGGATTGCTGCAAGCTCAAGAAAGGCTGAAATGTTAACAACTCCCTCATTTAATGCCAACACCTCAAACAATTTCATATGGGTCAGGTTTTGTGTCTTGTTAACAATAACAAAATTATAGTCTTAAAAGATAGAAAAACATATATTCAAATAGAACAGGAAAAAGAAAAGGCTAAGCATTTGAATGAAAAATCTAGCGAAGTTTCATTCTGACCATACTCCCTACTCCCATTTTTCATATAGGTTCATATACAGAAAATCCCTGTTTAATAAGACTTCAGCAAATATCCATTATCCTTTTATGAGGTGACAGAACAGAAGATGAGTCTAGTGGCTCACTTCTCCCATCACTCAAGACATGGTAAACTACTAACCAGGATGGCTACTACTTTCAGACATGCTCCTAATCCATTGCCAGTTGGATTTCTCCTGACATCTAAACTAGATGTTTATTACATGGGTGTAAGAAAGGATAAGCTTTAACAAGGGGAAGCCAGCAAGAAGCCTGGGCACACACTGCACAGCATGGGGAAGCTGATCCCAGCCCCCTCTCCAGCTCACCCAAGTATTTCAGGGACAAGATAAGGACAAATAGGCCCAGAAAACAGCATCAGCTCTAAAAATGAAACTCACTTTTTTTTCCATCCACATGCTCTTTTGCCTCCCTTGAGAAACACAAGGCTTTATTAGAGGCTTTAGAGTTCCCTTACCACAGCATAGAGAACTAGTTAGACATCACAAGATTAAATAAACATAAAAGCGGTAAATCCATGACCAGGCAGCACACTAGCAAGGGGCAGCACCTCATACCCTCAGGCAGGGTTCGGTAACTCTCCAGGCAGCCAGCCCAAGGGCACCCTGGGTGAGGCTACACTGGGTCTCACAGGGAAAGGGGCGCTGGGCCCTCCTCATTGCCTCATGCCCTACCTCAGCGACTCGTCTCCAGTCAGCCAACTGGTTTTTAAACGCTAGGGACCCGTAAGAAGCTCAGCACTAGAAGGCAGCGTCCCATACCCATCAAGGGGCAAAATCAGAGCCCTAGCATCAAGCGCAACAGGTAGACCAGACCATGGCACCACCGCCGCGGCACCACGCTGAAACGCCGCGACACCGCTCCGAGGGCGGGACGAGGTCAGAGCACCACACCGCCCGGCCGCCACCACAGGGCGAAGGCGGGAGAAGCCTGGCGTTACCTGGGCCCCCGGCACGGAAAAGTCCAGCACGCCCTGCAAGTTCGATACGTCGCGCTGCCGGTAAAAACGAAAAAGGCGGCGAAAAGCATCCTCCCCCCCCTCCCGAGTCAGGGCCGCCGCCGACATTTTGGCCAGGCCGCGGAGGGCGGTGCTGCGCAGTGCCGGGGCGGGCCGGGGCCGGCCCCTTCCTGCCGCTACTCCCAAGATGGCGGCGGCCAGCGTAGCGCGGGCAGTCAGGCGCTCCTCCAGGAGGCTCTTCGATATCTTCGTGGCTGAGGTTCCCTGGACGGTGTCAAGTAGTGAGTTTGTGCCCCTTCCCTCGACCTCCCCGTTAGCGCTGGGGCTAGTGTGGGCTGGGAGGAATGGGGAGAGGCGGGCTCGCTGCATGTGCCGGCCTAGGCCGCGGGGACGGGCTAGGTCGGCTGTGCGGGCTGCCAGGCCCGCGTAACCTGGTGCGCGTTTCCCTGCAGAGGAGGTGAAGGAGTACTTCTCCCAGTTCGGAACCGTGCAGAGGTGCCAGCTGCCGTTTGTGAGTACCAGCTCCTCCTTCGGGCTCCTGTTTGTATCTTCTCAGTAAAACGGGCTTACTGGGCCCTGTCAGGGTTGGCCCTGCTGCTGGGATTCTGCCCTGAAGCCGCCTGCCCCTGCTCCCTTGGACTTGCATTCTAGAAGCGTCTTTTATTCTGATCAAACTATTGGTGTTCTCCACCCTTAGCTCATTCTTCTAGTGGGTGCTACCGCTTGTCTGCAACCCTCATTGACACTCAGTGGTTTCCACAGGCTTTGAAAACTTAAAGCACATCCCAGATCCTGTGGATGCTGCCATTTCAGAAAAAATAATGTAAAAGTACTTTGAGCTTCGCTGTTATCTTTCTTCTGACAAACAATAATGCATTATGTGCCTGGTCTCACTGGCCTAAAATAGCTGAAGGTGTAAGTGTCAACCTGCAGTCCTTTTTACTGTGGGTTCATCCCCCATCCACAGTGTGGGATCACAGCCTCTTCAGGATGCTCCCAGGCTGCTCGTGCCTCTGCTGCTGAGGTTTTTTTATCTGCTGAGCATGTAGATCAGGGATAATAGTATCTTGTGCAGTTTCTGTAGGTGAACAGTCAGAAAAAAAACCCAAAAGAAAAAAGGTGTTCCTTTCCCAATCTGTAATGGGTAAGTTGCAGGTCATTGCTGAAGGAAGGAGTAGACATGTGACTTAATGGTCTGTTAAATTAAATTCTGTGTTGTAAACTTCATTTAGGGAGCTGGTGGGCTTACCATCAGCTGACTACTTAGGAAATGGAGAAGAATAGTTTGAAATTGAAGCTTAGATGTCTGCCTGCCACACTCTTCCTCAGTCCCAAGACAGATTATATTGCTTCACTGCAAAGGCTGGTAGCTTACTGTGAACCTGCCTCCATCACTAATGAAAGCTGAACTGATGAACGTGTGTGTTTTAATTCAGTGGTTACTTTAGGGGCATTCATTAATGCTAAAAAATGCCAGAAGTACAAAAATCTGCCAGAAGTGTAAGGCACCTGTTAAGACCTCACTGGCTGCTGAAACCAGGCAGTGATATCGTCCTTGTAAACAGGGGTGAAGTTTTCACCCACAAGTGCTGTGGTCCTGCCTGATGATCAGTGAATCCAGTGGCAGAGCTGTTGCCAACTCTGATGGAGATCAGAGTTGGGATGAAAGGCATTTCATTTGACCTGGCTCTTGTGCATTATCTCTTCTTTATCTCCAACTGCCTTTTCTGACTGGCAAATTATTCTTTAAAATCTGTTTTTTTCTCAGTGCTGCTAGTGCTTGTCATCTCGAATTGCAGCCTGCTTGTTTAGTCTCTTAAGCAGCTGCTTTATCTTGCTGAACACTTTGAGTTCTGTGGCAGGCTTATTTTCAAATCAGGCAGCCATTTAAATGTCAGTTCTGTTGTGACTGGCTTAATAGTAGATAACAACTGCAGTTTGAAACAACTGGATATGTGTTATTCCAGTCTTCAGCTGTAACTTAAAATCCTTTTTTTTATTATTATTTCTGGACTGAGATTGAGAGAAAGGGATACAGAGCAGCCTCTACTGGGCCCTTCCATGTTCTCAGTCTGAAAAGTGTGGGAAAACAGGCTTCTGAAACAGCAAGTGTGCTGTTTAATCTTTTAAATGAGTATCTGTATGAGGCTTAACAGCTGATGAGAATTGTTTTCTACAGTGATTGGCTTTTTTTTTCTTAACTGGTAACTAGGACAAAGAAACAGGCTTTCACAGACGTTATTGCTGGATTAAATTCTCAACTGCACAAGATGTTCAGAACGTGTTTCAGAAGGACTCCCACATACTTGAAGGTGCCAAGGTAATGTGCTAATTCCTTTAGTGAAGTAATGTAATGAGCTCTTAAATTCTGCCTTTGGTTAGACACAATAACATCAAAATATTGCCATACTCATTCTAAGTGTGATTAAGCATTTTGCCACTTAGTGTGCTTTTAATGATTTTTAAATCATTAACAGTTGTTTATTCCCCCACCCAACTTGGCTTGTTAAGGTCTGAGATCATACATCTATAGAGATCACAGAGATTGCATATCAGAGATCAGAAACTCCTGCTATGCTCAGCTAAAGAATGTAGTGAAACTGTTGAGGAACTGCCATAGAACTAATTATTTGTATAATACAGGTTTGAACCTTAGTTGAAACTTCATTTTTTTTCTTCAGCTATCCTTTCTTACAGGGAAAAATCAGCTGCCTGCTTTCCTAAGTTCAAGATAAACTACACTAAAGCTGATGTAAAGTTTTTTTACTTTCTGTCTCTAAGACTTGAAACGACTCTTGTAATATTAATGTATAGCATGAAGAGATAGTGTACATCATCAGTTGAAACCCTTTGGTGTTATATCTGTATCTGCCACTGACTGGTTGGAGCCAGACAAGTATCACTGAGCTTCACTGCAGCAAAGAAACGGCCACCCCACTGCTTCCCAAACATTCAGTACACAGTGGTGTTGACAGAAAAGCATCAAAGGCCAGTGAGGCAATGGCTGTCCAGAGCCATTAATCAATTAACAGGCCTCAGGTCAAAATCATTAGAAATTTCCATCTAATGTGTTTGCTTAGTAGGGATAAATTACTAAGGGGATTTTCTTGTAGTTTTACTTGTACTTGAGCTGACCCAGCAGTGCAGGTGAACAAGCAGGCTGGTAGAACAGATGTGATCAAGTCATGTTTTTGAATTGTTAATAAACCAGTATCCTTCTGACCACTGGTTACTTGTTTTGAGGCCCTGCTAGGAGATGGTAAAAGAAACTGGCAAGAGCCTTCATGGACAAGTATTTTGCTTGACAATGGTACATACTACTGCAGAAGCTTTCAGTGGTTGTAGTTACTTCAGTATCTATTCCCAAGAGGCACTGATCTGTGAGCTACAACTGTAGTACAAAAATGGAAGCAGAAATGGTTTGCCAACCAGTCTTAAACTGGGACGAGCCAGGCAATAGGCTGTTCCCTCAAATTGTGCTGAAAATAACTCTTACATGTATGCACTTATCAAAATAAGTACTAGGAACAGCCTAGATGAGTATTTAGTGTTGACTTCTGGGAAATAACATTGCTGCTTTTTATTCTTGAAGCTGTAAGCTAGCCACATTCACATAACTGCCTAGGCTTCAGGGACTACACTCTCCCAAGAGGTGCAAAAGCTAAGAGGCTTCTTTATGGTGAAATAAAAAGCAGAAGGTAGGCAGTTAGCTTTCTTCATTTCTTCAAAAATGCAAGATTCTCTAGCAGCAAAAAAACATGAGCACTTCTCTCACTTTGTTCTAGGCTAGGTTTAGACAGATACCTTCTATTAGTTCCACTTGAAAGCACAGGCTTTTAAGATGCATTTTGCTGATAGAACTAGCAATTGCTGTGCAAATTATATTCATCTTTCCCATCAGGAATTCAGCATTTGTGGTTATGGCTCATGCTACTGAACTTGTTATAAACCCATCTTCCACTTTCCATATGAATGTTTTAGAAGATCAGAAATGAAAAATACTAAACCTTCATGCCTAATTTGAATAATTTCCATTGTTTCCAGCTCTCTCTCAGACAGCAGAACCAGAGAAGACGCAGTCAAAGAAAGAATCCAAATGAGTGAACAATGGGAGGAGGCTTTATTTCACTAAATGTAAAGAAACCAAAATAAAGATTACTGTGAAACTATGAATATTTGTTTTAAAACAGAATCCAGCTGTTTCCCCTCCTTGTTCAAAGAAACTGTATAGCCACACCAAAGAAACAGTGAGTGATAAACTCCTTAGTATCCACTACAGCATAAGACAGTATTATATACAGCAGGAACACTTTTAGCAGATGAAGTCGAAGCTTTAACTACCTACAAAAACTCAAGCTGTAGGAAGGGGCTACATTCTTACCCTGAGATGCTGGGCAACAAGGAATCTACAGAGTCAGAGCACTTGCTAAAGATTAATTCCCTTGTGAAATGCTTCAAAGTGGTGTCTGTGCTCTCCAGGGGTAGCTGTCCTATGTAGGATTAGTGTGTGTGGGTATCCACACAACAAGAGTTGTGAACTGCTCCATTACAATGCCACCCCCCTAGGTAACTCTGAAATTAAAAATGCCTTCTGAATGAAGTCCAAGCTTGTAGTCCATTTCTCTACCTCTCAAGAAGCAGAGGCATTCAGTCCTTCCTCCTCTTTTTGCTCTCATGCTCATGTTCTTTGGGGCGGCTGCTATCTGAGGGCCGTTTAGAACCACCGTGTTGCTTGGCTTCTTCCAGAAACTTGTCCAAACCGAATGGATCCTCCTCAAATTGAACTGGTCCATCTCTGCCCCTCCCTCTGGTGTTACGATCAGAGTTTGAAAACTCTTTGTCAGGAACAAACCTGCAGAAGAAGAGATGATACTCAGTTGGATTGAAGCTTCAGAGTACCACGGAAAGTTAGTTTAAAAACTTATTTTCTTACCTGTTGGTCTTTATTCGAGCTTCTAGATCATCACCATACATGTCCTTATCCACATTTTTACTTGGCCTGTAGATGTTTTGGGCCATATCCTTGCCACTTCTCCAAGGCTGATCATAAACATTATAAATCTCATCCTCTCCTCCAGCAAAGCCACTGTCCATGCCCTGTGAAGAAGAAACAGCAATGTAACACAAACGAGTCTGCAAAACTCCAGCCACTTTAGATATACTGATGGTGTTGCACAGATACATAGAGAGGATCGTGTGATTTACTACTGATTTCAAATGAGTTCAAGCACTTCATTACGATAGGAGTGATTTTAGGCCTGGGATTAAGTCCAGCAAACATGACACAATCATTACAAACCTCTCTCAGGGCCACTTCTCCTCTTCAAAAGCAACAGGAAGTATTAAGAGGCCATTCATATTTCAGAATAATTGATCATTTCAGTCTGCCCTGCAAGTACAGCTGTCTATTATAGCCAAGTACAACCATACAGAAATGTAGATTATTCAGGATTTCTGGAAAACATGATTTAAGCTGACTGATCCAAATCACACAGAGGCTTATGTAAACTGTGAAAGTACAAGTGCCTGCTTTTTCACTTTTGATTAATCAGCTTCCCCTTCTGCCTGCAAGTCTTTCACTGGAGATGTGGAAAAAGAAGGATTGACAAACTGCAGGTCTATTCAGGGACTTTCTGAAGCCTAATCTCCTTTTTGATCTCTGAACAGTATATAAAGCTCAGGGAAAATAAATGTTGCTGTTAACTATTTGTATCTTCAGAAGGATTTTTAATGCATGCAATAATGGAAATAGCAAGTATTTACTTGCTTCTCAAGAGATTTTCCTTATTCAGTCAGTACACTTGTTTAAAAAAAAATAGGTCACTACAGCTTGAAGGCAAAATGAGCTGCTTTCTCCCCACTGAGAAAAAACAAAACAAAAACACTTTAATCCATTTATACACTCAGAATATTCATTTTTTGGTTGCATCAGCTATGGATAGAGTAGACAAAGAGTTTCCTAACCAGTTATGCAGAGACTTACTTCAGAGTGTATCCACAACATGCATGAAACAGGGTCCTTTTCACCCTCTAGCCATACCCACTAAGGAAGGACGAGCATGTTCTTACATAAAGCCACACAGCTGTGAAAAGGTATTTTTACCTTGCTCTGGTTGAACAGCCTCTGGTCATACTGGATTTCATTGGATGGCCTGGGGTTGGGTACCCCTAGGGCAATAACTTCACTGATATCTCTGTTCTCGTTTCTCTGCAGCTTTGACCTGAATTAAAATGTAAATTTTATTAGGTCAGTAAACCATATTTGTTGATATGCTCAACTGCAACCTGATCCTCTATTAGTTGCTAACAATTTGCCTCAGGACCCAGATTTTGACTGTTGCCCTTCCACACTCGGTAACATTTAAAATTTGTCTGCTGGTGAAGCAAACATTTGGGAGAGTTATGTTCAGCTGGGCATGACATTTAAATTTGCTTTCCACTATCTGCAATTTACATCAAGCTGACTTGGTCTAAAATGTCTTTTTTATTTTTTTTTTTTTAAAAACCAGTGTAATTATATTCTGGGAAAGCTGAGCAATCTAATTTTAAGATATTAGAGAACTGAAGCCTCCAGAAACCATGTGTGCTGAGAAATCTCACTGGTTTGGGCAAACAAGATACTTCAGCCTACACTCAAAAAAATCTAAACTTACTTCAAATGAACAGCTTCAAGAAACAAAGCCACTAATGATACTCTGGTCTCACTGCAGTTACAGGATCCAGGTTTCAACCTCTGCTGTCAACATGCTAATTAAATCTGAATGTACTGAAGTTCAACTAAAGAAAAAACCCACCCCAAACCACCTCCCCTCTCCCTCTGCAATTGCCTGGAAAATTCTGAATTTACAAGAGAGAGTAGTACTATGTACTGTGTGCTAACACAGTAACACCGTTTCACGTGGGGACTGAACAGTGCTTCATACCAGTGATATCTCCACAGGGTAAAACTCAGGCATGCACATCAATCAAAAGAAAGCCCAAGGTAACAGTTTCCCTCATCAGGAAGCCAGTGCCAGTACAGGAACAGAGCAGTTTGCCTTTGTAACTCACCTTTTGTCAGGGGCTGCCCTGGAAAGATTTCTGTCATGCTGTCTCTCTTTGCGCCGGTCATGTCTGATTTCATCTCTCTCTCTGACTTCGCCATCCTCTGAACAAATGCAATATTACTCATTATACACAGGTATTTGAAGTTTGAATTAACTATGTCACAGACATTGGCACAGTGATTCGATTCAGTATGCTTTTACAGGTGAAAAGTGACCGTTAGCTCTGTTTAAAGTGTTACACCATAACCAAACTGCACACATGGAACACCACAGCTTTCTTGTGCCACAAGAGATTAACTGTCCTTGACAGGAGAGTTGAAGCAGACATATCCAACAACTCTGTTTTCTCAGCTTTCAAAAGCTCAGAATACTTGTCTGTCTAGGAATTAATATCCCAACATCCCCATGTATCATCATATCCAACTTTTAACTGTAAAAATACCATTCAAACACACAGGCATCTAAGTGCTTTGAAAAGCATTTTGTGACTCAGTATGAGAGATTCACTGTGGTTGGAAGATAAGTGTCTAGCTCAACCTCCTGCTGAAAGATGGATTAATGCTGCATTCAAACCAGATTGCTCAGGGCTTTGCCCACTTGAGGTGGGGAAAACCTCCCAAGGACAGAGATCGCCAGCCTTCCTGGGCAACCTGTTCCACCGCTGCTTCTCCTCATGGTTACTGTTTTTCTCTTCACATGCAGTTGGAACATCCTGCTTCAACTTTTGACCACTGTCTTGTTCTTCCACTGTGCAGCTTAGCTAAGAGCTCTGAGGAGCTCCCATTAAGTCCCTGAAGCCACCTGGCAGATGTCTCCCAGCAGAACAAGCTTCATTCTCTCAGCATCTTCTGACTAGGCAGATACTGTAGCCCCCGAACACTTTGATGTCCCTCCACTGAACTCACTCGAGTGTATCGATGTACCTGGGGGCCCCATAACTGCAAGTAGTATTTCACATGCTGTGTAGCAGGTCACCAGTAAAAGGAAATGATTGCTTCTCCCTGACCTACTGGTTATACTCCCACAGATGCAGCTCAGAATGCCCTTAGCAGTACTGCTGGCTTAGGTTTCACATACTGCCCATCAAGACTTGGGCCCTTTCCAACAGAGAGAGTGGCTCTCCAGCCAGGCAGTCCACAGCCTGTTGGGAAGAGGTCAGTCCATCCCAGCTGCAGGATTATAAGACCCTCTTTTCTAGAGAGATCAGAACTGCTCTGTAAGTTCAGCATCTTGAGCTCTGTTTTCAAACAGAACGTAAGGTTTACCACAGTGGTTATGATTTAGTTAGGTTAGCAGGTTTTGTTTCTAGTAGCACAAATTCACTGGCTGATCAAGTAAAAACATAAACAACAGATATCATGCTTAGAAATTAGAGAGGATATTTAGGTATTATAGGTTCTTCAAACCCACACTTCAGAGAGTGCTAAAAAAATCCCATAGCATCTTAATAACAAAGCAATGTACCTTTTTCAACATGGGTTTTGATCCCTGCTCTTCTCTCCCTGGCTTTCTGGGCCATTTCTCGGAGCTTTTCCTCATGCTTCTCCTTTTCTTTCTGAGCCATCTTTCTCTCCACCTGGGCACGCATCTCTACAGCCTCACGAGCCTGCACATGTAAGACAGTTAAAATGTGATGCAAGCAGATCTTCTGTCATGGAGTTATCTGGTAAATGGGGCAGGAATCAAGCCACAAAGATGAAATTCAAAGTGAGACAGCCACAGCAGGTAGAACTGAGAAACAAGACCCATGATCTCCACTCATTTACCTCACTCTGAGCCACTGATTCAAAGATAGCATGGATAAAACCTTATGTCTTAGTTAGCCAAGAAGCATGACAAAAAGCTGTAGTCTATCCACAGCTGATTTTCCTAATGCAATAAACACACAAAACACATGGAACAAAACAATTTAAGCAGGCACCTGACCTTTCTGTCAGCTATGTAGAGAGCCTCAGCAAGCTTGGCAAAGTTTTCATTAATATGAACAGTCTGCAATCCTCTGCCATCTGCAGCCAGACGCTTGTCTAATGGAATGGTGTAACCCTGTAGTGGAAACAGAGAGGTAGTTAATCAGAGAAACTAACATTATTTGGAACAACAAACATCATGACATTGGTTGTGTAAAAAACAAAAATACCCCACACAAAACTCACAGCCCATCATTAATATGACCCAACAGGCCTCCTGTATATGTACTTCAAATTCATACCAGGTAATTCTAAGCTTTGCTTCAATTCCACACTCCCCCAAATCTGAATTGCAATTTCCCTTCAAGTTACATCTTAGCAAGAATGACAGTTTTTGATCGAATGAGTCCACTCTTTGCTCTGTGTTAAGAATTACTGATAATAGCTTTCCAGTCTCTACGCTATTTTACCATTTGTGCTAAGAATTGTTTTCCCTAAACTGTTTTTATACCTGTTAAGAGGTTAGATGATTTAAAATGAGGACGGGGGAAGGTTGCCAGCAAAAGCAAGAGACACTAAATGCCAATTTTGCCTTCAAAAGCTGAAGCCTAGAAGTATTTATAGATTATAATTTTCAGATTTTTTAGAGCTCTACAAAATTTTTGCTTTGATTTTATCATCTGTAACCTAAAATTTGATCTACTAATTCATGTCAGTCCCAGTTATACAGCTGTGTTGGGGTAGAAAAAAGAAACAACATCCAAACAGGCATCTTTTCCTTCCTCCATCTGAAGAGGCTGCCTCACAACAACAGCTTGGTAAGTTAGAGAACGATTAGATCAGTCACTGCAGCAAATTATTAATTCTCCCTTCTCTCTAAACTTACTGGTTGATAAAAAAAGTCAGAGAGACAGGACATATCTACTCAAAAAAAAGTAAAAATAGCTAAGCTAGCCAGTGTTGAAAATTAATTAGCAAAAGAATGCAGTAAGGAGAACTTTCCAGAAATTTAGACTGCTGCATTACAAAGAAACCCACTTGGTTCTCTATGAGTTACCCTTCCCGTTTTTCACTTTACGTGGCTTTACTCTGTGGGCTCCAGAGACTTTGATTTCAGATTCCATATACTATACTATTAAGGGAATTTTAACTAATGCCATTTTTCCCCCCTTTCAAAATGCATAATCTCTGCCATGAAATAATATATTCCCTCTCAGTTCTATATTCCTGTCAATGTGACAGCCCACTGTACCAAAGTGAGGGGGGTGGTGGAAAAGGGACCTGCACAACTGTGTATTTTCCATGCTGGAAGGAGCCAGTTTATCTAACTCCAGATATTTAAAACAAGTATTAGTCAAGCTTAAATGATTCACAAAAGTCTCCCAGCAGGGTGGAACATTAGAAAGGTGAATTTATGACAACTTAATTACCTTTGCATTTTTCCAGTTTGAAATGCATGGAGGAATTTTCCACTCTTGCTGCTCTTTCACAGTCATCTGATTTAAGAGAGGAAGCAAAGTCAGCTTTAGATTTACAGCAAAAGGAAATACGGTTTTCTTTCTCAAAGGTAGCTATGAAACTATTGAAATACATTAAAGTACAAAGTTCAGGAGACTGCTACAAAAAAAAAAAGCCTCTACCCTTCTTAGGGGAAATTAGATGTTAATTTCTGTGCTGCACCTTTGCCAACAGTGGATAAAGTCATGACAGCTTTCCAGCCATCCTCTTAAACTTTCATCATGCAGACCAGACCCCACAGCCAGCTTGTTAACATTTGCACATTTAATGGCAGTTCAAGTTGTAGAAAACTGATGAACTACCACCAAGTTCATCTTTCATGAAGATGCTAATTCTTAATTAGCTTAATAGTGTTGCTTAAAAGCAGCAACAATGTACCAGGGATAAAGCCTTAGTCAACTCATTCATGTGCAGACAACTCCAGCAATGCAGCTCTGCATAAAATATATAGTAAGAAACCTACTCAACACCTGACTGGGTATGCAGGAAGAGCTACTTTCACATCTGCCCCCAAACTCCCTAAAAGACTGCACCAAGCACCAAGTTCATCACTTAACAATGGTGCACAGAAATGAACTAAGTCAAGGTAGAACTTGTGAACCCATCTAGAGTTTAAAACTGAGAACTATAGCATTTCATACCTTTCTACTAGGAGAGTGCATTACAGGCGCCGGAGGAGAAGGTGGTCCACGTGGAATCTTCTTGTTAATTCTGAACAATTAAGAAAATAAATGTAATCAACACGTCGTATGGGGAAATACACTGCAGAATCTTTTATTTGCCATGAAGTTTTGAATAGTTACTTGAATCTTGGAGGCTCCATGGGGTCCTTCTGCATTTCCACCATCCGAATAACCCTCTGTTTTGCTCCAGAGTTGAAGGCAACCCCTTGCTGGGATGGTGTGTACCTAGATAAAACAACACACACACTTGATTCTCTCCACAAAACTATATATTCCTCTCTCACCTCCATTTTCACTCAGTTCACTGCTCTAGCTACATTTCCACTTTTATCCACACCACTAACACTTGTGAATGCCAGGAGCAGGTAACTACAGCAAGGATACTGGATTGAATGCAGAGAACCAACTAGACCAAACAGAACACATCTTCCCAAGGCTATATTCTCCTATTTCAACCTAGACTCCAAAAGTAGAAAAAACAAACAGAATACACAGTGCACATCACAATACCCCTTCCCTGTGTCTGTGATTCCCTGGTGACTACTTACTGGTTATTAAGAACCTCTTCACATACTTTTTTCCCCACAATTCACTTCAGGCCAAGTTTAACCCTGCCACAGATTTTTTTTTTCTTTGTTTACAGGAGAAAATCATCATCAGTATGATACAGGAGTAACAGTAATTCCAATTCTTCCCAGCTGCTCATTTTATCTAAGGGAAGATGCTTGTTACATGCTTTGTCTTGAGTTGAGACTCCCAGAAGAGACTTCTTCCTGGGCAGCATCATTCACAGTGCTCCCTAACAAAGCTACATTTTTTTTGCTAAAACAATAACCCTTCCACAATGTGCCACTACATGTTAAGATCTATTTTAACACACTTTGAACCAGTTTATCATCGGTGGGTTCATTCAAAATATACAAGCTAGTTTCACATTACTTCCAGGAGAACAGAGTTCAGGGAGAATTACCGCTTCAGATGTTGAAGGAATATCCTAATTTTAATCCATTTTATACCTAAGAACATCTGACACCCCCCAGCACTACATACCGAATGTACTGTGCAGGAGCTAGTTTGTCAGCTGCTCGAACTGGCATGGCTGCTGCAACTTTTTGGGAGACTGATTTCTCCAAGGCTGCTCTTGTTTTCTCTGTTATCTGAAAATAAAAGTACCACAGAATGCATCTCATCACGTATGCAAGACATAGAATATACCTCTGAGAAGTAGGTGCATCAATGCATATAATACCTCTCTAATTGCCTCCTCATCTGGTCTCTGCAGTTCAGGATCATCCACATTCATGACCTCTTTTGGCACAAGGTCTGTGTACTTGCTGTAAATAACCTGAAAGACATTATATTTTATTAGTGCTGGCAACAGGAATAAATGTATGTATTTCAAAGGAAGCATTTTAGGCCTAGATTATCCTTTAGACACTAATTAAAACTTGTATACAACACTAAATGCATTACAATTACATATTCTTCAATGACTCCCACAGAACAAGAATATACTCTAGACCCCATTTTACAGCTGGAATAACTGAAGAAGCAATTTGATTAAATATAATTATGTAAATCACTCTCAGAGCTGGGATTAGCCATCACTTTTCTGCTTCCCTTTCCTACTCTTTTCCGTTTTCAGGCTCCCCAAGACAGACAGAAAAACTCACATTTGTACTTCTGTTTTCAAGGATTCCTTAGAATTTGATACAAGGCTTGCTTAGCATTTTTTTAATGTCATTATGTTTGCTATGTTCTTGGAAAAATAATGCTCAAGAAATCTGTTCTTTACACCTTCCCTTACACAGGTACTTCAGTCTTCATACAACATAGTTAGCTGTCACTAGCTTTAAGCCCCTATTTTAAATATTGGAAAAAATCACCATTGGAGGAAAAAATTATTTTACTGCATTAATGTTTCACATTTGTCCAATAAAATAACACCAGAAAGTTTTAGTTCAAAGAGTTAAAATTCACTGCAAGTTAATTACTTCAAGTTCATTATAACGTCCATGTTCAACTATTAAACTGACCTCTAGCCTCAGCATTAGTTTGTCACAAGAGCCATTTACTGCCTCTCATCCTTCACTCCTAAAATTTTAATCCTTTGAATTAGTATCAATAATATCCTAGCTTCTCAGATGTTGAGTGAAGGACATCTGAAGATCAGTGTTCCTCTAAGGTAATTAAGGACTAAGTCCTAGTGTCTTGCTGCACGAAGAACAAAGTATGCTGAAAGAGCTTTGAGTATCCCAGAAGGAAAAAAAACCCAAAGCAAAGCAAAAATCAACAGTCTAAGGGGTGCTCTAAAAACTAAAGTACATTGAAGTACAAATTGAGTTACAGAACCAGTTAAACCCTAAAATATTGCATGCAAGTGACAAGCTGCACTGATAGGAAGAAATCCACCATATGAATTAAACTAGCCTGAAAATATAAAAAAAATTATCTCCATCAAAAAACTCGACACACTTGCACGTTTCAGTTGGATTCCTCTGAGGTGATATAAGCAGGCAGATAAAGATGTTGCACTGTGTTGTTTTTCAGTAATGCTGAGACATTTTATTAATCTAAGATAAAGAGGAGACTGGGACTGTTTGATATGGTGGTATGTCCATTCACTACCATTTTTCATTTATGAAATTTAAAAGGAAGCATCAGCCTGTGTTCCAGATATTTCATTCTGATTGCTACTGAAAAGCAGAATCTTCTGGGCAAAAACAAAATGCTCAATTTTTGGTACAGCTGGATGATGCTTTCTCTGGCTGAAGCTGCCTCAACAGGCAGCAATTAGAAATCTGCACACCACTGCCATCAGAAAAACCTAACTAGTTGTATAAGAGGGCCAATGGGATCCTGGGCTGCATTAGGAGGAGTGTGGCCAGCAGGTTGAAGGAGGTGATCCTCCCCCTCTACTCTGCCCTGGTCAGGCCCCACCTGGAATATTGTGTCCAGTGCTGGGCTCCCTGGGATAAAAAAGACAGGGATCTCCTGGAGAGAGTCCAGAGGAGGCTACGGAGATGATGAAGGGCCTGGAGCATCTCCCCTGTGAGGAAAGGCTGAGTGAGCTGGGACTGTTCAGCCTGGGGAAAAGAAGACTAAGGGGGGACCTAATTAATGTTTATAAATATCTTAAGTATGGGATGCAGGGGAAATGGCCAGCCCCTTTTCAGTGGTCTGTGGGGACAGGACAAGGGGCAATGGCTGCAAGTTGGAGCACAGGAAGTTCCACACCAACATGGGGAGGAACTTTTCCCCAGTGAGGGTGCCAGAGCCCTGGGACAGGCTGCCCAGGGGGTGTGGAGTCTCCTTCTCTGGAGATATTCAAGACTCGTCTGGACGCCGCCCTGTGCAATATGAGCTGGGGAGCTGCTTTGGCAGGGGGGTTGGACCCGATGATCTCTCGAGGTCCCTTCCAACCCCTACGATTCTGTGATTAGGTAGCGTAGCTCACGGTAGGATTTAGACCTCAATCACATTCAGATTCAAAACACCAGATCAATGCAATTGTCTTCACAAAAATGCTTTCATTTGTATATACATAAATTCCTCCCCTCAACACATTTTATTCTATATATCCAGAGCAACCCTGTACAGTTCTCATCAATCCTATGTGTAAAATGAGAAGCTCCCATCAAGCATTGCAGAATCGATTCCTTGTCGGAATGGTTTCTGCATGTGAAGGATATAACATTTCAAAAAGTCATTGCAATTACCTGCTTGGAAGGCTGGTACACACACCTGAGAAAAAATTGGCAATGAGCTCCCAAACCAAGCTCTACCACAAAGGTAAATAGGAGTAATGAGTACTTTTGATTAGTTATATTCATGTTCGCTTGTCTTGTGCCATTGCTTTGACCTTCAACCATTCGCTCTTGTGAATATTTCAATTGGATTCACAGTCTTGAGGAAAAAAAACATAGGGAAGATTTGTGGCTCTTTTTTTTCCTCCTTTAAGATCTAAGCCATAGCCTTGGGCTACTAAGAAAACATACAATGCCTGCATAGAAACATCTTCCTTGCTAGAAAAAATGTAATGGACCTAACAGTTCCATTCCTTGATTTCACTCTCCCTCTTGTCTTTTATAAAAAGACAGGAAGTAATTATATGATCTGTCTCCTTATTAGTAGAATAAGAACATCAGCCTCACCAAAATATATCAATTATTGATAGATTATTTTAGCCTGGCTTTTAGTCATGTGAGTACAGAAAGCATTGGAAGAATCCACAGCAGCACAAGAGCTAACCACGTGGCAAATGCTGGAAATCCTTCATCTGGGCAGCCAGATGGAAATCCATTCTCAGATCTGTAAGGCCATGCACCCTGGTTCATCAACATCATCCAGCATTTCATGTTTAGAGGACTTTCTGCCAGCCCCAAACAGGAGGCTTGTCAGACTATCTAATTTGTGTCAGCATTTTTCAAGGAAAATTCTCTGAAGCAACTATTTTTTAAGTATGTAAGGGAACAGATGCAAGAGAGAGGAACCACTGCAGTAGCAAAAACTGCTGACAAGCCATCTAGATATAAGGTCCAGGGGATGGACCTGCTGCCTCTTCAAGAAGGCAGTATGCTAAATTCAACTTCAAAAAACCCATAAGCTGGAGTAAAAGCAGAATTTCCTTCTTAACTCAGACCAAACAAGTAGCTCAAAGCAGGGTCAGAAACTCCTCTGCATTTCCAGCAAGCTGCTAACTATCTGTTTTTCTTAGCTGTAAGTATTAACACTAAAGAAATGTTTGAATTACAGCTGCAGGTCTCAGGATGATGAAAA
The DNA here is from genome assembly GCA_020800305.1 of Porphyrio hochstetteri. Taxonomy (NCBI): domain Eukaryota; kingdom Metazoa; phylum Chordata; class Aves; order Gruiformes; family Rallidae; genus Porphyrio; species Porphyrio hochstetteri. The sequence goes on along the minus strand of CM036908.1, from coordinate 8,035,103 downwards.
ACTTTTGTAAGTTCTTAGAGAAGACATTATGTATTACTCAACACAGATCACTGAAGAACTGCTCCCTATGACATCTCTGTCAAGACTTTCTCTCCCCTGCAAAGTAAATCAAGCAATAGTAACTCTCCTACTTTTAGTGAATTTGTTTCAAATACCTACTTTTCCCCCAGTTTTACTCCCCTTTCAATCACAATACATAAATCCTTAGTCCCCACATTTACATCTAGCTGGATGCAATCAGAATAAGCTGATCAAGAAGGCTGAGCTTGGGGTGAGGAAATCCTAATTCCAGTTCTACAGAGCCCAGTTGAGAGAGTCAGTTTTGGAAAAGACCACTCATCTCCTCCATGCTGGTAGGTACTGCCAAAAGACCAAAAATACTACTGCTTCTTTATAGATGCCATATGGAAAATTAATTAACCCTGGTAAAAATCTTCATGAATCAAGTATGACAGATGTTGGCCACCTAAATTTAACTCTACCTGTTCTAAGTATTTGCCTAACTCTGAACCAAATAAGGCAAAGTGAAAGATTAGTTATTTTTGCCTAAACCCTACTATCATTTTTAGTTCTTTTCATCAGTACAATTATTACTTCTTGGCTACTTTTCAGCTCCAAAATATTTATGCTTTGGGATAAGTCAAATTTCTATTTAGTATCAAGTATCAAATATTTAATATCACAAAATTCTAGGTGTGATTTTTTTTCCTCTTAACAAATAATTCAAGATGTGACAAAGTCTCTGAATTCCAGTGAAAAGCCCCTCAAATATCACCACTGCTGTTTCATCTGTTCAGTCTGCTCTCTACTGCATGACAGCATAGAGTCAAACTGATTTGAACTCTTCTTTTTCCAAAGGTACTGGAGTAACTTGGGATGCCCAGAATGAGGATATACAAGATGTGACACTTTTTGACACTCAGCTGTTCATACAGTTAAATATAAAATCCTATTGGTATTAATTTTCTGTGACTGTGGGAACAATTTTAAACAACTAAAGAATCAATCTGTTAAAAAAGAAAAATTGTCCCTGATATTCTTAGAATGATTTTTGTTTTAGAGGTGAAGTTCACCTTTTACTTTTCTGTTCAGATAGACTTTTCCCCTTCCTAATCTACAGCATTTGGTCATGCCTTGGCAGTTTTCCAGCCCCCACACGTCCTTAAGAGAATTCAAGTTTTAATTTAGTCCACTTTGGCAGACAGAGGTACTCCTCAAAGTGGACTAAGGAGACTCAAGTCAGTGGTCTCTCAAAACTAGTTAGGACTTCAATACAAAATGTCATCTCTGTTTTCAGAAATGCTACAGTACATATGAAATTGAAGTTGGTTCAATGAGAATCTTGCCATCACTGAATGCAAAAAAGTTTGGAGCATAAACCAACAGCAAAACTTGCTGCAATGAAAAAGAGTCCCTAACAATACTGAAAACAGCCAGAAGCTTCAAATGTTACATTAGCAAGACACAAGGTGTAGTATTATAAAAACTAACCACGTTTTGTCTTTTTTTCCCCCCCTCTTTCTGCACACTGAAATGAAGCTGCCTCTGACCAGGCCTGTTTTCAGTTTCTTGCTTCCACTGAAAAGCTCTCTCACAAAAGTAAAAGTAACAAGAAGTCTTGCATAGAGACTCTCACCACTTTTTGCCTTACCTTTTCAGTACAAAAAGAGAAAAACACAGTGATCCCAGTCAAAACACTCACACCTGCCTGGCATTACTTCAACTTTTAAACTTTAAGCAAACAGGATGCAATCTATTTGGTTAATGCCAGACCAAAGAGTATATGCAATAAGCACTTCCAGCTTTTTCAGGTATACATGTCAGTCTACATATGTGAAGAAATATTACCTTGTCCTTTGATTGTCCTTGTCGAGCAATTGCATCGTATTTTATTTTTCCTTCTGCATCCACCTGAACAGCCAAAGCATTGGACATTTTCTTCTTTCGGCCCATATCCAAAGGATATTGGGCCACATGAATTTCTGGGAAAGCACCCCCATCTCCAAAATCCTACAAAAGAGAAAAGGCAGTGAATAGCTGAAAAACCAAAAACACAGTAACATTTACACTGGTGGAAAATGGAATGAAAGAGGGGATTGAGTTTAGCAAAATGAAACGCTGACAGAATGCTCTAGTAACTACTATTTTAGCTGGTAAGAGAGCAATGGACTACAGAACTTAGGGGATACACACAGAACTGTACTACTCAAAGTAGTTAAAAAACCCCCTAGTTTCAAAAGCAATTCTTCAGAGGAAGCAGAGAAAGCATCTGCTTAAAGCAGCACAAGCATGTCCCCCCTCCCTCCGCTGCAACTGCACTGCTTATGTGGAGCCTGAGAGGAACCAGATCAGACCAATGGGTGTCTTTGGTAGACTGACCTCCCTCCATGTTCACATGGCCAAATAGTTAACACCACTGCAACATAGCACATGTACTGAGGCTGTAGTAAATAACACTTCCTTCCAAAGAAGAACATGCTTATGCCATCTTAAAAGTGCTCACTGAAATACAGCTTCAGTTACTGAAGAGTCTTCCACTGGATGTCCCACATTTAACAGTAGATACAGAATCAACTTTAAAGGATTAGCCAGAACAAAATTCAGTCAGTCCTCAAAATGTTCTGCATAAGTCTTGAGGAACTGATTTTGTTTTTTCCAGTGATGGTATTCCAGGACCACTGGACAAAGGCTATGGAAACATTGATCCCTCTTGAAAACACCTACTTTTGTTTATGGGGCAGAAAGGAGTCCTTAACAGGCTTTAAGGAACTCTTTGCAAACCTTCATCACCTAAGTTCTTTCACTAAGATTTAGAGAGAATAAGCACTACAATACTAACTTAAGTGACCAACAGTGTAGAGAGGGAATACTACACTGGGTATAACAAAGGTATGATTTTTAATACTTCATTAAATGTTGAAGCTATATAAAAATGTTTTAGAGAACCAGCAGCAGTACTATTTGAAGTCATGTTGCCCAGCACTAATGGATCACCATGGTACAGTATTGGATCCATCTTTACAAAAATGGGACTCAAACACACGTGAGACTAAAGCTGTTCCTAACTTATGGAAGGATGGCATGTGGGGACAATACAGGATCACACATCAAGTACTGTATCAAAACCTCAACAGCATGCCTTGTCACCAGAGCACTGGCTTCTGACTCATCAGAGCAGGTCTCAGATCTTACATCAAGCACTTTTTCAAAACCTACAAGATTTTGTGGCTCATGGTGAGAAACTGTACTAACCCACTTTTTTAATCACAGCTATACACCTCTATTTTCCCTTCTGCCTTTAAACACTTCCATTTAAAATTGCATTAAACTGGCAAGGATTATAGCTGAACACACACAACATTGTCCAAACAACTTTTGCCAATAACATAGTTAAAGAATATCTGGCAAATTTTAAGATTTCTTTTCAACTGTAACAAGTTTCTCCCCCAGCCAGCAGATATCTTTGGCTTCACCAAGAATAGAATATACATGACCAATCTGTGCTTTGATACACACATGTCCATTTCTCTAGCTATACTCTGGAACATGTACTTCATAGAATCCTTTGGCTTGGAAGTGACCTTAAAGATCATCAAGCTCCAACCCCTCTGTCACGGGGCAGGACACCTTCACTAGACCAGGTTTCCCAAAGCCCCATCCAACCTGGCCTTGAACACTGCCAGGGACCCAGGAGCAGACACAGCTTCTCTGGGTTGCCTGTGCCAGGGCCTCACCACCCTCACAGTGAAAAGTTTCTTCTCCATATTTAACTTAATCAACCTTCTTTCAGCTTAAGGCTATTACCACTTGTCCTACCACACGCCCTTGTAAAACAGCCCAGCTCCAGCTTTCCTGTAGGTCCCCTTTAGGTACTGGAAGGCTGCTATAAAGATCTCCCCAGAGCCTTGACTTCTCCAGGCTGAAAGCTAAAAGGGAAGCTAAAAGGGAAGAATCTTTGTAACATCCTGTTTACCACTGAATGTTTTAAGTAATCTCTTGAACAGAAGTTTTCCCCAACAGAAGAATACACCCATCAGTCTGGATGAAAATTCTCCAGATGGTAAGGCTTTGCACAATTCTGTGCCACATTCAAGATGTTCAGAGTTTATCTCTACTCCAGAAAATGTACGTTTTCCCCCCATTATCAGACACACTACTACAGCATGAATTTATTATAGAAGTGATCTACCTCTAGCACTCGTGGTATCCATCCTTTCCGGTAACCGTATGGGGGAGGTTCCCGTCGTGATGAGACTAGAGCAGTCTGCCTAGACCTCTGAGCTCTTGCTCTTTCCTCAAGTTCTAGCTGGTCTTGAGACAGCTGAGTTGGAGCTGGTAAAAAACTGCATATCCACAGGCAGCCACCAAAAAGAGAGACATGAAAAGTTAATTCTGATAGTTTCACTTCACGACACTCAACTATATTTGAGTCTACTGCAGAATTATTACTTTACAATCACTCCATACAGATTAGGAAACAATTTATGATCATAATGCTCAAGTTCCATAAGCCTGAGTGCAATAACTTCTGAGATTCTATGTACAAACACAACACGTGGTATTGTGGCATTCTGGCAGATCCCTATAAAATGTGATACTAAATTCACCCACATTCACATCTAGTTTGAACTGGAACATGTGACAATGCCCATGCTCCAACAGGAATGCCACACCACTATGTATTCCTTCCATCGCTACAGAGCAAAAAGAGATATGCCCTACCCCCAACCACTCCCCCTTCCCTTCTATCAAGGCAAACGCCCACAAAACCATTCGTCAACAAGCAACTCCCTTAACGCCTGACACCTACGGGCCAAAGCAATTCTTGACTTCAAATTTTTCACCTCGCCTAGACTACGGAGCCCTTCTACTAATATTTTAAACAAGCGTCCACCCCCGAGAAAGCCGGTGTTCCAAGGCAGGCCAGTAAAGCCACTCTTCTGAGCCCCGGGAGGGACGCAGCAGCTTGTAACAAAGACCTCTCGCCCTCGTTCCCGGTAAAGACACCTCGACAAAACCCCACGGATCCGGTCACCCCCAGCCGAGGCGGAGGAACTCTTTCTTCCCGCAGCAAACACGCGAGGAAGGCAGAGCCCCGAACCACAGGCAGTACCAAACAGCCCCTCCCGCCAGGGCAGGATAAAGCTCCCCCAGCCCCGACTCGGCCCTCACCACCCCGCCCCCGGCCGCGGCCCGGCCTCCTCAGTGGCCGGCGGGCCCACCGCCGCGGAGAGGCCGCGGCCCTGCTGCGCGCTCCCCGAGGGCGGCCTCTCTCGCCGGCCGGGGCCTAGCACAGCGGCTCGGAAGCCGCAGACAGGCCGAGGAGAGCAGACACCCGAACCAGAACGGACGGAACAAACCAGACCCACCTGGTGAGCGCCATCTTGCCACCTCCGTCGCCTTCTCGGGAGCCAGGCCGCAGGGAAGGGAGGGGGAAGTGAGGCGAGAGGGACGGCGCATGCGTCAGGCGACGCAGAGGCTCCCTGGGAATTGTAGTCTGTGTAATGGCACCATTACGCGCCCCACGCATGCGCACAGGCCGCGACGCGTCTGTGGAGCGGTTCTCCCGCGCAGCGACGCTGAGAGGCGTTACGGGGTTGCTGCCGCCTCAGAGCAGGGGCAGGGGCAGGGGCAGGGGCAGGGGCAGGGGCGGAGCGGTCCGGTCCGGTCCGGTCACACCTGCGGATTGAGTGCTTTGTCCGAAGGGCAGAGCGGCCCTCAGGGCGTTCGATCTCGGTAGAGCCGACTCTAGGCGCCCGGGACCGTAGAGGACAGGTTCATGTGGGCTGGCCTCAAGGTGCCTCGATGCGTGGGTTGCGGCAGGCCGCAAGTCACCCCCGGGCCTGGCAGCCACCCAGCGGGCTACACGGTGACTGTGATGTCAGGCCCAAGGCCCCCTCCCGCCCCACCCCTCAGTGTCTCCCGTACTTGGATACCGCCCCTGGCATCACTGGTGTGGCGAACTTGGGGCAGGGGAGAGGGACCCAACAGCAATGGCTGTGCCAGAAATGCTAGAGCAGTGCGGATCCCTGAGGCGCAACTGGAACAAAAAGTGAAAGGTGGGGAGCTCAGTTGAGCAGGCTGCCTGTTGAGATGTTTTCCAACAAGTTCAGTAACTTTATGGTTCATCCCACTGAAGGTGTCCCAAGTAAAAAGCAGAAAATACAGAGCCAAGTGGATTGGAATAAAATTTCTTAACACTGTTACTTCAATGGCACTGAATTAGGTCAGGAGAGAGAAGGGAAGAAGAGAGATTGAAAGTGCTATAAAAATATATTGATTTAAAATAAAACCTTAAGTATTTAATGCCAAGAGTTGTACTGTATGCATTTAATGGGCATCCATATGTTACGTAGAATTACTGTTTTTTAAATCAAGCCAAGAAATGCACCCTAGAGTATAGTTAAAATGTGGGTTAGGGAAAAATACTTCCCAGAGAACTGTGGTGGGAACTGTGTGGATCTTCACACAGACAACTCGCTGTTCTTTTTGAAGTGGTGATACATGGCAACATAAATAACAAAAGTAATGTAGTTATTAAACAGTAATGGCCATCGTTATGTTAGCACCTAGTGAGTCAAAGGGAGAAGAGTCCCATTGTGCTAGGCATGGTTCATCTAGATGAAAAACAACCTGGCTAGAGAAGAAAAAGGTAGAATGCCTAAAATCAAAATTTTTATTGGAAGTAAAAAAATCGTATCATATGAGGCAAGGAAACTGTAAGGCCAACTAAATGACTGTCTTGAGGTCTTCTAGTCATTTCGTCCGTCCTATCATCTTGCCAATCTGCAGGACAGCCCAGTCCTGCAGACTAAACTAATCTGCTGTAATTTGTAGGATGGAGGAGATTTGAAGGAGGGTAAGGACAGGCCTGTTGCAGTCCTTCGATGCCAAAACTCTCATTGCCTCCAGTGGGAATCAGACTTTGGCTTTGCATTGTGGTGACAGCAGCTCTGTCATCACCTCGATGACTGACAGGTACTTCCCCTTCTCTCTCAGACAGCTGGTCTCTTATGAGCACTTCAGACAAAAGTAAAGATACAAGACTTTGACATAGATCGTTTATCAATAATCTTCCTGAGCAAAACTCATCCGTCACCTCTCCTACCCATTTCTGTCAGTCATTCAGCAACAGAATCGCTGTTGTCACATCTGGCAATATCACCTCCTGATTCAGGAGCCTACTCTCACCGTAGGAAGTTGCCACAGTCTCTGTCTCCAGCTGTTGACTTCAGCTGAAAAATGGTCTTTTTCTCCCTTCTTCCTTTGCTGTGATGCATTATTTAATCCTGTATGGTAAATACACAACAGCTATCTCACAACACAGTTTACATGACAGCCACAATACAAAATTGCTGTTTAGAAGGTAAAACTGTAGGTGAGCAGTATGCTTCAGCTCCTACACTAGGGAGGTGCTCCTTTGCTTTCCTCAGCCTCACAGCTGTTGCTCTCTTTTTGCAGACAGTGAGCTGTTCATGCTTGCAGGTATTTGACTGGCTGGCTGTAAGCAAGAACAGTTCTTTTTAATATTTCATTTTCATCCCCTCAAACCTCTTTTAAATGTATTTTTGGTTTCATTTTGATGTCTGAGTTGGCTAATTTGGAGTTTGTGAATATGTACGGCTCTTGGGACTGGATAGAGGGAACCTTATGGTACGAAGGGGCTGTACAAGCTTATTCAAAACCATATGGCTCTATAAACATATCACAAGGCTTTTATGCATCCAGCTGTGAATAACTTCTTGTCCCTGTCCTGCATTACCTAGCATGCATCCAACTTAGAAAATGTTTTCATACACAATTTAACTGGTCAGAAAAGTTTACTGGGATTAAAAAAAAAAAAGTTTAGAATTTCTGAACTCAAAACTGTGGAAAGTTTGCAAAGTTTTAATCTTTTTCATCATTTTCAAAACAGACCTGTATAAAGCAGTATTTGTTGGCCAAGTACAGGCCCCAACATAAGAAGGATGTAAAGCTGTTGGAGCAAGTCCTGAGGAGGGCCATGAAGATGATCGGAGGGGCTGGAGTGCCTCTGCTATGAAAACATGATGACAGAGTTGGGCTTGTTCAGCCTGGAGAAGAAAAGGCTCCATAGAGACCTCATAGCAGCCTTCCAGTAACTGAAGGGGCCTACAGGAAAGATGGAGAGGGACTCATTGTCAGGGAGTGTAGTGACAGCACAAGGGATAATGGCTTTAAACTGAAAGAAAAAAGATTTAGATTAGATATTAGGAAGAAATTATTCTCTATGAGGGTATTGAGGCACTGAAACAGGCTGCCCAGAGAGGCTGTGGCTGCCCCCTCCCTGGCAGTGTTCAAGGCCAGGTTGAACGGGGCTTTGGGCAACCTGGTCTAGTGGAGGGTGTCCCTGCCCATGGCAGCAGGGGATTGGAACTAGACAGTCTTTGAGGTCCCTTCCAAACCATTCTAGAATTGTGTTTTGGTTGGTTTGTGGCTTTTTTCCCCCAATTTTCTTCTTGAAGTGGAAAATAATTTAGTTTTTGTTTTAGGTTAGCCACCAGACCAAAGAAATAAATTATTCACATAGTTGTACTTGAGCCTGACCTGGTACACCTCCCATTACTTTTGTCTTCTGCTTCTCATGATCTTTTATGTAAAGAATTAGCACTATACAACACCTGAAGACATATGCTACATGGGTGGAGATCCAGGAGCATTATGAGAGAGAAGCTGCTTAGCATGAATTTCTTGTGCTATAAAGTAACAAAAAGCCTCGTGCAGCCCCTGGATGTAGAAGTAGAGACATGATGAACTGTATGCATGGTCCTTGCATTCAAGCTTTAATAAAACAATGCTGAAAGATTGAAGAGGATTAGAAGACTACAAAGGTAATATAAAGCTTGTCTTAACTGGAAGTGTAGGGGAAATGAAGTAAGTAGACTTTTGTGGTGAACTTTTAAGAGGTAAATGTTATCTTGCCAGACTAGAATGAGGTAAACTCAATTTATCTATGCTTACTGTCATTACATTACAAGGACAAACTATGTGAGTGGGTAAATTAAAACATTTAGCATAATTTGTGCATTATTAAAAGATTGAGAACAGATTTGATCATCACATATGTGTACTTTCATAAATTAGAAATGCTAGACCTGAAATTACTCTTTAATCTCATAGAGAAAGGCAAAACAAGAACCATTGACTGTAAGTTATGGATGTTCAAATGAAACATTAGGCAGAAATATGTCATAATAGTGTGAATGACATTTGGAAAGCCATGGGGGGTGGTCACTTTTCCATCCTTTGTTATCTTCTAGTCAAAGCTGAAGTCTTTTGGGGAGAGGAGCTTTCATTATTACAAGCCTGAGTAACCAGGGCCCGTATAGGAATAACCAGGTGAAACTTAATGTCCCACAATATATACAGCATCGGGCAAGAAGAGTTAATGTGAATTGATCATCTCTGCATCTTCATATATCTTCTGGATCTGGACTTTTTCTGACCTGGACCTGGTAATGGTTCAAAGATACCAGCTGTGGCAGAGCTTTGATAAGAGGAAACATTAGGCAAGGAATGGTTCTGAGATCTTTAAACATGCTTTCCCCAAATATAAATCTGCCTCTAGGAAGGAAGGATGAATTCCTTTTTGTGTTTATCGTTTTTGCTTAACATTTCTGGACAGTAATGCTATCAGGCCTCCACATACATCACTCCTCACAAGCACACCAAAATGATCCCCTGGGAGTTGGGAGTTCAGGCTCTGCAGAGGAGTTAATCCTTGGCAGGGCTGCCAGCAGGCACATTTTAGTTTTCTGCAAATACCACAACTAGTTTTGAGAATTTCTTTTGCATCCCAAGGAGTCTTTAGGGGTAGATTTAGGCTGTTAAATCCTCTCCACCTTTTTTATCTACTTCAGCACTTTTCACATTTGCAAATGCAGAATTAAATGGTTCATGAAATATATTGTAACACATGAAGATGATGATACAAAGTAATGGAATAATCTGTTGTTAATATCAGGTATCTGTATGCCTAACAGTCACTGCACATTGTGGGATAAAAATGATCAAATGACACTTCTTAACTCAAGGGATAAATTATGCCACAGGTAGAGATGCTAAACAGTGTAAAGGAGGAGATTTATCTAGGTGGAAAGGTTCAGCCACTTCAGAACCCCTTCACTTCACATTCCCTTAAGGGTTACAGGCAGTGTTCAGGAGGAGTAATTATAGCTGGGGGAAAGCTCAGAAGGTCTATTAGTGCTTTTGGAAAATTCTGAAATTCTTCAAGCCACATCTGTATTACCTGGAATGACTGAAAGGGAGGCTGGTTTAATTTGTATTATTTGTTACACTCTGTAGGAAAGTAAACTTCCTCAGAGAGGCAAAAAATCATCTCCTGTACTTCTGTAAGACCTCCCATGCTCCAGGGTGCTTTGCAAACATTTTTCTGGAAGCATTTCACTCCTGGCTCGTAAACATCTTTTACAACAGGACACGGTGGCCCACTGATACTTCCCAATGACCTGCAAGTGAAGTATCCTTTAGCCACTAACAGTTTTAGCAAAGTGAAGGGGAGCTTTTTTTCCAACAGAAATTGAGAGGTATGGAGGTGCCATGTGATTGTCTAAACTGATACTGGGCAACAAGGTTGAGCAAGGGCTTTCAAGGAGCAAAACAGTAATGGAAATGGATTTTGCAGCTCACCTAAAGCACAGCTCTTCAAGCAGCACATCACTTTGTGTTGTCACATTCAGACATTGGTCACTACTGACTCTAAGGCAAGGGCTGACCTGAAGCAGTGGGCATGTTCCTTTTGAGAGCTATCTTATTCACATACTGGCTCTTTGCAGTATGATCGTGTCCTGGTTCTGGCCAGGCCAGAGTCAGCCTCCCCAAGCAGCCAGCCCAGGTGAGATGAGTCAGCCCAGGTGAGCTGAGTCAGCCTGGGCTGTTTCCACACCACCTGACATCACTTCCCCATAAAAGGGGCTGTTTGGGGAGGGGTGTGCCTGGTTGTTTCCAGGGCAGAGTACAGTGGGGGTACTGGCTTGGGCCTTGCTTTGTGCAGCAGTCTGTAGTCATTGGCTTGGGCCTTGCTTTGTGCAGCAGTCTGTAGTCATTGGCTTGGGCCTTGCTTTGTGCAGCAGTCTGTAGTCATTGGCTTGGGCCTTGCTTTGTGCAGCAGTCTGTAGTCATTGGGTTGGTGAGGTACTCTGTGTTATCACTGGGTGTGAGTGTAATTGACTGTTACTGTTCAACTTGCATGGTGCTTTTGTCAGTAAACTCTCGTTATCCAGCCCATGGAGGTTCTGTCTCTTTCTTCTCTGGGAGCAAGTGAGTGGTGTGTAGTGCTTGGCTGCTGGCTTGGGCTGAGCCACCACAGACTGGTAAGAAGATCTTCTTCTGAAACTAGATGTCTCCTGGAGTCAGCTCTGAGCTTTCTATTGCTGATAGAAAGACAAAATCTGCTAGTCTCCATTTTAAATTGGATCAAGAATGTGGGTGGGTTTGGCCTAGCAGGAGACCTCTGGAACATGTTAAGCTATTTTCTGGAATTAGCAGGTAGGTTGGTTTGCTGCTTGTGTTCCATGGTGATTTGCACATCTCTCAAGCCTTATACAGAGGTATTTTTCATGTTTCTGCTGGTGATCTAAGCTAACCAGAAAAGAATCAGAAAATAATTGAGGAAGCTGATACCAGTGAGAATTTCTAGATATCCTTCTGTGGTTTTCATCAAAAAGGAATCTAAAAAAGATGTGGATTCCCAGTAGGAAGGGCTGGTACTGACCTTTCCTGTGCTCTAGTCAGGCAGTCTGACTGCTCTTCCTGCTCTGTCTGCTTGGGACAGCCAGGCCTGAGTCTTTGGGGTTTGTTTCTGCATTTCATGAGACTCACACCTGGGATGCAAATGTCTTCCACAAGAATGAAAAGGAAGCATTTTGCTTTTCATCTTTCACAGCAGTTTAGGGTAATCTGAGATTTAATTTATTCACCAGTTGAAAGCAAAAGGGAAATCAAGCCAGCATCTTTCTTTTGAGCCAAGCTTTCTTGCCTACCCCCGTGCAGGCTCACACAAAAGAGCTCTGATCACTCTAACTAGGTGCTTGTTCTAATTATAGAAAGATTTAGCGTTGGTTACATAATTGCCCACTGCATATTGCACAGGCATTGTTATACTACAAAAGCCTCTCTTTTTTTTTCTCTCTCCCTCCCCTTTCCATAGCAAACTCGGTGTCAGCCTGTTTAACTGAGAGCTGCAAGGAACAGAATTAATCTGAAGCAACCTCCCATAGCTTTTTTTTTTGGAGAGGCCAGCAAAAAAATCAGATACTGACCCACTCCCTTTGCTGGGAGCTTTGCCAATGTGTGTGATCTAGCAGCTAAAGCAGGGGATTGATAGCCTAGGCAGCAGTCTTGAGCATCCTGGGTAGCTGTGAGCTGTGATCAGGAGTCAGTGGTTGTGCTGAGGTGACAGTCTCTATTTTTGGGTTTTTATATACAGTAGCATTAAGCAGATACTGCACATAATAGTGGGGTATCAGCCTGAGCTGTGGAGGTCATGGATTTGCAAACATAAAGATGTATAGCAAAAGTTCCCCAGGCTGCAGCAGATACAGGAGTAGATCTGTTTCCTGTATTTCTAAGCCTATTTTATTCTGTGCTTTGGAGTGGTTGCTTTGTATTCACCCTGCACTCATTTCTCTCTCCTCTTCTCAGTAGTACATCATATGCACACCTCCCTCAATTTTTAGTTTCATCCTCTTTTAACATTACTCTTGAAACTGTAAAGATTCCTCCCAATGAATAGTCTTTCCTACACAGTTTGTAATGGTCCAAGATGAAGTTGGAATGCTTCACTGCACCCCATCAGTTCAAAAGCTCCCATCTTCTGTCTAAGAAGAAACTTAAGAGATTGTACTGAGTTTTGCCATCTTATGGCTGATGCAGCAACTGGCCATGTGGGCCCCTGCATCCTCAGTGTGCTGGCAGGGTAATCACCCTTAACTCTGCCCTTCATAAACTGTAGCTGCTTTGTCAAGAAGTCCACCCTGTGCAGGCATTTGTGTTAATGTTGGCTGCAGGGGATGAGTGGGGAAAACAAAACTGAAATGAAGCTGGATGACAACAGAAGGGGTACCTAGCAAATACTCCCAATGTTATTTTGATCTTTTAGGAAAACCTTTCATATAGCACTGTCGCACAGCCAGGGAGTAGGTGGACAGGTTACCTTTAGAGCCCTTTCCCTAGGGCCTTGGCTGAAAAACCTGGCTGGTCATCAGGACCTTTCCTTGAGAACAATGTCCTGGCTTACTACTCTCTTGTAGAAGCTGAGAGGCTGTTGCTTCATAATCTGTTTCTATATCACTTTTTGCCCTGTCTCTATCTTTTGGGGTGCAACTGTATCCCTCCAAATATGAAGGAAAGCACAGTGTGGGGATGCTATCCTGGATTTGCTTCAGTGTTTCCTGAATCCTATTGGAAAGTTTAACACTCAAAGAATCGTTACGATCTTTTTGGTCTCATTCTGGTTTGGGTCTCTGGCATCCTTTGGATGTATTAAGGGTTAGTTGTGGTAGCTGTGTCCTTAACTCTGTCCCAAATACTTTTAAAAAGTTTCATTATGGGTTCCCTGGCACTGTTGAATTGTGGATTCCCTTTATCAGAAAGACTAACTGGAAAACAGCATTAAATTTCCTTCTTTTCACAAAAGAATTCACCCAGAAATGTTACGTTTTCAGGGGTGACTAACAAACTAGGTATTTGTTCCAGGAGATAGGAATATCTTACAGTATTTATGATGACTCAGCATTGCTTTTTCATTCTCTGCTTCGTTCTTTTCTCTCTTTTTATCAACCTTTATTGCAAGAAGACTTTGAAAAGATCTATTTTCCATTCAACCGTGAATATGGTAACATTTATTATGAATTTCCATTTCTTATTGTAAGGCTGCGGGGGGACCTCATTGCAGCCTTCCAGTCCTTGAAGGGAGCAGAGAAACAGGAGGGGAATCAGCTTTTTAAAGGGGTAGACAATGGCAGGACAAGGGGGAATGGATTAAAACTAAAGGAAGGAAAGTTTAGATTAGCTATTAGGGGGAAGTTTTTTACAGAGAGAGTGGTGAGGGGCTGGAACAGGCTGCCTAGAGAGGGGGTGGATGCCCCGTCCCTGGAAGTGTTCAAGGCCAGGTTGGATGGGGCCCTGGGCAACCTTGTGTAGCTCCAGGCCTGAGGTTGGTGGCCCTGCCTGTGGCAGGGGGGTTGGAGCTCTGTGATCCTTGGGGTCCCTTCTAACCCAGACCTTTCTATGATTAACTAATGAGGTGGAGACTGTGTTAGTTACTCCGTTGTACGCCGCGCTGGAGGGTGCCAGTCCGCCTCCTCTTTGGCAACTACGGGGGGAGCAGTGCAACACCCCCGCATCTGGGGCCGAGGCGTCGGAGCAGCCCGCGGTGCTGCGCGCTCACCCCCCTCCCGGGCCGGTGGGCTCACCCAGGGGCCGCCCCTCGCAGTCCCGCGGCGCCCCAGCCGCTCCGAGCGGCAGCAGCCGGAGACTCTATGTCCCAGCATGCCGCGCGGGGCCGGGCCGTGCCATGTACGAGGCGGAGGGGGAGCAGGCGGCTGGGAGCGCGAGACTTGAAGCACCAGGGTTCTGGCGAGGCGGTAAGTGCCGGCTCCCGTGCACCGGCGGAGCGCTGACGCGCTGCTGGAGGCTAAGGAGGGTCCGGCGGGGAAGGGCCAGGACTCTCGCTGCCCTCCCGCCCCTCTCCCTCCCCCTCGCTGCGGCTGCGGGCCCCTCGCGTCGGTTCGGCCCCTCCGCGCCCCGGCTGGTTGCTGCCGGGCGGGGGGTCCGGGCCCAGGCACCGGTGGGGTGCCGCGGGCGTAGGCCTTGGGAACGGGGCCTTCGGTTGCCGCAGGGCTCGGCGGGGACGGGGCTGTTTCTGACGGCGGGAGCGGCCGTGGGTGCGGGCACTGCTCCGGGAGACACGGCACGCCTGAAGGAGAACCGAAGGCAGCCGGAGCCAGCCCCTCGCGTCCTTCACAGGGACACCTCGGGCAGCGCCGCTGTGGCGGCGGGCTCGGGGGAAAGGAACCGGCCCTGTTAGGTTTTACCGCGGCCTTTGGGACGGTCAGCGCTCCGTGCTGCTCCCCGCGCCTCGGGTGAGCGCGGTCTCCCTGGCCGTGCTGCCGCGCCGGGGCGCGGGCCCAGGCCCGAGCCGGTGGAGGTGCCCGGGGCCTCCGGGGAGTCACCTGGGAGAAACCCGGTAACTCCCGTGGCGCCCGGCTGTGAGGAACGGGCACCTTACGTGCGCGAAGGCGTGTGAGAGTCAAAGGAGCCAGCTCACCTAGGGGAGAGGGGAGCGGGAGGTGCTTCATCAACGCGGGCCCTAATAAGGTGAGGCAGTGACACGGTGAGGAGGTGTATTTCACAGCGGTCGGAGTCGTTGAGATGCCCCTGGGGTCTTGTAACTTCTCGCTTACATGGAAAAACCTCCTCGACACCTTATGCAAAGCTTTGAAATCCAATTCCATTTCTGTACCTTGCTTTGAAGGGGTTTTAATTATTCACTTTTTATTGGTACAATGCATTAAGCATGAAAGCAGGAACTCTGTTGCTGAAGAACTCGGCTGCTCTGCCTGTTTATTTGCTACCTAAAGTTCCCATCTTCGGTTCATGATGTACAGCTGGTGGGTATGGCAATAGATGTGATGTCACGAACTGCAGATTATAGCTTCAGGTAGGAATAAGATGCAAGAACAGATGGACTTGCATCCTGCTTTCAAGCAAATGTTCCTTTAGTAATAAAGAAGGTGAAGGAGAGACGTTATTACTGTATTAAAATGTCATTGTGCCTTTCCAATAAATTAAACTTTACAAAAAACATACAAGGAGCAGAAATGGTTTAATTAAAACACTTTGCAGAAAATGTTTTTTGAAGGTGACAGAAGGTACCAGAAATTTCTGTATGAAAAGTAGGAGTCCTCCCAGAATAAGCTCCAAAAGTTCTAGAATTTCATCGAGGAAGGGGGAGGAGGGCAGCTTGCTTTTCTGAGGAAAGTGTGTGTTTATTTGGCTGCAAAGGAGCAGGTTTATTTTCTCTTGGGTTTGATCATAGATTCAGAGGAGTCCTGATCAACCAGCCACCCCTTCTGACAGAAGAAGTTGAGGTGCTGCAGGCAGCTCTGACTGGCACTAGCAGAATATATCTTGGCTTTTCTGCCTCCAAGTTGCCTAGGGCTTGTAAGGAAATAAAAGGAAATAATAAAGTTTAGCTAAGGTTCATGTACAGAGGTCCCTTGTGGTATATTAGCCTATTTTGCTGATTGTGTTCTTGTGAACTGTTTTTGAAAGGCTTGACCTGTGTCACTGCATGTGGTTTTTTTGGTTACAAGGCTTCCAGAAGAAAAGACATGACACAGACCGACCCTACCAAAGGTTCACAGAAGTAGGAAAGTTTCTCAGTCAAGTCTAAAAGTAGGAGGGTTGCTGGACTCCATCTTGGTGGTGTAAAAGCCTGTGCTCTGTAAAGGGTGCTCGTGAGCACTTGCAGAGTGGGTGAACCATTCTTCTAGGTCTATGGTAGCAGAAAGAATGTTCAGTTCTATTAGCAGCTAAAGGGAAAGGAAGGAAAAATATACCTGACTTGTAATTTTTTTGAGGTCTGGATCCTCTAAAGTGGCATGAGGAGTTGTAATATCACTTGCAATAGATTACATGTTTCCTTTGTATACTGTAAGCAACGAATGCAGTGCTGCAGAGTGCTTAGTGTGGGAAATGCATTCCTTCCCCACCTTTGTCTTCCAGAGAAAGTGAGCAAGGACAGCAGTGTCTCTCCCCAGACCTGTGCCAGAGCCAGTGTTAGGCCACTGCAGTCCCTGTCTGGCACTTGAATGGGCTGTATGTGGTCTGCAGGGATGAATTGCCTCTTCTCCTGTCAACAGTGAGGCACTTTCACAACTAGTCTGTGAGTTTCCAATGAGTTTTGAGTGCTCTTGGTGTGGCAAGAGCTTGTTTTAAACACTGCTTGTTTTTATCTTCTGTTTTGTTGTGGGTCCCCAAGGTCTATCATGGTGAGTTACCATTGGGTTTATGGCCTGTAGAAGTTACTTAGAAGTGAGAATGGAGTTAGATTTTGTGGTGGGTTGCTGTGTGATTGCTTGAGCTTTTGGCTGGGAGCAGTGCTAGCAGTACCTCATTAGGAAAGGAGCAATTAAAACTTGGATTTTCAGGTCCCTTGGAGCTGTAGGCATCGGATTGCTAGGTCCTTCTCAGATGTTACAGTTGCTGTTTTGTGTCTTGGCAGGGTTCATCAGTCATGGCACGAAGGGCCTTGAAACTTGCCACGTTGGCAACAGCCACTTCTGGCATCTATCTGTATGTCAACAAGTTCCTGGATCCCAATGATTTTGGAGTTGTTCGTGTGGGCCGAGCCATTGCCACAGTAAGTTTCACCCTAGTAATGTTCAGGAAGGTTCCTAGGTGGGTAAGGAAATTGGAATTCACAAGAACTTGGGCCTTCCTGAATTCCCTCTCTGCATTTCCAGTTGGCAGCTAGCTTTCAAAGTCAGAAGGTGAATAGGGAGCTCTTCAAGTTATTGACATGATGAGGAGAAAAGAGGGGAGAAAGCGTAGAAGAAACAGAGCTGTTGCTTGCACATCATGGACTCAACAGATACTGGGCTGCAGAGAACTGTCTCAACTTCCCTGGATAGGGTGGGACCTTCAGAGCACGGGCTAACTTTCCAGCCCATGTATTCATCAGCCACCCATCAAGATCAATCACTCATCTATGGTATCCTGCTGCCTTTTATGGTGACCTAGTTCAAACCAGCCTGTCTGCATGTGCCATTTTTTTCACTGGAACACTTTGTTGTAAGGATTGTGGTGGTTGTATTGATATGTTGTGGTGGCCATTGCCCTGTGACCCTAGTGTAAGAGATTTGAGGAGAGCAGGGCAGGTGTTTAGAGGATCGTTCTCAAAGCAAGTGTGAAGTGAGGGTGGGAGCTGATGTACATCTGAGATTGGATTGGTTTCCAGAGTTGTAAAATAAAAGCTACATCTGCCTAGCATCACTGCTATTGTGTTGATCACTGCTCCAGCAAACCTGAGAATGGAGACTGCCAGCCAAACAGGTTGCTGCCTTCTCCTTGAGCATATTCACTGATGAATCCAAGAGCAGCCAGGAACAAGGAGAGCAGAGACTCTGGGAGGGGGTATCAGTCTCCCTGTACCTCACTTGCATTATACATCTGTCACTTCAGGCCATGATCTCAATCATTTACAGACCCCCAGTGGTAAGCAGCTGTCTGCCTGCATATTCTATGACTTCTAAGCACTTCATTAATGGAGTTTTACAGGGAGTCAGCTCCTGAGGGCAGATGCAATAAGAAACAAGCTCTGTGGGTTGGCTCAGGTGTCATGCCGTTTATGGTGCAGCTTGCACATATGAAAAATTGGGTGTTTGTTTTGAAAGAGTGAGGGTGGAAACACAAACTGGAATCTTACCTTCTTAGCTGTGAAATGCTAAGCTTCCTGCTCTGTCTCAGACCTCAGTGCTTCCCTGTGGCAGTGAGCAGCTCTCTCCCTTCTACTGCATGGGAAACAGGCATTGATAGGGGACACAGCTTAATGTGACTGGAGAGGCTGTTTGGGCTCTTCAGTCTGCCCTTGAGTTCTGTCTGCTCGACCAGTGTTTCTCCATCTTATTGAAGGCAGTGGCTATCTTCTCTTGAAGACAAAAGAGAGCTCTTCAGTATTGAAGCTCTGTGGTCTGTTTTGGGTAATGGTGAGAGATTACTTTCCTGATTAACAGTGAGTAGGGGAAAGGAGATTTTCTTTGCTTTAGATGCTGTTGAGTTTGAAGACATGCTTGACTTTCACATCCTCTGCCTTCAGTGAAGTCCCAAGTCATGGGCTGTACAGCACTTCACTGGGCCCACTCTTAAGTGCATTAGAGGCTCTGCACACATAGCTGCAAGCAGTAACCCCCCCAAATATGCTGACAGTGTTCTGTGTTCTTTAGGTGATGGAAGAATGTGTCTGTATGCTTTTCAAACATGAATTTTCTGTCTCTTTGAATTCTCTGTTCCCTCTACTACACTGGACTGCATTTGCTTAGGTTGCTCTTTTAGTCCTGCTACACCAGTGACCTCTGCCTTCCCAGTTTGGAGCCTGCTTTCTGTTGGAAAGGCAGAGGTCAGCTTTAATCCAAGCACTGGCAGCCCAGACTCCTCTCATTCCTTAGCCATAGACTGGGTGAAGCCAATAGAGCAATTTGACATGTTAATTTCTAGGCAGCTCAGCTTCTAGGGTTTGCTCTTTTTGTAAGTGAAAGCTGAGACTTTGTAGCAAAGAGACTTTGGATGTCAGTGGCATGTACATGGACCTAGAACAACTGTCCTTCAATTTAGCCCTGCCCAGGCTTCTTATCTGGATGCTTGAGTCAATTATTGGACCATAGGCAGGCAAAAGAGGCTGTAATTAAAAGGCTGCAATCCTTAAGAACTAAGTTCAGCAGCAGACACAGAAAGTTAAGGCAAATTATGGTGTGGGGAACAAAAAAATCTGGAGGAAAAATCTCCCAAACCAAGACATGGTGGTCAAGAAAACTGATCTAGAACTGCAGGACTCTGTACAGATGTCGTCTGAGTAGAAAGAGCCAAGTCTGCTTGTATTTTAAGCATACTGGTTCACTAGTCTTACAGATTTTCCTAAGGGACTTCTTGAGCCTCTTGCTTAAGTGTGGGTAGACAGCTATTCAGAAGGAACATTGTGTTGTGATCTGAGGATAGTTTAGGTGTGGTGATGAGTATAAGGTGTTGAGAACTCATTTATACAAAGTGGAAGCCCCAATCTTTGGGTCGTTTAACACTAGACCGAATACAAAATCAGTTAAAGAAGTAATCTGGCATTTGTGTGTGGAGGGACTAGTTGACCTGGTAGACCTTTTTACATCTCCCAGATTCAGTCTCACACTGTAACATGAATGACAGCAGTAGCCTTGGCTGAGAACAAAATCAGTGACCTGGACAGCATCATATTTGAGCCAGTTTCTGTATTCTAGTAAAACTAGAAGCCTGGCAGAGCAGCGTGCATCTGCCATACCTCTTTGAGGGTATCCCAGTTGGTTGGGGTATGTGGAAGGAATGTTCTGTGCAGCAGCTGGAATACATCTCAGACACTAGCAAGGATCTGGCAATGTCAGAGTTGCCTGTCAGGATCATCATAATACTAATTTAGTGTTTAAGATTACAGTGTAATTAGCAATTGCTTAATTAATTCCCTCTTCCTCTGTAATGCAGGCCAATCTGTTAGCTGCTGCTTTTCAAGTTGGAGGTGATAATTACCCTCGTGGACCAGAGATAAAATAAGAACCAACTCAAGCCTTCATGCAAGGCTGATTTGAACTTCACTACACTTTAAAGTTGTTCTTTGAGGTTGGGAAGATGCTTTGAAAATTTTTCTTCTGAATATGACTCTGTATCTGTGCAGCTCCTGAGTTCACCGTGAGCAAGAGAGCCTGAAAAGCTCAATTTCTTTCCTGGAAAACAGGAAATGTGAGAAACCTAACCTCCACAAGGAAGGAGTGTGTCTGTAACTGACTTCCAGATTGATCCCCTCTTTGATGCATCTCTGAGTTTTTGACTGCTTCCCTACTGTCAGTTCCAACAACTTTGTCCCAAAACAGATTTGATTCCTGTGCCTTCTTGGCTTTCACATTGCATCAGCTGTTGTGGTTTAGCCCTGTCTGGAGGTCAGATGCCCACCAAATTTGCTCTATCACTCCCCTTTTCAGTTGGACGGGGAGGAAATAGATATTGAGAGGCTTAGGAGTCGAGATCAAGACAGGGAGAGATCATTCTGCAATCAGTGTCATGGGCAAAACAGACTCAACACAGAATAAAGGAAAGAAAACTCTCTAATTTATTACACTGCACTGCACACACAGTGAAACCAGAGTTGGATAATGAGAAGTGTGGCCAGGTCTTAAAACACCTCTCCCACCCCTCCCTTCTCAGCAGATTTCACTTTAGTCATGATTGTATTCCCTTCTTTCCCCCCAACACCTTCCCCTTGTGGCATAGGGAGGGTCAGGGAAAGGGGGTTTCAGTCAGTTCCTTGCAAGCTGTTTTCATTCTTGGCTGGAGGGTGGCATTCCTTACCCTTCCAGTGCTGCACTGTGGGGTCCCACCCATGGGTGACAGTCCTCCACAAACTTCTCCAATGTGAGTCCTTTCCCACAGGGCTTCAGCTCTTCACCAGCTGCCCCAGCGTGGGTCACTGCTATGGTGCACAGTCATAAATCATAGAATGTCTCTCAGCCTCTCAAGCCCAAACTTGTCCAGCTTGGTCCCCCATGGGGTCATGAGGCTCTTCCCCCAGCAAACCTGCTCTAGCATGGATCTCTCTCTTGTTCATCTCTGTGTATATCTTTCTCCATGGGCTGCAAGTGCTGGCAGGGCCTTGCTCCAATGCAGGTCACAGTGTCTCCTGTATGTCTCCACCTGCTCCAGCGTGGGGTCTTGGCCTTCTCCATGGGCTGCGGGGGGACACCTGCTCCTCCATGGGTTTCTCCAGGGGCTGCAGGGGAATCTTTCTCTCAGGCACCTGTAGGACCCCCTGTCCTTCCCTGGCCTTGGTGTCTGCACAGTTCCTTAAATCTCACTCCTGTTTCTGGTGGTAAAAAGTGGCCACTTGTGGGTTTTTTCCTCCTAAATGTGATTCCCAGAGGCACTGTGACCATTGCTGACTGGCTTGGCCTTGGTCAGCAATGACTCCAGCCTTGAGCCAGGTGGTGTTTACTCTCTTGGGCCCACAGAAAGCTGCTGGCAGCTTCTTGCAGAAGCCACCCCTGCAGCCCCCCATTTCTCCCCCAGAACCCAGCCACGCAAAGCTATGATGGCTTTATGCCTCTGCTAGGTGTGTCTGCAGTGAAAGGTGGGCAGTGGTATTCTGTCCCAGAATGGGATGCTACGCCTTCAGCAGGGAGGTTTGGTGAAATCTGACTTCAGACCTGAGTTATGCCAATGGTTCTTTATGGCAAAGATCTTGAAGTTCAAAGGACAAGTTCATCTAGGTATGCATTCCCTTCTCTCTCTTCAAGTAAACTTTATGAATGTGGCCAGTGTATTTCAGGTCTGTTTGCTGACTCTGCAGAGAGGAACTTCAGTTGTAGGATAAAATTGTGAAATACCCCTGATCCCCTTTCAGAGATCATTAAGGCACTTAGGAATCTAACTCCATTAGTGGCTCTTGCTAGTTAATAAGCTTTAGCTGGATCCTCATATTGTTTTGTGATTGGGTATCTGACCCTTCAGCACTCTAGTCCTTTGTGTGGTTGAATATCCCCCAAAATACTGCTGCTTGTGCTAATTGGTGAGCTTGTCTTCAGCCACTTGGATCCCTGCTGAGCCATCTTCTCAGACTGAGCTCGCTTAGGCAGGTTGGAGGTGTGAAGATGAAGTATGGGTTAACTCATGGGGCACAAACAGGGTCTTTGTAGCCTCTATTTCTAGCAGCAGATCATATTGTGAAAGCTCAGAGAGAATGGGAGCCTGCTGTATGTAGATTCTAAAAGTTCTTTAAGCTTTTCAAATGGAATACAGTATAGGAGTGCCAAGTGTTTGTTATTTTTAATAGCTAAATGTCAGTGAGGTCCCTGCACTGCTTTCTAGAAATCTTCATGGAAATGTAAATATTTTAATTTATTATGTGTCTGTTACCATAAACTCCACTGTGGAGCCAAAACTTTGGAACCTAAGGTACGTACATTCTCCTTAATGTGGAAGGTTTGTTGTTGTGGTCCAAGATGCTGCAGACCTTGCTCAATGTTTATGGTTTCATTTGTAGACGGCGGTTATCAGCTATGACTATCTCACCTCCCTTCGGAGCATCCCGCATGGATCAGAGCAGTATGACTTCCTCAAATCACAGGTAGGCCACAGAAATGGTTTGTGTTGCTCAGAAGCTGCAAGGCACACGTGTGCTGCCAAAGCTATTGCTGCAAAGCATGCCAGCAGGCTGTCAGCCTAGCAATTCTAGGCCTTCTACCAAACTGGTAAGAGCAGAGGCAAACTGCTGCACATTGTGTAAGATTCTTGCAGGACCTACGTCACCCGATGGAGAAGATCCTTCATCAAGAGTAGCCTCATGCAACTTGTCCTAACTTGGATCATTGGAAGTTCTTTGTGTATGGAATAAGAGGAGTTTGTGCTCTGTCACTGGTCCTCTGCTGCCCACACTGATTGTGTGGAGGTCAGCTGCTGGGAGGGGACCAGCAGTGGTTTCTTAATTTGCTTATTGGTTGATAATGGCCATAATATGAAGACTTGAGAGATTTAAGTAATAAAAGAATTGTGTTGGAGGAGAAAAAAGACGAATCAGGTTTGCAGATCACTGAAGGTACCAAAATCAGGCAAAGAAATGTACATCTCATTGCAAAACATATTGTTGTGTTTTGGTGTCATTAACATGAATAAAAAAGCACTTGTAGTGAGAAGATAGGCATCCCTATTGCACCTCTCAGTCCTGTGCTGCACCTTTCATTCCAACCTACAAACCTTGAGCTGTGAGTGAGACTGAGTTTTAGTTGAGTGTACATAGTGTATATAGCCTGGGTCTCTCTGCTGTTCCAGCTCAGGGCCTCCAAGGAGTTGGAAATATAGCCTGTGCCAAATTAGGCCAGTTGGCACAGTATGTTTGAAGTGAGGTCTTTTAACCTTATTTTTCTTCTTAGCACATGTAGGATTCAGGCCACTGGAGTGGTTTTAATGCATGGGGGGGTGGTTTCCAGGGACTCTCAGATTGGAGGGACTCTAAAGCTGGAAACAGCAGTGGGCCAGGTAGAAATCAATGGCATTGGACTCCAGCATGCTTTAGTATTCCTCTGGCAGAAAATCCACGTCATCAGTATGGTCTTAGAGTACTTGGGATAGTTTGCAGAGAGGCTCCCTTGGGCTTGTTCTTATCCTCTCCTGTCTAAAGATGCTAAGCTATTCTGGTGTAGTTCCTTATCCTAGGTGAGTGGCACTAACACTCTAGCCTAAACTGGAGACAGAAGTGTTGGGAGTCTGGAACTTCACTTTCCATCTGCCCATGTCTCAGCCACATGCTTTGAAACCTGGTTTGCAGAAAGGTTGCTTGGAGCTTTCTTGAGCAACACCCAAGTTACGGAGTTAGCAGTGCTGTGGACAGCTTTTCATTCACCAATGGTTTGCAGCAGCACTTGCAAATTCCTGACCTTTTGCTGTTTCTCTCCATGGCTTCATTAACCTCTGTCATGCAGGTTTTGATGGTTTGTCAGTTCGTGCCCCAGGCAGCCAGAAAGGGCTGTGCTTGCTGGTGCTGCACAGAGCTGTGCTCTCCTTGCTTGGCTGCCAAGCAAGGAGTCAGCCTCTGCATGTGACAGAGCCAGTGGCAAGTGCAGCGTGTCAACATGACACAAGAGGAGTCTGTGGCCTGGCCAGCGCTACCCTTTGGCAGTGTGAACAGGAATAAGCTGGGAGAGAGAGAGGAGGAAGTAGGTACAGGCATAGCGTGAGTTAGCAAAACCTGTTGACCTGTGGTGGCCTGTTCTGCTCTTGGCAGGTGTTACAGATGGCCACCACGGAGCCTGGCTGTGACAGCTCTTGTGTGTTCTCCAAGTGACATCTCTGTAAGGCTTATGCTAGCAAAGAATTAGCTTGGCATCAGAGAATTTTTTGGGCCTGGGCAATTGCACGATAAACTTTGTAGTGGTTTAGGCCTGGCTGGAGGCCAGACACCCACCAAAGTCGGTCTATCGCTCCCCTTTGTAGTTGGACAGGGGAGAAAATATATATTGAGAGGCTTAGGAGTCAATGTAAGGACAGGGAGAGATCATCCTGTCATCAACAACATGGGCAAAACAGACTCAACACAGAGTGAAGGAAAGAAAACTATCTCATTTATTACACTACACACACAGTGAAACCCAGAGTTGGATAGTAAGAAGCACAACCAGATCTTAAAACAACGGGACCAGATCTTAAAACAACTTCCCCCACCCCTCCCTCCTTAGCAGACTTTAGTCAGGATTTTGCTCCCTTCTTCCCTCTCGTTGTGGCATGGGGGGGGCAGGGCCTGGGGAAATGGGGTTCTCGATTACTTCTTCATGAGCTGTTTTCATTTTCCAGATCTTCAAACACCTCCACCTCCCCCCACCCCTCCCTTCCTAGCGGGCTTCACTCTAGTCATGATTTCACTCCCTTCTTCCCCCCTTGTTGTGGCACAGGGAGGGGCAGGGACTGGGAAAACGGGGCCTCCAGTCAGTTCCTTGCAAGTTGGTTTCCGTCTTGGCCGTGGGGGGGTCATTCATTCCACACACCCTCCCCCTGCTGCACAGTGAGGTCCCACCTATGGGTGACAGTCCTCCACGAACTTCTCCAACATGAGTCCTTTCCCACAGGGCTTTATCTCTTCATCAGCTGCCCCACCATGGATCCCTGCTATGGTGGGCAGCAATAAATCACACTGTCTCTCAGTCCCAGTGCTCCACGGGGTCACCAGCCTCCCTCCAGCAAACCTGTTCCAGCACAAATCTCTCTCTTGCTCATCTCTGTGTCTCTGTTTCTCTCCATGGGCTGCAAGTGCTGCCAGGGGCTTGCTCCAATGTGGGTCACAGCATCTTCTCTATGTCTCCACCTGCTCCATCCAGTGTGGGGCCTCTCCACAGGCTACAGGTGGGGTCTTGGCCTTTTCCATGGGTTGCAGGGAGACACCAGCTCCACCATGGGTTTCTCTACGGGCTGCAGGGGCATCTTTCTCTCTGGCACCTGGGGTGCCTCCCCTCCCTGCCCTGGTGCCTCCCCCTCCTGTGCCTTGGTGTCTGCACAGCTCATTACTTCTCATTCCCTTCTCTGGTGGCAAAATGCAGCTGCCTGTGTTTTTTTTCTCCTATATGTGATTCCCAGAGGTGCTGTGACCATTGCTGATTGGCTTGGCCCTGGTCAGCAGCAACTCTGGCCTTGAATTGGCTGATGTTCACAATCTGGGGCCTGCAGAGCATTCCAGCAGCTCCATACAGCAGCTGTTTTCTGCAGCCCGTGTTCTCTCCCAGCACCCAGCTGTGCAAAACTGCGACAACCTTTATCTTAGTGCAGCTCTCAGAGGATGGCAACCAAGGCTACCATCTTGCAGCTCTTTTAACACTGTGGGGGCTGATTTTATTGGCCTCAGACTAGCTCCGAATGACTTTGAAGTTCTCCTATTAGAGTTGGTACTAAAGGTTAATCACCAGATGCATCCAAGAGGACGTGAACCTCCCTCCCAGATAGGTGTTGTGTGTGAAGGATACTTATCCAGATGTTGCTTCTACTTGCCTCTGACCTGGGTAGACCTCTGTTGCTCTCAGCCATTCGTTGTACTCTTTTGTTTTTCTGTCCTTTGAGTGAGGCCAGCTTAACTTCCTCTTCATATGCTGAGAGTTTGCAATTTTCTTTTAAGCATGTGTATGAATTGGTTGCTGATTTCCAGCCTCAGTTTTGGTGCTGTGGTTAGAACAGATTCAGTGAGGCAGGGATTTGGTCACCCTGGGACTGTGGATAGTGCCAGCAGGTCTGGGTGCACATGCTGTGCCTCTTGATGGCAAGGGGGGAGCAGCTGTGTGTGTCTGGGATGGGCTTGCAGCTGGGAGCAGAAAACCACTTCTTCTGTGTGTCTCCTCCTGGTAGTCAGTTTACTGGTGGGTGCTACTCCAGTGCCAGTGCTAATACTTAACTCATTCTCCATGGATTCCCAGTCAGCCATTAAACTGGAGCCTCTAAATTACCCACAGCCTCAGATGAGAGATGGGAAACCTCAGTGGCAGCATTGGTCCCTGAGCCTGTTTGGGCCAAACAGGGATATAGTCATTAGAAAACAATTAAATACAAAGCAGATTAAGAAGGAAATGGGTTTCCCAGGGGCTTTTAGCCAGGTTCCCACTTAACTCCAAGGAATTCTCTTCAGTCTTACTCTGTTTTTTAGTCCCTCATGGACTGTTTTTGATGCTCATGCTCTCAGCCACTTGTTTCTCAGCAGCCTTTTTTGTGTCATCAGATTGGGGGTGTATTTACTGCTCTCCATGAGGCAGGGAACAGCAGCTAGAAATTCACTTGAGTGTCCCTGGGGTTGGTTTGCTTCTCCCTGGTCCTCCTATGAGGAGTTACAAGAGTCCACCTTCCTGATGGCATTCGCAGCCCTTCCTTAGCAGTAGTCAAAAGGTGTCTTATCCTTTCCATTCCTTCCCTGGTCTGTAGCAGGGATACACCTGCTGAAGTGGTCAGTCCATCCCAGTGGTTGTTTTGTCTCACCACTGGTGGCTAGACCACATAGGCAGCCTGATCTTTTTCCTGAGCTAAGAATCCTTTCCATGGGTGTCTGCTCTTTCATAGAATCATAGAATGGTATGAGTTGGAAGGGACCCCAAGGATCACAGAGCTCCAACCCCCCTGCCACAGGCAGGGCCACCAACCTCAGGCCTGGATCTACACTAGGTTGCCCAGGGCCCCATCCAACCTGGCCTTGAACACTTCCAGGGATGGGGCACCCACTACCCCTCTGGGCAGCCTGTTCCAGCCCCTCACCACTCTCTCTGTAAAAACCTTCCCCCTAATATCTAATCTAAACCTTCCTTCCTTTAGCTTTAATCCACTCCCCCTTGTCTTGCCATTATCTACCCTTTTAAAAAGTTGAATCCCCTCCTGTTTCTCTGCTCCCTTCAGGGACTGGAAGGCTGCCCTTTCCTCCATGCGATGACAATGCTGGTGTGCTCATGTCAAGGCCAGTGGTAGCCATGCTTAGCCTGAAGGCACTGGATGTCTGTAGGTCTAGTGTCAGGAGCATTAGGGGAGATCGGAGCTTTCTTCACTTCATGCCTAGTTCACTAAATGGTTCTGGCCATCTCTGCTCACGTAAGCCTGGGTGTTTCTTCCTGTTTCTGCCCCTGCAGAAGCAGTACTGGGTCAGAGGAGGAAGGAGAGCAGCCTGCTCAGTGCCTCAACTATTGCTTTCTCAAAAACCATTTTGTTCTGCAGAGGGCTGCGTTTCTCTGACATTATTCCACCTCTTGGAGTGTTTGTGTCCTTCTTGACTGTCTTTTCCATTTCAAGTCAGCCTACACTGTGACATTTCCAGTGTGCCTCTCATCGTAGCACCTGGATGTCTTGGTTGACGCTTCCTGTATTGCTGGCATCAATTTCTGTTGATTCTGCTGTCAGGAGGTATCTTACAACATGCAGTTTGTTTAGGGGCTGGCATCGATGGGCTTCTGAGTTGTCAGTGTAGTAAGAGGATTGCAATTGGTTGGTCATCTTGCAGATTTCAGCACTTAATGTTGAGTATCTTGAGCCTGGCATTTTTTGTTGTTTGCCTACTTTTAAGGCTGTGAATGTGGATTTGTTTGGATCTTTTAATGGAGAGGAGATAGCAAGGAGAAAAAGGATCTGTGGTCAAAGTGTCCTGGGAGACAGTGGGAATC
Source organism: Porphyrio hochstetteri (assembly GCA_020800305.1). NCBI lineage: Eukaryota > Metazoa > Chordata > Aves > Gruiformes > Rallidae > Porphyrio > Porphyrio hochstetteri. The sequence continues at coordinate 8,006,664 of CM036908.1, read as the reverse complement.
CATTCTTGAATTAACTTTGTTGGCTACATAATTGCTTTGTCAGGAAAAAGCCATTTGGGGAGGTTAATTAACTTTCTTCCTTCTGAGAGCAGAAAGAGGATGTTCTCACTCAAACTCCTGGTTATTGGGCTGTCAGTATCTGGGCAAATACTTGGAAGATGTAACCTTGTGCCATCATTGTACAGAATGATTTCTTGCTCCTTGGAGCCTATTCCTGGTGTTTGTTGTGTTTGCTTCTCACAGTGGGGTGGGTGTTTTCAAAACGAGCTGTGTTTCATAGTGAAGTTGCCTGACTGAAGAAGCCTGGAAAGAAAATCAGTAGGCGTGTGTGTGTATCTGTTTTTAAACCTACAGTTTCTGGGTATTTCACACCAAAGAAATAGCCTGTGTGGACTTCCCTGTGTAACACTTGTGTGCCTTAAACAATAGGAAGTCCTGTTTAATATCTCCAGTCCTGTTTAATATCTTCATCGACGACCTTGATGAGGGAACAGCATCCACCCTCAGCAAGTGCTGATGGTACAGAGCTGGGAGGGGTGGCTGACACGCAGGACACTGCGCTGCCATCCAGAGAGACCTGGACAGGCTGGAGAGCTGGGCAGGGAGAAACCAGATGAGGTTCAACAAAAGCAAGTGTGGAGTCTGGCATCTGGGAAGGAATAACTGCTTGAATCAGTACAGGCTGGGGGATGACCTGCTGGAGAAGAGCTCTGTGGAGAAGGACCTGGGGGTCCTGGTGGATGACAGGGTGGCCATGAGCCAGCAGTGTGCCCTGGGGGCTGAGAGAGTTAATGGGATCCTGGGATGCATCAGGAAGAGTGTGGCCAGCAGGTCGAAAGAGGTGATCCTCCCCCTCTACTCTGCCCTGGTCAGGCCCCACCTGGAGTATTGTGTCCAGTGCTGGGCTCCCTGGGATAAAAAAGACAGGGATCTCCTGGAGAGAGTCCAGAGGAGGCTACGGAGATGATGAAGGGCCTGGAGCATCTCCCCTGTGAGGAAAGGCTGAGTGAGCTGGGGCTGTTCAGCCTCGAGAAAAGAAGACTGAGGGGGGACCTAATTAATGTTTATAAATATCTTAAGTATGGGATGCAGGGGAAATGGCCAGCCCCTTTTCAGTGTCTGTGGGGACAGGACAAGGGGCAATGGCTGCAAGTTGGAGCACAGGAAGTTCCACACCAACATGGGGAGGAACTTTTCCCCAGTGAGGGTGCCAGAGCCCTGGGACAGGCTGCCCAGGGGGGTGTGGAGTCTCCTTCTCTGGAGATATTCCAGACCTGTCTGGATGCTGACATGAGCTGGGGAGCTGCTTTGGCAGGGGGGTTGGACCTGATGATCTCTTGAGGTCCCTTCCAACCCCTCTGATTCTATGATTCTGTGATGGAGTTGAACTGCATCTGCAGAGAGAAATCCCCAGGAGCTTCCCGTGGCATTCCTTCAAAAAGGAAATGGTGAATGGGGACTGTGGCTGTTACACACAACAGCTGTTGGTTGTGGTGATGGCTCTCTTTGCTTGTGCTTTGACCTGTGATGATCTGAGATAAGATGCAAATAGACTTGGAATAGCCATTAGGTGGTAGTGACTTTCTGTCACCAAGCTAAATGGGAACCAGTCATAGAGGTGAAGAGCTTCGTGGCCCATCCAGTCCCTGAGCTGGTCATGTCAGGTTGCCCTATTATGTGCTCCTCGGGATATCTCTTCATCTAAAAGGCATGGTTGACACTAATGCAGTCTAAAAAAGCTACTAGCAGGGCCAGCTGGTGGCTTGATGACTCTACATTTGAGCATTGCTGTCTAGCAAACTTCCTGCCAACATATAAAGCATGAAAGCTTTGCACTGAAAACACATAACAAGCTGTAAAATAAATCTTATAATTATAAGACAGTTTTTCTCCTTCTGCTTTCTAGAGTGGTGTCAGCTGAAAATTATGGCCACAGCATCTCTAGGTTTTAGTTTTGTAGTCTTAGGAAGGTCCATTTTTTTGAGGGATATGTGCTTGTAAAAGAGGATGTTCTTCAGTCCTCTGCAGTGATGTGTTCAGTGAGATGGGCCATCTCACTGTGACATTCTTGGAGGAGGAATGGGGGGAAAGGAGCAGTGTCTCATTAGAGCACTTTTTTCCCAGCTGTTCACCTGTGCACCAGGTGTTTCCCTCCAAGAGGGAAGGTGAGGTATCAAGTATACCACTTGCCTTTTTTACACCCCAGCAGGAGTGAAACTCTGTGCCTCGGGAGCATTTAGCCTTCTCTCCTCCAGGTGGGGCTATCCCTTTTCACTTGAATCCCTGAAGACCTCATTACTTTGCTTCCTTATAGCTGCTGAAGAGGTACATAATAGCCAGAGGAGTATCTGAAGAACATCTCAACCAGTACACTGAGGAAACCCTTAGAAAGCCCTTGAAGGATGTAGGCTGCAAGAAGCCTGCACCATGAGGAGCACTATGAAAAAAGCAAATGGAAAGTGAAGAAGTAATCTTGTTCTGCTTAGTATTTGGACTATATACCTTGAGTCCCAGTGTGAAATGAACACTCAACAGTGCAAAGGCAAGAGACGTGGCAAGAGATGGTATCTTTGTTTTAGAGTTCATGGTTGAGTTTTATTTATTTGCCTGGATTTTCGCCCTGGATGTAGGTGGTGCAAACAGATAGGAACATAAGATTTCTCAGAGGGCTGAAAACTTGTGTAAAGAGGGAAGGAAACAAAAAGAAAGCAGGAATTCCTTAGGATGCCATTGTAAGTAACTTAAGGCTGGTCCCATTGACTTTGGATCAGGCCCTAAGTAGGGATGTTTTCTTAATGGAAGACTTGAACTGCTGGCAGTTCGTATCACTTTGTTGTTGGAGGCCACCTATAAAATCAGTAGAGCTGACAGGCAGCCAGTATTTTACCTGTTCTAAACATAGGAAGACAGTTGGCTTGAGAATTTAAATAATCTTATCTGACACTGGGAAAAATGGATATCTAAAAGATTCATTTAGGGATAGAAACACATCAGTATTTGTAATGGCACACTGAGCTTCTCAAGTGTTTTGTTTGTCCTTTAAGTCCTTAACAGGACCCATATTGTGGATTTTGTTCCCTTTTCTAAGGTTACTGAAGTCAGCATGCAATGAAACACTAGCTTTAAGGCACCCAAGTTATGAGTAGAGAGATGTAAAAAAACAGGAGTGAAAAGGCTGTTGTAGTGTGCAGATATTTCACATACCAGGTCAGGCTGGAATTTCAGAGCAGGACTGAATAGTGTAGGCTTGCTGTGCTAAACCAGTGACCTTATCACATTCTCCCCAAAGTGTGTATCTGATTTTAAAAAAAAAAAAGTTCTGGAGGGTAGCACATGATTATCTTACCTGTCAAGCCAGTGTCTTCATTTAGTCTGTTAAGTCAATGTTGAGGGAATTGTTGTGATGGGTAGTGTCTTGCAAATGCTTCTCTGGACTTCTTGGCAACATTGAAGGCATCTTAGTGGGTTCTGGGCAAACCCTTTGACCAGTGTTGTGACCATCCTGTTTGCATACTTGAGGGAAAGGTGAGTCTGAAGGGAACTCTGCCATCTTCCTCCACCTGGTACCCCAGGGCCAGACAGGACTCTGCCAGGCTGCCCTGGGGACTGGGAAGAGTGAAGCTATGTTGCTCTGGAGTTGGAACAGTTGCTGATTTAGTTTAGGAACAAGATAAAATGTAAAGTTCAGTGCTGGGTTTGGAAGCTACTCTTTATTGTCTAGGGTGTTCAGATGCCCTGCCTAGAATTCTGCTGATGTGAGTAGGTGTCTGCTTCTTGTACAACTGGACAGGTACCTCTGTCTGCCTGTGACATGTGCCTGTGTGTTGAGGGTGCGAGTGCTTCTGTTGAAAAAGCTACTTCCAAGACTGAGTCAAAGGGTCCAAGATGTTTGGAGGAGGGAATCCAAGACAGTAATCACATTCACTGCTACTCCAGTTAAGGCTACTTAAACTGAACTGGTGTGGGGTTTCTTTTTTGTTTTCTTTAACTTGAGAGTCCTGTCTCAGTGGCTACGAATTGCTGATGGTGCACCATTCAGAGCATCTTGCTGTTCCTTCTTCTGCAGCAGCATCATCTTGGCAGGTCTGACACCAGCAACAACTTGTTTTTGTCAGTGTACTGAGCTGATGTGACTTGGAAGAGGCCCACAGGGAGCAGATAAACTCAGTGACAAGGGTTGTCTTTATACAGCCTCCACTCTGTTCCTAGCTCCACTCTTAACAATGAGTTTGCATGTCAGCCTGCACATCCACACACATGCACAGTGCTTTATGAAATGCCTCCTGCCAGGCCTGGATCCCTTCACTGTCTTGCCAGCTTGGCTGGATGCAGAGGTAAATTCACTGAAAAAGGTCACTAGCAGAGTTGACTAACAACAACCCACAACCAACCCACAGTTCCTAAAATGTCTTTACTGCCCCTGCACTCTCTGTTTGAAAATGTACTTGTTTTGAGTTGCCCGTGAACTCTGTAATTGTGCAGCCTGTTTGTTATTGTAGGGTTGCTCTGGACACAAGTTGTGTTTTGCAGGATCACTCAGGGCAGGAGGCTTTACACTCACATTTGTTTGTTGCAGGACTGTTGAGTGAGGAGACATAGGGGAGATAATGCTTTTCTTCCTTGGGTCCTTTCTTTTGTGTTCAGAGTCAGGCTGCACAGCTGGGTGTTTTCAGAGGCCAGCAGGAACACTTTCATCTCTGGAGTGTTCTGGTATCACCTGTTCCATCTCTCCTCTTCCTCTCCAGGACACTTTCCCTGCTTCTGTTTCTTGCAGTAAGCTGAGGTTGTGCTGTAGCAGTCTGAATGGGGAGTTACTCACTGCCAATATATGGAGTCGTGATCCTTGGCTGGGGAACATTGTGAATGTTGATGAAATGATGGCTCATGAGCACTGGGGAGTGAGAAGTAGTGAGTCTGTTACCTGTGCTTTCCTCCCTCTGAGCTGGTCCTTGTACTGGGCTGTGTGCTTGAAGACAAGAGATATCCACAATGTGAAGCATGTGTAGGGCTCCCAAAAGCTCCAGCCTCCCTGACTGGCAGGGTTAGATCAACTGCAACTTCCCTCTCCCTCCACTGGCCCCAGGCTATGGACTGAGTCTGTACCAGGAACAAGGGGGATTTTTTTTATTCCTCTAAAGCTATGTTTTGATTTTAGGGTAGCAAGTGCTTGGCAATGTGGCTTAGGACTGAGCAGAATGCAAGCAGAAGCAGCTTTACATATGTACCTCTTCTGCTGTATCACTGTCTGAACACATGCAGCTTCCCTCAATAGCCCTGCACAGCTGACAGAGCTCTATGTTCACTTGCACTGCCATCCTGTACCAGGTCTGCATCTCCTTCCAGCTCTCCTGTTTCTCCTGCAGCCTGCCCCATCTCTGCTCTTACCTCTTCCCACTGACACCTCAGTCCTGGCTGCCACCTCCCAGGCCCTCACTGTGCTGCTGTCAGATGTGGTACAGACTTACCCTACCAGGTTTTATACTTATTAGCAACTCATGCAGTGAAGATTTGCCACAGTCTTTGTTTTCTGAGAAAATAGAGACCTGGGTGGATTCGTCACCAGCCCCAGGCAGGACAGTTCTCCCAGGCTTCAGCTTTGTACACCCTCACTGGCAGCCAAGCCAGCAGGTTTCCCCTTCCCACTCCCTTTCTGGAGTACAGTTTCCAACGTTGGCAGAGCTTGGTCCTCACTTGGAGAGATGAGCTCCACACTCTGTGTGTCTTGGTGTTCCTGAAAATCTCACTTCAGAAACAGTGAGGTGTCAGGCTCTGTAGCCTCCTGAAATCCAATGAGCTTACAGCCCAAGAAACTCTTCCATTTACCAACAGCCTAGAAAACCATTGTATTTCATATTTGTATTGAAAGACTAATTGGAAGCATGTGATTTTTATTTAAAGGATTCTAAATTTAAATAAAACAACAATAAGCCAAACACAGTCTTTTTACAAAAGCTTTGGAATGGTGGGACTGATGTGTAGCTAATGAAGGGAAGCTCCTTTAAGTAGTGTTCATTGTGTATCATTGTTGGACCTGTGTGTAGTAAATTAAAGAAGCAATAATAAGACCACTTACCCACACAACCCCTATCCCAGTGGCTGATGCCCCTCCTTCCACCTGCATTGCTCAACAAATTCCATCTCAAGAGAGGAAATGAATTCTCAGTTGCAACATGCCTGGTAATTAACCACACTGTTATTCTGATGTGCAGTGCTGTCACCCACCATCGGGTGGGAGTGGAAAAGGCACTGCATTTTGTTGATGGTTGAACATTTGTTTTCCTCATCATTTTGACACCAGAGGTAATTGCCATTCCTGAAATTTTCTCTTGCTAACATTACAAAGCAACTGTTAGGGACAAATTAATTATGAAGAATCTCGTTATGACAGATTAATAGGCCAACAGAGGAGATTTCTTTTTCATCTTTCAGGCAACTGAATAGTAAAATCTAACAGCTCCTGTATAACTGCTAGAAACATGTGCTTCTCTGTAAGCCAACACATACTTTGTTGAAGATGGGGAATTTGTGAAGCTAGGACTAGAGTATAGAGTGGGTTTCCAAGCTTGCTTTTATTGAACTGTTGGTTTCCCAATATCATGTGCCAAAATGAGCTTGAGTCTGGGCATTGCCATATGGAGGGGAAGTCTTCATGGTTCACATTGGACTAATGTCTTTTGTCAGGGTTATGGTTGAGCAGCATCGTGAAGGCTTGGAAGTGAGCAATGCTGGACTTGTGCATTGGTGGATTTTAAAACAAGACTTAAGGTCATTATCTGGGCTGATTTATTGCCATTAAGGTTTCCCTGTATCAGAGCCATCAGATCTGATGTGCTGGTTGAGTTCCAATTTACTAATGATGTTCTGTCTGTTCTGTGTCTCCTTGGAAGTTACAGACTACCTGCCCCAAATCATGTCTGTGGGATGCTCTCTGGGGACTGATGTGATGTGGCCCATAGATGGCTGCCTTCCTGTAGTGGAGGTGTCTGAGGCACCCTGCCTCCCTGTGACTGAAGTGTTCAGTCAAAGCCCAGTGGAGGAGGAATGTGAAATATCTGGATTGCTCATGGCTGTGTTTAGAAGCTCACCCAATTTATGTGTAGTCAGGACGGGATTTCATGTAGACTTGGTAACTGCTTTCAAAGAGGCAGTTAAATATGTATCTTAGAGGTGGTGAGCTACTATGGGATGCCAGTGAATCCCAGGTGCTGATGATGGGCCTGGGTGAACCTAATGAGGGTCAGCACTGCCAAGTGTCAGGTGTTGCACTTGGGCCGGAAGAATCCCAGACACAGATACAGACTGGGAGAAGAGCTGCTGGAGAGCAGCCCTGCTGAGAAGGACTTGGGGATTCTGGTGGATGAGAAACTTAACATGAGCCAGCAGTGTGCTCTGGCAGCTCACAAGGCCAGTGGTTTCCTGGGCTCCATCAGCAGAGGGGTGGCCACCAGGGGCAGGGAGGGGATTGTCCCTCTCTACTCTGCCCTCGTGAGGCCCCATCTGGAGTCCTCTGTCCAGAGCTGGGGCCCCCAATACAAGAAGGATGTAGAACTGTTGGAGAGGGGTCAGAGGAGCCACCAAGAAGAAATGTACCCTAGATTTCCTCATGATAAAGGCCATTTCCTGCTATTTGTAGGTGCTTCTCTGGAAGGATGGGGGATATGGGTGGGGATAATTCCTTCAGAAGCAACTGTGCAGAAATCTGTTTTATAACCTTGTAAGCTTAACCACTCTAAAATAATGCCCAGTTGCTTTGATGCTGGATGGGATAGGTAACCTGGAGGTGGAGGCTTTCTGCTCTTTGCTTATTGGCTGTGTGCCCAGCTCCCCATACACTGATAACTTTTCCTGTTGTACCCAATTACTTATAAATAAAATAATGACTGACAGTAAGTCTGCAGGTGGAGGGACACTCTGTTTTCTTAAAATTAGAATGGGACAAGACATCCAACAGTTTCACTATTTTACTCTAGGTTCTTATAATATGTTTGACATTTACAAATGCAGCATCCCTGCCTTGTGGGTACTCATTCATCTCTTAGATGAGAGGCAAAACTCAACAACTGGCCACAGAAAGGGCAAAATGTTGACTATGTAATTGTGTATAAAGATGATCTCAGTTTTATCCCCTTCGCAACCTTAGTGAGCCACAGCCAAGTGCAGGGGAGACATATAATATTGTTCATTGTGATACCAGCTGCAGGAAAGGCAATTGCCTCTGCTACTGCTGGAGGTAATTCCTTCTGCTTATTATGGGAGCAAAAGTAATCTACTCTGGATAATGAATAACCAACATGTGGCCTCACCTGAGCTCTCCTTTTGTTCATCTCAGTTTGGGGCCATGTCAAATATTCATGTTTGACTTTATTAGTGTTATTTAAAGTTGTACTCTCAAAGCCAGAGTAGGTTTTCTCTGTTGCTTGTGTTCCTAGTAGCCATAAGGATTCAGTAGATCAAATGCTACCCACATAAGCCCACATTTTCCAAATTCTGCTTCTACTGGCACCTGCACAAACCTATTGTTTTCAGTGGGAAAGCAGAGGAGTGGCTGCAAGGAAGGATCTGACCTTAGAATTACAGTTTAACAAGTCTATTGAATCAAAGAGACACCAGCTCAGTCTCCTGTAGTGGTGACATTACTGGGATGCTGATAGACAGTGGCTGCCTTTCTTGGTGTGGAGCTGTGGGGTATTAACTGGATGAACAAGCTAGAATAATTTATATATATATATAAAATATATATTTTTCAGTGAAGTCAGCAACTCTGACTGATACCCAGAAGGAAACAGACCAGCTAAGTAACAGGGGGATGTTTCTTGAGGGTTTTTTGTTTGATTTTGCTTTTCAACATTTGTCACTTTTTAAAAGTAGGACTGCACTTTGCCATTGATGATGACTTACTGGTACTGCAGCCACTCTGTCGGATGCAGTGCTGTGACAGCCACTGCAGTTTTTTGGAACTGACAGAGAAATCCCATGGTTGTTATCTTTCCTGACTTCCTCGTCAATCCAATTTAATCCCTTCTAGGTATTTCATGTGTTACTGTCTCTCTCCTCTTCACGCATCCTGTTCCTGCAGGAAGTGGTCTGTACTTTAAAGGTCACAGCTTCTCAGATTAAAGAAGGGGAAAGGAATCTGCCTCTGTCAGTTTGGTAAGGGACTGTATCGAGATCTCTACAGAGACTGCAGTAGAAACCCTTTTCTCTAGGTTCTGTGACCAAGCTGCTGCCCATCTGCATGGCTGAAAGAGAGGGAGCCTGCTTGCTCTGCTCCCCCAGCCGTTGGAGTGACCTGCCAGGAGAGGAGTTGCATATGCACAAGGAGGAGAAGCTGCTATTGCCGTGGTTTAATCGCCCGACGTTGACTCAGATGGGTCCTGACTGGAGGTCAGCTGTGACGTGCAGCTGGTAGGGTGGGATTGGACTGTTGGGAACAGAAAAATGTCAGCCCAGATCCTTTGGCGTTGACAAAGTGGATGTGACGATTTCTCCCCTCCAGCTGCAGCGGCTGCCTCTGCGCTTCCTTCTGCACACCCACACTAGCAGAGCAGACTGTGTGAAGCTACCCTGTCTTGACCCTCGGCTGCTGAACTACATGAGACTTAGCTGAGCTTTTCTCCATCTTTCCTGTGGTGCTTGAGCCATCTATCCTGATAAACCTCACCGATGGAGTTTGTGGCTTTTACAGCTCCATTTTATTGCAGGCTGGGGTGTGGGGACTAAGGGAAGAGGCTGTCAGATATCCATCCTCATCCCTGCTGCTAGGATCCTTCACTTTGCTTTGAAGACCAGGAATATTCAGCATTGAACAGATTCCTTTGATACTCTTATCTTCTCATCTTCCAACCCTAGGAACATCCTGTATGTTTCCCTTCCCATTTGCAGCATCTGGCCTCTTGAGTGGTTGGAAAATGTTAGCAGGTCAGCCTTCTTGGCACCATCTCATTTTATTATTGAGGACAAAACATGAAATACATTTTTTTATAACATACTGGTCCATCTGTCTTGCAGTGGCTCCTGATATGCTGTCCTTGTTTGTTTGCTCTCTCAACTCAATCTGGGACTTCAGATTATTATTATTTTTTTTAATTAAAGAAACGGTCTCTATACCCCTCTCCCCACTGTAAAGCCTCCCTATGCATAGCAATAACTGTATGAGCTTCAGTGACAGCTAATTCCTGCTGTGGGAACACTACTGAACACATGCTGGTTGATCTTGTTCCTTATATATAGCATCTGAAAATAGCAAATAAACCAGGGCTTAATAGAACTGACAAGGCCATATAAGATGAGCCTTTACAGCCCTCTGCTTGTTTTCACTGCTGTCCCTCATGGTCTCATCCAAGCTGAGCTGAATTAATTTTCTTAGCAAGATTTTTGAGAGATGCTGTGTCAAATTTATTATCATTTCACCTGCCTCTGTAACAGGAGCTGCAGGCACTGTGATCAATGGATCAAGACACGTGTCTAATTTCACTGCAGCTTCTGTAAATGTTTCTGTGCCTTCCACAGCCATGCTGCTGAATTACTTTCTATCCTCTGTAGATGCTCTGCAACAAAACACAGGGCAGATCTCTTTGTATACCAACCCTATCAAGACAACAAGGCACTGAGGGCCCTTTTGGGAACTTGCTGACTTTGCAAGTATTGTACATCTCTGCCTACAGAGGTGTGATCCTTCCTTCTCATGCACATCTGATCTGATCCTCATGTCTAAGTACCATTCACATAAGTGTATGTACCCTGAAAGAGACTGAGTGAAGGACCTGTTGTACCAGTCACAGAGCAAAGCAGCTTCAAGAGCAGAACCTTATTCACTGGAGGTGATATGTGTAGATGTGAAGGAGTCAGCTTGACTCTCATTCCTATATGCAGCAGTTTGATCTGGAACTGTTAGTGCGAGAGAACAAACAGGTAATGCTGTAGGCATAGAAGTGCTAATTCCCAGTTATTTTGGCATGTTATTTTCCCCTTGTCTCTGGCCATCCCTTCCCTGTGCAAATTGTTCTTCCTGCTCAGGAGACTTAGACAAAATACTGCATTGTCTCGCAGAGGTGTCTAGAGGGGAAACAGCTGCTCCCTTCTGATTTTTCTCCTGAACTGGCCTACAGATAACTAATTGCAGCTCAGTTGCTTCTATTAGCTATTTACCTAAAATTGAGCTGGCTAATGAAAATGTTTCTAATTAATACGAGGCAGATTAAAACTCATTACAGCAAGGTCGTCAGTAATGAGAGATAATCAGAACACAAATGACCGAGCTTGGAGCAAAATGAAGATGGAACACAAGCAGGCGATCGGTGCTAGTTTTGTATGCACCAGCCAGCAAGGGCAGGGTTCAGCAAGGTGACTGCTGGGGCTCTGTGTTGAGCAACTCTTATTCTTCCTCTCCGGAGCAGCTTGGGAAATGACTGGCTGGAGACATGGACCTCAGCCCAGTGTAAATGTTTCCTGAACTAGGTGGCATCTCAAACTGAGGGTTTGTTGCTAGGCCACCCCTTAATCACCTGTACGGATTGTTAGGAACTGTGTTGTGAATCAGGGTGTTAGCAGGAAGAGTATGGCAGACAATGACAGGACAAGGGGGAATGGATTAAAACTAAAGGAAGGAAGGTTTAGATTAGCTATTAGGGGGAAGTTTTTTCCAGAGAGAGTGGTGAGGGGCTGGAACAGGCTGCCCAGAGAGGTGGTGGATGCCCCATCCCTGGAAGTGTTCAAGGCCAGGTTGGCTGGGGCCCTGGGCAACCTTGTGTAGCTCCAGGCCTGAGGTTGGTGGCCCTGCCTGTGGCAGGGGGGTTGGAGCTCTATGATCCTTGGCATCCCTTCCAACCCAGACCATTCTATGATTCTATGGCAGCATGTGTAGCCTAAGTGGGAGGTCAATGTGTGTGTCTGCTTGTGTGTGGAAATTCAGAGTCCTGATGGCTCAGAGGGTGGTGGGAGCTTGCATGTCTCTGTAGTGTGAAGTGGCCTGGCCTAGGTTTGAAAAAAACCCTTGTGATCTCCAGGGAAGTTTTGCACAAATCACAAACCATACTTGCTTTAATTTCAGTTCCCTTTAGCACTGGTGATACAAAGCCCCAGCCCCAGTATTGGATTTCAGCTGCTTGAGGCAGGCTCACAGTGTATATCCTTCCATTTGTACAGAGTTCACTGGCCATCCTGCTTGTTGTGTGACTCCTCATTCCTGTGTTTGTGAAACTGAGAAAATAAGAAGTTTTAGCCTAGGGGATCATTTCTGTCCTTTATAGTTTGCAAGATATAAAACTCTCCTCACTCACTTCCTGGCTGTCCCAGGGACAACAAACTGTTTCTGAAGGATCTTGATCTGTGATGGGACTACTTTGAGCTATGGAAGTCAAACCTGAGATTTAGGGGGATGCCTTTGCATCAAGGGGAATTAACTTAAAAGTATAAGTCTGACAAGGTAACCGTGTACCTGCTTAAATGGGAACACATGGAATGCCCTACTCTCATGTGGGCAGGCAGAGACCCATAGGTAAATCTTCAGGACTGGTACACCTAACTTATACAAATAATGAATTATTAAATAATGGGGTACATTGCACTCAGAGTTATTCTAATTGCAAAGGCATGGATCTGTCTGTGATCAGTTAGTATTGGTATAAGGAAGCATTTAAATGGGAAATACCTGGTGTGCCTAGCAATGTGCTTTTGTAACAGTTAGATAGAGAAGATAGTGCAAAAAGGAGGCAGTAACCATTCCTTTTAGATTTGTGTGTCTTCATGCAGCATCCCTGTGGTCAGTTGGTTTGATTGCCAGACCCATAGCGTTAGCAAAGGCTACAGTAGTCTATATGCTTATTCAGAATTGTTGAAAGAGGAGGTAACAGTCCCTTAGGTACAGCTACACTGTCATTGCAATGGGTTCTGGGTTTTCTATTGCTGTTTTTAAAGCACCTGAGTTCACTTCACCAGTAGCTGTATCCTCCCTAAACATCTTCACAGATCTTTTGGCATGGCACTTGGTCTCAGTCTCTCACTCTGTTAAACTGAGGTCTATATCCTTTCATTCCTCTTCAGTTTGTGCTGTCCTGGGTCATCTAGGACACCCCTTATCATGGTCTATGGCTTGCTGATGAGGGGGAATGAAGGGGCAGAGGCCAATCTCTCTTTGGCAACCAGTGATAGAACCTGAGGGAACGATATGAAGCTGAGTCAGGGAGGTTTAGACTGGATATTAGGAAGAGGTTCTTTACTGAGAGGATGGTTGGGCACTGGAACAGGCTGCCCAGGGAAGAGGTCACAGCATGGAGCTTGGCTGAGTTCTAGATGCATCTGGACGATGCTCTCAGCCCCATGCTCTGACCTGTTTGGCCCTGTGTAGAGCCAGGAGTTGGACTTGATGATCCTTACAGGTCCCTTCCAACTCAGGATGTTCTATGATTCCAAAGGCTTAATGTGAAAGACCGTAAGCAGCAGTTCTGCCATGGGAAGAAAGCAAGAGTCCATCACCACTGTCCTGAGTCCTGGCAATGGCAGGTAGTTTAGTAAATCCAGAAGATCCTTGGAAGGCGGTTGAACCCCAGCAGAAGGGGTAACCAGTTTAACTAGAATGTGGGAGCTGGATATGCAAAGTAGGTTCTTTAAAGATTTTAATAATACTGGGAACATCAGTGGCAGCCTGTTTGCATTCTCTCTCTCACTGTGGACAGTCAATGCAGTAATTTTGATCTTGATGCCTTGAGCAAGAGTGTTTAAACACTTTAGACACTTTACTACTGTCACGGTCAGCTGTCAGCTGAGCACCACACAACTGCTTGCTCACTCTCCCCTGATGGGTTGGGGGAGAGAATGAGAAGAGTGAAAGTGAGGAAACTCGTGGGTTGAGATAAAGACATTTTAATAGGCAAAGCAAAAGGCGTGCACACAAGCAAAGCAAGACAATGAATTCATTCAATGCCTCTGATTGGCATGCAGGTGTTCAGCCAGGACATCAGGGCTCCATCACACGTAACAGTTACTTGGGAACACAAATGCCATCACTGTGAACATCTCCCCCTTCCCTCTTCTTCCCCCAGCCCCTTTATACACTGAGCATGACATATGATGTGGGGTATCGCTTTGGTCAGTTGGGGTCAGCTGTCCTGGCTGTGTCTCCTCCCAACTCCTTGTGCACCCCCAGCCTGCTTGCAGGTGGGGTGGTGTGAGGAGCAGGAAAGCCCTGTGCAAGCACTGCTCAGCAGTAACAAAAACATCCCTGTGTTATCAGCACTGTTTTCAGCCCAAATCCAAACCCCACAGCCCCATACCAGCTGCTGTGAAGAAAATTAACTCTATCCCAGCCAAACCCAGCACAATTACATGTATTGTTCTTATGAGTCTGTAAAATGGGGGGATAACAATCCTGAGTGTTGTAAAGAGATTTGTAAAAGCACTTTTAGAGATTAGAAGATCCATTTAAGATCAGGTATGGTTATTTTACCATAAATGTCTAAAGCCTTTCTGAATTCCATTAAGCTCTTGGCTTCTCTGTCTTTGACAGTGAGTGCCACTGGTTAATGCTCTACTGTGCAAAATGGGATGTTAAAAAAAAACCCTTGAAAAAGGCTGCTGGTTTGTGGAATGCCGTATTATTTGCTGTTTTGTGAGAGCTAATGGGAATGGGAATGGGAGATTTTATTATTTCATATAACTCTTCTCTCTTATGCATCAACTGTCCCTAATCTGAACAGTCTCCCAACATTTCAGATGTCTTTTTTTATAGACTTCTAAAGACCATCATCATATTTCCTGTCCTTCTGTGTCCTTTTTCTTCTGTACCTTTTTTGTTGTGATAGGATGCCCAGGATCCAAGGTGAGGTTGTATTTTCAATTTTTATACAATGGCATTTTGATATTTTCAATGTTTTTCTCCTTTCCTTTCTTAACACAGTCAAACAGCTTGTTTAGGTTTTCCTGATCCCCACTGTGCACTGAGCAGGTGCCTTCACTGAGCCGTCCACAGCAATGTGATGCAAGTGTTGGGTGGTTACAGTTAATTTAGAGCTCATCAGTGTGTGTGGACAGGATAAATTGTGCCTTCAATATGTGTAACCTTGCTGCTGTGTATGCTGGGGGTGTTCTGCCAGTCTATTTATTGTTCACCAACTTTGGTAGGGTCCTGGCAGAGCTTATTTTTCCACAGTGGTGAATCATTTCTGTTGCATCTCATGGAATTTTTGTCACTGCACTGTTCTCTGCTTTGCCAGATGTCTAGCAGGGAAATAAAACTTTGGTGTCAGAGTGGGTGTAATGGGGCACCCTGCTGTTTGTTGCTGACACTGATGTAGATCAACCCATTTATAGTAGAGAGCCCCTTCTGTCTTGTGGGTGCTGCCTGGACCTGGTTCCCCTTTCATCACATTTCTCAGTGTTTCCAGAGCTAATTCGGCCTCAGGGGAAGTAACAACATTGCAGG
This sequence comes from Porphyrio hochstetteri, assembly GCA_020800305.1. NCBI lineage: Eukaryota > Metazoa > Chordata > Aves > Gruiformes > Rallidae > Porphyrio > Porphyrio hochstetteri. Next base: position 7,991,246 of record CM036908.1, on the reverse strand, counting down.
TGCTAATGTAGACAGTTTCTGCAGTACCACCTTACCTAAAAGAGCTCAGAGGAGGTTGAGATGAAGCTGTGGTAAAAACATCACTAAATGTTGCAGCCTTGTCTTAACTAGAGTCCCCCACTGCTGCTGTCTGTGGTGCTGGGCTTGGTGTTGCTCAGAGGGAATTCTGAGCTGGGAATGGGATGTTCTTGCATCTTCTCCAATAATTACCCTGTTTTCTTTTAAGTCTTTGTGAGGGAATATATTGTACACCACTTGAAAGTCCTAATAAATATCTTCCTTTTCTCTTCTATTGACCATTGCATTAACATGCTCAGAGTATTTTAGTGGACTGATGAAGAATGATTTCTCTTCCTCTAAGAATCCCTGTTGGCTTTTTAAAGTCATATCACATGCTACATGGTTTTTAGTACTCTCTATAATTATAGTCTCAAGTAATGTAGTTGCTAGAGAGTAAAAGCTTGTGGGACTATAATTTCCCAGATTACTCTGGATTTTTCTTAAAAACAGGGCAGTATTTGTTCCCCTTCCATCCTCTGGAAGCTAATGGTTTTAATGTGCAATCCTCTTTTTCTTCTGATTACTAGCATCTCAGCTACTTTTTGACTTAATCTGTAATTTATATATGATTGAATTTGTCAAGGTATTTTCTGGAACCATCTTTCTTGAAATACTGTTTTGGAGAGCGTGTCTCTGTTGCAAGCAGTGATGCTTCTCCTCACCATCATCCCCCATGCCAGCAGCAAGAGAAGGCACCTCCTTTCCTTTGCTCAGGTTGGGAGTAGGTGGACTGTGAGCTGTTCCTGCTCACCTGTACAAGAGTGCTCTCTGGTATGGAGGTGAGAGGAGGCACAGCCTTTCTAGCCCTGTCCTCTGGGTGAAAACAAGCCTGATGTCCTTTGTGAGATGCCTGTGTTCACAGTGTTCCTTGAGGCAGCACTCATCACCAGGAATTTCTGGTGACTTGTTTGTTATGTCTTTGACTAATTGCATTTCAAATTTTCTCTCTGCATTCCTAATCCTCATTTCACGTTTTGCCAGCTCTAAGGATGCCCTTCAGGGTTGGAATGACTTTTCTGAAGGATTTTTCAGATGAGGAGTGGCTTCCATCACTTACCTTACTGTCTTTAGTGGCCTTTCTGAGACCTTGTGTCACCATGTCTGTCACCAGATGCTCAAGTTTTCACGAGTATTTTTTAACTTTGGTATTTATTTTCTGCTAGATTAATTCCTTTATTTTTAAGACCAGATTAGCATCTGTCAATTTGGGACACCTTGCACATCCAATGCCCTAAAGAGCTGTTCTTTGCCAAGGTCTCTGTGAGTAAAGGCTCCTTCAAAAGAACTGAAATCACTTGAGAAGCCAGGTCTGCTTGTACATCCAGGGTAAATTACAAACTGTCCCTTTGCACCTCTGCTTCTTTCACCCCAGAGGTGCCTGCTCTCCAGACCTGACAGTTATTACTTCCATTATGGCCCATATGGAACAATTTTAATAATCAGTGTGAATCCCAATCTACCCAGTGTTTAGGTAAACCTCATGTGTCTAATAGGCATGCTGTGAGCCAACAGAGTCCTGTGGAAACTTCAGAAAGGGGTTTGAGGCAGAGATGCCCATGCAGACTGAAGAAGGAACCATATACCCATCAGACAATTTGTCATGTGAAGTGCTTCCTGAGGGAGGCTTACTCTTGGTACTCTGTGGTATGTGAAATGCTTCTTTCCTCTGCAGTGTGCTCTAAGGCATGTTGTGCACAAGCAGCTCCCTGTCTAAATAGCTGTTGGTCCCAGCTCTTTTCCATGATAAGTAGAGTCTTCGAGCTATTGCTTGTGCAACAAAGAGCAGCATCTTGTGAGTTTTTTTTGGAGAAAAGCTGTGAGCCATTCTGGGGGTTTCCATTTATCCTGCAGTTACTTCAGGGTGGGACAGAAATGTGGGTCAACGGTATAGGACACAGTAGTGGGAATGTGGCATTCTACTTTGCCTATCTTTAGGAGGTCATCTGTCAGAGAAAGAAGTGCTGCACCTGGACTAAGCTGGCTTGGGGAGACCCAGGCAATTAATAGATAGCATTATGAACATTTTTCCACTGAAATTCCTTACATGGTTGATAAGAGACCTTGGAAGCTCCATTCACAGTCCTGCTTCGTTCTCACTGTACTTCTGCTTCTAATGCAGATTGGAGTTTTTTAAAATTTAGGGCTACAGATACATTGCCTTCTCCTGAGGGAAGTTGCCTGGCCATCTTCCATCTCCCTAGTGAGGTCAGGAGCTGGCATTCCCTGGTCCAGAAAGCCATCCAGGGCAGCTTTGGAGCTTTGGCTGAGCCAGTTGTGAGAGCATGGTGGAGGATGCTGTGCATTGGGGATTTTGTTCTGTTTTGTTCCTGGAGCCCTCTGTAAGGATACTTTTGTCTCTCTGGGCTAGGATTTCTGTGTCCTTGAACCCAATTGGGTCATCTACAGGGTGGATAAGTTTGAGAAGAACAAAATTTCCTCTTTCCTTGTGCTAGAGGAGAGAGGGGCTATTTCTGCCTCCTTCTCAGCAGTGACTGACATGAAGATACCTCCTGGTCTACAACCAGTTGCATTTTCAGCTACATGAGTCTTCCATCCTGTTTTTCCCATGTCCCTTGGCAATCTGTATGGGGTTTGTAGGTATGTTGGAGCCCACACCTCTACCCCAAGCTAGCTGCCCACCTTCATGCCCAGACCTGCAGTACAGCCCCAGGGCACACGCCACAGCGTGGAGTCATTTGATGGGCTCCTGTTGTACCCATGGAAGATCACAGGGCCCTGTGCTGGCCTGTGCTCAGTGCTGGGGTTTTTGGAGAACATTAGTAAGGAGCTTTGCTACTGTTTCCTGCCTGTGCCCTGTGCTGTGGCTGCCTGACACCTCGGGGGGTTTGGGAAAGGGCAGGGGATGGCTGGCCACTGCTTCCCTTTCCCTTTGCTGCTCGCAGGGGGTTTCCTCCGTGGCTGGAGGCAGCTGGGAGAAAGCGATTATTGGAGCTGTATAAAAGCTGTTTCCCTGTAATGGGCTGCACTCCTGGTGCTGTGACAAACTACCCAGCTGCTCTGGCTCCCTCCCTCCCACTGCCTTTCTCTTTCATCCCATTACTCCCTCGCTGCTTTTCTCACTCTCTCATGCTCTTTCACAGCTTCCTTTCCTTGTCCCCTCTTGGCCTGCCTTTGCCCCTGCTGCACACAGGGAGGGAGAGCAGGGATGCAGCCAGGGCAGAGGCTTGCTTCTTACAGCAGGAGCTATAAAGCTGGTATGTAAAAGGCAGCACAATAATGTGGGAGACTTCAGGCATGCCTGTGGATGTTATTTTCTGCCTGTGTATTTGTGAGTGCTTTGGGCAGGCAATATGCTGGGGAAAGCTCTCTCCTGGCACAAGTTATGCCCTTGTGTACCCAGCTGGGAAAGGGAGTGTGTGTGCGTGCATCAAGCTGTCAAGTCTCACACACTGAGTGTAAGACTTGCATGTTAGACTTCTCCTCACACTCCCTTAGGCCTGTGTTTTATGCACTTGCAGCTCAGCACCCAGTCTGTCCCCTGATGTATTCCCAAATGTGAGACACTCGCCCTGTCCTGTGATGTGACGTGGCACTGCTTTACATGGAGGCCAACAACAGCCAATAAATAGGATGTGTGTGTGTGGTTGTGTGGTGTTCAGGCATGTTTGTGGTGGTGTTCCTCTCTGTTACATCCTTCGAGGCTTCTGGTGGAGTCCATCACCACAGGATCTTGGGCGGATGTGGTCTGCAGACACATGATTTGACCTTCAATGATTTCTGATATAGAAGCCAGAGGAATTAGGACTCTGTGCAGATAGGTGTCAGATATTAACAGGAGATAGAATCACAGTATGGTCTGGGTTGAAAGGGACCTCAAAGACTGTCTAGTTCCAACCCTCCACTAGACCACATTGCCCAAAGCCCCATCCAACCTGGCCTTGAACACTGCCAGGGAGGGGGCAGCTGCAGCCGCTCTGGGCAGCCTGTGCCAGTGTCTCATCACCCTCATAGTAAACAATTTTTTTCCTAATGTCCAATCTAAATCTACCCTCTTGGAGTTTAAAACCACTACCCCTTGTCCTATCACTCCATGCTTTTGTAAACAGTCCCTCTCCAGCTTTCCTGTAGGCCCCTCTAGGTATTGGAGCTTTCTCCTCTACAGGCTGAACAAGCCCAACTCCATCTTCATAGGAGAGGCGCTATAGCCCCCTGATAATCAGAGTTATTTTTTGTCATTGATTTGCTTAGATTTTATTACAGTATCAGGGTAAACTTATCTGAAGTTTATTAAAGAATATTGAGTCTACTGTGTGCTTTGCAGGGGGCTTTTTCAGTGAGAGTAATAAAGGCAGAATAAATCATTGTCACTGAAGATGGTGGTGACTGGTCTGTTCTTGAGGCAGAATGAACCTCAGGAGCTGAAATCTAGACCAGGCAAGTGGTTGGTGTTGGATTTTGTTGATTGATGGCTGCATTTTGGCCAATATGAGCAAAGCTGACAAGTCTTCTAATTCTTGGTTTCTAAACCCACTGTTGCTGTGGATTCTAATGGCAGTGTAAGCAGTAAGACCAAGACCTGGCTGGACTGGAAGGATATAATTTCCCTTTGTGGTGTGTCAGACTGAGCTGGAAGGATGAAGGACTGCCCATGTGCTGTTCTCACTGCCAAATACACATCTGTAGTTTTGATTCTTAACAGTCTCTTCTTACAAGTTCCTGGAAGTTTCTGGGATGGTATCTGTGGTTTTCTTCTCCCTTTAAGAATCTAACATACACAGTTGGGGTCCTGACTTTTGTCTTTTGATAAGGGGTTCCCAAACTCTGCATTGAAGCAGTGGATCACAGTGACAAACCAATGCTGCCCTGTGGCTAGACAGCTTATTCTGTGCAAGGATGTAGCCGTGGACAGAGCCCAAAACTAATGTGCTGTCACTGACCATGGTGCCTGTGCAAACAAGCGTTGAAGCTCCTTATGCTCTGGAGCATCTAGTTCCAATCTGGTTCAACCCCTCTAAATAAGCCACAGTCCTAATACTTAACTGACACATCAGATGATGATGCCCAAAATCAAGAAAGGAAATCCCTGATCTGTTTAAATACAGGATATATAAAAGGTATGTGTGTGGGCAGAGAGCAAAAGGGCTTGGCTGATGTTTTGGTCTCTCCACAGGTGCACCTGCGCTCTGCTGAGCGTCTCCGGGAGCTGTGCTGCGCCAACCGAGGCACCTTCATCAAGGTGGGACAGCACCTGGGAGCGCTTGACTACCTGCTGCCTGAGGAGTACACCCGCACCCTCAAAGTGCTGCACAGCCAGGCCCCACAAAGCACCAGGCAGGAGATTGAGCAAGTCATCCGTGAGGATCTGGGCAAAGAGGTAGGGGCAACCGGTGTTGGCTTCTCAGGTCTCAGTAAGCCTTGGGCAGTGAGAAGAAGGAACACAGGAGCAATGACCTGTTGCTTCTCAGTTGCAAGTAATACCAAGGGGACATATCTCCTCCTTGCCCATGTGAGAATGCCATGCAAATTTTCCCTGTCAATTGGTGGACTTTATTGGCCATCTTAGGAAAGGAGAAGATAACAGGATTAAGGGTGTGAGGGTTACCTGGTGGAAATGGAGGGGCTCAGAGGTTGTGCCAAGACAAACAGGTTGCTGGAGGTCAGGATGGAGGACCATCTGCTGCACTGAGGGGTGAAAGCTGGAGATACTGATGTATAGGACAAAGATATATTAGCAGGGCTCTGTGAGGGATGACTGTTCTCCCCTGGCTGCATGAGACCAACTCCAGCTAGCACTGACAGCCTTTTACTTTCCTGAGCCCGTAATTAACCCCCAAAGAAAATAATAGCATAAATCACCTTCCTTGCTTGCTGTCAGGTAATATAGTAGCACAGGAGTCTGTGCCATTAACCCTCAGCAGCCCACAGTGGTGGGTGGATCATAGGTGGGTGTCTCTGTTCATACAGATATAAGGCAAGTAGGGAATTTTTTGTATCCTGCTCCTTACAAGAAGAGTTTCCCTCACCCTCCAGCCCAGGTTGAGGAGAGGCATTTCAATGATCACAACTGACATGGTGAGAGGGAGACAGGAGGCAACAGGGTGCAGAGGCAACAAAAGAGAATGTGGGTGTGAGGGAGAGGAAGACAGGAGGCTGAAGAGTGCAAAGCAGCGTAGACATGTGTTTTGGGGTTTTCTGGGATGTGTGGATCGATTGAGCAGGGCAGGCTGGCTGTGTCCTTCAGACCCTTGCTGCTCCATGGGCCTCCATCTGGCAATCTCTCCTCTGCAGAGGCCACAGAAAGCCACCCTGAGGTCAGCCCTCACTGAACGACCACAGCCCTGGCTCAGCTTGTGTGGTGTCTCTCAGGCTGAGCCTCACAGGTGGTCCCTCAGCTTTTCTCTCAAGTGCATGTTCAGCTGCCACTGATGTGCCCTGGTTTCTTCCAGCTTTTTGGGAGCTAGACAAGCCCTCCATGCCTCATTGATTCCCAGTGAGGCATCTCAAATCCAGTCTCCACGGCAGCCTCTCCTCTTAGCATTCACTTCACCCACCTGGCTTGTGCTGGGCAGTATTTAATGTTAAAGAGACAGAGAGAGGGAGGGGAAAAAAAAAGCTAGAAATGGGAAGAAAGGGATAGAAGGGAAATGCTAATGAGAGAAAGAGAGCAGTGGTAAAAAAGAAATGAAGAGAATGGCGTTTATAAAAAATAAAGGAGCTGGTTAAACTGGGCAGTATTAAAAGCAGAGGTAAATGCCTATTTCCATTAGTTACATTAGTACCAAATCAAGATACTTAAAAGCAAAAAGGGTTTGAGGAATCCTAATGCACCAAAGTTGTCTTGCTGGAGCCCAGAGGATTTAATAGGGTTACTTCAGGAGCAAATTTAATTCCAGTGTAGCTACATTCTCAGTACATTTAAAATACAATATACTTTGCTGAAATATAGATGGCAGAAGGGCAAAGAGGAGTGTCAGAGCAGAGAGGAGCACAAAGGAGGATCCTGAAACCTTCCCAGATGGGGCCAGCATCACACATGGGAACTTGCAAATGAACTCAAATAAAAGAGAAAAGAGTGAGGGAACCTTCTCAGGGGGCGTAGGCCTAATCCCACTGCTCTCAAATTCAGTGGTAAGATTTCCAGCTCCCCCATCAAGCACAAGAGCAGGCTTCTCAGGTGAATCTCATGTGTAGGCAAGAAGTAATTACAGAGTTTGGATCAGTGCAGGACCAATGGAGGAAACAGCAACTGAAAGTAAAGAGATACCCAGGGAGGAATGTGACAAGCTGACAAATTAGCCACAAGCTTGCAAAAGGGCACAAAGATCAAACAAGCCAGTTTTGTGTATAGAAGCATTGTGTCTTCAGTCATTTGGAAATGGTCTGTCTTCTGATGTCACCTACTCCTGAGAGTCTTCTCAGGGGCATGGATGTTTGATGGGAAAACTGGTGTAAATGGAGAGCATGCCAATGGAACTGATTTTTGAGCAAAGGCAAAGGGCTTGTGAGGTGGGTTTACAGCAGTTCAGCATGGTTCTGTTGTCACTATGTAGACTTGGGTAACACTCTGCTGATAAGGGAACTCCTGTTCCAGGCCAGCATCATGGCACAGAAGGAAAAGCATCATATATACTGACTAGTGGGTTTTGCCCTGGTTTAAGTGTAGAGTGAATCCATGTACCTGTCAAGGATCACCAGGATTAAAATAATTGGTAGTGAGCAGCCTCTGGCTTTCTAATCTCAGCCACAGTGGTCTGGCTAAGTGATGGTGGGAAGTGATCATCCTCCTGAGAGTTGTGTGCAAGAGGTTGGGATGGGGGTGGGATTCTCAGGGCAACGTGAGTAGTAGCAGTGGGAGAGGCTGTGCAAAGAAATCTTTACAATGACTCCTGGAAAAACACTCACCATCAGGATCTTAGAGTTAAGAGTCTTTTGGAGAGATAGTGGAGATACCACAGGTAGGGCTTGTTCTGGATGGATTTCTTGTATCATTTGGGAAAAACTGTGTGTGTAAGAATGGGTGATGAGATATGAATGAAAGAGTCTCTCTTACCTCTATTCTCATCTTCCCTGCTTGAACAAGGTTCTGAAAGTGAAAAAGTGTCAGATGTAGAAAATGAACATGAAATTAGTATGTTCCTTACCCTACAATTGTCATCTTCTCTGCAGGGTTGTTAGTGACACAGGGAAAGATGGCAGAACAAGGGGGATGGATTAAAGCTAAAGGAGGGGAAAGGTTTAGATTAGATATTAGGGGGAAGTTTTTTCCAGAGAGAGTGGTGAGGGGCTGGAACAGGCTGCCCAGAGAGGTGGTGAATGCCCTGTCCCTGGAAGTGTTTAAGGCCAGGTTGGATGGGGCTCTGGGCAACCTTGTGTAGCTCCAGGCCTGAGGTTGGTGTCCCTGCCTGTGGCAGAGGGTTGGAGCATTATGATCCTTGGGGTCCCTTCCAACCCATGCCATTCTATGATTCATTCAGCTAAAGTCTTGAACTCAACCAGGTGCATGCAGAACAAACCCAGCCAACTTCTGGTGAAATCTGAACACCAGGCATTTAGGGAGAAAGACTGATGAAAGGCTCTGGAAGATGAATCTTTTGGAGTAGCTGCACCTTAAAAGTGCAAAATAATCGTGCCTGGAAACTGGAAAAGATGGATGAAATGTCTTGCCTGTGGTGGGAGTAGGGGCATTTCCAACCCTCTGGCAGGTCTGTTGGGAGAGACTGGCTTGTGGCCATGGGATATAGGGGTGGGTGGGGAGGTGATGCCGGTTTGGTGCTAGAGCAGAAGTGCAGAACCCAGGGCATCTCTGAGTTTGACCAAGGCAGTTCCACTTGAAAGCCCTTTATGTCTGTCAGAAGGGCTTCCTGTAGCTTTCCTGTGTGTGATTTTCTTAGACAAAGGTGCTCAGAGGAGCTTTACACTCAGTGATAAGACTGACCAGACTATTGTGAACCCGCTCCCCCTCTTTGAAAGTCTGTCTGCTTCTCTCTGCTTTGATCAAGGCCATTCCTGTGCATCCTTCCTTTTAGGACTGAGTGCCTGCACAATGACTTGGCAGGTTTTTTACAACCCTGTTCTTTCAAATATCCTTGGTGTCTTGCTGTTGTCTGGCTCTAGCACCGTCCAGTGAAAGTTGCTAATAGGGGTCTGTGGGTTTCACTTCTCTGCCACTGTGCAATGAGAATGAGTTTAGATTCTGTGACATTTCCTGACTTTGCTGTGTACTCCTATCTATGCCAGCACACTCTTTACTACTTTTAGTCCTAAAATACCTCCTGGTTTACTGTCACCCATCTGATCTGCACATCCCAGTAGGCCACAGCATGGCTCTACCCACTCAGCAGCACTGTAATCTCTCTCCTGTGTGTACAGCAAGATGTCACTTTCCAGACCCCATTGTGTGTCAGCTTCCAGCCCACTCTCACTAGCATTTTGTAATCAACTTTGTGACCTTTTCCCCAAGACCCCTTATTCTCCCCCTTTGTGTGTTTGTGTATTCAATACTCTACCCAGGCTTTTACTCATTTCTCCCCACCCATCTCTCACCACTGTCTCTTCAGAAACTTCCCAGTTCCTCCACCTGTGCTCCTTTCTGGCAGGTTCCTGTCTGGTCCTCTAGTCCCTGATCATGTCACTGGTCTGAGGTTGCACCCTTGGGAATTAGGGCAAGGATAATGTTAGCATCCCCATGAGGCCAGCATAGTGTCAAGTAGGGTCTTTCCCATGGTGGTGGGGTACATGAACTTCATGGCTGCCCAGGTGCTCTGTGTCCAGGCTGAACCTTTGCCAGGGGTTTAGAGGATGGTGTAGGGCACAATGCCTGCCTTGCCTGCCATGGGAGTGAGGGTCTCTCCTTCCTCCTTGTCCCTTGACTTATCCTCACATATTTGGTCTCTTGCTAAAAGTTGCTGAATCTGTTGCAGACAGGAGTGGAAATTGCTGAAGCTCAGCAGTCTCAGGTGCTACTAAGTGAGGGATCTCAGGAAATCCTGACCAGCTCTCTGCTTGGACCCCAGAAACCCACATCTGCACACACATTTATACCACTGCTGGTGAGTTTTCTGCACTGCAGGAAGGCTCCACAGAAAGAACACAAGAAGGACGTGGATCTGTTGGTGCACATCCAGAGGAAGGCCACAAAAATGATCCAAGGGCTGGAGCACCTCTCCTATGAAGGCAGGCTGAGAGAGTTGGGGTTGTTCAGCCTGGAGAAGAGAAGGCTCTGGGGGACCTGATAGTGGCCTTCCAGTGCCTGAAAGGTGCCTGTAAGAAAGCTGGGGAAGAACAGTTCCCAGGGGCATGTAGCAATAGGACGAGGGGTAATGGTTTTAAACTGGAAATGGGCAGATTTAGGTTGGATATGAGGAAAAAGTACTTCACTATGAGGGTGGTAGATCACTGGAAAGGTGGTGAAGGCCCCATCTCTGGAGATATTCAAGGTCAGGCTTGATGGGGCTCTGAGTGACCTGATCTAGTAAAGATGTCCCTGCTTACGGCAGGGGGGTTGGACTAGATGACCTTTAAGGTCCCTTCCAACCCAACACATTCTATTCCATCCTGTTTCACAACATACCAGTGATTGAATGTGTTGCTTCCAGTCCTTACTTTGTTCAAAGCTGATAGAAAGGTCTGGGGAGAGCCCAGAGGTTGAGGCTTGTCTCTGCTGAAGCCAAATTGTATAAAGGGCTTAAATTGATGGAAAGACAGTCATTTGGAAGGATGTCAGTCCAGCTCTGCTTTGTGGTAGTGCAGGTAATGGGAAGTAGTTTCTAATTGCTTGATTAGCCAGCACCTCCAAGGAGCCCATCCTTTTCATCCACAGTTAATTGCAGCTTTTACCTGTTGTTCAAGGACTATTTTGCCATTTGCAAGAAGCCTCCTGCAGCCACACAATAATGGAGCTCACTGATTGAGCAGGGCAGGGTATGTCAGTGAGTTGACTGTGATTTGTAAGCAAAACATGTGTGGTAGAGGAACCTCCTGTGCTGTGGTTTGTGAAGCAGGATGCATTTTTAGAGATGGCAATGCTTGGGGGACCCAGCCTTCTGTTAAAGGGCTTTGCTTTCCTTGGATTCCTGCTCTTTTACCTGGTGTGGCACTAGAGCTGTGCAGTAAGAAACAGATACTTCTCATCTGAGAAAGCCATTGTCCTTGCAGCAAAACTGTGGCTAAGGAGGATACTGCCCTTTGTCCCTCTACCTTAACTTGTCCCAAGGTTCCCAAAGTGTTTTCCAGGTTGGGTACACAAGCTTTATTCATCCATATCCCATATATACCTGGGAGCATGGTCACTGCAGTGATGCACAGCAATGCCACACGGCCCTTTGACAGGGAGAGACAAAAACCATATGCCCATAGGAAGGATTTATAATGAGACCACAGCAAGGTGCCAAGCCCCACAGCAAGAGACCTTCCTGCCCTTGAACTGCTGGAGTCTGAGAAAGGACAGGGGAATAGAAGAGACTCCTCTTTTTACTCCTGTTTCTGTATGCACTCTTGGTACAGTGTGGCAGGTTTTGCTGTGCCAGTGAAAGGGAGAAGGATGACTGATTCCCTTCCTTTTGGAAGTGTTGATTAGCATTTTAAGCTGTGGTGAGACATGCTTACTTCTGGTTTGTAGAACTGTTGAAGCAGTGCTCAGCCCTGTGGGGCAGCAGCTAGGCCTTCAATAGCCTGTTGGGTATTACCCTGCATGTCCTACAGCACCCAAGTTGTTCCCAAGGGAATGAGACACTTTCTGTAGCTGGCTCCATGTGTTGCCCTAGAGAAGGTTCATTTACCCTGCTAGATCACAAGGTCTTCAGGTCACTGCAGATCCTGTAATGGCCCCTGGAAGCCTCTTCTCAGGCTGGTAACGTTGTCCAGCCTATCCAGGATGGATGCCAGGATGTGTGTCTGCTTCCTCCAGCATTGCACAGCCTCTGGTTGAGTGTTCTGCCCAAAAGCACTGATGTGAGGCATGGTCACTGTTGTGGTTGCTTGGGGCTGTGGGACTGATGCTGAATGGCTCTGCTGACCAGCCTGGTCTCCTGGAGCTTGTGACCCTGGTTCTATCCTTAAGTATCCACTCCAGCAATGCTACACTGGGGTGCTCTGCCAAACTGGCCCTCACAGACATCACAACAGACACAGGGAAGCTAGATTTAAATCAGCAAGAGCCTCTTCTGCCTGCTGTGGGTGTTAAATCCATCACAAGAAATCTCTTCCTGCATGAAGTTACCTACCCTCCATTACCCACCTGAGAGGTGGCTGGGCTGTGGTGGCCATTGCTGTGATAGTGTGAGGGGCTGGAAAGAGGGACAGGAGGATTTGGCCCTTCTCCCCTCCCTCTGAGCCTCTCTCAGCAGGCTTCTCTGAGCTTCCAAGCAGCCATCAATAAAAAGCACATTTGTATTAAAACCATAATGAGGAATAAAAAAACTTCACATTTTTTTCAATAACTTGGGATATAAAAAAGAGATTTTTATCAATTATGAAAAGGATTTTGGCCATAAAAAGGTAATTTAAAGAGTCTGAGATGGATGGCGAATAGCATTAATGTCACCCAGAACAAATGGGCCTGCATTACTCAACTGAAAGGCAGGAGCAGCTGCCTGTGCAGGTCCTGCTGCTGCTGCAGCCTCCTCCGTGCTCTCCCTGCCCTGTCTCTTGTTAAGAGACCCCAGTTGCTGGCAGATCTAACAGTGGGTGCCTCTACACCAAGCCCTTGTGCAGGCAGTTGCTACCCAGAACTGCTGCTCCACAGCCAAGGGTAGATGGGGAGAGTGAACAGGGAGCTTTGTGTGGCTCAGGTCATCCACTGGGCTTTGCTCCTTATGTCCTCTCTCTGTTTGCAAGCTCCAGTGTTGCTGACCCTTGGCATCACATCAAGGGCAACCTGGTGTCCCTTACTGCCAGGGGAGCTTTGGGACAGGGTACTCCCTCTTCCTGTGGGTTTTCTCTCTGTTCATAGCTCCTGGGAGAGGATCTGCCTGAGTCCTGAGCATGGCAGCCTCTTCTTGGGTGCTCTTAAGGCCCATTGCCTAAGAGAAGGAGGTTTTGTGGATAGATTAAAGGATAATCTCCTTTAGCTTCCTTCAAGTTAATAAGATTTACAATACAGGAGATTGGACAGTGGATTTTCTGAAGGATCTTTTGGAGGGTCTTCTGCAAGGAAGTGAAAGATTTGAGATCAGGAAATACCTTGGGAATGGCCTGGTAGGGAGTAGTTCTGTTCTCCATCCTTAGTGATGCTTTTTTTCTTTAATTTACAAATTTTTCAGGTGCCTGGGGGTTAGTGCCTGACATACCTGCATGGTATTTGTTGGGTCACAGTGTCTTGCCTGCAGATGGTAAGCTCCCTCCAGTACATTTTTCTCAGAGTTTGGATGACACCTAAAGTGTTGCTCTGATGCAAATAAATCTTGGCTGGCAATGCCCACTACAGCTGTGTCAGGCTGCATTCAGTGCCCACATCCTGTGGAGGTGGTAGATGTGCTGCACAGCAGTGCTCTAGCCATCAGCAGAAACCACCTCTTAGCACATGGGTAACCCTTCCAGGTCCAAACAATCACTGGAAATCACTATCTGTAACTGGGATTAATAGTCCTTATGTGGCTTTCTTGCATATGGAGACTTTCTGTTTTTCAAACATAGTGTGTGTCTCATTTGCTCAGCAATCTGTATGCATTTATACCACAGCAGGATCTGGGCAGGGGCAGAAATGCTGAGCTGCCATGTGGAGGGTCTGGCTTCTGTTTCAAAGCCTGCTGCTGCTGCACTCAGAAATATCATGCTCTGGCCTGGAACATCTCCTGTGTGAGGAAAGGCTGAGTGAGCTGGGGCTGTTCAGCCTGGAGAAAAGAAGACTGAGGGGGGACCTAATTAATGTTTATAAATATCTTAAGTATGGGATGCAGGGGGAAATGGCCAGCCCCTTTTCAGTGTCTGTGGGGACAGGACAAGGGGCAATGGCTGCAAGTTGGAGCATAGGAGGTTCTGCACCAACATGGGGAGGAACTTCTTTTCCCCAGTGAGGGTGCCAGAGCCCTGGGACAGGCTGCCCAGGGGGTGTGGAGTCTCCTTCTCTGGAGATATTCAAGACCCGTCTGGATGCCGACCTGTGCAATATGAGCTGGGGAGCTGCTTTGGCAGGGGGGTTGGACCCGATGAGCTCTCGAGGTCCCTCCCAACCCCTCTGATTCTGTGATTCTGTGATCTAGGCACAAGCTGGGTTTACTCTGCCTGATTTTTCTCTGAGGGAGCAGGGAATCCTGTCACCTGCCTGCCCACTGATCTTTTAATGTCCTACTTGATTTTTCCCTGGTTAGCATCTGTTTTATTTCAGAATTTTATGTTTGTCCAGTTACTTGGCTCTTGACCCACTGGGAACATGAAAACATGGTGCAGTGAGTCTGGTGACTTTCGGCAATGTGTAGATGAAAGAAATGACATAAAATGAAATAAGGGGCAATAGAGACTGTGACATACCTGTAGATGTAGACCTGTTGGAGAGGGTTCAGAGGAGCCACAAAGATGATTAGAGGCCTGGAGCACCTGCCCTACGAAGAGAGGCTGGGGGAGCTGGGCTTGTTCAGCCTGGAGAAGAGAAGGCTGTGGGGGGACCTCATTGCAGCCTTCCAGTCCCTGAAGGCAGCAGAGAAACAGGAGGGGATTCAGCTTTTTAAAAGGATAGACAATGGCAGGACAAGGGGGAATGGATTAAAACTAAAGGAAGGAAGGTTTAGATTAGATATTGGGGGAAGTTTTTTACAGAAAGAGTGGTGAGGGGCTGGAACAGGCTGCCCAGAGAGGGGGTGGATGCCCCGTCCCTGGAAGTGTTCAAGGCCAGGTTGGCTGGGGCCCTGGGCAACCTAGTGTAGCTCCAGGCCTGAGGTTGGTGGCCCTGCCTGTGGCAGGGGGGTTGGAGCTCTATGATCCTTGGGGTCCCTTCCAACCCATGCCATTCTATGATACCTGCATTTTCCTAACACACAGAATAGACACAGAGCATTTTAATGTATTTTTAAGATGTAGAGTAATCTAATAAGCTCTGTTTTATGGCACTTATGGAATCTGCCTGAGAGACAGCTCCTGATTCCATGGAAGGATGCTGAGCTATAGAAAGCAGTTCAGCCCTGCCTGCAAGTTACCCTTCCTGGGAAAAAGCTGCTATGGATGAGAACACTGGAAATTGTCCTCGTAGGAAGCCTCACACTACCTACTTTTGTGTTTTGAGAATTAAAGCAAAAAATTGGGATCTAAAGGGTCTAAAAGGTGTTTGGATTTTTTTAACATTTGTGAGCAAAGTGTGTCAGTGCCTAGTAGGCAGGCCAGCCCAAGAGAGAGCAAGTTTTTTCATGTCCCCTTTGGAAATCAAATTATGTTTGTGATCTTTAAGTGCATTTTGCACTTATTTTCTGTAAGCTTTGCAGTGCTCTGGTTTTACAGGATGTGTGGTTCAGAGCCAAACTTGTGAAGCTGTCTGTGACAACTGAAGCAATAAACTCACATGACCTATTGCTTCTGCCAGGGGAGCTCAGCTGAAGCAAACCCTCGAGTTTCTCCCTTACAAAGCTCATATAACCACTCCATCTCAAACTGGGAAGTTCTTGGAAGAGGCTGTTCAGCACCAACCCTTCCAAATTTCAAATGATTAGTAGAAAATATACATTACTTGGCTCATTTCAGATAATGAATGAAACTGAGATGGTATCAGTTGTGAGTGGAGAAAAAAAGCTAATTTTGCCAAACACCTTATTGGATGTAACTGATTGGTTCAGGTCTATTAACTGTTATTCCCATTTATCAAGAAAGGCTACAAGGAGGTTGGAGCAATTAAAATTCCCAGGGCTTGTTAAGAGGTGTTACTAAAGAAGTCTCTCCATTTAACTTATGCTGCCTTGTCCTTTGTGAACTGCTAGGGTCTTTGCCCTGCCTGTCAAGACAACCTCTAAGCCCACACATCCTGTGGTAGGCTGGTTTTTGTCCTTTGGACTGTAACCAAACCTCTTTCTCTCCTGTACTTTTTAATGGTTTTGTTTGAAAGAGCTGTGAGGCTGGTTCTTAATGGGATATCTTGTCAAAGGCCTTTGCTAATCAATCATCAGGACTGTCTCAGTAATTACAAGCTGGCTGCTCCAAGTTTGAGACACTGGGTGGTTGTCAGTGAGTGAGCAGGGAGGGAGAGAAGGGATTGGACTCTGCTGGTTCTGTGGGCCTTGTTTCTTTCATTTATCCATAGCAGACTGATCAGAGTGTGTTGGATGAAACATCTCCAGTGACTTGGTGTCCTGTACCCCATGAAGAGAGACACTCTCTCCTGGCTTTGCTCTCCTTGGAGCATGTCTGCAGGGGATCTCAGTCCTCAGCCCTTCTTTGGTGAGGTGGCTCCCCAGGTTATGACATGCTTTTTGAGATGGGTGCCTCTGTTTAGATTATATAGGATCCTCCAAACTGCTTTACCTCATCCACAGCATCCCAGTGATTTGGAACTGTAGGAATCAGAGCTAGATACCAGTCAGTGTTCAGAGACTCTTTGTCCTGTGCCTCTTCCAGGAGCTGACTCAGTTGCTCCATCTGATTTTGAGCTGCATCAACCTTAGGGAGGGGCTGTATGGCAACTGGATTTTGGCTCTACAGTGGAGGGTCGCTGGATTGCTCAGAAATGCATGTGAATTAATCAAAATTAACCCCCGACCCTTGTTTCCTTAGCCTCCTTTTCTCCTTGTAACAACCTCTATCAGTACACCCTGGGGGTGCCAGAGGACAACTTGCATTCAGGGTGGAAGACAAACGACCTGTTTCCCACTGCAGCCAGGACTGGCAGCCCTTCCCTTTGCAACACTTGTCACCCTGCAGTGGCAGCAGCAATGCTGGGCCTGTAAGTGTAGTTGATTTATGTTAACTGTTGAAACAATAATGTTTAATCTGTAAAGTGCTAATCTATTTTTTATGTTGATTATGAATAGGCCAGCTGTGCCTGCTTTCCTATTCATAGAGTTTAGTGAACAAGCCCATTTCACAGGCTGGATTTGGAGAGTGATTTACATGAGAGAAGACACTGCTTTAAGGAGAGTAAATTAGCTGACTTGCACCACTGAACCAGGGACCTGAAAGCCTGACAAGATCTGGGGGCAAGGGAAAAAAACATGTGAGGAAGAGGAAGAAGAGACTGATTATATATAAACTGTAGAAGGAGCAGATGGATCAGAGCAGAGACATCAAAAGTAGGGGAAATATGGGCAGGAGAAGAAAGGAGAGGGTGATATTCAGAGGAGAGATTGACAAGAAGGAAGCAGGAAATTTTGTGGCTGTCTTAGCACAGGACATTCCTCTGTGGATCAGTGCAGAGAGCTCTGGGCTCCAGGGTTTGTGTGACTGGTCAGTAGGGGATGCATGGAACCCTTTACCCAGCATGGTGCCAGTGATGCTGTTGGCAGAGTCAGATGTGGATTAATTTGCTGTGCAGACATTTCTCTCAAATAACTTTTCTGGATCTCTGTATTTTTTTTCTGAGAGTAGGCTGCAAAGGATACAAACTCCAAAGTCCCATCCAGATCTCTTTGTAAGTTATTCTACCTTGAACTCTCTCCAGTCCCTGCACCTTGTTCTGTACCTTGGTGTGGACTGCTGTACAGCTGTGCTTCTTGCATTGACTGACCTGCCAGGTGTGCCAGTGTTTCAGTATCCCATCAAGGCACAATCAGCACCAGTCACTGGCTTATGAGCTTTACATCATTTAAGGCCATTATTCCTTGTCCTATCACTGTGCTCCCTGACAAAGCATCCCTTTCCATCTTTCCTGTAGGAACCTTCAGGTACTGGAATGCTGCAGTAAGGTCTCAGAATCACAAGGTTGGAAAAGACCTTTGAAGATCATCAACTCCAACCATTCTCATCCCAAATTAAACCATATCCCTAAGTACCTCATCTACCCTTTTTTTGAACACATCCAGGGAAGGTGACTCAGCCCCTCCCTGGGCAGCCTGTTCCAGGCCCCCACAACTCTTTCAGTAACAAATTTTTTCCTAACATCCAATCTAACCCTGCCCTGGGGCAGCTTCTTGCCATTCCCCCTTGTCCTATCACCTGTCACCTGGCTGAAGAGACCATCACCCACCTCTCCACAACCTCTCTTCAGGTAGTTGCAGGTGGTGATAAGGTCTCCCCTCAGCCTCCTCTTCTCCAAGCTAAACAGCCCCAGCTCCCTCAGCCGCTCCTCATAGGATTTGCCCTCCAGCCCCTTCCCCAGCCTGGTTGCCCTTCTCTGGACTTGCTCCAGGACCTCCATGTCCTTCTTGTGGTGAGTAGCCCAGAACTGGACCCAGCACTCGAGGTGTGGCCTCACCAATGCCCAGTACAGGGGCACAGGTCTCCCTGGAGCCTTTTCTTCTTCGGTCTGAACAAGCCCAACTCTTGCATTCTCTCTTCATAGCAGAGGTGCTCCAGCCCTCTCATCATCTTCATGGCCCTCCTCAGGTCTTGCTCCGACAGGTCTCTGTCTTTCCTGTGCTGAGGACCCCAGAGCTGGATGCAGTACTTCAGAGGGGGTCTCATGGGAGTGGAGTCACCTCCCTTGACTGGCTGGTCATGCTGCTTTTGATGCAGCCCAGGATACAGCTGGCTCTCTGGACTGAAAGCACACATTACTGGCTCATGTTGAGCTTCACATCCACCAACACCGCCCAAGACCTTTGCCTCAGGGCTGTTCTCAATCCATTCTTTGCCCAGCCTGTAGTTGTATCCTGTAATGCAGCCCTCCACTGCCCTCATTGCTGTACCCCTGCACACCTACACAAACAGCTGTCTAGTCCTGACCCTGGTTTTGACTTGCATCTCTGTTTATGGAGGATTTTCCCTACCATTTCCCACACAAGCTGTGCCCACAAATCCTGTGTCTCATGACCCTCCTTATCTCTCTGTGCAAGCCCTGGCACAGCTCTGCCTGCCAATCAGATGCTTGTAGCCCACCTCTTCTAAATATATACCCCCAGACATCCCTACACTACTCTCTGTATAGTCCCATAAACCTGCCTGTAGACATTTGTTCCCCCACTACCTCTTCTTGCATACACTTCTCAAAGCCCACAGGCTTTCAAAGCTGAATCAGAGGCATTTGAGATGAGGCACAGGTGATGTGTGTTCCCCAAGGTCCCTCTATATCCTCAGGCCCTGGCAGCTGGTTATTTCTCACAGGACTGCTGCTGTTGTGCAGACTTACTGCTGACAGGGCCCTTGGGGCATCTTTGCAGTCCTTGGCAGAGCCTCTCTCTGCCTGGCTGTGACTAACATGGAACCTGTTTGTTGTGGGTCCCTTGACCCTTTCAGCCAGCGCGTGGCAGAGGTGTGTTTATGCCTGTAGTCAGAATGGTCTTGGAAGTTCATTTGCTTCTGAGTACTTCCTTCCATGTTACCTTCTTGCTCAGTGTGCCAACTGGCCCTGTCTTGGTGACACTTGCTCTCTGTGGCATTTTGGAGAGGTTTCATTTTGATCACAGAATGTTAGGGGTTGGAAGGGACCATGAAAGATCATCTAGTCCAAACCCCCTGCCAGAGCAGCATCACCTAGATTAGGTCACACTGGAGTGTATCCAGGTGGTTTTTGAATGTCTCCAGAGGATACTGCACAACCTCTCTGGGCAGTCTGTTCCAGTGCTCTGCCACCCTCGCAGTTAAAAAGTTTCCCCTTACATCCACATGGAACTCCCTATGCTCCAGCTTGCACTCATTGCCCCTTGTCCTATCATTGGCTATCCCTGAGAAGAACCTGGCTCCATCCTCCTGACTCTTGCCCTTTACATATTTAAAAACATTAATAAGGTCACCCCTCAGCCTTCTCCAAGCTAAAGAGCCCCAGCTCCCTCAGCCTTTCCTCATAAGGAAGGTGTTCCACTCCCTTAATCACCTTGGTGGCCCTGGACTGGGCTCTTTTAAGGAGGTCTATGTCCTTCTTGAGCTGAGGGGCCCAGAACTGGACACAATATCTCACCAGGGCTCAGTAGAGGGGGAGAAGGACCTCTCTTGACCTACTACCCACACCCCTTCCAATACAGCACTGAAAGATGCAGGGATTTTGTGTAATAAGCCCTGTGTAATTGTGCCTGTGCATCAGAATACACCCATACCTTTCACCCATACCCATTTGGGTGCTGTGTGTTACCTCTGCGTAGTCTGCACGTATCTGTATGTGTAATATGAACACCAGGGAATCCATTCAGAAGAAAACCACTATTCTGTGTGTATCTACAATATTATTAAAAATACTGAGTTAATAAATACATGTTCTTGACAGATGCATTTAGGAACCATCAATTAGGTTTGGCATTCATTAGGTGGGGAGAAGTCCAATCAGATTTCACTGATTCAACAAAGCTGCCTATAAATTGTGGGCTGTTTGTTCTGACATTTGATGAATTATTCTTCATAATCCACTGTCTGCTGTGATAAATCTAATCTTTCAGTTTTTGCTGTCTTAATAATTCTTGGAGCAACACTGTGACATTTTGTTTTCATAGAGGGGATAGAAAGGCTGGGACAATGGAAAAAAACCTCATTTGGTGCCTGGGAAGGAGATCACTCTACTCCAAGGGAACAGTTTCTCAAGCCTAGAACTCTGGTCTTGCAGACTTGTAGGGATCAGTGTGTCCTGGGTGACGTGGATGGTTATGTGTATGTTCTTGAAAAGATGACCATCTTAGGATGAGGTTCACATCCCTTAAACCTAGTCCAGGAAAGGCATTTAGACCTTTGTGAGTAGTAGGATACTAGTATTTATAAAGCGAATTCCAAAAGTTGTGGGAACCACAAGCCTCAGAAATGCAGTTTCAGACCTAGAACTGAGTAACTCTTCAGCTATTCTACCACATGAAATCGAGGGACATTGTACTAGGCAGTGTTAGGATGGCAGCTGCAGCCTCCAAAACTTTTGTGGGAAACCTGCTCTCTTCCCAGTGTGGTATTGTGCCAGTCTGTTTTCCAGCAAGGTCACAAGTCCTGTCACCACAGAGCCCTCCACAGTCTCACCAGGGAGGCTGCAGGCAGCATGATCCCTGTGTGAATCTCAGAAAGCTCCTGCAGACTGAGCTCACCTTAGCAAACTGCCACCCGTGGAGCCATGAGTAAGAGAGGACTGTTCAGTCCTGTCTCTGTCAGGAATGGAAAAAAGGGATGGATCAAGTCACCTTGTCAAAGGAATTCCAGCTTGGAGAGCCACAGCACAAAGAAATGTGCACAACTGACCTACTTTAATCACTTTCTTGCTGCCAGCTTCCACCATGGACCTGTCTCTCAACTGTGTGATTCCCTTTGCCTTGGATGGATTTATACCAGCTTCCCTGTGTGTATCTTCCTGTGCTGTTCCATGGCATCAAAATGGTGGGAGACTACGAGCTGCTCCTGGCTGTCACAACACAGTACTGCTGTTAATGGAGCTCTGTTGTATCATGGCCTGTGATGAGCATCCTGGAGGCAAGAAGTTCAAGTTAATCCTGTGTTACCTAGTCACCCCCTTCTGAAATAGCAGGATGTGGCATAGATTGCTGTCACCAAATACAGAATGCAAGACACAGGAGCAATTGCAGTATGCTGTGATTGGCAGAGATCTGCTGTGAAATTGTGGTTGGGGTTTTGGATGTTTCAGTTTGCATTGCCTTTTGGTGATAAGAGAATAGCATCATGCTTGTGGGTTCCTTTTTGTGACCTAATTTGGATAGCTGTGATTGGTGAAGCTGTGGAGCACAGTGAAGTGTCTGGAGATGGCTCATGATGCCTGACATGGCTCAGCTCCTGGAACATGTTCCACAGATGTGCCAGATTTGGCAGATTTCCCTGACTTAGGCATATTTAGCTTTTTGGTAACAGAAACAACTTCATTGTCTGAAAGTTACATGACAGGCATTCCATGAAGATGCACAATTCCCAGAGTTCAGAGTTTACTCTGGAGACTGGGTCACTCCCAGCTGTAGTGCTCCCATAGCCTCTGCACTCTCAGAAACACCCAGGGTCGATCAGGAACTTTCCAGGTTGGCAAACAGCAGCTGAGTGCCAGGATAGCAGCAGGTGAAACAATTCCTCTGTTGTCCATCCTGCTGTCATCAAGACTGGCACAATACCACACTGGGAAGAGAGCAGGTTTCCCACAAAAGTTTTGGGGGCTGCAGCTGCCATCCTGACACTGCCTAGTACAATGTCCCTCGATTTCATGTGGTAGAATAGCTGAAGAGTTACTCAGTTCTAGGTCTGAAACTGCATTTCTAAGGCTTCTGGTTCCAACTTTTGGAATTCGCTTTATAAATACCAGGATCCTACTACTTGCAAAAGTCTAAATGCCTTTCCTGGACTAGGTTTAAGGGATGTGAACCTCATCCTAAGATGGTCATCTTTTCAAGAACATACACATAACCATCCATGTCACCCAGGACACACTGATCCCTACAAGTCTGCAAGACCAGAGTTCTAGGCTTGAGAAACTGTTCCCTTGGAGTAGAGTGATTTCCTTCCCAGACACCAAATGAGGTGTCCCTGCACGCAGTGGTTTCCCTCACTAGCCTTCTGCACAGCCAGCTCCCCATCCAGCACATGAAGGAGCTTCTGAGGGACATAAGGATGACTGTAGAGATCAGACCAAAAGCTGAAGCCCACCACTCTGCCTCCAGCTGTAGCCAGTGCTGGCTAAGAGACAAAGGCTGTAGAAGCATGGCAAGCATACAGTTATGCTTTACCTGGTACAGTCTCTCTGCTTCCAGTAATCTGAAGGTTAGACTTTTCCTGGGCCACAGATGGTGCCTTGGTGTTTAGTAACTTGTGATGGGTTTTTTTCATTGACTGTCTACTCACCTGGACTCCTGGTATTCATAACATCCTTTGGCAATGAGTTCCACAGCTTCCTTGGTGTGGAGAAAAAATGACTACTTTTTTTTCTTGTTTTATCCTGCCATCTGGTAATCTCATGTGGTAAGCAACAATTTTTTGCTCCTGACATCATCAGTGGAATGAATGAGCATTCCCAATTCCATTCTCCATGACAGAAGTGATTTTACAGAGCTCTGTGACATTCCCTACCCATTGTATCTCTTTCCAGGCTGAAGAGTCCTTTGAAGTCCTGAGATATATTTGAAGGTAGTTTTGAAATGCTTTAGTGAGGAATTCTCTTTCCTGGGAGGTGCTGAGCATTTGACAGTCTCCTCACTGACGCCACCTGTACTGGACTGGCTCAGCTCTGGCAGACTTGAGGAAAGGTTCTTTGTAAGTGGTTGTGGAAAATGAGGATTTTCAAAATTATCCTGAATGCTGCTGGAAACCTTCTGGATAGGACTTGTAATGCAAAATATTCCAACTCAGACCCCATAGTGGCCTCATTCTGGCTGTACCACATACAGGGTTCTGGAGCACCATGCCAAAAGGGGTGAAGCCTGCCAGCTAAACAAAGCTGGGCTGTCGATACACTTTCTGGTAGTGATTCTGCATCCTTCTATGTGCTAAATTTGTCCTGAACAGCCTGCTGACACATGGCTGCCATTCATCTGCTGCCACTATGGCAGGGTAGAGCCACCACATCCCACTTGGGATGATGTTAAATGGTGCTGGGCCAGGAAGGGGCTCCATGACTTAGGCTCCTGCTCCAGGGTACCTTGTTAGCATCCTTTCTGGAGAGGGAAGGAAACATAACCTTTCTGTGGAGTGGGCAGGTTGAAACCAGGCAGTAATATGTGATCATTTGCTCAGGGATATAAAAAGGTGGGATTAAGAGGCAGTATATTTCAAAAGAAATTAGCTAGCAAGACATGCACATTTAACTTATATGGTTTGGAGATTAAGACATCAGGCTAGAATTTGGGATATCTGGGTTTAATCCCAGCTCTGTCAAAGACTTTTCAGAACATGCTGGGCAGGTCATGTAAGGTAAATACTTTCAGAAAGGACTCAGGATTTGGGAGCTTAAATCCAATTGACTTCCAGTAACTTGCTAAGTGTTTAAGGGCAGGATTCATAAAAAATACTGAGGCATTCTGATGCTCAGCATTGCAGCATGAGCTGGTGTGTGCTGCAGACCTCGGGAAGAGTGGTGTGTGCTTTGGGAAGGTACTTCAGCATGTGAGGAGGCCTGTAGGTGACAGCTGGGGACTCCTGGAAAGCATGAGTTTGTGCAGGGCCTGCGGTGGCTGAGCACCTCCTACAATGGCACTCTGGGCTTAATGATGGTCTCTAGGTGCAACCTCAGCACAAATACATGCTAATAAGTGTCTAAGTAGATAGATCCTGTAAGAGCTTTGATATCAGCTCCCTGAGGTGTGAATACTAATACCAACAATCAGGACAAGATTTTGCATGTTTAAAATTAAACGAGCTTCATTCTTTAGAAGGAAACAGGGTTGTGTTTCCAGCCAGTAAAGCACAGTGACACATTCATGTGCTGGTTGAGCACATGCCAGATGGGGAGCTGGCTGTGCAGAAGGCTAGTGAGGGAAACCACTGCGTGCAGGGACACCGCTCACCCGTACAGCTGTAAACCTGCAGCTGGCTGTCCTGCTCCTTTGGAAGAGCAGCCCTAAAGTTCCTTTTCTCTCTTTTAAACCTTTATTAAACCTGCCTGGAAACTCTGCTGGTTTCATCTCCTGCCAGGATTACAGATGGTAACAGCCAGTTTGATAAAGCCCCTTGAGACCAGCTGTGGCCTGAAAGAAGCTTGAGCAGTCCTTAAGCACCATGTCAGGTGGGCTCTGAGACTGTCCTAGACCTTTCTTTGCTAATTATCCATCCTGGAAATGGTGGTGAGAGTTTTTGTTAAGGGTGCTTGTTAGCTGGGTGCTTGTGAGCAGTAAGAACCTGCAGCCTGCTCCAAGAACTCCCTGCCTGCATGAACTGGGTGCAGCTGCCCTCCCTTGGGAAGGACCCTGCTTTCCAGCAGGCAGAATGGGAGCCCGGCTCAGCTCTTCTCTGCTCCCATGTCACACAGCCTCTTGCTTGCTCTTGCCTGTGTGTGGGGGACAGCCTGCATCAGCAGCACTAGCTGCCTCCAGCAAGCTGCAAAAAGGACAATTTCATAATGAATGAGGGTGGTTTGCTAAGTGGGGGGTCCTGGAGCCTTGCCATAATTGTGCTGCTGCTTTATCTCAGCCTCACACCTGCTCATGTAATAGCTGGCTGGGATCTGCTCCCTCCCCCATGTACACACTCTGCTCCTGGAGGAGCCATCAATCCTGTGGCCCTGTGCAGCCCTTCCCCTTGCTGCCCCACCTGCAGCCCCCTTGAATTGCAGAGGGGCCTTTGGGCTGGCTCTAATGGCCAGCCTGGCTTTCATGTCCTAAATAACAAGTTTTTAAATAAAATCCTTCAGCCCAAAAGAACTCCTAGAGACAGCTTTCTTCAACTGATCTTTCCTTAGAAAGCTTAGTCTCAGAAGAATATAGTATATATTGTTCCTGCTAGAGGGAATATGTGCAGCTTTTTTTTCCCCTCCCCTCTGCATGCATTCAGTACTGGTGAACATGGTTGGATTGGCAGTGCAGGCAATTAAAAGCTTTTGAAATCCAGAGCAGATGGAATTTTATCCAATTTATATGTGGGCTTACTATAAATGTACCTTACTGGATTCAGGCCAGTGAACTTCCAATTCTGTGCTTTAACCTTTGGGAGGATGTTACCAGCCTTATGACAGTTAGATATTGGCAGCTACTCTGTGAAGGGTACATCCCTTTTACATGAGGATGTAGGGTAGTGAGAGAGTTGAAGAAAGCCCCAGCTTGACCTCATGTGGCAAGTTCTCAGGTTGCATTTTTTTCCTCCTTATGGTATCTTGTACCTGCTGCTGGCCACCTTAAGTCTCTTCCCCTTAACAGGTCCTCTTTTTAAGCTGACAAACTTCACATGAAGGTAAAAGTCCCTGTGCCTTGAACACATGTTCCTTGAGACCTCTGTCATCCTCTATGTGCTTCCTTACAGTAATCTGAAGCTAGAATCTTAACTCCAGCAGTGAGAGAGAAAAGGCGGGGTGGAAAGAGAGAAAAAAGAGAGAAAACCCTTTTTATTTCTCTTGAGACACGACTGCCAATAGGTTTGAATTATGGACCTGCTGTAATTAAAAAACACATAACTAGTTGTTTTTAAATGCAGTTGTTTTACTTAATTGATTTTGCCGCCAGGACCTGAGGGAATGAAATAAATAAATAAAATGCACCTTCCTAGTGAATTACTGGAGGCAGCTGAGTCTCTGTTGGAATCTAATTGCTACAAATGCTGCAGTTTGTTGCTAGCAATAGTTTTCTGTGGAAGGGGTTGGGGAGAGAAGGGGCAGGGTGGTGTGGGAGGGGGCTGGTTCCCCGGCAGCTGCGGGAGGGAACAGGCTGCTCCTTGTGTAGTATTTTTCTTCCTTGTCAGCAAAAAGAATATTCATTTAACACTTTGCATGAAGACTTTGCTTAGAAGGTCTTTATTCATATTTAATTACTAGCTCGCTGCAGCTCCCATCTTTAATTACCTTTTAAAAAGCAGGTTATAAAAACGCACTGACATTCGTTCCTTTTTGTTACTGTGTAAATTACAGGCTTTTCAGCTGCTCCCCCGAGATCAGCCCTGCCTGCTGGAGGGGTGGGACAGGTTCCCTTTGCTGACTGCTGGATACCTCAGGGCTTGTCTGCATCTTGCTCTACCAAGCAGGAGAGAAACCTTTGACTGGCGTTAGGTGAACTAGCTCAGTGCTGGAAGCCACATAAGCATGTGGACACTCCGTCTGAGCTGATTACCTCTGTGGAGGGGCCTGGCTAGACATCCAAGCTGATACCACAAGCCATGGTAATAGTGTCTCCAGGGCCTGAGCTGCCTTGGTGCTAAATTTTTGCTTCCTGGACATCCTCTTGGTGAATCTACTTCTTCATCTGCAACTTTCTTTATAGTCTAGTCCTGAATTTCATACCCAGAGCTGATAACACTTCCCTGCCTGCATAGTGCTTTGCTGTCCCCACCTGGCTCTTTCTCTGAGGTGAGAGCCCTGGCTATTTTTATTTAGAGGCATGAGAAAGTCCACTGCATAAAACATGTTTTCAGGCCAAGTCATCAGAGGTGCAGACTGCAATTTTTGTCCCCCTGCCCCGAATCCAGCTGCTTCTAGTCATGTGCTGGCTTTCACCATGTCAGCTGGCCAATGCTGTTGTAATGCATGGGAACACACTGTTAGGTTTCAGGGTGTGATGGTGAGTAGTATTAAATATCTGCAAAGGTATTACATGCAAAGGTGCAGCTGGTGGCTTCTGCACCCATAAGTGCCAAGGATGTTGATCATAATCGTTCCAACCTGTTTTCAGGACAGCCTGGAGCTGTCCCTCACATGCTGCCTGGCCACTCCATGCCCTAGATAATACGTGCTGCTGGGGCTCTGCCATGGGGTTCTGTCAGCAGAGTATCTCCAGGGCACTTTGGTGCCTGGCAGGCCTCTCTGGGAGGCCAACTGGTGACAAGGCTCAGGCAGGGAACAGCGGAAGGAAGGAAGAAAAGACTGAGCCTGCCCAGCTTTGGCACACCCTGTCTCTGGCTTATGGGCAGGGCCTTCCTTAGGGTAGTCTCTGGCACCCCAAGCTGATGCCTCTTTCTGTTCTCCTGGCAGATAAAAGAGCTCTTCCTGAGTTTTGAAGACACTCCTTTGGGAGCTGCATCACTAGCCCAGGTGCACAAGGCAGTGCTGCAGGATGGGAGAACGGTGGCAGTGAAAATCCAACACCCGAAGGTCCAAGCTCAGAGCTCCAAGGATATTCTGCTCATGGAGGTAAAACTACCTGTTCATTTAACTTACAGGGCACTTGCCATTGAAATGTGTGGGGCCACATTCACCCATGGTGTTAGCAGGTATAATGCCACCATCCTGTAGCTTTGAAACCCCCTCAGAGATAAATGCTGTGTTATGGGATCACTGCAAGGGCAATTGTGTGGGTAGAGAGGCTGAAAAAGAGTGTAAGAGTGAAGGAAGGCAGAAGGAGAAGACAGATAAACATGAATGACATCTGAGCAAGTCCATATGAGATTTAAAAAATAGACAGTGAGTCCTGAAGTGTCTTTTCTGCCTGTTTGCCCATTAACTAGGATTAAATGGTCTCAGGTCCCTGTACATTCAGGGCTGTGTGGCCAAGGAAAACTCGTTCTTCATAATTAGTATGTTCTTCCAGCTAAATTCCATTGTGGAATCACCAGTGGCTGAGCTTGCTGTTACTCAGTTCTGTTTCTTGATCTACTCCTTAATGCTGAGTTGTTTCATGCTGGAAACAAAACCACTGAAATACAGAGCAGGTCATCTAACAGGGCCAGACACACAAATGAGGGGTTTAGCTAGGAAAAAAGTTTCAGTGCCTGCATCCTGTTCCTCTTCTGAATAGCTGATACCACTCATGTTCCCAGGGCAATGCTATAGTTTCTCCCAAGCTTCTAAATCTAGTTGACTGAAGGGAGGACCTGGAGAAAAGCTGGGGCACTGCCTGTGGTATGTCAGGGAACAGGAAATGGAGATGGGGGTGAGGTGAAGGGAGAGGGGAAGGATTAGGTTTGTAGGCAGTAATGCTAAAACTTTCAGCTCTCCTAGTAAGCCTGTATCTGTCCATAGAGTAATATGCACATCCAATGGCAGACAAGTATGGCCATGGAACTAAAGAGGGGAAGATTAAGCTGAGGAGGCCTATTCAGTATTTAGAGGGTACTGCTGATACAATGACATACAGTTCTCCATCAAAGGAGATCAGGAATCAAAGATCTTGCCAGCACCCTCTCAAAGGAGCACATAACTAAAGCTTCTTTAGGCAGCTAAAACAGCCTGCTTTGAGCAATCCTGGCTAGTCTGCAAAGGAACAGCTGGTTCCAGCTAGAGCACATAATTTTGCAGCTGAACATTTATTTTGAACTTGTAGTGAAATAAATTTTTGGGTTCAATAAAGATATCCCAGTTAGATGGGTTATGTCTGTTTCATTGCTGGTTTGAGAACAAAGAAGTGTTTGAACTTGCTTTGGGTCCAGCTGTAGATTCAGATTTGGTTCAGGTCCTCTCCAGGACTGACTGCAGTGGTGTATCTGATGAGCTTTTTGGGAGCCATCACATGCACAGCAGTTCTCAGGAAGCTTGTGGCATCCTGAGTGAAGGATGGCACAAACTAAGCAGTCAAGGAAGAAGGACATGCAAGGTAATGAAAGACTCTGAGACCAGGACAAACAGAGGATTGAAGGAGCTAATACTTAGATCCGTTTGGCACATTTGCCCTTTTAACAGTGGGTGTAACAGAAAAACCTCACCCTGTGTTGCTGTGATTGCTGGTTATACTTCTAAGAGACATTTAAACAAATAATTTAAAAATTATTCCTGTTTTTGCAGTTTTTAGACTAAACCTCCTGGGAAACTTGAAACTAAACCAGTGTGTTACCTTTTGGTTGTTTAGTATTGTCCTTCCTCTACAGACAGCTTAGTTTGTCATCCTTGAGATCTGTTTTGTACACACAGCTATGGGAAAGTATCTCAAAACGTGACACAGAGGTTCTTGCTTTTAAAGGGTCTCTTGTGGAGACTTGAAATGAAGCTTACATGCATCATTGGAGCCTTGGGTGGGACTGGTTTTGTGCAGGCTGCACTGAAAGCCAGGTGATGAGCACTGATGTCCTGGTCCTTTAAAGAATCAGACAGACACTGCAGCTAGGTAGGAGGTTGGTTTAAATATTGATGGAGATGGTCTTATTTAGAGGCTTGATGGGAAGGAATCTGAATGGGAAAAGCTAGATGGAAAATTACTAAATCCACTTGAGGTTTCATAGCATTAGTGCTGACTCTTTAAAAATCAGTACAGCTTCTGATAAATCCAGAGAGAGATACCTCACTGCTTTTATATCAATACTTATTTCAAGGCAATATGTTAAACAGATGTCAGAAAAGGCACAGTCCAAATACTTGTTAAGTATGTCCTTGTCCTGATCAAGTTGGCAAATGGATTCAAAAGGGATTTAAAGAAAGCAAAAAACAATGTGTGAATTTTCTCACATCAGGCACCAGTGAACTAATCCTGCAGCCCCTATAAAGTTTATACACACGTTCATGAAGATCACTGGTTACATTTCATTTGGGTGACATAAATTTGAAAGGATTTATGCCTCTAGATATAACAGTAGAAAAATCATTCAATAGTGTCTGGAACCTGGTGATTACATTTTTAAAGGAACATTGAGTTTGGAACTGACATTTAGATAAGAGAAGTACAGACAGAGGTGGGGAACAAACGATTTCACACAGCTGAACAGGAGCAGTGATGGCTCATAAATTTATTTTTTGTCACACATTACATTTCCATGATAGCAGCTTCCTGTGAGTGTTCCTCCTGCAGTGCAGGATTCCCCACCTCAACAGGGGGAGAACTAGAAAGAGAAACTGTCCAGGAACACACACTGACAAGTCTGGTTTTGTTTTCAGATGGATGTACAGAACAGGTAAGATAAAGACAGCAAAATGGATTGCATTTGATGTTTTATTCTTGTTTCATGACTCAAGTAGTTTAAAAAGCCAAGCCAGTTATTTTCCTTGTGGTTTAAATTGTCAGCTTGTGCAAATTTGTGACACTGGTTGGATGTAATAACCAAAGCTGCACATTGAGCATGGTTTCTGCTCAAATGAAGGACCAGTTGAGAAACCATGTTCAATGTGCAGCTTTGGTTATACCATCCAACCACATATTCTTGATTTTCCTCAGGAAGGACTGCATTGTCACTCATCCCTTTATTAAATGTTGCTGAAAGCCATTTTCAGGAACTTTTCAGCTGGGCTGTTCAAGGCCATTTGCAGCTGAATACCTAATTAAGAAGAAGAGGATGCCAGATGGTGGATATAGGATATTTAGAAAAGATCACCTTAGCATCACTGAGGATGGCTGTAACTGATACTGGGGGGGTGGGGGGTCAGGTCTCCCTCTGACCCTCACCAGAAGTGGCCTTTAAAGATCTGTAGCCTGCTACCTGTATTTGAACTCCACTGACTTCTCTGACCTGCTCAGTGGATTTTCTGTGCTAGTAAAATTCTTGCTCAGCAGTGGAAGGAGTGATGTAGAGGTGACAAGTCTTACTTTAGATGTTAATCTTCTGTATTATCTGAGGACTGTTTGCATGAAGCCAGTGACGTGATTCAGAAGAGAGTCAATCCTGGGCCATCACCTTGGTGAGGTCTTCTCTGGGGTTTTGTTCTCTTACGTCTAGGCAGCAGGCAGCTGGGCTCCCTTTGGTACCTGGGCCATCATTCAACTTCTAGATATGCCTGTGTGGAACAGCAAGCCAACATTTGTGTTGCGGGACCAAGGAATGATACATGTGTTGTGTTATGATACTGCAGGAACACTACAAGCACTTGGGGTGCAGGCTGGGGGGTTTTTTGTCTGTAAGTTATATGGTGTGATCCTATCAAAGCAGTGCTGTATGCATGGCTTTGGAGCTATGATGGAGCTGATTGTCTGTCTCCTTGTTCTTAGATTCTCCTCTTGGTTGTGAAGCAGATCTTTCCAGATTTTGAGTTCATGTGGCTGGTGGAAGAAGCTAAGAAGAATCTGCCCTTGGAGCTGGATTTCCTCAATGAGGGCAGAAATGCTGAGAAGGTTGCTCATATGTTCAAGAACTTTGACTTCCTGAAGGTGAGGGGGCACATATTCCTCTGTGTGTATGTGCATTAATAGTCTCACTTTATGACTTGTGCACCTCATTTGCCACCTGGAAGAACCATATAGAGGGAGAATGGAGTTCATTCCCTCTGTGTTGTTCATCCTAGACTGCTCTGCTGATATGGACCAGAAACTGTTCCAAGACATGCTTCCTCCTTGTCTGTTTCCTACTGTAGGCACTGTGTTGGATGAGAAGTGGTGGCCTGGAGCCAAGAGTGTCTGGAGCCTGCTCCTCATTTTCCCAAACACTGTTTCTAAACTGGTCTAGACACCTGTGAAATTGCCATTCTTTGCTGAGACATCTGATGGTACCTTTTCCTGGGCTTTATCTCAACTGAGGGCAAGAAATACATGTAGAATAGAAAAGCTAGACTGAAGCTGGTGATGCCAACTAGGACTGAGGACACTGTATGTCAGGAGGAAGCATGTTCACATAAATCCTTCTTCCTGCAAAACCCCATAGTTTCACTCTGGAATTGAGCATACATCCTTCATACACATCCATGGGTAGTGCATGCATGTCAGCTGCACCTATATTGTGCTCTTCCCCACTGACACTCTTACCCCACCTTCCCTGCTACACACTGAAGTCACTGACAAGCGTCTCAGGTACAACCAGACGTGTACACATCCCATTCTTGGAAAGATGTAAGCTCACATCTTCAAACTTACACGTGCAGAGATCTTTTGCTGATGTACCAGAGGCAGAAGCCTCCACTGTGAGTGTTTTGGAAATACACAATTGTGATCATGCCCAGGAGTGGCATGGCTGAAATGAAGGGAGTTTTTGTTAGATTTTGTAGGCCTGCTTCCTCCATGCAAGGGCTGTAATTCCTTGTCACCCAATTCCAGGTTTGGGGCAGTCCTTTTGGAGCCCAGTGGCAGCAGTGGCCTTCCCATAGGCACAGATAACTAAAAGCCACCAGGGCTGCAGAAGGCCAAAGGCCAGTGATTTTGCTGAGTGAGCGCTTATCAGAAGTGATGCACCTTGGAGAGCTGTATCTCTTGCAGCTGTAACTAGGATACTGTGAAGTAAATCCCCATGGAGACGGCCAATCACCTCCTTGCTGGGTTAAGGAGCTATCCTGATATCAATATGTGTAACAATAACAAATGGCTTGAGATGGCTAAATAATGGATCCTCCCGTCTGACCTGCCAATTCAGGGACGTGTTCATCACCCAAAGGCAACGGAAGAATTGGGCTCCTGGATCATTAATTTTCCTAAACACCCTAGAAAGCTGAGAAGTGGATTTTGTGCTGTGAACCTGTTTGAGCTTTTAAAGCCAGAGATAAATTGTTTCCATGCACTAGCATTACAGCCAAACATCTGTGAGTAATTAAAAAAAATCACTGAAGAATTTGGCTGTGAGTGAGGCAGGCACCTCTGAGAGCACGGATGGTGCTTTACAAGCCTGCTCACTTGCCCCTGTAAATCTCGAGACAAGAGTGAATGTCATCTGAAGTGATCTAAGGCAGCAAGGATCAGTGAGCTAGGTAGGCTGGGGAACTGTTAGTTTTGGAGTTGGTTTGCTTTCTCACCAGTCCAACTCTGCAAAGAATGGACATCCAGATAAGCTGGAAGTAACTGAATTCCCCTTGCACATGGTGGATCCTGGCATCAAAGTCTATGCAAGGTTAACATGCAAAGTATGCCCGCTGTTTTGAATGAGGGAATTGAGGGACATTGGAATTGCTCAGCAAAGGAGGCTTTGATCTAAAGTGTCACATAGATGCTGAGGTCAAATGGATTGACATTGGGAGCAATGGAGGACTGATACATTCCCCTGACTGGTTGCACTAGGTGGACACCACCTCTTACCTCCTTCTGTCCTGCCCTGTGGTGCTGGACCCTTGCAGTGTGGGTCCTGAGTACACAGATGAGTCAGGTAGGTGGGAAGAGCTGCGCAGCCTGCGCCCTCTTTACAGGATCCAAAATGTGTCTGTGTGTTCTGGGGCACAGCAGTGGCAGTGGGTGGAGCTCCCTTATGTACCTGTGTGCAAAGATAAATCCAGTCAGCTTGGGAGACTGGTCAGCACAGTGGCATGAGGAATATCCGAAGGGAACTTAGGCGAAAAGACTCTTGACAGTAGGGGACTTGAGCACAGAAAGAATATGACTGGAGAGAGAAGCTGGAAGAGGAGGAACCAGCCTGAGCGATGGTTACGTCACTGCCTCCCTGCGTGACATGGGGCCTGTTCCTTGTTCCTCACTCAGCTTGATTTACTGTGTATTGAATGAAAAGTGCTTTGACATCTTACACTCGTTGCTGTGTCACGTTGGCAATAAGATAGGTAAGGGTCTCCCAGGGTTTCTCTAACAAGCCCCTTATTTGTGACACTTGATTTTTCTCCCAGTTCAATTGCAGATGGCCTAAGTACACAGGGTTTGTCAGCTCAGAGGCATTTGTGTTCCAAGGGGCACTGTGGAGATACAATTTATGACGAGGGCTTTATCATTTTTAGAGCTGAATAAGTGGGCCCTGTGCGTAGCAAGCGAGATGTGGTTCCTGTCTGAAGGAGCTGAGTGGATGATTCAGAATCTTGCAATAGGTACTAGTTAAACAGCCCAGCCAGAGCAGATAAGAAAGCTCTCAGACATCAGTGGGAGTGGGAGGTGGTCAAAGTCTTGTAAAGCAGGGCCTGAAGTGTTGCACGAGCACAGATCTTGCTGCTGTTGAGTTTTGTGTTGTCCTTGCACACAACTGCTGCTGTCCTGGGGAAGAGGCTTGTAGGTGGATTTACTTCCCTTGTGCTCAGGAAAAAAATCAAGTCCTCACTTCAGCCTCTTTCTTTTTACTCCTTTTCTAGGTTGTGTGTGATATATTCTCTTTCCTTTCCCAGCCTGTTTGACCTAACCCATCTGCTGCTGTTTCAGGTCCCCAGGATCTACTGGGAGCTCTCAACAAGGCGTGTCCTTCTCATGGAGTTTATGGAAGGGGGACAGGTGAACGACAGGGCCTACATGGAGCGGAACAGCATCGATGTCAACGAGGTAGTTTCACAGCTGTCTCTGAATTGGGATTGCTGGGCAATGCAAGACTGATGTTGACATCAGCTGATGTTGATGGAGAATGGAGACTCACAGGACAGGATGGGGCAGAAAAGGGAGCACAGCCAGATGTGAATAGAGCAATCAGTCTTAGAGATCTCAGTTCTTGTGCTTCTGGGAAAAGTATATAAACCCCAGGAGGGAACAGTCTTCTGTAGGCTGCACAGCTAGAGGGAACTTCAAGGAGACAGGTAGTGAAAGATGTCCATGCTCTCATATTACACCCATGGTTTGTTCCAAGAGTGCAGTTCCTGTTATCATAAAGATCAACTTCAGCTTCTGATTCTTTTTGTCCCCCTTCTTCTCCTCTACTTTTTCTGCATTAACTTTCTCCTGGGCAAGGGCATAGGATGTAGCTTTTATACCCCAACAGCTGTCACCTTATGAAGACATAAATCAAAGGTCTTACATGGTTACAGTGATGAGAGTGCTGGACTCTCAGCCATGGTGTTCTGCATAGTCCTTGGACATGGGTAGTTTTCTTCTGCTTTCCAAAATCTCCCTTTTTCTTCCAGATGCAACAGTTTTCTTCTTTGCTTCCTGGTCCTGTATTACTGTGTAGTTTTGCAGTCCTTCATTAAACAGTTGCCAGATTCCATCCCTGGAGAGGCTACCTTTCCCTTAGGAGTGAAATAATTTGTCTGTGTCGCAGGAAGGCAGGAGAGCACTTTGAATTCTCTGTGGCTGATTGATTCTTGAGGAAAAGAAGGTATAACTTCTCCGAATGGCTGAGAAGATGCCTGGGGAAAGGGTTTTGAGCCATTGGACAGTGTGTCAAGCCACCCCTCCCAGTCAGTGATTGCTGACTGAGGCACTGCTGCTTGCCTTTCCCCTGTGCCCTGTCGAGGAGCCTCAAAGCTGCACTTGGTTGACTGGCTATCAAAGAGCTACGGCATAAAATCAATTGTACTTAATCTGTCTGCCCACTTACCTCTGAAATCTGAATGCTGCTGCTCTTCCTCCCCTCCCCTCCCCTTCTACCCATGGCAAAGTTCATGTGGCATCAGTTAGCAGCATGACAGAGACCTCTCAGAGGAGGGGAGTTGTGAGTTTGGTATGCCCCTCAGGGAGAGAATGCTAAGAGTATCTTCTCAACTGCCTCCCTAAGTTAGCATGCAGCTCTTTCTCAGCCTAAAGAGCTCAGCCAAGTTACTGGTGGAGGATTGAGTAACCTGCCTGTTTCTCTTTACCTCTTCCT
Source organism: Porphyrio hochstetteri (assembly GCA_020800305.1). NCBI lineage: Eukaryota > Metazoa > Chordata > Aves > Gruiformes > Rallidae > Porphyrio > Porphyrio hochstetteri. The sequence continues at coordinate 7,955,342 of CM036908.1, read as the reverse complement.
CTGCTCTTGCACCCAAGAGAAGTCATGAGACATTTTCTAGCAACTTCTGCAGGCAGAAAGACAGGCACCTTTTCATGTGTTTCTCCACTGAAATTCAGGAAAGGAAGGTCTAAGGTTAAAGTAGATTTTGAGACTGTTTTTCCATTGTAATTGTGATGAACAAGCCAAGGTCAGTGGGCAACAGTGAGTGATGCTTTATTCCCTGTAAGATGTCTGGTTTGTTTTAATTCAAGGGACTTCTTAAATAAATACAACCTCACCCATAGATAGTGCAGTCTCTCTCTTTTCATGCCTCCATCAAGGAAGGCTTTAAAGCATTTGGGTCACTGGTTTTGCTCCTCCCTCCCATCAGGGCATCACAGAAGTCATTGTCAGCTGATCAGAGGTAAACCCAGCTCCTCTGTGTCTATTTTGTTCTGATGGTCTTCCTTTGTATTTACCAAGGCAAGTGTCTCAAAGGTGCATCTTGTCTGCCAAAAGTACCATAGTGTTACTGAAGAGAACATGATAACTCATGGACTTTGCTATCAAGAGAGATTTTAAAAGCCTGGTCACCCAGTCAGCTCCTTTGACCCAGACAAAGCAACTGGTCAAAAGGGAGAGAGTAATTTCTTTGAGTGAATTTATCCTATCCTTTCCTTTTGCAATAACACCAGAAGTCAGACCTAGCCTATAGCACTCAGATATGAGAGTGAGTATTCCTCAAGTCTTGAAATAGTGAGAAGGGCTTCCTTTGAGGCATTTGCAGGAGGACTCTTGACCAGTATTTGCATTGAGATTTTGAGCTGGGCTTCCTCACAGTTCTTGGACAGCAGATTGATTCTGAGATCGAGGTAGTTAGCATCGTGTAGCTAGGACTTTGGTTGCTTATTGAAATTTTGGTTGCTTATTTAAATGTCCTTAAACTTCTGGAGGTAGCAAGCTGTCTGGAGAAGCCCAGGGAAAAACAGTCCTTGCTGTCTTCCATGGCTTTCTCCAGTCATCCAGGGTGGAAAATTCAATAACTGCAGCCTTTCTGTGGGATATTTTGTGCCAGTTTGGGACAAAATAAAGTAGAGAAGCAGCCGATTTCAGGTTTTTTAAGTTGCAGAGCCTTTTGCTTGGGGTAGGAGAGATTTAGGGTGAACATTTGGCTTAGTTTTTTTGTTCATCTGCCCCTTTGGGAAGGTTGTGTTGTGGCATCTTGGCATAATAGGTTCCATACAGCAATGAAACCACATATTTTGCTGGTAATCAAACTGGTTTCTAAATGATGGCTAAGGTGTACTTGAAAAAAAAAGGTGTCAGTAGACTTTTAAGTATAAGCCTTAGAGGTTTCTGGCAATCTATCCAGGTGTATGATGTTACTCAGCTCAGTGGTAGGACTAGACATTTCTGCAAAGCCAGTGCCTACTCTGAGCTGTTCTTTCTTCCTCTTCTCTCCTCACCACCCAAAATAAATTAGTTTTTACTGATAGGTAATGAAGCAACAGTGCACAGGAGTGAGGGGGATACCCAGTCTGTCAGAAGCATGTGATAGGAAACAAAGTCTGTTCTTACAACCCAGTAGGATGAGGTAGAAGCAGTGCACACCCCAGACCACTCCTCTGACAGAGGTGCAGCAGGTGAGGACAAATATGACTAAGGTCTGTTGTTGGCTGCTGATGCTCTGGGTAAAGAGCTGCATGTCATGCTGGTAAAATGAGCAAAAGGGGTAGCAGACACTGAAAGGAGCACGAGGAGGAGGTGGCAACCCAGGTTTTAAAACTCTGACATGGTTTATAATATGCAGCAATTCTAGCTTTCAAGAAATGCACTGGCTTCCTATAAATCACCTCAATCTATCTATCAATCTATCAACCCCTCTATCTCAGTGCATTTTGTTTCACTGGGTGGAGGAAGAGGAGTCTTCACTAAGCAGGATTTCTCTTGTGTGATAATGTGGCCTTGAAAAGCAAGCTGAGCCTCTCTCCTCTAAATGGAAAGGATCCCTGAGGTGAAAGCTCCCTTCAAACCAGGTTACTGACATTTACTTAATACCATCTGTAGCAGGATTATCATTAAAGCTGCCCAAAAGCACATTAATCTCTCTGGATCCGTCCAAGCGCTGGATTGTAATGGCATTTAATCAGAGAAGGCTTTGATTTCTAAAGACAAGTGCAAACACTGAAATATCTGCCTGTGGAACAGTTACTTATTCATGTGCAAGTGTAGCTGAGGGTGAGCATGCAGCTAAGATATTGGCAGTGGGAGGGATGCCTGGGGAGGGGACTTGCCAGGAAGTTGAGCTGGTAGGAGTTTTGAGGGAAGACCAGGCCATGGCAGGGTTAAGAAGGAGGCTTCCTGGAAACTGGGCTGTTTCTGTTTCAAGACACAACAGCACTTACAGTCTTGGTTGGGAAGATAGATTTGGAAGAAGTGGGTAGAGGAAGAAAGGGAGGAAAAATAAACTCAGAGGCTGTCAAGGTGTTTGTAGCATACTATATGCAGGAGGGAAGGAAGGATAGCAAGGTTACTTAGAGTATAGACTTTTAAAGTTCCCAGATGGCACAAATGCTCCTTTTGCACCTGTTCTGATTTTACCTGATTCATTTAGAGAGACCTTGGCTCTATACAAATTTACCATTATCTCTGATCTGCTCTGTGAGTCCTCCCTGTCCCTTCTTGTGGATGCTCTGCCTGTCACTGTAGAGGCTGCTGGATCCGTGGAGCTGTGGAGTTACAGATGCACTTGTGGCACGTGCCATATTGCCTCCAACTAACCAGCCAGCTCAGGTAGCCAAGTGGAGAGTCCCCTATGATTTCCCTGGCTTGGACTCAAGTCAGGGAAAGGAAACAATGCCATGTACTTCAGCTCCCTAAGAGCTTGGTCATGAGCCATGGATGATTCAGAAGTCAGGAAAGTGTTTTATCCAGCTGAGAAGTGAAAGGAAACAGCTCAGGTGCTTAAGATGAGCTACTGTGCACAATTATTGCCATCTGTCACCCTATCCTACTGTGGCTTTTTGCTTCCTTCTTTTGCTAAATGGGTTCTGCACTGGAACAGTGTCTCTTAGCTCGATAAAGAGCCCAACTTCCTTCTCATGGGTGACAGTTTTGTAACTTGAAATATCTTTCAGTGTGGGATTTACCCTTCTGCCAAGAGTCAGGTGCTGTTACCTTGTAGCTGCTAAAATTTAAGTGGGATTTCCCAGGGTGGGATCCCTTTGTGGACACAAGTGAGGAAACCTCTCATGTCACAACTATTTGTGCTTGTAACACTCAAGTGTTAGATGAAATGGAGCATGGAGAAGATCACTGTTTCTGGGGAAAATGGCTGTTCTTGCTCTTTGCAGCTGCTGATAGAGTCTGGGGAAAGGTTTCCTTCCAGATTCTCCTGCGTTCTGTCCTATGTGAAGCTTAATGAAAATTCACAAGGCACTGGTAAGCAAGGGTGGTGACCTCCAGCATTTCCAGCTTCTGAACTGTGCAAAGACACCAGTTTAAAGAGTTAAACTACACATTAACATGTTTCTTACTGAAAGTCAGTCTCAAGCATCACTGTCAATCAATTGCTTCAGTCTCAGCAAGATGCTTTACATTAAATCCAAGGAAATAAGACTACTTTTAAATCCAAGGAAGAATGATCCCCACAGCCATTTTTCGTCTGACAATGATTGGTTTTCTCTACCTTTGCCCTTTTGAGAATCTATAGAAACTTATCAAGGTCGTCCCTCAGTTCCCTGGGTTGATGAGTCAGAATATTTCTCCCCACTTCCATGTCATGGAAGATGGGGCATTGAGCAGGAAAGCAATTTCCTTGGTCCCCAACAGAGAATACGAGGTATGCTAGGAGAACACTCCAGGAGCCCTAAAAACTATTCCTGTATATTAATGACATTGTGTGTGTCCAGACATCACCTTGCTATGATCATAGAATCATAGAATGGTATGAGTTGGAAGGGACCCCAAGGATCACAGAGCTCCAACCCCCCTGCCACAGGCAGGGCCACCAACCTCAGGCCTGGATCTACACTAGGTTGCCCAGGGCCCCATCCAACCTGGCCTTGAACACTATGTGCTAGATAGCACGTAGCAATAGCACTGCATTACAGAGCACTGTGTTTTGATCCTCACAACTGGATCACAGAATCACAGAATCAGAGGGGTTGGAAGGGACCTCGAGAGCTCATCGGGTCCAACCCCCCTGCCAAAGCAGCTCCCCAGCTCATATTGCACAGGGCGGCATCCAGATGAGTCTTGAATATCTCCAGAGAAGGAGACTCCACACCCCCTGGGCAGCCTGTCCCAGGGCTCCACAGAGGGCTGAGTGTGAAATTGGATCTCTTGTGTGTGACCATCGTAATCTGCTGTGGACTAGAGCCATTTCAGAGCAGAGATGCGGAGCAGGGTCCAAATTGTGGCTATATTCCATCCCGTACTCTTTGCTAATTTGACACCAGTTTAATTGGGCAGGATTGCCCTAGCAGGATTAAGCAAACCCTTAGATGATGGCTGTAATAACGACGACGGAGGAAAGCAAAAACCCAATGCACTCTTCAATCCAATTAACCTTCGATTAAGGTTCCAAAATCAATGCTATTATTTTGGCCTGAGGAGGTAATATCGAGCCCTGAGAAATGAGCTGCACAACGACCTTTACTTTTAATGAGATCAATAGAAGTTAGTGTCGCCATCTCTTAAAATAATTGGCAAATATTACAGCCAAATTAAGGCCAGAGACTAGTATCTGTTCCTGATCTAAAGAGACAGTCACAGATGGAGGTGGGACAGAAAGGGATGGTGCCCTATCAGGCAGTTTCATCTGGGTCTTATCTGGGGCAGGCAGGGAGATCAGCTCTACAAGACCATGTCACGGGATTTCTTCCTTTGCCTTTCTTCATGTCAGTGGGAGGCACGGAGCCAGGAGCACTCCAGCTGGCTTACAAAGCCAGGAGAGGATCAGTGACTTGCCCTGGACAATCTGCTCGTTTGTCCCATTGCAGCTGCCCACGAGCATGATTTACTGTGGGAGCATTCGTAGGCTCAAACTTGCATGCCAGACTTTCCTCTCTGAGAGGTTTCTTGCTAACTGTTGCATATCAGTGTTTGTAAAGATACTCACTTGTGATGGACTTCCCAGTGTTCTGTTGCTGTTGGGTTGCTGATTTGATAAGAGGTGACTTGTGCATGGGGGGTTCACTGTTGGGGGGCTGTATGCAAGGGAATATAATGTGGCTTCATCAGAAGTAGCTCCTGGAGGATTGTGCAAGGGTAACGGGTTGCCTAGGCCTTCAGAACTGCTGGCAGCAACAGTTTGCAGCTGTGGACATATACAAGAAGAAATATATCACTGCTGCTATCTGTACTACAGTTTGGGGTCCTCTGAGTTAGGTGACAGAACTGCAGTAGGTGTACTTGGCAAGACACTTGGTACGCTGGATGTGAGTTGGTTAACTAGAGAAGGTGGAGAGGAGGTAAGAAACCAATAGAGGCAATAGTAGAGAGGAATTACCATAGTGGGATTTTGTGAGGTTTGCTCTTTAAACTGATCTTATTTAATAAATTCAGTGATGACCTCGACACAAACAGAACTGTGTGAAGGAGGTTGTTGATGACACCAGGTTGGGAGGCTCTGTCATTGTAAAGGAGGACCAGAGTAGCAATAGCACTTGTGGCCTTGAGGATTGAAGTGATAGAGAGGGATAAAAATGAGCAATACCAAGTGAAAAGCCATGCACTTAAAAACTAATAATAAGAATTTCTTAAATATGCTGGGAGTTTATCAGAGAGAAGTGACATATTAGAATTAAATTTGGGATATTAGTCAGTCACAGTTAAGTGTGGATTTCCAGTGCAGTGTGGCTGTGTAAAAGGCAGGTTGGGTCCTAGGACACATCAGATAAAGGAGCATCCTATAGCAACAGGGCACTATTTATGCTGTATTTACACTGATAATTCTCTTACTGGTGAACACATTGGAGTAGTAAATATGGGAGAGGGAAGGAACTAGTTGAACTCTTGGGTTATGCTATTTAAACTGAACATCTTTAAAATTAAGCTGGGACTTATGGAAAACTTCTGGCCAACTAAAGAATGAATTATTAGAACAGCTTCCAAAATCATGCTTTCTGTCTTTTTTCCAGTGAACTCGACCAGTTTATAGAGAGACTGTGACTGTACAATCCTTAATGTCTGCACTGCATTCTTATTTTCTTCTGTATTGGCTTGTAACTTACGTAGGGTATCACAGAATCACAGAATCACAGGGGTTGGAAGGGACCTCGAGAGATCATCAGGTCCAACCCCCCTGCCAGAGCAGCTCCCCAGCTCATATTGCACAGGTTGGCATCCAGATGGGGCTGGAATCTCTCCAGAGATGGAGACTCCACACCCCCCTGGGCAGCCTGTCCCAGGGCTCTGTCACCCTCACTGGGTTAAAGTTCTTCCCCATGTTGGTGTGGAACTTCCTGTGCTCCAACTTGCAGCCATTGCCCCTTGTCCTGTCCCCACAGACACTGAAAAGGGGCTGGCCATTTCCCCCTGCATCCCATCCTTAAGATATTTATAAACATTAATTAGGTCCCCCCTTAGTCTTCTTTTCTCCAGGCTGAACAGTCCCAGCTCACTCAGCCTTTCCTCACAGGGGAGATGTTCCAGACATGACAGTTTGTGATATGTAGCATCCTTGCATACTGAGTACCTAAAGGGAGCTTTATGTGCTTAGCTTGGTGAAGAGTTGCTCCAAGTCCAGCTGCTACACATGTATCTGTCACTCCCTTGTTTTTGCACAGGTTGCTGACTCTCCATTTTGTTGTCTCCAATCTGCTTATTCCTCAGCTACATTTTTTTTTTCCCAGATGAAAGCATTGGGCTGAAAATGTGCACTTTGCCTGAGACAGTGTCATGGTCCTGTCACAGAATGCAGCAATGGCAGGCTGCTGTGTGCATGGACTGGTGAGGGCATGGGCTCACTTGGTGACTGTAATCATGCTGTGGTTTAACCCCAGCTGGCAACTGAGCACCACACAGCCACTCCCTCATTCTCCCTTCCCCCATGTGGGCTGGGAAGAGAATCCAAAAAGTCAAAGTAAGAAAGCTTGTGGGTTGGGCTCCTCAGCTCCAGAAGGACATAGAACTCCTTGAAAGAGTCCAGCGCAGGGCCACCAAGATCACAGAATCACAGAATCACAGAATAATAAGGTTGGAAAAGATCTTTAAGATCATCAAGTCCAACCATTCTCATCCTAAACTAAACCATATCCCTAAGAACCTCATCTACCCTTTTTTTGAACACACCCAGGGAAGGTGACTCAGCCCCTCCCTGGGCAGCCTGTTCCAGGCCCCCACAACTCTTTCAGTAACAAATTTTTTTCTAATGTCCAATCTAACCCTGCCCTGGGGCAGCTTCTTGCCATTTCCCCTTGTCCTATCTCCTGTCACCTGGCTGAAGAGACCATCACCTATCTCTCTATAACCTCCCTTCAGGTAGTTGTAGGTGGTGATAAGGTCTCACCTCAGCCTCCTCTTCTCCAAGCTAAACATCCCCAGCTCCCTCAGCCGCTCCTCATAGGATTTGCCCTCCAGCCCCTTCCCCAGCCTGGTTGCCCTTCTCTGGACTCGCTCCAGGACCTCCATGTCCTTCTTGTGGTGAGGAGCCCAGAACTGGACACAGCACTCGAGGTGTGGCCTCACCAATGCCGAGTACAGGGGCACAATCACCTCCCCAGACCTACTGGCCACACTGTTTTTGATACAAGCCAAGATGCCATTGGCCTTCTTGGCTGCCTGAGCACACTGCTGACTCATATTCAGCCTGCAGTCACCCAACACCCCCAGGTCCTTCTCTGCCTGACAGCTCTCCAGCCAGTCCCCCCCAAGCCTGTAGCGCTGCATGGGGTTATTATGTCCCACGTGCAGCACTCTACACTTGGCCTTGTTAAACTTCATCCCATTGGACTCAGCCCATCGGTCCAGTCTGTTCAGATCCCTCTGAAGAGCCTCCCTACCCTCAGGCAGATCAACACTTCCTCCTAGTTTAGTGTCATCTGCAAACTTAGTGAGGGAGCATTCAATCCCTTCGTCGAGATCATTGATAAAGATGTTGAACAAGACTGGACCCAGGACTGAGCCCTGGGGGACGCCACTCGTGACCGGCCTCCAGCTGGATTTTGTTCCATTCACCACCACCCTTTGGGCTCGGCCATCCAGCCAGTTTTTAACCCAGCTGAGGGTCCACCTGTCCAGGCCAGTGGCAGCCAGTTTCTCAGACAGAATGCTGTGAGAAACTGTGTCAAAGGCTTTACCAAAGTCTAGGTAGCTCACATCCACAGCCTTCCCCTCATCCATTAAGTGGGTCACCTTGTCATAGAAGGTGATCAGGTTAGTTTGACAGGATCTACCTTTTGTAAACCCATGTAGACTAGGCCTGATCCCCTGGCCATCATGCATGTGCTGCATGATAGCTCCCAAGATGACCCTCTCCATGATCTTCCCTGGGACTGAGGTCAGACTGACAGGCCTGTAGTTCCCTGGATCCTCCTTCCGACCCTTCTTGTATGTGATGATTAAGGGAGTAGAACCCCTTCCTTATGAGGAAAGGCTGAGGGAGCTGGGCCTGTTTAGCTTGGAAAAGGCTGAGGGGTGACCTTATTAATGTTTATAAATATGTCAAGAGCGAGAGTCAGGAGGATGGAGCAGGGCTCTTCTCAGTGATGGCCAGTGATAGGACAAGGGGCAACTTCCAAGCTGAAGCAGAGGAAGTTTCCATTCTGAGGGTGACAGAGCACTGAAACAGGCTGCCCAGAGAGGTTGTGGAGTCTCCTTCTCTGGACACATTCATAACCTGCCTGGATGTCTTCCTGTGTGATTTGGTCTCGGTGATCCTGCTCTGGCAGGGGAGTTGGACTAGATGATCTTTCAAGGTCCCTTCCAACTCCTAACGCTCTGTGATTCTGTGATTGAGGTAGGGTTGGTTTAGCAGGTGAAGCAAAAGCTGTGCACACAAGCAAAGCAAGACAAAGGATTCCTTCACCACTTCCCATCGGCCACATGTGTTCAGCAGAAAATTAACTCTATCCCAGCCAAACCCAGCACAAGTCATCATGTTCTGCTGCAGCACAGACAGACAAATTGAACTTCTTTCAGGCAATAATACACCTTCTGGCAATAGGCAAGGACATCGCTCTGGCTAGAGCCAGAGTCTGGTGTCATCTTGAAATATCAAACTCAGCTCTGCTTGCTGACTGGCATAAGTTTGGGGTTTTTTCCTTATGTGTTATACCTAATTTATGCAATTCTTGATTACCTGCCCTCTTCTGCCTGGTTATATTTCTTGTAGCTTATCCAGTGCTGCAACTGCTTCTGCTTCTTTGCTATTCAGACCTATTAACATTGGTAGACTGTCCCTCCTCTGCCATTCCTTAGCCAACTTTGTAATCTTGAGCTCTTTTAATCTTCTTCCGAAGTAAATTCCTCCTGCATCCTGCTCATTTATTTGCTTTCTCTGAACTCAGTCTTTGCAGTCTCCATCTCTCTGGTAATGAGGTACCTGGAAGTGAATGCAGGATTCTAGGGGTGATTATTATTTTTTATGATGTGAGGCCAGAACAGTGTTGGGAGACCCTGGTAATGATAAGAACCTCATCGTGTTGGATGATAAACAGGGAAAGGAATGATGACCTCTCTGTGTCGTAACAAAATGCCTGTGTACTTACTTTGGTCTTTGCCTCCATAAATCACTGCAACCTTTTGTCTAATTTGTAATGCCCCTTCACCCTGAGGTCTTGCACAGCCTAAATGCATGCTGAATTCCTCCCTTCTCCTAAGTAGACATTTTCACACATTTGTTTTCTCACTGCACCTAACTGCATTCTTCCAAAGTCAGTTCTGTATATGTCATTTATCCAGTGGCCTTCTCAGTAAGGGTGGAATAAAGGCCCACAGAGATGGGGCACAGTGCTGGAGAATTGATGCATATAAAGGTTTTGTAATTTTTCCCTAAACTTTTTCTCTAGAAGCATGAATTCCTTTTGTCTGAATTATAATGATAGGTTGCTATTCACATATTATACTCTAAACCCTAGAAATACAACCTTCCTTTTTTGTTTAGAACTTGACACTATTGGTGCTTTCTATCTTAATTTGGTTTTAATCCTATTTTAGAGGTATATCAGCAGACAAAAATATGTGAAAATGCTTTAGTGTGCAGCGTGGCTCCATCTCTTACATTGGGTAATTTCTTTCCAAAAGTAAAGACTGTTTATATGGTGATATCATAAATCCCTGTAACATATCTTCTGTATGCTAACTAAATTATACAGAATGTGTTCCTCTTTCTGAAAGAAGCCATAAAGTCTAGTTTCAATGAATTAACTACTGCAGCATGCACTGGTTGCCTGCTGGGGAAGAGGTAAGTATGAGTACAGTGGAGAAGGAGGGAGGTTGGGGATCTTGCAGTGAAGATTGTCCTTTACCCATAGCCCAGCCTGTGGGTCTGAACAGGGCTGTGACCCCTCTGTTTCCACAGTAAGATGAGAAGATGAATCTTGAGCTGGTTTTGTGTTGCGTTGTGAGCTACAAAAGGCAGATCTGTTTGGTAACCTGTCTGCTGATGGTGACGCAGAAAAGGACACCTTCTCTGCTCCTAGAGCCTACAGCCATACCATAAAATGCTGTTAGGAGGGTGGCACAGATAGCTTGATGAGAGGTGTTTTTGTAGGATCCTAAGATAGTTGAGATTGGAAGGGACTTCAGGAGGTCTTCTATCAAGTCTCCTGCTAAGGCAGGGTTAGTTACGAGGTCAGACCAACTTCCTCAAGGTCGTTTCCAGTCAGATCTTTATACCCACCAAAAATGGAGATTGCACAGCCTCTATGGGCCACTTGTGCCACTGCTTGACTTTGCCAACCTATGCCATTACTGAAGCATAGAAGGAGAATCTGCTCTTTTTGAAGCAGCCCATACTCCAGTGACCCTTATTAGTAACTTTCCAGGCTTTAGCCATGACCAACCAACAGATTTGGAGAACTGCTAGCCCTTGACTGGACGTGTGTTTAATGGGTATGAGGCATCATGTTGTGCCCCAGATTGTGCCAGTCCTCATCTTTGATAATTCTGTGCTTTTCCAGGTCCCTGGAGGGCAAACAGCTGAGGCAGAGGGTGAAAAATGGAGTTTGCTCAGTGTGTGCACAGGTTTCATGGCTGATGCTAAGATCTGTCATGGTGTCCAAGTCCATTCCCCCTGATGTGCAGGTCCCTGGGAGGCTGTGTGAATGAGTGACTGGTTTAAAAGACTGTCTGGCATGTCCTTGGACTCTCAGCAAGTGTTTCTCAGCTCTTCTAGGAGGTCAGAGCAGCTGGTATTTTAGTCCCATCCACTTTTAGAGCTTGTTGATCTAGGAGGCCTGTAAGGGTCACTTCATTGCTCCAGTGATTGCTGCTAGTGATTCAGAGGGGAAACACCATTCCCCTCAGTCAGTGCTTAGTGTAACACCTGTGTGGCATCAGGGGAACTGTGCTACAGAAGCTGCAGGGCTGTGCTGCACCACCTGTGTGGGTGACTCTGCACAGGGACAGCAATCTCCCTGATTCAGCAGTGGCTCCAGGTCCCACCCGAGAGGCAGAAGGCTGTCCCACCCAGCCTTACTGCTATCCCTGTTGGTGTGCTGCAGGAAGGGTTCCCCTTCTTTCTCCTCAACTTGAGCACTCTTCATACCAAATGCTTTCCTCAGAGGTGGGTAAAGCAAGCCTTTCCCTGGCTGTCTGGTGTTCTGCAGGATGAGCTGTTGTTAACATCCCTGTTACCTCTTATGGGGACAGCTGCCTGTTTGCTGCTTACTCTGTGTGTCTGGGGACATGCTTAGAATCATTTAGAATGATTGTCTTTTAATTGCTTGCTCAGCACTCTGCTGTGGAGCACCATGCCTCTCTGATGGCAGGAGGGGCCAGCCGTGGGATGTCAGGGTGAGGCTGTTGTGTAGTGGATGGCAAGGGATTGATCCTGGGCCCTGGGGATGTTTGCTTGCTCCTAGGGGGTTTCTAACTTTAATAACATCTCTTGGTGATAAGGAGAAGCGGCATGGAGGGACACAGGAGTGACAGGATGATTTAAACAGCCTTTCTGTGTTGCTTCATCTTCACAGGCATCGCAAATCAGATTATCATGGGCCTGAGGAAAGGAAGGGAGAAAGTGGGGGACAGTGTGATGGAGGGAGGGGAGAGGAAACCTGTGTTCATTCTGATAAGCAAATAGACACATTGAGTCTCTTTGCACCCCTTCTCCACCGCATCCTGCTGTCATCCATGGATGTAAACACCTGAGTCTTCCTCCAAGCCATCTCTCACCCAGCCCAGCAGCTCTTTCCATGCCTTCCCTGTGAATGGCTGTCTGCCCCAATCTGCTGTCTCACTTTCCTCCTCATTACCAGAAATCCCCTTTCCTACCCACAGGTACTTTATTTTCTTTATGCCAGGCAAGTGTCCTTAAATAACCCCTGACTCCACAAACACCTTCATTGGTGCCTCCTGCATGGATCCTTCCCTGCGTGCTCTGGGTCACCCTGAGGGAGATGCCAGCAGCCACCCTGTGTGTCTGTCAGCGTGAGCAGCTGCAAGAGCTCTGCATGGGCACGCTGGCACATACCAGAGCCTCCCTCCCTGTGGTGTTGGCACGCAGGGGCTGCCTCCCTGTGACCATCTCATGTCTCCTCACAGATCTCTCGCAATCTGGGGAAGCTCTACAGCGAAATGATCTTCGTGAACGGCTTCGTGCACTGTGACCCTCACCCAGGCAACGTGCTAGTGAAGAAATGCCCAGTGTCAGGCAAAGCCCACATTATCCTCCTGGACCATGGACTCTACCAGGTACATAGCTGGGGGAGGCTTCCAGCGCCTTATGAGCCTGCCTGTGAGTGTCAAGCACACCCAGCCCAAGCCTTGGACCCCTAAGCCCTTATGAATACATTTTTCTTAGTACTCCCATAGCCCTCCAAGGATATTCCGTGGTTCTGAAATGGATGGGGGATAGGGCACAAGCCTCCCTGTCCTCTTTGGACTTATGGGGCCATATCTCTCTCCCCAGGTGCTGAGCGAGTCATTCCGCATGGACTACTGCCGCCTTTGGCAGGCCCTCATCAAGGCTGATATGAAGAGGGTGCAGAAGTACAGCCAGCGGCTCGGGGCAGGGGATTTGTACCCCCTCTTCGCCTGCATGCTGACTGCCAGGTCCTGGGAGTCTGTCAACAGGGGCATTGACCGGTTGCCAGTCTCAGCCAGTGAGGTAGGTCCTGCTTGCCCTTCCCTCCTCCTCAGATACCTTTCTTTGTTGTTAACCACTTGCACCACTGATATTGCAGCAATGCCAGACAACCCCTGGCAGCTCTGTAGCATAATTCTGCACTGATAACTGAGCTAGAAAGAGCCAGGACTCCTTCAGCAGTGGATTTGATAGTGGCTGAACTTAATTTCCCGGTGTCACTTGTCATGGGCTGCTTAAATTTTGTATAATATCTTAATGGCTAAGTGTTTTCCCCAGTTCTGGCAGGGGAAACATTTGTAGAGCAGCCTTTTCTTAAAAAAGGGTTGAATGTGCATCAAGGAGGATAGGTTAAGGTAGAGGAGACATAAAAGCTTAGTGGGAAGACATGAGAAGGATAAGACATTATCACTATTCATGTAAATGACTATCAGCACCGATACAAACTCCTGAAAACCCTTGGAAATTACATCCCAATCAGAAACCCTATTAACTCAGAGTCAAGGTTGCTTAACTGCAGATCCTGTCAACTCAATCACTACAAATCTAGGAAATTGCCACTTACATTCTCCACCCTTTCCTATCCACACATGCTGTGAACCTTCTCACACCTCCTCACACTCCTGACATGCACACACCACCTTAAGAACAGTAGCAGCCCCTGCCACTCTGCTGCTGTTTTTAGAGATGTACATACAGTGATGTGATTTCAGCCAGGGGTGTGTAAGTAGAAAGGTGTTGTATCCTATGGTTTGTTTTTATCTGCACACATTTGTAGTAGAGAGGATCAAATCTGTTAAGTAGCATTATAATGCTGTCCTGTGAAATTATTTTCTGGAAATTCCTTTGAGTTGGCTCTTTGTTTTGATGGATGTGGTGGAATTTGCTGCAGTGGCTTGCCATTATCCATAGCAATGAGTAGGTCAGATACCTTGGGTAACGGACCCCCCCTGCCTCCAGTAATTTGATTGCTTCCTTCCTTAGTTAATTTCTCTGCATATCAGAAATAATATAGTGACTGTCTAGCAGATCTGTGCTTCATCTAGTGAGTTCTGGAGCTGGTAGAATCAGAAGAAAATTCAGAGGTGCCAAAGCAAATTGACACAGAGCTGGCTCCAGTACTCCAAGGCCGGTGTTGAATCCAAGCTAGTAAGAAATGTCCATCCTGAACTGGCCTGTGTAACTGTGGCTGCATGGGGCCTTGTGCAGGCTAATGGACCTTGTTGAGTTGAATTGCCTGTATGTAGCCAGTTTTGTTGTCTTTGCCTACGTGACACAATGCTGAAACTGGATAATCCTGCAGCAGATAGTGGGGAGCTGAGCAGATTTGTTGCAGCATTAGGAAATGAGCAGCTCCTTGCCCTTAGTTTAGAGGTGAATTTGAAAGATTGGATCAGCAGCAAGAGCCAAGTGCTGCGTAGGCAGGTACCCTCAGAGCTCCAGAGAGTGCACTTGTGGACATATCGATGTGAGAGTAGCTTGTGAGATGAGGAAGCAACGCTCCTGAAACAAAACCCTGGCTGTAGTGCTGTGTCCAGTCTGGAACACTGTGTCTTGAGAAAGGTCTGCTGAAACTGGAGGGAGGCCAGTAGGAAGCTACAAGGACTAGTGGTCAAGCAGGTGCAACCCATGAGGTAAGTCTGAGCAAGATAGGGCAGGAGAAGTGAAGGAAAATGTGGGTCAAGAAGAGTTGTAGTAGTGATTTCCAAACCAAGACTGCACTACAAACAGGACAAGAAGTTATGGGTTTGTATCAAAAACAGTGTGGCCAGTAGGTCTGGGGAAGTGATTGTGCCCCTGTACTCGGCATTGGTGAGGCCACACCTCGAGTGCTGGGTCCAGTTCTGGGCTCCTCACCACAAGAAGGACATTGAGGTCCTGGAGCGAGTCCAGAGAAGGGCAACCAGGCTGGGGAAGGGGCTGGAGGGCAAATCCTGTGAGGAGCAGCTGAGGGAGCTGGGGCTGTTTAGCCTGGAGAAGAGGAGGCTGAGGTGAGACCTTATCACCACCTACAACTACCTGAAGGGAGGTTGTAGAGAGGTGGGTGATGGTCTCTTCAGCCAGGTGACAGGTGATAGGACAAGGGGGAATGGCAGGAAGCTGCCCCAGGGCAGGGTTAGATTGGACATTAGAAAAAAAATTGTTACTGAAAGAGTTGTGGGGGCCTGGAACAGGCTGCCCAGGGAGGGGCTGAGTCACCTTCCCTGGATGTGTTCAGAAAAAGGGTAGATGAGGTACTTAGGGATATGGTTTAGTTTAGGATGAGAATGGTTGGACTTGATGATCTTAAAGGTCTTTTCCAACCTTGTGAGTCTGTGATTCTGTGGGTTTGAATTCAGCTAAGGAGATTGGGGTTAACCATGAGAAAAGCTGGATCTAACAGCAAGGCCAGTGAAACGCTGGTGTGGGTGGTCTGGGGAGGCTGTGAGTCACATCACTGGAGAGTTTTAGGAGCAGGCTAGGCAAATGTGTGAGCATTGCCATAGGTGTAGTTGTTCCTGCTGTAAGCTGAGGCCAGGCAGCTGACTGCTCAGGGTGGCTGCTAGCCTCATCTCATCTGATTTTATGATTGTGTTTTGCTGCATCCTGCAGCAGCCTCAGCGATCGCAGCCAAAGGGCTTTTCTCAGGTCCTGTGGCAGAGCTCATTTCTTCCTCTGTGCACAGCCTTCGCCCTTGACAGAAAATGACAGTTCTGATGACAGATCATGTAGTTGTTTTGTGATGTGGACAAGCAGCTGGAGCTAAAAATAAAAAGGAAAGAAATAGAAAAGAAAACCTATGTGGAGGGAAGAAAAAGTAGGCTCTGCATTGATGCTGGCTAGGGGAAGGGATAAGAGATAATCAGGGAGGAATTTTCTGCCAGCAAATAATGGAATAAAAGATTTAACACTTAGGAGACCTCAGTGTCTTCTTGCTGCAGCTTTGTGTATCTGGTCAGTGACAGAGGCAGGACACAAATTTATTTGTCAGCAGCAAAGCAACTGTGGTGGTATGTGAGCTGTATACATCTCTGACCATCATGACCTGCACACTTGATTTGTGCAGGTCTCCTCCTTTGTAAGAAGCCTGGAGTTCACAAAGAGTCAATGTGAGATCCTATATTGTGGTATACAGGCCAGACATCCCTCATTCCAGAGAAGAGAAGGTTTGGGAGCTGTCCTTCCCCTTTCCCACAGAGGAGCCTGCCTCCTGTACGAAGTCATTTACTGCCCTCTGCATGTGTCCTGCTGGATTCTGGAGATTTTGGATTTGCCAATTCATGTCATGTCCTCTGAAGGATGACTTAGGGACATGATTATGTGTATGGGATCAGGTCCACACCACATGGTCCCATATTTACTGGGATGGTGGGGGAGCTCACCTATTTAAAAAGAGGCAGAAGGGTGGGGGCTGGCTGTCTTGCATGCTATGGTGGCTGGTGTTTGGAGGGGAGCCCAAAGTGGGCTCAGGCCCAGTTATCTTACCATGGGTGGTGTATTTGTTGGACGCTGGGGACCCAGGGAACATGAAGGATCACTCTGTGTCTGCCTTGGTCTTACACTCTTTCCTGAAGTGTCTGATACTGGCTGCTGCCAGACAGGATCTGACAGATGACAGTTTTGAATCTTTTGGATTAGCATGATACTTAACTGCATAATGCTTTCTCACCTCTGCTGAGTTGTGTTGAGGACAGAGGACACAGCTTCATCAGTGTAGTATAAAGCCATCAGTTGCATGGCACAGCCAGACAGGGTTGTCACTGCAGCATGCCTCTACCTTTCAGAGCAGTCTTGTGCTACCTGCAGCCTTGGCCAGCTTTGGGATGAGGTGAGACTCAGAAGGCTGCAAGGGCAGTAATGAGACATGGCTGCTGTGGGCTGCCTGGGGCCAAGAGCTGAGATAGCAATCAGTGCCCTGTTCTCCTGAGAGGCTATTAATCCTGCCAGTGAGGGGACAGGGCCTTATCTCACTGACAGGCAGGTGAGATAGGGAAAGAGCCATCTGTGACTGGGCTGTGAGTGCTCAGGATGGCCAGGAGTCTGCAGGACAAAGAACTCTTTAGCTTCTGTCCTAGAGTTATGGTCTGAAAGAATCATGTCTCCTCCTGCCAGATCTCAGCTGTATCTGGACCTGGGTTTCCATGCATGCTGAGCTTCTCTCTCCTTTCTCTCTGACATGGCCGCAGGATGTGGAGATCCGGTCCAACGCTGCTGCTTACCTACCCCAGATCACCCAGCTCCTCAACAACGTCCCCCGCCAGATGCTGCTGCTGCTGAAGACCAACGACTTGTTAAGGGGCATTGAGTCAGCCCTGAACACACGGGCCAATGCCAGCTCCTTCCTCAACATGTCTCGCTGCTGCATCAGAGCTGTTTCCACGTGAGTCTCCTCTCCAGGTGCCAGAGGTCAGGTGTGGAGCAGTGGGGGCTGGTTGTCCTTGAGGGCCAGGAGCTGGGGGGATCCCAGGGCTAGCAGACCAGCTAGGGTCCTGTCTCAAACTAGCTGAGCAAGGTGAGCAGGACAGACAGAGATGGTGGTCAGGTCCAGTTAGAAGTCCCCATCATCATGCAACATCATGGTGGCAGCACAGGTGCAAGGTCAAAGCAGAAAGTCAACCTGTAGGTCAGGTCTGGTGGTTGTCTGGCAGGTCCATGGTAACAAGACAGGGCTGAGGTCAAGCCAAGAGGTCAGTATGTGAGTTGAGGTTGAGGTCAAGGTGCTTCACAGCAGATTATGAGCTGGGGACCATTGCTCCTCCAGTGTAGCTCAGCCAGGGACTGGAGGTGTAGGCCTAAGATTAATTGGAGCTCCTAGGCCTGTGAGCACCAGGTTGAGGGAGGTCCCAGGCCAGTCAGGGTCATTAAGGCTTATTAGATCACCTCACTCAAGTCCCTGACAAAGCCTGACTTGACCTCTTGATCCTTTCTCTTAGCTGTGGACCTCTCCCCATTGTGAGAACATCTGTTGTGGTCCTACCCCTGCTCAGTTACACATCTTGGCCTCTGTCTGTACTGTTCTCATGCCCATCAGCCTCTTCAGAGGACAAGTCTGCCCTGGCAGTGGGGACAGGGATGGATTTGGAGCTTTTAGGGTAAGGGGTTATGGTTTGGCCTGTCCACAGGAGAGGAGGGGTTTTCCTGACTATTACAGGCATCACATCATCATACAGGAAGTATTTGTGGGTAGGAAAGATCTCCCAAGTTCACTGCTGCCAGTTGCTGCAGCCTGATTGAGAGGCTGGGACTGACTGTGAAGATGTTCCTGACACTTAAAAGCCAGGAACAGGAGTCGTGCAAGTGATTTCCATCTGTGAGTCTTATGAGTCAATGCACTTCTGCTTCACATCCCTCCTCCTTGCAGAAGAAATAGCAGTTATTTCTCTGGCTGATGAGGGACCTACAAGGCCAGTTAACCTCTGCTTCTAAAGAAAGGTGGAGAATTAGTTTTCCTGGAATTAGGGTGTTAGAATTGCTGGACTCTTCTGAGTGTGCTACCAGGAAGGGCTGGAGGGGTGCATACCTGTCCTGGTTAGCTAAAGTGATGCTTGGGCACAGAAGTAGAGGGTGCCATGGCCCAGGGTCACTAGGCACAATGGATAGTTAAGCTCCAAAGGGAGCAGGCTGCCACATTTGTGCTAGGAAGACAAGCCCCAGCTCCTTGGGAACATTACTGGAAGAAAATCCCTACTCCCAGGGGTCCCCACTGATGGTGGCTCTCCAGAGGTGGGACTGAATGCTCCCTCAGTAAGTTTGCAGATGACACTAAACTAGGAGGAAGTGTTGATCTGCCTGAGGGTAGGGAGGCTCTTCAGAGGGATCTGAACAGACTGGACCGATGGGCTGAGTCCAATGGGATGAAGTTTAACAAGGCCAAGTGTAGAGTGCTGCACATGGGACATAATAACCCCATGCAGCGCTACAGGCTTGGGGGAGACTGGCTGGAGAGCTGTCAGGCAGAGAAGGACCTGGGGGTGTTGGTTGACTGCAGGCTGAATATGAGTCAGCAGTGTGCCCAGGCAGCCAAGAAGGCCAATGGCATCTTGGCTTGTATCAAAAACAGTGTGGCCAGTAGGTCTGGGGAGGTGATTGTGCCCCTGTACTCGGCATTGGTGAGGCCACACCTCGAGTGCTGGGTCCAGTTCTGGGCTCCTCACCACAAGAAGGACATGGAGGTCCTGGAGCGAGTCCAGAGAAGGGCAACCAGGCTGGGGAAGGGGCTGGAGGGCAAATCCTATGAGGAGCAGCTGAGGGAGCTGGGGCTGTTTAGCTTGGAGAAGAGGAGGCTGAGGGGAGACCTTATCACCACCTACAACTACCTGAAGGGAGGTTGTAGAGAGGTGGGTGATGGTCTCTTCAGCCAGGTGACAGGTGATAGGACAAGGGGGAATGGCAAGAAGCTGCCCCAGGGCAGGGTTAGATTGGACATTAGAAAAAAATTTGTTACTGAAAGAGTTGTGGGGGCCTGGAACAGGCTGCCCAGGGAGGGGCTGAGTCACCTTCCCTGGATGTGTTCAAAAAAGGGTAGATGAGGTACTTAGGGATATGGTTTAGTTTAGGATGAGAATGGTTGGACTTGATGATCTTCAAAGGTCTTTTCCAACCTTGTGATTCTGGGATCACCCTGCCCTGGGGCAGATCAGTTGTACTGAAGGTGTGGGACAGGCCTCCTCCCACCAGGCTCCATCCCGCTGGGTCTGATGTTGCTGTTTCTCTCGTTCCAGGTATCAGAGGAGCAAGAGTCACTCTCTTTACAGGAAGGCCCAGATCTCACTCACAGAAGCCCTGAGCCTGTGGCAGATCAACCTGTATGAACTCTTCCTGTGGCTGAAGGGGTCCCGGCTGGGCAACTGGGTCATTGCTCTCCTGAGCCGGATGCACCATTCCTCGTACTGACATAAACTGGTGGGAGAGGCCTGGGTGTTCCCTCCCTCCCTCCCCTCTGCTCTCCCTGGCACATTTGCCTTTCTGACTGTTTCTGTCTATTCTGTGGGCTATTTTGGGGTCTTGTTCCACGTTGCACTGTCCTTGCCTGTTGCAGCATTAGCTTTCTGTGTGGCACTGAGAGGTGGAGTTGGTACTGGAGCTCTGCTTGTTTTGTGGTTTAGGAAAAGGAGGTGTGGGATACTGTGTGTCAGGAAGGGCAGGGTATGGACTTTCCCCATCTGAGCAGGGAAAATTCCACCCAGATTCCAGTGGGTCTGCACTGGAAGCAAAAGGCTCTCACTGGCTCTTTCTGACAGAATTTAAGAGAATCCCACCCTGCCTAGAATGCCCAAAAATATTTGTCAGTTCCTCTGTCTTTGTAGTCTAATTTCTGTTCAGATGTGCAGAGGGTCTCTCAGAGGAGTGAGACCTTGGGGAGAGCTGGCACTAGGGCTTCCTCTCCCAGCAGCGTGGAAAGGGGACCCTGATGGTGAGGTTTGTCTCCAGTCCTGTCAGCAAGTGCCTCTGTGGTTTTGGATTTTTCCTGGCCTGTTTCCTTGCAGGTGAAATGGGGGAAAGGGACAGTGGTCCTGCCTCTTCTCCAGATTTCAGGGAATGCAGGAGGAATGACAACTCAGGGCTCTGAAACTGCTGGTAACGTATGTCTACTGTACAGTGCTGCCACACAGCAAAATAAATGTGTTGTATCAAAGACCTGTGGAGGTGGGGTGCCTGGCTGTGCACTCAGGGTGAAGTTTGGGCCTCTAACCTCAGTCCTGTTTCCATTTCTCCACTGGGTGAGTGATGCCAGGCAGGGCTGTTAACTCCTTGAAAGCCAAATGAAATGACCTCTTGATCTTTCCTCTTCCCAAGAGGTTTGTTCCACATCTGGGCCCTCTGGTGCTGTGTCTGATATAAGTTGGGCTGGAGAAGTGGGCTTTGTTCTGCTGGGAGGACACATCACTCCTTGCCACCCAGATCCATGCTGAGTTTGCCTCCTCCCTGCCACTGTCAGCACGCTGCAGGATATCTGTGAGGCATCACCATCTCTGTGCCAGTCATGGAGCCTTTCACCTCATCACTGCCCATGATGTTTCACTGCTGCTGCCTCAGACAAAAACCTGCCACTTGCTTGATGATGGCCCAGACTGCAGCTGTGGGACAGCTCCCAGGAAGTCTCACCCAGAGGCCTGCTTTATGTGAGACATATTTGGGATTTTGGGAGATGTGTGTGCTGCTTGTGAGGATTCCTGAAGCCAGGAAGGGTGGATGGAAATGACTGCCTAGATCACTCCAGCTTTCTCATCAATTGTCTTGGTGAAAGGGAACATGAAGGCCAGGCTGGGAATGTCCCTCTACCTCAGCAAGCTTGCCAAGCTAGGGTCATTACTCAGGTACTGGGCTCTTCCTCAGAGCAGGGCACACGAAGAGCACGTGCTCCTCCTGTTTGCAGGCAGCTGCCCAGCTGGCACAGTGTGAAACCCCACCTTTCAGTGAGTCCCCTTGCATGGGAAGGGAAGCAGGGGCAGAGTGTGGGTGAGTGCTGTTTGTCTGTGCTTGAGGAACCGATTCTCTTGCTGACTGGGAGAGGGAGGGGATGTAAGCCAGGAAAGGTACCTGACTGCAGGTGTGCTTGGGCGCAATGAGTTAGTGACTATGGAAGTGTGGCTTCTGACAGTGACTGTGTGTGCACAAGCGTGTGGGCACAGCTGGCTGGCTCAGGGCTGTGGAGAAGTGGGGTGTGATCAGCAGAGCTGTGGGTGAGGAGTTATGGAAGGTGGGTTTTTGGTCCTGTACTTTCAATCACCTGACCCTGGCATTAGCTCTCTGAGCCCTTCCTACTATGGGGACAGCAGCAGGAGTGATTTGCTCTCCCATCTTTGCTAAGAGCCAAAAAGAAGAAACCCTGGTAAGACTGGATGTCCTGGCAAAGCTTGTCCCCAAGCTGTGCCTTGACAGGCCAGAGATCCCCCCTGACTTTTGGGGCATGTGGTGGTGTCAGGGAATGGGGTGGTGTTAATTGCAGTGACGAGATTCCTGAGTTGACAAGGAGTCATAAGGGCCCTGGAGTATTGGTCCTGCAGCCTGTACATGAGTAATCTGTGCTCATGTGAGCAGTCTGGCTGAATCAGTGCCTTGCTTAGGCACTTAATGGCTTGTAGGATGGCCAATGTGGGTGGGCTGTCTTGTTTTCCTCAGAAGTAGAGTTCTGTTCAAACAACTGACCCAGCTGTGCGTGGTGAAGTCCAGGAGGAACAGTCCCCAACTGCACATCCTCATCCTGTAGCTGCCCCTGCAAATGCCTCCAGAGATACCAACCAGAGCATGGACTGGGTCTCGTCAATATCTGTGCATGAAACCTCATCCCACAGTGAGACCCTGGTTGTATCCCTCGTTTCCAGAGCATCCTGCATCACGAAGAGGATCCTGTGTCACAGAGAGGCTCCTGCAGCTGCTGTTGGCAATGCCTGCTGAGCCCCCAGCCTGCTCTCAGCCACCCTGCCTGTCCTTTCACCCCCCTGAAATGTAGCCATGTGATGCTAATCGTGCTGCCTGAGCAAGGTGCTGGCTCTAAAAGGGTCGGGGAACCAGCAGCCCCTCACACTCAGTTTTGGCAGCAATACAGCAGGCAGAGAGCAGGGTATATTTGCAAGAGCTTTGTCCACTGACACAGGCCTCTGCTGCAAGGCTGTGTGCTTTGGTGTTAGCAGTGGGACTGCTCATCAGTTGTGCTCAGCTCTCACCCTTCCCACAGTCAATCAGTGAGGGTTTGCCTGAGGAAAGAACAAGCAAACACCCAGAGCTTGACCCTTTAACATTCCTGCCTTGTCTTTTTGCTGAAAGCTCTCAAAGGTGAATGTGTTAAAAGGGTTTTGAAAAGACACTTTCTCATCCCAATTTATGGTTGTCAAACATGAGTAACCTGGATCAGCTCTGTGCACTTGGCCTCTCCTTCCAGCCTGCATTTACTGGTGTTTTCAGCACCAGCAAACACAGCCTGGCTGCTCTGCCCCTGAGCTGCTGCCTGCCCAGCTTCAGCTGCAAGCCAACTGACTGGAGTTTGGTGCCTTGCAGCAGACCCCTGGGCCCACTGACTCTGTCTCAGGACAGACAAGTGGGGGCTTGGAGCTGGAGCTGCAGAACTGACAGGCAACTTTCAGCTCCTGTCACAGGAAATCCTGTGTTGTAGCCTCAGAGCAGCTCCCATCCTAAAGCCTCTCGGTGCTTTCAGATGCTGGGGAGCCAGCAGTCCTTGCAGCTAGCATTTAAATGTGCTGTCTTTAGGCTGGCTGGAGGTGGAAAATGGGGCAGTTGAGGTAGTAGATGGTGACATTGCCATGAAAAACTACTGCAGAAATTTAGGGAATGAATTGAATGGGCTTTTTTCATACCCAGCTGAAGAAAAAACCAGGGAGCACATCTGCCCAGGCTGAACACCACCATAGCTTTTACCTAGCACAACTTTAATGCTGACAAGTGGGTGGCATATAGATTGGCAGCTCAGGGCTGCATGGTGCCCTCTGCCATCTCACAGGGGTGAATGAACCTGGTGCAGGGGCAGCACAGAAGCTTGCCAACTGAATCACTCCCTGCTGCTCACAGCAAAGGAACCCTGACCAGCACCAGCACACAGCCTGGCCAGCACCAAAGTCCTTCCCCTCACAAATGACTCCCCTTGGGTCAGTCCCTGGGCTGCCTTGTGACTTGTTTTTTGGCAGGGCTCTTCTCTCTGCCCCCCACACCACCACTGTGTCTCTCTCTGTCACCCTGGCATCCCTGGGCAACCTGTACCCTGAGTCTAAAGGGGTGTGGGACAGCTGCTGGGTGCTGCAGCATGCACAGAGCTGTCACACAGGGCAAGCTGTGCCAGCACACCCTGTGTTTGGCTGGGAGAAGAGGGGGGATGTCTGGAAGGGCACAGCCCTCAGGGCAGCCAGTACCTGCCACCTTCATCTCCTGATGGATAGAAGGAGTGGGTGGGGGTGTGTGTTGATCCTAGCTAGATGATAGGTGCCCTCCCAAATTTGCTCTACTGATCCCCTCTTCAAGTGGACAGAGGAGAGAGGCTGCAGCCCTGCCACTACCAAAACCTCACATGCAAATCCAATACTGAAAGTTCCCCCTCCTCCTTGGCTCCTCTAGAGGCAAGAGGCTAGGGCTGGCTCCTGCCCCTGCAGTGGGAGCTCTGGCCATCCTGGTCTCACCCAGGGGATGTGCTTGTCTTGAGGGAGGGGAAGGAGGGCTGTGGAAATGAAAAGGAAGCAAAAAATGAAAGGTGTCCCCTGCCTTTTGGGAGTAAATACCAACCCCATTGTGGTTCTAAACAGACTTGTGATCTCTAGATGCTTCTGGACCATGCTCTGCTTTCTGTTCAGCAGGCTGCCCAGGTGCCATAGCAGGCAAGCTGTTGTTTTTGGCACAACAGTGGCTTCCCCCTTGCTCCTGCCACTGGGCTTCTGCTGGCATGAGGCTGGCCCTCTGTCAGGCCTGCTGTGTGAGGTCATCCTCCTTCCTCCAGCAGTTGTTCAAGTTCTGTCCAGGATTATAAAAGAGCTGGACAGTGAGAGATCTGCATTTGCAGTTAACTAATTACCCTTCTGACAGAAATTATCCTTTCCAAGCCTCATACAGGGGACAGTGACATTCCCATACCCCTTAATCTATGAGGTATGGCTGGGACCTTTCAGCTGAAAAGAATCTGCTCGTGGAGCAGCAGCTCTGCTGAAAAGGAGCAGGAAGAGATTCCTGGGAACTTGGGTGAGCCCACAGTGGAAACTACGTCCCAGGTTACATCAGGGGGAGTGTGGCTGGCTGGGCTATTGTTCTACTCCTCTGCTTGGTGCTGCTGAGTCTGCATCTGAAAGTGGCCTCTCCTGTGTTCCTAGTCTGGGGGGGATGCTGCAAAACAGGATTGGGTCCAGTTAGAGGGTGTGTGACATGGCCAGGACCTGCTGCCTGCCTGGGAGACTTGTTTAGTCTGGCCAGGAAGAAGCAGAGGGATGAGCTGATAATGGGTGGTGACTGCTTGAAAGGGAGGTAGAGAGGCAGAGAGCAGAATGACTTAGCAAGGGCTGATGGCCACGACTTACAGCTTGGATAGTTACATTTGGCACAGGATTGAACTTCTCACCGTGAGCGTGGTGTGGAGTCAGCACTGTGGGATGAGGTTGGATCTGGGTTTCACCCTTCCCATCAATGCCTCTGCTCAGACAGGAGATAGCATCCTTGCCCAGGACTTGGCTTTGCCAGGACTGTCCTGCAGTGCAGCTGGTGCAGCCTCACCTCAAGTACTGGGTGCAGCTTTGGGTGCCACAGTACAAGAGGGACACAAAACTATTGGAGAGTGTCCAGAGGAGGGCAACAAGGATGGTGAAGGGTCTGGAGGGGAGGCTTATGAGGAGAGGCTGGAGTACCTTGGTTTGTCCCTCAGCCTGGAGAAAAGGAGGCTGAGGAGAGACCTTATCATGGTCTATGGCTTGCTGAAGAAGGGGAATGAAGGGGCAGAGGCCAATCTCTCTTTGGCAACCAGTGATAGAATCTGAGGGAACGGTATGAAGCTGAGTCAGGGAGGTTTAGGCTGGGTGTTAGGAAGAGGTTCGTTACTGAGAGGATGGTTGGGCACTGGAACAGGCTGCCCAGGGAAAAGGTCACAGCATGGAGCTTGGCTGAGTTCTAGGTGCATCTGGATGATGCTCTCAGCCCCATGCTCTGACCTGTTTGGCCCTGTGTGGAGCCAGGAGTTGGACTTGATGATCCTTACAGGTCCCTTCCAACTCAGGATGTTCTATGATTCTGTGATTTCTGTCTGTCTGGTAAAAGCTGCTCACCTAGACTGCACGAGCAGCGTGGAGTAGGGAGGAGCTTTGGTGTTTTACTATTTTTTTCTGTAATTTTACTTTGCTTATATTTCCATTGGATCCAGATTCTTTTTTGCTGAGGTTACTTTTCCCTGCTCTGATACATGTCAGCATAAATACCACTCGCAAAGCCTCTCCCTATCACTGGAACACTGCAGAGGCAGAACAAGACTTGGCTCTGACCTAGCAGGACGTGTTTGCATGTAGAGTGCACGTTGGCTGCTGGTGGTTTGCAAGCCTGCAGCTCCAGGCTCAGCGTGGATACCCACGAGCAAGCACCTCCCTGGGGTGGCTGCCCTGCTGAGCCCCTGCTCTCCCCTCAGCCTGACAGTGCCTCTAACTTTAATAAAGCCAAGATGGAAGAGATTGCTAAATGGTAGCTAATAAACAAAGCCACACACACGAAGGCTGCTAATGTCATCTGGCTCTTAAAGAAAATATGAAAAATAGTAATCACAGCCATTGTTATTACTATCTTGTACTGCACTATGGCTAAACTATCCATCATGCTGATAAGGCTGAAAGGAAAACTCAGCAATATATGATGCATATATCACAGGGCAGCCAGTCCTGTGGCAGCCTGTGCTGCACCCAGTCTGCACTGGGACTGCAGTTGCTCCTCTGCATCGTGGGACTGTCAGATAAGTCACAGCAGGGTGATGGGGTGATCTCCCATCTGGAGTCCTGTGTCTAGATCTGGGGCCCCCAATACAAGAAGGATGTGGAACTGTTGGAGAGGGTTCAGAGGAGCCACGAAGATGATTAGAGGGCTGGAGCACCTCCCCTACAAAGAGAGGCTGAGGGAGCTGGGCTTGTTCAGCCTGGAGAAGAGAAGGCTGCGGGGGGACCTCATTGCAGCCTTCCAGTCCCTGAAGGGAGCAGAGAAACAGGAGGGGATTCAACTTTTTAAAAGGGTAGACAATGACAGGACAAGGGGGAATGGGTTAAAACTAAAGGAAGGAAGGTTTAGATTAGATATTAGGGGGAAGTTTTTTACAGAGAGAGTGGTGAGGGGCTGGAACAGGCTGCCCAGAGAGGGGGTGGATGCCCTGTCCCTGGAAGTGTTCAAGGCCAGGTTGGATGGGGCCCTGGGCAACCTTGTGTAGCTCCAGGCCTGAGGTTGGTGTCCCTGCCTGTGGCAGGGGGGTTGGAGCTCTATGATCCTTGGGGTCCCTTACAACTCATACCATTCTATGACTCTATGATCCTGTCAGCACAGCCTCTGGGCCCAGGAGGTCAGCATGGAAGTAGCTGTTGTGCAACAGCTGGTGCAGACCTGAGCAATGAGGTGGTGTGGGACAGGGATTTGCTTTGGGGTATCCATGCACCTAAACCACGTTGGGGTGAGCTGGACAGAGGAAGATAGAGGGAAGAAAGCAGCTTGATGTGGTTTGGGAAGTCAGCTCAAAGCGTGGTAGCACTGCTAACTTCACATGGCAAGTTGAATAGTTGGTTCTATGGGAGAGGGCTTCTCCCCATGGTTTCCTTTGGTCGCTGCATTTATACTCTCTGCCGAGCACTGGCCAGTCAAGAGATGGACCCTGGAGGAGCCTCTGCAAGAGAATACAGGGCTGCACAGCTGCTCAGCTGATCCTGGCCTGTGTACCCTGCCCCTAGCAGCACCTGAATTTTGCTATGGGAGTGGGTGCTCCTACAGCCCTTCTTCCTGGAGCCTCCTGCCAAGGCTGGGGAGTCCCATTCTGATGTCTCTGGGTGTGCTGTCTTAGCTCTCTCCACAGCCTGTCTCTTGCTGGGACTGGAGAAGGATTATTGATTTGCCATATTGTGCTACAGAGGGAAAGAATCACAACTCCCTGTGTAGCGAGCCGGTGGCAGAGCTCAGCGCTGGCTGTTCTAGTGGCAATTACCCCCTTCCCGTCCTCAGGGGTCCACAGATGTTGGAGTATGGCTGCTGAAAGAAGTGTGGTTAAACCTGGGCCGTAAATCATGGGCAGGCCAGAGAGTGCTGTACGTAAGGCTGCCCCTGGGGTTTAGCTCAGCCTCGTCACGCCAGCACCACAGCAGGGACAGCCTTCCGTCCGGGGATGCTGTGGGGCTGGGTCATGCTCTGCGTCCCAGGCAGCCCTGTGTGAACGTGTCCTGGGGCAGCAGCAGCCAAGCAGAGCCCACGAAATGGCTCTCTGCCTCTTTCCCTCTCCTGTGTCTTTCCCTCTGAGCTGGGCCCCCGTGCTGCCCTGCCCCTGATGCTGCAGGCCCAGTCTCTGGCTGCTGGGGGTTTTCAGGAGGAGATGGGGCACCTCCTGGCAGAGAGGTGTTTCGGACTGCAGTGGCACAGGTTATCAACCAGGGAGATGTAAAGAAAGGGCGTGGGAATGGCCTGAAGCAGACAGCTGTGTTGGTGCTCAACAGGCCATGGCACAATGGCGCTAGGTGATGCCTACACCAGGACGGTGCCTGCCCCTGGGCACAGCCAGGGCACCAGTGTGGGTCTGGAGCACAACATGACCGGGCTGCCTTTCCACCTCTGAAATAGGGCACGAGGATGGGGTGGTGGAGGCAGAGGGGGAGAGGCTCACCAGGCAGCCCAGGCCTGGAAATCAGCGGCACCGCTGTCTCCGGGGCTGCTGGTCACAAAAAGTAATGACACATGCTGAAGGCTGGGGCTGTCCCTGGATGGCTCAGGCCAGGTTGGCTCCCACTCCCCAGTGCCATGTCCCCAGGGACGACCTTTCTGGTCTTGCTCCCCTTATTATAAACTCCTGGCAGGCCAGGAGAGCTGGAGCTGCAGCAGACATGGAGACCCTGCTGCCATCTGCACATCCCCACCATGACCCACTACAGCTGTCCCTTTGGGGCGTGGGTCCCATCACCTGTCACCGGCCAGCTCAGGCCATGCCTTTCTCCCCCACACAAAAGGGTTTTGGCAACAGCTGCTCCCAGGGGACACCCAGCCGGTCCCCCTCGAGCAGGGACAAAGGCAATTACCTCTCTGCCAAGCACAATGAGCCCCACCAGGCTCCCCGGCCGGCCACTGAGACACTTACCTGAAATGAGCTGCGGCCAGCGCGTCGCAGAGGTGAGCGCAGCTGCGATTATGAATGCACTTCTTGTTTGTCTTTTCAGCGCCGAAATCCTGTCAGCGAGGAGAAGCGATAATAACATGCTATTAAGTTCTTTCTGGATAATGTAATTCAGGAGTCAGGAGGCAGTTTGGTCATTTATGCCTTTTGAAAAGCTCAGAATAATTTTCAGTGTCATTATCTTCCATTTTAAAGAGCCTGTTTCAAACATCAATACCGAGAGCCCCTCTCCTCGCCGCCTCCCCCTTGCTTGTGTGGTTTTCTCCCACCTTTTGTTCCTGTTTTCTCTGAGTTTTCAGGGATTTGGGGTTTGTTTCCAGTCATTCGTGCACCCTGAAACGCACACCGCAGCCGGCCCTTTCTCTCCACCCTTTAGTGGGTTTGGGAGCTTGCTGCTGCTTGATTCGGCGTCTCCACGTTGTAGTTGGTGGAACAGCTGCTTGCCAGGCTGGGAAGTGCCACTGGGGACTCGCTGGTGGTGGGAGGAGGGTGCACATGTGGATTGGGGTCTCGGGACTGTGGGGGTTCCTGGCAGTGTGTCCCACTCAGCAGTGGGGAGAGCCACCTTAAGAGCCCAGTGCCTGTGGGAACGGGGGCTGCATGGGGGCACTGTGCATGCTGGAGGTTTCACTTGCATTGTGATGCCTCAGCAGCTGAGCTGCTGGCCCCAGCCATGGCTCAGGGGCTGTGCTGAGGAGCCCATGTAGCCCAGCCTCCGCGGCACAAGCAGCCACCCTGCTCTGCACCACGGCTCCCTCCACTGCTCTGGGCATGGCCGCAGCCCATGAGTTATATGCAGAGCTTGATGCTTCATTATGTTTTTTTGCTCATGCTTTTGTTAAGTGTGTGCTTCAGTCTGAGCAGCTAATGGGTATTTTTGCCCTGACATAGCCCCCAGCACAGGGAGCAGAGAAGCTCCTCGGCAGATGCAACTTCAACACCAGCTTACACTGCAGGCATGAAAACAGACAGATGTCTCTGAGTGAACGCAGCAAAAATTATTATCCAGAACTGGGGCAGGAAAACAATCCAGCTCCTCTCCTGCATGCACAGAGCATGGCTGAAGAGGAGAATTTTATTCATTAAGTTAATTGGCAATGATCCCTGAAACGTGAGCCTTGGCCTTAAGTTCATTTCTAGGCTTGGAAAGCATCCTCCTGTTTTTTAAAAGAGGGATGTATATGGCTCCTTCCTTTTTTTATGTGCCAGCACTGCCAGTGTTTCAGTGCAAAGAGGAGGGATAATGCCCTTCCACTTGCTGCCTTCTTCCTTCAGCGGGAGAGATGGGATTTCCCAAGCAGAGTGCAGGAAATCTGCAGGGAGCAGGCAGGAGACTCAGCCATCACTGAATGCTGTTCATATTGTTCAGCAGCTTCTGAAGGAGCTGGCTCACGTGCCAGCAAAGTCAGCCCTGGAGTCAGGCTATGACCTGGCATGAGCTTATTTGTGGAGGGGGCGTGGGAAGGTTTGCACAGCGAGCAGGATCATTGGCCTTGTTCTGCCCAGAGGATGTGAGCATTAGCGTGCAGTGTGGCTTCATCATGGAGCTGGCCCAGCATCGTTTGCATAGAGGATACAGTCTCCTTGGGACAGGTGTAAAGAGGGATGAGGATGCTCTTTCCTTCGGAAGAGATGGAGCGGCCTTTTAAACACTTTTGGCAGTCCCAGGCATTAATGCACAGTGCAGTGCTGCCCAGTGATGCCAGGGAGGGAATCCCCAGGGTGGCAGTCCGGGTGTGACAGATGGATCTGCTCCCAGACAGCCGTGCCCTCCATCTGCACAGAGGCCACAGGAGTGGAGACCTGCCACTGCTCCCGCCGCCACGGGCTGTGCCCGCCTCCGTCGCCTGCCGACTCCCTGCTCCGTGTCCCGCTGCAAGTGTCCTCCTGAGCGTGGGGCTGAGTCAGATGTGATCCCTGTGGTCTGGGGTGTTTATGTGGTTTCTCCCATGGAGGTTTTCTGGTGCTTGGTATTTTAGCTCCTGCTGCAATCTCTCCCGCAGTGGGAATGCTCGGAGAGCCATCTCTCCTCTATCCACCTACCTATTTTCATTAAATCTAAAGGACTTTCATTATCTCTGGGATCTCTGTGCCTCTCTCTCTCTCTCTCTCTGTTGAAACTTGAGAAGAATTTTGTGTCCAGTTCTGGGCTCCCTGGTATAAAAAAGGCAGGGATCTCCTGGAGAGAATCCAGAGGAGGCTACGGAGATGATGAAGGGCCTGGAGCATCTCCCCTGTGAGGAAAGGCTGAGTGAGCTGGGGCTGTTCAGCCTGGAGAAAAGAAGACTGAGGGGGGACCTAATTAATGTTTATAAATATCTTAAGTATGGGATGCAGGGGAAATGGCCAGCCCCTTTTCAGTGTCTGTGGGGACAGGACAAGGGGCAATGGCTGCAAGTTGGAGCACAGGAAGTTCCACACCAACATGGGGAGGAACTTTCCCCAGTGAGGGTGCCAGAGCCCTGGGACAGGCTGCCCAGGGGGTGTGGAGTCTCCTTCTCTGGAGACATTCAAGACCCGTCTGGACGCCGCCCTGTGCAATATGAGCTGGGGAGCTGCTTTGGCAGGGGGGTTGGACCCGATGAGCTCTCGAGGTCCCTTCCAACCCCTGTGATTCTGTGATTCTGTGATTTGAATAAATGCTTGTGAGTAGGAAACTGGTAGAGGGTCAGACAGCACAAAACCTCCTCCCAGGGCAGCCTGATGGGACAAGGTGTCTGCCCTTAAAAAACTAACAAGGGAAACATAAAGGGAAGAAGAGAAAGAAAAAAAGTAGTGAAAAGCAGAGGAAAATGAACTTATTGAATGGATTGTTATATCAACCAGATCTCCATTCATTCCACCAGTCTGGCCAGCTTAGTCCCTCTCCCAGCAAGGAGCCTGCACAACGCTCTTCAGCCTCTCTTCTTGCAGATCTTTCCCACTTGCAACCAGTTTGTTACAGCCTGATTCTCTCCCAGCTTCTGCTTGCACTGACAGCCCATGTGCTGTCACCTCTTGGCACAGCTGGCCAGGGCGAGTGGCATGGCAAATGGGGCACAGAAAGCCACCAAAACCTGGCAGGGGCACACAGCTTCCCTTTGGGATGTGTTTTAGCCATGAGGCAGATGTGTGCTCATGTTGTTTGCTCATGCTGGCTGGAACACTGAACAGCAGCCTGTGCTGCTGTTGCTCCCAGTGCACTGCATTCTCCATGCTTCACCCACTGTGGAGCTGGAGACCCTCCAGCACAAACCAAAGGACTGTGTCAGAGCCCTGGATGGCAGCTGGCCACGTCGTGGATGGATTAACCATTCCAAACATGAGACACTAATGTTCAGAGGAACAGTCCCAGAGAAAGGGGCAGTTGATCACTTTGAGCATGGAGAGCAGTTTGGAGAGGAAGAGGAAGCAAAAGGGACAATAAAAGCATAGAGCAAGAAGTCAAGGGCCCTTGCTTGGCTAGGAGGGATGGAAGAGGACAGGGTGTTTTTCATCAGGACAGGACTCAGGCTCCACCAGCACCCTCATTTTGTCATTGATTTCTCATGTGTTTTATGGAGAACAGATGTCCAGGACCTCCCTACAGTGGGACAAAGCAGCCTCTGCCCAGATGTACATGGCACATGGCTAGAAACAGCTAGCAGGGAGTGCTGCTCAACCTCTGTCCCCATTGCCTCTGTGGGGATGGCAGTGAGAAGTGCTCAGGCAGGTATTTTATGCCTTAAAGATTCAAACAACAGACTCTTCTGGAGACTATGCTTAGAAGCAGGAGAAGTTAGCTTACAAAGGCAGTTCTGTGTTACAGTATTTGCAGAAAGATGTTTTTGAACTCCACACTACATTACTCCAGGGAAGCCGTTCTGGGCTTCACACCAAACCAACTGCATGTTGGGCACAGGGCTTTGTCACTTCTCTGTACGCCTTCAACTGGGTCAATGAGTATATGAGCCACGATTTCCAAATCTTAATGGGTTATCTCTAGGCTCCTACCAGCCTATGCAGTACTTCCCTCCCCACAGAAGTGCTTTGATGTGTATGGATTAAAAGTGTTACAAGTGCTGAGTATCAATGCCTCAGCTAAAAATGCCTGACTAGTGTCAAGAGACAGGCTGTGTTTGTGTTGTTAAGGCACGTGCCCATGGCTGATCCCACTGCACACAGCCTTTCAAGTTGTTTTTCTTATGTTTGGCCAGGGAAGGATGCAATGTAGCATGGGGGCTTCACAAGTTTTGGGGCAGAGCCAGGGGCCCCAAAGAGAGCGCCTTGTAAGCACCACTTCTCTGCTTTGGTCTGTTATTAATGTCGGTTCAAGGGGAAAGTCACACTGGTCCTGGGCTGAGGTCCCCAACAGAGCCCTTGCAGGGTCTTCACCACCTCTGCTCCGGGGCTGCACGTACAGGGAAAATACATAGAGTATTTCCAGGCACAAACCTCCTGCTTCTCCTTTGCTGGAAGGACAAGCTACATGCCCTGAACATCTGGTGTTACACAGGCTGAAGGGTGTGATGGCAGTGTCTGAATGGAGCAAACTCATTAAAATGCTAACACCAGTCATGATTAAACCCCACCATTTCTAACACTGAACTGGAATCTTTAAATCCAGATTAGACTGATGCTATGTAGTTCATCCTGGCTGGCCCAGAGGGAGCTGGAAAAGCCACACAAATGGACAGTACTTGCAACTTGCCAACTGGAGAAGCTTCCTCCTACTCCATACTTCTGTCTAAACCTTTAACAAGAAAGTTTATGTTTCTTTTCTTAAAATTATATATATATATATGTATATATTTACATTTAATGCAACTGTGCCTGTTTTCAGTAATTACCAAATACCCTCAAACTTTTACCTTTATAACCAGCGCAGGGCACAGTTACCAACCAATTGACAGGATCTATCTGCACCCAGCTATTCCTTGTGACACAGCAGTGCCAAAGACTGAGTCACAGTGGTCACTGGGGTGTCCTGTCCAAGCCCTCCTGGTCATATGAGTCACCTGGCTTTGTCACATAACAAAATCATCCTGGGCACTTGAGTTATGTGGGCAGGAGTTGAATCACCAACACCACATGAGGCATCTCAGTTCCCAAGCTCAGTTCAGTTCCTTCAGTAAACTCCAAAGCTGGTCTTTAAAAATTATGCTCCATCTTTCATCAGAGAAATTAATGTTTGGATTTGTTTTCTTCCATTCAAACTGATGCTGCTTGTGACTGTCCCATCTGTGCACTGTAGTACTAAGTTGTGTTATAAGGTAAGTTGGTCTTGGAGAACTTCTCCTTCCCCTCCCACACCTTTGCCTGGTTTACTTTGGGCTGTAGAATGGCCTGTTGGGAAGCCAGAGAAAAGACATTGCTGGTCACCAGGGAAGAAATAATAGCTTGATGAGAGGAGATGCTGGCTGTTGTGGCTGTTGGAGAGGGTTTCAAGAATCCTGCAAGGATTTTCACAAAAGAATTTGGAGAAGGAAGGCTGGGAGGCCTTGAGGTGGACAGGAGATGAAGGTGAAAGACTGCTCCGTGGAACAACACCCCAGAATTCAGATGTTGGGGTGAAGAAGGGTTGGTTCCTCCTATTGATTGGTACTGCCTGCTGGGCCTGCTCTGCTGAAGGAACATGGAGCTGCTGAGGGGCAGCGTTCTTGTGGCTCATCTGTGGTGCAAGCTGAAAGAAGGCAAGAAAACTCTTTGTGCTATTTGGACAGTAGCTTTGCAGATACACCACAAGCCTGCTCTGTAGGCATTCTCTTTGGGATGGGACATTCCCTACCCTAGCCTCTGTGCCCTCCCCCTGAAGCTGCCAATGGGAAGGACATCTGGGGAAAGCCTGGCAGTGCCTGTTCTGTGTCCCTGCCCTGGGAGACCCCATCCCTGGGATTATCCTGCAGTACTGACCACACACACTTTTGTAAAGGTGTATTTTGCAGTTTTTCTTTGCTAGTGAGATTACCTGACAGCACCCAATCCTTGAGGGGGATGACTTTTTAATAGGCAAAATACAACCTGAAAAGAGCACACAGGTTCCAAACACTTGTTAAAAGGTCTTAAACCCCACAACCACAGCAGTCTCTGGGGCACAACATGACTCAGTGTCTTTGGCTGGCGTCTTCAGTGACATGCTGGTGACTAAAAGTTTGTTCCCAAGCAGCAGAAAGCTTAATCCTTGATTTACAGCAAGGGCTGATACATGGATACCAGTAGTATTTCTCTTGCTGTTGTCAGGGTACAGTACAGATTGGTGAAGAGTGACTATCCCTCTTCCTGGGGAGGGGGCTGAGGGGAAGAGGTACTTGGGGGATGCTAGAAGCTGTCCTGCCATTACAGATGGGACAAAATGGGAGGACAGCCAGCTTGCACTCATAATAATCAGGAGCTTGTTAAGGATTCTAATCAGGCAGAAATATTTTCCCATCAGCTCATTACAAACTGTAACGAGGTTGCAGCTCTGGGCTGTGATTGCTTTTTCTCTTGCTGGAGGTAACGAGTGCATCTGCTGACTCTTTGGTAGCTCATTTGGTGTGACATGTGGGTGATGTGGAGAAGGAAGAGGAGAAAGGGGCAGGGGGCAGAGCCAGGAGCAGTGAGGCTCTCCAAGGAGTTTTGCCTAGTGACTGGGAGAAAGGCAAGTATTTCCCTGCTTCTCTGTGCTGGGAAAAAGCCAAGGGAAGGGTGGTTAGGGAAAGTCTTGCTCCTGGAGTTGGTGGTGGCTTTTGAATGTGTGAGAGTGTATCTCTCCTTGGGTTTCTTTGCAAGTCTGGCAATGAGTATGTGAGGGGTCCTTTCCTCTCCTGTGTGTAGGTTGTGGGTCTGGGATGGGGTGTGATGGCAGCTGAGGGCAGGCAGGAGGCTTCAGGAGTCTAAGCAAAGCTGGGAGGCTGCTATCCAAGAGGGGTTTGTGAACAGAAAGGAAGTGTTGAAGATAACCTAGAAAAGCACTCTGGGCTCTCTGGCTAGTTCTCCCTTCCTGCAGAGTCAGGAAATGAACCTGAGAACAGCAGATGCTGTTAACATATAGTGGTGCATCTCTCTGGGCTCTATAACCCTCCCAGCAGCCTTTGGTGAAGGCTGGATAGCTGTAGCTAGCCAAGTTTGAAGGCATGTTCTCTACCTCTTGCATTATTTTTCTGTCTTCCCAGTTCACAACATGTAAGACAAATGCTGCTTGGGAGTTAAAATAATGCTATTCTGCCACGGTGTCTAGGTTCTGGCTATCAGGAGAAGCTTTCAAGGAAAAAAGACACTTGGAGTCTGTTTGTGTTGGGGCATTAAATTAGATTTACTTTAATTTGGACAGAAGAATGTTAAGCACAAAAATTAAAACACACAAGTAATTAGCATCTGAGGTTGCAGGAAGCAATTTATTTAGTAATTCCACAGTGAGCTTGCTGGGTGTAAGGTTCTTGGGTGTGATTTTAGGTGTTTTTGCTTCTGGCATCTTTCCACCTGCTATCTCTACGCTACATTGCTTCACACCTGGATTGACCCGCCTTCCTAACGTGCCCTTGACATCCAGTCAAGGTGGTTTTGAAGCAGAAACACTTCAACTGAAATGCTGGTGGGGGAACCTGAGGGTCTCTCTAGTGCCAGTAACAGTGATTCTGTACCTTTCACTAATGTGGCTGTGCTTTGTGCTCCCACCTGAGCCCCTTCGGAGTCCCCCAGTGTGTGTGCCCTCTTTGGAGATCCCTGTTCACAATTTTGGGTGCGTGCATTGGAACAATCGCAGAGGAGAGTGGCTAACAGGGTGTCCAACCTGAGCCCAGTGAAGGGCCTGAAGATGAGGAACCCAACTAGACTCCCTGGTACCACTCCTGCTGCTTGTCCTTATCCTCTGGCTGTATTTCACCGTGAATGGCAGCCAAGAAGGCCAATGGCATCTTGGCTTATATCAAAACCAGTGTGGCCGGTAGGTCTAGGGAAGTGATTGTGCCCCTGTACTCGGCATTGGTGAGGCCACAGCTCGAGTGCTGTGTCCAGTTCTGGGCTCCTCACCACAAGAAGGACATGGAGGTCCTGGAGCGAGTCCAGAGAAGGGCAACCAGGCTGGGGAAGGGGCTGGAGGGCAAATCCTATGAGGAGCGGCTGAGGGAGCTGGGGCTGTTTAGCCTGGAGAAGAGGAGGCTGAGGGGAGACCTTATCACCACCTACAGCTACCTGAAGGGAGGTTGTAGAGAGGTGGGTGATGGTCTCTTCAGCCAGGTGACAGGTGATAGGACAAGGGGGAATGGCATGAAGCTGCCCCAGGGCAGGGTTAGATTGGACATTAGAAAAAAATTTGTTACTGAAAGAGTTGTGGGGGCCTGGAACAGGCTGCCCAGGGAGGGGCTGAGTCACCTTCCCTGGATGTGTTCAAAAAAAGGGTAGATGAGGTACTTAGGGATATGGTTTAATTTGGGATGAGAATGGTTGGACTTGATGATCTTCAAAGGTCTTTTCCAACCTTGTGATTCCTCCCCCTGAGTGTGAGGAGGTAGAGAGCGTGGTGTGGTGACGATGGAAGCCTTGCACGTGTTCACATGATTTAGGCAGGAGGCTAAATGAATTCCCCTCTGCCTGGTCTGGGTGGTACCCAAGGAGTCACACAGCCAAGCTGTGCTGGGGTGGCTGCGCAGTGCTGCTCTTCCAGCAGGCAGCCTGAGCAGGCTGTGGAAAGGAGCACGATGAGTAATTATGTGCTGTGTTACAACACAGCTACACAGGGAGGATTAAATGGCTCTTTCCAGCTATTGCCTGATTGCTGCTGTGTTAACAGGAGCAAGGATCCTCTCTTGGCATCCAAACTCCCTTCCCCCACGTGTATACTGTGGCGACTGGCAATGAGCAACACACAATTCCATATGAATTTTAGGTGAAGCCATTTTATTGGGTGAAATCACACAGATTCTATACCTTTGTTACTGCAAACATGGCAAGCTAAAAAACTGCCAATTGGCTACATACACTGTTCACACCCCACTGATTGGTTAGTGATGAACATATCTTATAGCTAAATATCATTAGTTTACCTTTGATGCCTAAAAGCATCCACACACCTGCTGTTTTGCCCCTCTTGTTATGGCTGGTTCTTAACATCTTTCCTTACTCCCAAGTTCTTCCCATAACAACTTCTTGGTTTAGGGCAGCCTGTACCCCTGTCATCAAGGCTGCTGTGTTTTGAGAATGTGATTATTAAGTTCCTCTCAGCATGAGGAACTTTTTCTGTCTCATGGGAACACGAGGATATTGTCAGGGCCTGTGTCTTGGGTGAAGAGAGCTAGGCCGCCAGCAGGCCTGCTGTCTTCCTCGACAGTACACTACGGTATTTGTAGCAACTCTTAAGCTCTGAGATAGTTTTGCTGCTGTTTTTGCAGTCTTCCACCTTCACTGTCATCTCTATCCATCCTTTCCAAAACCGTGTCTTGCTGCTATCCATCCATCTCCCTCAGTCCCCTGCCTCCTGCTCAGGGTGGTGGCATGGGGGCATTAAAAGGCAAGTGCATTGCCTGGCAGGCACGGCTTTTGTGGTGGCAGATACAACAAGGGAATGCCACAGAAAAGGCACACTGGCTCAGCTCTGTTAATGCACTTGGCTTTAGGAAAGATGAAACTTATATTGAAGCAAATGCCCTACATCAGCCTACAAAGATGCTTCAAATGTGTGTAGGTCTTCAGGCTTTTAACTTCAGAACAGCTGCTATCGCAGACTTTTTCTCTGCGTTTTTTGATTTGTTTTGGTGTGTTCTGGTTTGTTCTGTTTTGTTTTGCTTTTCCCCCCAGTGGACTTTAGGATGGCCCCCAAAAAGCGACCTGGAGGTAAAACTAGGGCTTCACTTCAGACTGTAACCATCTGCCACCAATATAGTGTTTCCTTTCACTTCTCTATCAGCTGGGAAAAGGGAGGGAAATTGTAAGGGTGTTATAGTAACCTTTCCCAGCATGAGTCACTGAGTAGTGTGTGTCTACTTAACCTGTCCATCTTGATGTCCTCACCTGCCAGCTGAGCCACACAGCCAGCCTTTGCTTCAGACGTGTATCCTGTGGTGGGGCTGGCTAACCTGGAATCAACCTGCCTATATGGGGCTGGGGTCCAGTTCAGGAGGGAAAGGCAGGGTTAATATCACAGTGACAGAACAATCACTGAATGGTTAGCATGGAGCCTGGACTTGGGCACTGGTTTGGGAAGATGGAGACAGGGAGGAATCGGTGTGGTTTTGGACATGGTAAATCCATCCTAACATGGGTCTAAAAGTGAAGCTGGGCTGGGATTTTTTTCTGGAGGACTAACAGAGAACCCACAGAAGAAGGCCAAGATCTTATGGTGTGGAAGTAAACACCTATTTTTGTTACAAAAAGGTTGAACAGTTCATTGCAGCCTTCTAGTCTCCTGGCAACAGTGAAGAACAGACCATACTGGGACCACTATTTTAATCAACCTAATTGCAGGTCCTTTCTCTCCTCCCTCAGCAATCAGCCTCCTGGGAGATGGAAAATCCTTTCGAGCACGTCATCCAAAGGACTTGGAGACTTTCTGCTTTGCCACGCTCCAGTTACATGTTGCTCAGATCTGTGCAGTCCTCTTGTTTCCTATTTTTTGCCTGGAAACAAGAGATTACTTTTGGGGGTTCGCATTGTTTCCTCAGTTATATTAAAATGAATTTGTTGCTCTTACTTCACTAAAAAAATTCCAGTTGGGTATTACCTCAAAAATAGGAACTCTTTACAGTCCTGACCTGTTTCCTTGACTACCTCTCTGCCTGCCCATGATGTTCAGAAGGTCTTTTTAACTCTTGCTCCTGTCCGTTCTCTGGAAGTGCTTCCCTGCCTATGCAGATATGTGAAACAATAAATGATTTGTGTACAAACATATGATAATGATAAACAGCTACTCTGATCATGAGAAACATCTATTTTCATTCTTCTAAAAAAATTAATATTATTCTAATACTTTGCTGGGGAGGTTTAGTTTAATCTTCACTTTTTCAAACTCCTGGACAGCCACCTGGGCAGCCCTTCCAGCACGGGCAATGAGAGAAACCAGCCCTAGAGCTGGATTACAGTGACCAGTTCTGGGGTCTGGGATGATACTGTGAACAAGCTCAGAGGTGTGTGGCTGCACTGATCAGCTGGTGTGAGGGTTGGTGTGAAGGTCCTTCAGTTCAGTATAACATAACTGCTGTGCTCAGGGCAAAGGATCCAGGGCAACTCCTTGCCCCTTGCTCTATTTCACCACCTCTCTGTCTGTTGGCCCTAAAAGACAAAAATCACACTGTTTTGTACTTTACTCCTTGAAACTGTATACACAGCACCTGGGGGAACAAAATCCACTGCTCTGCTTTGCTGCCCCCTGACAGTGGTGTGACACCGGTCCCAGTACTGGCTGGCAGGGCACAACAGTGGCTTCCTCTTCTTCAGAGCACCTGAAAACACTTAGGAAGCCATTTCTGCCCATTTTATTCTGATTATGCTTTTCTCCCAGTCTGTTCAAAGGACTGACCTCAAATCTCTCCTTACCAGGCAGGGGATCTGAGCTCAGCTCACCTCTAGCAACAGCTCTCCCAGGGTCACTGCTGGAAAGCCTCCCAGGCACGAAAAGAGACTTCTGTTCCCACAGCTGGTCCTGCAGCACCCTTTGGCCCCAGGAAACCTCCCTGAGAAACGGGTAGGACCCAGTGCGGATTGCTGGAGGTTTGTGGTGCCTGTGCCTGTGTGGGCATCCAGCTGTGCTGGGAACACTGGGTGCCCGGGAAACTTTCCTGCCCTTCTGCAAGTGAGCTCTGAAGCAGCGGGCAGTATCTTGAGCTCTGCTGTGAGCCTTGACTGCGGTGATTTGGTAGGTGCTGGGGGAAGCCGATGCCATTCTTTTTTCCCCCCTACCCTGGTCTGGTGCTGTGGCCCAGCAGAGGCCTGTCTGGCAGAGCTGGGAGCAGCACGCAGCCCTTGCAGGGGTACTAAATAAAACACCCGGTGCTGCTCGATGGTTCCTCAATTCCTGTTGTGCTGTTGCTACAGGAATCATACTTTCTTTCTTCGTTTGTATCTTTGCCCTCTCTACCCCTTTTCTTTGTAAAAAATCCACTGAGCGATTAGATTTGCAAATGAACGGGCAGGGAAGTGACAACAAAAGGGAGCTGGAGCTGAGGAGCGCAGGTATAATTACTGTAATTAACTCAAGCAGCAGGGGCACAGCCAGCGATGGAAACATCGCTCAGAGATGCCGTGGGCGAGAGATGGGAGAGGCAGGATGGCCAGCCGCAGAGATCGTCCTCCGCCCCAGGGGCTCGTTGATAAGAACAGTGCGGCTGTGCCCTGAGGCAGAGCGGCTCCCATAGGCCGCGGGCACCTGC
Source organism: Porphyrio hochstetteri (assembly GCA_020800305.1). Taxonomy (NCBI): domain Eukaryota; kingdom Metazoa; phylum Chordata; class Aves; order Gruiformes; family Rallidae; genus Porphyrio; species Porphyrio hochstetteri. The sequence goes on along the minus strand of CM036908.1, from coordinate 7,914,028 downwards.
ATCTCCCCAGAGGAGGTGTGGCAGGAGCTCGCTCTGTCTCATACTGAAATTACTCCATCCTCTCCTCGGGCAGCCCCTAAGGGGTTACCCCAAGCCCCCATTTTCCTGTTGATTTCCCCCGAGCAGGGGGTGCAGGGCCAGCCCCTTGCCGGGGAGACGGAGCCCAAGTGCGGGGAGGGAAACTGTGGCAGCTGAGGCCTGTCAGGAGGAGCTGGGACAACGGGGGCAGGTGACAGCTTCTCTCAGAAGCTCTTTAGCATCAAAATACTTACTGACTTTGCTAGGTGCTGGTCTGGGACTTTATGGATGATCTAAGAAATGGCGTTAATTATCTTCATCGCTGGCAGAATGAATAGAGAGCATGACCTCTCAGTTTGGAGAGGGTTGCTCTGTGTTCATGAGGTCCTGGAGTGAGTCCAGAGAAGGGCAACCAGGCTGGGGAAGGGGCTGGAGGGCAAATCCTATGAGGAGCGGCTGAGGGAGCTGGGGCTGTTTAGCTTGGAGAAGAGGAGGCTGAGGGGAGACCTTATCACCGCCTACAACTACCTGAAGGGAGGTTATAGAGAGGTGGGTGATGGTCTCTTCAGCCAGGTGACAGGAGATAGGACAAGGGGAAATGGCAAGAAGCTGCCCCAGGGCAGGGTTAGATTGGACATTAGAAAAAAATTTGTTACTGAAAGAGTTGTGGGGGCCTGGAACAGGCTGCCCAGGGAGGGGCTGAGTCACCTTCCCTGGATGTGTTCAAAAAAAGGGTAGATGAGGTACTTAGGGATATGGTTTAGTTTAGGATGAGAATGGTTGGAGTTGATGATCTTCAAAGGTCTTTTCCAACCTTGTGATTCTGTGTTTCACGCGCTCCCGATCATCTTAACACCAGGAAAGTTTTACGATCACTTAAGAAGGAAGGGATGTGTCTTTGTCTGCCCTACTTCTGTTAATTATTTTCCTGGGGTCACTTTTTTTCCTCTTGGTAGTATGCACATCCATAACTCACATCCCAGGTACAGGGCTCCCTCCCCGCTTCCAAGGGCAAGCTCTGCCCTCCAGCAGGACAGTGTGGTGCTACAGTGTGGCATGTGGCATCTGCCTGTGCAAGATGTGAAACAGCTCTAATGCTTGGCAGAAGGTCTTCTGCTCTCATAAAGAGGTAGGGGACTGCTTTCAAATACAGATGTTGCTAACAGTAGTTTCCATTGGTCTTATGCTTGTGCTTGGAGTAGGAAGCTAATACTGCTTTTAGAGTTTTATCATCTTTTTAGACATGACTTTAGTTTATCAGATGGGTGCATAAGATTTAAATGTAAGTTTCCACAGAGAAGTATTAAAAAAAGCTCAAACCAACAAAAAAACCTCTTTATGTTTGGGACTGCACAGATCAACGAGCCTGTGATGTGAACACTTTTCTTAGCCAGGCTACTGAGTGAAGAAGGCATGTGCAGGGATCCACAGGGCTCTATGGCTCCATACTTGCCCCTAGGAACAGTTATGCAGGCTTGTTAGAAGAAGACTCTGTTTTTGTTCCTGAAAGATTAATGTCCCAAGCTCTCTTCCACAAAGGGTTGAAAGCACCTAAATATTTGTCTGACATATTTAGAAAACAGATTTTCTGAAGCTGGGTAGTGACTGGCGCATGTATTTTGCTGTGCTGTAAAAGCTTCAAAACTCCCTTTTCACTGTAGAAAATATCTGATACAAGGGAGGGGGGAGGAAGAGTTCTGTGAACAGCTTCTGTTTAAACTTGCTGCTACTGATGAAAAAAGCTATAGGAAATAGGATTGGAAGGGGCTCTGAGAGATCATCTAGTCCATCTCCTTGCCCCAGGCATGTTCAGCTGCACCTCTTTTGCCCTTAACAATATTTTGACTGAGCTCTGGGCAATCTATTCCAGCACTTCCCTATTCTTAACAGATTAACCCAAATCTTTCATGCTGAAGTTGAATTTATTGCCTCTTATTCACCATGGGCATGGAAAACAGATTATTCTTTTCCTTGGAGCAGCTGTTCAGATACTTGAAAACAGTTATGGTGTCATCCCTCAGTCATCTGTTTTTTATCTAGGCATGCTCTGTCCTGTCTACTCTTTTTGGCCACAAATCTTACACCTTTGACCATTCTTCCTCTTCTCTTCTGGGCTCTCTCCAATCAGCCTCTGTTTCAGAAGGGGATGCCCAACACTGGGCTTCATCCTCTAGGGAAAGACCTCCAGCATCATAGATCTGTCAGACTAAGCTTAGTATCCCAGTATGGTACTTGCTTGGCCTGTGGTGGTGAGACATGGTTTTTACTGCTTTTCAGCTTGTGATGTACAGTAGCCTCCAGGCTCCTTTTTGTCGAATTGCCACCTAGACGACTGTTCCTTTTTCTGTATTTATGAAGTTGATTATTCCTGCTTAAGTCTAATTACACGAATATGTCCTGGTTGAATTTCATCTCGGATCATTTGTCCAATTTGCTGTGATTGTCTCCTATTCTATTTCTGTCCTCCAGTGCATTCAGTCCCTCCCAGCTTGATGTCATCTGCAGATTTAATAAGTATACTCTTTATTCCATTATCCAAGTCGTTAATGGAAACATTGACTAGTGCCGGACCCTCCGAGAAACACCTACCTGTAGGATCCACTCAATACATCTTTCATCTGGCAATGAAATAATGATAACTATTTTCAAGAAATGTTTTTCTAACGAAATGTTATTATCCCACAGTGGGTTCACCTAGACAATCTTTTCCCTGAGTATCGTGAGTCACATGTCAAAATGTCAAAAGCTTCACTAGAGTTGAGACATAGCACCCGCTGCCTCCCAAGCCCTGTTACTCTGTTAGAAAAAGAAGCTGGATCACTGACTAGAGCTGCTCTTGCAAGTCTACACTGGCTGTTATGTGTCTCTTTAAGAATAATTTCTACCTTAGGTTCAGGGCCTCTACTGTTGAAGGGATATCGCTTAGCACTTTAAACTGACAGCTCTCAGCAGCTTCCCATATACTCATAAAATCCCCTTCACACTAGGTAGTTATCTACTACTAGTATTAATTATTCTGGAGGGAAGACTGAGTCCCATGAAACCCTGATGATCAGTCACACACAAAGAAGTTTGAACCTAAGAACTGATCCAGGGAAACTTGTCCCTAGGCCCTGGTCCAAAAATGTCATTTGGGTGAGCCAGGATGCACATCCTAATGTGTGTGGGCAGTGTAACTCTGCAGCAGCATCAGCAGATTTCTTCAGAGATGCAACCACCAAACGGGGTTGGTTATGGCAACCAAACTTACTTAGGCTGAAGAGACTCACAGCTTGGGTCTTCAGCTCCCTGGCCAACTGCACTGGGCACTGGGGTACCTAACAGACACTATGTAGGGGCAGTGCTTAAAAGGAGAGTAAGCATAGTTCTACATTGCCTAAAGGAATACCTTGCATCCTGATCTGGGAATGGGCATCCAGGTTGTGCATCCCAGTAGCTGAGGTGTCCTGGGCTGAGAGTCTGGGGAGACATCTTGCTCCTGGCATGTCCTTGTCCCTGCTCCTGGCTTTGGTGGCCTGTGGCCCCGTCCTCTGTGCCTTGCCCAAGGGGATGTGTGCAGTATCTCTCTGCCTTCAGTGAGGAGTGGTACTTAACTCCAGGCTGCTGGCTCTCTGTTCTGAGCATCAGCACACCCAGGCGTGCTGCCCACAATGATCTGAGTAAGGTGGACCCCTAGACTCCATTGCTGGTACCTGCTCCCCTTCTGATTTTGTTTCAGCCCAATCCCTAGAGGTGTCATCTCCAAGGTGTACATCAGAGAAAGCAGCAAGCTGAACCTGCTGAGAGCAAGTGTAAACCCAAGTGCAAGTGTTAATATTTAAAGAAGCTCTCCCAACCACCAAGCCCTCACACACAGCAGAGGATGGCTGCATCCTACAGAGGATCCCCACAGAGATCTGTGCAGAGCTTCCCAGGCCAGGCAGCACTGCACTGTCTTGCATTGCACCTCAGCCACGTGCTAACCCCAAGGGCAGCCTGCCTGGTTGGGTTCCTCACCACCTGCAAACACGGGCCTTTAAGTGCTGTACACTTGGCAGACAACTGTCAGGGAATCTCAAATTGCAATCGTCTGCCTCCCTTGTTGCTGGGATAATTGGATGGTAAAACCCAGAAATACTGATTCCCCCACCTCACCAATAAGTGCATTTAGGTATTTTTAGCAAGCAAATGTGCCAAAATGCAGAAGCTACTAAGTATAGAAAGTCTCAGCATATTTTCTTAATTTTTTTTTTCTTTTCTTGAAATCTTATTGATGAGATCTCTGCCTCGTGTACTTAGGAAAGAAATGAAGCACTCAACAGCAATAGAGAATTTTTTTCTGGTTTAGGGAAAATTTTCTGTTCTGACCCATTAATTCCCAGCTGTATTCCAACACCACACAGGGCAGCCTTAGCACGACTGAAGGGACTCTTTCGTTCTGAAGTTTAAGGTTTTTAGTTTCTCAGCTCTGCCAAGGAAAGGCTCACCTGTCACTGCACCATGTTGTGAGTGGGTGAGAGCTGGATGAAAAATTCAGAAGAAAGGGAAGGGAAAAAACCTAATCATAACAGCCAACATGTAGAATGCTCTCTTAGTCACTCTGGGTTTTGTCCCCTTCCTGCCTGGCCCTTGTCCGTTTTCATATCTGAAGCCCTGATGCTGAAGTCAAGCCTCCATGTAGGATCAAGGGGCTCATATTGGAGCTTTTCAGGGCAATAATTCCCTAATTAGATGCTTGAAAAACTCATAGCACACTTTTAGAAATAATTAGAAAAATAAAGGCTGATGCAAATTTGTGATAAAATGGTGTGACTCATCCAAATGTCATCAAATTACATTAAAAGTTGTTATCCTGTTGCTTCTTGAAATGATTTTTCAGCCTGGTAAATACCCTCTAAGTCATGGGTGCTACTGGAGCATGTACTAGAGCCAGGAGAATCAGGATGCATGTTTGCTGCTACAGTAGATCAGGTGGTCATAGTGGATCTAGTTTTCTTGTGGTTTATCCTATTAAAAATTGAGAGTATTTTTGAAAACAGGTGTTCTGCTATAAAAAGGAGAGCATCTGGCCATGGATACCAAAGAACTGCTTCCTCATGGCTTACACCCTTTGTTTCTCAGATGTTTCTGATGTTGACATGTTGCTTACTTTAGCTGGAGCCCTCAAGGCAAAGCTGGGGAATGGTATGTGGCAAGCATGAAGCTTGCCCTTTTTGGAGCTACCTGAATGTAGAAGGAACATCTAGAGGTGCTCTAGCAGAGCAGGCTTTCCCAGCTTGCTGGATGCAGGTGTGAGAAGTTGAGGCTTATTTCCCTTTGGTACTGAGAATGTCTGCCCTGTCTGGGCATAGGCCTAGCGGCAGAGGATAGAGGATTAGCTGCGAGATGTAGAAAGCAGCAGAGCCCCTCTCTTCCCTCTCCAGTGTGCAGTACCCTGGCCACACATGATCCCTCTTGTCACACCTCTGTCAGAGCTGCAGCAGACCCTTGGTGCAATGCAAGAGAGTGCAGTGCTGCCTGGCCTGGAAGCTCTGCACAGATCTCTGTGGGGATCCTCCATAGGATGCAGCCATCCTCTGGTTGAGTGTGAGGGCTTGGTGGTCGCAGGGAAGGGAGAGCTTCTTTAAAGATTAACACTTGCACTTGGGTTTACACTTGCTCTCAGCAGGTTCAGCTTGCTGCTTTCTCTGATGTACACCTTGGAGATGACATCCCTAGGGATTGGGCTGAAACAAAATCAGAAGGGGAGCAGGTACCAGCAATGGAGTCTAGGGGTCCACCTTACTCAAATCATTGTGGTTTTGCACAATTGCTGGTTGAAAAGCTACTTGTTCAGAGAGTTGAGACACTGTTGTGATGCTTATATAATTGAAGCAATCTCCTGTTTGGGTTCTCTGCTGGGTGATAGTACTGTGAAATACATGTTTTGTATGTCCCTTCATAGAAACTTGGCTTTTCTCTGCTATCCATTTGCCTGTCTTCATCAAACTTGTAAAAATATAATACCAGTGGGAAATATAGCTGTGTCAAAGATTTAGCTGGAATTTGTCCACAAATTTAAATATTCTGGGGAGATGGGGGAGGCAGAAGGCAGGGCAGACTCCTGTTGTTGCAAGGCTTCCCCAGGAAGCAGGCTCTGCAAAGACTTACTCCTTTTAGCAGAAGCTCCCAGGCAGGCTCTTCCCCACTCTCGCTGTTCGTTCCTAGAGGGTGCGTACAGGTTACCTGCTAGGGAGATCTTGGGGCTGGAGTCTTGTCCCTTTCATGCTGTGAACTCTTGCAGGGACTCCTCTCCTTAACATACCTACATGGCCTCCATGCACACCCTACCCTAGCCATCATATCCTCTTCCCTGCGTTGCTCTTTCTTCTCTCCTTCCAACAACCCCAGGGGTTCTTCTTTCCCTCTCTACCTGCTCTTGGTGCTCTTTCCTCCCCTTTTAGGAAAAGCTGGCTTGGGGAGCAGCAGAGAGGGTTAAGCCTGCAAGGTCTAATGGCTGCAGAAGCGTTGGTGGCCTCATGCATGGTAAAATGCCTTTTTGGCATGCAGAGCTGTAAGCAGCCTTCCTCTCCCCCTTCTCCTCCTCGGGCTCTGCGCCAGCGGGCAAGCATTTGCAAAGCAAAATTACAGAGCTCTCTGGGTAATGATCTGCCCGTTCTCATACAGCAGGTGGCTGGAGGCTGAATCCACACCACTCCCTCTCAGCTCTATTCCCATGCACATCAGGAAGGCTATTCCTCCCTTACAGCTGCTTCCAGCCGAGAGAGGCCAGGGAAGTCGCCCTACCAGCAGAAGGATGCCATGGGGGTGATCCTCTCGCTGCAAACAGCTGCAGTGAGTTCTGACCAGAAAGATTGGATTCAAATGCCAGCCACGTGCACAGGCAGAGAGGAGATGGCATCTTCGCTCTGACTTGTACAACATGGCTGTGCAGGAGATCAGCACCACTTCCCACCTGCTTATTCTTATCTGGGCATCAGGGGCAGAGCGGAGGAATTGGGATGCAGCAGATAGGTTACTTCTAAACCCCTTCTAAGTTAAAGGTTACTTCTAAACCTCCTCTAAGTTAAACTCTGTGAGTCTTAGACTGACTGCAGGACCAACCAAACTCTGTTAGCATTGTTGGGGAGGAGTTAGGAAGCTGTCTTCACTTTCCTGCAAAGATTCAGGATAGCTCACAGTGCTCACTTGTAATCATCACTGCTTACCTGTTGCATTTATCTGTGTTTCCATTTGCTCACCCAAAGAAAGGCTCAGCAGGTGTGTATGCAGCCTGCAGGTTCACCAGTGACCAGGCTAATCCTAGCTGTGCTCTATCAATGCTATTCCACCTCTCACCTTCCCTCCATACTGCTCCTGAAGGCTTCCTGTACTGGTGCCATCACACAGAATCACAGACCGTTAGGAGTTGGAAGGGACCTCGAAAGATCATCTAGTCCAACCCCTCTGCCAGAGCAGGATCACCTAGACTAAATCACACAGGAAAATCACATCCCACTTTCCCTCCCACCCTGTCAAGCCCTTCCTGCCCCAGCAGGAATGATCTAGCAGCCTGTAGGATTCCCTTTCAATGTTTTGGGAAGCATAGTCCTTTTACACCAGGAGGAGGGAAGGATCATCAGACCCCAGGCAAAGAAGTGTGCAAGACCCTTAAGCATGTCAGATCCACTTTCCTTGGGTTGCTGGGGATAAAGCCTAAGAATTAGGAGGGTGAAACTGTTTATCTTTTATACTGCTAGAAAGGATGGGTGCTGTATGCTGGTTTGGATAAGAACCCAGCCAGGATCTCTATACCCATTTTATCTTCTGGGACCCTTGATGCACTCTTCTTCTAGAGGGAACCCCAGCAGGGCCCTCCTTATCCACACTTATTGTGCAAAATAAATACCTAATAAACAAAGCCTGATACTATTAAGGGGCATTTTAAGACATTGACTTACTTACCTAAGCAACAGAACAGAGAAAGCAACTTCATTCGCTGTGCCCAAGCGTCTCGCTTTGGGTGGAAGAACCTGGTTTGCTCAGGTAAACCCATGTCTCTGGGGACTGGCATGCGTTCAAGTATGCTCACAGGGGTGGAGGGTCTCCCATGGCATGAAAACAAAGCTCTCCTTGAAGGGGACTTCAGCCTGGTCCCTACAAAAAACCTGTGCAGCCCCAGAAGCAGCACACAGATCTGGAGGAGTCCCAGATTCGTATCCCTGTTGTGATTCCCAAAGGCAGTCGGTGCATCTGGAGGAAAAGATGTGAATGCTGCTGTCCCGGTGTTGTTGCCTCTGGGGCTCCATGTTACTTCTCATGCTTTTTGGCTTCTGCATGAAGAAAAAACCCAGTGAGCAATAACTTCACAACAGCAGACGGAGGAAGACAGGGTGAAACAAGGGATAACAGAAGTGTGGATTGTAGCAAAAGAGGAAGGGATGGGGGGAAAGAGATTGTGTGGAGGGGATTAGTCTAGGGGCCAGAAATCTGAGAGTTCCTCATTTCCCTCCAGAAATTTAATTATTTTTAATGCAGTGTGGGTCCTGTAAGAAATAATGCACGATAGAGCAGGTCTTTATGCAAGGTTGGTGCATGAAGTACTTCACAATTTGTTACAGTCTGATAAAATGTTACATGCATTGCAAGATTTTGCCTGTCTCTTGTATCTTCTCCCTGGTGATCTTAAAGCATGTTGCAAACTTTCCATTCATTAAGTTTCCCAAGTTCTTTGTAGGTCAGGCTTATCTCTGGTTTACAGATAACAAAATTTAAACTAGAACTTCAAATGGCTAAGTCAAGAAAATGATCCAGCACCCCAGGCCCTGGCCATGCTGGTTAACTTGAAGTCTGTCTGTCCAGGCAGTCACCTGTACAGATGTAGAGGGGAGGCAATGACTTGTGCAGAGCCCAGGGAAGAGCTGAGGAAAAGGAGGCTCATGGTGCTCCCTGCTAGCCAGCATGGCTACCTTGTATTCACACCAACATTTTGCTGGAGAGCTTCCTTCACTGGCGCAGGGCAACTGCAGCACAGATCTAGCCACGTGAGCAGTCCCCAGAGGGACTTGTTAAGTGTTTAGGACACCATCACTTTGGGCTTTGAGGTCTGAGGCGGTGCTCAGGGCAGATCCCTCATTGCTGGGGACACCCGAACTGGCTCAGGCTCTTCCAGCCCTTCTCCAGTCGATTTGTTCCTGTCACCTCTGCATCGCTCAGCCCAGAAATGCTGCTGCCAGGGAGCGGGGTGTCTGTGCATGCTGCCTTGTCGGTGGCAGCAAGGCAAGGGGACCTTGGCCGGTGCTCATTTTGCTCTTAGCACTATCACCCCCAGGAGCAAAATCGCAGCACCAGTGGAGAGGTTGGTCTCCCTTGACACATGATGTACCTCTGGCAGATGAAGGTTTGGTAATTTCAACACAAGAGAAGGCAAAGCTGGGGATGGGTAATTGAGTCCCATTGGACCTCTCCCCTATCTCCATCTCTTTTTTTTTTTTTGAGAGCAGTGGCTTCTCCACCTCTCTTTGCTGCTGCACAGCCCTGTCACAGCCTGTTAAGTCAGCAGCATCTTGCAGTGCTGCCCTGGCATTCCCCGTGCTCCCTCATGCCGGTGGACTCTCTGTGTGCTGGAAAAGGATGGAGGGTACTCAGGCCAGATGCCTGTCCTGGGAGACTATTCCTGTCCAGCTTGGCCAGGCTGGCCCAACAGTGGTGGTTTGGTGGTGACTTCTGTGGGCAGTGAGCGGGTTGTTTGCAGTCCTGTTCCCAGGTCACCTCATCTCAGAAATTGCCATCTGGAGCCCCCTCATCCTTTGCATGAACTGTTCCCCTTATTGCTGGGCTACAAATAGAAAGCAGCAATGTGGGGCTTGCTGCAAAGGTCACCTCTGTAGTCTGAGGTCAGACAGGCTCCCTCCACCTAGGGAGCTCCTACTGCTGACTCTGGATTTGTGCCCGAAGAGGGAAGGCAGGATCAGATTTTGATCCCAGATACAGCTACACTCAAGCCAGAAATACTGGTCTTTGATAAACCAGGGCTGGCACCGTCCTTAGGATTATCAAAGCAGTGCAATTTCACCAGTATCAAATTCTCCTCAAAAGTAAAGATGTTCCCAACCCCTGTGAGGATGCACTGCAAAGCCAAGTCAGTCTGGCTTAGAAATATGTACTCAGTCTGGATCCTGGTCCTCTCATCTGACTGTTCTGCAGCACGCTCTCCCATAAGTGATTCTTCTCAATCCCCGGCACATGTGCCACTGAATAAGGAACAGACGACGCTGCCAGAGTTCACACTGAGTGCCACAGGGATCTAGAATAAATACTGCCATGTAATAGATTTTTATCCACTGCCTTGCCGTAATCCCCATCTGAATCCCTTCCAAATTGCAGTCAGGCGGCTGTTTGTACAAGTCAAACATTGATTCAGCTGCTCTCGAAAGGGATTCGGGGAGTGCAGGCTGGAGGGAGTGCTAGCCAAGGAGCTGGAATAATGGGATTTATTTGTTGTGTGCCAAAGGGTTAAACTCTTTTCACAGCGCCCAGCACCAGAGCATCTCCCCTTTCCACACACAAGGAGGAGGTATTCACAGAAAGGATAATTGTTTGAGCAGCAGACCTGGCACCTCGAGAAGCTCTGGTGTCCCTGGTCAGCTGGGCTTTGCCAAGGGCAGGACTGTGGCCTGCTTGCAGGGGCTGTGGGCTGGAGACCTCCTTGCAGTGCTGGGTAACCACCTGCTCCTCTGTGCTTGGAGCAAACTGTGGCTTTCTCTGCAACCTGCATAGTGTGTACGGGCCTTTGCTTCCTGAGTGGTGTCTGGACGTTCACATATTCCCTGTCAAGGCCCTTGGTTAGGTTTGTTCTTCTTCCAAGGGGTGCTGGTGGCAGGGGTCTGGCCTGGCACCCATCATGTGGTGTCTCTCCCAGGTTTCCTTAGCCTGTCTCAGAGCATGTGTGTGGGAAGGGAGGGAGTCCAGGGAAAGTCTTGGAGTCCCAGGCAGCAGCTACCATCACTTCTCTGCTCATGTTATCTGCCTTTTTAGCATCTGCAAGGATTTTTCTCAGCGACAGGCCTTTCAACCCTTCACTGTGTTTTATTTCTACTTCATTCCCTGCCTCCTCAATGGGCTTTGGCATCGTGCTCTTCTCTTTGCCCAGCACTTGCCTGTTGATGTCAGGGTCAAAGCACAGGGCTGTCACAGGTGTGTGAGGCCTCTGTCCTCAAGATTGAGATGGTTTGGGGCAATACATGCAGGGGCACACATGCTCTGGTACAGGCCAGCTCCTCACGCCAGCCTCCAGCTGCCAGAATGATGGTGGGCCACAGTGAACGCTGAGCAGCCAGCACCAGGACTGTTTTGCTCTACCAGTGGTGACTTCTACAGGACTCAGCCTCTCAGAGGGTGCTTCCATACCTGTGCCATGCTTGAGCACAAGGAAGAAAATCCAGCAACGCCAGTTGCATGTTGAGTAAGTGTACCCCACTACCATAGACTGGGACAGGCTGGAAAGAAATGCTGTGGCTAATTACAGGTCAGCAGGGCAGAGACCAGTTCTTGGCCTGTGCTTTGTACAGCACTGAGCCCAGAATTTAGTCACTAGTGAGTAATTTTACAAATCTTCTCTCTTTTCTGCTCATCCAGATGGCCATGCCTGCCACTTACAAGAGTCCTGCTGGTGCTGAATTAGCTATGCAGCATCTCCAGCAGGTTAAGAGCTCAGTGGAGGTGTTCTCTATAGTTCCCACAGTTCATACATGATTTGTGAGCACAAACTGCTTGGGTACTATGTTGTATGGTCCTAGGCACTAGCCCTAGGCACTGTGGCCTCAGGTCAGCAGCCACTGCTGCTGCTTGGAGTAGAGCAAAATGAACAGGGCAGAAGGAAAGGATGCAAATTCTCTGAACAACTGCTGAGTGTTGCTTTAGAGATGGGGGCTTGATGATTAGCAGTGATGGTCTGATGGAGTTGGGGGGTGAGGGGGGGAAGAAATTTCCATGGCTGTTGATCACTGACAGACAAATCAGAGAGGTTCAGTCTGACCAAAGCCAGATCTGAGCCAATGAGGAATACCATAATATCAGTGGAATGGATAAATAATTTGAGTGGGATATTTAGACTCATTTCCACACCTGCAGCAAACAAGAGGGAATATGGTGTCAGCCAGAGTGGCTACAGTTCAAGGGCTGGGGCAACCATGTGTAAAGGAGCAAGGTACATGCTGGCAGTGTTTGGCTCCTGGGTGGCTTGAACTTTGCAGATCAAATTGAAATTCATTGAAGAAGAGGAAACAAATTAATCACCTGATTCATTGAGAATCCTGCTGCAACCAGACTGGTCAGAGACTTGGGGTCATCTCAGGATGGGGAGGGAGAGGAATGGGGCTGTCCACACTCCAGGCAAATGAGAGCAAGAGGCTTTAAGGCTTCTCAGTGCTGGAGAAAGTAACAGAGTGCCCTGGAGCTCACAGCCCTGCTTGAAAATGATGGAGGCTGACAGATCTGGGATTAATCTAAAGGTTTCGGCTCTCTGAGCACCGAGTGGAAATTCGCCTGGAAACCACAGCGCAGGAGCTCAGCGTGACGAAAGCACTCACTGGAAGGGGGGAGGCGGAGGCAGGCATGGGTCAGAAAGCTTGCCCTGCCTCATTATGCACAAAGGCTAGAGCCCTTGTCTCCTGCTCTCCCAGCCGTGTGTGTGGGTAGGGAGGGAAGGCATTCAGTGTTAATAAGAGCATTAAAAAACAGGCCAATTTTTTTTTGGTGGGGTTATTTTGGGGGGGGGAGGTGGGGTATGTTAGGCCGATTCTGCTGCAGGTGCAACTTTGCATGTTGATTAGTTGCAAAGGCAAAGCTATACCCACAATGCTCAGCACTCCCAGTTGCACCTGGGCGTGCTCTTGGAGCAGCCAGGCGTTTTAATGGGTTGGGCAGCCTGCATAAACATTACAAGCTGTGGGGTTTGCCTGTGCAGGTATTTGTAGGTGCTAGAGTGCTGGATGGGAAGGGAGAAGAGGGAGCCTGGTGAAGAGCTGGAGCCAAGGTGTGCTCTTGCTGAGGCAGACTTGGGCTTCTCTTGTTCAGCCTGTCTAACTGCACAAGCAAAAGGTTACTGCTTGCTGTGTCTATAGCTTTCCTGTGAGGTCAGGATGCTAATCAGTTGCTCTCTCCTGAATGTGGAAGAACAAGTTCTTCCTTTTCATTTGCCTCAGTGTCCATTAAAACCGTTGTTGTAGCCCATGGGGTTATGGGGACATACCCTGCTTCAGAGCGCATCCGGGTGCGGTCTGCAGGAAGGACGTTCTATGGACATGCAGATCACAGAGTGGTGATTCCCTGCCCTCGGGCACCAAGAGCCTTCAGCTCAGGCCAATGAAAGTCCTAGTGCCAGAAACCCACAAATCCTCACACATCCTGCGCTACGTGAGTCTCAGAGCATTAGCACAGCTGTCACACTCAGCCACGTCTGCATGTTCCTGCCTTCATACCCGATTCCAACAACAACGCCATCATCCCTGTTGCTTACCTCAAAGGACTGAATGCATCACAGTGCACTGCCCTAACTCCTGTCAGCCAGCTTGCTCTATAAATATGTAACCCACAGTGAGTGGACATATGTATTACACACCTGTGTATGGTCCTGCCAGGTGCCCTGGATGGGATCGCTGATCTGATTATTTTAAAGCTGCATTTTCTGCAGTAGATGTAAATTGGTGCAGCAGGGTGGCGTTGCCAGTTTGTTAGGTGAGGATCCAGCCCATAATGTTAACCTCTAATAGAAACTTGTTTGTGTTTCTGAAAAGCAGAGATATTTTGATTGTGTGATCAAATTGGCATTCTTATCCAGGCTTCTGCATGGTATAATTGTAATGTCAAGATTCTAATGTTATTAAATTATTTAATAATGCAGCAGTGGAAGGTTAGTTTAAGGTTGTGGTGTGATTTTTCTCTCTTTGATGTGATATTGTCGAACTGAAATCAGTGTGGTGATACGTCCTAGTGCACAAACTGGGTATGTAGCAGAGCTGAATGAACACAGGCACAGTTTCAGACCAACCAGCCAAATCTGAACACATGTCCTCCTCTAAAAAAGGAGTTTAGGAGAAATAATTTTCAGCTCCACACACCCAGTCATTATCACAGACATTATGATGGTCTCTCCCTGCCTGTGTTTTAGAAAAGCTCAAAGGCTGAATTGCAATACAGTCGTTGCTAATTCAGAGTAAGTGGGCGACATTGCAGCTGGTGTCTGTTTGCCCATCTGATATATGAATAGCAATCGATTTGAATTTTTTTTTTCTCTAAACATGATGTGATATCGAGTATGAGATCACTGCCAAATCTCCATGAAGAATTATGCTTGGTTTTGCTAGAAGACCGAGGCAGCTTGGTCACCCTATTAATAGGTGAAGCGTGCAGTCCCCTCCAGCCTGGGGACTTGTTTTGCTATGGGCAGCTTCCTCTGCATTTAGCTGCAGAAACTATAACAACTTGTAGCAAATAAAGGAAAGAAGTGCTGCAGTTCTGATTCCTGTACTAGATGAATTTCCAACAAATATATGCTAATAGTCATCCAAGGGTTATTTTATGACTGTCTTTTTGTTCTTTTCCATTTAGGTTTACCCTCTTGTAATACTTTATCTCTTCTTCAGAGAGTCTGCCAAGGTTTGGAGATGACTGTCTTCTTATTCTATCATATATCTAATGTATGGTTTGTTAATGGTAATATTATTAATTGCTATCACCAATGTCTTGTAGCCTGGGTACACCAACTGAGCTTTACAGCTATTTTAAGCTTGTTTTATTTTAACTTATAAATCAGCTCCTTCAGTCCATCATCATCGATGGCCCTTTTCTGATCTCTGCTAAGAGAGGTGTGGAGGGAAGCCCTTTCCACAATCAAGTTGACAGCAAGGCTGCTGCCTTGAGATCTTCTGAGCCAAAGCACCAGGTAAGCGCTGCGTATTGTTGGGAGCACCAGAGAAGCAACTCTGTGAAACAGAGCTGTGGTTTGTGTTTATTCTCCCTCGGTGATGTCCACGTTAAAGCACTTCGTTTACAAGTGATGACAAAATTGTTCTCTGCTGCAAGCTGAGCCTGAAGGCAGGAGGCCAGCGTGTGATGGAAAAGCAGAGTTTCTCAGAGCGATACATTGCCTTTGCTTTCTCACAGCACACAGTTTTGAGGAGGAAATTCTTTGGCTTGATGTTTAAGTACTGGAGACAGAGTCAGTGATGCTGGGAAGAATTCAGGGGTGGGAGGAGGGTAAGTGGGCTTGGATGAATCAATAACAAACTTGAATCTTTGATCAAAACATGAAGTGACATGCCTGCCTCCTTCCCCTCCCTGTTGTTGTCTGTGCCAGACTTGGATGAAGCTTGGGGAAGTTGGGGAGTTAGACAATCTTTTTTAGCACGTGACTTTGCATCTCTATCTCCACAAGTGGATATATATTGTGCCACCCCCTAGGATGATGTGATGTGAAAGTGAAGAGACCAAAGTCCTCTAACCCACCATGCAACCCACCATGTCCAGTTTCTGTCTTTTCCAGTGTTGCAGAGCAAGCTGTCCTGCAGACAGGCTCTCCAGCAGGGAATTGCCAGAGCTCAGGTTTGGCTGTGTCTTGTTTTCTTCTCTACTTGCTGCACAGCAAGCTGGAAAAAAGCAGGGTGGATGAGACACGAGTTTTGGTGCTTTTCTTCAGCCCACTGGTCTTCCTTGCTTAGCTTATTCCGTGTCTCCTGCCATGGGATGTTAGAGCCCAACGCTGCTTCCCTGCACTCTGCCAAGCCTAATTCTCCATGGCAGGACCTCTGGTGCTGCCTCTCCCAGGTGGAGCTGGAGATACAAGCACTATGTTGGCTCTTTCCCCTCTGGCCCCTGCCAGGGTGACAAAGGCAATACTTAGCACAAACACTGGCCTTTGCAGTACATGAAGCTCTGAAAAGTTGGGCTGATGCTTGTGAGGAAAGCAGTAATGTGCACTGGGAGCAGAAAGGACTGTCACCTCAGGCCCTTGGCTGGCTGGGTGTCTGCTTGCTGGCATGAGGTCACTGCTGAGTTTTGAAGACATGGTTTTCCACATGGACTTGAGAGCTGCTATAATGCTCTAGCCTCAGAGTTTTGGCATTGTGCTACTACTGCCATTATTTTGCATCATCAGTGTGGCAGAAATTAATTTGTCATGTTGCAATGGAATTAAAAACTGAGAAGAAAGTGTGTGCAACCTAGCACAGCGTACCTGACCTTTGAAGGAGGGTTTGATACCTGCAAGGCCTCACTTCCAGTAGAAGCTCTTCTGGGCTTACACCTATTTTGGAGGCAAAGTCTGGAAACATTCCACTAAGGCACTGAAAACAGCAGCAGTTTATACAGAGCTTGGGCAGGGATTTCCAGCTGTGGAAATGCCCTGGCGTTTGCAGTCAAAAATTTGATGACTATAACTGCTGACTAAACCAGGTCAAGTTTGGATCTCCAGATCTAACACTGTACTCTGCAGAAGTTTCAATTTTGTTGTATTTCAGCCCCAGGAGACCTAATCTGCAGGACACCTTTGAGTCCACGCTGTGGCCTAAATAATTTCTTGCTGTGGGAGTACTAAGAACTAATTTTCATGGTCTTGCTTGTACCTTGGTGCCCCATTCTGCCACCACCATCGTTCCTGTCTGGGCATCAGTGGTGTGAGCCTGCAATGGAGGCTTTTGTTGATTGATTGGAGGTGAGGAAAAAATACTCCATCCCTGACAGTGTAAGTGCTTGAGAGCACCCAGCTGTCAGCAGGTGGTCAGACAATAAATCACTGCATTTACTCCCTGGATGAGTCTGTAAAGCTGGAAGTACAACAGCAGGCTGGGTCAGTGATGGAGAGTCACCCACAAATACGGACGCTACGGGAGCACCATGTCAGAGTATCTCCTTGCGCTGTAGTCACATTGAAGCCAACATGTGGAAAGGTGCTAAATGGGGAGGAGAATCTATCAGTTGTGGCTGTCATAGCTGGTGTCACCATCATGAGGAATATGGTAGAGTTGGCTGCAGCTAAATGTCCCCAGAGTTTGACATGTTGGCAGTTCTGAGTTTGCCCGTGTGCTCAGAAAGCTCAGCAGAGGTGACAACGGTGCAGAGTGCAGGAACCACTGCTTGCAAGCCCACCTTCTCAAGAGCCTTTGAAGTTGAAGCCAATGAGCCAAACATCAGGTGAAAAAGGATAACATCTAGAACTTTTCATTTTCATAGCAGTTCAGAAATATTCCCCAAATAAATCTCCCTGCATTGTTGGACTCCTCTGCTGTAAAATGGGAGTTTTCCCTCTGTGCATGCCTTAGTTTCCCTAGTTGTCTGATGGTGAGAATAAGACACTGTCTGTTAGTCTGAAGGACTTTGAGAGTCCTATATTAAATGCTTAGTCTTATTGTTACTTAGTGAGAGAGAATCTTCTGGTGACTGACAGGGATGAAAATTAAGAGGATAAATATGACAATAAATGAGAAATTAAAACCCAGCCAACATTTTCACTTCATTGGCTCATGATACCTACTACACAAGAGAAAGCAGTCTTTTCCAAAGGCCAGTCACTTCTCCTTGAATAGAGTTTCTTTCGGGTATGTTGTAATACAGCCATACCCAGGATGAAATCAGCATCTCTGGCTGATGTCTTATCTTAGGCTTTTCTGGGAAAAAATATTGTTATTTATATTAATATGGGAAGTAAAATCAGTCTGTTATGTTTTTTAGAACTTAACCAATTTGGGCATCTCTAGTTAGCCAATGAGCATGGGTTTTGTTCTATTTATTTGGTGGGGAAACTGAAGCACAAAGTGGAGAAATGAGGCCCTCAGTATTACCCCCTGTGACCTGTCACTACTCTAATCAGCGCTGTGGATTCTTCACCTTCCAAGGCATCAGAAATTAAATCCTTATTTTATACTCCAGGCCAGTTTTAAGTTAGTGACATGCAGCTGTTTAGCTATCAAAGACCCGAGTGAGGCTTCAGTTACCTTTCTGGATACATGGAAATATTTGCAGTCACATTATATTAAAGCTATGCATTGGTTAGCTTTCTTTTGGTGTTAAGAAAGAATTTTCCTGATAGTCAAGTTTCTAGATAGTTATTCTTTATTTGGTGTTGGAAGTTTCATCTGAAGCATATGGTACTTATGACTATGAAGATACAAATAAGATGGACTGATGGACCCATGAGATAAGATTCCTGGGTTTTCGTTAATGTAGAGGTGCTGCCTATAAAATGGACCTCTCCAGCACATAATATGTTGGTCACAAAGAGTCTTTGAAGCTTATGGTCTTGTATTAAAAATCAGAATACTCATTTCCAGTCCACTCCATACACTATGTGCTGTCCTGAGCTTGGGTTGCAGCCCTACAATGATGTAACTATAGTTGGTCGTGTCTTGGGCAATTGGATGGATTATACAACCCTTCCAGACCTGTGTTCTGTGATTGCAATGCACATGCACCTTGTAGGAGTAACTGACCTGCAGCTCCACGGCACTCTCTCCACCAATCCTTCCCTTGGTACCTCCTTCCTAGATGCAAAGCCCTCATCCATTGTCTCCCCTTGTCCATAGTTCTCTACTTCCCCATAAGGGTCTGCACAACCACTGCTGTGGGAACACCCCCTGCCTGCTCCTGTGGCGGCAGCATCGCTGTCTCCCCAACCCCACCACGGCCACAAGGAAGATGCTCCAGAAGCAGTGTCAGCTTTTTTCCAGCCACTGAGCTGTGCTTCACCCCCCTTCCCCTGTTGCTGCCAGCGAGGTAGAGGTAGCAATTAT
Source organism: Porphyrio hochstetteri (assembly GCA_020800305.1). NCBI lineage: Eukaryota > Metazoa > Chordata > Aves > Gruiformes > Rallidae > Porphyrio > Porphyrio hochstetteri. Next base: position 7,895,267 of record CM036908.1, on the reverse strand, counting down.
GCTCCCATCGATCCCTCCTCTCCAGGAATCGCCACTGTCACAATCAATAGCCCAGCACTCGTGCAGGGACGGCGAGGGGGCCAAAGAGGCAATTTGCTCACTGGACAGGTTACAATGAAATAATATTGTGTCAGGAGGTGAAGTGGCAGAGCGGCTGGGGCTAAAGATTTCCCTCTGTGGCCACAGGGGAAGCTAGGGCTGGATGAGATTTAAAGTCAGGCATGATAGCTGCAGCTTAGATCCTGCTGGAGGTGAAGTGTAACTGAAAGAATGTGGGGAAATGATTGTTTAGGAAACAAAAAGTGATATGGGCCTCTAAACCCATCGCTTCAAAATTGTTCTGACTGGGAAGCAAAGAGGGAGATAAAACACCTTTCTTTTTTGACCTCTAGCTGATAGATATTAACAGGGTTCAGTGTGGACAAAACTCAGGGCTTCCAAAAGCCAAGCTCAATCAATTGGCTTACTAGCAAGAGACAAATACTGCATGCAAAAAAAGGAGGCACTCGCCTCGACAGTCACTGCTGTGACATCCTGTGTTAGAGGCATATTACAAATTAGGCAATCAAAGGTACCGCTTAGATTTTCTGCCAATTTTTGACAGATGAGGCAAGGGGAGTTTCAAGACTTCTCTGAAATGTTTTTATCTTGTTTTGAGTAGACCCTTGACGTTGTATCTCAAATGAAACGAGTAAATAGCTTTATGCCTGTTACTCGCTGATGCAAGGCTTATGTTTGATATGTGGTAGTTGTTTCTCCCATGTTAAGTGTATCAGTCTTCAGCTTTGCTGAGTGTAAGCAGAGGGCACTGTGGGTGCTGCTTAGCTCATGGGACTTGATGTCCATACCACGCATTGCACCCATGGCCCTGTTCCCACCACACATCAAATACTTGGAAATACATATAATGACTTAGAAACATTATACCAATCTCTGCCATGTAATATGTGTTTATGTGTTTATATATTTATATAGAACGAAACCAGAGGTTAACCTAAGCATGGAACCAACTGATAACAAGGTCTTCAGCCAAAGGTGGGTTCACAGGAAAACAAAGTTTAGTGATTAGACCTGGGAAACTGCCTGAAGGCTGATGCTGCTCCCAGCTATAGCTTGCACACATTTTGCCATTCCAGCACATAATTTAGGCCAGATTTTTGAAGAGTGCCCCATTATTTGGAGTGTCTCTTTAGTGATAACCCAAGTCTGGAGCACCTGCAGATGCCCCTCCATCAGCAGGACCTAACAAGGGCCTGCACATCTGCTCATCAAGTCAGCTTGCAGTTAGGCATCTCACAGTTATAATAATGGAGGCTTTCTGTTTTCTGTGCCTCTTGGTTTCCACCTCTGTGAAACGGAGGCAGCGTTGCAGGAGATGAACAGCCAAGTGGGAAGCCTTCAGGTCACAGAATCACAAGGTTGGAAAAGACCTTTAAGATCATCAAGTCCAGGACAGGTCAGGTCAGGACAGCCTGTTGACACTACATGTCAGCAGGGAAACTTTAGGTAACTTGGTACTCCTAAGGAAACCTGGGTCTTAGGTGTCACCGCAGGCTGCTTATCCCAGCTGTGCAGCTGAGCCCTTGCAGTTTCCTGCAGCCTCCAGCCATCCTGTGATTTCTGTAATGCTCTCAGGCCCAGCACAACACAGGGATGGACCCTGGTGCTGATGTGGAGAAGGTCCCTGGGTGCTAGAAAGCAGTCTGTGACCAGTCCAAATGCAGGCTGTCCAGAGGGGGCCTGGACACCTTTTGCTGCCTCTATGTCTTCAAGATTAATAACACTCCACAGTCATCCTGTGCAAAAGCAACGCAGGGCTGCTTAGCCCTTTGTGAATCAATGGGGGCAGCGTGTTTGAGCTGGCCATGGCAATGCAGGGAGCAATTCCTTGGCAAGCAGACAGTGCCTGGTTTCCCCTGGCTCTGCAGAGGGAGAGGCTGAAGCTATACAGCTCCCACCTCCGCCAGTGTGATGGTGCTTAATTGTCACCAGGGAATGGAAAACCCAGCCATGTGCAAGCACGACATCTGCTCGGCGGGCTGCCTCCACTTGGCAGTTGCCAGCACGCAGCACAACAGTGTGCTGGACTCCACACCATTGGCCCTGGGTGCTTTGCAGCCACAGGGCAGCAAAGGTCAGGGTGTGTGTGTGGGGGTGTGTGTGTGTGCCTCCCACCAGTGGGCTCAGAACTGCTGCATTCCAGGCTAAAGCAAAGCCTTTCGGGTGGCTGTGTAGGCATGTGAGCAGGGGGACTGGCAAGCTGAGGCTCTGCCAGGACACATCTCCCTGTCCATAAGGGTTAGGAGGACTTGGGAAGAGGGGGCTGGTAGCTGACAGGTGTTTTGCTGCATTTCTAAGGGCATGCTATTGGAATTTGAACGATGCCTTTCTCTTTCTGTGGGATAGCTCCTACCTGGAAATGCACATACCAAACATGAGAATATTTCTTAATTCTTGCCCTTCACAGTGCAAATGGGGCTGACTCAAACCCCAAAGTGCCAACACTTTTTTGGGTGCCGCTTTAGCTCTGTGCATGACACTAATGTGTCTCTCACTCCAAAAAGCTGTGGTTATATTAAGCCATAGCATAGCCCTGCCTGGGGAAGAGGGGCAAAAGGAATGGGTTCACATGCAAGGCAGAAAAGCTTGGGGCAGCATCAGCCCCCGAAACGCAGCGCATTGGTGGGAAGCAAGTCTGCCCTACTTGAACTGAAGATCCCATGCCTCTTATCTGTATTTGTGTAGTGATGAGGGCTTTCCACTAGAGAGAGACATGAGTACACACAGAAAACCTGTTTGCTCTTTGTATCACACAGTCCACCTGGCCAACATGGTGCGAAAGGCAATGGCTGGAGCTGATCATGAAATGAGCATTTTCCCCACACTAAATTTTTAACTTTTCTTTTCTGACCAACACTTGTCTTCAAGTCTTCAGGGTTTTCACAATGAAAATCCTCATTTTTTTTCATTCTTGCCTTACAGAAAGAAGTGATTGGTTTTTGCTCTTTCAGTAGAGGCCAAAATATACTCAAATATTGGGCAGTCTTACAAAAAATATCAAGAAACTCGACAAAAACTTTTTTATTAGAAGTATTTTTCTAGAGAAAAGTTTCAGCTGGTTGCTGTTTATCTGACAGGACAGTGGATATTGCCCAGGTAAAAACTGGTCATTCTCATGTACCTTTTTGTCTCTATGGACAAAAAGCCGATGCAGCGACCTCTGAAATATGAACATCTGTGAGAGGACCACGGCAACTATTGAACACAACAGGTTTTAAGAGCAGAAGTAAAGAATAACTTTCTTAGTTGAAAATCCCCGAGGAAAGGGAAATGTGTCCAAGGACAGTGGTGTTACTACCTCTACATTTACAGGATGTAAAGCATCATGCTTTAATCCCTACACTCAGCCAAGCCTGTGCTTTCCACGCCAGAGGGAGCTGGTTCTCTCAACTGTTTCTTACCAGAAAACCTGTAGAGCCAGCAGAACCAAACCTACTTAGTGTGGTGTTGGAGCACCGCCTACTCAGAGGTAATCGCACCGAGTGAGATGCCTTTAGCACGTATATTGTTATCTGTATATAGTGTAGGGTTTCCTTTGGGGTCACTTGCAGCTCTGAGTGCGGAGCGGGTGTAGCACCTAAGGCTGCATTGCCTGGGATTTCTGGTGAGCATGCAACTCAGGGTGGCAGGTCTGTGAGTCACACAATTTCTTCTATTTTTGGGGCTGGTTTTGAATGCTTTCCCCTGTGGTATATGGGTGGTTGAAGGAAACACACGCATGCACGCTTCACATACTGCAAATAGAAAGTCTGCATTTAAAGGCCTCCTATTGGTTTCTTGCAGACCCTGCCAAGCTTCAATCTGCTACTCTTAATAAACACGCTCTCCTGGGGTGTTGCTCACTGGGAACAGATGGTCCCATGGGGGACAGATGGCCCCAGAGCTGGGAACTTCCAGGGACTTTTGGGGAGAGATGGGATCCCATCCTTTATCTCAAGACATGGTGAGCGCATTCTCCTCTGGTACGTTTCTAATCCCAGAATAAATCCCTCTTCATTGCTCTCAGGTGTGAGTGGGTTAGTCACTGTTCTAGCCCACACTAAAGCAGGGAGAAGGTTCCAACATACACTGTCCTTTCTGCTGGACAAAGAATAAATCTGAGTGAAGAGGGGAATAAGTAAAACACGTCGACTCAAAGACCAAGAAATAAGGGACTTTTTCTTTGGTACCTTCCAAATGGTTTCTTGCCCCCAAATATGCCTCTTGCACTCCTCAAGGTAAGACCATTGTGTATCTCCATCATGACTGGAGACAGGGAGTCTTGGGTTTAAGTTTGTTATCCATGGCTTTAAAAGTCTCTTACACATCAATGTGGATCTGAACAGTCTCTTTTCAGTCCTAGTTTTGCTCTATCTTATCATCTTGGGGAACAGAGGTGCAGGATTTAACTCATCTCTTCCTCATCATCAGCCATTCCTGGATGAGAATCACTGCCTCCAAGATCATTTACTGGATGTTTTCTGTAGGACATCTGACATCTCAAAGAGATGTCTTTCCCTTCTCTGTTTATCTGCCCTGGAGCTGCTATGATCTTAGTAGCTACTGGATTCATATCAGCAAGGGCAGCAAGCTTCGCTGCAGCCTGGCCACGGTGCCCCGTCCCCTCCTCTATGCTAGTTCCCTGTGGCCTTTTCTCAAGGCATATGGCCTAGACCCAACAAGGTTGTTATGCTCCCAGTTCCTATTTGTTCTTAATTTTCCCTTTGAAAACTAGCCCTTGGCTAGTGTGGTTTTCTCTAAAACTGCAACCTTTGTTATACCAAGATTTTGTGTGCTCCGAGCGTTAAGCTCAGCCTTCCCATGGGGAGAAAAGACCACACATAGGGGACTAAGTGTTGAGAGGTAACATAGTAGGGAATTTTTACCTCAGAGTCATGTTTTATTGCAGATCACTTTCTCCCTTTGTAATACCCCTCTGGGCCTCCTAATAAACCCCTCTCCACTTGTTTATGGACTCTCATTCTGTTTCAGAAAGCTGGTAAATGCAGAAGCCTTTAGACAGAAAATGCAGACTAAAAGCTGCTCTAAACCAATGTTTCTTCCCTCCTCTTTGTAAGCCCAGTGCGCATTAAATGAAACTTATATGCTTCTTGAAGCTGCCTGTGTTATTATTGGAACTGATGCACATTCACTCCAACCAATCTATTTTTATTTGAACCACTTATGCTGTATGAAACCAAGCATAATAACTACAGTCAATATAGATATATTTGTTTTTATTTAAACTCCTAAGTGTGCTAAAAGCAATAAATGCTTTTCCCCCTGAAAACCAATATATACGTTTAATAGGCAGAAAATGTATGTATTAGTCAAAGCAGGAGTGACCGGTGGCCCAGGGGGGCCGCTCCTGACATCCATCGCGCTGTCACCCACGCCGGGCGGCTGGGGGCCTGAGCAGGAAGGAGGGGAGTGAGGGGCTGCCAGCTCCCCCCCGGACACCCGGCTCAGTGGGAAGGGAAAGGGCAGCTTGGCCCGCGGCCATGGGCTGAGGAGACAGCTCCCCCAGGCCTCAAAGCCTCTGTGGCCTGCCATAGAGAGGCCATTCCCCGGGGCATGGCGGGGCTGCAGCGCGCTCTCTGTGGGTGGAGGCCGGCGCTGCCCCGTAGCAGTCGGTTCCGCACAGCTCCGCGGCGGCCCCGGTGCAGGATGAGGTGGGGGCCTCAGGGGCGGCGGTAGCAGCAGCTCTGAGCCGGCCGGGGGAGTTCGTGGCGCCTCTGTGAAAGGATGTTTTAGGAAGGGTGGTGAGCGCTGTGCTCGGTGAACAAGGAGGCCAGAGCAAGGGGCAAGATCAAAGAAGGCTCAAGGGCAGCCCTTGTCAAGGGGACAGAGTATAAAATCTAAGGAGGGAACTGGGAGCAAAAATTGGGGAGGAGAGTTTTGGCGGAGGCAAGGAGTGTTTCCCCCACCTCTCTGTTTCACTGCCAGAATCAGTGATTAGAACCTTGTTAATTGACAGCAAATTAAATTGTTTGAAAATCCTCCCCCAAATCAGTAACCTGCTTTTGCCCATGACACCAATATGTCTCTACCACTGGATAGAAATGCTTTGGGGATGGGTTTTCACTCTCAGACATGGGAAACAAGCAGTTAAAAGGCATCCTCCTTCTTCTCTGATGGGATCTGCTCTTTTGCTTTTGTTTCTCAGGCAGCTTGTCACTTTTCATCATCAAGATTCTAATATGTAGAAGAAAGAGAACTTCAAGAATGATCAAAATGGCTGATCAAGGTTGGAGGCACTACTCAAAGTAAAACCCAATGTGGTCTGTGTCTGTCCTGGTTGCTTTTGAAATGCAAGGTCACATCTTCTAACCTGACTACACACCTCATCAATTAATACTTGTGCAAAGTACAAGCAACTGCTTTTTGTATGCTTCTTCCTCAACTGTATAATACAAGGGGCAATGGCAGCAAGTTGGAGCATAGGAAGTTCCACACCAACATGGGGAGGAACTTTTCCCCAGTGAGGGTGCCAGAGCCCTGGGACAGGCTGCCCAGGGGGGTGTGGAGTCTCCTTCTTTGGAGATATTCAAGACCCATCTGGACGCCGACCTGTGCAATATGAGCTGGGGAGCTGCTTTGGCAGGGGGGTTGGACCCGATGATCTTTCAAGGTCCCTTCCAACCCCTCTGATTCTGTGATTCTGTGATATCAAAGCTAGGAAATGCTATGATCTGATGAGTAACAGTGGCTAGGTCTTCTTTGTTCTACAGCTCCTCCTAGAGCATCACCTGTGTTTCCCTACACTCACATGTGTCTTCTGTTAGAGTAGTCCCCTTTTTCTTGTAACAGCTTTGTTATGCCTACTCTTAGACAAAGAAGATTCAAAGTCTTCAGTTTAGTTGTTCTGTTAACCATGCCCCTAGGCAGCATCAGTGCTCATTACCCAGGTCCTCATTAAACACATTGAACTGTGAATGGCATCTTTCCAATTGTGTGGCCTTTGTCGGGCTTTTAAATCTTTTAAATAGTTGTTGTAGCAAGAAAGCTTTTGGGACATATCAGTTGGCCAACAGCTGCGGTGTGTCTGTAACCTGAATGCCACATGTTTCTGGTTTGTTACGTGACTTTTGTATCGCCTAGAACTGCTTTCTGTATGCCCAGTGGCCTAGTCCAGGGAGCTGTGTGTGCATGGATCACATTAGTTGGTCTGTGGCATTGAGTGATGCACCAACAGTTTTTACTCAAGGCAGTTTCTAGCTTTCTTGTGTGTACCAGTCTTTCTGAGACAGATGTGCATATTCAGCTGCTAGAAGGAAAAAAAAAGCAGTGTTGCTGAGTGAGCCTGCAGATAGCATTCATGAGCTGTATTACTGTAAGCACTAAATTTACCCTTTGCCTGCTTCACCCGTGCTTTAGAAAACAATATGCAGTGGGCTGTCACTCCCAGGGGTCTGAGTTCCTGCAGTGAGTGGCTTGTGAAACATTCTGAATTACAGAAAGTTGTTTGTTAGCTTTAAAAGGTGCAAGAGACTCATGTCTGTGCATAATTAGTGTTTGGTAGTAACAAAAGAGGTAAGAGAGCATCCACAGTACATAAAGCTACAACAGTAATGTTGATTTAGTTTGGATGAAGTCTGTTTAGAAAGCAGGTTTGTTTACATAGCAGTACCTGTGCTGGTCTTCTACCTAAGCTTTGACCTTTAAGTATTATGAGTGTAAGTATATTTCCTTGTGATGGACTGTTTTATTCTCTGTCATTAGCCACCTCCTTTTGTGTAATTTGAGCAAAGTTGTTTTCTGCTAGGGTTGACAGCATCATATGCAGGCACTTGGAGTGTGGAATGTGCCACCAGCCACAGTAGGCATCTGAGCATCATGGTGCAGAGACACTGTTCTTTTCCCTTTCCCCGAAGAGCTGAATTTCTGGTCTGTCTCCCACTTTAGCACAGAGTCAGTCTGTGTGTTTAGTGGCCCTGGTGAGCTTTTCCATGCTCACTGTGTCCCCACGAGAAGTATGGGAAGCATGTGCCAAGGCAAGCCTTGGTCCATCTGCTATTGTAGGCTCTACCAGAATGAATGACTGGTTAAGGAGTCAGCTGAGTGAGTGGCACCTCATCCCATTTGCAGTGTGTCGAAGCCCTCACAAATTGTAGTATACAGTGGTAACCTCATTGTCTGTATTAGCAAATACCAAGGGGCTGAACAGACCTTACTACTTGTTCTGGAGGGTTTCCACTGCCATGAAGAAAATTAGATGGTCTTTCCCACGCTGCTTTTGGTCTACAGAGGAGATTTCAGGAAGCAGAGGTCAGCATACTGCTTGCCTTTGGTCCTGGAATCAAAATGCCTCTCCCCGCTCTGCTGTTCGGTGCTGGGAGTCTCTGAGGGCAGTTCTCTGCTGTCTGTAGGGCACAGAGCCATCTAAAGCACTGCTGGCCTGTGCTGCTTGGTCTGGGGCAGAGAAGAGCTCTGTGGAGCTCCAGTTCAGCAGCAGGACACTCCAGCCCAGCTCATAAGCCCTCCCAGCCAGCTGGACATACGAAAACTGCCCAGCACCAGCAGGTTTTCTGGCTGTGCAAGGTGCTGTGGTATAGAGATGCCTTAGTCCCTCTCTGCCTCAGGTGTCTTAGCTTTACAATGAGCTAGATAGTAAAGTAAATGGTATAATATAGATGGATAATGTGACAATAACAACAACCATCAGGGGATATTTGGAGGCTAAATTCATGTCTGAAAAACGTGCTGTAAGGACCTAAAGATGGAAGAGCATTATTGCTATTATTGATATTGCAGTAACATCTCAGAGGTCTCATCTTGGGACCTGAGTGCCGCTGTGCTAAGCTCTCTGTGTGTGCATAAGAGAAAGATAGTCCCTGCCCCAAACACCTTTCAAAAGAGCAATATGACAGTTCCCAGCATGTGGCTATTAACCAGAAAGTGGGGTAGAGGACGAGGTTAAAGTGAGGTGATGAAATTTGGCAAATAATTTGTAGTCATACCACACCCACTCCCTTGCTATTACCATGTGCTACAATCCTGCAGTGGCTCATAATACTGAGCAACTAGCTCCCTCTTACAGACCTTCTTCTCCCTTTCTACCTCTCCTGAAAGGAGTTACACCCAGCATGCCACCAGACCTGTGCTGAACCCCCAAACAGATCATGAAGAATTCAGACCATTGATGTCTGTATGCAGAGCTGATTGATCCAGGAGCATCTATTCAGGCAGGCTTCAGACCCCAGTACTTCCCAGTTAATCCATTTAGCATTGCATTTGCATGTTTGCTGAGGTATTCAAAGGGACTTTATGAAAAGGAGGATTTCTCTGTAATGAACCAAAACAAACAAGATAAAAAGGCAGAGATAAGCAAACAGACAGGATTTCAATCCTAACCTGCATTTAAACAGAGTGGTTGTCAATACTAATAACATAAAAGCAGCAGTGAAGTGTGGCTGACACACGCCAGGTAGAGAATGCTCAGAGATATCTGAAAATCCCATCAGAAACTGCAATGGCAAACATAATCAGCATGGCTGGAATTGTCTTAATTCATTGGGCTTTATATTGTTTGGAAAAGCTGGCAGGGATCCACAGCACATAGCTTGTGCAGGCAACTTTGTCATTTTCCAGTTCTCTTACCCCTTCTTTGTGCTCTGTAATAACTAGAGGTAGGGGTGGTGCTCATGCAAGGTGCTCCTATCCGTGGCTTTAAGTGGGGGGCACTTTCTCAAAGTGTTCAGGACTTGTTGAAATCTCAGCCCCCATGTGTCAGGCCTGCATGCTAGAAGAATTCAATCTTGATCTGACCAAACCTGATGTGATGCAGGGCAGAGGACAGAGGCATTATCAGAGGGGCGTGGAGGTCTGTGGCTGGGCTGGTGCTGAGGTGTGCCAGGGGAGCAGGGTTGTATGGGGAGGCACAGTAGAGAGGCAAGTGATGCTTTTAGTCAAAACTGAGGGTGTTTAAAGTGGCTGGTTTAGCAGTGCATTTGTAGGACTGTGCCCAAATGTAGGTACAGCACAGTGAGGAGTAGAAAACCAACAGGTATGGAGGGGCAGACCTGAGGAATTGGTAACAAAGGAAATGCAGAAGCCCATACTGCAGTTTAGTATATCCACAAGTGCACATTTAGCAGGCAGTGGTTGATGACAACAGAGAGATCTGGGGGCTCCACAGTAAATTTCCAAAGCCATTTGCACAATAGATGAGTGTGTGACCCAGGAAATCAATAGCCAAAAAAGTGTGGTTTATGCTGAAGCTGGCAAACAGGTACAAATTCAGAGTAAATGGATGCAGAATGACTACACTCTCCTGTCTGTAGAAATACATTTGGTGGGATTGTGGGAGGGCTACAGTGCACTCAGCTGCATTTTCTGATGGGACTTTGGTGATGGAGGGGGAGCCTCTGTGGGAATATTTGGCAGGGTTTGAAGTAGTGGTGGTGGGAGAACCTTGTGAGCTCAGAGTGTCTGACAGGGTGGTGGCCCGGATACGGGGAATGTCAGCACCACAGAGTATCAGCTGTAAGGAGACACAATTTGATGTAATGAATTCATCCCCAGAGCTACGGGGCCAATATGATTCCTAAAATGCAAACACTACATGGAAATCTATTAACAGTGACTAAAATAAAAGCTGAGCTGGGAGTGAATCACAGACCCAGCTGTCACAGAACAGTGGTTCCTGGCTGCTAAGCCTTGAGAACAGTACAGAGCACTCAAGTGAATGGGCATTGCTAACACAGACACTCCTGATCTGATGATAGAACATCTCTTTCCAGTCAGGTTTACTAGCTCAGAGTCAATGTTGGTACCGATGACACCACCTCCAGAGCTGGCAAAGAGGAGCAAGGTAGAGAAGCTAGGTGGGTGAACAGCACAGGTTGGAGGGGAAGGGAGAAAACAGTTGTGACAGTAGCTGAAGTAGAATAAAAGGGCTGAGGAGATCAACCAAACAGAGGCAGAGCATTACTTTATTTCTAAATGAAGTTCAGCTGCAGAAATTCTTGAGCAAGCAGGGGTTGCTGCTGTAGTGTGGATTCACAGGTGAGGAGGACTGCTGAGAGTAGTGGGCCAAACCAGATTTGCTATGAGATCCCCATGGAGAGCTGAAGATGAGCCCTGAGCAATTAAGGCTAGAAAGAAAGAGGCTGGAATAGGAAAAGAAAAGAAGGTGGGATGCTGGCAAGAGACTACAGACCATCTTTCCAGGTAATTTCTAGATCTGCATTATCCATGGCCACACTGGCATTGCAATATCAAATGAATTGCTGATCTAGCTTCCTTGGGGAGTGGCCAGAGCAGGAGTAACTCAACAGCTCTGTGCTGGTGTGTTTGTTTTCATTTCAAAAAATAATGATAATATTTCACTCCTCCTGCTGCCCTTTTTTTCTCAAGTGTTTAGAGTCAGTATTTCTGCTATAAACTAGGTCAGGGAACCTAAGTAGGTCATGGTGACTCTCTCAATGTGGCAAATCTAGAAGTAAAGCTCGGGAGGGAACACCTTACTGTGTGTAAACAAAAGGTGGCAAGCTAGGCCTAGTGGGAGGGATGATCCCAGAGTGAAGTGTGGAGAGCCTGAGAAACACCTGAATGGGAGCTGAGGAAACAAATTGAGGTGTGGGTAGGGAGTAGGGTTTGAGGTAGCAAGAGAAAAGGGTGTGATGGGGAGAGCAGGGACAATGTTCAACCGTAGGGTGAAAGCAAGGTGGTAGTCATGTTGCATGAAGCTGCCAGTCTTTTCAAGGCCATGGTGAAGCCATCATTGTGTACCTTCTGGGAAGGGTGAGCATGTTGAAGGCAAAACTACAAAATAAGAGGGGGCTGGGACTGTGCTTGTGCTTCTTGGTTGTACCTCATTTTGCAGGGACGCTGCTTACTTTGGTATCAAAGCTCTGGCTGCCAAGTTTGATGGTCTTCCATTGGAGTCATCAAAACCTGTATCCTTCAATTCCAAAGGGTAATGAAATTGCACCAACAGAAAGAACTGTTTACACCAGAGTGAGAAACCCTCAGGATTTGGCAGTTAATAATTTTTATGTGCCTAATTTGGGGTCTTTGTCACACAATGCCTTGCACATTTGGGGTCGGCAGGTTGAAAATGATGCATGCTCTCCATGCCTCCCTGTGGGACCTCTCAAACTAATGTTCCATGGAATTGTGGAGACTTCATTACCCCATCTGCAGTGTCTCCCTCCTTTTATCACAGTGCAAGTGTGTCCATGGATGCAAAATCAGTGCATTCATGCAGGCAGCATCCACTGGGTTTGTTCCACATGCTTGGGAACACTTCCCTCTGATCTGAGCAGGACACTGAATTGCATTGTATCTGATGGTCTCAGGCTGTGTATGCCTGCATTCAGCCTCCCATAGCTGCTCTCTTGATAGCATTTATGCTGTCCCATTATGGTATGCATACTGTTTTCTGCTAGAATAGCAGCCTGCAGAGAGAGGTGTCCTGTTTTATAGTCATGACTGACAATAAGATCCACAGGGGTGATGTCTGCAGTGGGGCAGCCAGAGCAGTCATCTGTGGCTTGTGCACAGAGATCTGCCACACCCGAACCTTTACCAGCAGTTCTTACTCCCCTAGTTGCCCTACCAATACTGGAAGTAATTTAGTTTTCTCCTTCTGTGGAAGTTATTAGTCCTGACCTAGCTGTTGATCAAGTCTTACTGTGTTTAGCATTTTCTATTTGTTTTGGATAACTGTTACATGGAGTCCTATGGAAATTTGCCTCTTGGAGCTCAGACCAATGGTTTTGGAGGAAAAGAAGGACAAAAAGGAAATACTTGCTAAGGAGGGGTGTGGCATGGTCCTTAATGATACCAGTCTGGGGAGCCTTTCCTCTCTTTCTCATTAGCAAAGCTGTTGCTGTAAAGGGGGTAAGTAACTGTGTATCTTTGATTGCAGCAGCAAAATCCACTGATCATCTCTGGGCCATTGGCAGTTCTTGTCTGTAAGATCTATAAAGTTATCTGTGTATAGGCACTGTGAAGAGATGTAATCAGTTGGAGTTGGTGTACAGTGGTTACATAGAACTGATAGGGATACAGTGCTGTACTGCTGAGATATTAATAAAAATGCCTGAGATAATCCTCATGTACCAGCATATGCATCCTCCAAGGACCTTTAGGGACATTGACTTTGTTTATGTTCTTTTTAAACAAAATCTCTATGTGAATGCAGGAGCAAGACAGGACAGCAGTGTATACCCTTCACCGGCAGGAAAGCCAGTAAAGAGTCTCCTCTATTGACACCCTACAATATTCAGACAAGAACAGAGGGTCAAGTCAGTTCCTTATACAGAGCAGTTGGATGTCTCATCTGCTCTTTAGGATGATCCTGACTTGATTGTATTTCCAAAGCTGCAATTTGATGACGCACTATAGTGACTGGGATAGGAATATTAGGCAACAGTTTAAAAAATAATTCAGGAAGATAAAAAATTGGGGTTTTTTCCCAGTTTTTCTGAGCAATATATGCATTGTTTCCAGGTGAAAATTTTCCTCAATAATTTAGTTTGCTGGGAAAATTGAACAGCAGTTGTTCAAATTTCCTTTGGGCTACAATTTGTAGCTATTGGATGTTTTCCTTTATTCCAGATACTTCTGCTGACCATGAATGCTTATGTTACTTAAAAAAAAAATCAACCACTTCTTTTGATGGTGGAGGGTGTCTGGATTGCAAATATTACAGTTAGAATGTTTTTCCAAATATTTTGTCTGGTGAAACACCATAAAATTATGTGGAAACTGGGATGCAGTATGAAAAGCTGAGCTATCCAGGTGAATCTGGGAATTGATACCACAACTTTGTGATTTGAGGTGTTTTTTTAAATCACAGAATCAGAGGGGTTGGAAGGGACCTCGAGAGATCATCGGGTCCAACCCCCCTGCCAAAGCAGCTCCCTAGCACATATTGCACAGATAGGTGTCCAGATAAGTCTTGAATATCTCCAGAGATGGAGACTCCACACCCCCTGGGCAGCCTGTCCCAGGGCTCTGTCACCCTCACTGGGGAAAAGTTCCTCCCCATGTTGGTGTGGAACTTCCTGTGCTCCAACTTGCAGCCATTGCCCCTTGTCCTGTCCCCACAGACACTGAAAAGGGGTTGGCCAATTCCCCCTGCATCCCATACTTAAGATATTTATAAACATTAATAAGGTTCCCCCCTTAGTCTTCTTTTCCCCAGGCTGAACAGTCCCAGCTCACTCAGCCTTTCCTCACAGGGGAGATGCTCCAGGCCCTTCATCGTCTTCGTAGCCCTTCTCTGGACTCTCTCCAGGAGATCCCTTTCCTTTTTATCCCAGGGAGCCCAGCACTGGACACAATACTCCAGGTGGGGCCTGACCAGGGCAGAGCAGAGGGGGAGGATCACCTCCTTAGACCTGCTGGCCACACTCTTCCTGATGCATCCCAGGATGCAACAAAAATGCAAACAAAATTTTTGTGGTCAGTAGGAGTTTGTCAGTACCCTGATGACAGCATTTGATTTATTATTACTCCCCAACTAGTATTATTAGTATTGTCAGAGTTAAGCTTTCCCCATCTGCTTGCCTTTGTGTACACATTAAGAACAAGGGCCACTCTGGGACTTCCCAGCAGAGTTGAGGCAGCAGCAAAGCAATGTAGCTACATGTATTAGACATGAGGGAGATTCACTGCTGAGACGAGGCAGACACCTGGGGTTAGTGATGGGTAGGACTGCTAAAATCCATCATGGCACTGATACCTCTCAGAACCCAGTACAAACTACCAAGGAATTTCAGAATACTATTGTGCTTTGCTTGGTTGTTCTGAAGTCAGAGATGAGGCTGTGATCCAGCTGGTGTTTCTTCCTTCCTCTTCTAGTTCTCCACTGTTTCTTTTACCTGCACCTCTCTTGATGCCTTCAAAAGCACCTCCCCCTGCCCAGTGCCACTTTCACAGCAGCTCAGCCCTGTGGTGCTGCCTGCACATCTTCCTCCCAGCCTGTTGCTTTCCTAAGACTTTATGAGTTACAATGCCCCTACATTTCCCCTCCAGTTCTATGGAGACACTGGGAACGTGTGTTGTGTCACTCCTAGCTTTGAAAAGCACAAGAAGGAGGACCTGTGCATCTAGCAGCTAAAAGGATTGTTTAATTTTGAAAAGAAAAAAAGCTTTTTAAGGAGAGATACAAGGGAAACATTACATGCATGGAAGGGGATAAATCTGATGGTGTGCATCAGTGGGAAGCATCTACAAATGAAGGAAGAGAAGGTTAAAAAACAGTGCTTAGCAGAAGTTTGCATAGCAGGCGAGAAGACAAGAAGGTGCAGATACATAGTTATTAAACTGTAACCCTGACACAATCTATAGCACTACTAAAATCTTTCATCTGTTAACAAGCCTTATGTTAAATTGGAAAGATAAATCTGTGGCTGCGTTTTATGACTTCTGTGTATTAATCTTGCATTGATGCCCTATCTTCCCCCTGGACTAGTAGTATGTCCAATAGAAGAAGCCTACAAGGCCATCTTTGCCGTATAGAGGATGTTGAAAAGGCAGTGCATGGGTCTTTCAGTACATTCTGTGTTGCTTTCCTGTTTCCTTGATCTCTGATACTTAGCTGATTCCTTGAAGTTTATCCCCTTCTTCCTACAGATGAACTGCACACAAGAAATTCAGTCCATCTCCTGTAACACATTCTTAAACAGTGCCTTACAATATGATGGGGGTCTGATCATGATGGGAGTCTGATCTCCACTGTGCCAGCAGGGCAGAAAGATTTTGTGTCCTGGGCCTTGACCTGCAGCTCTGGAGATCTGCATTTAATTTTCAGCTCTGCCACATACTTCCCAAGTGACCTTGTGCAAGTCATTTATTCTCTCAGCATTTAATTATCACCCTTTTGCAGATGAGAAGTTGACACATCTCTGCCTTCCAGAGAGTAACGTGAGGATAAATTCATCAACCTTCATGTTCTGCTGTGAACAATGGGAATTCACTGAGGCAAAGCAAAGTCCAACGGGGGAGATGAGGCAACACAGGGAAACAAAGCAAGGAGGAAGCCAATTTTAGCTAGTTAGAGAGCTGTCCTGTATGAACTGAGTCTGTGATGCTTTGCAGGATTTTACATCAATCCTCTGAGTGTGCAATACTATGACTTTATTATCCTCCTGTATCATACAGTGACAAAACTGGGGGGTGGGGGACATCACGAGGTTCCTTGCTCTCTCTTAGTAAGCAGTCATCAGATGGCTCATTTGCTTATGTCACTTCTTTCTGTAGCTCCTGCCTTTTCATTTCTGTAGCTAGTCTGAGTCAAGCATGGAAAATGGTCATTTTCTGAGATTATGGAATGTGGGCTGTGTTTCAAGTGTGGGGGAAGGAGGAAAAAAAAAGGTGCCAAGCAGAAAAAAGCTGTCTTGTAGAGAGAATGTTCCATGTCAGTCTGTGTTGTCATTGTGCTTTATTGTGCTAGAACAGCTGAGCATTTCTACTCTCACTTCAGTTTATGGGGCCTCTCCAGCATTTCTGAGGGAGATGGCTTTAATTTTAACTGGTGACAGCAGTGGATATGGATCCCATGAACAGGCATCTTGACCTGGGGGTGAAGTTATTAAAAAGTAGATGCAATTTAAAGGAGTAGGACTTACTGCTGAGGTGTTGGAGTCAGCTTCCTATGTATCTCCTGAATCACTGTGGTTAGTCACTAGCAGCATGTCTTCCAGTCACTAAGTGGACGTCATAGACACTTAACAGTTCAGATAGTGCCCCTCTTGACTGGTTTCAGTAAGAGAGTTCCAAGAGCCACAGGGGAATAACTGTCCCTTCTTCTTTCATAGCTGTTCCTGCAAGTAAGAAATTCAACATGTTGATTGGTCTTTTGCTGCTGTTGCTCTGCCTATGTTCAGAAGAATGGATTTCAAGTGCATTTTTCATCTTGCTCCTTCAAGAGCAGCTGAACATCCTTCTAACTACTGCATGAGCTTCAGCTTGAAGTCATTTGGGCTGCCAAGTTACAAGTGGCAGTTGGCTTCTTTTCACATATGGATGAAGGCAATTACTTGCCCCTAGTATAGCAAAATACTGTCAGACAGGTCTGGACTAATGTTTTTGTTGTCCACAGCTTTTATTAAAGCTAAATGGAACTGCAGGATTTCAGCACTTTGGAATGTCATGTTACAAGACAGACCTCTCCTCTGTTAATGGATGTTACTGACTATGTGGATGGAAAACATTTACAAGAACTGGACCTAATTATTTTTATTATTTTTATTATTTTTTCAGGTACTGAAAAGCTACCTTTTCCACTTGCTGCTGAATATTAGATTAAAAAAAAAGAAAAAGAATTGGTAATTGATTTAACTTCAGAATGAAGTTCTCTTGCTTTGCAGCTTCCAAATACAGGTAGTCTGTTTGGATGTGTGTATTGTGGGATCTTTCAGAAGCCTTCTGCTTGTGAGTGTCAGATACTGTATCTTGGCTAGCAGGGTCCAGGATACCAGGTGAAAAAGGGAATAGAGATTTTTGTGGCCCAGATTATTGAAAATTCAAGTGGCTAACTATAATCTATTTCAGTGTGCATAAAGTACCTGCATATCCTTAGCTATGAGATTTAGTTGGGGGAAGCAAGTTTGTTCTCCCTCCCCCCTTTCCTCCAATGCCATTTTAAAATCTCATGGATTAAGGATTCTCTGTTCCTGGATTCCTGATCTGAGCACACTCTAATCACCAACTGCCTTCCTTGCATTTCTAAGCTTAGGATACTTTCCAGGAAAATCAAGCAGACAGTGAGAAGTCGATGCTGCCTTTGCCTTGTCTTTATCCTGGCTTCTCTGGAGTAATGTTGGAGGGGTATAAAACACGTTTCCCATTAGGAGAAAATGTGCTGTAAAGAAGGAAGTCTAAGTAAATATACAATAAAGAGATGTATAAAACTGTCTGTGAGAGACAATTCATGGCTGTTAGTATCACAAGGAGATTTTTGTCTTGGGTTTCTATAGGCCCCTGCTGTAGTTCAGGGAATGACTGTGATACCAAACTTTACTGTTAAAGCCTGTGCCAAAATCAAGCAGCCAGCATGTTCTCAGCCTATTCAGCATGTCTGTTAAACACAGAGGTGTGCTGCAGATATTAGAGGTTTGGCACACTAATGCTATTGCTGTCATCTGGAAAGGGTATTTATAAAATGTCCTATGGACCAAATATTGTTGCTAATAGCAAAACAGCCCTAACAAAATGCCTTTGGGACTCATGAGGTATGAAAACACATCAAGACATTCATCAAAAGGTTTCAGTGTGAGGGTGAGCAAACCCACCATCTTCCTGCAGTGTGAGGCAGGTCATCTGGGTGGCTACAGCTGACACTTAGGCACACCTAACAGAACTTGGCAGTGGGAAGTGCAGGGAAGTCACATGCTTAGCAGAAACTTCAAGGGCACTCTGGGGAGACAGAATGTAATTACTCAGTTTGGATTTTAGCCATGACACTAAGTTAACCCTCGGAGCTAGGATGATTTTATTTATGTTTCTTCCCCACCCTGAGAGTTCCTAAGATTAGAGGTAAGCACTGAGGACCCTGTCTTTAATTTTCTTGATAAGCTTTTTCTATGACCTGCATTCTTGTAATACCTGATCCTTACAAACATAGATGAATTTAGTCTAATATCACCTCTGTGAGGCTGGGAAGTACTTTCCCAGCTGCCTTTTCATGCCTAGAAGTGGTCCCTGGGAAGGTTTGGTTTGTTCCTTGCACTGGGGATTACAGTTTTAGTTGCTGTCCTTTTCCATGAGGAAAGGGCATAAATACCCAGGTTAGGAAACCACTGGTAATTTAATGAGCCTCAGAAGACTCAGTGGGAAACAGGGCATTTCCTCTCATTGCTGTCCCTGCTCATGGTGAGTGAAGAGATCAGGCAGAATGAGGTGCCACCCACTGTATATTTCATGAACAAAATATCAAGTTTATTCTTATATAGGGTATTATGTGTTAGGCAGCTGGCCTGTCCTCTCTTTCCCTGGCTGACAGTAGGATTCTCTGATGAGGTAGATTTTCCTGTTATGTGAGCCCTACCTGTGGATTGCACATGGAAAGCCTGTGCTTCCTTTCACCCAGGTGTTGCTTGTTGCTGGCAGACATGAGATGCGTTCCCCCTGCCCCAGGATTGTGTCCAAGTAGGTTTTGGATATCTCCACAAAAGGAGAGTCCACAACCTCTTTTGGGAAGCAGTGCTGTCACCCCCAAAGTAAAGATACTGCTCTTAATATGGAGATGGAACTCCCTGTGTTCCAGCTTGTGTCTGTTGCCTCCTGTCCTGCTGTTGTGTCACCACTAAAAGACTCTGGGCCCATCCTCTTGACACCTGCCCTTTAGATATTTATAAATGTATTTATTTCCTGCACAACAGCTGCACAGCTTCTCTGAGACTTGCTGCTGGCCGAAGCCCCTGTGATCACAGAAATAACTAGGTAGGTGCTGATTCAGGATAGAAAGAAAAGGTAGGTGAGCTGGGGACACAAAGTTCCCTCTCTGTTTCCTTGCCAAGTAATGTATTTTTCTTTCTTTTTTTTTTTTTTTTTTTTTTTCAATCCAGACTACAGAGTTATTCCTCTTGCCTCCCCCTGCCTTAGGAATGGATGATGAGCAAGGCTTTAAGTAAAGGCATGCTTCAAGGTGTGTAGAGCAGACTTTTGTACCCAGAAAAGTTTAGACCCCTGCAGGCACAAAATTCTGTGTGGCTTAAGTGGAAGGAAAGGTGCCTGTAACGTGAAGTCTGAGATCACAGGTTGGTTATGACCTGAGCCACCTCTCGTGAGGGAAAGCTCAGGCCAGTGAGGCCAGGCTAGGATGTGCTATCAAGCAACAGAATCAGGACTCCTAGCTCAGGCTTGCCAGGGGAAGTAATCCAGTGTCACCCTGCAGAGTTATTCACCCAGCTGGCACCTAACGTGGAATTAATTCCAGCTACAGAAAGGGTCCTGATGGGAGCCTGGCCGTCAAGGGGAGCGGCAGCAAGACGCGGTGCTGAGAAGAGCCTGGCCATCAAGGAGAGCGGCAGCAAGAAGCGGTGCTGAGAAGAGCCTGGCCGTCAAGGAGAGCGGCAGCAAGAAGCGGTGCTGAGGAGAGCCTGGCCGTCAAGGAGAGCGGCAGCAAGAAGCGGTGCTGAGGAGAGCCTGGCCGTCAAGGCGGAGCCCTGAACGGCAGCAAGACGCGAGCTGCGGAGCGGCGAGGAGGCGCGGCAGAGCGCCCGTTAGTGTTCAGCACCGCGGAGAGCGGCCCCGGCGGGGCGCAGCGCTGCGCTCGGGCGTCCGCGCCGCCGCGGAGTAACGGGCGGGTTATTTTAAGGCACTCGGTGCTGTTGTAAACTCTTTGTATGCCAAGTGCTTGCCAAACACCCACTGAAGGAAAAAATTCGAAACTCTTTACAAGATCACTCAGCAAAACAGCGAGCTTAACATTCAGTGCTTGGGCAGCACTGTTCACGCAGGGGTCTCCAAGGGCTTGATGAGTATTAATGAAGCCATCTGCAAATACACTGATCCCTTTATAATCTAGGTAGGCTTCACTATCCTTTTCTAGCTGGGGAAACTGAGTCAGGGAAAGATAATGTGGTTTGCCTCAGCTGTCCAGTCAGCCAATATCAGACCCAGGAAGTAAAGACTATGACCTTTATGTTCTTGCTAATATAGAGTCTTACAACTCCTATAGCTCTGTCCATTTTGGTTTTAAAAGACATATTTCCTTCTCTAAATTACCAGTCACTTAACTGATATAGGTTGGCAAGCTTGTGGCACAGGATGTTCCGCACCAACATGTGGAAGAACTTTTCCCCAGTGAGGGTGACAGAGCCCTGGGACAGGCTGCCCAGGGGGTGTGGAGTCTCCATCTCTGGAGATATTCAAGACCCGTCTGGACGCTGACCTGTGCAATATGAGCTGGGGAGCTGCTTTGGCAGGGGGGTTGGACCCCATGATCTCTTGAGATCCCTTCAAACCCCTGTGATTCTGTGATTTTCCAGCTAGCCTAATGTCCTGCTTTTGGCAATTATAGCACTTCTCACCTACTGCCCTGCTGTATCCTAAGGATTGCTGCTGTTTTCCAAAAGATAAGAGAGTCACTAGCCTTCTTTCAGATGCACATCAGTACATACGTGGTGCTGAGTTTGTTATTCTTATTTGTAAAAATGTTAATTTGCAGCAAGAACTTTCCCCCCTTAATGCTGAGAAAGACATGAATGTGTGCTATTTTGCACTCAATTGTCAGGCATGTCCCATGCTGTTTTGTTGTTCCCCTGGACAGGTGGAGACAGAGCAGTTAGGCACTGACGGCTTCTGTCTGGTGAGCTGGCTCTTGATTGACTGATTAGCTTCTTTGTATGGCAGGCGCTTCTTTAGTCTCCATCATTAAAGATGCATCATAACCCCTTCCAAGAGCAGGTTTTTTCTTTTTCTGAGGCAGAGGGAGAGAGAAGAAGTAATTTTGAATGTTTTACAGTAGGGAAACTACTATTAATATGGGAGATCTTTAAAGATGGAGTGTAGCTAGGTTTCTGGCACTAAAACTGCCAGAGGGCCCACAACATGTAAAGCTGATCCATGTATCTGTAAGTAACTTCTTTGAAAAAGACAATTTTAAAAGAAGTTACAGTCAGGGAGGTAACATATCTGTCTCCTTAAAAGATTTTTCACATACAGTGTTGCATTAATTTTTGCTTGTAGAAGCTATCTTTTTTATTAAATAGTTAAGCTTTGTAAAATACATAGGAAGGGGTTGGATTGATGCTCTTCATTTTACAGTTGGGTAAGATGAGGTACAGAGAGGAGGTGGGCTTACAGACATGGTTGTAGGTGTCTGGACTGTCATGTTCCAGCTCTCAGTTATTACAGCCTGACACCAAACCACACTTTCCTTACAGAGGTAGGAGACAAGACCCAGGAGATGACCCCAATTCTCTGTCAGTGCTGGTATCTGATGTAGCTACTTTCAATTTTGGTGTTGAAAATGCTATGAAAGTCCCTTATCTAATACGTCTGCCTGCAGAAGTGATACTGGTGTGTCTAAGTATGAACTTCAATTGATATGCTAGTGTAACTTCATTGTTTCTTTATAAGATAACTTCTCACAGGTCAGCTTACATCACTTTGGAAGGAGCTTAAGCTAAGGGAAACAAAAAGCAGCTCCTATTCTGCAGCAAATACCTACTCAGGGAATTATAACAGTTATTAAATAAGTTTTCTGAAGTTGTACTGATAAACCCAGTAAAACTGCTTCAGAAAAAAACCTGGAATAATTTACTTGTGTTGCAGCACTTTCTGTACCATCATGGCAGAGAATGTGATGAACTCAGAGATGACATGGCAGCTTCTGCAGTGGTGATCAGTAGTGTCACAAGTAGATTGAGCTATAGTCCTAGGATTGTGCCTGGCAAAAAGGGATAAGATAGTCAATGTCCCCTGTCTGCTGGTCAGTATCTTAACAAGTGTGGTTTGCAACTGGATGGGAGAAGGATGGAGTTTTCTCTTGTTACGAATTTGCCTGTGCAAAAGCATGCTTTATATGATCACTGGGACTCTTTGCATAGAGTTGAGCAGAGTGTGTTCAAGACCCTGCAGTTCAGCTGTGACTGACACTGGCCTAGCTGTGTTCAGGTTGTAAGAGTCCCCTTGACTTAACCCCCGGGGCCTCTTGCTGAGACAGTGACAGCCTAGGCAAAACTTTGATAATTAGGACTTGTTGGAAACCTTTTTTACTGGGATGATATGTAGCAACTGCAGCCCTGGTTAGTCTTCTCTCTCTCTTTCTGCCCTTCAGATGAAGGGTCAGTTCCTATAGGTGGTTTCTGACTTCTGTTTACAAGAGGCAAATGCTGAGAGGCACTGCTGCCTTGTTTAACCAGGTACACCTACTGTTTTATTGCAGCTCTCATCCTGATCCTAGATCTGAAAAGGAGAAAGTTTCAGTGCCTCTGATGCTAAGTATAGGTGTCCAAATAGCGTGTTGTCTAGTGGGCATCTGCTTGTTACAGAAAATTAATGGTCATTCTGTATTAAACCTGCATAAGGATTCACATATCTTTCTCTATGATGGGAACTGGGTCTATGCAGGCATTTAGACATGCAACATATGGAGCTTTGTTGGGTTCTATATGTGGTCTAAAACGAAGAGATCTATAGGTTTGTGAAGCTGTGTTTTAAAATCATAGAAGAAATCCTGTCACTTCAGAAATCTGCAGAGCTCTCCATTGAGAGCTACAGATCTGTCCTGGGATGTAGTGTGATGTCTGGTTTACTAGAAGTGTGGAGAGCTGAGAGAAAGTAATAATTCAACAGAGGTTAACATTGGCTCCTTTTTAATTATAAGCCATGTTGATTAGCTTCTAAGAATGTTTTATTAAGTCATCTTCAGTCAGGGGAATATTGATGGCAATGGACTGTTTTGGAGCTGTATTTGAGGTGGTGTGAGAGGTGCGCTGTGGGAGGGCTGTGAAGGCTACTCTATTTTTGGGATATAAAATTGCAGTGCAAGGAGGAACGGATGGCACCTTGCTGTGAAATAATATAATTCATGCCCATTTCTTTACAGGATTGCCCTTTGAATGGGCAGTGACATGGCAGCCTTGTCTAAAGGCAACTGCCCAACCTTTGCTCATCCATGTTCAGTGCAGAGTTTCTGGTCTATTAGGAATCGTTTGCGTTCAGCACTTCTCATTCTCTGAGTTGCATTGGTGCAGTGCCAGTCAGCTTGGGGAGGAAAGGAAAAACCTGCTAACTGGAGCTTTTGCTTGTTTACTGTGTATTTTTATCTCCCCTTCAATCTTCTTTCTTTTTTTTTTTTTAATTTAAATATTTGATGTCAGTTCATTTATTTTTATGACAAATGGGGTTTTTTTTTCATTCCAGAAACAGAAAGCAATAGAGATACCAGCATCATGGGGGGCATCTGTTCTCTACTTCTAATTAGTCCTTTTCCCCCACTCGCTTCCAGCCCATATACAGAGATGCATTACTTTTCTGGTTTGTTTTGAACAACCTACCTGTGTCATCCATTGCAATGTACCCATCTGGGTGTTATGCCAAAGACAGACCATCTACCAGGTCTTAAGCACTGCTAAAGGATACACAAAAGCCTTTGTGTGCAGTTGATTCCCAAGGGTCAAAGTCGGTGTTCAGTGAGGTGCGCCCTCAGTGGAGATAGTTGCTTTTTCCTTAAAGAACCAAATGCCATCATGCACATATCATGAATCTGTTACCTTGGTTGCCATATTACACCTCCAACCCTATTTTTTTCCCTGTCATGAAATGCCATGGGGTTTTTTTCTTAGGAAGAAGGCCTGATGCTGTGCCACCTTTCACCCTCAATGCCTTCACACAGGGTCATGTCTCAGAGGCTTCAAAGGGATCTAATGAGTACTCAGGACATTCTAGGATTGACTGAGGCATTTGTTTATTCTGGGGGTGATAGATTGTTGCACCCTGAATGCCTTTATGCTTACTCCTATAAGTTTAGGCCTGGCTTGATGGACAGAATGAAGGTAGGAATCCACTGGGACTTGTAGTCAGTAGTCTAGCTGGTTTTAGGTAGGAACCTTATACTGATTTCAAGGAAAAGAAGAATGAAAATCCTACAGGAGGAAAAGTAAGCATGGAAGTTAATTTGAGTTTAATTTGAGCAGGGTAATATATAGATGTAATGGCCCTCAGTTTATGCCAATGGTGAAATTTATGAGGCTCTGAAAGGGCATTAGGAGGGGGAGGTAGTGTTGTATTGCATGAGTTAAGTGAAGTGGCAATGGCACCTGTTCTGATTGTGAGGGGAATGGATGAACTATCACCTTAGCTGATCTTTCCCACCTGTAACTCACTTGGGGATATGACACCTCGAAGTGCTGAAAATATCCATCAATATCCTTTGAAGCCTATGATAACTGAAGGCACAGATCATTCTGCAGCTGGTGGTATTGCTTCTTTAGGTTTGAAACATCCCTCTCTCTTCACTGTCTCAGACACAGCTCACTTTTCTGCATGTTTCAGCACTCCACATGTTTTCCTTGCCTCATTCTCTGCTCCACAGCTGCTGCATTAAATTCATCCACGGACACTTAAAAGATGCTATGGAAATGTATTGCTTGCCTTCAGCAATAGTGGAGGTTGGCCAGTTGTGTTGTTCCCTTAGCCCATCAACCCCAGCAACTGTGGTGCTTGTGTTTGCTGGACTGTTCCTTCTGAGTGTACGGAGGTGAACACATGTTCCTTATTAATCTTCATTGCAATGAAGTTGTTTTAGTTCATGCTTTATTGCAGCGCTTTGTAATAATGCATCTGGAATGGCAGCCCTTGGGGCAGCAGTCGCATGTGGCAGGCTGAGTGCCTGAACTGCTCCTGAGAATGACTCCAATCATACAGAATGAGGCACTCCCTGGTGCACCATCTGAATTTATAATACCAATTTATATGGTGCCCTAAAGCAAGCTTTGTATTTGCTCTGGGACACAGGGGCCAGGCTATGGAAGGGGAACTGCCTCCATTTTTTTTGCTGTCCCTGTTTCTAATATATGCATTTGTCTAGCTTTCCAACTTGCCTGTCTTAAAGGCTAGACTGAGCCCAGGAAAGGCAAGAATATTCCTTGATACACAACGATGGGTGCAGAATCTGTAACTGGAAAAAACAGGCCTGCTGCCAGTCTCACAGCCTTTCACTAGGTGCAGCAGGAAGGCATTTAGGAGGGGACAGTCCTGCAAGTAGTGCAGGACAGTCTTGGGTGCTAGTTCATTATCACCATGCTTGTGTGGCTGGGAGTCAGTATTGGCTTAACATCTTTTGAGAAAACAGGTGATGAGATCCAAATCACTTAGGGCTGGGTTTTCAGAACTCACATAGGGTTAGATTTTCCAAGGGGGAATGGCATGAAGCTGCCCCAGGGCAGGGTTAGATTGGACATTAGAAAAAAATTCTTCACTGAAAGAGTTATCAGGGCCTGGAACAGGCTGCCCAGGGAGGGGCTGAGTCACCTTCCCTGGATGTGCTCAAAAAAAGGGTGGATGAGGTACTTAGGGATATGGTTTAGTTTAGGATGAGAATGGTTGGACTTGATGATCTTAAAGGTCTTTTCCAACCTTGTGATTCTGTGATCCTCTTCACTTGGAGGATTCAGGACGTGTGACTCCAGTAGATCAAGATAGGTACCCAGTAGGATTATCAGAAAGTGCTTAAATAGCATGGATATCTAATGCTTATTAACTTTGGAAAAGGAACATATAGTGCTTTAAAGGTCAAAAGTGATGCTTTAAGCTTGCCCTGGAGATATGTCACACCTATCATTAAACACAGGCTAAAAGGCTTTTGTCAAAAACAGAAGGTATGTTTTGCTCTTTTGGGCTCCCTGCAGGATTTTGCTTATGCTAGAAAATTACACACACACACACACAGTGTTTTATAGCAGCAGGGAGAGAGTTTCTACCCCTTGCCCCAGTTTTAGTGGAGGTCCAGTTTGGGGTTCCTCATTTCACCTTAAATCTTCAAGTGACAGACACACGAAAACAAAGATGTTTATTGCCATCTAATTATGAATGAGAAGTACTTCCTCCCATGGACAGAACAGTCTTTGGCACTGTGTTTATCTAGCATGTGAGCAGACAAAATAGCAGATTTTTTTATTTTATCATGTTTATCTGAAATGGTGCATAAGATTTGAAAGTGAGATAGCCCAGCCATTAGAAGGGCAGTAGCTGCAGCAGTTTTTCCTTATCCTGAGAGCTTCTAATCAGTTAGTTATAAAAAGATTCCCTGCAAGCATCTTTGAGGAGCTCATGGGATAAAAGACATTCTGCTGGGGAAAACTGCACTTCAGTAAGTGTGGAGAGGATCTGAGCTTAGTCATGAGGTGGGTGCTGTAGTGAGTGTGAGGGGGCTGCTTTATGAGAGAAAGAGAGGGCAGCCTGTCTTGTCCTGCACTGATGCTCGTTTGCACTGATGTCCTTCCTCCTCCTGCACTTGTTGGCAAGGGTTTCTGTCTTGTATGGATACATGGCAAGCTACAGGGAAGTGTTTGAAATGTGATGGCTAGGGTTTGGTCCTGAAGAATGAACACAAGACTAGATACAAAACCCAAACCTGCGTTTCCTACGTTGTTAGGAACATTATCTAGGGGCGTAGCAGGAAATGTCGCTATCTTGTACTCCTGGTCTTGAACAATCAAGATGTCTGTAATTCAGGGTTGAGGAAGGGGTGAAAGGCGTAGTAGCAAAAATATTTAATCTTACTTGAGGAGTCACTGGAGCTCTTCAAGGAGTAGCTCTTGTGGATGCACTGGCTGAGCATGTTTTAAAGAGAGGTTTCTCTCTCATTCGTTACACCTAGCTTCCTGATCACAGGTCTTCCTGTGGTATTCCTCTTTTAGTACTCATCAAGTCCTATTCTTGCCCAACTTTGCTGATGAACAAGCAGGCATGCCACGGTATTTGTTGCCAGAGAAGCACTCTGTGTCATTTGTTCATTTTCATGACTCAACCTGAGGATTCAAAAGCAAGAAGAGGGGGTAGAGTTCAAGTGTGGAGGAGGTAGTAAGCAAGAAGGATCTCCCTAGTCTTACTGCAGAGAGGGCTGATGACCTCTCAGAGAATGGTGTGATCCCACAGAGTTGGAAGAAGACTCAAGAAGCAAGAAGGAAAGGTCAAAAATGTTAGAAATACTTGGTGGAAGGTTAACTTTCACCTGTGGCTTTGTTTTTAACCGTTTCCCTGGATGCTAGCTGCTGCCTGTGGAAGTGGTTATCTTCCTCTGGGGCCAGCACTGAGTCACGGTCACAATGCTGTGGTGCTGTTTATCTCATCTAGGAGGAAGGGGAGGAGTTCATTGCAATGTTAAACCCTATAACCTGGTGCAAGAGGAATAGGTATGGAGATTGTAATGCAAATACCTTTAAATTGTTCACACACACGATTTGAGTTGCATGTTGTAGGAATTCCTGTAGGAGGAACCAACTGAACTGATGGAAAGCATGTCTTTAAAAGAAGCAGGTGCTGCAGTGACCTGACCTGGCTTTGGTACCCAGTAACTCCATGCAATACACCACTTCTCCTGTCCTGAGTGAGCACCATAACAGATGGAGCCCAAAGTCATGGGGTAAATAAACTCAGTGGACAATTTCTGGAAATTTGAAAGACATTTTACAGACTAAGGAATGGTATTTGTGTATTGTATCAAAGGATGGGAAGGGTGGTGGTGGTTAATGAGGTTTATTTAGGTAGTGTGGGACCTGAGAGGGACTTAAATGATATGTAATAAGGGGTGTAAGTGGAGCCTCTTGTGCGCTCCTCCTACAAGCAGTCCTTTCATCTGGATGGCTTCACCCTTACACATCTGGGTACCCATATCAGGTTTTGTGGTACATCCTTTCCCATTCATATACTGCCACATGTGTCTGTATGGGTTCTGTCCTCTCTACACTCAGCTAAACAAAGTGGTGCTCAGAAAATTGCTTCCTGTATACACTGTGTAGAGTTTCTCTGTAACTGTTAAATAAATGCAGTGGAACATGCTAGGAGGATGGAAAGGTCTGTGAATCAAAAATAAACAGATATGTCCTGCAAGTGCCCACAATAACTTTGGAGGTTGAACCTCCCACTGGAGTGAAAAATGACGTTCTCAGGAGAAGGGCTTAGAACTAATCCTCTGAAATGATGGTAAAGGGAGTCCTGACCAGGCACTGTAATGATGACTCTCTTCCCATCTCTGTTATTTCTTATTGTTGTAATGAATTTTGCTCTCTGAAGTAGGATAAGGTCACCAGTGAGATAAGATCAGCTTCATTTGGCACAACCAAGATGATCTGATCACAGTTTGGACTACAACTTCCAAATTCACCTTGGGTATTCACTTCTGGGCAAAAGGACACTAAAAGTGCTAACATGGCTGGAAAATTAAAAAAAAAAAAAAGACCTGAGAGATAAATTGCATTCTTGCCTTGTTGCACAGAATTCCCAGCCCCTGTTTCAGTGGCAAATTCCCCTTGTACCTTAAACAGTACCACTCAAACACTTGATTTCAAAGATTTGGTGAATGCCAGTGAGAGAATGTAAGGGAAAAGCCCAGGAGATTGTATTCTATGGGACAGTGTTGCAGGGCAGCCTCTTTCCCATCCCCTGCTGCCAGACTCTGGGCATGTGTTCAGATGTAGTCTTCTAGATCTTGTGTTGCAGAATTTGGATGTCCTGGCATGATGGATGATGCCTCTAACTCCTGCCTGTTCTGTCTCCAGAGCTTTTTCTAGGCTCTGATCCCTCTCTCTCATCATTCCTGCTTAACAGAAAAGAGGGGATGGGATTGGGAACTGATCACCATTTCAACTGCATCAGGAGTTAGGTAGCTCCTCTAGCATGATGTAAGCAAAAGCTGTGTCTTGTGGTTCCTCCAGCCACCACCCTGAATTAGTAAAGCCCAGATCTCAGAGCAGGAAAAAATACCTTGAAGATAAACAGTCCCATTTTGCAATGTATTGAAGTTTGCACCAACTGAATTGCCCCAGTCTGAGAGCATTGTGGCTTTTACTTAAAACAAGCACATGGGCTTGGAAATGTATTCCAAGTGAGAAAGCAAAAAAAACCCCAACCAACCAACCAAAAAAACCCCAAACATCCTGCCTGTGCCTGTGTATTCTTGCCTTTGCCTCTTCTCTCCGGTGGTGGGAGCAGAGAGCGCAGTGCTTACGTTTGGAAGGAGGAGTGCCCAGGTGTATAAATCTGTGCCACGGTTAATTTACAGGGCTCCTTGGAAAGGGAACTGGCTGTTTTCTGAATGAGCACACTAGAAAAGGCTGATACATCTACTGATCATCGTATAGATGGAGACAATATACTTTATCCAGAGCATGCCATACATTATTATGAGCTGGGGAGCTGCTTTGGCAGGGGGGTTGGACCCGATGATCTCTTGAGGTCTCTTCCAACCCCTCTGATTCTATGATACTGTGGAGGGGACTGGTGCAAACTTCACTGTGGTAATGAGGTGGGGTTTTTTTTTCTCCCTCCCTGTACAACTTGTTTGCAAACTGCAGGGCTAGAGCTAGAGATGTGCAAGAATTAGAGGCATTAGCTGGAAAAATCCAGTCCTCTACTGAGCAATTAATAGTATTGCTTGCTGGACAAAGATCTTGTCTTTGTACCATCCTGCTTTCCTCTTGCCTCTTGTTTTGCTCCACACCACAGCAAAGACTTCCCTTGCAACCTTTAAGAAACTTCCCACTCTTTCAATATTTTCTCACTACTCTCTACCTATTTATATAATGGTGTCTACTGGGTTTGTGTTTAACAATTTTTCAGAAGTAGAGGTCTGAGTTATGTGTTTCCAAGTAGTTGTTATCCTCCTTGGTTCATCTATACACTCTGAATAGAAGCTCCTCAGTCAGATGAAGTCTTGTATCCCTCTTTCTGATTTATAAACACTTAATACATGGGGGTCCTAGGGGTTTTTTTTTGTGTTGAAAGACTAGTCTGTGGGGATGTTTTCCCCAAATCATCTTGGGCTCCCTTTACCCTTCATGATTAAGCTGGCTACAAACTGCCATGGCTGGTTTGTTGTTCTCACAGGGTACACCCTGGTTTCTGTCTGCCAAACTGAAGAGGTTTAGCTCAGAACTAGAAGTGGAGACTCTGCTGTTGTCACAGATTTTACGTGGAAGCTGTTTTGGTGATAGGCAGCCAGATCAAAATATAAAGCAAGTACATACATGGTCTTAGAAGACCTTGGAGAGGGAAGGGCCAGAGGTGGTGCAGTTTCAGATGACTACCTCATCAAATCATTACTTTGATAAACTGCAAGCTACAAAATGCTAGATTGCCAGAACTATCAGCAGGGGAAGAAAGGTACTAGAAGTCAGATTTCATTGCCAGTTGCACATTTTAAATCTGGAGTTAACTATTGAAGTAAACGAAGTAATACCTGATTTTCTTCACAGTAACTGAGAGCAGGATCTAATCCCATGCCCTGAGGAGACATTGATAGTTCTCACTGCTGTTATGTTGTCCATAAAAACCAGGAAGCTTAACAATAACCTGCCTTTGCACAGACATCTGAAGGGGTAAATTCTTGCTCTTGGGATGCTGATTTTGAGTCAGGAAGATGCCTCTTTGCTGGACCATTGTCACCTTGTTGAAATAGGTCTCCGTTATCCTCTCTGTGCATGTATCTGAATTTGTTAGGGGATGTGAAGGACTGTGTTTTCCAGAGCAACTTCCCAGGGGGCTCCTAATACTATTTGGAACTATTATTTAGTGTTTCTGTGTGGCTATTATCCACCTCAGACACAGCTGCATTTTGATAGTGGGTAAAGTGATCAATATGTACTGTATAAAATAATTATTTCTTGAGTCCTGTGAGCAGGCTATCTGCTATGGAAAATGTATAAAAAGGCAAAAAACCATTTGAATACATGATCAGAAGGAGGAGGAAAGGCAAATAGCTTTGCAGTCTGCCCCTAGGACATTTCTAAGTGTCTGGCATTGCACTACGAGCACCGTACGTAAATTTTACAAGATCATGGGGTCTAAAGAGAGGGACCAGAAGATTTGATTACTCATTTTTGGTTTTGTCTGTGCTTCATGGGCATAATGTTCCTGCCTGATAGTCTTTGAGGTGGACTTTCAGCATAACACGTTAAAAAAACTTCACATAAGTGTTCCCCACAGAAGGCTGCCTAAATTATATAGTTTACCGTGCTAATGGTGATAAATAACAATAATATTTAGGATATACAGTCTGAATGAAGTGCTGACCCCCGTGCAGCTGGTGTCTGTCAGTGCCGTTGTCTCCACTATTACAAGTGAGGAAACGAGTTGGTGAGATTTGTGCAAGGTAACAAGGAAACTTAGTGGCTGGTTTTAAAGAAACGGGCAGTGTATGAACTGACTTGAAACACCCAGTAGGTTTGGGCCAGGTTCTGAGCTAGAAGGGAGAGATCTATGTGAACTTTAAGGGTTTGGGGAGGTGATCGGCTGAGGGAAGCGTTACCTCCTGCTCAGGTGGCAGGTCCCTGCGTGGTTGGGCAGTGTTGGCAAACTCTGTAAGTTAAACATAAGCTGTCTCTCCCCTTGCTGGGACCGGACGGGTAAACCCAGCCCCTTGTTGTACCGGCCGGTGAGGAAGGAGACGCGGAGGGGGCCGGAGGTAGAAGAAAAGCCTCCAACCGCTTTCCCGGGATGAAGCGGCGGCCCCGCCGCAGGCGCGGGAGGAAAAGCCCGTCGGAGCGCTGATGCCCCTGCCCGGGGCCGTGCCAGTACCGAAGCCGGGCGGACCGTGTCGGGGGGCCGGGGCCGCGGGCTCGCGGTCTCTTTAAAAGCCGGGGCCGGGCCGGGCGGGCGCGGCGGCAGGGGGCGGCGGCGGCGTGCGCGGGGCTCGGGCTGCTTCGGCACCGCGGCGCGCTCAGCCCTGCGCAGCTCCGCCCGCGGCCGCCCGCGGCTCGCACGGCTCGGCACGGCACGGCTCGGCACGGCTCGGCCAGCCCAGCCCAGCCTCCCCGGGACCCCCTGCGAGCCTCCGCGGCTGGGGCCACGCTGGAGCCCCCTGCCCCGCAGCGGAGGCGAGCCGCGAGTTGGCGCGGCGGCCGGCGTCCGCCCGGCTGCGGAGGTGAGAGGGGGCGGCGGGCGGGGGGCGGCACGGCACGACCCGGCTCGGCTCAGCACGGCACGGATCGGTGGGTGCTACCCGCCCGGCGGGCGCTGGGCGCCGCCGCTCCGGAGGTCGGCGGGTGGGTTTCTCCTGACCCCCCTCACGGCAACTATTTCGGATCGCTTTATCCCTCTGCCCGTTCCCCGCTGCCCCGGCGGGGCTGGGCGCTGTCCGCCCGGGCGGTGTTGGACGCGCACCGAACCCCTGGGACGCTCCGGCCCCGGCTCCTTTTTCCCGACTTTTTGGGAAATCGCAGTTCCCACGGCTTTTCGGAGTGGAAAATGGGGGGCGGGGGGGGCTCGCGAAAAAGAAGACGACACTACGCTGAGTTACAGCAGGGAGACGCTTAGAGAGAGCCTACTGTTTGACTAAAGCTTAAGGATTTCTTTAAAAAAAAAAAATTATTAATGAGGAAAGAAGAGAGGCTGAAGATGAAAGTTTTTTTTTTTTGCTTTAATATTTTTTCCTCTTCCAAGTCTTCGGATCTATTACAGTAGCGCCTTTCCTCCCCGCCTTCCATTTGTTTGTATTAATGATTTAGTAGCCGTCTTGCCTGAAAACTTCCACCGTGAGCGACTGCTGTGGGTTTTCAGGCAGTCAGTGACCTTAAAGGTTGGTTCAATGCTTTCTTCGTGCAAGATGTATGTGAAATAACCACTGTGTGTTTTTTTTTTTTCTTTTCTCTTCATTTTTTTTTTTTCCCCTGTCAAAAAAATCCACCTGCTTTATAATTTAAAAGAAAACATCATTCAGTCAGGGAGTGATGTAATTCTCCTACCTAAGGGCACTGACTCTGGTGCTTTGCAGGTGACTTGTCTTTTGCTTACTCTTTAAATTTGTTTTAATTGCAGTCTTTTGTAGCTAGGAAATAACGCATTTAACCAGTGCTCCTTGAGGGTGCCTTTTGTTACAATTGGAATATTTCTCTTTCACAAATATTTTTTTTCCTAATTTCTTCACCCCCCCCCAAAGAAAACAATCAAAAACATTAGGCATGAGATCAGCAGCAGAAAAAGCAAAGGATCAGAGAGGCAGAAACCAGGCTAAATACAGCGAATCGTTTATAAAAACACACTCCCAGCCTTTCGCTTTGCCCAAGCTCTCCTTCCACCTTTCCATAGTCGCAGCTGTTCAACGCTTCGTTGCAAAATAGTTCTAAGAAATTATTTCTTTTTTAGAAAAAAATATTAATTGTTCCTCCTATATTTTCCCACTGCACGTAGTTGTTCCGTGATAAGCACACAGCCCTCCTAAAAAAGGGGAGCGTTGAAACGACCGCTCACCGATCCCTGCTTATTGCATCTTTCGAGGGGCTGTTTTTTGATGGGGCCAACTCTTAACTAGACTGCTGGAAAGTCGAAGATAGATGTTGGGAAGGTTGGGGGGAAAATTGATCGTAGAAGGTTTTGTTTGCTGGGATGATACAGGCTGTTAATAATTGTAACGTGAACCAGAAGGGTGTTACGTCTGTCACTGGTTTAAGTTAAAATGGTCATTGGTGTTAAGTTGGGCAAGTTTATCTAAGGGTTAGTAGTGTTTTTTTGGGGGGGAGGAGGTCGCAGATATTATTGCTCTTGGTTTTGGGGCTAGACGCACTTTATCAGCTGAACAAACTCGATTATCGTATAGACATAATTTCCCATTTCTCTGTCTTATTATTTTTCGGTCTTTGCCAGTTCCTTAAAAATTCGTCTCTCTCTAACAAAGTCTCTGGTTTTTGGGAGCAGGGAGGTGCAGGTGAGGATGGTGGAAGTTTGGGGATAATGGGAGCAACAGGACTGTATTTATTTATTTTAAAAAAAAAAAAAAATTAAAAGAATATAGGAGGTGAGGATTCTCTTTCTGGAGCATTCGGGCACCTTCTGGTGGGGTATGTCTCTAGGCTTTTAATTATTTATTTCACTTTTGTCCTTTAAAAAAAAAAAAGAATAAAAAAAAATGAAGTAGAGCGAAACCGAAATGAAACGAAATAAAATTAGAGTTAAGCACTGACAAATAAATAAATAAATAAATCAGGGAAGGGAACGGCTCAAAGCCCAATACTTGATTTCATCATCCTGGTGGTGATGGCTTCTCGATAGAAGCGATATCTGCCGATAGCACCCCTGTTCCATGGCTGTAGCCTGGCCTCATTTTACGCTGCGTTTCCACTGAACATGTTGACGTGCTGGCTGCTTATATAAGGGGAAGAACAAATTCAAGCGGATTAGTGCTTGGGATTTTGAGATCGGCTACCCAGATCGTGTTGTGGGGTTGTTTTTTTTTTCCTTTCCTTGGGGGAGCCGATGGGGGAAGGCTGGAGAATGATGGGAGGGGGTGAAATCGGGATGTGTGGTTGGGGGAAGATGGGGGTGATGCGGGGAGCAGCTTATTCGCATAATGTCTGCGCTGCGTCCCTCTTTCTTTTTCTTTTTATAAAACCCACTATCTCTAAAAACACATTATTCTTCAGCCTGGTCTAAAAAAAAAAAATAGTGGGAGGGGTTATCATAGTGAGGGGGTTTGGTATGGGAGTCATTAGACCCACTGCTGCAAAACCAAGATACAGAAATCCATCTGCACCAACATTTCGGGGGGAGGGCGGGCGTAGAGAGGGGGGAAGGGATGGATTGTCTATCTTGGATTAGCGAAGTGGAGCTTTGTATTCTTCATTTTCCTCCCCATTTTCTGCCATTTCCCCCCATCCCCCCCATCCGCACACCCGCTTTCCTCCTCCCAGCCCCCTCCCTCCCCGAAGGTTTCTCGTCCCTTGACGAGAAAATTCTGTGTTACATCCTGATGGCTCTGCGGCTTTTTTTTTTTTAGTGCATCACAACAGTGGCATGATGACCTTTGCTTCATGCCACACAGATTTGGGTTCCCAACAGGACTCTGACCGCAGCTCGGGTACACGTGCACACAATCATGCACCCGTAGTCATGTACTTAGGACAGGCCGTGATTTAATTCTGATTTTTGCATGTGTGTCTTTGTGTGTGTGTGTGTGTGGGGTGTGTGTGTGTGTGTGCAGCTGATAAACATTGGCAGAGGGTAGGGAAGGCAGTAAATGCCAAAGGCACGTCCATCCATTTCGCCAGCCCCTCTCGCCGCTCTCTTTTTCCTGGACATTGTGTCACACACATCATGAGATTTTGTATTGGGGAGGGGTGTGCCCTATGTGGATGGCAGGGGCCTGAGGGTTGGAGGGAGCGGGTGTGTACTGGGGAGGGAGGAATTGGGGGGTGGAAATGGACCTGACGATGCTAATAACATTATTTTGGTCAAATGAACGTCTGGTGATAATGATTCAGTGTAACCATCCGTGAAATACATGCTTGCGACACACTGGAATAAAGGTTACTCCAGGGAGCTCCGGCAGAGCCAGGCATGCTTGGGGGAGCGAGCGGTCCCCTTGATAGGGGAAACAAAATTCATAAGCACCTCAGGCCCCCCTCCCTTCCCATCGCCTCCTTGCACGTCCGAGCTGGAGGGCATTGCGATGGAGAGAAGGGGGTGGGCTGCGCGGGAGCCAGGACCAAACAAAGCCTTCCTGCCTCGTCCTCCTGTGCCATCCTCCCTTGCCCTCTTAGAGCTTATCCGTGCTGTTGATCCAGACGATACAGGAACATCGCCATTTCCATGCAGCCCCTGCCAGAGGCTGGTTAATCGAGAGAGGCGGGGGAGAAAAAACCTCCTTGTGTTTCTGTTGTAGGATGTGCAGGAGAGGCACAGCTTTTTGGGTCCGAGTAGAGCAGGGAAAAGGCTGGGGGTGGGGAGAGCAAAAGAAGACGTGAGCCTCTACCTCCGTTCCTCCCTTCCTTCCCTTTTTCCCCTAGCTGGAACGTGGGTAAGGGCCTGCAAGCCTCAGCGGGTGTCTGGTCTGCAGGGGTGGGGGAGGCAAGGCAGCAAGAAGGAGGCTTTTCCTGGATTTCAAGCAGGACCCTCTCCAGGTCTCACAGATCTGCTCAGCACCCTCCTTGTCTGGGTGTGAAGGACCTCCTTGCTTGGTCATGGGCTGCTCGCCCCCAGGCGGAGGGGAGGTGGGGGAGGAAGGTGCTCTTGCCGTTCTGCCAGCTGCTGCTTCTCCTCTCTGTGTGGCTGCGCCTGCTCGGAGGTCTCCATGTTTCTGGATCTTTCCACTTCACGGAGCGGTAGCAGAAGCTGAATAGATAGATCTGACCAGGGCTATTGTCGTTTGCCTTCTGCATTTCTCCTTTCTCTCTGACCTTGAGGTGCAGTGGGAAACTACAGCCAGGAAGGTGGGGCAGGGCTGTGTCCAGTGCCCCACACTGTTGGCATGAGTGATGCTGGGAGAGATACCAGTTTCCTCTACTCCTCTGGTTTGTGCTCACCAGAGCTTATCTTGCCTCAGCTGTCCAGCTTCACCAAGTAGTTACTTTTTGATCTCTCCCTGCCCTCCCCCTTACCCCAATCATTTCAGGAATAGTTGTGCTTGCAGCTCCTGAGCTTGTAAGGCCAGCCGTGGCTGCTGTTGAAGATGGTGTGGTGGCCAGCTGAGCAAGAGGCAGAGGGTGCTGCCAGCCTGTGTGGCTGCTTTCCCCTGGAGACTGCCTCCTTGGTACCCTGCAGAGTGAGGTAATCCTCAGTGATAAAGGTGCCAGTGTGTTCTCAGGGCACAGTGAGCCTCCACTTACGTATTATTTGTTAGCAGGAATAGGAAAAGTCAGGAAAAAACCCATTATTGTATATAAACTTCAACAATTGCCATGTGAGTTCTGTAGCTCAGCAGTTCCTGGCTGTGGGGCTTTGGCCTTCCTCAAGCTTGCAGAGCCAGTGGAGCGGACTGAACTTCACATCGTGCTGGAACTTACTCCTGATCCTGAGTGATTTGCACCCTTGAAGTGGTGGGGAACTCAGTTCCTGAAGAGCATTCGGAGAGTGATAGGTGGTGCCTTGAGAGTGATGGTGGACTTTAAGACATAAGTGTCTGGGCAAGAAAGAAATAAGTATGCCACTTTCCTCCATTTTCAAGCAAATTACCAAGACATCAGGTGCTGGCAACTCTTACTGTTCTTTGTGTTAGGACTGGATTTAAACCCTCAACCTAGAGGACACTTTGGCTCTTGTCTGGCATGCTCCTAGGAGAGGAGAATTTAGTCCCTTTCTTGTAGTAGCAGCAGTAGC
Organism: Porphyrio hochstetteri; assembly: GCA_020800305.1. Lineage (NCBI taxonomy): Eukaryota > Metazoa > Chordata > Aves > Gruiformes > Rallidae > Porphyrio > Porphyrio hochstetteri. Next base: position 7,857,515 of record CM036908.1, on the reverse strand, counting down.
ATTTTAGTGGATCTACTGAACTTCTTGCTTGGTTTGTTGCAGCCTTCTCCAGGGCTCTTGAGCTTACCTGTCTTGAGCAACAGAGTGTATTTCCCCCCCCCCCCACCTTGATCTGTTTTCTTCTTCCCTCTCCTCAGCTCTGCACCCTGGGCATGTTCAGGTGGATGTCCAGATACTGGCTGAACTGAGATAGGCTGTATCAAGGATAAGGACACAGCGATCTGGCTAGAACAAACTGAAGGAGCCAGAAGCTTTGTGATGACCAAAGCCAGGATAAGAGGTGGCCTCTGATGATGATTCAAGAGATGTGGTGTTTAATTTAAAACCAAAATCCATCTAACTTTATCTGCCCCTGCCCCCACCAACACGAAGAGGAGACAGGCTTTATTTTGGGACTGTTGCCAATGCAGCTGGAGCCAGAAATTGCCCAAATTTTGGTGAAGCTTTGGAAATTTTTATCAGTTCTCTCCCTCATGCCCCTCTGCTAGTTAATAGCAGAGTGTCAGTTTAGCATAGGTGGCTCTTAATTGATAAAACAAGTGGTGAGGAAGATGTTTTGCATTCTAGAAACCAAGATACTGGAGGGAGTGGTATCTTCTTGAAACCAACACACAACATAATCTTAGGTCAGGCTGTTTGCTTTTTCTTTTCTTTGGTTTCTCCTCTCATGGTCGTGGACAGAGGCAGTTCATGTGTGTAAAGGACTCTTGAGTATCAGAGATGGTGTTTTGATCTTTCACTGCCAACCCAGACAGCCAGACTGAGACGTGTGTTGAAAGGCAGTACTGGAGGAGTTGGTTCTGTGTTTCTCCTTGTTGTGGGCTGTGGGTGGCATTTTTAGTGCTCCACATTTGTGGTGTGGGGGTTTTTTTTTCCCTTTTTTTTCTTTTTTTTTTTTTTCTTTTGGCTTGGAAGATTGATGACTCTGGGTTGGGCTGGCCCCCGTATGGTTTTACTGAGGTCTGGTAGGGATGAAGTGTGTCTCTAGTGACATGCTTGAAAAGTTGAGCAATAAGATTCCAGGTGGAAATATGCCAGTGGTGTTGGAAGATCCTGTGTTCTTCCTTAAGGGAAGGTGGGGGTATGATTTCTCTTGTTGCTGTTATCAGGAAAAAGGTGCTCTCTGAGCACTGTGGACAGCTGTTGGGAACTGAGCACCATGCAGCCACCCTGGCAGAGTCCTGGGCTAGAGCCTGCAGCCTCTTGTGATTCCAGGCCACATCAGGCATCACTATGTGGATTTGCAGATGGTCGTGGAGGTGAGCCCACAGCTATCAGGTTCAGCTCTGAAGTGTGGCCCCTTGATACAGAGTGGATTAGCCCTTCATCTGCCTTGCTTCCCCGTGTCTCTTAGAGCTTTCCCCTTGTGTCTCACAGACCTATGCTAGAATTCTCTCCCAGGCATACTCTTCTGCATGAGCCAGGGTGTTGGGAAGGGGATGGCAGGGATAAGGGGGGCTCTGTCAGCGCATACCTGTCGTCTCTCAGTGGTGTGCTCAGCTCCTGTCCTTTCCAAATTCCTTTCCTCTGCCCTTGATGGTAAGGGATGGCTGATTTTGAACACAATCTGCTTGTGTCATTCCTGGCCCTGCTGCTTGTCATCCATCACATCACAGGAACTAATTAACACTAGTCGCTGTGGATCCTGGGAATGACAGTGCTGGGATAGTAGACTTTTTCAAAGGTCTTGATATCTCTTTTTATAGCAAGGGCAGCCCAACCCAGGAGTTCATGGTCTCCGTTGTCTCTTGCCTACTGCACCAACCCCACAGTGAAGATGCCTGTGTGTTTAGCAGGGAGGGCACCCAAGGCTTAGGCCTGCCTCGTAATGCCCTTGACAGTGCTGCAGCATCTCCTGCATCCAAGTACCTCCCAGCAGCTGGGTGAGAGCCAAGGAATGGGATGGAATAATAATTGATGAGGATGGGGGGGGAGGTATGATGTAAACCTTCTGAAGCTGCTGGTAGCTTCTCCACTGCCTTTGGGTACGTGTAACTGTGTGTAGTTCCAGAATCTCTTTGTGAGTTTGACCCTGGGAGAATCCTCTGCTCCTGGCTAAGTGTACTGTCCTGTTTGCACTGCACTGCTGCTCCTACTGCTGTGTTGAGAGGTGTCGTCAGAGGAATCTGTGTGCTCCCCCCATGGGGATGGCAGGATTAAAGGTGAGGCACCGGTCATGCTGCAAGGCTACGCAGAGAGCCCTTGCTCCCCTTCTTCTACTTTCTGTCTTTCCTGCTGTTGTCAGCCACTTCTAAGAAGGGGAATAGTCCCACAGGGGTGGAAAGGAAGGTAACTAAGCAAGACCATGATGTTTGCCAGCACTCGAAGGAGGAGGATGAAGAGAGGAAGAACTCTCCAGCGGGGTAACAGGCTGATGGGACTGGCTGCATCTGCAGAGCAGGGAGGTGCTGCCTTCCTTGCAGTCTGCTGTTGCAGCCCCTTTTTTTTTTTTCCTTTTTCCAATAATGTGTTAATTAAACATTGATTTCAGGGGAAAAAAGAATCTGCTTGAACTGCAGAAACTAAATGGAGTGTGGAGGAACAGGATCTGGTGAGGGATGTGTGGAAGGACCTTCTGTCAGCTGTCTTCCTGGCCAGTCATGGACAGAAGTAAAGAAAGGGCTGGAGAAAAACCTGTTCACCTTAAGTTTAGAATCCTTCACTTGTCTTACAGGGGAATCTTGCTCCTTCTGTAACTGCACAGTTTTCAACTGATGCGTACTAAAGAATTGCCAGGTAGCCAACTGCATGTTCTTACGAAATATAAGTAACAAAATCCTTCGTTTTTATTAAAAAGCAAAATGGAAGAGATTTTTCAAGGCATGTTAATGTTCAAGAGACTTTCTGTTCAGTTTGACAGTCTCCCGATTTTCTGCTTGACCTGGACAGGCTGGAGAGCTGGGCAGGGAGAAACCAGATGAGGTTTAATAAAAGCAAGTGTAGAGTCTTGCACCTTGGTAGGAATAACCACTTGAATCAGTACAGGCTGGGGGATGACCTGCTGGAGAAGAGCTCAGTGGAGAAGGACCTGGGGGTCCTGGTGAATGACAGGTTGGCCATGAGCCAGCAGTGTGCCCTGGGGGCTAAGAGAGCCAATGGGATCCTGGGGGGCATCAGGAAGAGTGTAGCCAGCAGGTCGAAGGAGGTGATCCTCCCCCTCTACTCTGCCCTGGTCAGGCCCCACCTGGAGTATTGTGTCCAGGTCTGGGCTCCCTGGGATAAAAAAGACAGGGATCTCCTGGAGAGAGTCCAGAGGAGGCTACGGAGATGATGAAGGGCCTGGAGCATCTCCCCTGTGAGGAAAGGCTGAGTGAGCTGGGACTGTTCAGCCTGGAGAGAAGAAGACTGAGGGGGGACCTTATTAATGTTTATAAATATCTTAAGTATGGGATGGAGGGGGAAATGGCCAGCCCCTTTTCAGTGTCTGTGGGGACAGGACAAGGGGCAATGGCTGCAAGTTGGAGCACAGGAAGTTCCACACCAACATGGGGAGGAACTTTTCCCCAGTGAGGGTGCCAGAGCCCTGGGACAGGCTGCCCAGGGGGTGTGGAGTCTCCATCTCTGGAGATATTGAAGACCCGTCTGGACGCCGACCTGTGCAATATGAGCTGGGGAGCTGCTTTGGCAGGGGGGTTGGACCCCATGAGCTCTCAAGGTCCCTTCTAACCCTTATGATTCTATGATACTCTTGTAGTTACTGCTGTACCTATAAATTAATTAGGCTGTGGTGCAGGTGAAGGCACTAGGCATGATGGCATACTTGCTTTTGTTACTTGCAGATATCTAGTAGCTTGGCTGACCTTCATTTACTGCGTGTGGGTAAGTCAGGCACTGAACACGGGTATCTGATTGTGATGAGCACATTTCACATTTTCTCTTCTGGTCCTCAGAGCACTGGAAGGTGAGACAAGATTGCTGTATCTTCCTCCCTTGCTTGGTTGAACTCTCCTCTGCTCATTAGACTGGAAGAACCAGTGGGAGGCTATGATGCCCTCCTTTTGTGCTTCCAGGTGTTAGGGACGCATAGGGAAGATAGGAGTCCTTGCTTTAGTCTGAGATCTTATCTGGAATAAAACTCTCTGCTGATGTGAGCAATATATTCTTCTGGCATTAAACAATTTGAATTATTTTGGCCACTGTGCTTTCTGTCTTCACTAGTTCTGGGAAATAATGGAAAGGAGGGAATAACCTGTCTGACCTTTCTGAGCGTTGTGTAAGTCTGAATTAAAGTAATCTTGCAAAGATCCCAGTCAGTTTGCACAATAAGCAAAATGGCAGCATAGTCCTGAGAAGGAACCTGTCCTGGCTGCTAAATTCCTTTCTGCACCATCTGCAGTATTAGGCTACAGAAGAATCTGCTGTAGCATCAGGACACATTTGAAAAGGAACAGATTAAGCCATGGAGCAACTGTTTCCCAGGAAGATTTTTAACCTGTTGCTAGCTGATGAAACCCACAGAATCACGAAATGGTTGAGGTTGGAAGGGACCTCACAGCATACTGACTCAACACCTAGAGCTAGTGCCTGAGGCATGCTGCTTCCTGGCCAAACCCCCTAGTTACATACTGAGCATGATGACATATAGCATGGAATATCCCTTTGGCCAGTTAGGGTCAGCTGTCCCAGCAGTGTGCCCTTCCAGCATCTTGGGTGCCCCCTGTGAGGGGGGGGGGGGCTGTGAGAAGGCGAAGAGTCCATGACTGCCTGGCAGTGACTAAAAAACATCAGTTATTCTCACACTAAATCCAAAGCAGAGCAGTGTACTAGCTGCTGGGAAGGAACTTAACAATAGCACCAAGCTGAGTGGTGTGGTCGACACCCTAGAAGGAAAGGAAGCCATCCAGAGGGATCTTGACAGGCTGGAGAGATGGGCCCGGGTGAACCTAATGAGGGTCAGCACTGCAGAGTGTCAGGTGTTGCACTTGGGCTGGAAGAATCCCAGCCATAGATACAGACTGGGAGAAGAGCTGCTGGAGAGCAGCCCTGCTGAGAAGGACTTGGGGATTCTGGTGGATGAGAAACTTAACATGAGCCAGCAGTGTGCTCTGGCAGCTCGCAAGGCCAGTGGTATCCTGGGCTCCATCAGGAGAGGGGTGGCCAGCAGGGACAGGGAGGGGATTGTCCCTCTCTACTCTGCCCTCGTGAGGCCCCAGCTGGAGTCCTGTGTCCAGAGCTGGGGCCCCCAATACAAGAAGGATGTGGAACTGTTGGAGAGGGGTCAGAGGAGCCACGAAGATGATCAGAGGGCTGGAGCACCTGCCCTATGAAGAGAGGCTGAGGGAGCTGGGCTTGTTCAGCCTGGAGAAGAGAAGGCTGCGGGGGGACCTCACTGCAGCCTTCCAGTCCCTGAAGGGAGCAGAGAAACAGGAGGGGAATCAACTTTTTAAAAGGGTAGACAATGACAGGACAAGGGGGAATGGATTAAAACTAAAGGAAGGAAGGTTTAGATTAGATATTAGGGGGAAGTTTTTTCCAGAGAGAGTGGTGAGGGGCTGGAACAGGCTGCCCAGAGAGGGGGTGGATGCCCCGTCCCTGGAGGTGTTCAAGGCCAGGTTGGATGGGGCCCTGGGCAACCTTGTGTAGCTCCAGGCCTGAGGTTGGTGTCCCTGCCTGTGGCAGGGGGGTTGGAGCTCTATGATCCTTGGGGTCCCTTCCAAACCAGAATAGAATACAGTAGTTCCAGTTGGAAGGGACCTACAGTCATCATCTAATCCAACTGCCTGACCACTTCAGGGCAGACTGAAGGTTAAAAGATATTGAGGGCATTGTGCAAATGCCTCTGACAGACATGGAACATCAAACACCTCCCTAGGAAGCCTGTTCCAGTGTTTGGAACTCTGTAAAGAAGTGTTTCCTAATATCTAGACTGAACCATTCTTGATGCAGCTTGAGCCATCCCTACATGTCCTGTCACTGAGTAGCAGAGATATCAGCACCCCTTTCTTCAGTTCCCCACCTCAGGAAGCTGTAGAGCAATGAGGCTGCCCCCAGTCTCTTTTTCTTCAGACTAGACAAACCAATAATCCTTAGCTGCTCCTCACAGGACATTCCCTCCAGCCTGTTGGCCTCCTTGGGATGCATTCAGCTTCTTGATTTGTGGGAGATACTCCAGGTTCTTTAATTGTTCTGTTACTGTGGTTGCTTGCACACCTAAATCTCTTTGTAGATGATGAAGAAAAGAAATTTTTAATTCTTGACTGTTTTGATGTTTTTGGGGGACAGATGGGGAATGCAGAAATCCTCTGATGGGACTAAGGCCAGCCTTCTCAAGGGGCTCTGTATGCTTGATAGTGCATTGAAGCTCTGGAATCCTAAGCTGCTGACTTGTCTGGTCAGCTCATACAGCCCTTTGAAAGAGGGTATGATACAATATAATTTCAGGTATATGCATTTAAAATCCCTGCTGCATATCTGGGAATCAAATGTTAAGGACTTTATGGGAAAACACAAGGAAAAAAAAAAGATCCTTGATGTGATTTCATGTAAGTGATTTATCAAATACATATTGAAGGTGTATCGAACAACAGAGGCATAATTTTATCAAGATGGGTCTTAAGGATTTAGCCCAATATATATGTTCTTTTAAATGTGCCCTTTGTCTTCTGTGTTGGTTGATACATCCTCGTTAGTGAGTTCCTAGCAGCTGTTTGGTACTGTCTTGGGTCACAGCGTGGTGTGGTGCCTGGGATGTTGCAGTACTTTTTCTGGTGTCAGATTTGATGGAATAAATGTATTTTATGAGGCTAGAGTGAGCTACTGTTTGTTTATTAAAAGCACAGTATGTCCAGTATAGATGCAGAGTAAAAAGGGAGTAATAAATTGATAGACTTTTGATAAGACAGTCACTCTTGTAAGAAGTTTGCCTGAATACAGGAGCTCTTCCTTCCATGCTCTCTCTGTTGCTGAAGAATGAACTTGATGTGTTTTCTTGGCACAACGTAGGTCACAGACCTGTTAAACTGGAAAATGGTCTGAATTTGATGAGAAGAAATTCATTAAAGATAAATTACTGCACTTGGGAAGGTGCAATCCAATGCCTACATGTAAAATGGGGGATAACAGGCAAGGCAGCAGAACTGCAGAAAAGGATTGGGGAGGCACTACAGTGAGTCAGAGACTGAATGTGAGTCAACAGTGTGGTGACATTGCAAAAAGGCAAATCTCATTTTAGGGTATATTTAACAGGAATGTCACGTGTAGCACAGTAGTTTCTCTACTCTAGCAGCCACTGCTGAAGCCACAGCAGAGCACTATGTCCAGTGTGAGCAGCAAAACCAGAAACAGTGGAAGGAATTGAGGGCAGCCAGAGTGGGGAGCACCACCTGGCTCCAAGAACCAGGTTGGTTTAGTCTAGAGAGAAGACTGATGACAGACATTAAAAGTCTTCCCATATTTGAAAGCTTGTTTTAAGAAGACAGTGATTAATTGTTCTCTGTGTCCACTGGGAACAGGATGTGAAATAATCAGCTTAATTTGTAGCAGGGAAGATGTGGAGATAGGTGCTAGGAAAAGCTTTAGGAGTACTTGGATAGTTAAGCATCAAAACAGCTTTCTGAGAGAGGTTGTAGTGCCCTTGTTTTAAAAGCAGATGAGATAGAGAGACACCAAATTTTATCTAAGTTGGTTTTTTATAGTTTTGACTGGTTGAGAAGGGGAATGATGTGCCTGAGCTCCCAATGTCCACTCCCAACACTTCTTGCAGTCCCTGAAAGGCAGGCTTCTCCCTTCACTGGCAGTTGTGGTGGGAGCGTGGGGACACAGGGCCAGGGTGAAACTCTCTGTCTGCAAATGCCTCTGCAGAATTTTCCATGCCCCTGAAATGATCCAGTTTTACACTGTGTGTCCCAAAATGGCCTAAGGGAGCTTTGGGCATTTGGCAGCGTCACAGTAGCATCCAGCACCATATGCCTTTCTGTTTCTGCAGGTAACAAGCAAGTAGAGGGGTGGCCCAACTTTCTGCATGCTTCTAACTGGGAAGTTATTTAAGGTTCTTACCCTGTTTACTGATTAACTAACGTTGGGAAGACTAGAAGAAATGATTTGGAGATGGAAAGGAAGACTTAGACTTGTTCTTTCAACTGTTAAAAATCATTGCAGGTTTGTATGGTGTGTCAAAGTTACTATTCTTCTGTGCTCTTCCATCAGATGTAGTGGACAAGAGCAAAGGATTTTCCTCTCTGTAACATCTGTTCTTCTCCTTGCCTAAAGCAGAACAGTGTGGACTAGGCATTGTGAGGAAGTGTGTTATCATCCTGTGGGTTTGAGAAGAGGAAGCCTAGCACCTAATTCAGTAAAGACATATACTTCAGTGCTTGTGAAAGTATTCATGGCACTTCCAGAGAGAATCATAGAATCATAGACTCACAGAATCAGAGGGGTTGGAAGGGACCTCGAGAGCTCATCGGGTCCAACCCCCCTGCCAAAGCAGCTCCCCAGCTCATATTGCACAGGGCGGCATCCAGACGGGGCTGGAGTATCTCCAGAGAAGGAGACTCCACACCCCCTGGGCAGCCTGTCCCAGGGCTCTGGCACCCTCACTGGGGAAAAGTTCCTCCCCATGTTGGTGCGGAACTTCCTGTGCTCCAACTTGCAGCCATTGCCCCTTGTCCTGTCCCCACAGACACTGAAAAGGGGCTGGCCATTTCCCCCTGCATCCCATACTTAAGATATTTATAAACATTAATAAGGTCCCCCCTTAGTCTTCTTTTCTCCAGGCTGAACAGTCCCAGCTCACTCAGCCTTTCCTCACAGGGGAGATGCTCCAGGCCCTTCATCATCTCCATAGCCTCCTCTGGACTCTCTCCAGGGGATCCCTGTCTTTTTCATACCAGGGAGCCCAGATGTTACTCAGGAAAACGGGGCTCTTCTTCCTTGAGGGTTCAGCAGAACCTTTCAGTGACTACTAGAAAGTAATCCAAGACATACTCTGTGGTGTGTTATGTCTCTCTTTTCCTGAATCTTAGATTTACATGAATAGCCAGTGTGGAGCCAGGCAGGCCTAGGAGTGGATTTCTGAGCATCTCCAGTGAAGAGAGCCAATTTTCCTAATAAACCTTCTCCAAGTAGGAAGTCTCTTCCTTTTTGGTTTAACAGAAGATCTGGGAACATAAGCTTGCTGAACTTGGTCAGGGTTGGGCTCTGACACTGTGGTGAGTGCAGTTTATAATATAACCATTGTCTGCCTTCTTACATAAACCTGTAGTTGCAGGCTCTTGCCATTCTTCAGTTAGTGGAGAATGAAGATAGTATCCTCTGCTTCCTGGCACGAGGCGTGAGTCACGGTTGACACACAGAAGTAGGAGGCAACAGTTTGTATGTAGGAAGCTTGTTCTGTCCACGGGAAATCTAAGGGTTATATGCAGGGTGGTGTTAGTCCTGCTGCACTGCAAGACTGTTATCTTCTGGAGTTGAGTTCACACCACTCACCATTTGGAGCATACAGAAGGCTCAGCAGATTCAGGCCTCAAGGGATGACTGGAGAAAGGGTCAAAGGTAGGTTGGCATGTAGTTATTTGCTTATGAGACCCCATATTGCACCAAGTAATAACTGTTTATGAATCCTGCTGTGAAGCCAGGAGGGAAACATTGCAACCAAAGGAGATAGTAAGATATAACCTAATTATTGTTGTTGTTATTATCCCTGTCTCTTGTGGTAGCACCTACACAATCCTGATTCAAACACAGGGCAAAAGATGTTCCCTGCCCCAAAGAGCTAGCAAGCTAAGGATGAGACAGGAGACAACAGATGGACACAGATAACTGGAGGAGTACAGAAAAACAAAGATTGGTCAGCAGGATGGGTGGTATGATAGCATGTTGACAGCTTAGCTGTTGTCAAGCTTTCTGTAGGCATGTGGCAAAGGATTACAACAATAATTCTAGCTGCGGCCTTTGCTTCGGTGTTTTTATATGTGTGTCTTCCATCTGTTTTATTTAAACAGCTTAATTCTCACTTGATGAGGTTTTCTGTCCCCAAACTTCCCATCATTCATGTGATGTAGGTAGGGAGACACACTGGCCCAGCAATTAAGTGTCCATTACAGTCGTTAGTTTTTTGGGTTGTGTTGTGGAACGAGAATAGGAGTGTAAGCACAGGATTTTGATGCTGTGTGTTTGAAAGGATGTTGGGAAAAGACTGATGGATCTCAGCATGATGAGTATCCAGAGTAAGTGGCATAATGTAAGAGGTTCGTTGTCTGAAGTGGTGCCTTACCAAGGTGATGCAAAAACTGTTTAGTGTCATTCATAGGCAACAATTTTGTGCATATGGGTTATGACCTTGGTGCTGTGTATTGGTGAGTGTGAGAGAGCCTGGAAGTGTGGAGGGTTCTGATTCAGATGTCATTCCAGATGTGTGGCTCTACCACGCTGCTGGGGAACTTGGGCATGCTTGCTTGGCCTTAGGGGCTCTGCCTGTGTCAGTGGCTGTGTGAAACAACATGTGTGTTGTTTCACATATTACCTTGAGAGGGCTGTAAAATGCTGGATAGACATCAGGTAATTTTAGGGTATCCCTCTTTCCGAATTATGTCAAGTCACTGTGGTTGATGTGATGTCCTCTTTCTTTTACTGTGTGGTTCGTGACCACCACACAGTATGCAAACATCAGGCATGTTATAAATGTGCCTTCTGTTAACCCTTGTGTTGCCAACATCCATCTCCTGCTTTGGCTTCCTGTGCCATTTTATTGTTCAACAGCCCAGAAGTGATCATAGGACATTAGAGTCAGCTGCAGGTTTTATAGCATGCATGTAATGGTGAGAAGTTAAAATAGTCTAAAACTTAAAGCTTGATCTGTCCAGTCACGTCTTATTTAAGATATTCTGGGTGAAGTGAATGGCAGGAGTCCTCCAATACAGACAAACTGCAGAATTAGTGGCTCATTAGTGCTAACACATTTTTGGGCCAAGCATTTAAGGGAAAGGGAGTTGGCCATTTGGGGTTTATTCCTGGCTCTCCTACAGAATTCTGTGTGCCTTTGGAAACAAGTAATTAAAACCACTGTTTTTTGGCCTGTAATATCTCTGTTTCAGGTTGTCCTTTATGCTCACTTAATGGGTGCTGAGGTTTCACAGCTGTTTGTAGAGTTCTTGGGTTCAGAGCTGAAGAGTACGGAGAATAAGGACCAAATATCCAGCTCTTCTTGAGCTGAACATACCCAGCTCTCCCATCTTCTTTGCATATCATGCTCCAGCCCATCACGACGGTTCGTGCAGTGGTGAAAGCTGATCATATATTGAAATGTGTTGGCAAAAGCATAGGCAGCAGGTCAAGGGATGAGATTATTTCTCCACACTCAGCACTTCTGGGATCATGTCTGCTTACTGTGCCCAATACTGGTGACCCCAGTACAAGAAAGATGTTGACAAAATCTAGCAAGTCCAGCAAAGAACCCCTAAGGAACATCATTAGTGACTGACTGCCATTGTGTGCTGTTGTACTACTGACCATTAGCCTAGTTTCCCCTGTGCAGTACACCCATCTGGTTCCAGCTGTCTGTAAATCATGGAGTCATGAGAATATCTTGAGTTGGAAGGGACCCATAAAGATCATGAATCCATCTCCCTGCTCCTCAGAAGACTACCTGAAACTAAACCATATAACTAGGAGCATCACCCTGATGCTCCTTGAACTCTGACAGGCTTGGTGCTCTGATCACTTCACAAAGCAGCCTGTTTGAGTGACCAACCACCTTCTCAATAAATAACCTTTTCATAATGTCCAATCTGAACGTCCCCTGATGCAGCTACCTACAATTATACTATTGGACACTCTTTCAAAAGCTGTGTTCTCCTTTTCTTCTTTGGGCCTCTCATCACATCTGGTTTTTTCCCTTGGTAAATCCATGATGACTCTTCCCAATCACCTACTGGTCATTTGTGTGCCCGTAAATGGGTTCCAGAAGGATTTGCTTCATAACCTTCCTTGGGAATGATGTTAAGTTGACCAGTCTGTAATTGCCTTGATCTTCCTTCTTGCCCTTTTTGAAGGCAGGTGCAACATTTCTCTGTTTCCAGTCATCAGGAGCCTTCCCCAATCACCGTGACCTTTCCAACATGACCAAGAGTGACCTCAGCCATTTGCTGCATCCTTCAGTGCTGTTGGGGCATCTTGTCTGGTCCCCAGGATTTGAGTATGCCCAGTTTGCTTGAATGGCTCCTAACTCAGTCTGCTGTGGGTAGTTTTTCAGTCCCCTGGCATATGGAATAGGAAGGCTGAGAACAGTCCTTGCCAGTGAAGATCAAGGTATTGAAGACCTAAGTAGTCCACTAGTCCCCTGTCCTGTTCAGCTTTGGGCGCACAGTTTCCTGAGTCACGCTCCAGCAGTGCATTTAGAAACCATTCTTGCTGCTTTTCACATTTTATGAATTTTCATGCAATTTCAAGCATTTCTGATTTTCATCCTGACACGCTGAGGCAGTTTCAGCATTCCTCCTGGGGAGCACACCCCCACTTTCACCTTCCCTTGCTTCCTTTTGTGTTTGAGCTCTGTCAGGAGTTTCCCGTTCAGCCGCCTGTTTCTTTCCACACCTGCTTGGCTTCCCACACATTGAATCGGACTCTTCTTGTGCTTTAAGGAGTTTGTTCTTTAAGATCAACCAGGTCTCCTGGGTCCCTTTGCTAGATTATCCCATGTAAGTGCTCAGTGAATGATTTCTTAAAGCTCTCCAGTGATTCTTCTGTCACCGTAATTGTGCTGGGAAAATGGTTCTGTTTGTAAACTGATTTATGTGTCATTTCAGATTTGGTTGTTGTTCTCTGTAATTTTTGTCTCTCTCCATGTTAAACACATTATACCTCTTCTCTCTATTTCCACGTAAGTCTTTTCTGTCTGCTTTATAGCCTCTTCTTGCTGGACTCTGCCCAGATGTTTTGATGCACTTCAGCTGATGGGGCTTTTTTCTGTTTATTGTTTTTAATTTTTTCCCCCTGATGCCTCCCTTCTTTATACTGTCAGAGGTAAATAATCAAATGGAAAGGGCTGGAGGCACAAACTTTTTTTCCCCCCTTTCATTCTGCTATTGAGTTATTTCATGACAAAAGCAAATTGCTATCTCTATTTCTTATCTCTAAAATGGGTCTCAAATTCAATAGAAGGAGTTTAAATTATTTTTGTTGAAGATCATAGACAACAGACCAATTTATTTAATCACATTTAGTACACTCTTCATCTTCGGATTGGTTTGAGATTCTGTCCCAAACTGTTCTCTCAGTTAATACTTATCAAACCTATCAGCAAATGCTGCCAACCTTCAAAATTCTCTGCACCATGTACCTTCATCCTCAGACTTTTCACAGAATCACAGAATCAGAGGGGTTGGAAGGGACCTCAAGAAATCATCGGGTCCAACCCCCCTGCCAAAGCAGCTCCCCAGCTCATATTGCACAGGTCGGTGTCCAGACGAGTCTTGAATATCTCCAGAGAAGGAGACTCCACACCCCCTGGACAGCCTGTCCCAGGGCTCTGGCACCCTCACTGGGGAAAAGTTCCTCCCCATGTTGGTGTGGAACTTCCTGTGCTCCAACTTGCAGCCATTGCCCCTTGTCCTGTCCCCACAGACACTGAAAAGGGGCTGGCCATTTCCCCCTGCATCCCATACTTAAGATATTTATAAACATTAATTAGGTCCCCCCTCAGTCTTCTTTTCTCCAGGCTGAACAGCCCCAGCTCACTCAGCCTTTCCTCACAGGGGAGATGCTCCAGGCCCTTCATCATCTCCGTAGCCTCCTCTGGACTCTCTCCAGGAGATCCCTGTCTGTTTTATCCCAGGGAGCCCAGCACTGGACACAATACTCCAGGTGGGGCCTGACCAGGGCAGAGTAGAGGAGGAGGATCACCTCCTTCGACCTGCTGGCCACACTCTTCCTGATGCATCCCAGGATCCCATTGGCCCTCTCAATGATCTTCACATATCCAAGTTACATATTCCAGCTAACAGTGTTGCCAGCCCTTCATGGACATTCTGTGCCGCTGCTGAAAAAAACTACAGACATAGTATGAACCCCCAACCCTCCCATCTCTCAATACTTCAGTCCTCCAGACTTAATGGAGAAAAATCCAACATTATATTGTAGTTTTATGGAGAGGAGACTAGTTTTAGTGACTATCAATCTATTTAATTATATTACTGCATTCCTCAGTCAGACACAAGAATCTTGTGTGTGGTGCTGTCCAAAGTTAGAACAAAAGGTTTTCATTCTAAGTGATTTGTGTCTCTAAAGTGGGCCCCTCTGTGGACTCTAATAAAGATATCTTTCTATAATTGATTGAGCCTCAAATACTGCACCTCTACAGAATGTCCCAGAAGACTGTAACCTGCAGGAAGGAGTGAGTGATACGAGTACATCTTGGTATGTGTTGCAAGAGGCAGAGAGCTTAATTTAGAAAAGTTTCTAGATCAGAAAATGACTTGTACCTTCAGATAAGTCTCTTCTGTCATGAATAAGGTTGGAGAGGGGTATGCTGAACGCTGTGGAAATGTGCTATGACAAGGAGTATAAAGGTGGGCATGCACACTTTAAAAATATAGGTTAAAGCCCTTATTTAATCTTGTCTGTACACTGGCTTTCCCTGTGCTAGATGGTTATGGGGAATAGTGGCAGTACATGGTATGCACCTGTATGTCTGTAAAATCTGGTTTTATAGTAGCCTGGTTTTATAGAGAGGGAAAAGAAGACAAGAGGGACAGCCTTTGCTCTGCATCTCTGCTGAAGTCAACCACACAGTACTTATTCTAATGCCATTGGTGCTGTGTCTAATCCCAAATGTGAGCAGACTCAGGGCTTAGTGAATTGATGACCTCACTGTCTTCCCATCTTTCTCTCCTGATAACTAGATGGTTAAGAGGCTCAGGCAGTGCTAAAGCTGGAAAACTCAAGCTTACTTGAAGTTTGCATTTTGGGGAGCTTACTATGATTAATTTATTCCCTGAAGTCTTGTTTTCATATCCTGGTGGGACCATCAGTAAAAAGGGCATGTGAATGTCTCCAGTTATTCCCTGCTTGGTGTTCATGGTAGAAGTAGCCTAGGAAATTTGGAGTGTGGCAGGCCTAGGAGAATCAAGAAGATTGTGAGGAAGCACAGTGGGAGAAAGTGGGTCATGGGCTGTTTGGCACACAGGTCTCCCATAGTTTCCCAAAAGCCAAGCAGCTTTTGCAGAGTTTGCATGTTTGCACACTGTTTGTTCACATCCCCTCAGCTCTCTGCCCCTGTGCCAAGATGGCACTTGCTGGCTCCTGCTGTGAGAATATCTGCTGGCTTCTGCCTGTATCCAGCTCAAGTGAAGCCCTTTGTGGAGCTGAGGCTCATGCTGGCTGTGACAGTGTTTTCATAAAGCTCAAACTTTTATTTTCCACCTTGTTCCTTTGAACTCTGTCCACCGCTCTGTGAATACTAACACCAGCCTATAAATTATCCAGCAAGGCTCTGGCACTTTAGCAGCCTGTGTTTTCAGTGGCGTGCATGCATAATCGATCCAGGAGGCTGCCTCTGCTTTTAACTTGGGCGCTAGCAGAGACCTTAGACTTCCAGAGTTTTCAATCACAGCTGCCTGGATGTTTGTTCACTTCTCTGCCTGCCTTCTCCTTTGCCACCCACACACATGCTTTTGCATCTGGTTGGGTAGCATGGCACGTCATTGTGTAACCTGCCATAATTTTGGGGGTGAAGCTGTAGGGAAACTTCCTGTGAGTTGTGGGTGCAACAGGTTGCTGCAAGCAACTTTCATGTACAGTATCATAGAATCATAGAATGGTATGAGTTGGAAGGGACCCCAAGGATCATAGAGCTCCAACCCCCTGCCACAGGCAGGGCCACCAACCTCAGGCCTGGAGCTACACAAGGTTGCCCCGGGCCCCATCCAACCTGGCCTTGAACACTTCCAGGGACGGGGCATCCACCCCCTCTCTGGGCAGCCTGTTCCAGCCCCTCACCGCTCTCTGTAAAAAACTTCCCCCTAATATCTAATAATATTGTGCAGGAGACTTTGAAAGGCTCTATCCTGAGTCACTATTTGGAGGTTTGGGGGTGTGTATGTTTGGCCCCTGGTGTGCCTTATCAGTCAGCCTACTGACCAGGTGCTATTCTCCTCTGATTTTCCAGGTGAAGCTTTTAGCATCATAAATGCTGCCCCTGTGACTCATTGCTCTTAGCTTCTTTAAGTAGCTGCAAAGTTGCCTTACATGGTTGCCTGTTGACTGTGTGTATTTGAGCTCTGCAAAGGTAAATGGCTGCTCTGGTGTTTGGCTGCTGGGGTTGACTTATCTTGCCTTGGAACTTCCTGGTGTCCTTACTTAGCTTTGTTCATAGCCAAATGTCTCAGCTAAATTTTTTTTCTCTTATATTTCTAGGGGTAAGGTGCCCCAGAATAGTCAGGCCAGACTTTTGACTGAATTTCTAATGGAGCCTGCCTTAATTATCAAGGCTTCACTTATCTCTTCCAAACAGCTCTTAGTAAGCCTCCCTCTTAACACTTGCACATCATCATCTGCCACTGTGGAAAAGTTTGGTAATTGCCTCCTATAGAAGCAGTCAGTTTCCAGTGAAATCTTGTGCTGTTTGAGAGGAGGAGGAGACAGAGTATGGGTTTGGTGATTGTGTGTTTGGGAACTAACTGCTGGGACTGAAAGGAGTAAATGGGGGAAAGGAGTCTAAAAAATGATTTAACTGTAGGGGTACTGGAGGTGTGGCTGGGGCTAACAGAGCAGATGACAGCCTAGTAGTGAAGGAAGCCAAAGGAAGTGGGTGGAGAATAGGGAATAAAAAGGAAAATATGAAGAAAATTACCAAGCTTTTGGTGTAGCAAAAGGATATAGGGAAGTAGGAGAGGCTGGGAGGGAGAACTAAAGAAAAAGTTTTTGAGTGAAGCGAGTGAATAGAGTGGAAGGCAGCATTCTGATTTATGAAGTGTACATCTACCAGGACTTCACGTGTCTCCTGATCCCTTTGAGAGCTGCACAAACAGCACAAGAACCTGTCCGACTTGGCACAGAAGGGGAGAGCCAGGAGGCAGCACCGGAGGGGGTGCCTGGAAGGAGCAAGGTGGGAAATGAGACAGTCTCTGGGAAGGGAGAGAACACCAGGCAGTGGGTTGGATGTGGGGGAAGCGTGGGGAAATGCAGAAGGGAAAAATTAAGTGATGAGACCTGTTCTGAGGAGGAATGAAATCCCCAAAGAAATGCAATGCTTCTAATATTTTTATTCTTTGATGTAAAAACAACTCCCAAAACATTCAACATGCCTTCCCCCTAGGTGTGTGATTGGAGAGGTAGGTTGCAGGATGAATCATAGATGCCTCATGTTTCTGGGGTAGGGTGTGTGAAAAAGCAGATTGCATGCCTTACTGAAATAAGAAAAGGGACCATAGCCAGTATTGACACTGTCTGTTGAATGTTGAGTGTGTTTTTGTGCCTGATGGGAAATGTGTGTTTATTTGAGGCAGTGGATTTCCAGTGCATGTGTGTTGTTTAAGGAGTGCCCAGCAGCTTCATTTTACTTAGCTGAAAAAATAAACCCTCTCCTTGGACTCCCTGGCTAATATTTGAGTTCCTGCAGTTACATTTCCATATGTATTTTTCCTGCCCTATTTGTATGGGGCTAATCCAGCTCAACTAACAGGAGATCTGGCTGCCTACAAGAGAAATTGTAAAACTGTAGTAGCACAAAATGCTGTCAGATGCATGGAGTCAGCATTTAGGTGAAAGGCATTTTCCCCTATAATGCTTCAGCTCTATTCAGTTGAGGTGTTGCTTGTAACAATAGCAAATAAAAAATACTCCAATAGAATAATGATTTTGTTTTAAATGGTAGTATCCTTTAATGGAATATAATTTGCCAGTGACAATTTATTTTAGGATCCAAGACAAATACCAAGAAAGCTTTGTAGGTTTTTGTTGTTAATTTTAAATGTGCTTAAAATCAGCATAAGATCTGTTAAAATACAAATACAGGTTTCTAAATTTTAAAGCCTGTTAGGGAAGAAAATGTTTTTATTCAGTTATTTTTAACTGCCTTGATCCCACTCAGGTTTTGTTTGTTTGTTATTCAATATAAAAATATGTGTCCATGGTGAAAAGGTTTGAGGAATCATATCATTTTGGATCACTAAAATTATTGGACAGACTAATAATTCACAGTGAAGAGAAACACAAACATGTGGATGAGGACTGCAAGAGATGAAACACATGGAAAGGCATTGTGAAGAGATAAGGAGGGTGTAGGTTTGTATGAGATAAGGGGATAATTTTCCTTCTTTCATCTCATCTACTCTTCAAACATTACAGTCTGACCAAGAGCCTGGGAAGGACTCGATGTGCAGCTTGTGACTGGAAGGACGAAGCATGGATTGGAGAGGGAGTCTATTGTGGGCACAGCCCTAGGTTTGGACTTCAGATACCATAACTACGGTGTTGCTCCTTCATTTCTCACTGTCTCTGCAGATCTCTTGAGGGATGCCTGTTGCAGACAGTCCTGCCTCTTTCTGAGGGTTGGCTGCATCTTCTCTTGGTTCATTTCCATCTCTGGGGGAAACGAGCTCGAAAGAAGATTCATGTTGGCCCTTGTCACTTTTCTTCTGGATGCCACTGCTTTTCAGAAGACCCTAATTACATTTAAAACTCAGGGTAAAAACTACACCTTCCATCAAATCACCAGCCTGAGGCTAGAATCTGTAATTGTGTATCCTTATCCCTCTCTGGCTTCTCTGGATGGAGAGGGAGAGGCTTGTGCTTCCCCATGGAAGAGATCAGCTTGCTCAGGTGCAACAGTGGGAGATCTCTTGTGGAGATGATGTTGGCTGCTAATGCCTCCTGGCTGTGGTGAGGTAGGGACTTGCTTTTTGGGAGTTGATATAGGAGGGGGAATGCAGCGAGGGTCTGCAACTGCTGGGGATAATAGGGAAGCACAAAGTGGCAATTACTTGGAAGTAGCATGTATGATGCACTCTCTGTCTGTGCAACAATTCTATAAACCTAAAATACAAGATCTACTTGTGATCTAGCCTCTCTCCTCTGACAAGGGAGGAGAGAAAGTTGGGCATGCAAGGGAACATTGTACATGGAGATTGAGGCCCTGAAGACACCAGTGTGTAAGTATGTTGAAAGAAATGAGGTCTCTAAGACCAAAAACAGTGTTCTTGAAGTAAGACTATGGGAATACGTGAGAGCATACTGGCTGCTTCTGCTGAGAGATCTTTGTCATGTCTGGTGGGATTTTTCTGTGCAAAGTAGTTGGTGAGGCTCCCCAAATTCTTCCTGACAACTGAGATATGTTTTATTAGTAATAATTATCATTCTGCTGTCTTACTCTTCTCTGATTTAAAGGGCATGGCTTGCTTTCATGCCCTTCCTATCCATTACTTCCATAATGCTTCCTGCATGAACAAAAACCAATGTGAAGCCATGAGGGCAATGAGGTTCTCTCTTCTGGACATAGCAGGGCTCATACAGAGGTGGTTTGCACATCAAGCTGGTGGCTTAAAGAATTAACAACTGACCATCCCAGAGCAGAAAGAACAGCACATGCCTTTTTTTTGCCAGCAGTGCAGTTAATTTTGCTCAGTAATGGCTGGAGGAGATTTACTTCAGCTAAGCATATCTCCTGTTTCTATGAGAGAGAGAGGGGACACATCAGATCTGTCTGAGATCTCCTTGGGTATCAGCTGTTAAAATATATGGTGGTGATCTAATTCATGCAAGATGTAGGGAGTGAAGTTGAACTTCTTGTCATATTGTTCTCTGGTTTTCCTGTTTCTCTCTTTAGCCAAATGTTTCCTTTTGCTGAGGGCTGGGCTGCCTGTATGTAGCACGTTCTCCTCATCTGAGGCTGAAGTTACACTTGGTTTCTTGGCATTGAACCAAGACAAAGATATTTTGCTTAACTGGGGACTGTGGTGCAACGTTTACTGGGAGTCATGAAGTGACACAGAGTGAGAAGAAAGATGATCATATGAAGGACAATCACCTATGATCGCCCTCAAAAGCAGAAAGAAGCTGCTTATAAGCAGGAGGGGATTCAACTTTTTAAAAGGGTAGACAATGGCAGGACAAGGGGGAATGGATTTAAACTAAAGGAAGGAAGGTTTAGATTAGATATTAGAGGGAAGTTTTTTACAGAGAGAGTGGTGAGGGGCTGGAACAGGCTGCCCAGAGAGGGGGTGGATGCCCCGTCCCTGGAAGTGTTCCAGGCCAGGTTGGATGGGGCCCTGGGCAACCTTGTGTAGCTCCAGGCCTGAGGTTGGTGGCCCTGCCTGTTGCAGGGGGGTTGGAGCTCTGTGATCCTTGGGGTCCCTTCCAACTGATACCATTCTATGATTCTATGATTCCTTGCCATCTGCTGGTGTTTTTCATCTTCCTGGGTCATGCTTGCAGTCTTTCATTTGTTTAATGTTTTAAAAACTTTTTCCACCTGGTCTTTCTGCTGTGGACACAGTGCCAAAGGGCATACCCCACCCCATCAGTGTACAGAGCCACCCCGGGAGACCTGGATTAAGGCTGAACCCAAGTCCCAAGCACAACACCTTTGATGAGCTGTGCTTTTCCATGAGGGGCTTTTTTTTCCATTCTCACAAAATAGCTCTCAGAGAATGGTGTGACTGATGGTGTCCACTCAGGAGAAGCAAATGGTTTGAAGTCAAACAGGGTGGTGTGGGTAGAAGCCAAAGTGTTTTGGGATGGAGCCAGGCAGTGAAATAGAGAGGATTCCGGTTGTGTCTGTCATCAGTTAAGGACCTGGGAGCTGTGGGTCAGCACAGCTTGCTTTTGAATTGTAGACCTTGATTTTCATTGTGGTGCTGTGGCTAATGTATTTATGTTGTGGTGGCCATGTTGTGTGTCACCTAGCCCCATCTGCCTTCACTGGGTATCCCTCATTTCCCAGCCTTTTTAATCACATAGAGAGCTGCTGCCTGTCTCAGGCTGACCTGCTAGTGTTTCTGTACAGCAAATAGAGGAGGGTGGAGTAGTGAGGTAAAATTGGGCAGCATGAGCTGCTGAGCAGAGAGGAAGAGTATGTTTCCTTGGGCTGAGCTGCCATTTTGCCTTTTCTCCTACTGCTCGTTCCTTCCTTGGCCAGTGCTCTGTGGTGTCATCTCCTTTAATCCTTGTGCAGCAAAGCTTAATGTTAATGCTGTGTGTGAGGGAAGGAGTCCCTGCTGCCACAGGAAAAGAATAATTTCATAAAAAAGCAATCATTGATCAGTGGCTCAAATTGTCAAAGGTCAATTATTGATCCATCTCTCGCTGTGAGTCAGGCCCTCTGTTTTAGCGGCCGAATTCCCAGGTAAGTTTCTCTGTTATTTGGCAGAAGTGGTGCTAGGAAACCCTGTCTCTTATAGGAATGTCGCTCTTGCCATGTCATGCCAGGGAAAAAAAAAGCCTTGCAGTAATTACAGCTACCCATGCCTTGAAGTGCTCCCAGTCCTGCTTGTTCTATACGTGTGCTATCTGCAAGAAAGCAAAAGTTGTAAGGATCATGAAGGTTAAATGTTCTATTGCTGCTGGGGAAGTCTCTTTGGGCCAGAACTGAAGTACACTAAGAAGGGTAATGCAGAGAAAGGTAAGACATTTGTGAAGCTGTAATTGTTCCTTGTGCCGTAATTTAGTTTGAAAGAAGGACGAGTGTGAGAGAAGGCTCCAAATATCATCAAATGTTGTTAAGAGTGTCTGGCAGGCATTCCTCTTCCTTCTGGTCCTCTGATATGAGCTGTAGGAGGGCACACAATGAGATGTAAAGATGTCACATTTTGGAGTGGTTACAGAGAAATTGAAGAGCAGCATGTAATCCACTCACTGCAAGGGACACCATTCACCAGCACTTCTAATATGCTATCCCATTGGAAACCTCCTGAGATGGAGAAATCCTGTGGCCTCGGCTAGCTGTGATGCTTGCAGGAAGATAAGTTTGACAGCAGTCTCTGCAAATCCCATCCAAATGCTGGTTGCCAAAGGCTGCTGCACCTGGGTGGGAGCATGCCCACTTGCCACGTCTCTCACTTGTACCTTATTCCCAGACAGTGAAAAAAATACATAATCCAGCCTTTTGCATAGAGTCTTTTTATAGGCATACTAAAAGCAGCATTAAAAATATAGAACTTAATATATCCTTTGCAGCAAATGCTGCTGCATGTAATATTCATATTGTGCATGTGCACAGGTAGAGTGGGGAGCTCAAAAAGGCTACAGCCTGCACTGCAGGAATGGAAAGAGGAAAAGAAACCCTGACCAGAAGGGCTGTGGCATAAATTGACAGCAGTGGAAACTGAGATGACATTTTGTGACATGTTGCTGTAGAGTTAATAGAGTTAACCAGGTTTTATGTCTTTTCTCTACAATTGTAGAAGTCTGAAACAGGACACGCAGGGGTTGATCTGAACCAGAATGGGAGGATGCTGGGCTGGAGATGAAAAGTGTGAGGTTCTGTGGCAGTTTGCATCTGCTGTGGTGTAGGTATCCTTGAGGTTTTGTCCTGTGCAGACATCTCAGTGGAACACAGAGGAAATTCCCAGGTCTTTTGGAAGTTCCCAGGTTAAAATTCAGGAAAAAAGAGCAGCTCAAAATTTCATCTTCAAGGCTTGTTCGTGTCTTTGATTATAAAATATCCCCTGCCTTAAGCATTTAATAAAAAAATATTAGGATAAAAAAGTGCTTTCTAGCCTTACTGAAGCCAATGAAAATTGCTTCTGACTTCAGTAGTGCCGAAGATGACTTTATTTCCCCTAATTCTGTGGATCACATTAATCACTTTCTTCCCCCAACTAAATGTAGACTCTCTACACTAGAACCCTGTGCACCTGAGAAGAACAACAGTAATCAGGGGAGGATCTATCATCTGCTGACACCATGACTTTTGGCCTTTTCTGTTGTCTTGATGAAGTAATGAACATCATTGCTTTGTTTCTTTGCCCCCTCTTGGCTGCTTTTGCTCTTAGAGGCTGATGTTTAGCTCCTGAAGCATTTCTCCTCAAATGTCATATATTCCTCCCTGGAATTTCCTAAGATATGCTGTGCAATAAATATATTGATACTCTGCAGGCAGGTTTGTACAGTTGTATTTCATCGTGTCTGGAGAGTAATGGGAGGTCACTGATTTTTCTCCTTGTCTCTTGTGGGAACAGGTATGTGTGGCACCTCACTGGTTGTCCACAGGGACCAAGCTCTCAAATACCTGGTCGTGTGTGACGGGTGCCTCTGTGTGTGCCTGTTTGGGGTCTCTTCAAGCAGATGTGTAAAGTTACAGGAAGGCTATAACATTTCTCTGGGGATTTCATTGCGAGCTGCTGGAGCGATTAATGAATAGCAGCAGGGTGCTATGTGGGTGTTTGCTCTGAGGCTGTCTCTGATTATACAGGACAGGGACTTGCACTTTTCCACACAGAACAAAAATGAAACAGTAGTATTTTTCTCAGGGATTTTTTTTTTCTTTTCTGTTTTAAAGTGAACATGCTGACTTATGGAAGAGTGCTGCTCCTCGGTGGTGCGTGGGTGTCAGCTGAAGCCTGTACTACTGAGCTACTCAGGGCTTTGGTTCACTGCAGACTACATAGGTAAAGAAAGATTTCAGAGGAGGTTTCTGCTCTGGCCCCTCTCAGGGTACATTGTTTTCCGTGGTTATTGATGGTCTTGTAACTCTCAAGTGGCAGAGCCAAGTGGAGTCCTTAAGTGAGTTATGAAAGGCCATCAATAACTGTTGAAAATAACGTGCCAAGAGCTGGTCCCTCTTAAACCCAGTTAAAAGCAAAACCTGTTTTTAGTCTTTGAACTGACAGTTTGGGGTTTGGTTAGCTTTTCACTTAAGGTCTTGGAGTGCCCAGGGTGGCTGGCTATGCCATGGAAAACAGCTGCTTTAGAAGATAGGAAAGGTGCAGGCCCTGGGGTGGAAAAAGATCTTTTTATTCTGACGATTGAGGAAGAGGAAAGAGTAAATTAATTCCATGGCCAGCACAGAGAGCACAGAAATGTGGATATCAAGTGGTTTGTGGGGTGTGTGACATGAGGGAATGCTTACTCTGTTTTCTGATGGGTTTTTTACTGCTGGTACCCAGCTCTGGGCAGAGGCTCTCCTCCAGTGATGGAGAGTAATGTTCATCCTCACAGCATCTGATGCAGGCCAAGAATATTCCTGGAGTTGCCTTAACAGTACCATCAGCTATCAACACAAAAATATGTGGTTCTGCAATGATACTCTGGCAGGCCAGCGAAAGAGGGAACAAATGCTACTTTTTTCTCTTTTAAATTGAGAAACATATCAGTTTGTAGCTGCAATATGAGCTGGAGAGCCTGCTTTGGTAGGGGGGGTTGGACCCGATGATCTCTCAAGGTCCCTTCCAAACCCTATGATTCTATGATGATTCTACATCATATAACCATTGGCACAGCAAGTGGGGAATAGGATCTGCTCCTTCAGCCTTGGACACCTTTTGAACACTGAATTCTGCTGTTACCTATAGAGATATTATGACACACAGTTCAGCATTGCCAGATTGGGTAGAATTAAGTAGTGACACTACACACTCTGTCCAGTTTATTTTGAAATGTAGTTGTTGCCATTAAACTAACTAGAGCATCCCATTAATGGCATACATTTTTAAAATGTTGTGTTGTATTTTTGCAGCTTTTTATCTGCATTAAAAAAAGAATCCCCCATACTAATTTACAGGACATCTTCAAAATGTTCTGGCTGGTATCATGACCCGTGATCATGGAAGTGTCAGCCTTATCCATTCCCCTTCTGCAGAACGCAACCACTGTTGGTTCAGCCCCTTTTCTGAAGTTGAGGAGTTAAATTTTGTGATGCGATGCCGATTTAGTTATGGATGAGGAATGGTTGGACTTTATGATCTTAAAGGTCTTTTCCAACCTTGTGATTCTGTGATTGCTTTAGAGTGGATGCCCCGTCCCTGGAGGTGTTCAAGGCCAGGTTGGATGGGGCCCTGGGCAACCTTGTGTAGATCCAGGCCAGAGGTTGGTGGCCCTGCCTGTGGCAGGGGGGTTGGAGCTCTATGATCCTTGGGGTCCCTTCCAACTCATACCATTCTATGATCAGATGGTCACCATCCTTGAGGATGCTATTAGCTTATGATGAATATGAGGTAACCTCATTTGGCTTAAGCCTTTCTTGTTAAGAGCTGAATTAAATTGGATTATTTGCTGGTGACCAAGAGCACAGACCCATGAAAGCCTCAGCTGATGGGTGCTGTCTTGGTAAGCCACAGTGCCTTAACTGTGTGTCTATGCTCCTCCTATGTTACCCAGCCCTCATACTCCTCCATCCAGCACTGTCTGTTCTCCAGTATTTTTCCTAGCTTATAGTAAGAGATTTTTTGCATCAGAGACTTAGTACAAACAAGCTGTGATTGACCTTTTAAACCAAACAAGCTTGCATGTTTCCAATATGAAGAGACAGCAGACAAGCCTCTGGCTTGAGGCAGAAGATGGAGAAGAAAGGGAAGGATAAATATCAGAGGAGTAGGAATAAAGAACATGGCCTTGCTGTGCAGGGCAGAGAAAAAAAATCCCCAAACTTCTGCTTGCTTTTACAATATGTCTGACATGTTGCAAGACACTTTGTAGTGGGAGTCTCTGCTCTGTGGGGAGAGGAGGAGGAAGAATGTGCCTGTGTGTATTTATAGACCATAAATATTTGTTTTGTGCAGGTTTTAGATACACTCTCTCATCTGAAGATCCACAAAGTTCTTCTCAGACTTGGCATCTGTTCAGCCACGTACAGGATTTGTGTGCATGTAGAGTCTGCTGGAGGAGTCAGCTCTCCCTGGGGATAAATGCACTCCCTTTGGTTATCCCTAGGCAAAGAAGGTTTGAGTTTCATCTGGGAGTTCAAAAAGAAGGATGCACTGAATTAATGTCACATGTGTGCTCTGGCCCTTGCCTGTCCTGATTGTTTTGTGCACTTTGTCCACATTAAAGCCTGCACTTCTCTGAGGCTGTTTTCTGAAGGAAGCTCAATGATCACTGTACTCTTGTTTTTAAGGAATTCAGTGTATTTTGTCCTTGGAGTTGGACAGCAGGGCTAAATCGTTGAAGAGCATGCTGGCTGAACTTGCATAGGGCAATTGGTAAATAGGTAAGATGGGACATAGTTGCAGGAGGTGAAATGTAGGGGAGGCAGGGACTGAGCCTTATCTCTTCCTATGCAAGGGTTTATAAATTCAGAGTTACTATTTTGCTATGGAAGTTGTTTGAAAGACTGCAACTACACAGTCTTCATGCTTTTGTAGGGTAAGTGCTTTTTGCCACTTATCCATATGTTAAACTGTTTACTATATTTACTTTGCACCTTCAAGTTCTAGTGGTGTATTATTTTATCCAGGGACTGGTGTTTCTCCAGATTGGGTTAAATGATGACAGAGAAATGCAAAAAGGAGTGTTGTGAAGGTGATCCTGGGCTCCTACCAAGTACAGATCAGGCATTTTGGATACACTTCACCCTTGCCTGAGCCCTAGGTTGGGCTGGGTTTCCTGTCCAGGAAAATATTTGGTATCTAAATCAGCTGTCAGGTTCTAAGTGCTGAGTGAATGAAGTAGAATTTCAGGTTTTCTGTTGATGCCTGTAACATTTTTACCTTGCCTTGTGATCCATGGATTTTAAGGCCAGAAGTAGCTGTTATAATGATCTACTCCAATTGCCTGTGTAATGGGGGAAACTGCATGACCTGCAGCATATGCTCATATACAGTGAAGCTATTTTTGAGACTTAAAACATTCTTGGGAACAGTACAGTGGGGACAGTTTCTCTCCCCCACCATCCTTCAGCTTTGTCTTAAATCTTTTCTAATATTTGGCCCTTTGAGGCTCAAACTGTGCTGGCTTGTGGGGTTCTTTACAATGTTTACCTTGACCAGGGTAGGAATACAGGGTTGTGTAAGACCTCCTGAGTACAATGGCATGCAGCTGTATATCTTCTAGAGAAAATAAACCCCATTTGTTTTGTGTTGTCTGCTGCTTGCCTGGATGAATGGCTATTTCAGAACTTCAGTCTGTGGGTTGATAGAAATGCTATTTTAATTCCCAGTATGCACTTACTTATAGCCAGTTTATACACCATTGTTCTGGTGCCAGTCTTGTGCTTCAGCTTAGTTCTCTCTTCTTCCCTGTTCTCGAAGTATTTATAGACAGTAGTCATCTCTCTTGGCCTTTGTCTTGTCAGGCTAACAGTGCCATATTGTCTCAGTCCCTTCTTGGGAAACAGGCTTCTGGGTTGTCTGGTTCATCCTCAGAGCTGTTCTCAAACCTTGCTGAGTTTGGTTTCCTCTTTCATGAGCATAGGTGATCAGAAAGAACAGCATACACTGTTTCAGAGCAGGTATAACCAGTGTCTGGTGTGATGGCTGGAGACAAGCCTCAGATCATAGAATCATAGAATGGTATGAGTTGGAAGGGACCCCAAGGATCATAGAGCTCCAACCCCCCTGCCACAGGCAGGGCCACCAACCTCAGGCCTGGATCTACACAAGGTTGCCCAGGGCCCCATCCAACCTGGCCTGGAACACTTCCAGGGACGGGGCATCCACCACCTCTCTGGGCAGCCTGTTCCAGCCCCTCACCACTCTCTCTGTAAAAAACTTCCCCCTAATATCTAATCTAAACCTTCCTTCCTTTAGTTTTAATCCATCCCCCTTGTCCTGCCATTGTCTACCCTCTTAAAAAGTTGAATCCCCTCCTGTTTCTCTGCTCCCTTCAGGTACTGGAAGGCTGCAATGAGGTCCCCCCGCAGCCTTCTCTTCTCCAGGCTGAACAAGCCCAGCTCCCTCAGCCTCTCTTCGTAGGGCAGGTGCTCCAGCCCTCTAATCATCTTTGTGGCCTCCTCTGAACCCTCTCCAACAGTTCCACATCCTTCTGGGTGCTGCTGTAAGACAACTAGTTGCCAGCTTCTATCCACCTCACAGATCCACCTGTGAGGACTTAGCACGTTTTAAACCTCTGCACAAACTGTTTTAGCTTACACAGTGCTTGCAAAGCAAAGGAGTCTGATTTTCATAGCATGGATGAAGGATGTTGCTCCCAGGGCATTGGTGGGATTTCCTTGGCCATATAGGTTGGGGATAAGATGTAACTGGGCAAGACAGATTTAAATCAGAAGCCAAGATGCTGCTGCTTCCTATTAGCACATCTATGTTAGGCACCTGTCTAATGTAATTGCAAGGCCAAATTGATTTATGAGGTCAAATAATCAGATAGACAATACACTTAGTATAAAATAGGTCCTGCTTTAATGTAATTGAGGGTAACACTTTTGATAGTATGTGTGTTTGAACATGTGCTTTTTGAGCATGGTATAGTTGTATGTCATACTTCACATATGAGGCTGAGCATGCTTTAAATAAGGATAGATGTGAAATGGTTACATACCAATGCACTTATGTTGTGAGGTTACATACTCATATCAAACTATTTGACTCTTTTGTTGATAATGAAGAATGCCTACAATGAGAATGAAGCCACCATAATCCAAAGGCAAATGATTAGCAACCTCCTACTCCACTTAGACACACACAAGTCTATGGGGCCAGATGGGGTCCATCTGAGGGTACTGAGGGTGGAAGTGCTCACCAAGCCACTTTCCATCACGTATCACTAGTCCTGGCTAACTGGGGAGGTCCCAATTGACTGGAGATTAGCAAATGTGATGCTCATCTACAGGGCATGTTAGAAGGGGGGGTTACTACAGGCCTGGCAGTCTGACCTCGGTGCCATGGAAGGATATAGAGCAGATCAACTTTAGTGCCATCGTGCATCATATCCAGGACAATCAGGTAATCAGGCCTAGTCAGGGTGGGTTTATGAAAGACAGGTCCTGCTTGACTAACTTGATCTCCTTCCATAACAGAAGGATGCTCAGTGGATGAGGGATAGGCTGTGGGTGTTTTGTACCTGGACTTCAGTAAAGCCTTTGACACTGTTTCCCACAGCATTCTCCTTGAGAAATTGATGCTCATGGCTTGAACAGGTGTATTCTTCACTGTGTAAAAAATTGGCTGTGTGGCAGGGTGTGAAGAGTTGTGGTGAATGGAGTTAAATTCAGTTGGTGGCTGGTCACAAGTGGTGTTCCCCAGGGCTCAGTATTTGGGCCAGTTCTGTTTAGTATCTTAATCAATGACCTGGATGGGAGAACAAAGTACACCCTCAGTAAGTTTGCAGATGACACCAAGTTGGGTGGGAATGTTGATCTACTTGAGGATGGGACGGCTCTACAGAGGGATCTGGACAGGGTGGAGTGATGGGCCAAGGCCAACTGTATGAGATTCAACAAGGCTGAGTGCCGGGTCCTGCACTTAGGTCACAACAATCCCATGCAATGCATGAGGATGAGTGCCTGGTAGAAAAGGACCTGGGGGTGTTGGTCCACAGCTGGCTGAATATGAGACAGCAAGTGTGCCCAGGAAGGCCAAGGCTGCCAACAGCATCCTGGCTTGTATCAGAAATAGTGTGACTAGCAGGACTACAGAAGTGATTGTCCCCCTCTACTCTGCACTAGTGAGGCTACACCTCAAATGCTGTGTTTGGTTTTCGGTCCCGCACTACAAGAAAGACATTGAGGTGCTGGAGTGTGTCCAAAGAAGGGCAAAGCAGTTGGTGAAGTCCAGAGAGCAGGTTTTGAGGAGCAGTTGGAGGAGCTAGGGTTGTTTAGCCTAGAGAAAAGGAGGCTGAGAGGACATCCTACTGGTCTCTACAACTACCTGAAAGGAGGTTATAGCTTC
Organism: Porphyrio hochstetteri; assembly: GCA_020800305.1. Classification (NCBI taxonomy): domain Eukaryota; kingdom Metazoa; phylum Chordata; class Aves; order Gruiformes; family Rallidae; genus Porphyrio; species Porphyrio hochstetteri. The sequence goes on along the minus strand of CM036908.1, from coordinate 7,827,804 downwards.
CCAAGTAACAAGTGACAGGCTGAGAGGAAGTGGCTTCAAGTTGTGCTAGGCAAGGTTTAGATTAGATGATAGGAAAAACTTCTTCACTGAAAGGAAGTTATCAATCATTGGAACAGGCTGCCCAGGGAAGTGGTACTGTCACCATGCCTGGTGGTATTTAAAAGATGTGTAGGAGTGGTGCTTATGGACATGGTTTAGTGGTGGTCATGGCAGTGTTAGGTTTATAGAATCATAGGGGTTGGAAGGGACCTCAAGAGATCATCGGGTCCAACCACCGAAGGGGTCATCAGGTTGGTCATCAGGTTGAACCTGATGATCTTAAACGTCTGTTCCAACCTAAATGACTCTATGAATCCATGATCCTATAATCCCATTGTGCGTGCATGCCATCCAGTAGTGTGACAATACAGAATTGAAGTACCTAGAGTCAGGAAATTGAGCTTCCCTTACCGTAACACTACTAAATTCTCTTCTCTGTATGGTGTGTTTAAGCCATAACTATGATAAAATAGGAAAACACAAAATCTGCTATCTGTACTTGGGGCTAAATCATGGCTGTGGTGGGAACTGGATGTTGATAACATCTGAATTTTACACGGTTAAATACTCAATAAATGCTTGCATTGTGTATGGCAGAGTTGTGAAAAAAGAGACCTTCAAGGAAAACATTATTATTTATAGCATGCTGGGGTTGCATTTCTTAATATTGTGTTTCATAGTTTCCTTGTTTGAGTTTGAAACCTTGATGAATGAAGAGATGCCAGGACACTATGGTATGAGTCTTATCCTTCAGCAAATGTGAGTTGCTTGTTTCTTTTATCCTTAAGAGAGGGAGAGGGGCTTTTACCCTAGAGGGCTCTCCAGTTGAGAGTACAAAGGTATATAATAAGATCAAGTGGTTAGAAGCTGAAATAGACAAATTTGGACTAGAAATAAGGTGCCCATCTTTAACAACTATGATAATTAGGCCCTGAGAAAATGTTCTGGACTTGTTATGAGCTCTCCATTAATAGAAATCTTCAAGACAAGATTGGATTCCCCCCCTCCCTTCCGCTTCAAACAGAAATTAATTCAAAGAAGTTCTCAGGCCAGATGACCTCCATGGAATGTTCTTTGGCTTTATAATTTGTGAATTCTCCGTGAGTCATATTCCAACCTTGGTTATATGAAAATGATGATCTTTGTGGTTGAGAGAAACAGAAAAGTGTTTCCTCCACATGATCCCTGTGTGACTCTGGGAATCACACAAATTGTCTATGGCTCACATTCCCATCTATAAAATGGATGTAGTATTCTTCTTCATTTGGGTGTAGAGTTGAGATGCTTTTGTACAGAGAAGCTTGGGATCTGTAGGGCTGTGTCCCCCTGAGTCACACTGTGTGGGGATTTTTCCCTTAGATGTTCACAGAATCACAAGATTGGGAAAGACCTTTAAGATACCAAGTCCAACCATTCATGTCCTAAACTAAACCATATCCCTAAGTACGTCATCTACCCCTTTTTTGAACACATCCAGGGAAGGTGACTCAGCCCCTCCCTGGGCAGCCTGTTCCAGGCCCCCACAACTCTTTCAGTGAAGAATTTTTTTCTAGTGTCCAATCTAACCCTGCCCTGGGGCAGCTTCATGCCATTCCCCCTTGTCCTGTCACCTGGCTGAAGAGACCATCACCCACCTCTCTACAACCTCCCTTCAGGTAGTTGTAGGTGGTGATAAGGTCTCCCCTCAGCCTCCTCTTCTCCAAGCTAAACAGCCCCAGCTCCCTCAGCTGCTCCTCATAGGATTTGCCCTCCGGCCCCTTCCCCAGCCTGGTTGCCCTTCTCTGGACTCGCTCCGGGACCTCCATGTCCTTCTGATGGTGAGGAGCCCAGAACTGGACCCAGCACTCGAGGTGTGGCCTCACCAATGCCGAGTACAGGGGCACAATCACTTCCCTGGACCTACTGGCCACACTGTTTTTGATACAAGCCAGGATGCAAGTAGGATTCATTCATTCTTTTCCAGGGTGTATTTTCCTAGAATTTTTCTAGATGTTTTTAGCTCCTTATTTTCCAGTTCATCATCAGTCTATTGTATCTGGGGTTATAATAGAAGCTAAGGCTTGAAGTGGTGGCAATGCTGGAGATGGTAGTGTGATAAATGGACCTGAAAGCTGTTGATAATTCCTCTGACCAGTGTTTGAGGTCTTCCTCACTTCTGCCCCTCTCTGGGAAGTTACCATAGGCATTGAAAGTCCCTTAAATTGTGTGCATGTAGAATTCACCAACATCATCAGTGCAAAACTGCCAGAACATGGTAGGGCAGGACTAGTTGCATTTCTTCCACACCACTGACGTTTGATTCCCCTTTGCTCCTTTACCCACCTGCTGCATGTGTGAGGGAAGTTCTTAGTCCCTTTCGGTCCTGGGGTTGCCCTTCCCAGCCGCATACTGCACAGCACGCTCAGCCTGCCACCGTGCACCACCAGCTTTTTGGGAGCTAATTGGCTAAACCCTCCTCTAGAGCCCATTGAACTTGCCTGTAACGGTGCTTAATTAAAGTGCAGAAAGTTTGAAGAGATAGCAAGTTAAGGCTTAATGCAATAACGAAATGGCACTATTCCACCATCTGCTTCCTTCAAGACGTTAATTGCTTCCTCATATTTGTTTGTTTTAATTAGGAAAGAACCTTGATTAAAATGGAATGAGGAGGGGTAAGGGTAGAGGAATGAAAGGCTGAGAGGAGAGGAGAAGGGGAGTGCAGGAAAGGGAGAAGGGAATGGAAGATGAAGGCTTGACCACACTGCTGAGTGCTGATGGGGAACTCTAGAAGAGCCAACTAGGAATAAATATTTAGGCACTTGTGGGTACAGCTTGGACAAAGAACATAGTGTGTCACTGAGAAACCCAGTCTCAAAAGATGAAAGGAACAAGTAAAAAAAGCAAAAGCATTTCCTATGAGGAGCGGCTGAGGGAGCTGGGGCTGTTTAGCTTGGAGAAGAGGAGGCTGAGGGGAGACCTTATCACCACCTACAACTACCTGAAGGGAGGTTATAGAGAGGTGGGTGATGGTCTCTTCAGCCAGGTGACAGGAGATAGGACAAGGGGGAATGGCAAGAAGCTGCCCCAGGGCAGGGTTAGATTGGACATTAGAAAAAAATTTGTTACTGAAAGAGTTGTGGGGGCCTGGAACAGGCTGCCCAGGGAGGGGCTGAGTCACCTTCCCTGGATGTGTTCAATAAAAGGGTGGATGAGGTACTTAGGGATATGGTTTAGTTTAGTATGTGAATGGTTGGACTTGATGATCTTCAAAGGTCTTTTCCAACCTTGTGATTCTGTGATTCTTTGTGGAGCAGTCTTTGTTACAACTGCTTGCTTCTTACCCACATCTGCAGAATCTTCTCTGATTGCATGACTGCAGTGCTTGTTTTTTCAGCCTTGAGTTATAAACCCACATGGAAGGGAAGGTAACCAGACTTTTTGTCCATGTTCACTTCTTTTTCCTCTCCCTTGAAAAACCATCCATCTGCATTAAGTTCCTTTTGGAAAGACTTCAATTCCTTATGAGCAGCTCCAGATAAAAGCATTTGCTAATGATTGATAACCATGGCTGCTTGAGGAATAATGTCAGCAATTTTCTGAATAGATGTCCAATAAAAGAAAACTTAAAAAATAATTAATAAACACACTTGCCCATCTTTCTATGTAGTGCCTTTGGCTGAAACTTCAGGGATAGGAGCTTGGAAACTTCTAATTTGATTCATCCAACTTACCTTTGTTTCTCCTTTTTCTGTTTCTTTCCTGCTGTGTCTTTTTTCCCCCCCTTCCCTTTCCCCTTTTTTCACCCTCTTGAGAGTGAAGTCTGATTTCCCAAGCAAGTATAAATGTAATTAAAGTCAAACACAGCTCTTAAAAAAGGGAAGCAACTAATTTCTTTTCTGGGCCATTGGTATTGTGGACAGATCTTGATAATGGAAAAGCATCAACGTGGGAGCATGAAATGGGGATATTGGAGTCACTGAAATAATAAAAAGCTTAATAGCATGATGAGTAAAAATGCTTGTTTTACAGGATGCTATAGGTGTTGTGTTATTCTCTTCTCACCTCTTCTTCCCTGCCCTGCACTCTGACATGCTGTAGCTTTGATCTACCTAAACCTTCTGTCCCAGGGACTCGTGCTCTTTATTTTACCACTTAGGATTTTTTTAAAATCTCTTTCACAAGTTGAAAGTAGTTCCATTCCACTGTGGCAAGCTTAAGAGAGTTTGCAGCCAAAGAAGAATCTTAAACTAAATCCCCAAACCAAAATCATCCCCTGGTCACCTTGAGTTGATTGGGGAAAGTTTTCTGTGGTAACTGTGGAAGATGTGTGGGCTTTACATTGCTGCCCATCCCCTGAGTTTATCTCCCACCTGCAGCACTGGCTACTTTGGTTTTTGCTGTTCTTGTCCTTTCATCAGTATGACCAGACACCTTTGTAGCAATCTAGGGTGTATATATATAAGCAATTATTATAGGGTATGCATGTACACATATTTTTTGGCTGGGAGGTTTATTACAAGGATGGGAGCGTGGCTTTTCACCCACAGATCTCTGGTTCAAAATCAGGTCCCTTAATTTTATCCTTTTACATGTAGTGTAATTGTTCCCTTGGGGCAGAATAGGAGACTCACTGGAACAGTTCTAATCATGTTGCTTAGTGTTATGCACTTCAATACCTCTGAGATGTGAGCTATAAAAGAACTAAGGGAGAACCTGGGCTAGTGGGGACTGCAGGTGAGACTGAGTGGTATGCTGGGGCACCTTGGGTTTTCTTTGGACACCTCCTGTCCCTAAATTAATTGTTTCTTTTTGCATTCTAAACTCCAACTCGATATGATACAAGTACTAGCTCCATGCTGATCTGGTCATCCCACTTAGGAGAAGTATGGAAAAAGTTCACCAGACCCTCAGTGATTTCTCTGTGAGGAGACATGGAATAGCTGAGACTCCTCAGCTGATGAGGACTGAGGCAGGGTGTAAAAGCCACACTGGTCTGGAGAAAGGGCATGTGGCCTCCAGTTCCTGGCTTTACTAAAAGTGTGTGAATGTGTGTTTGGGTGTTGAGAAACAGGATGTAAAATGACTCAGGAGGCAGACTTCCATGCTGGCAGTGGGCAGTATGAGATGACACTGGAGCAGGAACCTGATGAGGAGGAAAGGAGGGAGCACATGCCAGTAGCTTTTCATACAAAGACAGGCTGATTTCAATGTGCAGGGTCTTGTATTTTGAGTGTGAAAGGAGTAAAAGAGGATGTGCACTGGCTGGGGTGATTAGAGGCATTGGTATGTAGCTGGTCTCTTGGGGAAAACCCTTCAGTGAGAGAATTTTCTGATCCCAGTGTTGCAGACTCTGTTGGGGATGAATGCCTGGAGAGGAAGATGTCCCTGTGGATTTTGGGATTCGTAGCTTTTATGGGTTTGAAGATTAATAGAAGTTTGTTCTTGATGTCCATGAAACCAGTTGAATCAGAGTGTGTGTATGGGGGGGGGGTGTGTGTGTGTGTGTGTATGTGTTTGCTTTTTTTCCAGTAGTGCTGCTTAAATATTTCTCTGACTTTATCCCTGTTACCCACCTAAATGGCAGATACTCTGCTGAACACCACTATTGCCTTCCTCACCTGCTCAATCATACTCTCTTGCCTCTATGGTACTGTTACCTCAGACTTTATTTTCATCATCATGAAACAGCCAGCAATCCTGTGGTTTAATGTCAAGTAGTTGTGTAGTGAATAGCAGGTGTAGTTTGGTACAGTTGCAATCTTAATCTCTCCCACTATTTGGAACAGGCTATTGGGAATAGATATTTTAGGAGATATGCTTCGAATGCCTCTAATTCTGCTGCCCTGGATGAGCAGTGTTTGTCATAGTGAAACTGTACAAGATTCTCTTGGGAGACATCTGACAGAGGGCCAGCAGTGAGCTGTAGTCCAAGACAACAGACTGGCTCAGTGCTGCAGAGTAACTGTATACCTTTTATCAACATGTATTTTTTAACAGGTGACTACTTCTAGCCTGTATTTGTGAGGTAATCGGAAGACCACAGTAAACTGATGGGTTTTCCATATCCCTTTTCATTTAATTCTGTAGGAAATCCTATGTTAGGGATTCTCTAAAAGCAGTTTACAGTGATGTGTGCCTTCCCTTTCCTGTAAACCATGGAGGCAGTTTTACTTAGTGCAGTAGTACACACAGCACAAGTTTGAAAACCAGCTGCTTTGAAAAGCAGCTTTTAATTTTTATGAAACAAGGTTTGTAATTAAACGTAGCTGAACCCTTGTATTTTCTCATAAGGCTAATTTAAAAATACAGGCATGTGCTTTGTAGCTTTCCCCTTTATTTAGATCTTAACTAAATGCATAGAAGGATTGTTTCCTGTTAGATGAAATATCTTTTTGACTTGCCTTTATTTATTCTGGGACTTTTTAAAAGCCCCAGAAAAGTGCAGGAACATGTAGGAGCTTATAAAGCAAGCTTAAATAGTCTTAATAATACTTAGATGATCCTTAGTGAGGGCAGTGCAGCATACAAGCAGCCTGGCTGACTTTACACCTTTCCCTTCCTCTGAGCCTGTCAGATGGTTTAGATGACCACTGGTGAAAAGTGGAGTTAGCCATACCCATTTTTTCCCCCAGTTCTCTCTCACAGAGGTTTTGGAGGGAAAAGAGGGGTTGCAGGTCTGAGCAGTTCATCAGCTGTGGGCCATGATTCCCATGTAAAACACAGAGTAACCAAAGTACAGATGCATTTGATTTGTACATGGGTGGGGAAGGTGAGTGCCTGGTTTCCCGTGATGTATCGCAGGAGAGAGGTACCCTGTGGCTGGGCATGGGCATCCCTGGGGAGGTGCAGACCATGTCATAGAACCATAGAATCACCGAATCAGAGGGGTTGGAAGGGACCTCGAGAGCTCATCGGGTCCAACCCCCCTGCCAAAGCAGCTCCCCAGCTCATATTGCACAGGTCGGCGTCCAGACGGGTCTTGAATATCTCCAGAGATGGAGACTCCACACCCCCTGGGCAGCCTGTCCCAGGGCTCCCTCACCCTCACTGGGGAAAAGTTCCTCCCCATGTTGGTGTGGAACTTTCTGTGCTCCAACTTGCAGCCATTGCCCCTTGTCCTGTCCCCACAGACACTGAAAAGGGGCTGGCCATTTCCCCTGCATCCCATACTTCAGATGTTTATAAACATTAATAAGGTCCCCCCTCAGTCTTCTTTTCTCCAGGCTGAACAGCCCCAGCTCACTCAGCCTTTCCTCACAGGGGAGATGCTCCAGGCCCTTCATCATCTCCGTAGCCTCCTCTGGACTCTCTCCAGGAGATCCTTGTCTTTTTTATCCCAGGGAGCCCAGCACTGGACACAATACTCCAGGTGGGGCCTGAAAAGCTTGGGGAAACCTGTTGTGCTGTCAAAAGCTGTCTGGTCCCCATGAGGTGAGAGGGCAGCTGGAGGTGGGTCAGGAGTTAGGTGAATGAAGGCTTCTCCTCTCCCGGCCACTGCCCTGCTTTTCTTCCCTGCCTGCTGAGTAAACCTGCTCCTCTTTGGGGCTGAGCCATCTGGAGCAACCAGGAAAAAATGCTACCTTTTATGGCTGCATCTTCCCTTGTTTAATTTGAAAGGGGTCTATTAATGTCATAAAGGAAAATAGGTTGCTCTTACGTTAGCTTGTCTTTCGAGTGGGTTGAGCACTTTACAATCACTAATTAAACTTTGCAATGTGGCTGCTCTAGTCCTAGCTATATCCCCTGAAACAGCACTTTGCCTGAGGCCACACAAACAGGTCCTGAGCAGCCTTCTTGTGACTTGCATACACCCTGAGTGCAAGAACATGAATCTTAATACGTGAGGAACTACTGAGCAGCAAAATATTGGTAGCCAATAACTAGGTACCGTAGATAAAATGAGTTAAATTAATGTGTGATCAAGTTGCACGGGGGAGAAGTTTGGCCTAGAATCTGGCAACTGTCAGGTTGCAGGAACCATCTGTTGCCTGTGGTACTAAGTAATCATTTTCCTTCGTTACTTCTAAATTTCGGTTACCCGACACAATTTGGAAACAGAAGTTCTGCCAGGTTATTATGAGCACTTCAGGTATCTTCCCTTTAAGTGTTGATTAGAAAAGCTTTTCCCTCCCTTTCTCTTAGGCTTATTTTTGTACTTTTGACAGGTGTGGGGTGGGAGACTGGAGAGCTCAGTCTACCCAGGAATGAGTGCTCTCACTAGTGAATTTTTTTTCCCCACCCACATATTTTAGCTATATCCTATGCAGAATGTCTCCTTAGGTGTAGAGAGGAGTTCTATTGTTTGTTCTTTTCTTTCCTGCCTTACTGGTGGACATGAGAAGGATCCTTGTTGCTCCTGCTGGGGAGGGAGGGGTTGTGGCTTTTTGATTTAGAAACTGGGGCTAATCATACAGCATTTCTCATCGCCTTCCAGTTTGCTATCAGCTAGAAAAAGCTTTACGTGGAAGAAGGAGATGAAAACTGATGCCAAAGAGGAGTGAGATACATCACTGCCTTGTCACCCATCTCTGGAGAGATGCAGAACTTCCCAGCCAGACGCCAAGCTGAGCGCAGCGCTTGATGCGAAGGGGAAAAAGTGGGTGCTGTTAGCAAGAGCTGCTCATAATGTTTTTGTCAAAATAATGGCTTTTCAGGCTGTGAAAACAATGTTAGCAGAAAGGATGTATTATTCAGAATGTTCAGATTATTTTTTTTTTTTGTTCAAAGGGAGGGAAATACATTTAAAATTGATTTGAAATGAAAAGTTATGCAATTGCTAGGAATACAGCTATTTATATAGCAGTCTCAGTTTTCTTACTTTTTCTATTCTGTTCTCCTTTCCCAGAAGAAATATAAAGAAACAGCAAATAATGACTGAAAGTCACTATAACCAAAGCCAGGTAAATTAGAATGCTTCATTTTTTAATTAAAACCAGAAAATCCAATGAAAATGACTCGATATAATAAATGTTTTTTCATTTTCACTAGTGGCTTTCATAGCAAATAACTGTCCATTGTCAGCTGTATTGCTAACCATACAGAGATTTGTCTTCAGTATGGCAAAGCACAAAATATGTCCTGTGCAGATACTGTACAGAGATATTCCCTGACCCACTATCTCTGTACCCTGAGAGGTTCTGTCCTGGAGAGTGGCAGGAAATCAAGTCTTTTCCTCACTCTCTTGTTTTCTCGTGGTTTTTTTTTTTTTCCTTTCCTATTTTTAAAATCTGTGAGTTTGAATCCTGCCTCGAGCAGGTCGAGTTGGGATTTTGAATTCGCAGCCCAGTCACTCAGAATGTCAATTGTCTTCCAGGGCACTGCACCGTGAGTCCCAAGGCTGGAAGCTCTTTAAAAGACCATCTGACTTTTAAAGGAACATTTGCAAGGAGAATACATATCTTTTAGGTCTTTCTAAATCTACCAAGTGTGATTGATTTATCAATATGGATCAACTAATGCTTAAATAAAGAGACATGCCTGCTCCAATGCAGTTAAAATGCTCCATTAGAGAATTTGAAATAATTTCTCAAGGTGTTAATTTCCATAATAGTGCTAGTTAGCTATTTTTTTTTCCCCCTCAGGCTCACGTGAGATATTAAGCTGGCTGACAGGCTTTGCTTCTTGGGTCTGCTGCCCTTGCACGCTGATGCCTAGTTTGGGGTTTTCAGCAATGAGTTTTATTATGGGGAGGTAATAGAAAAGAGCAGCTGAGGTGTCCCCTGTCTGATTCTTGGGTGGTGAAGGGTTGTTCCCTGTTGCACTGTTTCCTAGTTTTAATCCAGGCTAATTTTAAGATGTATCAGGCAATTGTATTCTACCTCCACCCACCTTCATGCCCAAGTACTTCATATGGCTCAGTGATATCCATGTGTGTACTGGTGTACTGCACACTGGGTAACCACCCCACTTTTGGGACAACACCAGGATGCATTCTCTGGACTTTGTTTTAGCTAACATCTGCCTCTTTGTCACCCTCTGTGTATAATGATTCCTCTTAGGCTTTGCTATATGTGCTCATTCCCTTCCTTTTTGAGTACTTGTGTTTTACGTACTCCAAGAAGTGTCATTACCTCATCATTAGGTGGTTCTGCTGAAATAGACAGATGAATCCTTTATACTTTATTTTTTTTTTTAAAAAAACCCCTTGTTTTGCACATCTTAATGTTTGTTTCTACATTTCACAGTAGGAAGTGCCTGAGGAAGGGGCATAACTAGAGAGAAGACTTGTAGTACAAAATAGTATGAAGCACAGAAATACAGTCCAGGAAGATGTGAATTTGAAGATGAATAACGACCCCTCTGTGCTATGTGTGACTCTTCCCACTCTGGGCTTTTGGGCTCCTAGGATTCTTAAGATTAAATTTGTCTGATCAACAGCCTTCCTTTCAAAAGAGATTCTGCCATAAGCACTGTGTTTCTGCTTGGAGGGTCCCAGGGCATGGGTGGCCTTTACCAGACCTGTCTTAGTCCTTGGTTGTGAGGCCACAGCTGCAGCAGAGCGGCAGGTTTGTTATTCCAGCCTTGCCAGTGGGCTGTCTGGGTTAGGCAGAGGATTGCTTGGTGCACGCTGACAGGTCACCATGTAGTGCTACAGGCACAAGCCAGGCTGAAATGACTCCTCACAAGTACAGCTTGCTTAGCGTATTTCTTAATTGTCCCATAATTGCTGGTTAGTTTAGAAACTGGCACCTATCATGTAAAGCTACAAGCCATTTCCTTGATGTTCTGGAAAGTTTTCAATATCCTGAGCCATTTAAAGTATTATCCTTTTCCAGCCAAGACACTGATGCTTAAAGACTTTTGCTAGCAGTCTATCTTGGCAAAGATTTCTGCTTCCATTCCTCAGCATGCTAGAACTGAGAAACCTGTCTATGCATAACTTCTCATTGCATCCCCCTGCTAGCCCTTAGGTAGAAGTGGGGAGGGGAATAGGGTGGCATGAGTTTTGACAGGTATTCTGTATATCAGAAGATGAATCACTTTAACAAGGCCAAGTGTAGAGTGCTGCACATGGGACATAACAACCCCATGCAGTGCTACAGGCTTGGGGGGGACTGGCTGGAGAGCTGTCAGGCAGAGAAGGACCTGGGGGTGTTGGGTGACTGCAGGCTGAATATGAGTCAGCAATGTGCCCAGGTGGCCAAGAAAGCCAATGGCATCTTGGCTTGTAGCAAAAACATTGTGGCCAGTAGGTCTGGGGAAGTGATTGTGCCCCTGTACGGGGCATTGGTGAGGCTGCACCTCGAGTGCTGGGTCCAGTTCTGGGCTCCTCACCACAAGAAGGACATGGAGGTCCTGGAGCGAGACCAGAGAAGGGCAACCAGGCTGGGGAAGGGGCTGGAGGGCAAATCCTATGAGGAGCGGCTGAGGGAGCTGGGGCTGTTTAGCCTGGAGAAGAGGAGGCTGAGGGGAGACCTTATCACCACCTACAACTACCTGAAGGGAGGTTGTAGAGAGGTGGGTGATGGTCTCTTCACGCAGGTGACAGGTGATAGGACAAGGGGGAATGACAAGAAGCTGCCCCAGGGCAGGGTCAGATTGGATGTTAGGAAAAACTTCTTCATTGAAAGAGTTGTGGGGGCCTGGAACAGGCTGCCCAGGGAGGGGCTGAGTCACCTTCCCTGGATGTGTTCAAAAAAATGGGTAGATGAGGTACTTAGGGATATGGTTTAGTTTAGGATGAGAATGGTTGGACTTGATGATCTTCCAAGGTTTTTTCCAACCTTGTGATTCTGTGAAAAGGAGAGAGCTGGAAGAATGCAGTGATTTCCCGTGGGAGGGGATTCTCAGCCTGCTGTTGCGTATATACCCAGAAAAAGCAGCATGTTTCTGGACCTAGTGGTAAGGGGGGGATGTGGTTCAGACAGCAGACACCTAATCTCAGGGTGGCTGTGGACTTTCAGAGTGCTTACCAGGTTGCCAGTGTCTTTGCTCCCTCATGCTGGTCAGCATCAGTCACCACAAGAGCTTGTGCCATCATGCATCCCTCACGCTGCAATTCTGATATTTAACAGGGCTACCTGAAAGGCAGATTATGAAGTTGCAATAAACCAGAGAGTGCTATATGTTACATAATGGGAATACCCACTGTAAATTTCAAGGTGTCCATGGGCCCTTTATTTCCTTTTCAAGTGGATGCTGCTTATCTTCCCACGAGCCAGCCCACGATAGGGAATCACCTAAAAGAATTACTGGCCATACCAATGACAGGGAAGTTAGGCCAGGTGCAGTGTCCATCTCTATGCATGTTATGTTTTAGTAAAATAACCAAACTGAGTGCATCTGTTTCCCTTCTCCATAATATACTATCACGACATTTAAAGCCATGCAAACTTCTTTGACTTAATGAAAAACCGTATTGAACAAACTGTGAATTGATTGTGATCCATAAGTGAAAGGAATGAGTTTAACCTTTGTCCTTATTCCAGTCTTTCTGAAAGCCATTTTATGCTTTTTCCCCCCCCTTAATTTTCTAATTTTTTTAAAGGGAATTACTATACACCAACTAGAATGTAGAGGTATTTCAATGCTAGCTCAAGTACAGAAAGCCACAATTATTAATGTGTACGTGAGCAGTTCCTTTCCAGGGAGCTCTGTTCCTGACTGTGTTGTGCTAGATTCTGTCAGACAGAAAAGAAACTGTTCTTGCTCCTGAAGAACTTAAAAACTGTGTATGAAAGGAAGAAGCAGATGGATAGACTGACAGCTGGGAAGAGCAAGGTGTTACTGGTTGGTGTGCCAGCCATTGGCTTTATTTTGTTATTGCTTTTGATGCTCTGTACCTTTTCCTAATGTTAAGTAGCTGGTAAAACAGTGCAACGGTGACTTTTTCTTCTTTGTGCTTCAAAGTTGGGAGTCCACCTCCACAATTGTGTCTCTCCTCTGAGGAGTGTCTAATACTAGCCTGTCTCTGCAGCATCAAGTAGAATCACAGAATCATAGGGGTTGGAAGGGACCTCGAGAGCTCATCGGGTCCAACCCCCCTGCCAAAGCAGCTCCCCAGCTCATATTGCACAGGTCGGCGTCCAGACGGGGCTGGAATATCTCCAGAGATGGAGACTCCACACCCCCTGGGCAGCCTGTCCCAGGGCTCTGGCACCCTCACTGGGGAAAAGTTCCTCCACATGTTGGTGGGGAACTTCCTGTGCTCCAACTTGCAGCCACTGCCCCTTGTCCTGTCCCCACAGACACTGAAAAGGGGCTGGCCATTTCCCCTGCATCCCATACTTAAGATATTTATAAACATTAATTAGGTCCCCCCTCAGTCCTCTTTTCTCCAGGCTGAACAGCCCCAGCTCACTCAGCCTTTCCTCACAGGGGAGATGCTCCAGGCCCTTCATCATCTCTGTAGCCTCCTCTGGACTCTCTCCAGGAGATCCCTGTCTTTTTTTATCCCAGGGAGCCCAGAGCTTTTGGGTGAGAAGTAAACCCATTAAGACTATAGTCTTAGGAAAATCTTCTTGGAAGCAGCCTCATTTTCAGGCATCGATGACACACTCAACCTTCAGTTTTCAGTTATGGAGAGCACAGTTTTAAAAGTCTTGATTTTAATTAAAAGGGAAATGCAATGTATGTGTCAGATATGGGGTCTGGAAGAAGTTTTGCCATTTATTAATAATGCCAACACTGCAAATGCACAGAATTCCCTGCTGTGATGTGTGCAGCTCCTGACTTTGCACTTGCTATAGTAGGATATGGTAGAATAAACAATGCTATGTATTTGTTCAGGCTTTTTGGTGGCAGAAAGGAGAGGATGCAGGGGATGGAAGCAGACCAACTACAGAAGGAGTAAAATAAGTGGTAATGATTCAGAGCTCTCCCAACTGTTGAACTTCAAAGTCTTTAGAAAAGCAGGTATTCTTCATTCTCTTCATGATGGAATTGAGGGAAGGGCACTGTTCCTAGCTGGCTACCATGGGAATTACAATAAAGGCTTTGGAGTTTTGCAGAAATCTCTCTCCTGGTTCGTTCCAGCTCAGAGATGGGGGAGTCTGGTTTCTCCTGTGTGGCAGTACAGAGCAATAACTGCTCAGCTGCTGCCAATGCTTCCTTTTTGCGAGTCCTTCTTAGTGAAGAGTTTGTGGTAATAGGAGTAATTAACACACTGGGAGTCATTTCTGTGTCCTGGAAGGGAACAGAAAGCCATCAGAGCAGACCCAGACATGATTGCTCTGCAGGGTTATTTTCTCTCTCTCTTTCTTTCTTTCCCATTGTGCTTGGGTTTTGATTTTTCTTCTTTGTGTTAAGAAAGCTGGAGAGCTGAAATGGTCTGTAAATTGCGTTCATGCTGAGCTTGGGCTAGGTAGGCTAGTTAAAGGTCACTCTTGTGGGCTACATGGTCCCCTCTTGTGGGATGGGGAGAGTGTTTAAGAAGGGAGCCACAATGTCCCTTGTGGCTTTTTTAACCCTTCTTCTTCCAGCATAGATCTGAAGAGCTCTGGTTCTGAATTAAGTTTGTTTAAATAGGCCCAGGAGGTGAGAACCCTGAAGGGTGATTATGATAAAAATATTAACTCTGCCAGCAAGTCAGATGACTTCCCAGCCTAATAGCTCAGAAGTATGAGGCTGTGCTGCCACGGTCCTATGCTTTCTGTTGAACTGACCATGTTACTAGCTTGCTCATATCCCTTCTGAGGCTGCTGGTGGCATTTCAGCTGTGTGTCTTGCGAGTGCATGTGATCTTAGCTCCCCCATGCACAGGTACCTGGTTTGGGCATTGCAGAGTGTTTCTGGAGGTGAGCTCCAGGAGTAGACTTGACATAAACAGTCATTCTTGCCCTCCCCAGGTGAGAACTGGGAGCAGGGAGAAAAAGGCAGTGGGCTTAACCTGTCTGATTGCAAACCATGTGCCCAGGTACCAGGAAACCAACCAACCACCTATCTACAGATCACAACTGAGATGTGTATGTGTATAACCTAATCCATTACAGGGAAGCAAAACCAAAGCAATTTTAGCTTCTTAGTCTAGCTTTTCTATTTTCTTTTTCTTTTAAGAGGACACTCGTGGGTGCAACCCTCCTTTTCTTGCTTTTAGCTTTGATACAGGTTTTTTGCCACTGTCTCCTAGGGAGCTCTGTGCTGAATTCAGATAAGGAGGATCGAGAAACTCCATATCTGCTTTCAAGAATGGAAATGAGCCTGCAAGATATATTGGTGGGAAGAAACAGTGAATATAGGAGTATATGTCTTCTCGTTGGGTGTGGGGTGGGGAAAAGGCTTGTGCAGTTCTCACAGTGGTGTTAGAGATTGGCATGAATGCTATGTTCCTGGAAACCATTCAGAATAGGTCACCAAGTGCTCTGTGTCACCCTCAATCCACCATTTTAAGATGCTGGTCTTTACCCCCACGTATGTCTTTACATCCAAGATAAAGCCTGAAATCTTTCTGTTTCCTCTTCTGCTTCTCTTCCTGCAGCCATTCATGGAAGATGCTCTATCCCATGAAGTTCTACCAACTTCAGCAGGACCTGGCTGTGTTCAGCTGTTTGCAAGGCACAGCCCCCAATTTCAAGTGCACTTCCAGTCTCTTCAGTAAGAAGAGAGCCTGTCTTGCATTACCCCTAACCCCTGAGAGCAGTGTAGTGCCACCAAACTGCCCCTGGGTAATAGAATCATAGAACTCTCTGCTTTTATCTTCAGCCTAGTTCTTTTAGTCCAGCTCCACTGGCACCACCCCGGAGTCCTCTCCATCCCAGCAAGGGGGTGATGCCAGTGACCAGATTTATAGCTGAGATGCAAATACTGCTTGCAGAATTAAAAACTAAATTAATCCATGTGGTTTCTCTAGTCTCTTGAATTTCAAAGCCTCCATGTCCCTCTCAGTTCTCTGTAAACATCTCACTATACATCCTTGCTGAGGAGGCTGTGTGATGGGAGGATTTTTGTGTTCCTTCTTTCCCTCTCCCCCCCCCCCCCCTTCCAGTGGCAGTAACAACTCATAGTGTTCAAATCTGTATTTTTCATTGGTAGATGGTTTTGGTTATTTCCCCCCCCTTCTTTTTTAGCCATGTTGTAGTTTTGCCTCTGCTGAGCAGCTGCTTGTTCTTTAAAAGGGAATGGGGGGAAAGTTGAGGGAAGGGGAAAGGGAAGGAGAAGAAAACCCAAGGAACCAAAACCTCACCGGTTGGGATAAGGATAGTTTACTGGGATAGCAGAAAAATAGATATAGTAACAAGACTTTATAGCAAAATATATGAAGCTGGTGGTGATACACAATGCAGTTTCTCACCGAACTGGACAAACTCAGGCTGTACAGCTCAGAGCCATCCCAAAATCGGACCATCCCCAAAACTGTGCATCCTGGAGCTGCCTGCTCCTCCCTCCACCACCCCCCCGTTTATGCTGAGCATGACATAATTGGCATGGAATACCCCCTTTGGCCAGTTCAGGTCACCTGTCCTGGCTGTGTCCCCTCCCTTCTTGTCAGCGGGGAAATATGAACAACTGAGAAGTCCTTGATTGCTGGACAACACCTGGAAACATCAGGGTGTCATCGGCACTGCTCCCATCCCAACTCCCAAACACGAGATTCCATCTGCTGCTAGTAAAGAAATGAACTCCATCCTAGCCAAACCCAGGACAGGCCATGATTCAGCTGGGCATGGACCACACAGAGTGATGGCTGCTTAGGAGGTAGGAGTCTCTGTGGAGACCCAGGCTCAAAGCATGAGCCAGAAGGAGCCCATTGCTCACTAGAGAACTGGATGAGTGCAGACAGACTGAATAAATACTATTAATTCCCTGCTGCTGGCAAGCTTGGCTTTTAATATCAGTTATTGATTGTGAATCTCACTGGATCATTTTGAGCAGTGTATGTCATAGAGCTGTAGTGATCTGATTGCTGTGCTTTGGGCTGACTGTGGGAACACACATAGATACAGAGCCAAATTAGGGTCCTCTTCCCCCCTTCCTAAAACTCTTCTGCTTCATTAGGGCCTGGGGAATAAAGCAAACTATTGCATGTTGCTTTTATTTTACAGTGAAGGCAAGGGTGAGTTCTTATGGGGTATTGGATCCTAGGTGACCAATGTCTGTTTTTAATTCCACATGTCTAATGGCATAATAAATTGTTTTGCCTGTGGAAGGAGGTGACAGGCTGTGAAGGGATCATAAACCCCTCCCATCAGTGTGTCGGCAGGATTTTGTCCAGCATCCATAAGTGGAAAACCAGGACAGATAAGCTTGCACTGGGCTGCAGTGGCAGGGGTTTGTGAGGGACACCAGCCTGTTCTTTGCTTCATCTAGCTCTGTTACTCTTTCTGTGATAGAAATTGCTGAAAATTACACTTTCAAATACAAAAAAGTCCACCTCCAAGCAATTAGCAACCAGAGAGGGAAGTGGTAGAGGAGGAAGGGCAGGGCATGATAAAACTGTCTCCTGCAGCCTTTCTGTGCAGTTGGGTAAATGGGCACGGTGCTGCTCCACAGCCTAGCTTTCCCCCCTCTCCTAAGCAGGTGTGTTGTGAGATGCTTGCAAAGTTATTAACCCTGCATACAGAGTGTGCCAGTCAGTAATTATGGAAATGAGTTGGCAATTAGATAATGTCACTCACTCTCCACATACAGCTGATAAGCAGCTGAGAGCCACTCCAAAGCGAAGGTGAGACCCTCGCCGTGGGGCTGCCGAGCAGATGGCTCTGACCTGGCATTAATAGGCTGCTCTGAAGTTTGGGGAAGGTGGGTGGTGCTTGGGCAGCACTTGTTCACGGCACTGCAGTGGGGGCTGCCTCCTTTCCCTGGCTGGGGAAGTTGTGCAGCTCCATCAGCCCTGCAAGTGGGATGTTTCTGTTGTGCAGGTTGGGTGTGTTTCCTACAGCGGGTTTTGAGAGTGCAAGATGCTGAGCCGCCTGCTCAGCATGCAGGTACCTCCTTGTCTCAGCTCTCCAGCCAGCCTGGGGGGCTGTACAGGCTGCTGGATGTGTGGTGAGATAACTCCCTGGCTCTCTGATTCCTTTGGGGCAGCTCTGCAGAGACCTCCCCTAGCGCTTTGCTGAAGGGCTGATCACATCAGAGCCACTCTCTTCTCTCATGCTGCAAAAATCACATTAAGCCAAAAATATACCAGAGAAAGTGTTTGTTATGTTGCTTTTCCCCTGTACTCGGCATTGGTGAGGCCACACCTCGAGTGCTGTGTCCAGTTCTGGGCTCCTCACCACAAGAAGGACATTGAGGTCCTGGAGCGAGTCCAGAGAAGGGCAACCAGGCTGGGGAAGGGGCTGGAGGGCAAATCCTATGAGGAGCGGCTGACGGAGCAGGAGATGTTTAGCCTGGAGAAGAGGAGGCTGAGGGGAGACCTTATCACCACCTACAACTACCTGAAGGGAGGTTATAGAGAGGTGGGTGATGGTCTCTTCAGCCAGGTGACAGGTGATAGGACAAGGGGGAATGGCAAGAAGCTGCCCCAGGGCAGGGTTAGATTGGATGTTAGGAAAAAATTCTTCATTGAAAGAGTTGTGGGGGCCTGGAACAGGCTGCCCAGGGAGGGGCTGAGTCACCTTCCCTGGATGTGTTCAAAAAAAGGGTAGATGAGGTACTTAGGGATATGGTTTAGTTTAGGATGAGAATGGTTGGACTTGATGATCTTAAAGGTCTTTTCCAACCTTGTGATTCAGTGATTCTGTGATTTTCCATGTGAGCAGTAGTTGCAATTGGAGCTGGGATGTTGCTAATTCGTGACTGGGAGCGGTAGTGCGTCCATCATGGAGTCTTTTTTGTCAGATGTGATCGTGCTGTGACAAAGTTTGAGATTTCTCAGAAATAAAATCTGTAAGAAAGTACTATGGGATGCTGTAGTTATTGTCCCAAACTGTACTGTATTGCTATGGTAGCAGTGTGCTCTGTGAGGCTGCTAGGGTAGTACTTATGCTAAAAATAAAATGGTAAGAGCAGAAAATTATTCGTTCTCAGTGTGACTTGGAGGATTGTTGTGGGAAATAGGTGAGGCACAGATTGGTCGTGTCAGGATTTACCCTCTCAAGGCTGGGATTCAGATCCTGGCCACTGCTGAAAAGGACACTGTGGTTGTTCTGAGTTTTCTTGAAGATCCTACTATGCTGTGAGGCTTGCTCTCACAGGCTCAGTTGAGTGAGCAGGAACTGCTGTGGGTCAGGACTGATGGGTGCTGGCAGAGCTCTGGAGCATCCAATGGTTGTGGCTGGGTGCAGGCAGCCTTACCAAAACCTGAGCTGCAGTGCCTAAAAGGCAATGAAGCACTCAGAAGTGACACCTATGTTTTGTGGGGTTTGTGTCCTCCTCTGAAACAGAACTAGCACCATCTTCTTTTATAACAGCTAGAAAGGGATTACCTTGGCTTCTCTCAGTCAGATAGGTAGAGAGGAATTGCCTTTAATTCCTTCAGTCAACAGTGCTATTCCCATTTAACTGGGAATTTCTGCCTGGTTTCCCTTGTTATCCATGGCCTTTGTCCTTTCCTAATGAACATGTTAGAGAAATCTGTACCACAGAGGTAGCCTGCTCCTTTTACTGTGTCTTTGAAATAGCCCAGGGTTTGAAGTGATCTACAGAGACTGAGATTTCTTTGGGTGTTTAAACCAGAGGTTCAGCAGCCAGGGAAAGATTGGGAGGCTTTTCAGACAGGCAATAGGGCTGTTACATGGACATAGACATCACATCTGTTGTTATCTGCAGAGTGTTCACACTTGCTGCTGTGATTTATAGCATCTTTCACTGGCTCTCTGAGTTAGGTTTCTAAAACAGGGAGAGAAAACTGGTAAGGCTGAGGGCTCCTTCTGGTGCAGATGGTACAACCCACCCTGCCCAGGAGAATTGAAACCTGTGGTGAGAGTCCCTCTGCTTTAGGGTGTCTGTGGGTGGTTGGTGCCACGCTGGGCTTGCCTCCCTCCCCAGCTCAGACTGAGCAGAGAGCTGTCTGGTGGAGTAGTGATTTTTGCTACAGTGGTGGTAAGATGTTCCAGGGAACTGTGAGCTGCTGGGACAGTATCACTAGCTAATTTACACACATTATTATATTCCTATTCCCATCTCATCAATAATTCCAGGCTTGGGTCATCGCTTTTTCTTTTACCTCTTACTTTATTCTCCTTTTCCATAAATCATGGGCTATTTTAGTGGAACCACTGGGGAGCACAGAGGAGAAAGGTAAATGGACAAGCGCCATGTAATATTTTTCCAGTCAGTTTTCAGAGCCCCCCCAAAAACCCCAAGAACTGAGCTGATGCTGTTGCTATTGGGAAGAGAGATGATTTGAGCATTTGGATCTGTGGGGTTGGTTTTTTTTTTCCATTTTACACCTCTCCTAACACCTCCTCTTTCCTCCTTCCATTCTCCTGAGCCAAGCTGTTAACAATTAAAAGGAATTAACTTCCCTCTGGTTTTTGACTTGATTTTATTTGTGTTTATAGCAGTTTAGCTAACACTCTCCATCCACTCAGGCAGCTGCAGGGAACAGGCCTGGTTTCCACTGGGCACTGAAAGCTCACATTTCTCTCCAACTTGTGGGTTTTCTTTTAATTGATCCCTTTTGTTTTCTAAGTGGCTTGTTTTTCATGATGGCTAAATTTGCCAGACAGACTTACAGCTTCCAAAGGTCCCTGGGGCAGGTAGGGCAGAGGCTGTGACTATGTGAGCTCTCCACTGCCTAGTGATTCTCTTTCAGCTCAACCTTTGCCCTTACCAAACAGAAACTTTTCTGCACCACCCTTTTCTGCAGTGTCCATGGGCCACCTCCTTTGGAGCCAGGTGGGTGGTGGGGTTGAAAAGCATCTTGTGGGAGCAACAGTAGCCCCAGCAACTCTCATTGTCACAGCACAAAACGCTTTTCCCAAGCAAATACTGTCTCACAATATTTGTCATCCAATTTGTGAGCTCTCTGTTCATGCTGGCTTCTGGGAGGTTGAAGGCCTTGGTTCTCATCACCTCCTCTCCTGCTTTGTATCTGTGCTAATGTTAGCCATTCCCAGAGTTGTTCTCAGGCCCAACCCATGGCTGTGAACAAGCCCTGTGTTAATGGGAAAGTTTCTTGTTAAGCAGGATTTTCAAAGAATCAGCCTTGCTTTGTGCTGCCTTTACTTGTCAGCTTAAAACATCCTCCTGCCCCAGGCACACGATCACCCACACACAAGCAGGCAGGAGGGACTTAAATCCCAGTGTTAACAGGTCCTGCTCTCCGAAGGAAGTTGGAATTGCTTGCTGTAAGCTAGGAGTGAATTTGGCCTTTCTGCCAAACCACTAGGCCAGGGATGGGATTGGGATGGGATTGGTTGGACTTGATGATCTTCAAAGGTCTTTTCCAACCTTGTGATTCTGTGAAGTGGCAAAGAGCTTAGTTCTTATCATCTCAGCTACAAATTTCCTATCAGCTGAGCTGCAGGCTGCCATATATCATTTGCATAGCACACATTTCCAGGTTGTGAAGGTCGCTGTTGGAGTCTCTGAAGTGTGCAAGACGTGTAAAGTAAAAGCAGCTATTGTGTGACAGGGTGACAGCAGGGTTGTCTTCTCTAATGCTTGTTTGATGTGCTAGGAAGCATAATGACAGCAGTGGAACGGGACGTTTGGATGTCTTCTCTTGCCCTGTATCAACTTTTAATCTCTAAGGAACTCTGGTCATTGCCCTAAGCATTTTCATTGAGAAATAATTGTTACTGGGGAAGCTTCAGGACCATTTGTTTCAGTAAAGCCAATGAGATTGCATCCATCAAATGCATCATTAAATAATTTGGTGTATTTTAATGTTGCTCAGCATTGTGGTGTGTGCAGATCACTTGGTGAGGTCTCTATTTGATCCTCTTAGTTTTGAGGACATAGATGTCTTTGCTGCTTTGGAAGACTGTATAGCAAACTGCAGGTATGAAGAAGTGGCCAGAATATCAAGAAATGTAAATGAGTTACTGGACAAGATGATAATAAGCTTCATGGCAAATATATGGTAAGTTGTAGGACTAACTTTTTTCTTTCTTGTTTTCTCTTGACTCCACAGGTTCTGCAAGCTCTGTGAGTGCCAAGCAGTGAATTATGGGCTGGATAGCCACCAGTGCATCATGAAGATTGACTTTATTTTTGCCCTCTTGAGGATCACGTGCTTTATGAATTCACTCTCTCCTCCGTCTCACTGCCACCTCTGTCAATATTGTCATCACTTCTAGGAAACCAGAATTTGAGGCTTGGGCTTCACCTCTGCCTTTCCTTCTTCCCTGGGACAACCAGTGTCATTTTTGTTTTCTGCTAAAATAAATCACTGTGGGTTATTTTGCCCTTCACAAAAGTACCCCGACTGGAGAAGTCACTTCTTATACCCTGTACTTCCAAGATAAAAGCCTCTGGATCCTAAAGGATAATTGACATCTTTCCTTGGAGAGGAGACATTTCCTCTCTCACGTGCACTTGCTATCTTACTTTCCACTTACACTCCCTCTCTCTCTCTGTGTGTCATTCTCTGTGCTCTCCTCCTCTTCCCGTTGGATTTAACAGTTGGTGTTGACCGCTGGGGTTCTCCTCCCAGTAGCGTGGCTTTTTTTGTCTCCTAGGGAAGAGCAGATTCTTGAAACAATGGGCTTCACTCTGCACTCCGTCTACTTCACCTTGAAGGTGAGTTTGCTGCTGGGCTCCTTGCTGGGTCTCTGTCTGGGTCTGGAGTTCATGGGCATCCCCAACCAGTGGGCCCGTTATCTCCGCTGGGATGCCAGCACTAGGAGCGAACTCAGCTTCCAGTTCAAGACCAATGTCTCCGCTGGGCTGCTCCTCTACTTTGATGATGGTGGTGTCTGTGACTTCCTCTGTCTGTCCCTTGTTGATGGGCGCATCCAGCTCCAGTTCAGTGTGGACTGTGCGGAGACTACAGTTGTCACAGACAAGCAGGTCAATGACAGCAACTGGCACTTCCTGATGGTCAGCCGCAATCACCTCCGGACAGTGCTGGTGCTGGATGGTGAAGCCAAGCCAGGGGAGGTGCGTCCACAACGCCAGTATATGAACATCGTCAGCGACCTTTTTGTTGGTGGAGTCCCACTGGACATCCGTCCTGCTGCATTGACCCTTGATGGCGTTCTGGGGGAGCCTCCGTTTCAAGGATTTATCCTGGATCTCAAATATGGCAACTCTGAGCCGCAGCTCCTGGGCAGTCAAGGAGTCCGAGTGGAAATGGAAGGGCTTTGTGCAGAAAACCCTTGTGAAAATGGTGGCACTTGCTTCCTTCTGGATGGTGAGCCACACTGTGACTGCTCAGCTACTGGATATGCTGGCAAGCTGTGTTCTGAAGGTAAGAGGATACTTCCCTGTTTCCCATTGATCTTCACATAATCCAAAGAGTTAATTTGTCACTAAGCAGGGCTGAGACTGAGCTCTTATCCTGGCTGGTGGCTATCAAGGGAATTAAAGTTCCACCATTCTTTTTTCCAGATGGAAGTAATGAAATGAGAGCAGATAGAGAGCACAAGCAATTGCAAGAAGTGCCTTTCTGAAAGGATGCTGCATTTGTAGCATGGGCAGATGTTGATCAGCAACTTATTAATAAGAGCAGAGAACATAAATTGCTAAATACACAAGTACCCTGTGTTGGTGTTGGTAAAAGCAGCAGTAAGAAGTAATTTTAGCTGTCTGCATGAACTCCACTACCCTGTGTCCCTGAAAGCTGAGTGAAATGACAGTAAACAGGAGCCATGTATGTATTGCTAACATATCTGATTGACAGGACATTGCAAAAGTTGGGCCATCTTTAATGTTAGCTGTTGCTAGTCTGTGGAACCCCCATGCTCCTCTTCAATTGCTTGCATACTAATCACTGAATGGCACCTTGATTGTTTCAGCATCCTTGATTAAATAGCTTTGGGCCCTGCTGAATGATCTTACTTTGTATTGCAAAGGGAAAGAGGGATTTGAGTGGTTGTACATTGTTTCATACTCTCCTTTAAAATTTGAATCCAGAAGTTTTAAGTCATGTAAAGTGTGATCAAGTGCATTTCAAGGGTGTTTTTTTTTCCTTGGTGTTCCACATTGTGATGGCAACTAACTCAGTATGTACAAGAGACTTCAGTAAGTTAACTGGAAATCATGGTGTGAATTTGAGAATCTCATCACAGCATTTTTGTGACGTTTGGGTTTAAACACAACAGTTTGAGCTAAGCCAAAGGTGAAACCTGGGCAAGAAGTGGCCAATCTTGAGTCAAAGATAAAAGCCAAACAAACTGAAATTTTGTCAGGATGTAAATCCTTGCAATAATATCTTCTCAGAACTAGCAGTTGTGTACTTCTCTTCGCAATGAAAAGAGATTAACTGGAGTGTAGTATGTAGAATGTGAGAAGTGCTGAAAATAAAGTCCCTGTACTGTTGGTATGTAAGCAGAAAGCCCTGCAGAAATACTATGTAAATACAGCTCTACACTGTATAAAGGGAGAAGCAAACATATTTTTATAGGAAGGGAAGGTTTGGAAACTAAACATGACATCCATATGTGCATTTCTTTTAAGGTGCTTTAATTATAACAGAAAATTTGGCTTTTTATCCAAATATTACAGTCACAGTACATGACTGTTAGGTAGGAGGTATGAGCCTTTGAAGTGCTCCTGGCTGTTTGCTCCACAACAATCAGGTCTAAACCAATAAAGAGCCAGAACTGTTTTCTACAGTTGAACCGTGAGTTCTGAGGAGCTGGAGATACTGCTGGGTGCAACCAGAAACATCAGTAGCTGGGCTGCTGGGCACTGTCTTCATCTTTAAATGTCAGTTCTGGGCGATGGAAGATTGCAAGAGCCACACAGGCTTGTGGACCCTGAAACATAAAGATGTTAAGTCTCTGTGCTGCTGGGCTAATGGATACACGCTCAAGACATCAACAGAATTTGGGTCTCAGTGGATGTCTTGAGAAAATACTGTGAGGCTTCCATGTACATGTGGGGCAATTGTGAGAGCTCTAACCAGGGCTTAGGTGGTGGAACTTCTGCGTTTCCCTGGTGGGTGGAGCAGTATGAAACCCATCTTCTAAAGAATCCAGGGATATTTCTGTTGTAGACATGATGGATCCAGCAGTGCTATTGTTACCTTTTGAAACCATGCGTCACCACTGTTGTTTGTTTCCTATAGTGATTCATCAGTTTCCAGCCCAACCTTCTATTAAGGGTGAGCAAAGAAGTTTGTCATGATGTACCTTTTTTAGTAAACATTTTTAACTCCCTGTTAGCTGTCGTTTGTTCACTCACACAGAGGATACTGTGCAGAGACCTTTTCCAGGGGAACAAATGTAAAGATTTCCACAGACAGACTTTGTCTGGTTCTTCTGTTTTCTCTTGTATTACTTCATGGTCTATACATGGTTTATGTTAGATTTTTATAATCAGCCTTGGTTTCTGCCTCCTTTATGCTGCAGTAGTGGTGATTTATGTTTGCTAAATGTTGTCACCAAAATATGTTACAGTATTTGTGCAAATTTTGAAAAGAAGGGGAAAAAACAGAAGAAAAGCTGTTTAGTAAGTGGAAACAAGCAGACAAAGAAAAGTGGCAAGGAAACAAACCAGGAACAAAGTTCAGTATGGCTACCTTTTTATCCAACTTTTAAAAATGTAACAAACTCCAAAGATGCACTCTTTCAGCTCCCTGAGTGTGGCAGAACCTCCACTGATGAACAGTAGGATATGGTGGGAATGGCAGAACTGAATGCAGGCTCTACCTGCCTGTGTCTTGATTGGCCATTGACCAACTTGCCTTTTCTTTGTTTGCTTTTCTTTCCAAGAGATTGAGATGTTTGTTGTCAAAACTGTTCCCTTTTGTTTTGTTTCCTCCTCCTGCCTCTGGATATTTGCAGAAGTAACAGGATTATTTTATTCCCAGTTTCATTTTTGGAAAAGGCATGCTCTTTCAACTGGGTATCAGCAGCTCCCTTTTGGTGGGGGGAATCCTGAACTCCATTGCAGTATTTACTAGTCTGTAGTCTGTGTGTGTCTATTTTTGTTCCATCACCAGAGTTGGCTCTTTTACTGGGAACTGATGGGATCCAATCAATAACAACTTCTGTTTGAACAGCTAAATGCAATATGTACCTTTTTAATAATGTGTTCTCTTGACAGTGTCCAGGCCATTACTTGGCTATTGACTGATACCTGTGTCTGCAGATGGTAAAACCACAGCAAGCTCATTTATTCTGTGGCAGAGAAATAGGAAATAAATACAGAGTGGAACCCGCTGCTCCTATACTGTGATGGAATGAAGCTCCCATTACAATATTAGGGGGTTACTGTAATGTAAAATGTTGTTCCAGTTATGGTGAACTTCAGCAGAGAACAACCACTTCATTCTGAGGCAAAACTAAATCCTGTCCAGAATGTGCCCTCAAATGGGCAGAAATATTTTTGGCACTTAACATGCACCCAGAATTCCCAGGATTTTATATGTCATGGTCGCTCCGTGCCCAGCTGGGTAACTGAGCTGGTCATTGCTGGTCAATGGGAAGTGTCATTCTGAGTCTGAGTGTATACAGTGGGAGTGCAAATGTGTGCACACTATTGAAGGTTTGGCTGTTTTGAAAAAAGTGATACTATTTTTATTGCTCGTGGAGTAAACTGGTTCATTGAACCTGACAGGTCTGTAGGGCACAAAGGATGGCTGATTTTGAGTAGCAATTAATTTGTATGTTTCTGGGCAATGGTGACATTAGACATGAAAGCTGAAGTCAGAGACACTTTCCCCTCTAATAAACCTCATCAGTCTCTGTGGGATCAGGCTGCTGCCAAGAGAATGAGGTTCCTGTAGAATTTGAGCAGCAGAGATACATTCATAGTGCTGGGAAAAAAAAAAAGCCTCAAAAAAATGTTCCCCATGCAAATTTTGAAAACTGTGCTGCTGAAGCAGCCAGATGAGCATGTTCTTATCTGCTCATTCAGGACCAGGCTGTCTTCCTTAGCCTGCAAGAAATTCTCTCTTCCTCCAACATCCCAGTGAAAAGAATGAGGTCACTAATGTGGACAGCGTGAGTGCAACAGTCTAGGTGTACAAGAGTATTTTGGCTAAAGACCTCACGGGTCTCCCTAGGACCCTTCTGGACTTCGGGAGGAAAGGTGAACAGGAGATGTGCTTAGAAATGATGTTAACTCTGCTTGTAGTTGCAGAAGCAAGACGTGGATGCGATCACCAGCTTCACAAAGCACCATGCTGAAGCCTTTGTGTTGCCTGCAGGGGCTGTTTCTAAACCAATCCTGAATAGGGGCCTGATTGCACCTCTTCCCTTGATTACAGAGCAAGATTTCCTGGGGAT
Organism: Porphyrio hochstetteri; assembly: GCA_020800305.1. Taxonomy (NCBI): domain Eukaryota; kingdom Metazoa; phylum Chordata; class Aves; order Gruiformes; family Rallidae; genus Porphyrio; species Porphyrio hochstetteri. The sequence continues at coordinate 7,800,565 of CM036908.1, read as the reverse complement.
GCTGCCTGCTGAATGACAGAGGAGCCCGTTGCTCTGTAATTATCACACTTTTAACTGCAGCAGGAACAGATTTTTCTATAGCCCCTCAGCTTCGCTTAAAGCGACAAGTTACTGGAAAATTTATCTCCCACCTGCCCCTTCGGAGCAGCCCAATTTTGGCTGCATCTAAGGGGACTGCCTAGTCTCACTTGCAATCACTGTATCTCCCTGCCAGCCATCCCAAACTTTGTCATACTAAAGGCTAATTTGGCACTTTGCCATGAGCCTGATGGGTGTGCTTAATTTGCATATGCATTTACATACATTTTGTAATCAGAAACAAACGAACATGACCATAATATATGCTTCCACTTGCATATTCTTTGATAGATGAATATAAATTGGTTGCTGTTGAATTCACCAGCAATAAACAGCTGCAGACCCTCTGTCTGGTCGTGTTCTCTGCTGCTGTAGAGGACAGTGGGCAGTTCTGGGACACACTTTGGAGGGCCCAGATTTCCACTCATCAGTGTAAAACTCTAAAATACCCAAGGGGTGTGGAGTACATTTTGCAAAGGGCAAATCTGCTGCTCTATGCCACTTCTTATGTCCCAGCTCTGGCTACTAGGCAGAAAGCCTGTAAGGACCTGTAACAGTTCTGTAGCAATTTGTTTTCCCCATCTCTTTCTCTTGCTCATTCTTCCTGGTTTTAATCCCTTTGGTTGCATTTAAAATAGTGATTTCCAGTTCTGATGTAATTTTTGGATGCATTGCCAGATGAGCACCAGAAAAAGATGTGTTAAGATGTTAATTAATGTTTATAAAGTGCTTTGAAACGCCAAAATGTGGTTTAAGCACTATATGTGCTTAAAAATAAGTATTAACACTGCGGAGGAGATGCACAATTTCAATTAAGGCCCTACCTACCCCCTCACAAAAATGGCTCAGGACCCATCAGCCCTCACTAAGCGTGGGCTGCCTGCAGCTCCAGACCTAGCTGGGGTTTGTTTCATACCCTCCCCTGCTTTTATTGGAGGGGAGCCACAGGGAGATTACCGGCCCCTGTACGGAGCGTGCCATTGATTCAAGCAGTCTAGCTGCAATACATGCTGACAGCTATATTCTTCTTGTTTCACTCTTCTGTATTATAGATGACCATGAGGCTACAATCCTTTTCTGCTTGATTGCAGATCAGCTGCAGACCTCAAGCAACAGCCAAGTTATAGCATTCAGTTAGGCAAAGCTTGGACATCTCTGCTGAAATGAAGCAAACTGTGGGTTGGGTACAAAGGAGTTTGCTGTTTGGTGTCAGATGGAACTGGTGAAGAGTGAGAACAATTTGTAGGCAAGAAGGAGCTGGGACTTGGGGAAAAAAGCAAGCTGAAAATGTTAGAGTAAGCCATAGTTCACATAGGCTGTTTACAGCAGCTGTTCTGTCTTGGTTTTGCCTTCCTGATAGTATAAGAGAAAAGTTCTTGGCTATCACAAAAAGTAGATTTGAATGGGCTGAGGGAGGACTAAATCTAGCTGGAGTCTGGATACTAGCTTCCTCTTTCAGCCTATAGACCAGCCTGATGGCTCCTGCTCTGTCTCAAAGCGTGCTCAGCTAGGATCTAAACTGGAATTATTGGATGTTGCTAAATAAAGATTTAAATAAAAGTAAGAAAAATGATGGAAGTGAACAGAACTTCTCTTTCCAGTTTATGTGCAGGAGATAATTTGATTTCAGAAGGAAGGTTTATTTTCCTTTCTTTTTTGCCCAAAAAAAAAAAAAAAAAGGGAAGAGTTGATCTATTACTACTGTCCAGGCTTCTGCTGAGCTAGGCAGCCTGTCATGGAGGTCAATCAGCAGTAAATATAGCCCCAGGCAAGACAGCACATGCTGTAGCCTTGCTTTCATCCTAATTCCAGGATGGAGGTGTGCAGGTCATTTGCCAGGGGGTCGTTTTTGTTAAGTTTTGGTGGAAAATGGAGGAAGAAAAATCTCCCAGATACCTTGAGGATGCTGGAAACTGCGTGACAAAGCTACGGGGAAGGAAGTGGAGAAGGAACACATCTGTCCAGCAAATGGTGGCACTACTAAGAGAAGATGAGCCTCTGCACGTCGCCCTCAGCACGGAATACTCCTGGGTGTGGGAGAAGGTGGTAATCCATGTGATGGAATGATAGAGCAGCCACCTGTCCTGTGCCAACTTCTGATTTTACTTCTTGTTCCTTTGCTGACCCACTTTAAACTTGATACATCACAGAGCTTCTTTCTCTCCCTGTAGAAATCAAGGCAACTGCCATGTTATTGCTGTCCAGAGACAGCAGTGTGACTTTTGGGTGTATGTGTGTGTGTCTCCCACAATCCTTCATTGCAGACAGGTTTGCTGCCATTGTATAAACCTACACTGCAGAACAAAGCACTTATCCTTCCTCTGTCTGTGAACAGGTCCAGGAGCTGTCAGCTGGGTGCAGAACAGCCCAAAGGCTGAGAGAGGTAAATGTGGGGAGGTAGGAAGGACTGTGGATGTCACAGGCTACTTGAAGCAGAACTGGTTTGTATTTGAGTGCGTTTGCTCTGAACTGTGCCTGGGACAGGAGTACGCTGCTTTCACTATCTGTGTTGCTGGCAGCGCTGCCAGTCATGCCATGTCAGCTGTTCAAGCCCTGCCTGCATGTACACTGACTTGCTCACTCCACTATCCAGAGAGGAGACCAAGATATAGCATGTAAAGAAAGAGGACTGGAGCAGCAGAACTTGGATGATTGGTCATTAGAGCGTTAATACCTAAGAGACTAATTTCCATTTCTGTCACAGGCTTCCTTCGTCCCTGGAGTGATTTGCTGGCAGACTAAAGGACTCAAAATTGAATCAACTGACCTTTCTTTGCAGGGGATATGTACCTGGTTACCCTCAGTGTCTTGGTTTCTGTATCTGAAATACACGGCCAGTGGGTCCTCCTGTACTCTCAGTATTAAGAATCCCATATGCTTCTGCATGACAGTAATAGAGGTACATAAGTATCTTAGCAGGACAAGGAAATGATGATAATTCATGAGCACCCAGTAGGATGACCTGCTGTGATTGTCAGTTTTCCAGCTAGGTTTACAGTTAGAAGTGTCTTTCCTTGTTAAGTGGCTGTATTTGAGGAGCATTCCTTATCTATCTTTTCAACTGAAATCTCCCAATTTCCTGCTACTTTGTGCAGTGCCACACTGTGAGTACTCCCAGGCCAGGGTTGAGCTGTGCTAGTGAAGGCAGAGCCCAAGCAGCAGTGTAGCTTCTTCCCTCTTGGGTGATGCGGAGCAGGGTGCTGTTAGGAGCAATGGACTGCCTACTGTGACTGCTGGTTCCAGCCTGCTCCTGGCACTCGTCATGCTCAGGACTTGTCTTGACTTTGTGCTGTCAGGGGAAACAAAGAGGGTGTAAAATGCTACCAGAGCAGAAAGGCAGAGTTTATACTTCCTCTGTTCCTGTATGAATCATTGCATAAAAAGCAGGACAACAGAGAAGAAAGCCCTCTGGATTGGTTTTGAGTGTCTGGTTAGCCCAAAGCTGGCAAGTGTTTTGTGGTTCTAAGGCACTTGAAGGGGTAAGTAAAATCTTTTCCTGCTAACTCTCATCAGTGTGACTGTAACTGCTTATTAGATACAGCAGGTATATTTGTAGCCTGTCTGCAGCCTGCAATCTAGGCCAAGGAGGAAAGGGGTACTTGGTGCTCAGGATTTTGCTCTGAGGTGTGATCTTCCTCATGGAATTTGACCAGTAAAGTAGCATGAGTGAATGTAATGGACTGGGTTTGGAACTGAGTATTTGGTATAGACCTTTATCAGAAAGGAAGCAGCAGTTCATCGGTAGATGTAGAAGTTTGAACTGTAGGTTAAAACCAGGCTTCAATCTCTAATGCTGCTGGCAGGCCCCGAAGTTAGCTTGGCTGCTGCATTTATTCAGAAGCCTTTCTCAGACTGTGTAGTCTCTTGGGTGGATTTTTATTTCTTCTCAGTTTGTTGCCTTAGTACTTGAGAAAAATGACACTGTCGGAGTTTTCCAAACCTCTGGTGTGCTTCTCCAGGCACGTGTTTGGTTTTCTGGTCTTTCTGGCTGCTTCCATCCTGCCAGCTTGGCTTTTCAGGGCACGAGTGCTTCTTCTCAGTGCCATTCTCCTCAAGGTAATGTAGGAGAAGTCCTTGGAACTGAGTCTGGTCAGAAACCACAGTTGAGGCAGAGATGGCTAGCAAAGATGAGAGTGGCTTATGTTGTGATCTGCAAATTTTAATAGCTTTAATAGTATTTGCAGATAAATTCCTTAAGCTCCTTTTGGTATGTGGCTGAAATATATTGCTTTTATTTGCCCCAATTTTTTTTTAAATAGGGAATCATTCCTTAATAAATTGCTCTTAAAAAAAAAAGAAGGGAAAAAGGAAAAAGGAAAAAGGTGAAGCTTGTGAAGAGAAAAGGAGATAAAATTGCTTGTCTAGGACTGCCTAAAAAATGTTGAGAAAGTCTCCACAATTCCTGTTCTTTTTCTTCTGTCTTTTGCCCTTTCATCTGTGGTTCCTGTGAGAGCTGCCCTGGGCCTTGGTGTGGTAGGAGGCAGGGGGCTGTGCAAAGGCACCACTCTGTGTCATGCCTGCCCAGTTTCTGCTGTAACTGGAAATCTGTGTAGGTCCCTGTTACTCACATAGCTTCAACTTTTAAGGAACGTAACAGGAGATCAATGAACATAAAAAATATATGGATTAGCTATATTACCATCGTGAAGCAGTAGTGTAACATCTCTTGAGGATAACTAGAGCTAGAGGTGTGTTTATATTAATGTCAGAGATGAGGTGCAACTCACAGACATACCTAGCTGACAATTTGCCAGCTCAGGGACTTGTAGCTGTGTGATCACAGCAGCTTGGAAATAGTCATACAATGATAGTGGTATGGCTGTAGGCTTATTATTTGGTTAAAGACCCTCTGAGAAAACATTTGATGATGCAGAAAATGGCAAAATCCTCTTTCTTCAGAGTTCCTCTAGTGGGCACTCTGCTGTTGGAGATCTGTTTTGGTTTTTTTTTTTTTTAATTGAAAATAAAAATAGTTAATTAGGGCTCCGGTGATCAAATTGTAATTTAGGTTACTGGCTTAGCTGTCTCCTAAATTTGCTATTTTCCTTCATTAGTTAAACTGCAATGCTCAGCTGTGTCTCAACTGCAGCAATTAGCACATCTACAACAAACACCCAAACCTGCTGGTTCTGAACAGATATGAGAACTATATACCTACACACTTAATCTGTAGTTTGCATCCTACATATAAATGTAGCTGCAAGGCAGTCTGGTTTTTGACTGCCCTATTTTTTGGCATGTTCAAATGAAAGACATGTGAAGCAACATTTTGACCAGCTAAGACACATTGGCATAAGACAGCTTGGAAATGTTTTCCTTGTGAGAAATGGTGGTTTCATTCAAATCAAAATATTTAGAAGAAAATAATGATATTGATGACAGTCTGCAGAAGAAGTAAAGCATTTTTATTTTCTACAATGTCTGGATTCTGATTTTGTTTAAAATAGAATCTATATCAATGGCACATATATTTCTAGCTTATTTTATAAATTACTGACATTGCCCCTAATATGGACCTACTAGTGATGAGCTGCAAACACTACAAAAATGTTGAAGTGTTTTAAGGAAGGGGCATGTGCTCCCACACAGACTAAAACGTGCTAAGGAAGACCCATGGTCTCAACCCTACTGTGCTGTGGCTGTGGGAACTATTAGGCCCAGAAGTGGAGGCAAAACCAGACCTAAGCATAGATTAGGCTTGAACATAGAGAACAGATTTTCAGCTCACAGACAGAGAGTGGAGCCTGGAGCACAGGTAGGGTAGTGAGTCAGATCGATGCCCTTTGAAACCTCCCAGGAGGGTAGAGTGGCGTGAAGCACTGTTATCATTTAAGTTCATTGGAAGTGACAGATCTGTAGATACTGCTGTTTGTCAAGAGCTCCACTAAAGCAAAGGGCCCAAGGAATGATCCTGGGTGGAGAGGACTTGGGTGGGTTATTTGCCATTTGACTTCAGGTGCACCAGTGTCATTGAACAGTGCAGTCTCTGAACAGTGACAGTGGAGGCAGCAAGGCTGCATTTATTAACAAAGAGCTGCTCATATGACAGGTTGGGACTGTTATCAAGTTGACATTTAGTTTTTTTGGGTGTTGGATTGAACCCAAGGAGTTTGCATTGTAGCTGAGGACTGGGCAGTGGGCATTCCCAAGGAAGGGTGTAACAAATATCCCCCTATGCAAGAAACACTCCTTAAAATGCAGCCAGTCAAAACTGAGAGTTGGGCTGCATGAGCAAGGCTCTGCTTACGAAAATCACCAGGGAACCACACTGGTGTGGCATGACAGCCATCCTTGAGCTCTGGGATGTTTTCCCTGTCATTGCCAGTGCGGTGGCTCCCAGTTTGCCTGAGGCAAGAGATAGCTAAACCAAGGTACTAAGTAACAGATCCTGTATCTCGGGAGAACAATTGGCTGTGATTTCAGACCTCATTTGTCAATGGTGTTTAATTATAGCCCTGCTACTACTTACAGTGGAGGTCATTGCTCTGTTGTAGGTCTATTTAATGCTCCCTCTGGCCTTAAAAATCTATGAATCTATATCTCACGATTTGGGGGCATTTGTAACAGTCTCCACTGGTTTTCTTCCAGAGCTGAAATTGCTCAAGTTTCCTCTCTGTTACTTGACAAAATGCTGTTCTTGGAAAGCTGACTAAACAATTTAAGCCACTTTTGACAACTGGGAGTGAAACAAAAATGTAGATTTAGTCTGGTTTAGTTTCTAGCTCTACACCACCCCAGTTGTTTTCTCCTTGTGAAGGGCTGGCTGACTCTGCTGCAGGGGTGGGCACTCAAGCTTTCTGAACTTGCAAATAATGAGCTGTTCTGTAGAAAATACATCAAATGTATAGATCATTGTCTAAAACGTTTTCTCAAACATCTGATCACATAAATTGCATTCAGCTTAAAATTAACCTCATATACCAAATGTTCTTTAGTCAGACAAAACCTTAATTCATACTGGTGAAAGATGTGCTTAGCTAAGAACTAAACCCAAATCTATTTAGATTTGTTGATCTTTTCAATTTAAAGAATGCTACTTTTTAGGTCCCATTTTGAAAAGTGATTCAGGCATCTTGGAGCCTTGTGAGTGGTTTGGGCTTCTAAATAGTAATTTCGATCATTTAACCTTTATACTGTATTTATTTCAATCTTTGACCTCTAAAGATTTGGCCTAAAGAGCACATTTCTGTTTGACATTCTTTCCTTGCCTTTGTTTGCGTTTAATAATTGTAATGATCTGATACTGAAATAAAACCAAGGCCATTCAAGTGTTCTGTTTTTAAAAAAAAAAATAGAGTGAAGAAGGAAAATTATTTGCAAAAATCCTGTTTTCACATGATGTTTAAGTTGTGAATTCCAGAATTAAATGGTAGTACCCGCTACAGTCAAAATGCCACATGGCATCCATTCAGATGTGCTTCAGGCATCCCACACTTGAATTGTGTGCAGGGCACGAAAATAAAAGACCTAAAACGCTGTCAGGTTAATAATAAATTGTGCATACATGTGGCACATTTCATCATAGTATTCCTAAGCATCTCACAACTACTGATAAATCAGTCAGCCTTCACATCACTCCGCCACCCTGTGAAATGCATGTTATCTCCATTTTACTGATGGCAAAACTGAGAGGCAAGCAGAATGTGAATTATTGAAGGGTATCGAGTCAGAAGCTGCCTGAGGTGGGATTGGAATCCAGAACACTAAATCCTAAGTATTAAACAATATAGTAGTTTATCTAGTTTTATCCAAGTGTGCTAGAAAAGCTGCAAAATAGGGTGGTTTACATTGAATGTGAAGCTAAAAATGGGGCCTTGTGTTTTAGGGATTCTTGTAAGATTTCAGCTGATTTATGCTCAAAGAAAGAACTCTTTTTACTATTTCTGGTGGAATGGATTGTCCATATCTGAGAAGTTCTTCCCTTCGTAGTGGTTGTCCCGTAACTCTGTCAACTGAAATCATCTTGAATCAGCTTGTTCCCTACCTCTTGCCAGTGTGCTGCACTATATGGGCTACAAGTTTTGACTGATTTTACCCATATGTGGTTTATGTGCTCTTCATTATAGCTGAAAAATAGGGAAGAGATCTGGTTCCTTTAAATGTTTGCAGGAGAGAGAGGTTTATGATTTCACCAAAAAGAAACACTAATTCCAAGACTTTGAATGCTTTATGGAACATCTCCTTGGATGGAAGGTAACAAGAAAATGTATAATGGGGTCTTATATTTCCCTTCCTCTCTCTGTTTCTGCAAACTTTCCTAAGGTGATGCTGTAATGTAACCTTCTCTTCCTGTCTAGTGTTCACTCTTGAGGTAGTCAGTAAGTTTTACTGGAAACTTTGCTCTAGAGTGGAGCGACTCCAATGAACCACTGAAGGCAGGACTCTTAGGAGCTGGGCTTCTAGCTGAAAGATACATCTGACTTTATAGAAGGTTGTTCATCTGTGATGGAAACTTAGAAGATATTTTGATGGGACTTTATTTTTGTTTGGTTGGTTATTTTGAGAGAAGTTCACATGGGGAAATGAATTCCAGATAACACCTGGCTTTTTTGTCTTTGCTCTCTTTGAGCAGCTTAAAAGGAACGTTTTAGAAGTTCTTTCTTCTGTGCTTGTTGCCCAAATGTCTCTGCTTTAGACACTGAAAATGGTTCCAGTATGTGCCATTTCTAGTATAACCCTTGAAAACAATGTTACCTGGCAAACAACAGCACCCAAGTAAGCAGGAAGTTCTGCATGCAATGAAGATGATGGCAGATGGGAAATGATGACCTTGTGCTTAATCTGGAAACAGTTACATAAAGATAAGACTTGAGTAGAGAGCCCAAAAGAGCCTCTATTTTCTTATTTTCTGTGTAATTATGGCATACAACATTCGACTATACTGTCCTCCAACAAATACTTAGTTTTACTGCATAGCATACAAAAATCTGGGTAGGACTCCGCTGCTCAGGGGTAGCTAACAATCCTGACCTAGCATTTATTATAGAAGCTGTTTAAATTAAATTATTAGAAGCTTTAAGCAATTACTTATGGATTATTTGAGTGCAGTGCGCAACAGAATTGAATTGTTGGTGCTGTGAAGAAGCACATCACTGGAATTCCTTCAGGTCTGTAATAAAACTCATCAGCAGAACTAGGCCAGAAGGAAACAGATCTAAACGAACAGGCAATGCCAAGATCAGGAGTGACATTTGTTGGTAGTCCTGTCAAAGTGGATCCCAAGATATTCACAGAAGAGACAGTGGCGAGTCCAGACTAAGATGTATTGCTAGAGCTATTAGCTCTATGAGAGATGGTTGTAGAGTGGTACCCAGACTTGCACCGTGTGGATCTTTTCCTTCAGTCTTTTTGGCAGTTTTTCATAAGCCAAACCACACCTGAACACCAACAGTCCAGCTGTTCCTTCCTCAGAGCAGAAGTATGATGAGTTGATTTTAGTAGCTGCTTATGGCTCTACTGCTTTTCGCTACTTCTTCTCCAGCCTAATTGTTCTATCCAGGCTTCACTCTGGCTCTGTTGGATTCATCACTCTGTTGGGAGTAGGAAGGAAGCAGACAGTGCTCTGACTTTGGTGCTGATCCTTGTTCTTCTACACCCCAACCCTAATGTAGTAGATGGAGGTAGCTGATTGTGGGGAAGGGAGGTGGAGTGAGAGAGATGACAGATGATGTGAGGAGAAAGCAGAACTGTCAAGACGATCATGGCTGGTAGGGGAAGAGCCTCCCGGTTATGACTGGCCAGGCCAGCTTTTTTGTGCTGGCACTGGGAGACAAAGCAGTCTCTCTGAGGCAAAGCTGTGGGGGTTGGGCTCTGTAATTGGAGAGAAAGCAAGCAAGTCAGCAAGGGATAGCCCAGTTGCCCTGTGTGTTTGAGGTGGCAAGGCTGCCCAAGCATGGAAAACTGATCAGCCTTCAAGGCACCCAGTTGGAAGGTAAAGCTGTACTTTAAATTTGCATCCTAGTAATTGTCTCCAGCAAAGTGAAGTACCAATGTCATTTGAGTATCTGTTCCCTGGGCATCTGCTGGGAGGCCTCTAAATCTCCCTCCATCTGATGTTTGATTCTCTAGCTGGAATTGGCCATCTGATACCAGAGGCACACTTTGCACACCTTCCTAGGTCTCATTAAATGTGTTTCAAGAACCTTCCCGGTTATAAGAACAATGCAGTGATGCATGAATCTCTTTTTCCTATGGCAGTCACCTTCTTTCTTATTCTTGTGCTCTTAGCTTTGAGGACTGAAGTCTTCTAGGTCTTGAGATGTCACTGTGGATCCTATTGGGTCTGCACAATCTACATATATGGAATTAGAGGATTGTAGGAGCTTTAAGTCTACCCTTTCTTTAGTAGGATGATGTAAAGGTGCTGTGTCCTTCTTTCAATTCCTTCCAGGCCTTATGACAGAGAACTAGATAGTGGAACATGGCTAGCACACTTGAGCTAAACTACTTTCTGAGAAATCCTCATCCTTGTTATCTCCTACACCTTATGGTATGAATTGCTTCTGCCTGTCTGAACTGACTCTTCCTGACCCGTCTGGGATTCAAAGCTCTCCCAGTGCTCTATATTTTCCAGGGTTAATCATCATATGCAATGGACACAACAGGCATCTCTTCTGTGAGTGGGAATCTCAGAAAGGAGCAGATGTCCGATTGTCATTCTCCACAAGAATGTGCAAATTGCAAGACATGAGGTAAAAGCTCCATCTGCTGGAACAGTCTTTGAAGGCCCTGTTGGAGGCAAGCTCCAGCCTTCTGCTCTCAGATGAGGTGGCTTCATTCAGAGCCTCCTATAGCAGACAAGAAAGCACTTCCACTAGTGTGGAAAAGATAGCAGGCAGAAGACAGCCAGAGCTGATGTTTCTTGTGCTGAGGCAGTAAAACCAAGGCTGTCTTGGTCACCACTGCTAAGGCCTGGTATTTCTAAGGTGATTGCCAAGGTCCTGCCTCAAACCATGTTGGGAATAGCCCACAGTTGGCCAGTATCCAGCAAACTAACCATTATCTGTATGTCATGAGACTGTGCACTGCTGAGTGATCTGGAGTTGGTCAAAAGGTGGTCTATGCTGCATTTGAGACAATGGAAAATGGGTTTCTCTACTGGTATGGAGATAGACTGTGAAGAGTAATATCTAGTGCCAAAGCAGTACCGATGCTTACTACCAAAGGACCTGTTACATCCTTGTCATCTCTGAAGTAATGCCATATAACCTGGGGTATTCTTTAAGTGCTCAGACGTTGTTCTTAAGAGTTTCAGTGATTCTGGAGATCAGGATATCAAGCATAGCTTACAGGATATCAGATGATACAACCAGAACTATAGTAATAAATACACACCTTTGAGCATGCCAGAGCTCTTTGCCAGCATCAGTTGAGTAATACCCAGTGCAAAATGAATGGAGAAGGGATTCTAGTTCCTCCTTGGACTGAATATATCTATAGTTATTACTCCAGCAGCATACAACTTCTTTATATGATAGGTAAGCATTTCCTGAAGGAGATCCTGTAGGGTATAAAAGGGACAGTCAAAACCAAATGTGACTCTTAAAAACTACTGAAAGATGGCAGCATGTCATTTACCACATTTTAAACGAAAACACGTGTTTAGATATTATTAAAGAGGAGACTGGACAACATGGTCTTTCAGATGGCACCAGATATTTCAAACACTATGGCTATGTCTACCGTGGTGGCAAGGTGGTATCATAGAATATTAGACAATAGAGGTTCAGACCAACCCTGAATGTTTTCACTTCAGACTTTCTAGTTGTAATATATGAAGGAACTGCATGTTCTGAAATACCAGAAATCCCAACTAGTGCTTTTTAGGGCTGTGCATTTTGTCAGTGAATGGTGAATGCAATTCTTAGATGATGTTCTTTTGGAGAGCAGACTTTGGCCTTTTCAGTGACCTGCTAGGGAGTACCATGGGACAGAGCCTGGCAGGGAAGAGGGGCCCAAGACAGCTGGCTAGTACTCAAGGATCACCTCCTCTGAGCTCAGGAGGGTTGCAATCCTACACAGAGGAAGTCAGGCAAAAACACCTGGAGGCCTACATGGATGAACAAGGGGCTCCTGGGCAATCTCAGACACAAAAAGGAGACTTACAGAGGGTGGAAGCAAGGGCAGGTAGCCTGGGAGGAATACAGAGAAACTGCAAACAGACAGGGATCATGTTAGAAAAACTAAAGCCCTGATAGAATTATATCTGGCCAGCAACATCAAGGACAAGAAGAAAAGTTTCTATGTCAGTGAGAAAAGGAAAATAAGGGAAAATGTGGGACCCCTACAGAATGAAACAGGAAACCTGATTACCCAGGATGTGGAGAAGCCTGAGATACTCAATGACTTTTTTGCCTCAGTCTTCACCAGCAAGGGCTCTAGTCACACTGCCCAGGTTGCAGAAGGCAAAGGCAGGGACTGGGAGAATAAAGAACTTCCCACTGTAGAACAAGATCAGGTTCAAGAACATCTAAGTTACCTAAAGGTGCACAAATCCATGGGACCTGATGAGATGCATCCATGGGTCCTGAGGGAACTGGTGGATGAAGTTGCTAAGCCACTCTTCATCATGTTTGAGAAGTAGCAGCAGACTGGTGAAGCTCCCACTTCCTGGAAAATGGCAAATGTAACCTCTATCTTTAAAATGTGAAAAAAGGAAGACCCAGGCAACTCCAGGCTCGCCAGTCTCAGCTCTGTGCCTGGCAAGATCATGAGGCAGATCCTCCTGGGAACTATTCTCAGGCACATGAAAAATAAGGTGGTGATTTGTGTCAGCCAAAATGGCTTCACTAAGGGCAAATCATACCCAAAAGATTTGGTGGCATTCTATGATGGACTTATAGTCTGTAAGTTTGAGAGACATGGATTTAAAATATGAACCACTCAGTGGATAAGAAACTGGCTGGACAGTTGCACTTAAAGAGTTGCATTCAATGGTTCAATGCCCGAATGAAGACCGGTGATGAATGGTGTTCTGCAGGGGTTGGTATTGGGACCAGCACTGTTAAACATCTTTGCTGGGGACAAGGACAGTAGGATCGAGTGCATCTTCAGCAGGTTGGCAGATGACACCCAGGCTGTGTGGTGCAGTTGACATGTTGGAGGGGAGGGATGCCATCCAGAAGGACCTTGACAGGCCTGAAAGATGGGCCCATGTGAACTTCATGAAGGTCAACAAGGCCAAGTGCAAGGTCCCGCATGTGTGTTGGCACAATCCCAAGCACAACTACAGGCTGGGTGAATAATGAATTAAGAGCAGCCCTGAGGAGAAGGACTTGGGAGTGTTGAATGATGACAAGTTCAATGTGACCCAGCAATGTGTGTGTTTGCAGCCCAGAAAGCCAACCTTATTCTGGGTTGCATCAAAAGAAGCGTGACTGGCGGGTCAAGGGAGGTGATTCTGCCCCTCTGCTCTCCGGAGAGTACTCCACCTGGAGTACTGCATCCAGCTCTGGGGTCCCCAGTACAAGAAAAATGTTTAGCTGTTAAAGTGAGTCCAGAGGAAGGCCATGGAGAGGATGAGAGGATTGGAGCACCTCTACTATGAAGACAGGCTGAGAGAATTGGGCTTGTTAAGCCTGGAGAAGAGAAGGCTCCAGGGAGACATTGTGGCAGCCTTCCAGTATGTAAAGGGGGCCTACAGGAGAGCTGGAGAGGGACTGTTTACAAGGGCAAGTAGTGATAGGACAAGGGGTAATGAGTTTGACCTAAGAGTATATTTAGATATTAGCTTAGATTAGCTATTAGGAAGAAATTCTTTACAATGACAGAGGTGAGGCACTGGCACAGGCTGCCCAGGGAAGATGTGGCTGCTCTATCCCCGGAACTGTTCAAGCCCAGGTTGGATGGGGCTTTGGACACCCTGGTCTAGTGGAAGGTGTCCATGCCCATGGCAGAGGAGTTGGAACTAGATGATCTTTGAGGTGTCTTCCAGCCCAAACCATACTGTGATTCTGTGATCAACAGATTTTACTTAGCAAGCTGATATCATGCCAAGAAGTTTAGTGAAATATTGGAGGATAACAGTTCTCCTCCTCCCTAAGAATACAGCCCACACTCATTATACACCTGAAAATTTGCAGTGGTGATTAGGAGCACTTTCAGAGTGTAGTGAATAAATCTTTGGAGACAGCCTCATCTTCTTTTGTAGATCACAGTATGGCTGCAGCTGTTTGACCAGTTTAATCTTTTTATTTTTTTTATTTTTCCCCATTCTTTTTCGGGTTGTCACTCATAAGAAAACTTGCCTCCAGTAGAAGTGGGTGTTGCTTTCTCTGGGAGTCATGCAAGAGATTATGTAGGAGTGAAAACACAGCTTTTGATCGTGCTACATTACAGCAAATGATAATGGAGGTTGTTTCCTCCTTGCTCTAGGTCTGAAGGAACCTAGCAGAGGCGTACATATTGCTTTCTGTCTGAAGTTTGGGATAGTAAAGGGCACCCCTTTATCCATTGACATCTCCAAGCTCAAGACTAGCTCACAGTTCTTGCCTACCATCACCCAGTCTGTAGGACATACCTTGGAGTGGTGCTGTTGACCTCAGTGTTACTAACAGAAGGCCTGTTTTTTCCCCCTACTCTTCATGTCATTGTGGAGGGTTCAACCATTTAGCATTTGGAGTAGAAGAATATTCTACTTCTCCCACTAGATAGAAGCTACAACAGTTAGTCTTTCCCCCATAACAAGCCATTAAGTTCATGGACATTATGACTGGTAGGCAATATCCTCCTCTTGGGTAGTTTCTTTTTCTCTAGTAATTTTCAGGTGGGGATTAAACTGTATGACAGTGGTAAGAAGGAACCAGTGCCTCTCAGTGGCACAACTATTTGTTAGGCTTCTCCTCTGGCCTTTTGGAGTGTGGCTGACATCAATATGTTCTGCCTAGGCATGATAAAAGCCAGTGGATCATATGTTTCCACCTTATTGTTTTATGACTAATCCTGGACTGTCCTCCACACAGTGACAATGGTTATGACCATTCTAAGGCGATATTGCTTTAAGGCGCAGATACCCACTGGAGCAATCTGCAGTGGTGAGTAATGTGCTGGTGGAAGGAGAGGAAGCTACAGTAACATCCTGGAATAGAGGGTTGTCAGATTGGTCTGCATAGCATTGCTGCTTGTTTTACAGAGTTCTGTTGTGGCATGGTGGAGAAGCAGTATGTCCATAGAATGTCACATTGTATATACAGCCAAGGAGATGTACTCAGTGTTTCTCTCACTGAGAAATCATTAGGATCTGGATGTAGTGTTAACCTTGTTGCTCTGCATCTCCAGGCTGCCAAGCTTACTCACCAGACATTTGATACCCAGCAAGTGGTGGCTGCTGAAAATGTCCTTATAAATGTTCTATACGTTTTGTTAATACAAATATTACATGACAGACTTGTTTACAGGAGAAGATACCATGTGCTCCATCTGGTGTTCCATACACTGCCTGTGCTAGGTTTCTGTTGGCTTCATTTTTCAACTGTGTAGTTTTCTGTTACTCCCCATGTATGCTGCCTAATATTCAGGATTAGGTGGTAGAAGACTATGCTTTTCTGATCACCTTTCACCAAATGACAGTATTTGGGTGGTCATACCTGTCTAGATGTCCAGCTGGCCCCCACCCTTCTCCCATCTTACGTGGATGTATACCAGAATGACCTGCAGATAATGTTCCTAGTTGAGTGGCTGCTGTGCCTGACAGATGAATATGACTATTAGTTTGCTTCTTAAAGATTCAGGAGATTTTCATACAAGCAAACAAGTTCTCATCCAGGAAGAGCTGCTTCTCACTGCGTGAGTTTTAAATAGAAGCTGCTTAAAGCTGTCTGAACCTGTGCAAGCCCCTAGATGGTTCCTACATGCAGTTATTGCAACATGCTGGATTAATATTCATTTCTTGGGGTTCACCTTGCAACAGTATCAGCATATCATGTACTTATGCAGTTACATCCAATCATGTATTCTGGTTTAAATTCAGTATTACCAGTGTTAGTAATCCTTCAGGATCTACATGATACTTTTTTTCATTAGAGACTTAACTTCTATGTGAAATCTCCATGTCTGCTTTATAAAGTTTGCTTTGAAAGCACCATTAGACTGCGCTACATTTGAGTGTTTATTCTTGTGGATATCCCATAATACAGACTCATCTTCAGCTCCTTCAGCCGTATCATGCAGGATTCAATTGCAAAAAGATGGTACTGAAACTCCAACTTCATTCCTATCATGTCCTCTGGGTTCTCTGCAAATCATTGTGTGTGCTGTTCTGCTTCTCAAACTTGCATTCCTCTGGAGTACATCTCTTGGATCACCTCCCTGTGTATTTATGGCTGCATCCAGCCCATAAAGATACACCTTTCTGAAGAACTTTGAGGTTATGTCCAGGTCTCTTTAAGGGGGTGGGCTGTTCTGCATATCCAGGCAAATTCTCAAACCATTGCATATTCTTCCATCCTTGAAGAGAACAAAAACCTGACCAGTGAATGTCCAGAGAAACCTGCTCTAGTATGACCCTGAGTGAGTCAGGGGGGTCAGAACAGGTGGTCTGGAGAGGTTCCTTCAAACCTCAATTACTCTGTGGTTCTGTGAGCTCAGGAACAGATGTTAGCACCTGGTTTTGCAACATGTTGTGAAGTGGCAATACAGAATAATCAATTTTCTATCTTGTAAACATAATGTCTTTGAAAAGGCAGCTAGGTCAGGTGCCATTTCAGGAATACTGCCCTTCAGTCACTCCTTGATATAGCTGAAATACTTTTCTCTTACAGTCCTGGAAGGCTACTGCTTTCTAGTCATTTCCAGTGGGATCCACACTGACATATGCTTGAAGGAGAGAGAACAGATATTGCCCTTTTAGTAATCAGAGGACATGGAAAAGAAGGTACAGTCTCTCTTCCAAATCCCTCAGCAATAGAGCTTATGACCATCACTGAAATCCAAAGATGAATTTCTTCTCTGCTCCCTAATGGTTATTGATTTGTTTCAGGGCTGTGTCTCTCTGGTGAAGGAAGTTCTTATTATCTCTTTAAGTATGGGGCTGATTACTCACCTGGCAGTGAATGAGCCTCTGTAAGATGTAATCAGTATTAACTGAGCAGCTTCCTGTGGCTCCTGCTGCAGTTATGGGTCCTGAATTTTTGGGGGAATAAGAAGAGGCTGTGGATCACCATAATTTCATCACAGATACAGAGGTACAAATAAACTGGGACAGCCAGGCATATGCTGGTGGTCTTAGCACTTTCCTTTACTGTGCTTTTGGTGCATGGACATGAGGATCTGGATCCTTGCTGGTGAGGAGTAACAGTTCCTGGAGGAGAGGTACTACTAGCTTTTACTCATGCAACAAGCATCTGGTGGAAATTTTCTTCAAAGAGATCTCATTTCAAAGTATGAGAGTAAACTGTGTTCTTTCTGTGCTTAAGACCTAGGTGAGGTATCAATTAGTGCTGGTGTTTTACAGTGTTTTGCACAGTCATCTTGATGGGAAGGTTGTGCTTTCTCAGTCCATACAGTGTTCAGCAGGTTTGTGTAGTTAGAATCCAATTACTGGGATGGTAGCTTTCCTGGAATTCAGAAATCAGCCAGGATATGGATGGAGGTCTCCACTCATTTGCTTGCAGTGAGGTCATGGAAGGGCTGCTCTCTGGGAATCACTTGGAATCTTTATTGATGTACATTGGATTTGAACGAGTGGCTTGGAGGTGAAAAGCTTCATACTGCTCAACAGTGTCTTTTGTACAACAGATATCAGAAAATGAGCATGGAAGCTGTTTATTGCACATGTTCCTTTGTCTAGATTTAAGAAAGAGTAGAAATTTTAGAATGTTTTTTAATACCAAAAGATACAGCTCTTTTTCCTACACCTTCTCTGACTGTTCTCTGTTGTTCTGGTTATAAGCTTATGTGTATTATGTTAACGCATTAATCAAATGGGTTTTGGGCTGTGTATAGAAAAATCCAGCCCCCAAATTCTTTTGCATGCAAGTGCTGATAATTTTAGGGGCCTGATCAATGAGGAGAGGCATCTGCTGAATTCAGTGGAACGAGGTCCTGGCCTGCCCTGTGATTATGCACTTGGGTCTGCATCTGCATGGCTCCTGCTGCAGGCTGGAGGTCTACATTTAGACATTCACAGAAGAAATTTAGTGTTTTGAAAGATGCAGAATGCAGCTGTTTCCCGTCATTATGTTTCACATTTACTTAAGTCAGCAGTTACTCTTTTCCAAGCAGCGCCTTTCAACAATAAACAAGGCAAATGCTTCCAATAGAACCTCTTGATGACTTCTATTTAATTTAAATATATATATTGCAGCAGCAAATACAGCAATAACATGGAATATAAAACCCACTAACACATACTCTAAAAATGATATGTAGGTGTAGGAGGGAGAGCAAAAGGAAGATCCATTTCTTCTGATTACTCATGCTGTATTTAGGGTGATGATTGTAAGTTGGAGGAGCATGCACTATATATTTTTATGTGTAATAAATAGACTTCTCACTTTGCAGGCACACTGGAACTCCATCCTAATTGGAATTGGAGTGAATGAATCAATAATTAGTTGATACTTACTTATACCAAACCCAGAGGCATGCTAAGTGCATTACAGATACTAAGTGAATTTCAAGATCATGGTCTTTATTTTCAAATCAGTAGGCAATTCATGGAGATGAATGTTTAGAGCAGGAGACCCTGAGTGGTTCCTTGGCCAGAGAAACCTACTGTTGTGGCTTAGCACCCGCTGGCAACTAAGCACCATGCTTGTTCACCCCTCCCTCCTAAGGGGATGGGGAGGTGAATGGAAGAAAAACCTCGTGGGTTGAGATGAGGACCATTTAGTAGGGCAGCAAAGGGAGTAGTAATTAATAATAGAACAACTAGTGATGCGCAAATGCAATTGATCACAGCATGGGGAGGAAAAAAACAACCAACCCAATGTCCAGTCTGTTTCCAAGCAGCAATCTTGCTTCCCAGCTAGCTTCCCCAATTATCTATGGAGTGTGATGTTATATGGTAGGGAATATCCCTTTTTCCAGGCTGGCCCAGCTGTCCTGGCTGTGCTCTTCCAGCTTCTTGTGCACCTGGCAGGCTGTGAGGTTAAAATCTCCTTGTAAACTTTTAGTGTAGACACTACAACTACCTAACAACAACTGAAAACATCAGTGTGTTAGCAGCATTATCCTCATACTAAATGCAAAACACAGCACTATATATGCTACTAGAAAGAAAATTAACTCTGGACACAGACAGAAGTACAAGTCTTAATGGCACCAGGTGACTAACCAGCACTAGGTCAGCCTTTTCTGAGGAGTCTTTGCCATTGAGCTGTTCTGCACTTGGGAGTGGGTGAGTCAGAGAGAGAGCAAGGCATAGTGTGTGGGGATTTTTTTGAGAACTAAATAAAAAGGCTCAACAACCAACAGTGTAATAAAACAGATGTTTTAATAAGATATAATAAAAAGAGGTATATAGATAGTGAGTAAATCTTATATCACTTCAGAGGCTGGGAACTTTGTTTTCATGCAGCATCAGGTGGATCTTGGATGGATTTTCCTCCTCGTTCTCATGCTGTAGTCCCTTTTATTTTGCATAGCAAACAGAATAATATATCTTCTCATGATGGGTTGGGATGCTGTTTCTGTTATAATACCTACCAGCTCATGGCACACCCCAGGAGGTTCTCATGCAGTGGCTCCTCCTGCTAAGGTATGGGCTTCTCAAAGTCCAAGAGAGCTGACATGGCCTGATCAAGATCACTAACTTCTTGAATATAGTGTCTTCTGCAAGACTCCCAATGCAGAACTGATTTACAAATTAGTCCAATCTCAATCCTATAATAAACCTAGATTTAATTCTGTATTAGCTATTACTTATTGAGAGAGAAAGAAGGGAGTTTTTCCTCCTCTCTTTTTTCAAGAAGATACATATAGTTGCAGGAAGCTTAGGGAGGTGTGAGTTGGTGGTGAAATACTAATAATCCTACTTAGACCTTCCAACAAAGAGGTACCATGATATTAAAGATATAATATCTGGGCTGCCACATGAAGACTACTTAGAGGTCCCTTGTAGTGTGGAAAAAGCCACCTCTCAGTTTAGGACATCTATGTGCCGTGCAGAGGGTTGCAGCACAAGGAATATTGGTGTATGGCACTAGTAAGTACCAGGTGTAACTGGGCAAAGGGACATTCCTTGCCCTCCAAGGCTGCACAAGTTGCTGCTGCTTCAGAGCTCAGGTGGTGGCCTCTGGGGCCAGCAGTACGGCATGTCCTCCTGTGGCCTAGCACCCAGACCTGCTGTGAGCAGGGAAGGCCTCAGATAGCACAGAGCTCAACCAGTAGGGCAGCATCTCCCCTCCTCATGTAAGAATAGGTTGGCAGCAGAAGTGGGGATGGGGAGTTTTCCTATTTGCAGGTTTCCCCCTTGTTCTGCAGCCTCTGACACTTTCCAGAGCAGGCTGGGTAGGAGTAAGCAATGCTGACAGTGAGGGTTGGGTGTGTTTGGCGAAGGGTCCCTCTTCTTCTCCCTCTATCCTTGCCTGATTAGGCTAGTCACGGTCTTCTGTGGCTCCAGCTCTGCTGCTTCAGATTTCTCTGAGGGGAATATTAACATCCTCTAATAACTCTGTCAGACTTATCAAGGGATTTGTTTTATTAATTCCAAGACTGGGTACAGCAAATAGATTATAGCTTGGGCCACTTCATAGGCTTAACGAGCCCTTTCTCTGCTTACTTATCACTTTTTTCCTAAATCTCCTTGTGTTAACTCCTTTTTCTGTTCTTTGTGTTACTATTTATTGAATATCCTCAATGCTGTGTATGTCACAGGGAAGATGCCCAAAGTTCATTCCTGTCCATCATTTTTTTGGATGATAAGAGGAATGGAGGCAGCACAATTTGCAATGGATTTGAGGGTAATAAATGCCTTTGGTAGCTGTCATGGTGATGTTCTGAGAACAGGACAAAGCTGAAAATACTTGGCATGCATGCAGGTTCTTGTTCAAGAGGAGGAGAGATCCTCTTTCTGTGGCATGTGATGGGTAATGCCCTGGCTCCCAGTCTCTGCATCAGTTTTGCAGGTGATGCAGACAGAAGTGAAACACCACGGGACTGATTTCAGTACTTGGAGCAGATAGCAGAGTGCCTACAATTAAATTACTTTTAGCTTCTTGGGTCACATGGCTAGTTCACTTTAGTGTCAGCTACAAGACTGCTCAAAAATAGGTTAATATTTGTGGTGGTCAGAATGGGAAGGTCCACTGTGGTGCATCATCATCAGCAAGCTCCTTGACGTCTTTATGTCCTGATAACCTTCTAGCATTATCACCTTTGCTGGATCTGCGAGATCTAAGAAGAAGGAGCTGTGTTGGTGAATCTAGGGAAGGCCTTCCTGGCAGGGAGGTTATTTCATTTAGGAAGGTCCATCCACTTGCCATCCCTTTGTGATGCCTGAATAAATTTGAAAAGGAAGGCGGTTAGGAGAGAAACTGGCTCCTGTATCCCTAAGATTTGTGGTATGAGTCACCTCCAGATTGTAAAAACATCTCTTGCTATGGTATGATGCAACCACTGAAGTCTCACACGATTGATTTAGCCCTTGCTAAAGTCAAGAAAAATTTGGGCTTGTGATGCAAAGCTAGTTTCTGTTGTAGTTAGAACATGAGCAAGCAACTGTCCATGGGAAAGTAACTCTCTAGCAAGTAATTTTTGAAAGGCTTTGCAAAGCACGAGGTGCTCTCACCTTGAAGGGAAATCTGAACTAGGATAGGAGTTTCCAGCCGTAAATGCATGGAAACAGGTAAGGAGGTGCCTAGGTGATGTTATAGAAGTGTGAAAAACGAGCAGAAGTATGAGCAATGTATGCTTTTAGGAAGTCACAGTTGTTTCATCCATGCTGTGAGGGAAAGAGAAATCATCATCTTCTTTTTACCCCTGAAAATGTAAAACCAACTTTCTGTGTAACCCAGCCACTGCTCCTAATATATGAATGACTGAGGAATAGTGGTCCCAAATATCGTAGCTAAGGGCAGGGAAGTAATTTAGTGCCCTTTTTTCTGTGAGTGGCCACTTAAGTGGAAAGAGCTTTGGCACTACTAGTATGCAACATGATGAACCATATGGTGGCTTTTGCTGTTTGCATGGAGCATTGAATGATAAATCATAGTGTTTGTGGAGGAGACAGTGTACTGTATGTGTGTAACTTGGGCACGTGCCATCATGTTTTTCTATGGCATGCTTTGTGGATCCTCTGGTATCTACTCCTCCTTCACAGGAGCTATAGCTTGTTCTTGGCCCAAGTGTAGCGAATGAAATCTGGGCTAGAGGAGTGCTCTTTAAAGGGTGCATGTGTGGTACTGCTAAGCAAAAAGAGAAGGGGGGTCTGGATCTGCACCAGATCCTGGTGAAGAACAAGTATCTCCGGGGAGGTAGAGTGCTTTTAGGCTGATTTGTTCAAACACAGGCTGTATTTCTTATTCATAAACTTAACAGCCCGTGTTTCTGACAAGAATTAGGGCTTTGTTCTCACTGGGTGTTTGGCCATGTGATGTAGTACTGTATGCCTCTAGAGAAGGGACAGTCTTCTAATGGGCTTAGACCTGCACTAGAACATGCTAGTTAAATAAATGGCCTGGTACAACTAACACAAGAGTAAAATTGAAAACTGGTCATGCTGGAGATATCTGTGATGTCTTTTCACTGTAGGCACAGAATGGCTGCCATATACAGAAGGCCTTGATGGACCAGCACTTTTCAGTTTAGAAAAGAGGTGGCTGAAGCAGGAAGTAAGGTAGATAGTTATAACCAAGTGTTGTAGTGATGCTGAACAGAGAATTTTTATTCATAATATTTTACAAAGCAACAGGTAGGGGATGCCCAAAGCAATTTATCAGCTGCAGGTTTTAAATGGACAAACAAAAATACTATTCCACACCACATCAATTCTAGTTCCAAATACAAAGAGAGAAAAGTCCATCAAGGACTGTTAGACATCTTGATCATAATGCAATCTCCACCAGTGTGGCACTGCTGGAAGCTGTTAATAAGGGTGCTGTGAATTATCTCAGTTCCTTTGACTCTTCTCTGAGTACCTGTGCTTTGGCTGCTGCCTGAGGCTTGGCCTTGGTGTCTGCTCTGCTCCATTACTGAAGCTCTTAGCTGGTGATGCGTGGCAGCTGTGATGGACAGGATTGTCTGCAGAGAATGCATTTTGAATTAGAATAATAAAATCATAGAAAATTGAATTGGAGAAGGTCTTGAGGGCCAACTAGTCTTTCCAAGACAAGATCAGGTGTATCTGAAGAATTAATGAGAAATACTTGTCTAATCTTTTCCTAATAGTCTCCAATGCTGGTAGCCAAGCTATTCCAGAGCCTCACTACCCTATTGCTACCAAATTTTTCTAACGTTAAACCAAAACTTCCCTTTCTACATCATAAGTTCCTTCTCATTCTGTCTGTGGTGAATGCAGAGGACACTTTGCTTGCACCTTCAGAGAACTTACATATCTCTCTGTCCTCCACAACTATCTGAATGGAGATAGATGGGTGTGCTGTGTGGAATGGAAGGGAGGAATTCCTCTGTTTCCTCCAGTGCCCAGGCACCTAGGATGAAATGGAAAGAAGCTTCATCCTGGAGTGCTTAGATAATGTAACTCGGCAGTTTAAGTGAAGATCAGCAGATTATTTGGAGGGCACTGAGTAATTAAATTCCAGATGGATTTTTGCTAGTAGCAGGCTACAACTATGGACTTCTACCCTAGCAATGTAGCCAGCACCCTGAGGAATGTACATGAGCACAGCTTTTGGGATGTGTGGGGGAGGACAGTACTTTCACTGAAAGCGATGAAATCAAAAAGCAGCTTTAGTAATGATAAAGAGTTAATTAGAGGGATTATTATGCATTCATTTATCAAAGGTTTTTTTTGTTGTTGTTATTTTAACTCTTACTGGAGCTAAGTAACTCTGTGCATTGGTTTCTGAAAACAGCAGGCATGCTTAATCCATCTATACCATGTTGATATGAAAGCGCTTCTCTAAATGGCTTGGCAACTGTAATGAAACTATACTGGCTTGCAGATGTCTCCCCAGCTAGCTATAGCATACACTCTGCTTGAGTATCTTGGCTGCCTGAGAAGAGAATGCTTGGCCCCTTGAAGTAAAGGGTCTGTTTTCTTTAGTAGCTATAGGATCCACTCAGGCTTTGTAGGCTTTAGAGGGTGACATACTCAGGCATGTGTCAGTCAACTTCACATTTGACCCTGTGGAGAGGACAGGCTGTCCTCAACATTAATGCACATGGTATGGAGAAGAGCATTGAAGGCATCAAATCACTGTTAATCATTCAGATAAGATTTGAAATCAAATGCCTTCATCTCATTTGAATCAGGAGTGCTTGAAAATCACATGGCACTTTTAGCAAAAGGAGCCAAGTTTCATTGTGCCTCTTTAAGTAGTTCTTGTTCTAACTCTGACATGCTAAACTGCAGTATGGTGTTCCTATAAGCTGTTAAGCATCTGTCTCTTTCACTTGAGAGCTGGCTTGTTTCAGTACTGCATGAATGATTCCTATATTCACAGCTAATAAGTGCTTTGAGATCCCAAGTATTAGCTGTGCAAAGGCACAGTGCCACAAATGCCTGCAATGCTGTGCAACATACCAAGTGTGCTCTGTTCCCAAGAGCCTGAAACCTTAAGAGATCCCGTAGGACAAAGGACGCAGAGAAATGTAATTGATTGTAATGAACTTGTTTGTGTATGTGTCACCACTTGTCTCTACTGAATAAAATCAGAAGTGTTCAACACTCCATTAACACAAATTACAGGTTCCTACTCTTCTGGGGTGAGACAATAAGCCCTACACCTGCTAGGACTGTGAAGTTCCTCATGAGCCCAGTGTGCAGCTCAGTGACAGAGATTGTAGGCTTGAGCGGTCTTGGATTTGTTTCAGTATCCTAAACATTTAGCAAATTAAATAGAATTGGTCAAATTTACTTCTGGGGCAATTCCATTGTAATCAGTGGGAGGATACCAGGTATGGAGCCTACTTGACAGAGTAAGGTGAAAAATGTGTAGTAAATATGAAGAATAAAATCATGACACTATCACAGTAACTGTCAAATCTTTTATGAATTTAGTGGAACCAAGATTTAAACCTATTTAACCATAAATAGAATAATCTTCAGGATGCTATCTCCTGTGTGAGGGTGGGCTCTACAGGGATGTTGTGCTAATGCTTGTAATTGATCTCATTACAGAGCCCGTCTTTACCCAAGTAAATTACTGTTGGAAGCTGTTTATGCATTGTAAATGCTATTTCCTTTTACATCACTGTAATCCTTGCAGGTAGCTTTGAACCACTGTGTCCTGAAGAGAAAGATGAGGAGCCTGTACAGTTCTGCACCACCACCACTAGTCCCTAGCAGCAGCTTGCTGCAGGAGGCAGAGCAGGACCATATGTTTACCTTAACAGACCAGGTTAGGTTAGGATAGGATGAAACCACTTGCCAAATCAGCATCTGGAATTAACACTTTGCTGAATGAGTACTTTTCTGCATCATCAAAGCTGGGGACAAGATTGAGTGGACTGTGGAGATGGTAATGAAAGCAGGTCTTTTCAAGTCAAGGTGATGTGTACTGGTAGGGCTGGTGTGCATAGAAAGTCTGTGCTGTTGTGTTTTATCATAGAATGGCATGGGTTGGAAGGGACCCCAAGGATCACAGAGCTCCAACCCCCCTGCCACAGGCAGGGCCACCAACCTCAGGCCTGC
The DNA here is from genome assembly GCA_020800305.1 of Porphyrio hochstetteri. Lineage (NCBI taxonomy): Eukaryota > Metazoa > Chordata > Aves > Gruiformes > Rallidae > Porphyrio > Porphyrio hochstetteri. Next base: position 7,774,734 of record CM036908.1, on the reverse strand, counting down.
AGCTACACAAGGTTGCCCAGGGCCCATCCAACCTGGCCTTGAACACTTCCAGGGACGGGGCATCCACCACCTCTCTGGGCAGCCTGTTCCAGCCCCTCACCACTCTCTCTGTAAAAAACTTCCCCCTAAGATCTAATTTAAACCTTCCTTCCTTTAGCTTTAATCAATTCCCCCTTGTCCTGCCATTGTCTACCCTTTTAAAAAGTTGAATCCCTCCTGTTTCTCTGCTCCCTTCAGGGACTGGAAGGCTGGACGGCTCTTCCAGTTGGAGAGAGAAGCACACTCTCATGACAACTTCCCTTACTTCTAAACTTTTTGTTAAAAATATTAGCATTAGAAATACTCAGATATTTCCTCTACAGGCACAGGAATGATCTGAGCTATAATAATGTTTGCCTTGTTCCTTCTGCTTCCCTTCATTCTCCTCCTTTCCTTTCCACCCCACCCAGATGGCTGGGGCTGCACCAGACAAAGACAGCAGCTCTGCTGATCCCTCATCTAACCCAGCTATTAGTAACAAAGAACAAAAGCAAACAGCACCGGCTTGAGGCTCAGCCCTTTAGAAAGGAGCAATAAATGGACTTTTGTGTATAGGATAAAGCAAACTGAGCCATGTCTTTTGTTAAGAGGCAGACCTTTCTGTGTTTGAAGTGCTCTGAACTGGAGGAAGTGGAGAAACCTCTGTCTGCACAACAGTAAGTCCCATGGTCACTGGGTTAACCATGGATACTTCATGTTCCCTGTTTAATCAGGGAATGCTGTATCTTGTCAGTCTCTGTAGGAGGTCCCTATGGGGGGAGGAAGGTAGTGCTGATGAAAGTGGAAGTGAGTGAGGAGATATTTTACAGTCCTTTTGAAAACAAACCAGAAAAACATGCAGAGAATTTGAGAGAATGTCTCAGGTGACAGGGTCTGAAGAAGAGTCAATTCAGCTCCTCAAATCTGGTCACAGAATCATAGAATTGTTCAGGTTGGAAAAGATCTTTAAGGTGGTCAAGTCAAACCATTAACCTAGTGTTGCCAAGTCCGCTACTGAACTATGTCCCTAAGCACCATATCTACGTGGTTTTTAAATACTTCCAGGGATGGTTACTCAACCACTTCCCTGGACAGCCTATTCCAATAAATGACAACCCTTTAAGTAAATAAATTTTTCCTGTCATCTAAACCTGCCCTGATGCAACTTCAGGTGGATTCCTTTTCTCCTGTCACTTCTTTCCTGGGAGAAGAGACCAATGCCCACGTGGCTACAACCACCTTTCAGGTAGTTCATAGAATCATAGAATGGTATGAGTTGGAAGGGACCCCAAGGATCACAGAGCTCCAACCCCCCTGCCACAGGCAGGGCCACCAACCTCAGGCCTGGAGCTACACAAGGTTGCCCAGGGCCCCATCCAACCTGGCCTTGAACACTTCCAGGGATGGGGCATCCACCACCTCTCTGGGCAGCCTATTCCAGCACCTCACCACTCTCTCTGTAAAAAACTTCCCCCTAAGATCTAATCTAAACCTTCCTTCCTTTAGTTTTAATCCATTCCCCCTTGTCCTGCCATTGTCTAACCTTTCAACAAGTTGAATCCCCTCCTGTTTCTCTGCTCCCTTCAGGTACTGGAAGGCTGCAATGAGGTCCCCCCGCAGCCTTCTCTTCTCCAGGCTGAACAAGCCCAGCTGCCTCAGCCTCTCTTTGTAGGGCAGGTGCTCCAGCCCTCTGATCATCTTTGTGGCCTCCTCTGAACTCTCTCCAACAGTTCCACATCTTTCTTGTATTGGGGGCCCCAGCTCTGGACACAGGACTCCAGATGGGGCCTCACGAGGGCAGAGTAGAGAGGGACAATCCCCTCCCTGTCCCTGCTGCCACCCCTCTTCTGATGGAGCCCAGGATACCATTGGCCTTGCGAGCTGCCAGAGCACACTGCTGGCTCATGTTAAGTTTCTCATCCATCTTAGTTGTAGAGAGCAATAAGGTCTCCCCTCAGCCTTCTTTTCTCCAGGCTAAACCACCCCAGCTCCCTCTGCTGCTCCTTCTAAGTCTTGTGCTCTAAACCTTTGACCAGCTTTGTTGCTCTTCTTTTGGACACACTTTAGCTCCTCAATGTCTTTCTTGTAGTGAAAGGCGTAAAACTGAACACAGTTTTCATGGCGCTTCCTCACCATTGCTGATTACAGGGGGTCAATCACTCCCCTTGTCCTGCTGGCCTAGATACAAGCCAGGATGCTCTTGGCCTTCTTGGCCATCTGGGCACACTACCGGCTTGTATTCAGCTGGCTGTCAACCAATATCCCCAGGTCCTTTCCTACCAGGCAGCTTTCCAGCCACTCTTCCCCAAGCCTGTAGTGTTTCAGAGGGTTGTTGTGACCCAAGTGCAGGACCTGTCTCTTAGCTGGTCACCCTGCCTATTTACTGTCTCTATCTTCTACTCTCTTGAGGCATTAGATTTCTTCTAATTATGGAGTCACCAGCCATAAGGTACCACATCAGACAAAGGGTCCCTTTTGTCTATATATGCAACAACAGTTTTAATTGTGCACCACAATGCAGTGGCTCACCTCACTGCAAAGGTGTGCTGGGGTTTTGTCCCCATGAGGACTTGCATAGCGATTTCAGTTGTATGCCCCAGTGGTGTTTATTGTAGGGTCTTTTGTGAAGACTGACTGGCTCCATGCCATTTTTGTCCTCACAAAGAAAGAGGTGCTTTCTCACATGTGTCTTAAAATAAAATCCAAGTGCTTTCACCATCTGAAAATCAGCATTTGCCAGCAGATACCACATGGGGGGGTGTCTGCAATACAAGAAACTCCCTTTGTGTTTAGTATGGGAACTAACACTAGTGACCTGGGTTGCCACATAGGTAACTACTGCAAAAGTGTCACATAGGTCCACTGACTTTTCTGATGCAACTGGTGTACACAGAAATTGTGTTGGGTTGAGACTTTCAAAGAAAGACAGAGGAAAAAGAAAGCTAAGAGTGAAACCAGTCAGGTTGGGGAATGCCTGCTCTTAGGGACCTTAGAACAAAAATTGTGGGGAAAAGGAAATCCCCTTGCTGTCTGGCTCTCTTGCTTGCCATTGAGAGACTACCTTTTAGAGATGCTTGTGCAGCTCTTAACACTTCATTGTTCCCCTTTTTAACAGCTTCATGACCTGTTTAATTCACCCACAGTTAAGTAAGTATTATTTCAAGCAAGTGTATCAGTTACAGCCCACTAACTCTTCTCTTATTTGCTTAATGTGTTTATCCCTTGCTCACCCTTGGTTAGTTTTTTCTGTGTCCCTTTCTATCTGCTGATCCTTTTTATTCCCTAAGCATTCCACAGATTTGTCCTGGAGCGTGGACACCCTGGTGAGACTGCCTTCTGTTCCAGGGCCCCAGAGGCAGCTTGAGCTGCAGCTGTGCCCACTTTTTTGTCAGGGATACAGGGAGGCTGAGAGGACAATGTGGGTCTAGAGCTTAGTACCTGCTTAGAACAGGGAAGCTGCTGGATTATCAGAAACATTTGCAGTACTTCGTGGTGTTCCCTTCTTCCTCTTGTGAAATGTGTGATCTTCCCTAACTGCAACTGGTTTTCCCAAGCCACGCCTCAGGTCCTAGCTGTGGACTGGTAAATTCTTTGGCATCATGTTCACATTCTGCAGTGGTGTTTAAAAGCCTGCTCCTTCCTTCTGCCTCTGCTGTCACCTCCTTCCATCCTTAGTGCACACATTGCTGCCTGACACTTGTTTTCTTTTCCTGCCTAAAAATACTTACTTACAGGTAAACTTTCACTGCTAAGTGTCCTTCCACACTTGCATGCCAAGACAGCAGTTCTTAGAATTATAGAATCATAGAATGGTATGAGTTGGAAGGGACCCCAAGGATCAGAGAGCTCCAACCCCCCTGCAACAGGCAGGGCCACCAACCTCAGGCCTGGATCTACACAAGGTTGCCCAGGGCCCCTTAGATACAATTGTGTTAAAAAAGGAAAGACAACAGCACTCATCAGATCTGGTGTGTATGTTTAGTGGAAGCTACAGAAATGAAAGAAGTTGATGCTACAGACTCTTCTCTCTTTGTGCATTGTTTTATTTGGGTTATTACCTCCTTAGGGAAGGATGGCTTGATACATGTGTGATGTGCCACAGGGACTTTCCCTCAGATGATTCTGGAGCCATTACAGAATGATAAACAAAGCAACATGCACAGGAATCACTCACCACTGAAATACAAGTGTCTTGGGAAGACAAGTGGCACCAGTTTCATAACTGGTTTGCACACATAGGGGCAACACTGATGGGAATTGATGGGGCTATTTGGGGAAGGAGAATGTATTCTTAGATCTTGGTGTGGAGCCAAAGCACCCAGCATGACATGCTCCTAGACTTGTGACAGAAGTGGTCTGGGATCTGTAGTAGTCTAAATTGTTCATGTATTGCTTTAAGTCTTACTGGAAAGATGATGCCTGCAGCAGCACAACGTGCTAGGGAAGTTACCAGCTTCCAGGGAAGAATGCTACCTATGGACCTGGCCCCACTGTTTCCCCAAGCAAGTTCACATTTTTATTTGGAGAGCTGCCTTGGAAGGAAAATACTGATCTAGCCTAATGCCATGAGATATCAGGAGTTCTTCCCTCATGGTGTGAAAGTAAATGTAGGAATTCAGAGCAGACTAAACTTGGGATGCTAAAAACATTATGAGCAGCATTTTTTAAAGTCCATTCTCTAGGATTGGTGGGCTTTGTCCAAAACAGACACTACATTCAAATATACAATACGTGCTTTTTCTGTGATTGATGCTATTACTTATATAGTCTTGCTCTTCTCTTTTTTTAAAGGACTAATTTATTCTGGGATTTATGTGATTTGTTCTGAAAAACAGTCTTATGTCACAAAGAGGGAAAAATACTGAATGACATTTGGTCTGAATTCAGCATCTTGTGAAAAGACATGTGGGATGTGCAAGCCTCTGGCACTCCTTCTCCTCCACCCCTGCTACTGTCTGCAATGAAGGATGTTGTTTTGGGAATGATGGTCAGGAGGAATGAAACGGAATGGGTTCTCTTCTAGATTTGGGACTATGTTGAGTGTCTTTCAGGTCATAAATTCACATGGCCCCTCGTAAAAGGGGAGCAGGTTCTTTTCTTTTCTCTGAAAACTTGCTTGAATTTATGTGCAATAAAACTCTACTGCAGACAGGTTGTTCTTTGTCTTTCTTTTGCATTTGTGTGTGAAAAACAGTAGAATATTTGAAACAATATTCTTACAGGAACTGACGTGGTTTGATTCTATCTGATTCCAGGAACTCTCTCCCCGGACAGATATGATGGTGGATTCACTTTTACATGCACAGCGGAGAGGGAGCCAGTGCCTCCTCCCTTGCATGGCTGGGTGCTTGGCTGCAGATGGGTGGCCTTCAAACAAACCTAATTACTTCTGGTTCTGCATGAAATTGATTTCCATGCAAGGATGCTGAGTTGCTGTGTGCATCTCTAATGACTTTTCTCCCTTCTCTCTCTTTCTTTTCCATTTCTCCCTTCTGCTTGCCATGAAAACACCTCGACAGATGTCAATCATATTCCAGGTAAGTGTTCCTTTTGCTGAGCTGAAAGGCTGCTCTTCAAGGAGTGGTGGTGGGCTGTTACCAGGGGCAATACAGAACAAATCTTCATACTGGCATCACAGGGTCTGGACTGCCAAGTCTTTATTAAAAGGAGAGCTGCATAGTAGCACAGGTCACAAACTTCCCTCTCCAGAGAGTATGTTGTGTTGGTCAGTTAAAGGGATGTTTTCTGAATGAAAAATACATTAAAAGTTTTGCTAATTACCTGCCCCTGAACACTGCATTATATGTACTTTATTTCTGTGTGTAGGCTGATATAGAAATCTAGTTCTGTCATTTTCCTTCCCCTATTGCAGTCTACTCCATTTGCTAGTCCCACTAGTAACCTGTTGAGTTTCATTTCCACTAACAAGGGGTTTTTTTGTTGTTTTATCTTAGGTTTTAAAACCCAGTGAGTATCTTTCTGGCTGAATGTGAATGTGTGATTTTATTTAGGTATTAAAACGTTAATTCCCAACAGGACACAAATGATTCATTTAAAAGGAGGAAAGAATGTGTGTTTTGTGTGCTTGTTTATTTGAGAAATTCTTCCACAATGAATTATTTTACCACAGAGAACTCCAAACCTCCCTCTTCAGATTGCTCTCTCGTTGCTGAAAGGATTGGAGTCCCACAACTTCATCCATGAGGGTTAATCAATCTGGACCACCTCATGCAGTAGTCTACACCCTGTTGCCACTGAAGCTTAAGAAACTCATTTTTCCCTCATGCTTAGGCACCTCCACCTGGTCTATCGTTATGTGAAATTGAAATGAGAGCCCAGGGAAGCAGCTGGCATTGCCCTGGCTGGAGCGAGATGATGGGGAAGTTGATGCTTTTTTCCTTCTCAGCTTTCTGCATACCTTTTACTAAATCCAACCTGGACCTGGAATGAGTTCTCCATTCAATTTGTTTCTTTTCTACACTTGGATAATCAGATTTTGTGGAACACTTCAGAGAGACATAGTGAGGGCCAGCCGCTTGGGTAACTTCTCTGCACATTCAACCTTTTGGCTTTCACCAGCCCCCTTTTTGTTCCTCTGAAGTCCTTTGCATTCTGTGTACATCTCCACTGGCAACAATGTAGATGCCAGTGGCCAAATGGCAAATGTTGCCTAGCATGCCTTAGAAAGAAAGGCTCTGTCAGTAGTAGCAGTAGCATTGAATCTTTTCAATGACCCACAGGCCTGAACATGTACCTTCTCTGCCCCAATCTCAGGTGTCCAGGAGCTACTGTCTCCTCTCATGTTGGCAGGATCTGACAGGACGTGCACCAAGTCCAGTAGGACTCATGATATCATGCCACAAACAAGAGTTGCCTCAAACAACAGCAGGGCCATCTCCAAGGCCTGCACAGTGTGCGGGGGATGACAGCATTACTAGTAGGGGCCCAAGCAGAGGTGGCACAATGAGAACAGGACCATGCTGCTGTTACCATGGGCACCCTGGAGCAGTCCACCCACCTGCTCTCTGAAAGGACTCTTCTGCCCCACTGCCCTCTAATTCTCATAATTTATATGCTTGGTTGTGCATATTTTTTCTCCTCATCACTCAGACACACGTGTTGTTCTCAGGACTGCTGTGCACTTTCTCACGTGGATTCCTAGTCACACGTGAATGCTTTTTTCCATGTGCTGTTGCACTCATCTGTATGTTTGCAGTCTGACAATTACCCACACCTCATTATTGGGCTCTGTAAATATTTAGTCCTAGGCAGACTAATCCTTCTGCCCTGCTCCCCCTGGGGAGGGCACTGGCTTTGCTGTGTGACTGGGCAGCACTGTGGACCGTGGGGAGGGTTTCACTGTGTGCTTCCCTCTGCCTGGCTCTGTGGAAATTTTCTTCCTATTTGGTAGTCCAGCTATCTGTATTGTGAGGAGAGAACCCTGGGCCTCCATCAAGATGGTTACTTTAATTATCCACTGTTTGCAAGACAAATTAGGGATTGTATGAGCTAGTGGTAACAACCCACAGGCAGCAGAAGGGCGGTAAAGAGCCGATCGATTAACTGAGTATTGCTGAATAGAGCAGTTAGAACTAATTCCCCAGTAAGAGAAGGTAGCTGGGAATTGGCTGGAGCTGGCAGAGGTGGGGATCACAGGTCTCTGCTGGATGCAGCTCCTGCAAGGTGCGAAGAAGTTGGTCTTGTTCACAGGAAGCAGCAATGTGTTCTACAAGCCTTGCCTGGCTGCAAGGTCTCTGCTTGTGAAGAAGGGGTACTCCAGCAACAGGGGTTGGCGTGCTATACATCTTTCAGGAGCCAACTGAAGATCCCATCTGGCTTATTTCACAAATGAAAGGAGTTTGTCAGATGTTAGCCCAGCTGTCCTGCAAATGTTATGTTCCTGGTCACAAAATAACACCACCACGTTGTAAGCAGCAAAGTATTTAGAGCAGGACCCTGGAGTTGGGAATGTTGCTGTCTGTACTCAGCTCTGTCACTGACTTGCAATGTTGTGTAGAGGAGAAGTAACTTCTTTCACCATTTCAGTTTTCCATTTGGGGTTATAGTTTCAGACTCACTTCACCTTCACAACATGCTTAGAAATTTCAGGCTGAAAATTATGGCAGTTTAAAGCCTTGTTACAGAGGCTTAGTTTTTGGGGGTTTTTGTTGGAAGAATATATTCAGGAGAAAGAACTAAATATGAGTCCTTTATATTATGGTGATTGGTGCTGATACCTAGGGGGTGTTGAAGTTTAAATAGGGATTTTCCTATACATGCAATGCTTATCCCCTTAGTGGGAGAGATCTCTAGATGTTCATGGGGAGGAGGCGAAGAGATGCAAGTTCTAGGTGTGAAAGTATGTAAATTGTGTTTCAGCCCATCTCAGGTTCCCAATTTGCAGAAGGCAGTAGCTCAGAGTAAGTATCCACCATTCCACATTTTTCTTAGTCCACTTATTTTTTAACTCCACAGTATCCTGTGGTGACAAGTCCTGTTGTTTGATCATTCAAATGTGGAAAGTACCCTGCTTTGGCAGGGAGGTTGGACCCGATGATCTCTCGAGGTCCCTTCCAATCCCTATGATTCTGTGATTCTGTGATTCTTTCACTTGTTCTTACACCTGTTGCTTGAGAATTTCATTCAGTGACTCCTACTCCTTGTGTTCTAACAAAAAGGGAAAAACATTTCCCTGTTCACCTGCTTTGTATGATTTGGGAGTTTACCTCTATCATATGCATTGTCAGAGATGTCTTTATCAAGCTGAAGAATTATCTTCCATGCCTAACAGATCTTCCTTTCCCAACTTGTGCACCTACTTGATCAGGTGCTCTGATTTGCAGTGATAGACATGGGTCAGCCATAAAATGCATTCACTCAGCTCTTCTTGCCTGCGCACGTTCTCCTGTGCGTGTGGCCATCTTTGCCAGCCCTTGCACGTAGATTTTCATGCTTTCAAACACTGTTTGTAGCCCTCCCCATACGAATACCTCTAGGAATATGCCACATACAGTGTCAGAACACTGTTTCTGCTGTGGGGAAAAGGAGACAGCATGGTTTTATCACTATTTCTCTTGCTATATGTTGGGGTAAATGACTTTTCTCTTGGCTTCTACCTCATACTCTTATTCCTTTGATCACCCTATCTCACTGCCCCTAATAATGACAAAACCTGTCCTGGAATTACAGAGCAGAGGAAGCAAAGGGGGATGGAAAAGAGGAGTTAGCACAGCTGTTGTGTGTAATTGGATTGGAAGTGGGCCTCTGGCTACAATAACAGAACTGCACTCCCGACTGGCCTCACTGCTGGGGTCTGCGAGGAGCCCTTGGCTGTTGTGTGTATCATGGTTGAATCAAACAAAACTGACTGCTTCCCAGCCTGTGCTACTGCTTTGCCCAGTTAGAAAAAAACCCAGGCATCATGTATGCCAGCAGCCAAGGAATCAGGTCATGCTCTGGCAAAACTGACCTATCTAGCAGGTAAAAGGTCTGAACTAGATCTCAGAATCATTTTTTCCTCCTCATCCATTCTTCACATCTCTGAAGACAAAGGTTTGGCTTCTTGCTCTGAGTCCTATCCTTTGGTCCTGCTGGAATGGACTACATAAGTGACAAGGGACTTGTTAGCTCTCCCTAGAAAAGGAAACTGCTGATGGAGCTGGACTAAAAGGCTCAGAGGAGAAAAATAATATATTTCTTAAAGAATTACTGGTTTTAGGAAATTGGGAAAGGGGGTATAGACAACAGGCTCCATCACTTATCAGAGTGCTCTTCTCTGTAGTAGATGTCACGTTCTTTTTGGAAGAATCTCTGGTTTGCATGATTTCTGTCTTCAGCTCTGCCATAAAGGATTTGCATGTATATCCTAGACCAGAGGGCATGATGCCCTGCTGCAGACATACATTGCAGCTGGCCCTGTTATTGTCTGAATAGGTCATGGAGCATGATACCCAGGAAAGGATTCTCTGTGGGCAGGCCTGCCCCTGGGGATAGCTGGGCTGCTGCTGCTGCCTGGCAGTCTCTCTTCCCATTCATTAAGAGCTTTTGGGCTAATCATCTGGCAGCATCATTAAAAAGGGAATACTGAGGCTGCCTGCCTTAGCAGAGCAGTTCAGCAGTGCATGCACACCCACGCACACGTGCACACCCCCAGAGCATGGGCCCACTAACACGGGACAGGCTATAATTAACTAGATGAAGGAGTCCATCTTCCTTTGTTGCTGCAATCAGCTGTCGCTCTCAGCTGTGTTTTGTGCTCTCCCCACTTGCTTAGGTTTTGTGGCTTTATTTTTACATTTTAAGTGCTAAGTACCCATGTGTGGTGCTGGTGGCAGGAGAGGGGGGGAAAAGTGGGGACAGTGTTCAAACTGTCTCCAAGGTTTAATTTCCTCCTCCACCCTGACAGTTGCCCCTAGTAAATCCTTAAAGATCATAGAATCATAGAATCATAGAATGGCATGGGTTGGAAGGGACCCCAAGGATCATAGAGCTCCAACCCCCCTGCCACAGGCAGGGACACCAACCTCCAGGCCTGGATCTACACAAGGTTGCCCAGGGCCCCATCCAACCTGGCCTTGAACACTTCCAGGGACGGGGCATCCACCCCCTCTCTGGGCAGCCTGTTCCAGCCCCTCACCACTCTCTCTGTAAAAAACTTCCCCCTAAGATCTAATCTAAACCTTCCTTCCTTTAGTTTTAATCCATTCCCCCTTGTCCTGCCACTGTCTACCCTTTTAAAAAGTTGAATCCCCTCCTGTTTCTCTGCTCCCTTCAGGGACTGGAAGGCTGCAATGAGGTCCCCTCGCAGCCTTTTCTTCTCCAGACTGAACCAGCCCAGCTCCCTCAGCCTCTCTTCGTAAAAAAAAAAAAAGATGAGAACTGCCATTTAACCACCTTGCTCTTTCATGTCATTATACTCTGAAGCTACTTTAAAAAATACCCTTCTGGCTTCATAAGAATCCAGTGTTGGCCCTTAATATTTTGTAGTATTACAGCCCCTTAATTTGACTGTTTTGATATAGAAAGCAGATAGATCACAATTTAAAAAAAGAAAAAAAAAAAGGTAGTTCTTTGAAATGTTGCTTTGAGATCAAGGGAGATTAATATTAACCTTTAAGAAAATATTACTGATTTCATAGTAGGTTAAAGAAATATCAGAAAATCTCCTGGACCTAAGTAGGAAAAGTCAATTGTAGCAGGCATAAATCATGGCCAGAGAGTGGAATTTATATATCTGCCTGCCCTCAGTGATGGACATATTTTAATAATGAAGCAATGAGATGGGCCCGGGGGAACCTAATGAGGTTCAGCACTGCAGAGTGTCAGGTGTTGCACTTGGGCCGGAAGAATCCCAGACACAGATACAGACTGGGAGAAGAGCTCCTGGAGAGCAGCCCTGCTGAGAAGGACTTGGGGATTCTGGTGGATGAGAAACTTAACATGAGCCAGCAGTGTGCTCTGGCAGCTCACCAGGCCAATGGTACCCTGGGCTCCATCAGCAGAGGGGTGGCCAGCAGGGACAGGGAGGTGATTGTCCCTCTCTACTCTGCCCTCGTGAGGCCCCATCTGGAGTCCTGTGTCCAGAGCTGGGGCCCCAATACAAGAAAGATGTGGAACTGTTGGAGAGGGTTCAGAGGAGCCACAAAGATGATCAGAGGGCTGGAGCACCTGCCCTACAAAGAGAGGCTGAGGGAGCTGGGCTTGTTCAGCCTGGAGAAGAGAAGGCTGCGGGGGGACCTCATTGCAGCCTTCCAGTCCCTGAAGGGAGCTTATAAGCAGGAGGGGATTCAACTTTTTAAAAGGATAGACAATGGCAGGACAAGGGGGATGGATTAAAACTAAAGGAAGGAAGGTTTAGATTAGATCTTAGGGGGAAGTTTTTACAGAGAGAGTGGTGAGGGGCTGGAACAGGCTGCCCAGAGAGGTGGTGGATGCCCTGTCCCTGGAAGTGTTCAAGGCCAGGTTGGATGGGGCCCTGGGCAACCTTGTGTAGATCCAGGCCTGAGGTTGGTGGCCCTGCCTGTGGCAAGGGGGTTGGAGCTCTATGATCCTTGAGGTCCCTTCCAACTCATACCATTCTATGATTCTATGTTCTGAAGAAGCAGGCCACTTTCTCTTCACATTACTGCTGAAAGTTTGAAGACACTGGGGCTCCAGAGGTTGAGCCCAAGCAAATGCTTGTCATTGTCTAAGAAACCTATTGAGAGCCTTCTTCTGAAGCCATGCAGTTGTCCTTACTGTCACTCATGTCTGATGTTCAGAAATAGCAAGTCACCACATTCCTGACTTTGACATAAAATCTCTTTGCCTGCATACAAGCTATTTATTTTGAGGTTTTCCTAAACCTTTTCAAGAGCACGTCCTAACTACCTTTTTTGTTGGGCAGCAGTTGTGCCCACCAATAGATTATTGATGAGATTGGTTTAGAAAAAACACACAATGCCTTGACCACTGTGACTCTGTCAACCATTTCCTAGTTCTATGCTGGCTGGGCTTCCAGACCTTACATTTTAATCAGGGTTTCTTTTTGGACAAATCCAAAATTAGAAGGGAATCATATTTCACCTGGATTTAGGTGGAAACTCAGATTTTCTTACAGGATTCTTCTGGAATGTGATGGCTGTTTGTGCAAATAATGGTTTTACTTGTGAATAACATGCTTTGGTGCCTGATGAGTTCATTTAGCATCCTGAGCCTGCTGAAAGCTTTTCTGACCCCTCTGGCTTATGTCCAGATAGCAGAGTGATAGGTCTTCCCCCTTTTCTGGCAAAATCTGGTCTAGTATGCAGGTCTGAACAATTCTCACACCTCTTGCATTCATTTGTTGGGTGCCTTATTAGCTTATTGTAATCCAGTAGCAAGTGCTACCCCATGCCACCTTGAGATGACTTTGACTTTTATGATTTGAAAATTGTTTTAGTGTCTTGTCATATCTTGAAACTGATATAAAGGTGAGACAATGATGTCAGTTCACATTTTCTCTGTTGATTTTACTGTGACTAATTTGGGGCCTTTGTTACACATGCTGCAAATGTCACAGATTTTAGATCTCAATAGTTGAAGGTTTTGGTTGTTAATGACATTTTGTTGGAGATAAATACACTCATTTTCACTCCTACTTTAAATTGGAAGGGAGGAAAATTATCAGATGAGAAAAGCTGATATGTTATTTCATTATTTATATTATTATTATATCTATTAATGAATCTTGAATTCCGTTGCTGTTCTCTTTGTTAAAATAAGGATCTGTGTTAATGGACAACCTCAGAGATAATAGTGGGGTTTTTTTCTATATCTCCATGTCAACCCTCCTTTTTTGTCCTGTTTTAAAGAGGAAAAAGTGGCACCTGCTGGGGAGATAATTTTTCATTAATCTCCCTACTTTCATTGTTCAGTTCAGACTAGAAGATCAAGAGGTACATACAATACCACAGCTGCTGTTGTATTTGGGATTTGTCAAGAAGCAGAGCCAGACCATTTCTTAGGGAGACTTTCTTTTGTAGGCATTTGAACCAAGGCCAAACAGAGGGCCAGAGTGGTGGGTGCATCTGGGCATGTTCTCATTCCTGGACTGCAGGTAGAAAGCTCTGGCCTGCACCTGGCTGATGGACCAACTGATACGGCACACAGCACTGGCCTTCAGGGACAGCAAAAGGAGTGTTGACATTCCTGACGTTTAGAGACTTTTCTGGCTCCTCTGTGGCAGCTGGAGAGAGAAGGGGTCTTCTTGCAGTGTGGTTCAGGGAGTTTAATGCAGGTTCTTTCTTTGAACCCTCTCTGGAGGTTTCTCTTTCTTAGTGTCCCATCTTCTCAAGTGGACAATGTTCCTGCCATCCCCAGCAGCTGTACCTATTGGCTCTGTGCCTCTGAGCCATGGCTCCTCCCCAGTGTACAAAGGCTGTGGACTTGAGACCCCTGTGTCTGCTTGGGGTTTATGTCCCCTGCCTGTTTGGCCAGTTTCAGCTTCATGTCATAGTACCAACTTCTTGCCTTTTCTCTTTTTCACCACTGCTACAGAGTCTTTTGTGCTTTGTAGGTCCTAACAATTCTACTTTTGTCTTCTTGCCTTTTGCAGTGTCGTGACTTTTACAGTGACTTTTAAGTGGCCATTTGGACAGACCTAAGGTTTGCCTATCAGGAATGATGGGGTCAGTGGCCATAAATAGATACACAGATTCTACCCACTCTGCTATCAGAGCAAAACAACTCAGTGAAATTATATCTTGTAATTTAGATCAGTAATGTCCTACAGTATCAAGTCTGCTATGTTTATTTATAGCTAAAAAAGAAAAAAATGAATCTAAACCTATGCTGTGTTTCTGATTGTTTTTCTAAATCCACAATAATCTTTAAGAACATTAAGATATTTGCATTCCTTAGACTGTATGATTATTAATCCCCTTATCTGGCTTGGAGTTCTCTGTGGGTGAACATATTCTTGGGATCATCTGGATTTTAGATTTTTCTAGCAGATGCAGAGGAGAAACATAAAAGAGAGAAATAAACAAGTTCAGACTCAGCATGCTACTTGTTGAAAAGTCTTGTTCTAATAAATTCATTTGACCTCTCATGTGTGTGAAATTAAAAAAGTCACAGCCCTGTTTGAATAATAAACTGCCTTAAGGTAGGGTGTGTGTATGGATGTGTGTATGAAAGTCCCTGCCATACTAAGTGCTGGGAGAGGTAGGAGATGTGGATGAGGAATCAAAATAAAGGAATAAGGTCAGGGGACCATGAATGAAAGGGGTCCCTCATGACTTGAGTAGTTAGGACTTGATTTTTGCAGATGTTAACTCTGTGATATCACACGTCACAATATTAACCAATGGACAAGTTGATGCTTAAATGGATTGGGCATGAATATATATACAACAGTATTGAAAGAATATTTGTGTGAATACAGTTGTATAGTAAACATATTTGCAAATTGGGGCTAGAAATGGATTTTAATTGAAACATAGGAGCTTTATGCCAGAAAGAGTTATTGGAAAGAGACTGGAGCAGTCACAGCCCTTCCAGTTCTTCCCAGAAAGGAAATGGAGAAGCATTAAATATAGGTTACAGGTAATTTTTTTTTAGTCCTTGCCAGGTCTGGTGTACTGGTGTCTAATTAGCAAGTGTTGATTGACTCCTAAAAACATATGCTGAAGCCACCATGTTGAGGATTGAGGGATAACTTTGTGTGTGCTAGTATGCATTTAGGCCAGATGTTGTGATTGAAGCATGGTGGAGTCATGACCTCCCTTTCACTGACCACTGCAACCTTGAATTTTAAATCTTTAGCTGAGTAGAAGCTATTTCTGTAGCTCTCCAGAGCAGTGAATGCTCCCTGCAGACCCCCACTGCAACCATGGCTTTCATAGCTGATGTAGCTAGGCCTGTGTGCAGTGCCTCTGGAGTCGCTCCCCAAGGGATACAACGAGCCTCAAACACTGCTCTGCAACTACAAGCAGGTTTTTTCTCTCTGTGAAAGATGCTTTCCTGCTCAGTGTGGAAAGCAGTGACTGCCTGCGTGTGCCCTGTGTGCTACACCCATCCTTGGACTAGTTCAAGTATGCCAGCTCCAATCCTCAGTGGTATTGGACTGTGACCAGTGTGCATAGATATTGCTGCCTCTTTTTCTGTTTTGTTCTATTTTTCTTACTTCCTCTCTCTCTTTCTTTCTCTTTCAAAGGCCTCTCACACCTGATGATGGGTGAACAAGGTAAGCCCTTCTACTTTCTCTTTGTTTCAGTCACTGATCATGAAAGAGCTTTGTCCCTGCTGCTTTTCTGAGCTGGGCTTTGCATGACTAAGCCTGCTGGGTGCTAGTCAAGCCATTTGCATTTTTGCCTGTGTCCCATGAGCCATGGCTACTCATCAGCCTGGAACTCAGGAGCCCAGGAACGATCATGAAATTATTCCATGGACAGTAAAGAGGTATGCTTCCCCCTTCCACACAGCCCACCAACTATTTTATCTTGCCATTTCTTTCTTGTTGTGCCAGCTGTAATGACTCCCACTTCTGCCTGGTAAATGGAGACCTCAGTGTTGGTCTTTATTTTTAAGAATGCAATTACTACCAAAAAAAAATGTTAATAGCCCTCATGGCATGATCCCAACTCATTATGAATCCAGAGGAAAATTGCATATAATGGTCTGAAAGTCCTGTGCCTATAATTTTAAATACTCAAATATGCACAGAGCAAAAAGGTTTAGAAAAAGAACAAGGCTAACCCCAGGTTGGGCTACAAATGAGATCTGGGCCTGTATCAGAGTTCACATTTTAAAATCTCAGCCTGGATTGTGTTACAGATCTACTGGCTGTGACACCATGGGATTATTAGTCCCATTTTGTACTATGGGTGTGTGGAACAAGAACCTGGTGAGGAGAGGGGAGGTGAGGCAAGAGGGATGATTCTGTTTTCTTTTGACAGGGTCATTGTCTTGCTCACATGGAAATGCAGGGAGGAGTTAGCAGTGCTGGTGATACAGTCTAGTCTTGTGAAATGCTTGAAGGCTCTAATGCAAGGTGTGTGCACATGGTACAATAGGTAGACTAGGCCAACTGTTTGTTGATGGAGAGAAAAATGTGAGTTTTGAATCTAAAGCTGATGAGGCTTTCCCAGACTATATGCACACAACAGTGTTTTTGCCATGAAGTGAACATGTATCTGTGGTTAGACAGTCCAGAGAGTTTATAAGAATGTAATGGCTGTGAAGGCTCAAGAGCAATTAGGTACTTGAATAAGAGAGACATAGTTTCTATGTATCTCAGTGAAATGTAGAGAGGCTTAGGATGTGATCAGTTTTTGTTCTGCAGTTCAAGGCAGCTGGCTGCTCTGAGGTCATGAAAGCTTAGGAAAAAATCAGAAGTGAAGTCAGGGCTCGTTCTTCAGTTCTTGTACTGCTTAGCATCCCTATGTGGTGGCATAGGTAGAAGAACAGCTCTTTATGAGTGCCTGTCAGGACCATAGTAGTTGGCATGTTGAGCATCTGGCTAAGCTCTGGGAAGTATTAAGCTCCCTCTCTATCTCCACTTACTGTTCAGCTGGGCTCATGGCTCAGACATTGTGCTTGGTGAATGAGCATCCAGCAGACAAGCCCTTTCATGATGTCCCAGTTGCTCAGGATGCAGCTGAATACATAACCCATTGGTAGAGGAAGGATCACAGAACCATAGAATGGTTTGGGTTGGAAGGGACCTTAGAGATTATCTTGTTCCACCCCCCTGCCATGGTCAAGGACACCTCCCACTAGACCAGGTTGCCCAAAGGCCCATCCAGTCTGGCCTTGAACACTGCCAGGGAGGGGGCATCCACGTGATGGCATTTTGTGAGTGATCAGGACAATGAACTTTCATGGCCACTTTCAGTCTTAATAACACTGAACATCTCTTTGTAGCAGTCTGTGATTTAGCACTGAATTATATAAACAGATGCACTTGGCCATTTAAATTACAAGTTGCAACCCAGCTGGCTCATGAAGGCTTGCATGACCTATTCCAGCCTGTATGATTGTCCTCATCCCTTTCTATACTCCCTGCTTGGCAAAAGATGTGAAAAATGTTGGCTTCTGGCAACTTTAGCCACCCCTATTTACCCATGATGCATCAGGGAACAGTGGTTTCTCCTGTCTTGCCAACCAACTCACAGGTATTCCCTTTCAATAAATATTTACTCTCTAAAAAAACATGATGGATATAGAATATGTAAATGTATATATGTGAGTAAATATGCAATGTCAACATTATGTCCAAATACATTAGCTCTGGTAGGTGAAATGTGTTTAGCAAATATATTACCATGGGATTTTTTCTTTTTTCCTGCCCTACTCTGTTGTTCCCCTTGCTGTTTGGAATTTGATGTGGAATGAGGCATATCACCGGTGTGCTATTGCATGAGGGCTTTGCAT
This sequence comes from Porphyrio hochstetteri, assembly GCA_020800305.1. Taxonomy (NCBI): domain Eukaryota; kingdom Metazoa; phylum Chordata; class Aves; order Gruiformes; family Rallidae; genus Porphyrio; species Porphyrio hochstetteri. The sequence goes on along the minus strand of CM036908.1, from coordinate 7,756,824 downwards.
TTCTCAGTAGAAAATCAAATTAAAGCCAAAGGGCTTAACCAGGCAATTGCTGGTTGTACTGACAGTTGTTTAAGCCTTGCTTTGTGCTTGTGCTGTGCCTCTTGTTTTGCCCTTGAGATTGTGTTTTGTTGGGTTTGGCTGCTGCATAAATATGCTAATGTTCTTTGGTTTGTACGTATCACCAGTGACATCATTTTCTGTTTTTTATGCTTCCTCCTTCTCCTCTCTTTTGCCTCCTCCATGACGGACACCCATCTTGTCCCTCCTCTTAACTGGACACACACCTTCCTGTCTTTAGGTAGAAGTAAAGGTAGAGATTGCATTCTTTCTTAGACTTCATTGCTTGTAAAATGTTTGCTTGTCGATGGACAAATTGTATTTTTATGAATGTTTCATAGTGGAACTCAGTGCCTTCACTTTTAAAAGGCTCTTAACAGTCTTTTGGTTTGTATTGAATTATCAGAGCAATATTTATCAGGTGTTATTTTCTCTCTGATCACACTAAATATGGGCTGTGCAGTGTCTGGCTGGCTGTGGTTGGTGACACTGGGTTGCAAAGGAACCAGCAATTCAGCTGAAGGCAGAGACAGAGGCCAGCGAGCTGGCACTGCTGACTCTCTTGTTGGGTGTTTTGGCACTGGTGTTGGTGGAAGCAAGACCTGGGCTTGTCCGGTACCCTTCAATGACTGAGGTCTTCTGAGATATCATTTCTCCCTCCAGCTCTGCTTCCTGTCCTCTCTGTTAGTGAAAAGGTGTTTTTCAAAGAGAAACTGAGTTGCAGAAAGCCGCAGAGGAAGCAGAAGTGATCAGTACTTCTTCACAGAGGGGGCCATTCCCTTTGCAGCTCAGTATGGCACAGGGCATGTAAGGCTGCTCTGGGCTCCAGCTGGCTCTTCAGCAGTTCACACCTACCTTTAGCATGCAGAGGGGGGTCATCCATCTCTAATCAAAGCTGTCAAAAAGGCAAAATGCTGCAAATCTGCTGTGGGTCTCCAGTTGCACAGGAGGGAAAGGTGAAGATTAATTGATAAATTATAAGCAATGCTCAAGGAAAATCCATTTCTTTGTCCTATTTTACAACGATATCGAGATATTAGAAGGCTTTTTATGTTGAAGCTTACTCCTTTTCAACAAATACACTCCTGAAGAATCTGATCTATTGATCAGCATGATTTGGACACAGTGGAGGATGTTGGGTGTGTCTGTGCCAAAAAGGCATTGGGGGATTAAATTACTAAATGGACTACTATGAATTTGGGAGGATATGAGAGCTCAGAGGATTTGTTCATAATAACTTTCCTTTGAGGTACAATCAGTCTCTGCCCAGTGAGCAATCCTCCTGTAATACCTGGATTCTGGGGGAACACAATGGCATATTAAACACTTTCTCTTTGTACAATTCCTCTTTCTGTTGCTCTGCTGCCTCCTATGACTTTAGTATTGTTTGGATTCTCTGTGATGGGGTGCCTCATGTAGTCAATATTGTTTGTTCAGTTTTGAGGTGAAAAAGCATTCCAATAATTAATTTCATAGCTTTTCTAGTCTATCCAAAATTGGGCAGTGGAGGTTAATACATAAGCTGTACACAGAGCTATCTTCTTAGCAAGAGGTGAACATCCGAACATAAAAATCATATATATACACTGTTAAAAATGTGAGAACCTAAAGCTTTAAACATGCAATACAAAATGTTACTGTGCCTTGACACAGCTGCCAATAATTGAGTTAGCTGATGTATGGCTTGGTGTGATTTTAAGGGTCAGTGAGATCAGGGCGAATCTTGTATGGCGTGATGTCAGCTCATGTTGCTCCTTCTTTTCCTGGGTGGCATTTGTGCTGCAGGGCAGTCTGTGCAAGTCTGAACTGAAAGTCTTTTCCCAGGCAAAACTCCCAGCTGAGCCTATGGGAATGAGAATTAAAATACATAGTCCACAATTAATTCGTATGCACTGAAACTTAATCTATTGTGTCACTGAGTGAAAATCCTGTTTCACTTCCCAGTTTTTAGCTCTAGTTACAGCAAGTGACTTCATTGGAGAACCATCACTCTGTATGAAAAATGGTATTACCTTCAGAGGGTTCAAGTGGTGTAATTTTGAACCCACACATGGCCTTCAGCTCATGGAGAAGGTGGTACCAGATGCCTTAGAGATTGTACCTGGAAGGTTCATATTTTTTGGCATTATTGTAGGTTTAAGTAAAAACTGGCAGCCACTCTGTCTCATACCATGTACATAGACGAAGGATGTGATGTATTTGATTTCATAAAACCTCTCTGCAACGTATAGCACTCTGTGACCTTGCATTTATCATTTGAAACCAGTCTTTCATTAGTTGCTTGCACTGTAGTAAATAGGCTTCTTCTGCATCTATCCATTTTTAAAAGTTCAGGAAATTTTAATTTTCTTTCTTTTTTTTTTTTTCTAAATTCCTGGAAAGCTGAAGAAGATGAAGTGTTCTGGGGTAATGACTGGTGTAGCAGAGATACAGAAAAGCACCTGGGTACCTCTTGCATTTTAACCTGAACTGAGTATCTATGCATTGTTTGTGTTTTTATTGGTTGCATGGTCACAGAGATGAGGCAAATGTATGATAAGCAGGGAGGACTTTTATTTAGTTTGGCATGAATTGCTGAATAGAACTTCTTTCCTGGAGAGGAATCGACAATTAAGGAACAATTATATTGAGTTTATTTCCCTAACACTCCCCCACAAGCAAATGATACCAAAGGAGATCATAAATATCCAACTCTAATTTGCTATTGAACTGGAGTTAATGTGTAGTCATGTTCTTCCATATCATTTGTTCTCTTGACAGCCTTTGTTAAGGAAATGATAATTTGCCTTTTTGCTACCTTTCACCGTTCTTTTATGTAGGTAGTGGGTTTTGTTTTATCATCACTCTTGGTTTGGATCTGGTTTCTATTGAGGTTCGTGCCTCCAGAGAAAATTGGCTATATTCCTGGTGGGACTCTGCTGTTTTCAGTGAATTCAGTCCTGTGTTTTCTTGAAGGAACAGCAAAATTCACATTGAATTTAGCAGGCCAAGATTCACCCTAAGAACGGAGAAGTCCCAAATGTCCCCTCTGACACAAAGAATGACAGCGAGGTGTGGCTGGTGTCTGGGTGTGCACAGGGTGCCTCCATAGCTCCGGTGCAGTCTGCAGGCTGCTGCTGCTCCTCTGAGGCCCTCGGCTCCATCCCTCCATCAGTAGGTGTGTTCAGGATGAAGAATTGCACAGCTGCACACTTGTTTTCAACATGAAGCATTTAGTTTTACCCATTCTCAGAGAGAAAATGAAAGAGTATTCACATATTTCATGTCTGGGACATTTTTTAATGCATGTGGTGTTGGCCAAAGGCTACTGGCAAATTCCTGGGGCAGTTCTCAGTATTGCAAGATCAGATTATCTCCCTTGGTCCTAACTGCCCTTAACCCAAGGAGGTCTTTTAAGCCTTTGTGATGTTCAGCACTGCTCTCAGTGAGCAGTGTGTGGTTGTTATTTCTTTGAATTGTTCAATAATATTGACCAGGAGGTAATGGCACAGAAAAAAATGAAATAGCATTTGTGGACTTGGATGGAAGGAAATGACTGGACCTTACTGATCTGGAAAATACCTTTGAGTTCTTCTTCACCAGAATTACCATTAGGATTTCAGAGCGATGTGAAGAGGTCCATCTGAGTGGCCAAGAGTTTATGCAAATGTTGAAGTGAAACATCAGTAACAAATCATTTGTGCTTTATAAATACCTAATTATGCAAGGGGAAAACCAACACTACATCCATCTTGCCAGCCTTGGCAGTGGTTTTTAAGCTCTGCTTTACTCTGTAAAATATCTTAATAGTTGAGCTTTAAATGGGAATATTTTTATTTTGATTTCTACACTTACATCACTTTCTCTAATAACTTTAAAATATGTGTGGCAATGTTTTTGTTTTCCTTTTGGTGGGAAAAAAAATTCCTACATTATTGTAAGGATGGTGACTTTCAGTTTTAACTTTCCTCTTAATGTCTGTTTGAAAAATGAGACATTTTATTTTATGGTTAGCAAATACCAAGTCTGTAAAACCTCTCTGATAAAATCAAGGCCCCTTGAATGTCGATGTCATTCTTCTGGGATCTTTTTTTGGTAAGCAGAATTTTGCTGCTGGTTTTCATGGTCTGTTTCTGAAAGAAACAAATTCTTATAAGGCTAATTAGAGATGATTGATAGTTGATGAATTTTGAATGTAAGATATTGGGGGACATTTCTGCAAGGCATTCATCCTATTTATATGTCAGAGGTGATGGCATTTTCCAAATTTGTGTGAATGAAGTCACTTTGATGTTGGATATCAGCTGATGCAAAGGAATAGATGTTTTATAAGCGTTCTTCTTTTTACACCTCCATAATATGTTTATGAAGGCAGACAAATCAGACATTAAATAGCATATGAGCATGTGTGTTTACAAATAAGGGGTATGCAAAAATATTCAATAACATGGTAAATATTTTCCACATTATAGATAATTTGTTTCTTCTTATGTGCTTGCTTTCTGGGTTATTTTAACACCTTCTCTTTCTAACGTGTGAATAAACAGCTGATTCTTCATTGGCTTTCATTTTTATTAAGAAGAATGATTCCTGGGAGAGTTAAAGGCATTGTGGTCACGTTGTGTGTAAGCAGGAGCTAAAATATTGTCTCCTTACACTGTGTTGTTGTCTTCTGTTTTCGAGGAGGCTCAGGTTTCACTCTGCCCAAAGAGAATATTTAATTGATATCATTGAAAGGCTTTTTTTTCATCCTCTGCTTTCTTCATTTGAGGCATTCAGTGGTGTGTAGAGATGCAGAGGTAGCAAAACAGGCCATATGCTTTGTAAAAGGCAGACTAATAGCCCTTTTGATGGACGTCTGATTTTTAAAGTGCTGTATCTTTCATTAAAATTTACATGTAAAGTAAGGGCAAGCACGGTGACATGAAAGCTAATGCAAGTTGCACATCTTGACATAATAACAATCACAAGAAACTGGAGATCCCAGATGGCAGCTTGGCCTTTGCCATCCTTTTAATAAGCTACTAACTGCTAATTATTGCACTCTTATGGGCAAGTTAATTTACTGTTGACTCTTAAAGAGACATTGTGCCTTTTCCTGGCATTTAGGGTTTTCAGTTTAGATTTGAGAGTGCTTTTTCCTTGCTGATTTGAGTCCTTCCAACAGACAGTAACAAAGAGGCAAAGAAGCAGAGTGGGAAATGGAACATAATAAGCAATGCTTTCTTTGATAATGACAGAATATAAGGTTGTGGGTTTTTCTAGGGCATGGGTTTAGAGCTGAAAGGAACACCAGTGTGTATATTAGATCCAGGATTTAGGTTTTGTGTTTAAAAGAAAGCTCTTACTGCAGAGTTAGTATTATCATTAAAAATAAACAGAACGTCTTTCCCTGCAATAATTGAAGCTTGAGATTCTGCAAATGAGATAAACTAGAAATAGAAAATAAAAATTACAGGCATATTTCTGTTGCCAGAAATTATTTAAAGGCAAAATTTTAACTCACAATTCTGAAAGCGAAGATGTCCACTGTATTTTTGGACAAAAATTTTAATTTTAATGTTACCTGGTTGCCCTACTACAGGAGCATTATCTGTAAAACATACACTTTTTCAAAGTGATCGTTTTCTTACAGTTGAAAGGGACATTTGGTAATGAGACCAGTCAGGGAGAAGTTTTGATCTAAGAACCTATTTAGGAATGAAGGAACAGCTGCAGTTTAAATGGACTCTAATTCTCACAGTTAATGCTGTTTTGTTGAATGCATGATTCTCTGTGATAACATTTGGGAGGAGTGATGGTGGGTAATAGCTTATTTCCTGGGCTTTATGGTAATGCAGCAAAGTGGTGATAATGCCATCAGGAACTGAAATAGACCCCTGTCACACACATCAGGCAGCACTGCAAAAATATGAAACCCAGTGAAAGAAGGGAGTTTCCTGTTTTAAGGCTCATTGGGGCCTTTTGTGGACTGGAGCGATGACATTATGGTATTGAACAGTTTAGAAAATACGTGCTGTGTAAGCTGGGTCTTACACATTAACAGTAAGCTCTTAGAAACAGCAGCCTTATTTGAAGTGCTTTACCAGATAGTAAATATTTTTACTAGAGATTAGTGGATAACATGCCACACAAATGGTTGTAAAACTATTACTGTGGAGAAGGTCATGCTTTCTCAAACCATCTGATATAACTCACCCAGCAGCGTCCGTCCCGGTTATTAAGTCATGCCCAACAGTGTGTGATTTCCTCCACACCAGTATTGTGGTTTTTTGCTTCTGATTTTGGCAAGGCACGGTTCCTAATTGCAGATCTTTCTGTGACACCCACCACCGTCCATTTCTTTGGCCATCCTCACGTCTTTCATGGAGCTAGAGCTCCTTCTCACCCCGACAGTCATTTCTGCGCTTATTTCAGGAGCCTTGATAGTTCTGAGTGCAGGTATCCAGATAGAGATCAGTACTGATAGGCTGTGTAATAAGGGAAGGTGATAAAAAAATACCACTACAAAGAACAAGGAATCGGGTCTGTATTCAGCACTGACAGGTTGTAGGGCATTCATTTGGTTTTGAATCCTTTTTGTTTTAAAATCCATGTTACAGATGACTTACCCTGCAAGCTGCTGTGCTTAAGGTACTGGGTTCCCTCAGCAGCCAGTGAAACCCATAGAAATGAAGTGTTTTGCATTTGGGAATGTGTTGTGTACCTGCAAGGATAAAGTTCTAGCAGAATTCTCTGTGAGATGTTGAGCTCACACTAGCTATGCTTTATATACCAAGAGGCTTGATGTAATGATATTAAAAGCCATATTCTTCACTGCGCTGCAAGGGCTTTATTGTGGTATAACTGATACTGAAGCAAGAGGAAATGCACTGATGTAAAAGAAATACTGCAGGGAAGAATCTGGCTCTAAGACCATCCCAGCAGTAACCTGAGGGATGCTGGCTCATTCTTACTAAATGATGGCCTTAGTTCTCCTCTTGTTAGAGACTGCAGAGCATTTAATAGAAACGGTCCTTTACCAGCACTGCTTTGTGGGGAAAGGCTTTAAACAGAACTGGTACTTTGAGAATTTGTGTACACAGTTGTCACCATTAAAAAAGTCAGTAGCATTTGCCAAGCAGTACCACACCGTGGTGCCTGAGATATCACTTTCTCTCCTACTGTAGAGCAAGAAGAATGTATGTAGTATATGTAGGTAAGTGTTTATGATTTGATTCTGTCAATTGCATGCATTTTAATCAGGCTTTTCTCTCAAATCACAGTTTGATTGGGGAACTGCTTATGGGTCAGATTATTTCTAAAGCAAAACATGGTTCCTTTTAATTGTCCTTTGTTTTTTTTTTCTTTTCTTTTTTTGGCCAAAGATTCTAAAAAAACATTTCAGTATTTTTTCTAAAATCATATGGCTCTCTGATTGTTAGTTGTTAGTAGTGGTAACAAAAATATATAATTTGAATGTTAAAATAATTGTATTTTAAAAGGAGCTGTGGTCTTACTAGGTACGGTGGAATTGTATTAAGCCAGCATTATAAAGCACACACCTTTATTCCCCCTAATTACTGGTATATTAATAATGACCAGGTTGATGCTGAATGTGCTGGTCGCCAGCTGGGATCAGACAATTACATTTGATTATGTAAAGAGTTAGTTGCTATAAGCCTTGAAATATTAAAACTTGGCTAGAATAAATATCACTGAAGAACCTTTGTCTTTTACATGTGTATTCAGCTGCCAGTTCTCTGAGCAATTCTTGGTTCACCCGGTAATGTTGGGAATCAAACTGTGAACAGTTATTTTCCAGCCCTGTGAATGTTGATAAAAGGATCTTGCATAGCTGTTGGCTTGTCCTGCGAGGGGAGAGCACATCGCTGCATCGCAGCACAGGGATTACAGGCTCTCGCTTAGCTCTGCATTAAAGATGTTGCAAGCTTTTATAAAACCCAGGGCAGCACCCAGCATCACTGTGCATTTGCATTTCCCAGCTCTGACAAAAGGGCACACACCCTTCAGGCACCAGTGCCTGGAAGGACTGGCCACTCCATCATCCAAATAATACATTTATCTGACTGTTTTCAACTACACATTTATTCTGGATAGTCTTATTCCACACACAGTCTTGGTGAAGTCTGCAGTAGAAAGCTGTTCTCTACTTCTGGGGTTTTTTTTTCCCCCTTGGTTTACCAAATTATTTATTTTGGTAATTATTTATTTACTTCCTAAATATCCATTGATTTATTTTTCCTCTGTTGCTAAATTGCTGAAAAGACACATAACTTAGGTTAGTTGTCTCCTGGAATACTGTCATAAAGGACACTTTCTGGCATTGATCATCTGCAGTTTGAACAGAATTATAATTTTTGCCACAGTGTGACAGACAGTTTATGCCAGACTGTGGAAAGATTCTTTTCCTAAAGTTGGAAAAATCAGAATGTACACATCATTAAGGTTCTATTTAAAAATTACTTGCTAATACTTGAAGTACTCTATTCCAGGCTTAGCATTGCAATTTCTCAGTCAATTTTATATTACTAGATAGGATACTAGAGACATCATTAGTAATTTTTCTTTGCTACATTCTTGTACTTTATTTGTTCTATCTATTGACTCCATCTTTAAAACAGATGTCTTTTAAGGGAAATCTGTGGACACTTCATTTCCTGCCCTGCTGCACTGTATGTCTGTAATGGAATGAATGAATGTATTATGTGGTGGATGCACTTACTGTATTGTCAGCCAGAAGTATGACTTTTTTCTGTTGGTGCCAGTTCCCTTTGACTTCCCAAATACTTACTGATTTTTTTTTTTCCTGTTTCCTTGGTGGGGGAGGAGGAGTGGAGAGATAATCTCCGATTTTCTTTCTTTTTGTCTCCTAAAGTGTTTCTGTTTAAACCAGTGTAGTTTTCTTACTAATTTTCTCCTTCAGGTGTTTGCTATCAATCTGCTGGGTTAAACTTTGTGCTATTCCATCAGGCAAGTTTGGTAAATGTTGATCAGTGCATGAAATCAGTTCTTAAATGGTTGCAAAATTGCCTTCCTTCAGACTGTTTTGATCACAAGGGCTTTCAAGTGTCAAAGTCATTTGGAGAACTAGATAGATAAAATGCATGAGCACTAAGCTTTTTCCAGGATAGAATAAATAAATGTGTTTTCTACTGTGTGCTCTGCCTCTGATAGTGATTTGTTAAAAGGGGAAAAAAAGAAAGGCAATGATATTAAATATTTACAAAAGTGATTTAGTTGTGTAATGTTGTGCTATGCATCCCTGTTTAATAGTGAAATCAGCTACTGCTGAAGTAAATGCCATTAAACTGGTAGTGCTGTGAAGGTCACTGCCTATACAATGTCAAAGCAATTTATAGAGAATAATGATTTTTGTCAGCTTTCCAATGTACCAGCCTCCCTCCTTTTTGTCTCCTTTTCCAAAAATAACCAAAAAGAAATTTATTTCAGGAATCACTTTCTGTCTGACTCTTCTCCCATCTGACTGATTCGGGAGCTTGCAACCTCTTTACAAGTTCTCCTACTGACGTGCTCAGTGGATGGGCACCGATTCCCTTCTTTCCAGCCTTGAGCTCGTTACAGCTCTATTTGCTGGGATTTCCAGTTGGCCATTTCTCAGCAGTTTGTTTTAAGAGATAGGGAATTATGACCACTGCTCTTACAAGTGGTTGCTTCTCTCCCTGGCACGTTTCCAGCGCTGTCTCTCTGTGACTCTCCTGACAAATACTTCTCTGCGTGCTGATTGTTTGTCACCAGCAGTGCACACGTAGTATGTTGACATCCCACCAGCCTCCTGTCCTGATAAGTATTTTATAAAAGGCTTGGAGTACATTCCTAAGTAGTGCTGTGGTTAATGGAGAGGCTGCAGAAGGGAGAGGTGTGCTCTCCCTGTCATGGCTGGCTTCCACTGTGGATTGTCAGGGCCTTTGTGCCTCTGCGGCAGTGAAGTGGGGACAAAAGCCCTTCACCACTGCCCAAGGAGGCTGCTGCATTGATGCTTACAGAGTGTCCTGAAAACAGTATGCAGTGAATACAAAGCATTATCATTCAGCTTCACATCCGCCCAGTAAGAAGGTTAATTATTTGTTTTCCTTGTTTTACAGTTGGATAAGCAGAAGCACAGAGAGATGGAGAGAGCTGGAGGAGAGCAGGCAATAAATGCCAGAGTTCTCTTGTCCATTCCTGTGTCTGTGAGCTCCAGTGCAATCCATCTTATAAACCACCACATAACCTGCTTGTTCTACCAAGGACTCTCCCAATTAGATTCCACTTGCTAAAGCAGTTTTCTAAGAAGATTTAAACTGTATTTATCTATTGATAAACATGTACATGACCGTAGAAATAGCAATCATATTTTACAAAGGGAACAGCACACATTCTCTGTGACAAGAACCTACAGAATGAAAGAACTCATAATGCAGAGGTACCCTTAGAGTTTGTACTGAGATAATGTGGGTTTCTCCTTGAAGGCATGAATTTTAAGGACAAGTGGAAAAGAAAGAGGGTACTTACACAGTCAAGAAGTGGAAATGTTTTTTTCAATTGTGAGGAAAAAGAACAGATGTACAGCATCAGCAGTTGGAAGGGAAACAGAGGGAATGGTAGTAGAAATGTACGTACTCATATCTGGGAGAAGTGTCCCAAGTAAAGTGGTGGGAGTGGAATCTGCCAGGAACACCAGTCTTCTGGACAGAATGAGGTGGGAAGATACCCCTACACACATTATTTTTTGCTGAACATTGGTCAGGTATGTATTACTACTGGTAGCTTATGTTGGTTCTTTGATTTTTGTGGCATCTCATTCCACAATGCACATAGGAGAAGACTAAAGCCTTCATTTACTGACATGGCTTTTCATGGCCTTCTCCTCCAGGCCCATTTGTGGACCTTTTATCTGTTGTGAAAGAGGTTAGTTCAGCAGGGTGTCTGGAATGGATATGTATGTGCATGGTTAATTCGGGCCTTGTGATTTCCTTTAGTCTATTTTATCTGGTTCTTTGTCTCTTTTTATGCAAGTCTATGATTAGTATTGAGTTCTTCCCAGAACGCTGGCAATTATCTCACAGGTGGAAGGATTAAGAAAGAGCAGTGAGAATTACACTGGGATTAAATAGGGCTGCCTTTGGAGTGTGTTTGTGGATATGTGGTTGGTGTTTTTTTTTCTCTAAGCAAAGAGAAAGAAGAGAGGAGCCAGCTCAGCCTTCAGGTCTCTCTAGGGAAGAAAGTAATACCCTTGAATATGGAAAAGTAACATCTCAGCTTGGGAGGAGGTCATGCTGAGAGAGGAAAGGTAATGTTAAGGCACAAGATTTAGAGACCTCAGTTCAGTTCTCGGTTGCTCTGATTTTGCTTCAGGCTGTTCTGATTGCCCACAGTGAACCTCAGCTTGTCCATGTGTGAAATGGAAGCAGTGATAACTTTCCTGTCTTATGTTGCATGAAACTAAATTAATTACACTGGGCTAGGTTTTTGGGTAGTAAGTACAAGAGAAGAGGACAGAGTATTCTTTTCATGCTCCATACTGTGGCCACACAAGCAGTAGTGATGTCAAATGTGGTTAGTGGAAGGCTATTTCTGTCCCTCTGTTATCTCTCCCTCTATGTAATACGTGGGTAGACACAATGCTGGTAGAAATGGGGGGCTCAGCCCCCTTTTGGGATAAGAGAAGGAAGTGTCCCATGGGTCTGGCAGGCCATGTATCCCAGACTCTGGAGGGACAACACAGTTTGCAGGCTGGATCATGTCACACCTCATCTAGAAACTGGCCTGGATACTGGCTTGTGCTTATACAGTACCTGGCAGATGTCAGCGCTAATGGGAGCCTGGACTTGGGGCTGCAGCCCAGGGCCAAGAGTTTATTTCTTTCTGAGCCCTGTTCTTCACTTCTCCAGACACTCACACCACTTGTGTTTGCAATGCAGTGCTGCCTGAAGACCCTGAGAGAAGTTCCCCCTTGGTGCTGAGAAAGCAAGTAGTGCTGGCAATTAGAAGAGGTGTGATGGGAAAGGAGCAAAGGCTCCATCAGTTGCCCTGCTGAATCTGTGCATGGTGGTGTCCTGGTTCTGGCCAGGCCAGAGTCAGCCTCCCCAAGCAGCCAGCCCAGGTGAGCTGAGTCTGCCCAGGTGAGCTGAGTCTGCCCAGGTGAGCTGAGTCAGCCTGGGCTGTTTCCACACCACCTGACATCACTCCCCCATAAAAGGGGCTGGCTGGGGAGGGGTGTGCCTGGGTGCCTCCAGGACAGTCTGAGTGTGGCTGGAGTGTCTGGTTGGTTCTTGCATTGGTACAGTACTCTGTTGTCACTGGGTGTGAGTGTAACTTGCCATGGGCTGTTGTTGTTCCCCTTTCACAGTGATTTTGTCAGTAACCTGTCCTTATGCCGGGCCGTGCAGGCTCTGTCTGTTTCTCCTCTGGAGCAAGGAGCAGTGTGTGGTGCTCAGCCACTGTTTGGGGGCTGAACCACCACAGGTGGGAATGGTGGCATGCAGGGTCCATGCTACCCTGAGCATTGCTGGAGAGGCTCGGGTGTTTCTCAGCATGCTTTTCCCCATCAGTCAAGAATCAGGCACCAGTAATATGAAGGGTAAGTGGAAATGGGGAGATTGTGCCTTTCTGAGTCCACACAGAGACTTTGTATAGAGTTACTGTGTGGGCATTCCTGCATGCTATTTTGGGCTTTCAAATGTTTGTTCCTTTCTCCTTCACATAATTCAGTTAACATGAATATTTTCCTCTTACAGTGCAGATTTTTTGGCTTTGATTGGAGTGTGTTTGGCTAATGAGGCACCTTGGGGCAGGAGCAGAGAGTTCCTAGAACTCTGGCAATGTAGAATATGAACTTTTAGAAGTTATAATAACAGTTTTCCATAAGAATTCCAATATCCTGATACTACTGTTCCATAAGGATTGCCTAAGCCTTTGTTCTCTTTCCATCTCGTGATTGTTATTTCTGTTGTATTTTTTTATTCTGATTTTGTTCTTAGTAGGTCAGTTTGTTTTACCTTTTTTGCATTGATGAAGAGCTGGGATTCAAAAATCTGGTTTGTTCAGAGTATATTTGTATCAGAATAACCCTCAGTATCTTCCTGCCTCAAATACCTATGCCAAACACATTCCTAAGTGTCTCCTTATGTTACCCTGCCTGAGTGATTAGATTTGGAGCTGTAGTACATCTGTTTTGTCTTGACCCACAGCTCCACCATGCAAACCTTGATTTTTGACTTGCTTTGACTTGCCATGCCTGGTAACACATGCAGTGCTGGGTCCCTCTGGCACCCTGATCTAGGGCATTGATGCCATCCCACTGCTGGGACTCAGTTAGGTTGGTGCACATCACTCTGGACTTTTAGCCAGTAGAATTTGGTGGGACAGCAGAGGTAGAAAAATGCCACACTGGTAGAGCTGTTAACAGGAGGTACTCTGTTAGTCACTCAAAGCACTAAGTATTTTCTGCTTAACAGAATACAGTAAAGGACAGAGATTACCTGATGTTCTTCCACAGAGATAAGGTGAACTACTAGTGCCAGGAACAGAGCCCAGGGGCTCTGATTCCTGTTGGTGCAGAGCTACTCAGCTGAGCCTGCTTTCAGTTGAGCAGCTAGGTACAGCAAGTCACATCAAAGCCATATTTAAAAGCGGGTCTAAGCAATTATATTATTCTTAGACAATGTAGAATTTGCTTTTGATGCATTTTCTTGGTCTTTTAACAGGAAAATAATATTAATTAAAAAGCCCCTACTGCATTTGAGACACTGTCTTGCCAAGAAATGGAGAGATTACTTTTCATGGTATGTGGATGTTTTACTTTTTTAACAGAATGGTTTAGAGAAAGGGGGGAAATACTGGAAGAACAAGACTGATTCAAGAGTCTCTTATTACAAGATTATCTGTCTTTCTCCTGAGCTGTGTATTTATTACATGGCAAGGCTCTAGTTACAGGCCAGTGATTGTCTAGGCTCAGGTGTTTACCTGGCAGCTTCTGGGATGCCACATAAACAGCTGTAAATAGAGCCAGCTATTTGATCCACTCAGAAAGAGGTCTGATTGTAGGTCTCCAATCTTCCTAGGGTACAATGGCCAAGCCAAAGCAGGCAGCAGGCTGTCCTGCCAGCCGACAGAGCTCTCTGCTGGTGTTAGTACTGCTGGAAATGTTGATACGAGTTTTCAGCAGGGGCAAACCGAAAAGGCAATTGGCATAGTGGGGATGGGGCAGGGGCAGTCAGCATCTCCTTTTTTCATCCATTCATGGTACCCCTTGCTGTCAAGTGTCAGCATGGTGAGCTGCTCAGGTGGGACTTGCCAATTCCACTTGTTCTATATGACAAGGCTCTGGGGGTTCATATTGCTCCCTTTCTAATCTCCCTCCCCTCCCACTTGCTGGGATTACTTCAAAAAGAAGGCTTTACACCTTTCCTATTACAGTTTCTTGTGTGTGAGACCTTGAAGTCCACAAGGTATCTTTGTGCTATATAGGATGGTAATGAAGGACATAAAAATTAGCCAAACCCGCAGGCAGTGGGATCGTAAGTCTTTTGCTCTCAAACCTTTCTGGATTTCATAGAATCACAGAATCACAGGGGTTGGAAGGGACCTCGAGAGCTCATCGGGTCCAACCCCCCTGCCAAAGCAGCTCCCCAGCTCATACTGCACAGGTCAGCGTCCAGATGGGGCTGGAATATCTCCAGAGAAGGAGACTCCACACCCCCTGGGCAGCCTGTCCCAGGGCTCTGTCTCCCTCACTGGGGAAAAGTTCCTCCCCATGTTGGTGTGGAACTTCCTGTGCTCCAACTTGCAGCCATTGCCCCTTGTCCTGTCCCCACAGACACTGAAAAGGGGCTGGCCATTTCCCCCTGCATCCCATACTTCAGATATTTATAAACATTAATTAGGTCCCCCCTTAGTCTTCTTTTCTCCAGGCTGAACAGTCTCAGCTCACTCAGCCTTTCCTCATAGGGGAGATGCTCCAGGCCCTTAATCATCTCCGTAGCCTCCTCTGGACTCTCTCCAGGAGATCCCTGTCTGTTTTATTCCAGGGAGCCCAGAACTGGACACAACACTCCAGGTGGGGCCTGACCAGGGCAGAGTACAGGGGGAGGATCACCTCCTATTTGTCTAATAGTTGCAGTCCCTTGTGTGTATGTCTCAACTATATTACCAATAATATAACCACCCTAATGTAGGATAGGACACTCTAGTCCTCATCTGCTCATGTTTCTTCTGATCCTGTGTATTATGCTTAGGAGAATAAAAACCTATGGCAGCTTTTCAACAGTAGATTCTGTGTATAGCTAAATTCTAGTCCTTCCCCAAATGCTTCTATGAATTAACTTTCAAAATGTTTCTTAAAAGCCTTATCAGCCTCTAATAAAATAATGGAAGCAGTATTAAGAATAATGAATCTGTAACTATATAGAGTAACAGAACCATGAGCAATCATCAGCAGCATTTAATAAACAAAACTCATAGAAGGCACTTGATTACTTTTGGACTGAGTTACAAAATTAATGGATGAAAGAAAGACAGTGATTGTGATATATCTAGACTTCAATGTGTTATTTGACAAAAAAGCCCTATATAATCTTACTTGAAAAAAAAACAATTAAAATTTGGCTTTATTATGGAGAGTTTTCTAAAATAAATTAGCAATACAAAAAGCAACAGAATTTTCATGAACTGGGAGGGCTAGACAAATTGGAAGTCACTGTCATTTCTGTCTAGCGCTTTTCTCAGTGATCACAAAGAGGAGGAAAAAATGACATATTAATGAAATGTGTAGATTTGACTAGAATGGGAAGAATTGCAATCATCAGTGTGGATAGAAAACAGCATAAATGTCGCATAAGTGCAGTGACATCCTTCACTAAGCAGTAGGTGGATAATTCATCTGTAAAGAGATCTGATAAGCTGCATCTAGACTAAACTGTTAAGGGCCTTAAATACTGTAAGATGGAGATATGTCAAACAGTTTCTGAGAGTTTTGAAAAAGCTTGATGATTAAGATCATGCCTGGCTTGATTATGAGGAAATAGTGAAAGACCTTGTATGTATAGCTAAACTTCATGCTGGGAAACTGGCAAGATATGAAATGAAATCATCTCCAAGCGCATAGAAAGCATAACTGCTCAGAAGATAAAGTAATTGTCCTGGTGCTGTCTCAGAGGAATTACCTAGAAGAGGTGCCACTCACATGTACAAAGGTCTTCTAGAGCCAGTATTGAGAAGGAACATTTTAACAATGAGAACTGTAGCTTTAGCTTGTGGAGTACTTTGCTAAGTTCAAAAATGGGAACCACTGAGTGTGGACAATTGCATTGCAAATAGAGTTCCTATTCTTGGGATCTACTCTTTCTCTGCCACACCTACTGTACATGAGGTAGTGACTTAGAGGAGGATAACTTGAGTCCTTTCCCCTCTTCAAAGCTTAAATGTACCATAATATAGATATCCTTCATTTTCCAGAGGGTCTTTAGCTGCTCCACATTGAAATCCTGCACATTTAGCTCTAGCTGATTTTTATATCTCTGAAGGAACAATGACCTGTTGTATCAGCTAGCAATATAAAAATAGTCCACCAAACACAAACAAAATGTTTTCATAAGGGAAACTGGATGGTTTGCCATAACTACATTAGTGCTAATGCACTACCAGGTCTCTCTTCTTTATCCATGTGTTAATTTTGTTCTTCAGTATCCCCATCTCTTCTAGCTTAATTACCCTCCCCAGACTAAAGGCTGCCGCCGCCTTTTGGCTTCATTACCAGCTTTCATTTTCATTAAGAACCTTGTGCTAATGGACTGTTATAAAACACAGTCATCACTGGCAGGTGTTGCCAAATGACTCTCAGCATGATGGCATTTCTGTGCAATGGAGCAAGCAGTCTGGACATTGGATTTGTGGAGCATCCAAGGGCTTGGGATAGAAGGCAAAGAGAGAAAAGTTCAGCAGATCAGTAAAAAGCAGCTCTCAGATGATCACGTGAACGATGATGGGAAAAGAGCACTGTGGGCTTGTTGTGAGACCTCCAATAGGGCCAGCACCTGCTCAGGTTGCAGTATTACAGAAGAGCTTCCCAACCAGCTCTGTAGTAGTGGTGGAGCCCTTATCACAAAATACTAATCCTTATAGCCATCCAGTTTAGAATGGAATGAGAATCTGAATACCACCTCATTGAGTGAAATCATCTATCAAAATAAACTTTGTGGCTCATGTCATCCAACACTAGTAATGGGAATGCATCTTTCTGCTCCAGAGATATCAGTCATAGTTGCCTTTGTGTGCCTTCTGAACCATTTAGTGATGTTGGAACAAAGACTCATCAGGAAAGAACAAGGACTTCCTGTATTGTCCTTCAAGGAGCTGATTGTCCCAGGCAAAATAGCTAGAGGCATGTCCCAGAAGAAATACTGTCAGATATTGAGTCTTAAGAGGGGAATAAGAGTGTTTCAGCACTGAAGATCTGTAATAGAGTTGTTATTCTTTGTTGATCTAAGGGTCCTTGACTATTGTTATTATTTTCCAAAAGACCATAAAAGCTCCTCAGTTATGTACCAAAGCAAATGCCAAGCAGGGGGATATGATGGATCTACTTGCAGATAAGCAAATGGTCCATTTTGCATATTCTTTTTTCTGGCTACTTTTGGATTTAGTTATGCTTCCCATTTGCAAGTTTCATGTCAACTAAGTGATCTACATATGCTTTAACAGAGCGACAGTATGGTATCACTTGCTGAGAAGAAGGGATGCTATCAGTTCTTTTTTGTCCTCTCTCAAGGCACCACTCCCCTGCAGTAGAAAGTCTGTTCTTGCAGATGGACTGATCTCCCAGAGCAAGCAAGGAACACTTGACCTGACTGGCTGCAGGATATACACTTTGGCTGAGCATAAGAAGGTGTGCTTTCATTTAATTCCTGACCTTTTAGAAGTCTTTGGGCCACATTTGAGAAAGAATGGCTTTCCACAGGCTGAAAGGCTGCAGCCAAAAACTCATTTTCCATCTTTTATTTAAGAAAACCTCACAGGACATGTCAGTGTTTTAGAATAAGGGTAAATTGCTCCTGGTTAGAAGCACGGATAATGTAAATAGGTATAAATCTCTCTCTCTCCTTTCCTCCAGTAATTCTGTCTAGGTCACATTGTAGAGCTTTGCCACTACATGCTTAACTGTGACCCTGTGTTTCTTCTGTGTCTTTTCCTTGTACTTGCAGAGATGCTGTGTATGTCCAGAGGATTCCACTTGTAAGTGATCAAAGTTAAATGTGTGTAGAAACTAGAGCTCAAATCACTTCAAAGTGGATTAGGCTAAATAATGAGAATGCATCGCTGAAGAATAATCTTATAGAGAACAGCAGGCGGTTTGGGGCAGAACATAAGTTGCTGCAACCTGATGAGACACAGGACAAGGTGTTAAAGAGCATTCTATTGGTGAATATTATTTATTAACAGATACTTTTATGTTCTGCCATTTTCCTGTGGTGTGGGGGTTTTTTTTATTCTTCTGTCAGGCTCTTTAGTGCTAAGAATAATTTTGTGCTAGGGTGTTTCTCAATACAGAGGAGTCTTTTCTCCTCATCCTGGCTCCTCTGTTATGTTTGAGCTGGAGCAATAGAAAGGAACATGGGCCTCTCACTTTACTGTCTCACTGGCACTTTCCATCTGTGAGTCAGATTTCTTTGCTGGTATTGCTTTGTGTTCCCATAATCAAAGTGTGGGTTAGGGAATGCTTAGTGTCTTTTCTTCCAAGTGGAGGAGGATGAGGAGGGTCCCTTAGGGAATTACTAGTACAAGAGGGTATAATCCCCAGACTGGCGATTTTTGGGGGCATTAATACCATGTGTACGCTAAACATGAGGTTTAACTATTCATCAAGACTGGAGTAGAGTTTGGCCTGATGATAGGTTTAAAAAAGCCCTATGATGGGTAGAGCCATTCTCTTCCTCCAGAAGTTGATTTACTTGATATTGCTGGTCTGTGACTCAGGCCTTTCCTTCTGAAGGGATAAATCATTCCTAGCAGAGTAAATGTCACATGGAGATGTATTGGTGACTCCAGAAAAAGTTGCCCTTTAACAGCTTCCTGGTAACATTTCCCTTGCAGCACTTGGGTAAATGCAATGACAAAATAAAGGGAGCATCCATCCCCTCCTTCTGCCCCTCTTCATCACAGCCTGTCAGTCCCACCTTGGGGCCATTGCATCTTAAAGGGAATGACTCAGACCACTGGCAGAGCAGATAATGCCAAGCCAAAAGGAGATTGGGCAGCATATAAATCTCCGGCCTTGGGACAGGAGGCGACTGGAACCTTGCTGCATAATCACAGAGGCCATGCTCTGTGGTGGAGTACATCAAGACAACTTTCTTGGAGTTCAGGGGACTAATGCTAACTAACACCAGAGAAGAATCTTCTTGACAGATGAATGGAGTAGGGAGGTGGGAAGGTCGCAAGGTGGAAGGCTGCAAGTTCTGATGAGCCTTATGTGTAAGTTTATGGTTGTGAACCAATAGAAAAATTCTCTCTCTCAACATTCTTGCATGTACCATCCTCATCACTGTAATTACATCTGCTTCTTTTATGGCAGTGGGCTTATATGGAAGGCTCTTGCTAGATCAGGGAATTAAAAATGGGATCTTTACATTTTTTCATGTAGGTCATCACTATGAATATAGTTACCTTGGCTGGCAATGACTGATTCTGCTTTCCTTCTGACAGCAAAATGAAGTGGTGTGTTTTAGTCCTGCTGTGAACAGGAAGGCATAGGTGTTCTCATTATAAGACCTTATCTCCTTCCCTGTGGTTACTTCAGAGAGGCTCAGGCACTGCATGGCTGACCATGTATCTTTTTTTTTGCATCCAAAGGCTTATTATGATTCGATGATTATTAAGAATGGGCACCTGTAGATGAGTTGTGTAAATATGTGAATGGGTACTCTGGTGATGGACATTGCTGCACAACTCCAAAGTTGATCTGTGCACAGACCTTGGTATGTCTTTCGAGGTGCAGACCAAAACTGAATTACATCTGTCCTGGTTTCAGCTATGATGGAGTTAAACTTTTTTTTAGCAGTGAATGGAATGCCATGTTTGGGTGTTAGCATGAGAATAGTGCTGATAGCACCCTGATGTCTCCGATTTGTTGCCGGGCAATCAAGGACCTTTCTCAGCTCTGCATACTTCCTTACTAGTGAGAAAGGAGGGGACACAGCCAGGACAGGTGACTCGAATTGGCCAAAGAGCATATTCCATGCCAGTTACGTCATGCTCAGTATAAGGGGGGACTGGGGGGAAGAGGGGGAGACAACGCCAGGACGGGCAGTTTCTGGGGCGGTCGGGTTGTCCGGGACGGGCTGTAAGCTGTGCGGCCTGAGTTGTGTGGTTTGGTGAGAAATTGCATTGTGTATCACCAGTTTCATCTATTTTGTGCTTTAAACTTCTGTTATTGTTATATCTAGTTTTCTGTTATTGTTTAGTAAACTATCCTTATCCCAACCTGCGTGGTTCTGGTTTCTAGGTTGTGGTTTCTTTTCCTCCTTTCTTCCTTCCCTTTTCCCCTTCCCCCAACTTCCTCTCCCCCTTCCTTTTAAAAGTACAAGCGACTGTGTGGGGTGCGGCCCTTGGCTGGGGCAAAACCACGACACATCAAGCTTTACAGAAGTGTAAATGTGTTAAGGCCAAATATAGTGAAGGTGTAACCATATTAACTTGTCAGGCAGAGGAGGACCTGGGGGTGTTGGGTGACTGCAGGCTGAATATGAGTCAGCAGTGTGCCCAGGCGGCCAAGAAGGCCAATGGCATCTTGGCTTGTATCAAAAACAGTGTGACCAGCAGTTCCAGGGAAGCGATTGTGCCCCTGTACTCGGCATTGGTGAGGCCACACCTCGAGTGCTGTGTCCAGTTCTGGGCTCCTCACCACAAGAAGGACATGGAGGTCCTGGAGCGAGTCCAGAGAAGGGCAACCAGGCTGGGGAAGGGGCGGGAGGGCAAATCCTATGAGGAGCAGCTGAGGGAGCTGGGGCTGTTTAGCCTGGAGAAGAGGAGGCTGAGGGGAGACCTTATCATCACCTACAACTACCTGAAGGGAGGTTATAGAGAGATAGGTGATGGTCTCTTCAGCCAGGTGACAGGAGATAGGACAAGGGGGAATGGCAAGAAGCTGACCCCAGGGCAGGTTTAGATTGGACATTAGAAAAAAAATTCTTCACTGAAAGAGTTGTGGGGGCCTGGAACAGGCTGCCCAGGGAGGGGCTGAGTCACCTTCCCTGGGTGTGTTCAAAAAAAGGGTAGATGAGGTACTTAGGAATATGGTTTAGTTTAGGATGAGAATGGTTTGACTTGATCTTCAAAGGTCTTTTCCAACCTTTTGATTCTGTGATTCTGAGATTGATCATTGGTGGGATTTTGCAGGGAGAAGGGAGAAAGGAGGGGAGTTCAGAGTTGTGAGAACATGCACCTGAATTACTATCCAGAGAGGGGAGACTTTCTTGTCTTACTGTCTGAAAAAGAAAGGATTCCCATGGCTCTGAGTGGTGCCACACAGCTCTTCAGATAACAGAAGCATTGTAAGAAAATGAAAGTAGTTATTGGAGTTTACTGTCTGTTAATTGTTCCAAGAATGGAACAAAATTCTAGTTGTAATACTAAACACCTTTCTTAACAGCACACGGGATTGACTGCCAAAGTGTTGCAGGCATAGTGACTGGGGAAATAACTTGAATGCAGAGATGTTTTTTACATTTGCCTGCTCCTAAGTACCCCTTTGTGAATCCTGCCAGGCAGACCCTACAAAAAGTTGAATATCAAACCTGGACACTGCCTACAAAATGTTCTCTCCTTGAATCTAAATGGTGGTGCAGGTCTAGTGATTTCAGCCGAGTATCTTCAGAATTAACTTTTGCATCCTCAATTTTCAATATTCCTCAAAGTTTTGATACTGGGGACTATACATATACTGGGGGACTTTGGTGGAGTTGGAGAGTGAGTGATTTTTCTCAGGAACCTTGAGTAATAGCCCTTTAAGGTTGCGTTATTGCTGCAGTAAATTCCTGAGGTTCAATATTTCTCTCATTTTTCAAACTCTTCATGATGTCCCAGCTGAATTAGCGAGGCCTGTATCTTCCTGGTTCCTCTGCTGATACAGCTTTTAAGTCTTCCCTTCCTCCTCTCCCTCCAATCCTGGAACTGCTGGCACAAGAGTGTTTTTGCCTGGCCAGCTTCTCTGCTTGGAGCAGCCTAAAGTGTTTCAATTTCCTGTTTCCTTCCATCACTCTTTAAATCCAGCAGTTGTATTTTATTACTCAAAGCTTTATGTCAAAATAGAGGTAGTATGAAAGAGAGGACAGAAAGCTTTGTTGCATTGATAGAATCTTAGACACCATCTTCTCTTCTTGTCCTCTTTGGTAAGGATCCAGGGAAAAGCAGAGCCATTTAGTAAGCAAGCTGGATACTAAACTAAATTTGTGAAAAGGATCACAGAATCGTAGGGGTTGGAAGGGACCTCGAGAGATCATCGGGTCCAACCCCCCTGCCAAAGCAGCTCCCCAGCTCATATTGCACAGAAATGTGACTCATAGGAGTGAAAGGACCTCATCCATCTCCCTGCCACTGCACTACTGCTTTGTATGGCATAAAGTGAAAGTAGTAGTGTCCTTGTAACACCCTTTCTGCTGGTGTAGTTACCAGGTGAAGAAGAAATGCTTGTGTGTGTGTGTGTGTGCACAGGCGTGTACACGTGTGGGCAGCTGGCTCATTTGGTGCTTAAGTGTTCGTTGGCAATTGCTGTCATTGTTCCTCATTTTATTAGCTTTTGCCAAGTACTTCCACTTTTACTAAGGGCAGCAGGGTTTATGGCAGCGATATTTCTCACAGTGTCAGAGAGAAAATATCAGGCTAATAACAGGCTGGTAATGTAAATCGCAGAGGGGAAGCAATCGTGTTCTGACAAAGTCCTGCTTGGGAATGTTAAGTCTCCTGTTAGAGAAGCAGCCTGTGGAATCTGGTACCCTTCATGCTCTCTAGGAAGAGAAATAATTTGTCTTAAGTGATGGGGGTGGAGTGGAGGAGAGATCTAATTCTAGTTACTATTTTCCTTGGTAGATAACTCTTGACTCTCTCATACCTAAGGCCTCATCCTAAGACA
Organism: Porphyrio hochstetteri; assembly: GCA_020800305.1. NCBI lineage: Eukaryota > Metazoa > Chordata > Aves > Gruiformes > Rallidae > Porphyrio > Porphyrio hochstetteri. Next base: position 7,733,660 of record CM036908.1, on the reverse strand, counting down.
TGCTAAGCACCCAGGATTCCACTGACATCAGAAAGAGTTTGAGATGTTTGGTCTCCTACTGAATGAAACCCTTGCAAACAAATGCTTTCCAACCAGGCTCTCTCATGTGGAATGAGGAAGGGGAGTAGGGAAAGGAAACAAAGACAGAATTGTTCTCTCTAGACCATTTTCTTTCCTCTTGCATTATCTCTAAAAGGGTTTTTTTGCAAAATGAAGAAAATCTCCTCCCTTTGGTCTCATGGAGAGCAGGATCTCCCAGAGTGAAGAGAAGAAGGGGAAGGGGTGGTAATACATTTGTTTTTTAGTGAAAAAAGGCATTGATTCTTCCTTAAAGTTATGCATGTCCCCCAATATTAGAGCTACACTGCAGAACAAAATCTCTTTTGAGGAATGAAGGTCTAGGTTCATTTCTGCTAGGACACCTGAGTGGCAGACCCTACACCTTGTCTCGGCTGGTCTAAGGTCTTGTAACTTGGTTATTGTGAAGACTTCCCTAGGATACCATTTACGCCTATAATGTAACACATAAATACCTAGTATAGAAGATCTAGCATGTGCTTTGTGTGTATGCATATTCTGGGGCACTTGGAGGAGCTTCTATCAGTCATACCACTCTCTGGATCAGATTAATGTGGAACCTGGAATTTGGTCTTTCTTGCATGAAAAGCAGGGCCTGAACAGAAAGGAGGAAAAAAAAAGGGGCAGGGGGGGCAGAATATGTTATAGTAGCACAGAAATAACGATAAGCTGGTGGGCTCAGCACCTTCATTTGGAAGTGATGTCAAGTTTGAGAAACTTAACATGAGCCAGCAGTGTGCTCTGGCAGCTCACAAGGCCAATGGTATCCTGGGCTCCATTAGAAGAGGGGTGGCCAGCAGGGACAGGGAGGGGATTGTCCCTCTCTACTCTGCCCTCATGAGGCCCCATCTGGAGTACTGTGTCCAGAGCTGGGGCCCCCAATACAAGAAGGATGTGGAACTGTTGGAGAGGGTTCAGAGGAGCCACAAAGATGATCAGAGGGCTGGAGCAGCTTTCTAAATCAAAACAGTCAAATTAAGTGGCTGTAATACTACAAAATATTAAGGGCCAACACTGTATTCTTATGAAGCCAGAAGGGTATTTTTTAAGTAGCTTCAGAGTATAATGACATGAAAGAGCAAGGTGGTTAAATGGCAGTTCTCATATTTTTTTTTTTTTTTTTTTTTTACGAAGAGAGGCTGAGGGAGCTGGGCTGGTTCAGCCTGGAGAAGAGAAGGCTGTGGGGGGACCTCATTGCAGCCTTCCAGTCCCTGAAGGGAGCAGAGAAACAGGAGGGGAATCAACTTTTTAAAAGGATAGACAATGACAGGACAAGGGGGAATGGATTAAAACTAAAGGAAGGAAGGTTTAGATTAGATCTTAGGGGGAAGCTTTTTCCAGAGAGAGTGGTGAGGGGCTGGAACAGGCTGCCCAGAGAGGGGGTGGATGCCCCGTCCCTGGAAGTGTTCAAGGCCAGGTTGGATGGGGCCCTGGGCAACCTTGTGTAGCTCCAGGCCTGAGGTTGGTGGCCCTGCCTGTGGCAGGGGGGTTGGAGCTCTATGATCCTTGGGGTCCCTTCCAACTCATACCATTCTGTGATTTGAGGGGAGAATTTAAAATCTATTGCATAAGGCAGTCTGAAGAGTAGGCTGTTTCCTCTTGGCAGGAGCACAAGCCCTGAGTTTTTAGAACATTAAAACAATGATGAAATTAGGCCACAGCATCTACTAATTCAGTCCTGATCAGCTTCCCTACTTCTAGTAACAATTAAATGCTTATCTCTTCCTTTCACACGTATTAAATTAATCAACCATGAGCTAAAAATACTACAGTGCTTAGGCTGAGACCCACCGCATTTTCCTTGCAGCTTGGACCTCTGCTTGTTCAGTAGATGTGCAGAGGACTGAGAATACCTGTGGAAAAAGCCAATATAGTATTTCTTACACCAAACATAAAATTATAGTACTCAATCCTGCCCCTTCAGTGAGAAGTCCCTGGAGGAGGGGGGATGTTGTGGTATAATATGCAGCTAGGGAAATTGTGATGATGCACGTTTCAGCAGTGCTTACGTATTAAGCCAGGTACTATCCATCTGCTCAGTAAGAGACAACCCTTCAACTGAAAACCATCAAGTCACTGACCAAACAGGGGTTGGAAGAGGAGGAAAGCAAGTCATTAGGAGGTACAGAAATGGAAGGAGGTACAACTTGCCTGTCCCAGCATGTATCCCAACCACTTGAGCTTGTCTCAGGACTGCTGGAAAAAAACATCTGTTGATGTGAAATGGATCTGAAGGTAAATGTGTTTCAGGACTAAATTTTTCTAAGGCATCTCAGTATGTGCTGGTGGAGTCAATCACATAGTCGCTCACTTCCTAATCTGAGTCATCCAGATGTGAGGATCTTTTGCAGTGTTTTAAGTTGGTATGAAGTAGGATTTGACACTTGATGCTCAGGAGTTGTGTTTGATATATTAGTGTAGCACCACACCTGAGTTAAGGTGACCACACTGTTTCTTGGTCAGAACTGGCTCACATGAAGCCAGGGGATGGAGCCACCTTATGGTTGTCCATTGATGACCAAGTAGATGTGTCCTCAGTTCTAGTGGCATCATCCCTCTTTTTAAGGCCACACGTGCACACACAATTTGAGACAGCTAAGATGCCTTTTGGATGTAGTTAGATCTGGGCTTTCCAGGGTTATCATAGTACTAGATCTGTCACTTTTACTTTTTATATAGCTTCAAGCATGTCTCATAACTGCTTTCTTGGTTTTTTGCCAAAAAGGTGGAATATCTGCACTCTGGGATCCTTTGAGGATTAATTTGCTTTCCAAAAACCACTATACATACCTATGAAGATCTGCACATAAGAACGTTAGTAAATGGTTTTCTTGGTGAAGCACCTTGGTGCATCAAAACTTCAAAACACCATGGTGTTAGCATGTTGCTAGTTTTAAATTATGGTATTTCTTATCAGTCCATGTCATCCTGTTCCTCAAGAGCAAGCACGAAATTCAGGAGGCAGGGTACTGCAATGAAGATGTATCAAAATCCTGTTGTGACATCCGAGCCTGGAAGCTGCAGATCAGATCACAGCGCCTCTGCAGAGATAACTGGGGGACTCAAAAGTAGAGCTGAACAAGACCATGTCCAAAAAAGGCCCAACACTTTACTTACTGTGTCTTTATAATTCACACAGACCTCTGTCGTGTGTCTGAGTCAGGCTTGGACTTTACTGACCTCAGGATGCAACCTCATCTTAATGTTAGTGTAGTCTATCTCATTTGAAATGGTTTTGGAAAGTATTCTGAGTACATACAGTCATAGTCCTTTAGTTTGGATTAAAACTAAAGGAAGGAAGGTTTAGATCAGATATTAGGGGGAAGTTTTTTACAGAGAGAGTGGTGAGGGGCTGGAACAGGCTGCCCAGAGAGGGGGTGGATGCCCCGTCCCTGGAGGTGTTCAAGGCCAGGTTGGATGGGGCCCTGGGCAACCTTGTGTAGATCCAGGCCTGAGGTTGGTGGCCCTGCCTGTGGCAGGGGGGTTGGAGCTCTGTGATCCTTGAGGTCCCTTCCAACTCATACCATTCTATGATTCTATATAGATCTCAGGAACCAACCTCCCTTAACTTTGAATGCTACAAAATTAACAACAAGGATAATAATATGTGCTATAAGTAAATGTTGAACTATACCATGTAGGAGTGTGGGTCAGGGAAGCTTGCCCAGCTGTGTCTGCCTCTCTAATACTATCCTTTCAATTTTAGGTACCTTACAACCACTGTAATGGGGTAGTTTTGCTTAGTGCTTTCTCCTACTCATTGGAAAGAATGCTACTATTTCCTTCAACAGTATGCTGCTGTTTGTGCTCCCAGGCCAAGGAAACACTCTGTCATGATTTACATCTGTGAAATATGGAGTAAAGCTGATGGAGCTGCTGTTTAAATGAGAGGAAACAGCTTCTGAGTTTTCCAGGGGAGAAAAAAGTGGCAACAGTGCTGTTTTCCATGTGGAACATATCTATCGGTGTGTTGGAAGTGCCTGCTGAAGAGCTCATTTGTATAATGGATTAAGTTGGTTTTGAGGGTAAAAGAAATTCCAAATGGGAAATGCAGGGTAGAGTCATTCAGGGTGGAGGGTGTGAGTTAAGGTTAGGCAAGGGTGAGGGATGGCTCCAGAGAGTACGTGTAGTTAGTTACATGATGCAGGGTGCACATTACAAGCAATTACAACTTGGGTAAGTTATTGGTGGAAGGAGGTAGATGACTGGTAAGTGGCTTTATTAACCCTCTGAAGTTATGTTCACAGCACTTTGAAAAAGCTTATGTATTGCTGTTAATTGCAGTTGTGGTGACAAATGCTGGTGCCCAGAGAGTTTGTGATCGCAGCTTCTCTAGCTGGCAGTGCTCTACCAGAAAAATTCAGAGCAACAATCCATGTATACTTAAAATAAAAGGAATGAGAAAGATGAAGCTTAAAACTCTGGACAAGGACAAATCTTATGATAAATCCTGCCTCAGGTTTTCCTATTGTGTTCTTTGGCTTTGCTGTCTCATGACGTGCTTTCTATCTCGTCTTGTGCTGTGATATGGACATCTAATATCAGCTAAGCTGAATGCACTGGGTAAACAGCTGGGAGAAAAGCTTAGAGACAAAATATTGGTACAAATCAGTGTTACATCTTCAGCAGAAGCAACAGGGAGGACACTGACCAGTAAGTAAAACACTAATGGTGGCTTTGTGCCACCTTTGTGCCTCTAGGTCTTGGAGAATCATGGGCCAAAAGGGATGCAAGACTGCCTTCTGTAACTTAGATCTTTCAGCTCACAGCTGCTCACTTTGGGTGGTCTGTTGATTGTGGTTCAACCCAGGAGCCACAGCCTCTCTTTCCATCTGCACTGTCTTTGGTGTATCACTTGCTACAGCTTGTGAAAGGGCAGCAGAGTGGCATGTGCATTATTTATATCCCCCAGGGTTCTGGCTCTCTGCCTTTTTCTCTTTGTACAGTAGGAAGTCCATAGATTAGCTGAAGTAGAGATAACCAAAATATTCTGCAAAATATGTTTTTTGACAAATTTAATTAATGAAAATCAGTTTCTCTCAAGGGGAGTGAACCTGAAAAAATAGATATTTGCAGTCTAAATGTAAACACTTCATTTTGTTTTATCTAGTAGCTGCCTGCAAAGCCACCTGATACACTTCAGTGACCAGGACATTTCTCAAAATTTCAAACAATAAAATAAAGCCAGAAAAATCTCTGCACTTAAATCTGCTCTAAAACAGATGGCAAATTCTCTCTTGGTGATTTCATAGAATAACAGAATAGCCTGGATTGGAAGGGACCTTGAACGCTCACCTGAACTTTGTTAGGCTGTTTCATTCCCCAAGTTTACTCAGAACTAATGCCCAGTGTCAGTGCTAAATGTACCACAACTGGTGGCTAAATACTTCAAAGGAGGCCCTTTTTACTTATAATCATTAAAAATCCAGTGATATTTTTTCTAGAAGTCTTGGAGTTTTCGCCCCAGAGTCTTAATTAATTTCCAACTCAGATGATTCAATTGCTGTCCTGTGTTTCCCCTCCTGGTTCAATTGAGTGCTGTTCAGTCTGTACACCTGTCCTAAATATTCTGCAGTGTGTGTTTAGGCAGCCTCTGTGCCATAACAGGAGTGGCTGTGTGTCAGTGATGGGAACAGCGATTTAATAGTTTGTAGATAAGATGCTTGGAGATCCCTGGCATGAAAACGGATAGGCAAGCAGTGTGTTGTGTAATTATTGTTTAGTAGCAAAAACATCCCTAAGTTTATCTGAGTTTAGAACTAGATAATCTCAAGATTTGTTTTTCTCTGCATGTTTCCTGAGTCTTGATTTCTCTCCTCGATATCCTAGGCTGTTAAACTTGCAGAGTGTGGCTGAGAATCTTTAATGATACGCTATTTAATTTGTAAAACTATATATTTACATTTACTTGGAATCTAGTTTCTTTTTCTCGTTATCTAAAGGGAGAAGCTGAGGAAGCAATCTTTTATTTTCCTTTTTTATTTTCTTTCACAACTAACACCCAGGAGTTGCTGCACAAAGTGTGCCTGGGAGAAAAACCAGGCCTGTTTTCATCCCAACATAGGAAGACTTTTCTCTGAGTTATTACCTGTTGAATTAGAATTTCTATCTCGGCATGGACAGATTGTATCTGAATTTACCCTTCTGTAAAAGAGATATCCCAATGGCTGCTTTATGGGGATATGTATATTTGTTATTGTTTCCACAACGTTGCAAGTGTGTAACCTACTCCTATTGCAATCAGAAAACAAAATCACTGACTTGAAGAATCATTGATCAGACATACAGACAAATCTATGGCTATAACTGAACGAAAAGGAGCATCTTTCCTGTGAGATTAAGCAGTATGTGTGTGTGTATAAACCTTCATTTTTACCATTGAGAGCTGGGCAGAGCTTTGTGAGGGGCAGAGTGTGACACTGCTCCCTGTGCTGCGCAGGACCAGAGCCGCTGATGTAGCGACTGTATGGTGCTCACACCTCACCCTGCAGCTGGAGGCCACCCCCAGGGACACCATTTGTGAGTACGGTGTTGTGTGTGTGTGGCTGTGGATTTGGGACATGAGGTTAGAAAACACTGAGTAACGCTTCTTTCCCTGAGAATGGTTTGTAAGGCTTCTCAGATTCTTGACCCTGGGTGCTACATGGAGGAGAAAAATTGTTCCCCTGGTGGGCTTGGTCTGGTGGGGTTACCTCCTGAAGAAGCTGGCTCAGGTCACGCAGCTTGAGATGAAGAGGTGTTGCAACTGGGGCAGCTTTGTGTGTGAGGTCAGCACGCAGAGGACAAGCCAGCAGCCAATGCATTAATCAGGAACAAGTTCATTTAGATTACAGAAATGTTAATGATCACTTCTGAAATGCTGAGAGCCTATGAGGGACCACCTGCCTGGAATGAGCATTTACCATATGGTGTCTTTGGAAGCTAATATTTGTTCCCATTATTTTAAACTATTACAAACGTTGCAGGTGCTTTGTAAGAATCTCTGTTGTCTAATTAGAACACTCTCAAAACGAGCTTATTCTGCCTGCTAACAAGTATTGATTTGAACAGCTGAGTTGGGCTTGTATGAGTGATGGGTATGCTGGCTGACACTTGGTAGTCTCTTTTCCTGATTGGTTAATCCAGGAAGAAAAGACTAGACCTGGGTGAGTAGATGTCCTGATTCACCCAGAGGTCTGATCAGCCTTGCCAGGAGGACCTATGGCTTGCATCAGAGTTTTCAAGTTAAGGACAGAATTGATATGCTTAAACTTTATTTTTTGTCCAATGGGGATTAGAAAAAAAGTAGTGGAAGTCACTGCAGAGAAGTAAAGCCATCACAGAAATATTTATATAGGAATGGGATACTTGAGTTTGCACATTTCTGTCATTATGTCTGTCATTGCTGACACAGAGTCATTTCTTGGAAAGTACTAGAGAAAACTCATGAGCAAATAGCCCAGGTGGAGTCTGCTAACAGAGGTAATGGACGTGATTTTCTACCCTTCTCCTTTGTGGCTGACACGACTTCTGACAACATGGATATGTTGGATCAGTCTAGAAAGGCTTAAAGGCTACTGGAGAAATTGGACTTTATCAATTTTTATTTTGGTGAAATTTAGGTGAGTAAATGAGAGAGAGAGAAATACTGGAGTAACCTGAAGAGATTCCTTTATTTTCCCTTCTGTAATTTTGCTGTTAATGCAAGATCATACCTGAATCCCTGGCAGGGAAAGAATGCAAGAATGCATGTGCTGTGAGCCCCTCAAATTTTGGCCTCCCTCATTCATAAGGAGTCAGAAATGCAGCTTTCTTACATCTTAAGAAGATTTCTGATGAAGGTGGATGTAGATGGCTATTAATTTGTGGGCTTGTGGAACTTCAGCATGAAAATACAAACAGTAAGTGTCAGGGATGAGTAGATACAGAGGTATCTAAAAGATAAGAGGGTAGGAACGTCATTTGGTTATGACCTTTCTTTCTCTACGGGTATTTCACTGATTATTATAGTCTCAGAAAGCAGTGTAGATTGTTAAGTTGTTGCTTTTTGAGGTCTTGAAGTGTAATGGACACGTATTCTCCCCCACATCAGCTTTGAGAGGCTCATTTTCACAGCATGATAGAAACATACACCAAAAAGTGATTGATGCTCATACTTTTCAGAGCTGCCAAGTGGTGTTCATATACCTGCTATGATACATGCATTTTTGATGGGTCCTTCACGGTTTCCTCTGTGTCAGAGAAGATGTCAGGAGGAAAAATGAGTAAGGAACTGCTCCATAAATTAGCATGTTGCCTAGGGTTTGGGGCATTGTCCAGTCTTGTCTATACTGATTTTTCTCATCTGAATTTAACAACCATTTCTGATTTCCTGGTAAACATTACTGTATTTATGGAGGAGGCTGCCTAATAGTAGGTGAAACAGAATATGGAGGAGAATCTTCTTCTCTGGTAAAAACTGACCATCAGTTCATTTACTTTGCCAGTTTGTTTCCCAGGGAAGGAAAGCCTAGAGGGTTTCCTCTCTACCAGGACATTGGGTGTCTCTAGCTGTTAGGCAGAAGGGTGCACTGAGAGACAAGGCTCTGCTGCTCAGGGCTGGCCTGCCAAAAGGGAAAATTTGACAGGTGGGGGACCTGGCACCAAATTGTTGGTGTCTCCACCAATGTTTTACACATTTCAGTGGTAACTGAATTAGCTGCAGTGAAAGGGGGATGTAAATCGGTCCTGAGTTCATCAGGATCAATGGGTAACTGCGTGTTGTCTGGATCATAATAAACCACCTCCTGCATGGCCAATGCTCTCAGGTATTGGGTAGCTCTTGTGGTCCACTTGGGTGGCTGACATCAAAACCACCCTTATCCCAACCCACTAGGAAACAAACTTCACAACTCAGGGGGAGTTGGTATGTTTATTGCAGCCCTGGGTGCAAGGGGGCTTGCACCTCCTAACTTGCACACTGTTTCAACAAGCAGTGGGATATTTATTACACAGTCATGAATATGCATAAGAATTCCAAAAAGGTTGGTTATTCAAAAAAGTTCATAGACTGGTTTCTCCTTGAATAATTGCCTCACACCTCTGCTTATCTTGGGTGTGTATCTCCTCCTTGTCTTCCATATTTGTCTTAGACATTGTGGATACAGTTCAAGGCCAACTCCTTATTTTGGCTATTGCAGGCCTAGGCATTTGCTGATCTACACTAGATTACATTAATAGTGTTTAACTCTCCAAATCAGTAGGTTTACATATAAGATTGCCACCTGGTAAGGAAGAAAACAAAATTATGATTTCCTTCATTGTTAGTGTGAATGTTGATTTTTAGTTGTATTTTTAGTGGTTTTCTTTTCATTAATGGTTGTGCAGTTGGTTAGAGGGAGTTTGAGGGACCTGAAGAATGAGGAAGATTTTGTGTCAGATCTAGAGAGCCTAAGCTCCGGAAAGGTTGAAACTCAATTTGATAAACTTTTCCTTTCTGGACAAACACAAACCAGTGTGTGGTGTTGGCACACCTAACAGACTGGATGCTGCAGGACATTGCTAACAAGTTACAGTGCTGTTCACCTCCAGGCATTTGTTTCAGTCCTGACTAGCTCAATGCTGAGATGCTTCTCACTAATGGATGTTAGGTGACATCCTTCAGGTTAGCGAGCAGTCTACAGGGTTTCAGTTCTTATTTTTGGTCCAAATTCCTTACTGTGTTTTAGGCAGCTTGGCAAACCCAGCAGAAGGGCCAAGATCAGCCTGAGAAAATATTGAACTGTTCATGTTTTTCTGAAAGTACATCACTTTTGCTCCTAGTATTTTAAAGACTTTAGGGAGAATGGAGTGTGTATGAAGCTTGCTTTGTTGCTATTACAGGACTTAATTTCCTGCCTTGGTTAAATTTCTGCATTTTACAAATTTTATGTTTATAGTTATGTCCAGCTTGTTAGCAAAAAAAAAGAATTCATCCATATAAATGTGAATAAATGCAAATTCCTTAATAGTGTGTATGGTGCTGCACTTAATAGCTATACCTGCTTTGGAGGCTTTGTGCTCTGTGTCTTTTGTCTCTTCTTGCAGGAAGGATGACAAATGCTGTTCTGAAAGATGAATGAACAATCAAATCAAAACTTCAGCTTGAAATTCAGTTCAGATTTGTCCTGAGGTTGGGAAGGGCCATATCCTGAATCTCTGTTGATCATAGCCAAAAAGGCTTTTCATTTGGTAATTTTTAATTGACTTGATGGGAAAGTTGGGGGAATTTCCTCTCTGTTTTAATCAGGACTGTTCTCAGGAAATTCCCAGCCTGATTTTCACACAGTATGGAGGACTCCAGCTGCACAAGTGGAAAAAAAACTCTCCTCTCTTCCTTTGTTGCTTCAAAAATGTCAGTCTCATTTCAGAACAGGAAAATTGATAAAGCTGACACTTGGCTATTCCCCACATTGTTTTAATGACTGTCATGGTTCTCCTGTTAATTAACAGCATTGCAGTTGAAAGCTCCAAATCTGAGTCTATCATGAAGTCCTGAAAGTTAACTACTTCACAAGTTTGGCAGTAGAGTACTATGTAGGATGCATGTGATATGTAGGTGGAAAAGTCAGGCAGTGTTTCAGACCCTGGGCTGGCATTGAGAATATGACTGCTGTTGTTCTCTCTTGGGTGTGAGGGTGATGCTGGGCTTTCCTTGTTTGGGAGCAGGAGGAAGGAACAGTGAAAATCAATGTGTGGATGTACCTAGAAGTGAAAATCTGAGAGTGCCAGATTTTCTTGTCCTTAGTGGTTTCCATTGATAAAAACCCAAACCAGTATATTTTTAGCTTTTACTTGGGGTTTGAAACCCTGAAAGTTGAGAACAGGGATGGTCAAGAGCACTTTCAAAGTTGCTATTTGGAGATAGATGCAACAAACCACACGAAGCACTTTGAGCTGGTGGCTTCATAGTGGCAAACGTATTTCCAGATCCATGCCCTGGATAGGAGACACTGTGAGGTGAAGCTGACAGTCACCCTTGTAGAAAGAGATCCTCAGACCAAAAAGCCTGCAGTAAAAATGCCTGATTTTTGTATTTCTATGTGTGAGGCAGGAGGGATGGTAACAACAGCTTTTGATGTGTGTGATGGTTTTAATAAAAAACTAGGAAAGAAATGTGAGAAACCTGGAGAAAATGATTGCTTGTGGGCCACTGCTTTTTTTTTTTATTGGAAGACAGACCCTGACTGTGGAAGTGACCAGCACTGTAAAATGCCACTTTCTGTCTAGCACACTGCTTAGTAGTTTTTTCTTGCCCAGTGGAAAGATGTGGGCACAGACTGACGCTATTGCTTGTGGGTGTGTAATATACTTTCATTTGGCTTTGGCTTCTGAGACCATTACTCTCATCTTGTCAGCCTCCTCTCTTTTCCTTTCTCTTCCATTGTTATTTAATTAAAAACTAGAAGAAAATGCCTGTAAAAATAAGCTCCCAGTTATAGAACCACAGAATCACAGGGGTTGGAAGGGACCTCGAGAGCTCATCGGGTCCAACCCCCCTGCCAAAGCAGCTCCCCAGCTCATATTGCACAGGGCGGCGTCCAGACGGGGCTGGAATCTCTCCAGAGATGGAGACTCCACACCCCCTGGGCAGACTGTCCCAGGGCTCTGTCACCCTCACTGGGGAAAAGTTCTTCCACATGTTGGTGCAGAACTTCCTGTGCTTCAACTTGCAGCCATTGCCCCTTGTCCTGTCCCCACAGACACTGAAAAGGGGCTGGCCATTTCCCCCTGCATCCCATCCTTAAGATATTTATAAACATTAATAAGGTCCCCCCTTAGTCTTCTTTTCTCCAGGCTGAACAGTCCCAGCTCACTCAGCCTTTCCTCATAGGGGAGATGCTCCAGGCCCTCCATCATCTCCATAGCCTCCTCTGGACTCTCTCCAGGAGATCCCTGTCTTTTTTATCCCAGGGAGCCCAGCACTGGACACAATACTCCAGGTGGGGCCTGACTAGGTCAAAGTAGAGGGGGAGGATCACCTCCTTCGACCTGCTGGCCACACTCTTCCTGATGCATCCCAGGATCCCATTGGCTCTCTCAGCCCCCAGGGCACACTGCTGGCTCATGCCCAACTTGTCATCCACCAGCACCCCCAGGTCCTTCTCCACAGAGCTCTTCTCCAGCAGCTCATCCTCCAGCCTGTACTGATTCAAGTGGTTATTCCTTCCCAGGTGTAAATTAATGCTTCTTATACCTGTCCCCAAAATCACAAGTCAGGGGAGCCATGAGTGTCGCTCAGATTCCATTCCAGTTTTGGATATTGATAAATCCCTGTCACTGTGTTTGTGGTGCTGTCAGACCTTGCTGTGAAAGAATGGGCTTGAAATTTGTTCCAGGAAGAGGGGGATGAACAGCCTTACTTTTGCTGAGATGCATGAAGTGGGCTTTGATGGAGCAGGGCTGTGGCAGGCAGGGCCTGCCAGAGCTGCCAGGCCATGTGAGGACTCCCAGCATGGGCACGGGGGCCAGCCTGCCCTGGTGCTGTGGCTGGGGGCAAGCTTGGCTCCACGCATCTGTGGCTCCATTTCAGAGCTGCTTTGATCGCCACAGACTTCTACAAAACACTCAGCTCAAAGGGGGAAATTAGTGTCACGGGGACCGTTTTCTTTATGGGAAAAGACTCGGTTGGCTGGAGCAGCCAATAAAGATGTTAATGTATTTTCTCAGTGCATAACCCACATATTTCAGCTCCCTGGATGGGGTCTTTATTTCTGAGGTGAATGACTGAGGAACACTTAACTCCTAGCTTCCAGGGGATTGGGGAAGTGCAAGGTTTTCTGGAAGGTGAGATATCCCATTTTTTAGGATCTAACGTTAACTTTAGGATGTAACTCTGGATGAGTAAGAAAGCAGAACTTAGAGACAGGAAATGTCTCCCTGCCCAAGCTGTTGAGCCTATTCAATTCTATCTCTGCCAAGGCTTACATTTACTCTTGTCATCGTAACTTGTCTATCATTACTTCAACCTTGGAATTCAACCTTTTTTATTATGTTGTTATTAATTTTATTGGAATTAGGCCTCAGTAACCAGTCTGTGATGAAGTACTGTGTCCAGTTCTGGGCTCCTCACCACAAGAAGGACATGGAGGTCCTGGAGGTCCTGGAGTGAGTCCAGAGAAGGGCAACCAGGCTGGGGAAGGGGCTGGAGGGCAAATCCTATGAGGAGCAGCTGAGGGAGCTGGGGCTGTTTAGCTTAGAGAAGAGGAGGCTGAGGGGAGACCTTATCACCACCTACAACTGCCTGAAGGGAGGTTGTAGAGAGGTGGGTGATGGTCTCTTCAGCCAGGTGATAGGACAAGGGGGAATGGCAAGAAGCTGCCCCAGGGCAGGGTTAGATTGGACATTAGAAAAAAGATTTGTTACTGAAAGAGTTGTCAGGGCCTGGAACAGGCTGCCCAGAGAAGCTGCAGCTGTCCTCTCCCAGGCAGTGTTCAAGGCCAGGTTGGATGGGGCTTTGGGCAACCTGGGCTAGTAGAGGGCGTCCCTGCCAATGGCAGGAGGTTAGGGCTAGACAATCTTTGAGGTCGCTTCCAACCCAAACCATTCTGTGCTAATCCAAAGTTAGTCCCTGAGTCTTGCATTGGTTCCTCCTGGCTGCTGGTTAGTGGGAAGCCAGGCCTTGGATATCAGGGGAAAGATTGGCCTAGTGATGCCAAAGAGGTAGCCCTTCCTGTTCACTATAAGCAGCTGCTCCAACAAGGGAGCTCCACTAGAAACATTGTTTTTCCCTGCTTCTATTTACTCTGTCAAGTGTTATATAGCTGCTGCAGCGGTGGCACTTCTTGTGTGGGGTGAAGAGTTTGTTTCTAAGGGTCAGTCCTTAAGCTTACTGGTATCTTGCTGTGCTGCTCTTCTTCCAGAAATGCCTCCTCCCTCCTCCACTTCCTTCCTGCAGCAGCAAAATTCTCCCTAGTAAAAAGACTTGTTTCCTCCGTGGGATTTGTAGTAGGTGTGGACTCAAAGTCCTTTAGATGTGGGTATTCAATGTGAAGGGAAAGCAGTCAAGGAGTTACTTTTTATGCTTTTTAGAAGCGTTGTCTCTCTGAAAGACCTGTGTGTGCAGACTGTGTATTGCCTGCATTTGAAAGTCAGCAAGGAAATTCTCTTTTTTTCAGAGAGGGACTAAATTATTTGGTTACCTCTTAATGCACAGAATAAGACAGGAAGAATAGTTAATGGAAAAGGAGCCAACGTTGTGCTTCCTCTTGGAAGATCGCTCAAGATAAATACTATTCATTTGGCAATCCAGTTTTGAAAGGATTGCAGTACAAGAGAATGGGAGAATGAATGCACAGGGAATCTGAAAATGAGATAGTTCTGCAGGAGTTGGGGACTGAATAGGAGCGATAAGGGAAAGGAATGGGCTACCTGCTTCTATTGAATTGCCTACGTGAAAAACTAAAGAAAGCAAGCTAGCTGTCCTTGATAAAATCAAGTTTTGCAGCTTATAGGGACCCAGGATGATGTTTATTGCTTACTGTTTGTAGCTTAAGAAAGCTCAATGGATTTTTGAAATATGCCTGCATTTTTAAAGCTTCATTTTGCTTTTCCAGTTGTTTAGTTATTTCTGAAAAAAAGCAGTGATTAAGTGGTGAAACTTGAAGTAGTGACAACCACAGAAGGATTGCAGCAGGGACCTATAGAGCTGAAAGGACTTCTGTGAGCATCTGACTCCTACATGCTTGTAATTAAATCATGGCTGAGGTTAAGAAGGTTTGGGGTCTTTAACTTGATTTTTAAGTCAGCTGTTATTCAGCCAGGAAAACAGGCATGGAAATCTCCCAAGTAGTATGTTTGAAGACAGATTCTCAGGAAAGTGTCTTGTAGAAATATAAGCACTGGTTAATTTTTAATCAGGTCTTGAGTTTCTGTCACGGTACGGAGTTGAAATCTAGTTTCCTAGTCAAAAAGGTCTTGGTAAACTTCTCAGGCTTCAAATGAGGCATGATGTTGCAGAGAATGATGCTTGAGTGAGACTGGTATAAGCAAGTGCCAAAAGTTGCCCTGAGAAGAGATTTAGTCAAGTGGCTAGAGCTAGATTTAGAAGTGAAAAAAGGGCAAATGTGATGGACAGAAAGAAGTGAAGTGGTAAGGTGAGAGTTCTGAAAAAGACACTGCAACAAACGCATGGGAAGATGCACTGTATTGCTTGGCAGCAAGGAAATGTCAGAATGAAGTGTGGACAGAAGTAAAAATCAGGAGTAGTTGTATATTTGCTAATTAGAGAGTTGGATGTTGTTACAGTTGAGTATGGTTACAGTTTGTTTCACTTCAGATTAGTCACTCTCATAATTATAATAGTGGGTATTCTCAGCCCTGTATTATGATTGAGCATATGAACAGGAGAAGATGACTATTGACCCTCCCCCCCCGCCTTGAGGAAATGCAATTCAGTGAGTACAACTGGGATTGTGGGTGTCACTGGGCTTTCAACTCTGAAGCACAGAGAGATTTAAGACAGCTGTCAAAAATAGCTGCAAACCTGCATCTTCGTTGCAGCATGCCTGGTGGAGCTTCTTTAGGAGTGTTCTGTTCAGTGACTGAGCAGTCACACTTCCAGCCTTAGCTGCGGGATTATGTGGGTAATTAATACCTCTCAGGGCTAACATAGGTCAAATCAGACACACAAAATGAAGCCATTTGAAAAAAGAACAAATTTAAATATTGGACTTAGTGACTTGTCTACTGTCAATAACCGTAACAGAGTTTGGAGCAGAACATAGAAATCCCAACTTTTCCTTTCCTTTGGCCACTGTGTGCATATTGATCCACTTGCATCGTGCCAAGGGAGAAGGTCTTGTGACCAACAGAACTGGGGATGTTGGTAGAGCCCGATGTCTGCAATTCTACCTTGATTATCCTTGGCCGTGGAGGGTTTGTACAATTCTTTTGATGCAGAAGTGTGTAGACAATCCCCTTCCTTCCCCTGTCTTGGATGTTTTGGTATCAAAAAGAAAAATAAGTTGAGGGTAAGAGTATGCAGTCACTTTCTGGTCAAAAATCATAGCACTGTATGTTAGCAGACACTTAGTTCCTGGTAACTTTGAATAGTCCAGTTGCCATAACAACGCTGAGACTGTGGCATATTTTACTTCATGTACTTTTAAAGAACTTTGAGGCGTGCTCAGAAAATTGCATCAGGATTAAAAGCAAACAAAACCTGAAAACACAGTTATTAGGTTCCTGGCAGCCCACAGCCTCTGTAGAACCTAGGAAGTGGAGGGTATGTGTCCTGTGCTCAGGTAAAAGTGGCCACACTGAAAAGCATATGAAGTGTGTGGTGTTGTTTTGGTAATGCTGTTGCCCATGGAAGCTGTAAGACTTTGGAGGCTTTATGCCAAAGGAAGACCACCTCATTTGTGGGAACTCTTGTCTCCCTGTCCTGGCTTACAAAAAGAACTGGGAAAATGTTGGTGATTGCCTACATATGAGAGATTTTTGGCTTTCGTCCCCCGGTGAAAGTCTACTGGTTTGGTTTAGTGCAGAGCATCGAACCATCCTGCCAGCTGGACCTGACTGATTGCTTCATGTGCTGGCTATTAGTTCAGAAGGCCAGCAGCTACCTTAGAGAGGTAGAACATGTTTAGAACAGCAGTGTGGACATCATATGTCCCATACCTTTTGTGCTCTTGCACTAACAAAATTCCTTGCCTCTCAGCTTAGGCTGGGTTATACCAATTTGTGTGCCTTTATTTCACCAAATCAAAACTTACCCAATATATTCTTAGACCTTCTGTTACAGGCAGTGATTTAAAGCACACTACCTGAAAAGAACCAACAAAGTGATGCCTGCTGTGCCTGCAGTCTGGCAGGAGAGCCGTTTTCAGAAGAACAGGATTGCCTGGCCCATGCAACCAGTGGTTGAACTTAAAACAGTTCGGTTCAGTGATTAGCACTGTTGGCCTTCTGCTGACCACTTCAGCAGAAAGACCTGTTCTGACAAAGCCTATCCCACAATCTGAAGTTACCTCCCTGTCTTCTCACTGCCAGAAGAAGGCATCATGATTAGTCAATTGCCAAAGTGTTGCTTGCTTCCTCCCAGTTTCTCTGATGGACTTGCTCAGCTTCAGTCCAGAAGTCTGTGACAGCTGGAAAATATTTGGACAGTGCAGAAGAGTGGATTTTCTATCAAGTAGCACAGAACTACACTGTATGTGTGGTCTTCTTTTTAAAAAAGGAATTTCTTCTAAAAACTCCTATGACATGCAACAAAAAATCTTTTCTCACTGTAGCCAAATAATCTAACAGGCAAGATTAGCAAGCAGAGATCTGACCTGACCTGTTAGTGGTTTACCATGGTGAGAGATGTTTCCCCCTTTAGCAGTAAGAAGCACAGCATATTATGAGTAAATTTTCAGTCATGTCTGTTATTTCACAGAATCACAGGGGTTGGAAGGGACCTGGAGAGATCATCGGGTCCAACCCCCCTGCCAAAGCAGCTCCCCAGCTCATATTGCACAGGTCGGCGTCCAGACGGGGCTGGAATATCTCCAGAGATGGAGACTCCACACCCCCTGGGCAGCCTGTCCCAGGGCTCTGGCACCCTCACTGGGGAAAAGTTCCTCCTCATGTTGGTGTGGAACTTCCTGTGCTCCAACTTGCAGCCATTGCCCCTTGTCCTGTCCCCACAGACACTGAAAAGGGGCTGGCCATTTCCCCCTGCATCCCATACTTAAGATATTTATAACCCTTAATTAGGTTCCCCCCTTAGTCTTCTTTTCTCCAGGCTGAACAGCCCCAGCTCACTCAGCCTTTCCTCACAGGGGAGATGCTCCAGGCCCTTCATCATCTCCGTAGCCTCCTCTGGACTCTCTCCAGGAGATCCCTGTCTTTTTTTATCCCAGGGAGCCCAGACCTGGACACAATACTCCAGGTGGGGTCTGACCAGGGCAGAGTAGAGGGGGAGGATCCCCTCCTTTGTTTCATCGGGCACTTGCTGAGGGTGGATGCTGTTCCCTCATCAAGGTCATCGATGAAGATATTAAACAGGACTGGACCAAACACCGAGCCCTGGGGAACACTGCTAGTCACAGGCCTCCATTCAGGTTTTGTTCCACTGTTCAGTTTAATATGTGTTTAATATTTTTATGCTTGTTGGTTCACTGCTCTGGCACTTCCTAATATGCAGAGTTTCAATACAAACATTTTCTAAGCTAAGACTGATACTGGTCTTAGACTGAAGACCTTCTTTAGGGTATGCAGACAGCCCACTGCAATGCTTTAAATGCAGAGTACTTAGCCATGCAGTGTACCAATCTGCGTAGTTCTGTGAATACTGGATTTTTTTTTCTTTGTTGTTGGTTATTTTTTTTGGACAAACCAAAACATTGGGGATAGGGTGAACGCTTTACAGTTGAAAAAAAACCTGTTAGCAATTATGTGTTGAATTTGCACAGTTCTTTTCATCATCTGTACAGTGACTGTAGCAGACAGATGGCTTGCCTATCTCTTCTTCTACTCAGTTTCATAAATTAATGCTATCTGTAGTTGAATTGATAAGGGGTGGGGTGGGCAGGGAAAGGAACCTATTCTACAGTCCCATGGGAACAATAGTTCTTGCTCTTATTCTGAATGTGTCAGTGGGTCAGATGTATTCCTGAGTCAAATAATGGCAGTTTGTTACCACTGTGAAAGTGCTGATATAAGGAGTGCTGGGGTTGTCCTGCCTCACTGCTTGCAGCTTGTTTGGCCAGTGTCTGCTGTGATGGGTCTGCTGTGTCACTCGTGCTCCTACTGCTGCTAGCACAGGATAACTTGAAAGGGTTTTTTTTTTAAGAACCAGGCATTCTGGAAGAAATACTGTTTAGAATTGCAGGTGCACCTGAGGATGTCATCATGAAGGAGAGCTCAGTGCTGTACACAACCAGAGTGATGACCCTCATGTAAGGAGGTGAGAGTGGGAACAGGAGATAAACATGACAGCCACAGTATGAATCTAGGGATGGGATGTATGGTACTTGGCTGGAGGTGTGGCCATGGTTTTCTTGTCTTTGCCTTGCTGATGGAAACCATCCTGCTCTTTTCTTTTTGGAATTGATCAGGATGCAAATCCTACTTTTATTGGTGATGGACAAGTGAAGCTGCTGCCTCACATGCTTGTCAATGTGAAAATGAACAGAAGCAGAAAAGAAGCCAGTACAGTACAGTATATCTTGGTGATATACAGTCAAATGTAGTGCCATGAGATTTCTTATCCCCTTCATCCACACCTCGTTGCTGCCATCTCTGCAGCAAGGTCAGTGGCTGTTACAATTTGGTCCTTCCTTTTCTGACACATCATCTACATCAGTGCATTGCTCTTTCTGGTGAGATGCTAAGGCCTGACTTGCCAAATCCCAGTGTGCAGAAGTCTGAGACTAGCTTTTCCATAGAAAAAGACAGATCTCTTGATCTGTCTGATCAAGAGATCAGGCTGCAGCATATTCCTGGACTTGGGCTTGTCTTCTTGGGCACAAGAAGAAACAGTCAAACCCTATGTTTGGACAAATAATTTCATGTCTCTGCATTCCTTCAATAAGTGATTTTAGGGTTACTTGCTTTTTGTTTTAAAATTCTCCAGCTATTGCTTTCTCCAAGTAGCAGAGCAGCTAGAGCTTTCATGTAACCTGGTCATTCTGTGAGCAAAAGCCAAACAACATCTATTTTTCTGAAGCAATTTTTCTGTGTCACACAAACTTTCCTTGTGCTATGAAAATCTCTTCTGATACCAGTTCTCTCTTTAATTTCTTCCCTGCCTTGCTGGTATGCAGCCTGGTAATTGCATTGTCAGATCTATAGAGACTTTCAAGATGCCTTTTAAGATGTAGAATTTAAGGAACTAAAGGATTTGGGTCACATGCACATTGCCCATATACATAATAATCCCAGAGGAAGCGTAAGTAGTGATGGATCAATAATTCAGAATAACTTTGGAAGCACACTTTAAAATATTTTTTTTCTTTTTTCCCATGCTAAAGTTATAATAGAAGAGAAGCAAAAGAAAGAGTAAAAAATGTAAGGTTCAGGCAAAGTATTCTGTTCTGAAAATCAAAATAATACAGTGGTAGTGGGTTTGTGGGGTTACAGCCACTGTCTTTGTCTCCCTCCACTTTGTTTTCCAACCATTATTCAGCTGCCTTCCTTTCAAGGAGACCTTCTTTATTGGAAATGGAGACTCTGTGCATCTAGAAAAAACATGTAATTATTCTACTTTCTGCTGCCTAGATCAAAGGAGGAGAAAAATTGTAAAGATGGGGGGAGGGAGGTAGAGGCCATGCTATGTTGCTTCATGTAAAATACTTTAGGGCACTCCAATCAGTCCAGCTCTCATCCAAGGGAACTGAACAGCTGTGGATTGCTGATGATGGAGATATGCAGGATGTACAATCCATCCTGACCCTTGTTTAAGCACCTGGTTGGCTGTGAAGAATTAAGATACAGTATGTAGCTATTATTAGACTTAGAGAGTCCAATTTAAAACAAGGTCCAAAGCAGCTATGCAGTCACAAAACTATCATCAAATGCTTCTTGACTCCTAAGAATTGGATTGTGTGTATGTGTGCACACAATAGGTGTTGAATGGGGTCTTTGATTTATTGGCTGTTGTACAGGAGCTCCTTGCTGAGTTTCTCTGTGGTATCAGACCCTCAGGCTGATATCTAGGTGAGGCAATGACATTTGCTGATGACCAGTAGCACAGTTGTAAGACCATTGCTCCAAGAAAAGTTATTGCCATCCAGTAGGCAGTGTTGGACTGGGAAGAGGGAGTTTCTTTCAAGGAATTCACATGATGGATGGCTCTTGAGACCTTTGGATTGACTCTTCCTAGAATTAAATGTTCTATCAAGTACCTGACTTAAAATCTTACTCATAACTGGTGTATTATCTGCTAGTTTGACCATCTCTTTGGCAGCTGCTGAATGCTCCACTGGTATTGCCTTTTCCAAAACACTGATCTCAGCCTACCAAAGCTCTAGGATCAGTCTACTGGCTCTTCCACTTACGTAAGAAAAGGAACTGCCTTTTTTGTCTTGGTTATTTTGGGTTTCACTCCAAGTAACTTAGACTGCTCGACGCAAGTTTCCCTGCAGGTGAGAATATCCTACTACTGTAATTTCTGTTAAGCAACTGTCTGTCTGATACTTAAAAACAGTTTTACTAAGTAGTACCTCTGGTACAGTGTGCTGTAGCTGCACAGCAAAAGAGATGCTGCTTGGGTGTTTCAGTTTCCAGGATGAGACAGGTGACTTGTTCTGGCCTTCTTAAATTGATGTGATGGATTCTGGAGGACTAGATGAGTGAAAGCATGTGCCAGTGTACTAAACCAGTAAATCTTAATTGGTTTATTTCTTTTCCCTCCCCCACATCCAGGCTTTCAACTTCTAGGAACATTTGCTCTTGCATGAATGGAATCAAGGTCATTGTGGGAAATGTGTCTGATTTTTCTTGGTCTTATGGTGTGACTCATTCACTAATTTGACTACAGTGTGTTGCTCAAGATGATTCTCCCTCCCCTACGCTGCTTGGGGGAAGACAGATGCTTCATACTGCTGTAGATGTGAACAGAAGTAGCGCTGAGCTTGCCTTTCACCCACTTAGCCTGGTCTGTGTGAGGTCTTGCTAATCCTGTCTCAGGTGACTTGAGCAATTGGTTCTCCACCATATTCTGTAGTAAGACTTCCTATTTCAGTAGGCTTTTCTGTTGCTAGGGTATCCTTATTTTGAAACACAGATTTCCTTTTCTATTTATTTTTTTCTCTCTGCTTGGAGAAAAATTTAGTTATGACAACAAAAACCAAATTATGTAGCTTTGTTACAACTTTTGGGGAGGATTAGGACTCAACCTGCTTGTTTTGGCTTTTAAGGAGACTTGTTTAGCATGGAAGTGGAAGGATTGCTCACAATTGCATGGTTTGAGTCATGTAAAGCTTTACTTACCTGTGTAATGAAGAAAATCCTTACTAAAAGTCAGTATGCTTGGCACGTAACTAATATATACATATATATCTAAAACACCTAAATCAATCCTCCAAAACCCTAAGAAAATAAACTGCAGACTTAACTTGTCAAATGAGGAACAGACTATATATATATATATATAGAGAGAGAGAGAGAGAGAGAGAGAGAGAGAGCCTTTATGAAGGACTTTTTTTGTACATGCCAAGCAAAGATGTTTTAAACTGAGAAATTTTAGAATATTTCTTGAATGGTTTTCAAGCATGCTGTCTTTTGGGTCTTGAGAAACTTGAACAAATTTAACATTATAGCATTATGGTTGGTTGGTTTTTTTTTTTTCATAGCTCTACACTGTCTGAATTTAGAATATGCATGATCAAACAGTTCTGTAGTACTACTGCTCAGAGTGTTTGTATTTCATCTTTTTCCTTTTAAAACATATCCAGTGGCAAAATGATGCCCTCTGTTTTGGCAGAGATCCTGCTCTAATAATTTCTAATATTTGCTTTGTGGTTTGTTTGGGGTTTTATGCTTTGCTTTTGTGTGTTTTGGGTTTGTTCCCACCCCTACCCTTCTTTTTCTTTACCCCTCGTGGGCATTTAAACTGTAAATGTGGAGGTGATTTCTGACTTTCAGGTCCAGATGTGACCATGCAGTGCTGGGCTGAGGCCAGGGTGAGCAGCCTTGTCTCTGTGCGTTTTGATTTGCCAAGGAGAAACTCATAGGCACGTAGAGGGCTGGAGGCACTGTGTGCTCCAGCAAGGGACTACTAGGGTTGTCTGTGTCCATAGCTCAGGGGACATCCTCTGTGCTTACAGCTGCAGTCCCAAGGAGGCTGTTTCCTCCTGTCACTTTTGTTCTCACTGGGATCAAATCTACGTGCAAAGGGGTGTGAGTGTGCACATGTTTATGTAGATATAACTAATAAAAACCCCATACTCATTATTTGATTGGTTCTCAAGTTTGGTAGGTTTTCATATATGCACTTGTGTAGAGAAAGATGTGTATTATATATGAATACACATAGATATACATATACACACAGAAGGGGATGCTTTTTTCTTTATTATCCTTCTCAAATCAAGTGCAGACCTTCATCAATATAGGATATTCCACAATGCCTAAAGTTTAAAGCAACAAAAACCAGGAAAAGGTTGGGGAAAGAAAAGGATAGAAGAAGAAAAGTCTAATGCTTGGAGAAAACATACATGTAATTTCTTGGTTTTTCCTTGAAATTAAATGGGAGCTAAAGTCAAACCAGCGCTTTTGCAGCTTGGAAATACATGGGTACAGCCTTTCCAACGTGCTTTTGCTCATTGCTCGGTTTCAGTCCTTGGACTTCCTGTTCATCAAAATGCAATTAATATCTCATCTTTGGGTTTGTGTTTAGTTATGTGTCATTAGGTATAATTCCTACATTAGGGAATAGAAAAAAGCTGGAGCAAGAGAAGTAGTGAATAAAAAGTTGTTTAAGGCTTAACAGAAGAATGAGATTAATCTGCTCTGAGAGTAGATATTATCATCTTCCTTCCATGTGTAACCCTTGGAGTATCCTGGGCATACAACCTATGCAACGTTTTCTCCTTGCCTCCGGGATTAGGGACAGCACCAGGTCTTGAACTTGGGTCTTGCCACTTTCTGGATGTATTTTTTAAAATTATTTTTTCCCCCTTTCCCTGGGGCTGGACTGATGAAAGTACTTTGGCATGTCTTAAGCATTTATGTAAGTGAGATAAAATCTGCCCTATGGTTTTTATTCACGTTGAGTTAGCCTAGTGGCTTCTCATGTGCTGTGTATTTCCTCACTGACCCTCTCAGCAAGAGCCAGCGCTGGAGGTCCTCACAGTGACTCATTGCTTCACCTTCTCCCCATTCTTCTCTTATTTTGGTAGTTGCCTTTATGTAGGAGAAAGCAGACAGCTAGCTACAAATCGTCAATGCAGGCAGATGTCAATAAAGAGGCAGGGAGTGAGATTGAGGAGGGCAGCTATAGATTTCTTTGCTTATTTCTTGTGAGTTTTTCAGAACTTGGGTGATTCACTGTTGTCAGATACCATTTTGAGCCAAGCAGAGATGAACACATTCCCACAGTGAATGAAAAAGGCTGTCTGCATTCTTGCTTTTTGCCTTGAAACTCTGGAGCCTTTGTTTTTAGCAGATGGTTCAGTGGTAAGGTATGAATGGGAGGTGGTGGAGGTGGGAGAGATTGTCTCTACTCTTCTACAGCAAGGTTCTCCACTGAAAGGCTGTAAACAGGGAAAGGCAAACAGGAATCCTAAAAAGTGCATAAACTTGGGAAGAAAATTCTTTTTATTTATTTATTTAGGTTTTTTTGGTGGGACAGAAAGTGAAGCATTGGTAACAGGAGTGCCTGGGCAAAGAAGAACGTATCTGAATATCAGTGAGAATTGTCTTACACTGATTTGAATCCAAATGCATGTTGGAAGGAAATCAATCAAAGTTGAGTTGTTTGTCTTTCAAATGAAGCTTACAGAGCAGCACAGGTCGGTTACTTGTATGAACCAGTCCTGTCCTAGCCCTGATGTGGACTGGATTATTAACCTTGTAGACCTTGTGTCCTTAACTCCCAACCATCTAGTGTTACTGCCAGTGTTAACTTTCTAAAGGGTACCTGAGAATTTGTTTTACTGAAAGAGTTTGATTTAGCCCTGACTTGTTTTGATTTTGAAGATGTTTTCCTCATCCGTCTGGTCTGATTTGCTGTGGGGAGGGAACAATTGTTTGGGTTTGTTCTCTTTATGGGAAGTCAGGAGGAGATGAAGAGAAACTGAGGTTTCATTTTTAATTTCTCAATATTGGAATCCTGAAAAACAAGAAGAGCCAACCTTTTATGTTACAGTTATAGAAGCAGTAAGATAAGCTGGAGGTAGGGACAGTCTCTTCAGCCACCCTCAGGGCAGGAAGCCCAAAAGCTTTTCTTGGAGTGCTGGGCCTTTAGGGACAGGCAGTACCAAAGAGCAGTAGGGTAACACAGTGGTGCAGGAGAATTAGCTCATTGCTTCCCTCCTGCCCAATTGGATTACCTGCTTACTCATCCATTCTCCTGAGCAGATGTCAGAGCAAGGAGGTGAGCGGAATTCATTAATACTGCAGGAGGTCAGTAAGCTTGCACAAGAGAACCTGAAAGGAATAAGAGATCCTCTGTGTGACTATGTACAGACACATGCCTGTCTCTGCCCTCCCCTGGGCCCAGTGGAATTTGCTTTTAGAAGCAATTACAGCAAGCCTGCTCTCTCCATGGAGAGCGCCAGTGTTCCTCCCTCCTCTGCTGTGGGATCGTGTGGCTGACAGCTTGCATCACCCCAAGAGCTTGACAAGAGTGCAGGGAACCAGAGGCAATGTGTATCCTGTAGGCGCCTCAAAGGTGCTTATTTTAGAGTTGCAAGACAAGCAGTTGCTTGTACAGAGCACAAGTGTTAATCCTCCCAAGGGGGAGGGAGGAAGCTGTATCCCTGTAGGGAGTGAAATGTGCTACAGCTAATGCGAAGAGGCACCTGCTACAAGGAGGAACAGTCTTCCTCTGCCGTGCCATCTCTGAGCAGTGAGGATGTGAAAGCTCTGTACAGCTGGGCAAAATTTGAATTTTATAGAGAGCTGCTGTGGAGGTTTGAGAAGGAGTGTTCATCTCTGGCTACCCAAACTTGGTTCACTTCGACCACTCACAAGATGAATTGGTTTATCATCTGTCTGGGAAACCAAATGTGTTGCCTTTTCCTTTTTTTGTGTGTGTGTCTCCCTGTGGTATGGACTCTGGGAAGAAAACAGCATCATTAGTTCAGTCTTCTGAGCCCTTTGTGGTACTGCCAGCTTCTTATTTACAGTGACAACAGAATGAGAAATATGTTTTGACTGTCTTCCAATGGATTTCAGCCCAGAAGTTTACAAGTGAGCCATCTCCTCTTTCTGAGTGAAGAAGTATGAGTAGGGAGGGTACATGTTACACTCCTCCAGGGATTTTTTTTCCCTTAGAACTCCCCCATCAGATCACCAGAGGATATGGAACTGCTAGATACTGTAGGCAAAGAAGGGCACTATTTGGAAAACCTTTAAGGAAATTCTAAGTACTACAAAAAGATGCTTCAGTGAGGTTGCTGAAGGCTTGGAGGGATGTAATGAGATGTAATAATAAGTAACTGAGCACAGCAATATACGTTTAAATACCAAAAACACCTTTGCAAGCCATGAGACCTGATATGTTACTAAGGAGTTGGTTGCATAATCTATATGAAGCCAGGTTGCAATAACCAGCAAAGCCAATGGAAGCAGGCCAGAAGGGCTGGTACTGAGTGCCAGATAACTGGTCAGGTAAGTCTTCTCTGATTATCTGCATGGGTCTAGTGGTTATGTGAAGTGCTCCACTGAATTACTCAGAGCATTTTTATTTTATAAGTCAGTGTTGACTCCAGTGGTAGGATAGAATACAAAGGGGTGCTGCTCCAGGAGTGTCTGTTGACTCAGTGAATGTGTATGTCATGCTGAGGAGCAAGGGTCAGATAGAGGAACAAACTAGTTGCGGACACGAAGGTATTACAAACCACATCAATGCAACATTTCCCCTTCTAAGAGTCAACCAAATGTGTTCAAAGTAGATCTAGCTTATATGGAAGACTACAGCAATGTGATGATCTATTTCCAGGCCCAGCTTATACCTCCATAAGATGTCACACTGTGCCATACTGACATCCTGTTCTGTTCAGAGATAATTTAGGATGCTCTCCACTGTGTTCCAATGCATCCAGTAGCTGTGCCTGGTAATGTCGTATCAGGAAGAGCTCAGGTAAGGAAAAAACAGCTGCTATTGTGAGCTTCTGTCAACGTGCATGGAGTCAGGGCAGGTTTTGCACATGGGGACTATCTGCCTATTCAGTTCTGAACTTGAGTCTCATTCAAGAGAAGGTAAGATTGGCAAGAGGGAATTGAAATTTGGATACTACATTCGTGGTAGCCAACTAAAGAAATTTATGTGACTAAGCTATATGTTGAGGAATAAGGCATCTAGACCCCCACTGAGGTATCAGTAGCTCAACCAGGCAAAACACAGTGTTCAGGAGCTGTCAGAGGGGATAATTTAGCCCTCCTTTCCCCCCAGTAACACTCATTTACCCTACGTGTCAAATTCAGATAGCAGGTTGTCACACTCCATCAACTTTTAAAATCACTTCTAATACGTATTTTAAGTGACAGTGTTGTATTTTATTGCTGAATTACCATTTTCCAGTAGTGAATAATGTATATCCTTGTGTTTTGTTGTCTTGGTGCAGCTTGATGGTATAGAGATATCTGTGCCTAATCCTGAGCCTGCTGCCTGGGTGTGCTCATCCTGTAGGTGTATAAAGCCCTTGTGTTTCCTGGGAGTGAGGTGCCATCTCAGTGCAATGCCTGAGAAATAAACTCAAGGTGGGAGCCTTTCAGTACTCTGCCTGGGGTACCAGATGGAGCAACTGATGGGACAAGTTTGAATGGCTAAGTGTGTGTGGCTTGGTTAAGCATTGACTAGAGGCACGTGTGTGTGAACTCTGCCAGGTACCGCAAGGGCACTTGCACCAACCAGTCTGTCACCATGCCTTTTAGGCAAGGCTCCTTGTCAGAAAGCAGAGATGGTACCTCCTGGAGAACTGGGAAAGCAGGAGAGGTTCTGTGGCCTATGTGCCTATCGACCCATCTATTTGGAGCACCACAGCAGGTCTCCTTTCTGGGACAGAAAGAGGTTATCAACATAGCAGGTCTTCCCTGCTTTATATTTTGGTTTTGGAGGTGCCATAGTAGTTAGGCCATTGCTACTGCTCGTCTGCACAGGCAAGAACAGGTACTGCTGCATTCTGTGAGGTTTGTGAGGTTGAAGTGTTTTGCACATATAAAAGCAGGGGTTATATTGTGCCCACTGTCTGTATGCAAGCTGTCCAGAAATTTCTCTCTCTTGCAAGTTTTTTGTGGACAGAGAGGACTTTTCCAAGGAAAGGGATGATGTATTCAGTGGGCTATAAGAGGATGAATTGGAGACCAGTAAGAGAGGGAGAAATAAAAATCCTCCAGCCCAAACCAACAACCACTTTGTAGTGATGTCCTCACAGCAGTGCTTGTGTTGGGGCAATCCAGCCTTCATCAGTACTGTATCTTGATGTACTGATCTTGGGCTTCAAGTGTCATTCCCTTCTACTTAGTGCAGTTCCCTTCTTGGTGCTCAGTGCCTTTCAGACCAGAAGCTTGCAGAGCAGGGTGGCACTGCTGAGATTGGGAGCAGCCCTGAT
The DNA here is from genome assembly GCA_020800305.1 of Porphyrio hochstetteri. Taxonomy (NCBI): domain Eukaryota; kingdom Metazoa; phylum Chordata; class Aves; order Gruiformes; family Rallidae; genus Porphyrio; species Porphyrio hochstetteri. Next base: position 7,705,380 of record CM036908.1, on the reverse strand, counting down.
GCATGTGAACAAAGTGCTTGGTCCTTCCTGCAGCAGGTGACAATTATGGTCTCTGCTCCATTTGGCAACTGGCTCTGACATTCATGGTTTTGGTTAGATGCCTCTCAGCCTGTGCAATGGCTATGATGGAGATAACAGATTGCCTTGTCTAATACGAATGAGTAACTCCTTTCATGCCTACAACCTGTGCCCAGGACCTGCTCCTCTCCCTGCAAGACCCTCCTGGCTCCCTGTGCAGGGTAGGGTGTGTGCTGCTGCAGGATGTGCCCAAAATGAGAGATGTCTCTTGTGAAAGTGCCATTTGTGGGAATCTGAGGTTAAGGGACCAGGAGTGGAGAAAGTCCAGAAAAATTACCATATTCCAAAACTCCAAGGAAAGGATTGGGAAGGCAATTGCTATTTTACAGATTAAATGGTGGGGGGGGAGGAATTCTCTTCCCTGCTTTATTTGAACTCCTTTATACTTCAGGGTTTGTTCTTGTGTTGAAATAAGGGGTGTGTGTGATAACACTATTTTCTTTTGTATGTTGGTTAACAACTTATCACTGTGTCATAGCTATTAGATTAACCCCTGCTCACTAGTGGAGACCTGAGAATTGCTCCATAGACCCCTGAGGTCTTAAAAGAAAGAAGTTACTTTTAGAGCTGAACCTGTGGAGTAAAGTCTTGGGGTTCCACCAGTTAAGCAGACATTACAAAGACAAACCATTATACCAAATGATGAAATGTTAAGGTCTGATCCTTAGAGAACTCATGTGCCTGGGAGCTGAGCAGCAAGAGAGGTTTAATCTTACTGGTAGATCAAGGAAGGAAATCAGAGACCCACCCTGGCACAAGGGATAAATCAGCTCCAAGGAAGAAATCAATTTATTATGAAATAAATGAAAAGATTGCAGTATTCATTGCAACTATGCCTTAATGGACATACCATAGTTGTTCTTCAACGTCTTTCATCTTGAAGGATCCCAAAGTGCTTTCAGAATTGTGTGGACAGGAGGGTTTATTTGGCTTGCAACTGATGTTTTGTTATTCAACAGCACCCTAATTCAACTCACACAGTTAAGGACAGAAATGAAAAAGAATTTCCCATCTGACTGAAACTTCAAAGGAAATAATTACTGATGTTGGAAAACAGCCAGGATACCTGAACTAACATTGTTGCTTGAGATCTCAAAAAAAAACATGTTGGGAAAGCCCTCACTTTTTATCTGTTCCCAGAGAGTGTCCTTTTCAGTGATGCTGCAGCCTCTAGTCATTGCAGTCAACATAGCTTAAAGTTAGAGAACTGGCTTATGCCAACTTACCCCACTTGCTTACTGCAGCAGGATACTTCCACACAAAGGTACTGCATGATTATTCATGTAGAGGGCAACACTTCTAGAAATTTTTTGGTCATCCTGCAGAAATCTGAGCTCTGGAGATTACCCAGCCAAGAACACCGTTAACACGTGTAACCAGCATTTCCAGCACTGTTTTGAAGGGAATTGGATGAAGCAAGACATTTTTCTGTTGTTCTAAGCATTCCCCTATGCTTAAGGCTGTGTCACTCAAATGGGAGAAATAACCTGTGTCTAAATTCAGACAGCAAGGAAACCTAGAATACCTAGGAGAGATGGCATTTGTCGCCCACAAATCTATCAACTATGGTAGTTGGTAGAAAGATCTGAGAGGATGTCCATAAGAAGGACATTTTGGTCCTTGAGCGAGTCCAGAGAAGGGCAACCAGGCTGGGGAAGGGGCTGGAGGGCAAATCCTATGAGGAGCGGCTGAGGGAGCTGGGGCTGTTTAGCTTAGAGAAGAGGAGGCTGAGGGGAGACCTTATCACCACCTACAACTACCTGAAGGGAGGTTGTAGAGAGGTGGGTGATGGTCTCTTCAGCCAGGTGACAGGTGATAGGACAAGGGGGAATGGCAAGAAGCTGCCCCAGGGCAGGGTCAGATTGGACATTAGAAACAAATTTGTTACTGAAAGAGTTGTGGGGGCCTGGAACAGGCTGCCCAGGGAGGGGCTGAGTCACCTTCCCTGGATGTGTTCAAAAAAAGGGTAGATGAGGTACTTAGGGATATGGTTTAGTTTAGGATGAGAATGGTTGGACTTGATGATCTTAAAGGTCTTTTCCAACCTTGTGATTCTGTGATGGCTTTCAGAGGGAGAGGAGGAGCCCACTGACTGTTTATGAGGATAGATTTCTTAACGATTTGGAACTACTGAAGTGGTGCTGAGATTTATAGCTGAAGCCTGAGGGGACAGCAACTGGTGTATGCTGCCATGGAGAGTCTGTATTTGAAGCCACTGTGTCTTCTCTGGCTCATCAGATTTCCAGAGTAGAACATTGACAGAGGCTCCTAAATTAGTACCATGCAGTCTGGTGCATATGGTACATTTGTAGTTCAGTGTTTAAAAAGAAAAAGCACGATGGAACAAAAATCCTTCATCAGCAACTTCTTCAAATTTCACTGGGAAGAACTACATTACTCTCAACTTTGGTGACTGCAGCTTTATTTTGAGATGTGCTAACCATCTCTGCCAATCACATGGTAATTCACAGTCAGATCCAGCAGCAGCACTCTACCAAAAGCTTGTCAGACAATCTCCTTTAAAGCAGTACCTGCCTGTGATGGGGTCTCCAGTCTGTTCCTTTTCATTCCTCTTGTAATAAAATCTGGCATTCCTGAGGCAGTTGTGCTGTGCTCAGGATCCAATTGTTCTTTTCTAAAATGTTTAAACGCAATAATCTCTAATCTGCATATTATATTAACATATGGAAAGGCAGCAAACAAGCTGCCAGGTTTCTGGGTTTTCTTCCATCCTCAAACTGACAGGGCTTGTTTAAATTGGATCTGTAATGGCAACAGACGTGGGTTTGCACAGACACATTTTACTCTCCTAAGGAATTACAAATAGGAAGCAATGCCGTATGTGTAGATTCTAACAGGGAATCTTCAAGGTTAACCTCCAGGGCTCCCTCACTTGAGGCTGATGAACTTGTCAGTTTCTCAGGGGAGGTACGGCTTCACAGTTGTTTATTTGGGGAGATGCCACCACCCAGCGTGCAGGAAGCTGCCTTGGAGTTTGGTTTGGGTCTTTCTCATGTGGAAGCCTATGGAATCAGCTCTCTGTCAGTGCACATCTCCCGCTTTCCTCTTGTCTTCTGCTCTGTCTGTCTTTTATTTGGGATTGCAAAATAACCTAACTGAGCGATGATGTGACCCAAATGATCTTACATAATCAGATTGCTGGCTGGCCAGTGGGATTTAGCTACAAAAACACGAGAACCAGATAGATGATTGTAACCTCTTACACACCCGTTGCTTCGTGCAGCATGTAAAGAGCACACACTGAGCTTAACTGGACTACAGAGTTTTGATTTATAGGAAGAACTTTTGCCCCAGCTGTGGTTGAAGCATTGTGCTTCTGGACTAACTTCTGGAAGTTAATGTCAACATGTGTTTATTCTACAGTTGCCTTAAACAGTATCACGCCAATGGCCAGAAACCTCTGCACAGGCTGGTACTGTGCCACTGCTTACCACAAAGACAGAAACGGAGTCCACCGCCCCAGTGCCTCATAGTGAACAGGAAGATTCAGCAACATACACACAACTACATAGCAAAATAAATTGAGGAAGGCTGAAACAAACCAATTAAGGTAGCTTGTGTTAACGTAAACCATCTATATCCACAGCTGCTTTGGATATTGCCTGTTTTGGTATAAAATAGCTCATGTGACTTTGTTTATAAGAAGTGAAATCCTGACCCCCACTGAAGTCAAGGGGAATTTTGCATTCTAAGGAATGGCCAAGCTAAGTCATTCCAGTTCACTTGCTTATAAGAGGTAAAATTTTGAGCATTCAGTTTGTATGTTGTAGAAATGCTAAAACCCTCAGCATCCTAGAGAAATGTGTGCAGGCTCTGCAGAGGCCACTGATTTAGGCATTCTTTAGAATTGCAAAGGCAATTCTCCTGGCTGAGTCTTCAGTCTTGGGCAGGTGTTGCAGTTTGTGTAGCTGTGCTGCTGAGATGGCTTTTGTAAGCCACAGTTACCGCTTTTTGCAAGGCCCAGACAGTAAACATCGGCCAATTCAAGGCCAAAGTTGCTTCTGACCAGGGCCGGGCCAATTGGAGATGGTCACAGTGCCTCTGGGAATCACATATAGGAGAAAAAAACCTGCTGGCAGATGCACTTTGCCACTGGAGAGGGGAGTGAGAAGATGCAACAAGCTGCACAGACACCAAGGCCAGGCCCAAAGGAGAAGCGGGGGGAAAGAATGTGGAAAGAGAGTTTCCCCTGCAGCTTGTGGCGAAGACCATGGTGAAGTGGGTGTTCCCTTTACAGCCCATGGATGAGGATGGGGAGCAGAGACATCTATGCCCTGTGAAGAGATTGATCCATGCCTCAGCAGGTTTGCCAGGGGACTTGTGACTTTGTGGGGAACCAGGCTGGGGGAGTCTGGGCCTGAACATCAGCACCCCATAGAAGGGAGTCCTGCTGAGAGGCCTGGGGTGAGGAGATGACTCCCTGATAGAGAGGACTCACACTGCAGAAGTTTGTGGGTACGACCCTCATGTGGGTGGGAGCCCACGGCACCGCAGGGGAAGTGTGTGGGTGTGTGGAATGTCCCCCCCCAGCTGAGACAGAAGACAACTCAGGAGGAACAGACTGAAAACCCCTCATTCCCTGCTCCTACCTGTGCTGCGATGGGGGGATGAAGGGAGCGAATGTATGATTAAAGTCAAGTGTACAAAGAAGCGATGGGGGGGGGGGGGAAGTAGAAGTGTTAAGACCTGAAGAAGGAAAGCAGCTTGTGAGGAGCCACTGGAACCCCACTGCTCAGTCTCTGCCCCTCCCTGTGCCATGTTGGGGGGGGAAGAAGGGAGTAAAATCGTGAATGAAGTTTAAGTTGGCTAAGATGGGGAGGGGTGGGGGGGAAGGTGCTTTAAGACCTGGCCGCTTCTCATTTTTAGTCTGACTCCCATTCACTGGGTGTATTAGTTGTAGTAGTAATAATTCACTTTCCTTTATTCTGTGCTGAGTCTGTTTTGCCCATTGCACTAATTGGAGAGTGATCCCTCTGTCCTTACCTCAAGTCCAAAGCCTCCCAATATATATTTTTCTCCCCTTTTTGACTGAAAGGGGGAGTGAGCGAGCGGCTTGGTGGGCATTTGGCCTCCAGCCAGGGCCACCACCACAGCAAGTTACTTGACTCCCACATGTAACATGGGAGCCACCATGACGAGATGCTATATTTAACAAATATGTTGCAAGGTCTAATGTAATGTAGTATGTAGAGCAGTCTGAGAGGAAACATGGGGGGCAGGAAGGTACAAATCATAGCTCTATTGACAAAAGACTTGCAACTAATGTCATCTACCTATTTAAAGTACTCAACAAACCTTAAAACCCATATAGAAGATTCAGTGTAACCACTGTACGTACAACTTTCAGATTAATTTCAGATAGCTTAGTACACATAATAAAGGAGAAAAAAACCCTCTATAAATTCAACATGTTATGGAAAAATCTGTTGTAGCTGAACTGTTATCTGAACTGCAGTGGAGTTACAATACCAGAGTTATGGTTATATAAATAGACACTGGGCTCTTTAAAGTGAATTCTTCTGTGGGTATAGAGTTGTTCTGATCTGTTGGTTATCATAAATATTGTGAATGTGCACAAAAAACCTTAGGTTTTTTGGTGATAACTTACAGCACTGAGAAGTGTCATGGTTTGGATAAGCTCAGGGGACGGATGTTTTCTGTATTCCTGTTTGTTCTGTGCCTGTCTCAGCTGGCTGTGGTCTAAATTTACTTTTGACCAAAAAAACTCTTCCAACCCCAAGTTGGGGAATGAATGCTAAGGAGTTTGAAAAGAAGTCAGGAGAAGTGCTTTGATTATTGCTTTGATTTGTTTCTGAAGGAAATTAATTGCTGAAAAGAATTTGTCAAGTGTAAGGGGACATTACCAATCATTTACCATTTACAGAAATAGCCTGGTTAGTGTCTCTGCAATCCAAACCTTTCCTCACATGAGACAAATCTGTTTTTCTTTTTTTAATTTTTTTTTAAACTCCCTGCAAACAGTTATTTCAGCCATAAAGAAACCTTGTACTTTATTTCCCGGATGATATTTACTCTGCCGAAGGAATAAATATATGTAAGATATAAGTTGAGAATAGGATGATAAATGGTAGGGAAGCACAAAAGTTGAGAATAGGATGATAAATGGTAGGGAAGCACAAAAGTTGAGAATAGGATGATAAATGGTAGGGAAGCACAAGAAAGCTGTGAAAGAAATAACATCTTAGAAGTGCGATCAAGATGTGGTTGCAGGAAGAGTCATAATTTTGAAACACTTTGGTGTGATTAAAATATTGACGATAACTAACATCATGTTGGGGCTTTTTTGGCCCTGTTTTCCTTTACTTTTTTTTTTTTTTTTTTAGAGGAAACTTGGACTATGCCTTTCTAAGTTGCCTGGTTTTACTTCTGATAAAACTTTATGTCCCAACTCCACTGCTCTGCCTTTATCTCACAATTTATTGTATGAGGAGGTTGGATGCTCTATGGCTGGTTCAGGTTGGAGCTTTCAAAACAGCACAGGATTCACTGTTATCAAAGATAATGTGAACTAAAGACAACCTGACACACATATGCTATAGTGGCTAAACACAGTGTTGGCATATATTTTGTAAATATTCACATGTACATGGGCTCTGTTTTTGAGTTGTTTCATTTTTAAAAAGAGTTTTCACTCATTTCATACTTTTAAAAAAAAATCATGTTGGATGATTACTCAAAAGCAGTTTTTCCCTAGAGAGCTACGAGCGTAGGAAAAATAGAAAATTATCCACACTAGCTATTATTTCATTTCTTCAGGGGGTTTAGAGGGATTCTGCATTCATTCCAAAGTGAAATTATGCAGAGGAGAACTTGAAAGAAAATTTTTTCGCTTTACCAAAATTTTTTGCGCTTTGATAAACTTTTCCAAGGGAAGACAGAGAAATCCCAGTGCTGTTGCTTTCTAAAGCGAGTCTTGACAAGGTAGCAAATATTTGTGAGGATAGTCCTCTGCCTGGAAACCAGAGCTGAGCGAGCTTTCTTTATGGTTGCTTCTGCACTTTTTGATCTAAATGCTTCTTCACAACTCTCCTTCTTGTCTGGCAGAATTCAGAACTATTCTTGTTAAGTGAAGTGACCCCTCCTCATCCTCTCCCCATTGGCAGGTGTAAGTATCACACAAAACACTTTCCAACCTGCATCCTGAAGAAAAGAAAATGTGAAAAGTAATTTGCAGATGAGCTTCTGTCACAGCCAGAACTCAAGGATGGGTCCAACCAGAAATAAGCAAATGGCTTCAGCAGAAATACTGCTGCTGGACTACTGTGAGCATTGTTCACTGGGAGTCTGGGCCTTGCTTAGTTGTTGAGCTGGGTGCAAAAGTGTGTACTTAATACACACTCAGGTATCCTACAGCACTGGAAGCAGCAGGGTGTGATGCAGGTAGCTAGTTGTCTTAGTGGCACTGGAGGATGCAGGTAGCTAGTTGTCTTAGTGGCACTGGTAGTGTGGGGTGGGGAGATTTTATTTGTTTACATTGTGCCAGGGATTTTTGTCTCCAGTAAGAACTGTTGGTATCCAAAGTGGGTGCAGTGAAGTTGTGAGACACTGCTTTCCTGGTGGGTTGGGAGGTAGCAGTGGTAGTGGGAAAGGTGGTACACCATTTTAGGTGGTTATTTTGGATAGTATTTGGAACATGCATTTTTATTTTTCTACTTCATCCAGTAGATATGACTTGGAGTCCAGAGGTCCATGGGTCTTGTTCACATGCCTAACTTGCAGTGCATCTTGAGAGGAGTTTCTCCTGTGTTTGTGTATCCCTTCCCCTCCAACAGAGGTAACAGCTGTACAAGACACTTAAGCCATTCAGTTTTGCAATCACGTCACTGGTTTTCCACCAGTGCAATTACTAAAAGCATTAGACTTACGCTAGCATCAGAGTGAAATAATGCTCAGATGATTCAGGCCATTAAGGTTTTAAGCTTTCCGTAAATACACTAAGTATGTTGATTATCTGGGGCTTGGATCTGGACACTGAGTAAAACTCAAATGCAACATCCGGGCAGTATTGCTAGATGTTTCCTTCAGAGAAAGGGGAGCCACAGAGGGGGATGTAGGTGTAGTGCTTATGATTTGATTTTTACCCTTTAATGTTATGCCTCCCTGATCCCACATAGCAGAAACACCTTAAAACCAGGATCCTGTTCGTTGCTACTCTCACCTTTTATCTGTTCCCAGAGTGTCCTTTTCAGTGACGCTGCAGCCTCTAGTCATTGCAGTCAACATAGCTTAAAGTTAGAGAACTGGCTTATGCCAACTTACCCCACTTGCTTACTGCAGCAGTATACTTCCACACAAAGGTACTGCATGATTATTCATGTAGAGGGCAACACTTCTAGAAATTTTTTGGTCATCCTGCAGAAATCTGAGCTCTGGAGATTACCCAGCCAAGAACACCGTTAACACGTGTAACCAGCATTTCCAGCACTGTTTTGAAGGGAATTGGATGAAGCAAGACATTTTTCTGTTGTTCTAAGCATTCCCCTATGCTTAAGGCTTTTGATTTTTACTCTTTAATGTTATGCTTCCCTGATCCCACATAGCAGAAACACCTTAAAACCAGGATCCTGTTTATTGCTACTCTCACCTGTTTTCAGTTTGCTATTGCAGGCTCACGTGGCTTGGTGTACCAAACTGATTGTGTGCATCTTCTGAATGCAGAAGGCTGGTTCTCTGATCATGATGATGCATTAGATACTTAATTACATAGCTATACCTTTTACTTCTAGAAACAGCTGTGTGCAATGTGCTGAGAAGCATGTTACTGTGTGAAGAGAGTCGCTGCGTCTTTGTTTAGGAGCGGAACAAGGCACCAAGATGGAATAGCACTTCCCTGTGTGCTGAGTGATGTAGTGGTTCAGTCTATGGCCATAAATTGTGGTTTAAAATTAATCTATCCTAAAATGCCTTCTCTGAATAATAATTTCAAGGCTATTTAGTCATACGATTAAAAGGGGCACCCTTCAGATGCAAGAGGATGTTATCTCCTTTGTGCACAGGGTTCAGGAGGCGGTGTGGCTCAGGAGATAAAGCTGCCGGCTATTCCCCCGTGAGCTCTGCTGTTTGGGCTCCCTTGTTTCCGAGTGCTGGGGGGTAAGAGCCTGACAGCAAGGCGCCTGGGGCTGGAGGATGTCAGCGCTCTACTAGCAGCAATGCAGGCAGAGGGAGGAGGGCAAGGCAAGGGGGCTGGAATGGATCAGAAATCCAGCAAGTGCCAGGGAGAGCTGTTGCTGTCCGAGGGGTCTGGCATGCCAGCGTTGCTACAGAAAGGGCTCACATCATCTTCGTTATATAGTGTCAGCTGCTCTGTGAATGCTGTTGGTGGCTTTGATAAATCACACAAAATGCAGGGGATGTGTCAAAAGCTTTTCACGTTCAGGGAGAATAAATGCACGTGTAGGGTATATCGCTGTTTGGGTACCGTTTCCATCTGCAGGAGGCTCGGGGTGGAAGAAGAGAGCTTCCTTTGAAACACCTACTGCTTTGTAATCTGATGAATGGTATATTTCATGGCTCCTGGGAAGAGAAGTCCTCTAGTGGAGGCTGGAAAGAGAAAAGCTAGGTTATGTACACAAACTCTGAAGTCTTTTACAGCACTTGGAACACCTTCTTTCCCCCCCCACCCCCGATGTGTGGGTGGTGGAAGTATGTACTTCTGGAGAAGATCTTGAATTCTCCTCCCTGCTGTGGAGTCTTAACAGACCATGTTGTGTGGTGTTGAAACAGCCAGCTAGTCTGAGTTGATGGTGCAGTTGCTGATACTTTTTTTTTTTGTTGTATTTAGTATCTACTTCTTAGCAGAAGCTATAATGCTGCCTCTTGAAACTCCTTTTGTGTTTACTCCATCGTGTTGAAATACTTTGTCTCCTGCACAACAGCAGGAATAACCAATGGACAGATGTTGCTGGCTGTGAGTGCTGCAGTTTGTATGTCCAGCACTGAGAAATTAAAAGGATTTTTACTGCTTTGCAGTTGGTAGGTCTATGCTTGATCCTGTAAAGGAGCTTTACTGGTCCAGTTGTCTAGAAAGGATAGGGAATGTTTTCCACCTTTGTGCAAATAGGCTCCTGGCAGTTATTTTTTCCATCTTGCTCTGGAGCAGCACAGATTAGATTCAGTTTGAGATAGCTTGTAGGCTGTACCAGGCTATCGGCGCTCCCTTTGTCATTGCATTATCCCAGATGCCTGATTTCACATCCCCTTCACAACGTCAGGATTAAAGCAATTGCCAGATCTGGGGAGAGAAAATTCTATTTCTTCTGGTCAGATTGTCAAGCTTTGAGTTTTTGGGGGTTTTTTTAATCACCTTTCACTGTGGAAACAGGCATGGTTTGTTCCAAAAGATTATAGGAGCCATTTCTCCAACATTATCTGCCTGTGAGAGGTGGGGTAGTGGTGGTATCCTCAATCTCTGCTGTTGTTGCATATTGCAGAGATAGGCTGCAGGGTTTTTAAGTGCTTTGATGTAAGGTGTGGGAAGCGTTCTCCGACCTGGGATGTTTGGAATAGGTGTCCTGGGAAGCTCGAGCTACACACTTGTTGAAATGTACAGCTGGATGTATTGCAGAACCTGAACTCAGTGACACAGCTGAAAGCATCCAAACATATGCTCCAGTATTTCTAAAACAGTAGGAAGGACTGTTCATGTCTGTTTTAAGATTAACTTGGTTTGGAGTTTCTAGTTCAAGGTTTGTCTCCATTTTTTCTGTGTCTTGAACCAAGGAAAATGTTTAATGATTCTTCCTGCTGGAATGTGTGATGGGAATGAACCGTTTCCTTTGCTGTGTTCACAATGCTATGATATGTGAACTAGTTTAAGATGGTTCAAAGCCTAGTTTTTACCTTTTACTTTCCATCCTTCTGACTTGCCTTGAGGGAGGGTTCCTGAAGTTATTCTCCTTGGTCTTTGTCTGAAGTGGATGTTAGGGATGGTGCTGTATGTGCATGTACCTACAGTGATGTGTGTCTATGTTTGTGTGGGGGCTTGGGGAAAGGGTGAAGCCCAGTAAGAGCCTGTGGGGACAATGATGTGGAGTCTGACTGTACTGTAGTCCTGTATTGTTGTCCTCTGATCATGATGCAGGCTCCTGTCCTCTCTGCATGGTCATACATAGGCATTTAACAGTATTTTTGCTTTCAGTACTTACCCTCCTAAAGCTTTTCCAAGGCTGAATATTTGGATTAACTGCTTCAGGAACATTTTTCTAGAGTATTCTGTATGCTGTCAGTGATGTGAAATGTTCAGAAGCTGGTGTCTTTTGCTTTTGAATGACAAGGCACTAGTGATACAGGTTTTCTGTAGAAGCGGGGCAGTACTGGTCACTGTAGGCTTGGCAAACAACCTTACTTCTCCTTGGACCTGGAGAGACAGGACTGATACAGGCAGTAGTACTTAGCCTGTGGAAGCTTGTCACTGCCAGTCTCTGATATGCATCTCTAGTTATAGGAGATCCCATGTGTGAGTGTATGATGTGAGAGATGGGAAATGTGGAGAGGGCCTGGCAGAGGTGAGTAAAAAGCCCACCGACCTCCACCTGTGAGCACGTACCCACGTGCCCAGTGCTCTTTCTGCTGCAGCTTTATGTAACACGTTTGCAGGACTTCATTTTCCACTAGATTGAAAGCAAAGCCACTGTTGATTTTCTCCAAAAAGATCTATTTGAAAGTGCAATTGCCTGGAATTACACGGTAGCGGGGAGAGGCTAGACCTTGCTGTAAATAACTTTTCTTCTCAGCCAAACACATTGAGCTCTGTCATCTACTGCTTTTTCTCTTTAGATGATTTCAATTGAAGGGAGGGGCTTTGGTATTTTTCTTTTATGCTTTGTTTATTCTTGTCAGGAGCTGATTCTCATTTTCCCAGCTCTCCTGCTCTTGCCAAATGATGTGATTATGGTGAACAGGGTAGCTTCCCATTCACAGTAAAAATTCTGTGTGTTTTTATAGCACAAGACTATATTAGGACTGATATATCTTGCCAGTGAATTTACCTTTGCTGCTGCCCTAAGTGTGCTGGTGCTTTGTCTCACTCCTGTGCCAGTGGACAAAGGCTATGCATAGGTTTTGGTGGTGATTAGCATCTTCACACCTGTGAGTGATGGCACTGTAGCAAGGTGGGCTTGAACTATTTAACAAGTGTAATACCATTCACACCATTGTCCAGCATCAGTTTTTCAATTTAATCTTCCTGAGCTGTGAGATGGCCTTCCTGTCTATGGGACATTTTCTCCATAGCCCTAATGCATCTTTATATTAATCTTTATATTCCCTATTGAAGACCCAGTGCCAGCAGTTGATGTGTCTTCATCTTTGAAGCCATTAGTCTCCAACAGTGGATCTTTAGCCACTGAACGTGGTCCTATGTTCTCCCTGTTGCGGTGGCTGAAGCGTATCAGAGCTGCTTTTGGCTGTTAGCACTCGTACAGTAGAGCACAGTCAATTTGTGCCTTTAAAAATACTATTTTTATGGGAAAATTAGGCTCTTGTAATGGGGAGCTTCACCTCAAACCTGTACTAGCAATCAGTATTGCAAGGAAAGAGGGGAATGAGTGTGTGAAGGAAGGAGAGGGGCCCAGATAAGGCTGAATGTTACTGTGAGATGGGGGCACATGGGGTAAGGGAAGCATTACTTTGTGGCAGTGTGTGGGATCTGCCTCTAGGGATGGGATGGAAGTAAATGTGAAAGCAGGCTGGGAGAGGAGAGTGGGGGGTTATTTGCAAGGAAGTATCATGAGGTTGGTTAACTGAAGTTTTCAAGTGTCTAATCTTTTTGTTTCTTCCTTCAGCCATGGAGCGTGCTCCTTCTGGCTTGATGTTCCTTTTCTCTGCAAACATATGCATCCATCACATCTCAACTTCACTCTGCTTTTTTGTTTTGTTTTTAAGCTAGCTGATTCTTAATTACTTGGTAATTCCTACTCCTACTGTTTTCTCATCTTTCCTAGTATTTTTCTTTAATTCTTTCCCCTTAAGTTATGGTGCCTGGAATTAGTGTTTGAGATGGGAGTTGATGTGGATAGACTGCTGGGAGGCGCTTTTGTGTGCCTTGGTCATTTACCTATGCTTCAAAGAGTGGCCTTTTTTTCCCCTCTACTTTATAGTGCTGCAGGTTCCTCTTCACTTTGCTCCCTCCTAGACCTTTTGTTAGCCTTGAGTGACTGCTGTTTAGTGGGAAGCAGAAGGTAGACTGTAAACCTGATACACAGCCCCTCTGAAACTCTGTGTTAGCATTACTTGCTCACAGGGACATGCTGCTGGTGCTAGACAAATAGCACTTCTGTATCCCGTGTAGACATGGCTGGCTTGCCCAGGTGTGGAGGAAAAGGGTTCAAGCAAATTCCAGCTTCTGGCCTTTGCCATACAAAAAAGGGTCAGGGCCCAGAGCCAGCTAGACTTCATTTCATCAGTAAGGTGAGTCATCTAGTTTCCAAGAATAGCAGGATAAAAGGAGGAGAGACACAGCTGCAGGCAAGGTGGGAGGAGGCAGCGGTGCTTACAGTATGATAATGAAGTTCTAACTGTACAAATTCAGTCCACGTGCATTGTGTTTGCACTTTCCCTGTGAATCAGGTTGATCTCCACCTGCTGCTGCTGCTCTACCAGCCTTGGGAGCCCCAAAGGACCAGGGTTCATTCAGAGGAATAACTGATGGGAAACTCTGATTTCTCAGCCTGGATGGTGCCCCAGCCTCCTGAGCTTTGCTCCCTTGGGAGTTGCTTTCCAGTGGTGCTCAGAAATCTGGCAGTGACACCATCTGGTATCAGACAAGGTGAGGGTTAGGTTATACATATGTTGTTTATTTTTGTACACAGCCAGTTTAATAAAACTTACAAATGACCTGCCACAGAAAAAGCTTCCTCCCTAAGATCTTGCTCATTAAAAGGTACAGCCAGGTGCATATGGTTTGATGGGCTGGTATGCCAATGGTTTTGCAGCTCGCCGTTAAAGCAGATTGAGGAACATCTTAGTCAGTATTGCAGCTAAATGTCCCTCTCAAACAGCCAGGAACACTTGTATTTAAGAATACCTGCTCAGTTTGCTTCCTGTTGCAACCCTTGTCTCTGTACAGCTTTTGTTGGAAATGGCATTATTACCCACAACCTCCTGGGCTTTCTTGTTAGGAAGGTTGATTTTTTTTTTTTTTTTAACATTTGTAGAATGATTTTTGCGGCTCCAGTGCACCTGAAATGCCAAATTTGCTGGAGTAATCAGATTTCCCCATTCTCCTTCAGTGCCCAAGAAGATGGATGCTAAGCTTCATGATGAGGCACTTTTGACACAGGTCTACAGAGAGGGTCTGGTTGTGTGGAGAGCCTGTGGCCCTAGGCTTCATGGGAGGAATATGCTTCCTAGTAGCATGTTGCTCAGTAGCATGGTCCTTGCTTCGCCTTGGTGTTCTCATGTGCATGTGGGTGATATGCTGGCTGGTGAGCCTGTTGAGCTAATCCAGCTGCTTCTGGAAAGTGGGAAGAGGGATAGGTATATTTGATTTGTGTAGCTCTTCTAAAATACCTTTCTGGGGGTATTAAAAAAAAAAACCCTCTTCTCCCAGATTGCACAGTCTTACTTCTATGAAGATGTAGTTCAGTGAATTAGGGCCTCATTCAGAGAGTTTTGGTCTTGTGTATCCAGGTTTGCTCCTAGCTCCATCACTGAAAATGTTCTCAGGCAAGTTGTTTAACCAGAACTTTGAATGCCATGATAGACTGGAGTAATGTCTGTTCCCTCTCCATTAGTCTCATCTGATACAGCAGAGTCCCATTACTCTCTTTTGTGTTTCCTCCTATAGACTTTAGGTATGTGCCTTAATTGTGTGTCAGTGACAAGCAACCATGAGTGAATGTTGATAGGAAGTTCTTTGTGAGTACTTAAGAAAATACAGCCACAGTCTGTTCAAACTGCTTTCCTTACATGCAAAAGGGGTGAGTTTTGCCATTC
Source organism: Porphyrio hochstetteri (assembly GCA_020800305.1). NCBI lineage: Eukaryota > Metazoa > Chordata > Aves > Gruiformes > Rallidae > Porphyrio > Porphyrio hochstetteri. The sequence continues at coordinate 7,690,326 of CM036908.1, read as the reverse complement.
TTGAAGCTCACCTGCCTCCAGCTGAGCTGAGGGCAAAGAAATAGACCACACAGCATGGGTTCTGGAAAGTGAAGTTGATTATAAAGAATGAGAGATTTTTTTTTTTTAAAAAAAAGTAATCTGCCATGTTACTAATAACATGGGCTGAATTTTGTTTTTAATATCTGATTTCTATCTTGACTGCATTCCCTTAACCTTTCCTCAGAGGTTTTATTTTCTAAACCTTTGATGGATTTTGCTGCCCGCCTGCTGATGTTTTTCATTTATTGGAGGAAAATAAAATAATAATTATAATAATAAACCCCACTGTTTTGCCGGAGGCAATTCGCTGGTTGAGGTTTTCATGTGAACCCAGCCCTCTTAATCCTAGCAAACAGGATTCTCCTCCTAATCTCTAATCCCCAAGTACTTTAGCTATTAATCTTGAGAAGCGTTTTCCCCTCCTCATCTGAGATTAACCTGAGAGTGGTTACCCATGGTTACTAGCCCCTTTTTCTCTTGCTTTCCCATGAGGTTTGGAGACTCAGGGAGACAAGTGCTGAATTCTGGGCCTTTCATCTTGGTGCATTTGATTTCTGGGCCTTTGGACACCTTCTTTCATCTGACTGGTTTCCTGGATCCTTGTTCAGCAGAAAAGATACAGGCAGCACATCATTCAAAACCCACCTAGATGCTGTCCTGGGCAGCCTGCTCGAGGTGATCCTGCTCTTGCAGGCGGATTGGACTAGATGATCTAGATGGGGTGCATTAGGATGAGGGTGGCCAGCAGGTCGAAGGAGGTGATCCTCCCCCTCTACTCTGCCCTGGTCAGGCTCCACCTGGAGTATTGTGTCCAGTGCTGGGCTCCCTGGGATAAAAAGGACAGGGACCTCCTGGTGAGAGTCCAGAGGAGGATATGAAGATGATTAAGGGCCTGGAGCATCTCCCCTGTGAGGAAAGGCTGAGTGAGCTGGGACTGTTCAGCCTGGAGAAAAGAAGACTACGGGGGGACCCAATTAATGTTTATAAATATCTTAAGTATGGGATGCAGGGGGAAATGGCCAGCCCCTTTTCAGTGGTCTATGGGGACAGGACAATGGGCAATGGCTGCAAGTTGGAGCACAGGAAGTTCCACACCAACATGGGGAGGAACTTTTCCCCAGTGAGGGTGCCAGAGCCCTGGGACAGGTTGCCCAGGGGGTGTGGAGTCTCCTTCTCTGGAGATATTCCAGCCCCGTCTGGATGCCGACCTGTGCAATATGAGCTGGGGAGCTGCTTTGGCAGGGGGGTTGGACCCCATGATCTCTCGAGGTCCCTTCCAACCCCTGTGATTCTGTGATTCCGTGATTCTATGATCTCCAGAGGTCCCTGCCAACACCGATCATTCTGTGATTGCCTTACACTTGATCACAGATGAGAACATCTGAATCCATTTTTCTTTCCATGGAATAGGCAGGCAGACCTTTGTTGGATTCATGAAGGAGAAATTAAGAAAAATATATTGTGAAATGAAAGAACACTTAAAGTGTTTGGCTCCCCTTCAGTCCTTTTCCTTAAGACAACAGTTTTCTTCCCTTACACTTGCTTTTTGGGAATTATAGTATGAAATTCTGTTTTCTACTGGTTTTTTCCCTTCTGAAGGTGTCAGGTTGTTCATTTATTTTCTGCATGTTGTTATTTACAAGATTTGAGTGCTCTTTGGCTTGCTCTTGGGGCACTGCTCATGGAGCCAGACTGTCAGCTCAGGATTCGTATTGCAGTTTGGAGCTACAGGTCTATTCTGCACAGGCTGTTCCCAGATTAGTATTTCTGAAGTGTTGGATGGGCTGCCCACCGCTAACTAACCTACTGGTGCTTGTGGGCTGAGCTGCATGCTATGGGTTGCTTTTGTAGTGCTGTATTCCTGTTATTGTGGAGCCAGATGGTTTTGGTTTAGCAAATCTTCTCCCCTATCAAATCCATACCCTCTGCCCATGCCTGTTACTTACAGTGTATTTTGGGGGGGACCATTGCTGAATGTGTACCTATTCTCCTAAATGCAGGCTCAAAGCTGCTCTTGAGAGCAAACTTGCTTGCTCTGCAAGAAAGTAGAGCAAACCTCCCATGTGTCTTTAAGAGCCTCCTAGATGTCAGCATGGTTGCAGACAGCTTTCTTGAAGGCCATTGGCAGTTATCAAGGCAGCAGTCTTGGGATGGAGTGAGTGTGCTATGAGTATGAATGTGTTTAAAGGTTTTAAACTGTTCTGTTCTTGGTGATTTGACTTTAGAAACACTTTGTGAAGTTTCCCTGAAGTCCTTGTGCCCCTTCTTATCTCCTCGTCCCAGATAAACATATCAAATTCACTGTATATTTTAAAGCAATAATTCAGGATTGTAATAATTTCTTCTTCTATGGCATGCATAGTTCTGAAATGTTTTACAAGGCATTTATGCAGGAGTCATCCTTTCATACCTGAAAGACCACGTTCCCACCGAGTGGAAAGAACACACTGCGTTACAGCAGTACGGAGGGAGGGGAAGCTTTTGTTCATTGTAAATGCTTGAGGACTTTTGTGCTTAACCAGAAATGCAGAACCCATCTCCTGTAACGTCATGGTGCTAACACTGTGTGGAGGTGGTTTGTGGCACCTTCTTAGAAGGAATGCTCTCTTGAGTCTTGTCCTGCTGACACAGGAGAGCTCTAAAAATAGTCTATGTTTTACTGTTTTGTCCCATGAATTTTTTTACCTTGTTTAAAAGGTAATGATGGAGTAGGGTGTCTTCTAGTTTTAACACGCTTGTAATTTGATTTTGGTGGATGTTGATTGGGAGTGATGATGAAATATATTTTAGTTTGAGCAAGCAGGTTTTGTCTGTGGTCATCTTCCTGAGGATGGGCAGACTGATGTATTTCCTCCAGTTATGTTGCTGCTTCTTGTTCAGCTTGTTGCTCACTCTCAGGGTGTGTGCACGTATTGTCCCAGTGTGATAAGAGTAGAGAACCCAAGCAATCTTGTGTAAGTGTCAGAGGGCAGGTGAGGGTTGGAAAGGAATATAGGAAGCCCACTATGAGCTTCCTTGTACTCCTTTATCTGGGAAGATGGGTACCAACCAAAGGTCTGGGATGTGATAGGGTTGGGGTTTTTTTGGTCTGTCTCTCTGACAGAACCTTTGCAGCCCAGTGCTTTCCAGTGCAACAGGGCACTGGCAGAGAGCACAGAGGTATTGTCTGTGCTGGGGCAGATGCATGATTTAAGAGCTGTAACTGAGGTTGTTAGCAGGCAGAAGAGGAATGATATGTGCTGCTCAAAGATCTAAAACCTAGTTTGAGTCAAAACTGCATAGCTTCCTATTCCCTTTGCTCTATTTTTGAATTGACTGTACTTTCCAGTTCTAAATGCTATTCCTGAGGAAAACAGATTGCTGACTGTAGTGGGATTGTTTTCTGCTGTTTCATTCTGCTGCCTTACCGTGTCTATTGAAAGATCCTTTGATCATGAAGAAGCATTAGCAATAATAAATACAACAGGGAGATGACTTAAAATGCTGGTTTTTAGCATCAATCTTACACCAGACACAAATTATTTTATCTGTCCTTATCCTTTTGTGTTAGCTAACAGTTTATTTAGCTTAAGAAAAAAAATAAAACAGTAAAAATCAAAGCATATTTATTCCATTTAAACTTTTCAATTTTGCAAGGAGTGTGTGGCAAGCTGAATAATAAGAATGAAAAGAATTAAATACACCTTTCCATGTGTCCATTTCCCCTGAGTCAGTGGCATTCCTTATGAAACAGGTGTAACTGAACTACATCTTTTGAGGATTGCAGCCCAACAGGGGTCCAGGGAGAGCCAGAGAGAGGGTTTGTAATTTATTTCACTGAGGGTAAAGCAGTTTTAGCATTTTGGCCAGTGTATTTGTCCAGTGCTTGGCTATGTTTAGGGGAATACAAAGTCAAGCTGGAAATCGCAGAATCACAGAATCATAGGAATTGGAAGGGACCTCGAGAGATCATGGGGTCCAACCCCCCTGCCAAAGCAGCTCCCCAGCTCATATTGCACAGGGCGGCGTCCAGATGGGTCTTGAATATCTCCAGAGATAGAGACTCCACACCCCCTGGGCAGCCTGTCCCAGGGCTCCCTCACCATCACTGGGGAAAAGTTCTTCTGCATGTTGGTGTGGAACTCAAGGGAACTTGCTTTTCCCCCTCATCTTTCCTAAATAATTTCAGGGTCTTTTCAGTAATGTGTGTGAGAAGGCATTTGATTGTTAGGTGTGGCATATCCCATGTGTATTACTTTGGTGTATATGTATATAGCAGCACTGCTGAGCTCTAATTGCATCATGCAATGACGTGCTAGGGAGAGAAGGGTTAGGCCTTGCAGAGGAAAAGGAGCACTTCCATAGCAGAAAAGCTATAAAGCTGCTTGGCTGCCCTTGTGTCCAGCCCGAGGTTGAGGTAGGTCTTGATGACAGGGACTAGAGGGGCTTACCCAGCACCACCTTCATCTAGAGGCCAGGCATTACAAACTCTTGCTGCTCCAGACTGCGGTGTTGAGGTGATAGCCATCCATTGAAGACCAATTCTGAAACCTTTATTTGTCTGTTTTCTCTCCTGCCTCTGTTGCCTTTGTGGTGAGCTGGCTCAGGTAATTTACCTTTATGGCAGTGTGGAGCCAAGCAGATTGTAGCAGGAGTTGTGTGTGGCACTCCAGTGAGCTGTCAGTGTTTAGCAGTGATTAGCTTTTTTTAAAGATGTTTTTCTTTATCTGCTGGGCATTTTAATTTTTTCTTCTCATTGCTTTGCTGCTTATTGATTTGAAAAAAAAAAAAAAAAAAGAGCTAAAGCCCCGTTTGGTAATAGAATATTGATGAGAAGGCTGGGGAAAGAGAGAGATGGTGGAAGCCTTTGTTCCTCCTCGACAAAAGATGGAGAATATGGGGAAAGAAATGTGAACGTGTATGGGGAGGAGGAAGCAGGGAGAGAAGAAAGAATTATTTAAAAGCACAGCTAGGAAATCACTCTTCCAGTCTACGTGGCTGTAGCGAGATCAATTTTCAATTTCAGTTTCCCTGCCTTTTGTGTTTCGAGACACTTGCATGCTGCTGGAGATAGGGGGTTCTGCAGGCAACTGTTTGTTTAAAAACCATTGTCAGTAGGTATTTTTTTTCTGATAAACTGTTTCCTGGATCAGTTCAAAATGCTTCAAGGAGAAAGAGAGGAGACCCACGAGGCCCTGCTCTCCTCCAGAGCTGCATTTTCACCAGCGCTCTGGCCACATCTGTGGTTTTCCTACTTGGCTCAGTGAGGTGTGAGGAGCGAGTTGAGCAGGCCCCTGTTTCATAGATCTATTTAGTGTCACATGAGGTGCTGCATGTGAAAGAGTAAATGCACCAGGCACAGTTGAACAGCTTGATTTTTAAGCAAGCATGCAGTCTCAATGCTTCATATCTCTGTAGGATCTCAGGTTAACAATAGATGGGCTCTTTTATTTGTAGTTCAGCATACGGCAATGCAGGATCAACTGGGATTGATAATCAAACCTGTGGACCAGAGACTCCGCTGTGTAAATCAGTGTTGTTCGTTTTATTGAGCACATACAGATGAAGAAATGGCTCGGAAAGCTTAAATCATTACTTGACACAAATGCTATTATCTCTGCTGCTTCTTCAAACCAATGATGAATTTGAAAGACCAAAAAAAGGGCCCTTTCCCACCCCAATCAATCTCTACAGAAACTTTTCTATTAATATAAGTTTGTGCTGAAATTTGGAGAACGAAGGGTAACCATTTACACTCCTGACCAATGAAATCTGTTTGGTGTCTTGTGGGTGTTTGTTTTGTGGTTTTGTTTTGTTTTAAATTGATGCAAATCTGAATATCCCTATGGAAAAAAAGGAACTTGCTCAACACAATACGGAGTGGTAGATTCAAAGGAGGCTGAGTTTGCAATACAATTATATTTTCTAAAATTTTATTCCTTTCAGCACCTTTAATGAAGCCTGTACTTGAAACTAAATAATTGGGTGGGGATGTTGTTTTGGAATAAAATGATTGACTACTTTTAGGTTAACACTAAGATTTTCATGTTCAGAGTGGGCAAGTAGATCCTCCTAAGTGGCATAGTAATTGCCAGCACAAGTCACTTGGAAGTTGAACTGTATTTTGTACACAGACCTGTAATAATTCTGCAGGGGCAGTTCTGGAAACTTGGGTCTGTAATTTCAGACATTAAAGTCTGAGTTGTACCCTGAAAAAATATTGCTATTTGTTTATGTAATCCCATTTTCAAGATAAATTTACCCAAGAAGCAATAAAACCACCTCATGATTAATGCTTCTATAAATCAATCCCTTCAGCCTTTTCATCCTTCATCTCGCTCTCATCTCTGGACTCAAGCTTTTGACATCATATTATCTAATTGGCACATACTTAATGGCAGCACTGTGTGAGTGCAGAACTCCTGACTCTGCAGAGGGCTGTGTCCTGCAGGGCTCTCATGTTTGTGGATGTAGAGTGGGATGAAGCCTTTAGCCAGTGTGAGAGCTCCCCTGTGGCTGGGGGTACTGGGAGTCCCCCGGCAGTGCCTGGGAAAGCCAAGCTGGCCACATCTGGGACATGTAGGCAGACTCAAGTGAGCTACTGCCACAATAGGGTGGCCCTTGCCAGTGGTTGTGTGCTCTTTGGCATCTGCACTGGGAGCAGATGTGTGTCTGGCAGCCATGAGAGCAGCAGGCTCTTTTGGAGGGCTTGTCCCTGTCTCTGTATCCTTTTCCTCCTGCCCTTGGTCAGGAACTGCTCAACTCCTTTGAATTTTCCATTTGTTCTGTAGTGGTAAGAAGACTTAGGTTGGTTCCTGTATCATGCTATATGGGTTGCAGGGAGACTGATCAGTCTTTTTGTGCCTATTATCAGAAGAGATCCAGGTGTTCCAGAAACATTACTGAGAGGCTGAGCTGTCTGGAGAGAAGATCATCTTTTTGTTTCTCTTTGACTGGTGACTAACCCAACAGGGTACAAGCCTAAAAGTGTGATAAATGACATGCTTTCCCTGGTTTTGGTAGGGTCTCTTAAATTTTATTTTTAATTTCCAGGAGATGTTGGTGAATTCTTGATGAATATTAATGTAGCATCTGTGATGGACCAGGTTGAGGTTTTGTGAATCCTATTATTTGCATCTTTGTTGACATATGTCAGTCTTGATTTATCCCTCCTCCTGATGCCAGTGTGACACGACCCAAAGTGTTACCTTTCTGCTCTAGTCTGAGGTGCCCACAGAGCTCTGCCATACAAGAGTAAAGGGAGAATGAAATACAGTTTATATCAGTTATAGGCAGATAACAAAAGAAGGTAGAGTATTTTGCACAGAGTTTAGGGAGGTGATAATAGGATAGTAAGAAAGTTCTAAAGATGCTGGGGGTCAAGTTTTAGCACCACTGGTATCAATAATAAATGATCTCAATAATAAAAGTTTCTGCATACACTAGTTTGGAGATCTTACCCTTTTTCTTTATGAAAGAACAGAAGTGAAGTACTTGAGGCTTGCATTTGGACAAGTTTGTGGTAAATGTGAAGGGAATTCACTGTTTCAAAAAGATAGAGAGGTTCTGTAGTTATGCAAAGGCCACCATCAGCTGTAATATGCGATTTGGGCAAAGATGCCCAAATATTTGCAGCTGTTTTGACTGCTTTGGTGTCTTAACCTTCTGCTATCTCTGAGCTGCTTTTGGCTGTGTGCCTTCTCCCCAGCTGATGAGGGTGTTCTTGTCTGATTAGGAGAAAAGGTGTTCGACACGGTTGAATTATTCCTTGTTTGAGACTGTCCTTTGTCCATGATAATTTGCAAGGTCTGGCTGCCCCCTGCTCACTTCTTTTTCTCTCTCTCCTCTTTTCTTACATTCTCATCTTTCCTTTGTATTAATTTCCTTAGGATGAAGTGACTCCAGTGCTTTATTTGAGGGCAAAGCTTTGCTAGGAGAGCTGTTCAACTAGTTAAAACTGGGTAAGAACTTATCTAGTATATCACAGAATGACTAGGTTGGAAAAGCCCTTTAAGATTGTTGAGTCCAACTGTACCTGTCCTCTACTAAAACGTATCTCTAAGTACCTCATCTACCTGTCTTTTAAACACATCCAGGGAAGGTGACTCAGCCACCTCCCTGGGCAGCCTGTTCCACATCCCAACAACTCTTTCAGTGAAGAATTTTTTCCTAATATCTAACATCATGGTTTGCTGTTGGGACCTTCTTTTCAGGTCTTTGTGCTGAGGAGCAGTGCATTTTTGTTCAGGTGCTGGATAGGGACCTCTTAGAGGACATAACGATTTGGAAGAACAGTTTAGGTCACGTTGTGCCAGAAACTTGCTAGAAATTAGGAGTAGTTTTGGAGTTAGTTCTGTGCTTGCTCTGCTATGTGGGAGAAATCACTGAGGTTTGGCTTATAGAGGAGCTCACAAGGTGTGAGGTCCAAAATATGGTTCTGAAGTTGTCAGTGATGAAATGTGGAAGCTTCACGGAGGCATAGAGTCAATGAAGATGCAGCTCATACTGAGCTCATGTTTCTCAGCTCTGGTTCTACTATTGGTTTGGAGCTGTGGATGGGTCACTTTGCGCCCTGTGTCCAGTGATTTTGTTTGGGCTTGTTGTGGTTTCAGCCTTCATCTTAAGACATGTTTGATGCTGTTTCCTGCACATCCCCTCCCTCCCTCCCCCCAATACATTGAGTGCCAGCAGTTGTCAGTGGCATCAAGGTAGAACACAATGAACTGACATCAGAAGCTGCCTGAGCAGGTAGGAATTTACCTGATGGCAGAAGGTGGTGTGCCTATGTGGAGGAGCTGTGCAAACCATTTGCAAGAGAGGACCATTTTAAGAGTAAATCTGATTAGATAATCACATTGCTAGTGAGTTTTATTGTTATACCAGTTGATTATTATTCATAATAAGGATGAATTAATGAAGAGAAATCAAACCACAGTACAGAAGATGCATCATGCTGGTATGCACTGACTTCTCCATGTGTGTTTCTGCAGTGTCCTGCGTAGTATTTTGGCTACATCCTTTTTAGATCAAGGGCTGTCTTTACATGTGGTTTGTACAATGCCTGGCTTACCGCTGTGTGCCTCTGTAATGCCAAAAGTGGGGTAGGTGGTGGAGCGTGCCCTGCTGCCATGGACACAGCCTGTTTTGTATGGGCTGTGTGGTATGAGCACCTCTGTAATCAGTGATGTTACATCATGTCTGCCTTTCCAACTGGAAAAAGGCTATAGGAGGGGAAAGACCTGAGCTGGCAGGGTCCTTTTACCACATTGTTTCTGTAGGGACATGAGGCACTTAAGTGCCAAATTTAGCACGTAGTTGGTCTGCTGTTCCCATGTGTCGTTCTCACTGTCAGCACAGTGCTGGCTGAGAGCCTGGCTGTTCCTCTCACCTTAGTTCTTTTTTCTCCTTGCTGAGCTTACTCATTCTCCTGGTCCTATTTTAAGGAAGTAGTGGCTTGCAGGGAACATCAGTCCCTCACTCAGAGGCTTCTGCTTTGCGACACTGGTGACAGCTCCAAGTTGGCAAGCAGAGGGGAAGGGCTTCTCTGCTATGACCTTCAAAATGGCTGACTGCAGCGGGTATGACATATTTCTCCCCTTCCAGTGGCCGCTCGCCTTCCCTCCCGTGCTCTCCCTGAACCTCCCAAGGTTTGAGAGGCGAGTGCCGTGGCTGCTCCTTGCTGTGGGAGTCTCGGGAGAGCAGCGCTGAGGCGGAACCGCCGAGCCTGAGCTGGGAGGAAAATGAAGTGAGGGAGCAGAGTCACAGCCTGCAGAGCAGGCACCACTGCCGCCGCTCGCTTGCTGGGAAGTAAATAAGGAGAAAAAAAACAGGGCAATTGCTTTGTGAGAGGATATGAGGGAGAGGGACAGCCAGAGAAAATAAAGAATAGGGAGAGAAGGTAAAACTGAGATATAGAGGGCAGAGAAAAGGTGAAGAAAACGGGGAAGAAAAGGTGAAGAAAACGGCGGGGGAAAAAAAGGGAGCACTGGCTCCCTTCTGGGAGACAAAAAACTAGTAAATTGTCAAATCTGTTGTTGTCCCACTTACCCAGTGGCCATTTTTCTCTCTCCCAAAGATGGCCTTTTGAGCCTGTATACATACCTTGGATAAATTCACACTGGCAGCTGCTGAAGATCTCTTGCCAGCATGGCCTGCTACTGCAGTGTGGTGGGTTCTGTAGAAAACTTAGACGTAATGAGAGGATCCAGTTATGAGAGTCAAGGACTGTTGCTCTGATTTGACTAAGTGGGAAAAGTGTGGCAATTTTGTGTCAGCATGGTTCAGCCTTTTATGGACGGGTGTTTTTTAGGAGGGGTCAAGGAGCTCTGTCTTAAGTCAGCTTCTTGCTGTTAGTCCTTGCATTATCACTGCCTGCTCTAGAGAGAAGAAATAACATTTTCCTCAGAACTGGACTGTGGAGTTAAAAGACCATTCATCTAAAAGTATTTCCATCTTGTGCATCTAGCACCTGTAAAAGGGCAGATGAATGTACATGTGGGTTAGCTATTCTGTGTTGTGGTCCCTAGAAAAGGGCCATAAATTTTTCTCTTGACTGTCATGTGCTACCCAAGTGGCTTTGTATTTCTGTGTGGCTCAGCTGGACATATTTAACCTTTATCCTTTTTTTGGATTAACAGCTATTTATGTTCTGATTCTCACTTGCCTGCTTTTGTGCTTGTGAGAAGATGGGTGGTTATATTTTAAAGCTGTTGACTGATGAATTCTATTTATTCATTAAATGATCCAATGCAAATTGGAGAATAAATTCACACCTACAGTGTAATTTCTTCAGGTTACATCCCTCAGACGTTGTGTTCACTCAGAATATTGGGCAGAGGGCAGGAATTGGTCAGAGTCTCAAGAAAATGGATGGTCTTTGTAGAGAAGTCAGTATTGAGTTTCTTCGCAGACTTGCTGTCAGGTCTCTACCCAGAAGTAGTCGATGACTTGGGCTTGATCTCTGGTTCCTGTATAGCTTTAATTCACTTTTTTGTACAGTGGTGTGAAAATTGAGTCCCAGCTGTCTTATACTGTATAACTCTAAAAGCACATAATGTAAGCATTACATGGAAAAACTTGATTAAAGGCACTCTGTGCTTAGTTACCATATCTGTTCTGTATAAGTAAGGACTCTTCAGCTGCATTGTTTTTCAGTTGTCTTAAGATGACTAGTTAGACTGGGATAGACAAAGGTGTTTACTGTTACAACTGGAAGCATTATTTAGTGTGAGAAGAAATCTGGACGTGGCTTATGGAGCAGAGATGAGGTTTTGCTCTTGCAAGATGGCACAGGGACTGCATAACGTCATCAAAGAGCTAAAAAAGCATGGATTTACTGGTGTATATAAAGGTCAAACAAGTGGAAGATGTCTCCAAAAAGCAATCCAAGCAGCACCACCTCTTCCTCTAGCAGAAAGGGACCTGTGCAAACTAGTGCCTGATGGAAGCTGGGGACTTAATTTGGTTCCTGTTTTATCTGTCAATACGGTGTATTTCAGACTTCTTTATGTGGATGTCTGTTTTCTCACTCATTGGGAATGGCAGCAGAAAGTAGGTGTCAGCAAGTCTGTGTTTCTTTGCTCTCCATGAGAACTCCAAGTTGAAGTATTTATTTTTTAGTTAGGTTTCTCATCCGCTGACCATCAAGGAATCATGGTGTCATCTTGGGACTTCTCAGATCTGTAATTTCTACCTGCATGATTCTTCATGGAGCAGCAGTGCTTGATGGTATAGTGAAAATTAGCTTAACAACTTATAAAATCTCTCATTGATTGTCTTTTTCTTGTTGAATTTGTGTGATATACAACTTCTTTTTTTTTTTTTTGAGAGGATGAGCTTTAATCTGGTGATGATGACTTCAGCTTTGTAGTAGCATTGTTCTACTGTGTAGAACACAGTGTAGGATTTGCATTGCTGACTGACTTGTGTGATCTTCTGTTGTCATCGCTGGCATTCTGAATTGTGGTCACTTCTCTCTTCCACCGTGATACTGACACATGGTGGAGAGTTAAAAATACAGTTACCAAATTTCATAAAAGAATGCTGACTTAGAGGATAGACTATAAATAATACAGACGTAGAATGGTACCAGAGAAAAAAAATTCCTCTTTCTAATAAACATGTTTAAAAGTGTAATTATCTGGTATTTCTTTTATGTTCCTTTAAAAAAAACCCACCAAAAAACCCAGAAAAAACAAAATAAACGACCCAATAAAAAATCCTGGCACTGCTGCTGTGGGTTAAACTGTCAGCAAGCAAGATGGGAGCAGGAGGGTGTAGTGTTTTGCTTCTCTGGGTGGTTTGCTAAGTCTCCTAATGCATTTAAGAGACGAAAGTAGCATATAAACAGGAGGGGATTCAACTTTTTAAAAGGGTAGACACTGGCAGGACAAGGGGGATGGATTAAAACTAAAGGAAGGAAGGTTTAGATTAGATATTAGGGGGAAGTTTTTTACAGAGAGAGCGGTGAGGGGCTGGAACAGGCTGCCCAGAGAGGGGGTGGATGCCCCGTCCCTGGAAGTGTTCAAGGCCAGGTTGGATGGGGCCCTGAGCAACCTTGTGTAGATCCAGGCCTGAGGTTGGTGTCCCTGCCTGTGGCAGTGGGGTTGGAGCTCTATGATCCCTGTGGTCCCTTCCAACCCATGCCATTCTGTGATTCTATGATTTATTCCTCTCCTCGTGGTCATTAATGGTTTTGTTATTTGGGCAGGGTGGTAAGTGTCCAGACATTCCTCTAGTTATTCCTTTTTCATCTGGAAGAAAGTGTTTTATTAAAAATTCCTTCTCTAGTGTTGGGGAATGCCTGGGAGAAGCAAGAGACCTGAGCTAGGGTCTGGGGTGCAAGGTGAAGAGCAGAGGGTGAGAAAGGCATCCGCGACCCAGCAGATACACCACTTGGATTTTCTTTGCTAGAAGAATGGCAGGCTCTGATAGCTGCCCTGTATTCTTTGTGAGAGAAAGGACTTTTCCATGACTTGCTTGTCAGATAAAATGAATGGGTTATGTGAGTGTGTGGGGAGAGGCTGAAATTAATTACTGTCAGTAAATGAAGCATATGGAAGCTTGTCTTGATGTTACAGTGGTTGTGAATTAGTGCAGAAAAAAAACAATGGGAAAGCAAACAGTGGAACAGTGTATTTGGATCAGAGCTACCTGTGTACTGACTTGGTAATGGCACACCCACACCCAAACCTGCTCCCTTGGGTATATTGAGGGTCTCCTAATGACACTTGTATTTTCTCTTTGCTCCCTGTGGGATTCATAGTGAAACGATAGAGCATTGAAGTCCGGATTACTGTTGCTGTTTCCACTGGCAGTCTCCCACTTCTATGAGAGGTTCCCCAACATAGAGAATTTGGAGTAAATGCTCAGGTTTACAGCTGTGCACAAAGAAGAAAATCCCAGTAATGTTGATGGCATTGGTATTGTAACATACACCTAATAAAACCATCTCACTATCCCTTCTGTCTCAAAAGGGAGCGGGAGTTACAGGACAGTAAAAGCTTAGCTTTCTCTTGCTGGAGCAAATGTCTGAGCTGCCTCTGATTTCAGGGAAGTCGAATGGGGGCTAATGGGATAAACATTGCAGTTCATTTCTGAGAGCTGCTTGGCAGCTGTAGGCCACCTGAAAGTCTTCTCTGCTTTTATGCAAGTTGTATAGCCTTAATACAACTGAGGGCTTGAATGTTGCACCTAGAGCAACTGTTTGCCCCAATTAGAAAGATGATTAACTAATGTGAGCCTGCTGAGGTCTTGAGTTAGCATTATGCATTGGCATGTCTTAGCAGCATTTCTTTTAACAGAAGCATTTTGTCCCTGTTGAGCAGAATTAACATCTCTGTTTTAACAGTAGTTATTGCCATTAAGTATTGCTGGCTTAAATCAGTTCCTTGTGGAATCTGGTAGGTAAACATGCTTCCTTGGGGAAGAATGTCCCAGTTAAGTGGATTACAGAGCAAATTATATCCAGTCTAATTCAGCTGATGCATTTTCAGGGTTTCAGCATCATGACTTCTGAACTAAAAAGTCATTGGCTATGCTAATACAGCAAAGATTACTTCATTCAAAGGTGTCAGCAGTTGTAAAACAGTTGCACAAGTAAGCTTTTGTATGTGGATTGTTAAAACAAATACTGATGCATCTCTTGGGTTTTGTTTAGCCTCTGTTCAGACCCTGTTCTGATCATAGCTTTTGACATTCTGTAATAGGCCTTTGCTGTTACTGAGTCTGAAATATACATCCTTCAAAAGCCAAGGCAAAACTGGTTTCCACATACAACACTCAATAAGGTACCAGAAACGGGAAGTCTTCAGATCACAGAATCACAGAATCGTAGGGGTTGGAAGGGATCTCGAGAGATCATCGGGTCCAACCTGATACTTGCTTTCAGTCTGGATGTAAACCTGAGCAGTAATTATTTGCTTTTCTGTCCTGACCAAATGACACATTTAGCACCTCCCTGTCTCAGTGCTTCTGTGCCCTCTTCCTCCGCTCCATGCAGAACCCTTCTCTGCCCTGCTCTGAACTCTTACATGCTGTAGCTGAGCAGCTGCTGTGTCTCACAGCAGGTGGAAAAGGTTGTATTCAGTGATCGTGATGCTTTATATCAATTTCAAAATGCCTCTGAATCCAGTAGAAGGAGTTATAGAAGTACAAATTATCCTTTTTCCTCAGTGTCTCTGTAAACTGAGCAGTGGGTACTACTCACAGCTTCTAGACTTTGGTAGTGTGTGCCTGGCCTCTAAGGGCTAGAGAGACAGTGTCACCTCCTTGAGTGCCTGCAGGATGATCCTGTATTCAAACATCACCTTTCTTCCTTCACTAAAATATATTTTGGTGGAAGGGAGGGAGTGGCAAGCTCCTCAAAACAGTCTCATGGCTTTACTTTGACTTGGATTCTGACCACAGGATGGTCAGATGGATGCCTGAACCTCTGAAACATCCAAGCTTCTGCTATGGGAAAATGTCAGGTACATATGGATGTATTTTGGGGCAAAGAAGTGGAGGAGAGAAGCTGAGCTTCCTCAAACTTGAAAACCAGGTGAATTTCTTCTCATGGAACCTCAAGTGCTGGGAGTGGGGTTGTAAAGTGTGAGGGGGAGGGGACTGGCTGTGCAGATTTACAGATCTTCTGTGGGCAGGATGCCTCCTAGAAAGTCCGTATGAGGAACCTAAATATTAAATAAATACTAGACTAAGCTCCTCCTCCTTAAAAAGTCTGCCCAGTAATTGCTGTTAAAGAGGCAATGATGTTTAAGTCTCTTGCAGTATCATCTATGTGCCATCCCTAGCTTCAGCAAGTGGTTTTTCATGCAACCATCTAGATAAGACTGTAAGGCTGTTCTGGCTGCATGCAGTGTTATCCTGTGGGACATCACTGATGCATCTCATCGGGTCAGAGGGAGTGGTACTTCTTGTCATTCAAGCATGTTACTTTTGGGGAAAATAAGTTCCTTCTAAGCGACAGTGTTTAAAATTGAAAGCTCTGAAGGAGGGACTCAGGTAGGTGGCAATAGAAGCCTCTAACCAGGATCATCTAGTTCCTTATCACCTGACTAACACAGCTCTGCCATGGCTAGTGGAAAAAATGCTTCCCTCTTCTGTGACTAAGGTTCCTGTCTCTGTGATGGCCATAATAATATTGGCTGACCTGCCACATGAGGTGGGAGAATCTATATGAGATCTTAAAGGAAATAAGTCCAAAATATTGTGACTTTTGATTCAAGACGTACAAGATCGAGCTGCACATCTTTAGATGATGACTGCTCAGAAATTAAATGGAGTGTGGTACGCTGCTGTGAGATGATAAATACTAGGAATTCAGCCCTGGGCTGGTTAGGATGGGTGGATGAAAATGGGATAAAGTTGCTTATAAAACCAATGTTATCTCTGGAAGCCTTGGTGGGCAAGGTTATCAGAGGAGTATGAGTGAATATAGCAATCTCTAGCTGGAGGGCAGCAACAGGGGCGAGAGAGAGTAAGGGGTCTCCTACTTAAAAGAAGCTAAACCGCAACGTATTCTAGAAGAAATTGGTGGATAACAGTTCCTGAACTACTTGAAACTAGTATGGGAAGGGGCTGCTCCAGCCATACTGTAACTGCCTATCATCCCAGCTCCACATGTTGAGCTCTGGACATGATTTGTTTCTCAAAGTCCCAGCCCATTTGTGACAGCCCTCGTTACACAGCATTGGTTTTGGCTGTACTCCCATAGCATGAATACCTTCTCATACTGTGCTCATGCAAGTTTATAATCATCTTCATAAAATGTCTTCATGAGGGTCTTTACTGTCTTTCCTAGAATCTTTCTGCATTAGCAACCTTTAACCTGGGAATCCCGTCCTTGTTGCTTTAAGGATGCAGAAGGTTTCAGTAATGCTTGCTGGTCTTCGATGGTTTATTTGATTTATGGGTTCTGAGAATTTGTTCTACCTTAAAAACTCCAGTAAACTGAACTCTGTAGTTAAATGACTTAGCTCTTAATATTTCAAGCAGACTTTACAGACTGAAATCATGTGTTATGTAAATTATGTAACTTGAGTGATGCTTCCCAGAATTCACTTTTTCAGGTGATGTACTTTAGGAAAAATAGACAATAACATTTTACAGGTCAAGGCCTGCAGTGGGAAGTGCAGGATGAACATTGTCTGCAAGTTGATCTGAATATGCTTTGAGCAGCCCAAGTGCTTGGGTTTCAAGTTTAGCTCAGTGTAAATCCAAAAATCCTTTTTCTCCGCAAAGAGCTTGCACCAGACTTTCCCTGGGGGAGGGATATGCTGAATGCAAAGATTTAATGCTTCCTTTCCTAGTAGGGGACCTGAAGTGGAGAGCTGACATGAGGAAAGGGGTGTTAATGATACTTAATCTCTCTGAAAGCTTTGTTTTGGGTTGGTTGGTTGGTTGGGTTTTTTCACTCCTGGAATGACATGCAGCGCCCTATTTTCCTAGCCACTCCAGCAGACCTGCATTGCTCAGGTACTATATGTCTCTGAAATGTTAGCAAACAACCCCCCAGTCATACGATCAGTGCCTAGTTTCACAATTTGTTGTCCTTTTTCAGCGGGTGGTTGTTTGAATTCAGAAGTGTTTTCTGGGCACTTGGCCTGACTCTCAGTTTTGCATCCAAATTGGGTGGAATTCGTAGCCCCTTTGTTCTGCTGTGAAACTTGGCTTGTGTAGTAGAGTTTTGCCGTGTTGTGTTTTGACTGGAAGGAATTAGTCTGATTAAGCTGATTCTTTATTCATGCAAACACACAAAATTGCCACAGCTCCTACCAATCAATTACCAGTTTGTTTGTCTGCCCATCACCATTGTGTTAGTGTGCAAGTGATGCAGGCTTTGTGCTTTCCTGCCTTACGTGTTGCTGCCTACAGCAGCGCCCTGCTCCTCAGCTCCTGCCCCTGCTTTGTGCAGGTAGAACTCACCTCACAAGCCCTTGATCACGGGAGAGGGGAGTTGTTCTTCATCCTTCGCTTTGCTTGGCTTTGCCTGCCTGCTCTCCCTCTAGCGTGTGCAGGCGTGTGTGCAGCACAGCCTTGCTACCACGCTGTCAGTTCTGCAGCAGCCACTGGTTTGATGGAGCAAACTCCTCGTTCCAGAGGCTGTGACCCCTCTTTTGGACGTGGAGGGCACAGCAGTGCCACATCTCCCAGGGTGTGTTTGAAAATGGGTACCAGCAGCAAAGGCTTTCTCCGTTCCCAGCAACGTTTCACCTCCCTTTCTCCCCACAGCAAATAAATTGTATTGACAGACAAAAGCAGGATTATGGTGAGGAGATTTGCAAGACAACAGGATTATGGAAGCTAAAACAAGCAAACATTGAGATTATGTTTAGGAGTGGGCATGATGGAGTTGCGGGAGGAAGGGACAGCATGGGGAGCGGTAACTGCTGTGGCACTGGTCTGACACGGTGGTGAGGCAACAGGAAAGAGGATTTAAGGTATTTTAGGAAAAAGCAAGCAAAGTAATTTCTCCCTGTAAACTCCTGTGGATAGAAACTTGGTAGATTTGCATTACAGTTGTGGATTTTTGCTCTTTGTGAGCCTGGGAACAAAGCGCTTACAGCTAGGTTAGAGAGAGGGATTGGAGGCTGGCCTAAAGCACCGAATCCTGAAAGCCCCCTGCTTGCTAGGGCAGGATAGGCACCAGCTGTCAGCTGATCTGAGCTGAGATCAGCTGTGACCTAATTATTGGCCTCTTAAACCTGCATTATTCCTTTCATTTTCCAGCTCATTGATGTTGTATAGAGAGAGGGTGAAAGAAGGTAGAAAAAAGAGTTATTGATAATCCACTTCCTATGTGTCTGCCACTCAGCCAGGGTCATGGCTGGATGGCCTCCATCAAGGAGAACCAGGGTGGGCTTTTAACCCCTTCTGCTCCCCTGTGGGAAGAAGACAGCTTTGTGCATTTGGGGGAACGGAAGCCTAAACCAATTTGAAATAAAATATCAGTGTGCTCTGGGTCAGAGAGATTTTGTAGTTCTTGTTTGCTCTGAGGAGAGGCCAGGTGAGCAGTTGATAACCTCTGAAAGGAAGGAATGAACAGAAAATACTCATCACTCCCTTTAGCACTGGGCAGGTAGCAGCATGCCTAATGGGATTATAATCCCATTGGATGGGAAGGCATTATGTGTGTGCACTTCACAGTAATCAGCAGACAAAGCACTTGCACCATAGACATGTTTTGGCCTTTTTGAGGCTGACATGGCTGTAGGAGAATGCTTTGCTTTGCCTGGGCAGCGGGAAGGTATCAGTCCAGTTAGTGAGCTTGGATACAAGTAACCTACCAGCTCACCACCTTTCAGTGTACCTGGCTGCTGGAGAGAGTGGCTTGGCAGCCTTGCTTTACCCATCCAGGATGTGATACCTACTGGTACTGCCTGCTTTGTGAGTAGGTAAAATGATTGTAAGAGTTGGAAAAGATCCAGAATTGGTGGCTAAGACGGTACCAGGCCTGGTGTGTGGCACAGAACAGTGGCAGTGGAGGAGAAGCTTTCTGTATGTGGTGGCAGGGCCTGGGGAGGGGAGTTGTCATGGCTCTGGCAGGTCAGGTCAGTGTAGAAGGAGAGAGAGAGGTGGTGAATGCTGAACAGACTGTGCAAAACTGTCAATTTTTCCATACAAATCCACCTTCTGACTATTAAATCTCTGTGCATCTTCCTCCAATAACTGATAATCCCCACCAATCAAATGACCTCCTTGGTGATTAAAGTGTCCATCTTGTGTTTGCTGATTTGTCACTAACCCAGTCTTTCAGGTTTTTAAATCCTCCTGCAATGCTTCCTAGTTAGCATATGTTCTTCAAGCCTGCATTTTCCAAGATCTACTTACAAATGCTTGTTTACTGCTTTATTCAGCAGTATAGATGCCCTGCACTTTCTGCTGGTTCTGACATTCAGACCTGCTGCTAAAGAAAGGACAGTGGGGAGATTGAGGGAGGAGAACTCCCCTATTGTATTATACTCACTAATCAAGCCAAATTGTTGAGACTGGCTGTAAATTACTGGGATAATTGACCTTCAGTCTTTTGAAATACAGTTCTGGGAGTGAAATACATTTTACTTTCCCCCCACCCCATTTGAAGCCTCTTGTAGCCTTTCCAAAGCATCTTCTGACAAATTTTAATCAATAACCTAGTCAGTGGTAAACCTGAGTCTATCACATCTATTACCTTGATGGCAGTAGTACTGGAAGACCTTATTCCTTTGCTTTTGAAATCAAAGCTAGCAATATGGAAGTAAAGAAAAAACCAAACCCAAACCCCTCCCCTCACCCACCCTGAACAAACCAGAGAGATTAGAGTTTTAAATTAGGTGTTTTTAAAAAGTGAGCACTCTGAAGCCCGATCAAACCTATTACAGTTATTTATTACTGACTGACTGTGCAGTGCATGTTCAGGGCTGTAAGACAGGTGTAGCAGCTATAGCTGCTCCCTTGGAAGCCTCAGATTTTAGGTCAGTTGCATACTGTAACTCAGAAGTGTGCAGTGTGTGCTCAAGGTACAAGTGTGGCCAGGTACTAACCAGCTGGGAGGGAGTCTGTGGTATCAAAGTTTACATTTTTTAATGTCACTATATACACATCACTCTGTACTGTGGCCCTTTTGGGTGATACTTCTGTTACGACTGTTGTCTATTGCTCCTGCCTTAATGAAGGGTGTAAAACTCTTGGTAAAGTGGCTGGCACACTTGGGATCTCCTAACAGAAATGATTTTAAAAACAAAATTAACAAAAGGGCCTTGCATGAGGGACTTGGTGGGAGAGGCATGGTCCTGTCGCTTATGCATTGAACAGGAATTAAAGCAGTTAGTATCTAGCGGTGAGCTTTTTATTATTAACTAGTATTTCTTGTTTGCAACAGCAAAGGAAACAGTGGTGGTGCTTTATCTTCTTGGAGTATTTGTAAACTAAGTGATGATTCTGACACTAAATGGTTGTAGGACCTTAGCCAAGGTAGTTGCTATCCCTGTATCTCACTTTCATGGATAATGGCTTATAAAACTGGATTAAGCTTGTAGTGTTTAAGTGTTGTGAGATCTTAAGAGAGTGCACCTTGTTAATTCTTCTTGGTGCTGTGATATATTGAGGAATAATCTAATAGATCCAGACTGTGGAGCAACTGAAGAATCTTTTTCCCATTCGCGTTTTGTGACTCAAATTTTTTTGGACTTAGTGAATTATTTCCTTACACAAAGAAAGGAAAGTGAGGATGGTGATACTGCTAAAAAGCATTCTGAGATTCCTAAGCAGAAGGTGCAGCCCAAGTGCCAAATGATAGCGTTGTTATAGCACATGTTGGAGAAAGAGGTGGCCCTGAGCTCATGTCTTGCTGGGTAAACCAGTGTGTTGTGACGCAGTGAACAGTGTTGTACAGTTGATAATACTTGCATGGCCCTCATGGAGCTGGGCAGCCAGATGTGCAACGTGTGAGATGGACCCCTCAAGGAGGACACTGGCCTGTGAATACAGCCTGAAAGAGATTTAGCTGGCGTAGCCTCAACCTGCAGCGTGAGCCTATAGGTACTCCTGACTGGACCCCAGGGAGAGGGGAAGGCTTTGAAGTGGAGTGTAGCAGTTAGAGCTTGTAGGGCTGCAGTGCATCGTGCTGGTCACAAAGTAGTGCTGTGCCAGAAGGGGTAAACTGTTTGCATAACAAGAAGTCTCCTGAGTCTGTTGCATAGGAGGTGCTATTTATCACCCCAGCTGTGAGCAGCAAGAACCTCTAATACAATGGAATGATGCCTCAGGCCAGTCTATACATTTATAAGCACATTAATAAATCATCATAAAAATAAAACATATTTATTGCCATAAAAAATTCACACGGAACATTTGTCATCTGTAAGTCCCTTTCTGTCCTCCTCCATACCCTCTCATCACCACTGACAGGGATCACCCCAACGGTGGGGTTATGGGAGAAGGGGGATGTAGAACAGGTAAGGAGTCCAGGGCAGTTCAGGCAGGAGCCCAAACTGATGACCTAGTTTGCCAGTTTGTCTGTGTGATAAGCATGAGGATAGTTGGTTTGCCAGCATGTTGTGGTCAAGGACCCTGCACCTTCTGGGGGCTGGTGAAAGCCAGAGGGAATGGGTCAGGGCACCACCACTGCCTTAACCTTTCCATTTTAGATGGTACTGGGGATGGGGGCTGATTACAAAACTCTTGTGGCTGCACTGAGGAGAAGATGGGGACATCGAAATGGCATTTCTGCTTCTTGCCTGCCAAGCTGTGGGGCTAGCATAGCAGTGAATGATGTGGGCCTGCCACCTTGAGAGCAGGATGACATTGGTCTGGTTGGGTTGCTCAGCTGCATGGCTGTGCTTCTGGGTCTTTTGAAAGCCTGCATGACATTCATGCAAGGACCTGTGGGGCAGCTGGATTCCATCACAATGCCCGCAGCAGCCCTGGGTTGCTGTGTTGTGTGCAGGCAGTCTCACCGTGCTGTCTAGGGCTGTGATATTGTTGCAGGGACTGGGTGCCTCTGAAGTTCTGTGTGACCTTTGGTAGGTACTAGGTCGCTTTCTGGGTCGCTGGACTCTTAAAACTGCAGGCCATGAGATAGGTCAGAAAACATGTCTGAGGTGCAACTTCTCACTTAGCTGGAAAAGAAGGCAAGAGAGTTTCTTGTTCAGCATTTCTGTCTGGATTTTTGGCTGCTTCTGAGCCTGGTATCTTAGACTAATGGATCCTTGTTAGCTTTTGAGGCTGCAACAGGCATAGCAAAGGTTTTGCACTGGCTTTAACAGCAGTCTCTCATTTGTTCCTTCATACTGTTGTTGTTTTATGAGGGAAGCCGCCTGGGAGTTACAAGTCTCCCAAAGAATCCAGCTGTGATTTATGAATTGGCCATCAGCAGTTATTACGCCAGCCACTGCATGCATCCATTCTAATAAATTTCCTGCATCTTCCTTAGCAGCTTGTTTTACTCCCTTTTATTGATACCATGGTCTTAACAAAAGCAGCACATCAATTACAGTAATTGCATTCAGCGCTGCTGGAGATGTGGTCTGAGGACAGGTTGTGGAGCCTGAGTGGGGGATTAAGGTCTATTGAGAGGACCTAAAGGGAGGAGAGTAGAGGTGGTGTTGGTGCCTAGGTGGATTTCCCTTGATGTTTTGTATCCCTTTCATTCTAATTCCTCTCTGAGAAACAGAATGAGGTGAGATCATTGCAAATGGGGCCCAAATGAGTCTTGCCTGCTGGGCTATCCCAGTTATAGCTCAGATTTGAAAATAATATACTAATTAGGGTTTTGGATCATTTCTAATATCCTTTTTTTTTTCCTGTTTTATTTTAAAAAGTTTTTTAGTGATCAAAGCAGTGAATATGAATTGATGGATGGGCTGTTTGAAGGAACTGGCTGGATGGCTACATCCAAAGAGCAACAGTCAGTCTCTCAGTCTCCAAATGAAGATTAGTAACAAGTAGTGTCCTTCAGGGGTCTGTACTGGTATTGTTCAATATATTTGTTAATGATATAGACTGGGGGATTGAGTGTGCCCCCAGCTAGTTTGAGGATGACGCCAAGCTAGGTAGTGCTAAAGGGAAAGGAAGCCATCCAGAGCTACCTTGGTTGGCTTGAGCAGTGGGCCCATGAACCTCATGAAGCGCAACAAGGCCAAGTACAAGGCTTGGCACCTGGGTTGAGACAATATCCAGTCACATCCTCATCCAATACAGGATGGATGATCAATGGCTTGAGAGCAGCCAAGAAGAACTTGGGGATACTGGTAGATGAAAAACTGGACACGAGCCTACTGGGCAATAGCCTACAGACTAGAAAGTCAATCTTATCTCAGTCTGCATAAAGAGAAGTGAGGCCAGCAGGTCAAGGGAGGTGACTTTCCTCCTCAGTTCTGTGAGACACCTGGAATATTGCATCCAGCTCTGGAGTCCCCAGTACAAGACAGACATGGGCCTGTTAGAGCAAGTCCAGAGGAAGGCCGTGAAAATGGTCAGGGGGTTGGAGTACCATTCTTATGAAGAAAGACTGAGAGAGTTGAGGCTCTTCAGCTTGGATAAAAGGAGATATTACTGTGGCCTTTTGATACTTGAAAGGGGACTTTTAAGAAAGGTGGAGACAGAATTTTTACCATGACCTGTGGTTATAGGACAAGGGGTAATAGTTTTAAATTGAAAGATGGTAGATATGGATTAGATGTTAGGAAGAAATTCTTTCCTGTGGGGGTGTTGAGGCACTAGAACAGGTTGCCTGGAGAGCTTGTGGGTGCTCCATCACTGGAAGTGTTCAAGACCAGGTTGGATGGGGTTCTGGGCAACCTTGTTGAGTGAAGGGTGTCTCTGCCCACGGCAGGGGGTGCTGGATAAAAGATCTTCAAAGCTCCCTTCCAACTGAAATCTTACTATCGTTCTATGATAATTGAGGAGCAGGTCAGCTGGCTTTCTATTTCTGGTTCAGGAAATGAGTTTGTGCATTAGTGTTCAAAGCACAGGATTTGGACACAGAGCCGCTGGTTCTGCCACTGGGTCACTGATCTCAAGGCAAATCCCTTAACCTGTCACTCAGTTTCCTCACTTAGAAGTAGGGTAAGGCTGATATTCACCAACGTTGTAGAGCCTGTAGAGATTTCCTGGTTGATGATTAAATTTACTACTGGTTTTTTTTCTTTACCGATTTTTTTCAAACAGTTTTCCAAAATGCCATCTTTCTGTATGATACCTATAGGTAGAATGGCTTTAATGCCCATGCCCTGTATTGCTGGTGTGGAGTGGCTGTAGGATTTGTGTGATATTACAGAAGGTTGTTGTGTGTCTGTATTACTTATGGATTTTTCAGATGATGTATATATAAGTAATTGCACGTAGATGATTAATTGGCACTTGTGCTGTCTTCTCTACAACCCAAACTGGGTTTTCTTTGCCTTCCTAAGGTAGAAACTTTTGTCATCTATGAGTTATTTCTTACTTCTTTTAACTATAGACACTAAAGGATTCTTTACAGAAAGTTATGGCTGTGCTGATGGGGTTGCCACCCTATATTTGGTGTTTCATCTAGTTTGCTTCTTGGTAGGAAGTGTTGCAGATATGACTTAAGATGTAATAATGGGGTTTTTTTTGCTACTGGGCTCTAGTTCTTCCAAACCAGGCATCTTGCCCTATCAAAGCTTCTTTTAACCATAGATGTGATTCCAGGTTGGCCTTTCCTTGGCTGACCCAAGTCAGAGTACCTCAGTTCCTGTTTCCTTAGCCTTGAGCTGTTGCTTGCTTCAAGTCCTAACTTCCAAGAACTCCTCTGTCAGCTGTAAGAGCTAACCATTTACCTAGCACTGAGAATCGCAGAATCACAAGGTTGGAAAAGACCTTTAAGATCATCAAGTCCAACCATTCTCATCCTAAACTAAACCGTATCCCTAAGTACCTCATCTACCCTTTTTCTGAACACATCCAGGGAAGGTGACTCAGCCCCTCCCTGGGCAGCCTGTTCCAGGCCCCCACAACTCTTTCAGTAACAAATTTTTTTCTCATGTCCAGTCTAACCCTGCCCTGGGGCAGCTTCTTGCCATTTCCCCTTGTCCTATCACCTGTCACCTGGCTGAAGAGACCATCACCCACCTCTCTACAACCTCCCTTCAGGTAGTTGTAGGTGGTGATAAGGTCTCCCCTCAGCCTCCTCTTCTCCAAGCAAAACAGCCCCAGCTCCCTCAGCCGCTCCTCATAGGATTTGCCCTCCAGCCCCTTCCCCAGCCTGGTTGCCCTTCTCTGGACTCGCTCCAGGACCTCCATGTCCTTCTTGTGGTGAGGAGCCCAGAACTGGACACAGCACTCGAGGTGTGGCCTCACCAGTGCCGAGTACAGGGGCACAATCACCTCCCTAGACCTACTGGCCACACTGTTTTTGATACAAGCCAAGATGCCATTGGCCTTCTTGGCCGCCTGGGCACACTGCTGACTCATATTAAGCCTGCAGTCACCCAACACCCCCAGGTCCTTCTCTGCCTGACAGCTCTCCAGCCAGTCTCCCCCAGCCTGTGGCGCTGCACGGGGTTATTATGTCCCACGTGCAGCACTCTACACTTGGCCTTGTTAAACTTCATCCCATTGGACTCAGCCCATCGGTCCAGTCTGTTCAGGTCCCTCTGAAGAGCCTCCCTACCCTCAGGCAGATCAACACTTCCTCCTAGTTTAGTGTCATCTGCAAACTTACTGAAACAGTTATATATCAAAGTTAGATCACAGCCAAGAAGTTAGCTGTAGCTCAGCACTCGGTGCAGTGTTGCACAGTCCCTGTAGCAGATCTGTGCACAGAAGTCAAGCATGCAGTCACAGAAGGCTGCAAACAGAGGTGTGAGAGGGTGAGGACTAGAGAAGCAGAAGATGCTATGGGAAAAATAAAGAAGCAGAAGATGCTATGGGAAAAAAGTTATACATAATGTGTGCATACATAAGTATACGTACATACATGCAGAACTTTTGTTGCTACTAAGGTTGTGAAAACCTTTGGTCTGGGTTAGCCCTGCTCTACAGTGAGTCCAAATGCTCCTTGTTTTGCAGTGATGCTGTTATTTCTCCACGTGACTGAATTTATAGTTCTATCCATAATATTCCTTTGTGGGTTAGACCCCCAGCACTACAACCAGAGCCCTTCTGCTTTTGTTCGTTGTTCCTGGATTTATGCCCAGTTTTGTCTATGAAATGATCATTTAGTACATGAGCAATATGCTGATTTCCCCTTATAGTTACTGAATTCTCTGTTCATAAATCAGGAGTTAATTTGTCTTTTTGGGTCCCTCGGTGCCTTTCTGCTTAATAGCCAAGTATATCTGGTCTGTGTAATCTCATGAAAAATAAGAATAGTAGATAGTGAAAAGTGATGTCCCCAGCAACCTCTCATCCCCCTCAGAACCTGGGGGACCCTCTTTTTTTTCTCCCTTTTCCATCCAGGAGACCCACTTGCATCTGTCACTTGCTGATAAGGGACTCCTGTGCCATTTGGTACTTAAGAGATAGGCCAGGGCTAGAGGGGAGGAGGGGTTACTTGTCAGTCACCAGGGATCTCTCTGCAACCCTGCCACTGAATTGTTCTGTGACCTTCACCTCTTGATTAGCAGAATAATTGAAATCAGATGTAAAATAAGTCTGATCCAGTCAGTCTGTTTCCAAGCCCGTTCAATTCCACGTCACTGTGCTGTAATGCATATGCATTTTGCTTTAAGTTTGAAATGTCTTTAAGTGCTTTTTCTTTTTGTGGAGCCCAGCAGAAGTCTGTGTAGGGAAGATTACAGCAAACGTGTACTGCAAGAGCAGTGTAAAGGGCATAGTTCTTTCATCCCCAGCACTGTTTGTTTTGAAACTACCAGCCAGAGATGCTCCTGCTGCATTAAGCACACTCTTTTCTTTCCCTTGAGCAAAGCAACTCTCTATGCAGCATTCACATCCCTAGCTGATCCAGGGTACAGAAAGCTAGTGGCTACATTCCGAGCTCCTTTTTGTGGGTCTTGCTCTTTCACCCTCACTGCTGGTATTATTTTAGAGAGAAGAATTCAGCCCCAGAACTGTAAATCCTGGATGGTCTCCAGCAAGGTTGGGCAGAGAGAAAAATAAATCTGAATTTTGAAGCTTTCTGTTTGAAGCTTCTCAGGGGGAGCAGTTCTCTTCAGGAAGGGGAAGGAAAGTGCATAGCAGCACAGCACAAGGAGGGGATGCACCCAACACCAGGTTGCTCAGGAATGGTTGATGGTAAGTGAGGTTTGGGACGCAAATGCTGAAATTGCTGGCAGGTAAATCTTGAAGCACAGCTACTGAGGGGCAACTGCTCTGTGGAAAACTCATTGCTGCTCTCACTTCTTACAAGGGTTTTCCTTCCTTTTGAAAATAATTCAGTCTTCTGGAGAATTTTTTTCTTTTTTAGGAGGGTGAAAGATGATGGGGGGACCTCCTGACTCTCTCCTGCTGGGATCCTGTGCTGATACACAAGCCCTGGCAGATGAGAGGCCAGCAGGGATTCTTTTTGTGTGTGAGGCTGTGTTTGTCAGAGAACAATGTTTAATGTTGGGGATGTGGGGCTGGTTTTTGTGTTTTCGGGGCATGTTTGACATTTGTCTCTCGCTGTGTCATCTCCAGTCCCTTTTAGAGGGCTTTGAATTTGCTGGTTTCTAGAGTGCATGGTGGGCTACAGGAGCCAAATGGTTAACCCTGCAGTGGTCTGGGCTGCCCTTGCTAGCTAGAGGAGAAGGAAAAACAGCCTAAAACATTAGGTAACAGCTGTGAAATTCCCACTCCAGCAGGCTTGCCCCTGCATTGCTGAGCCTCTCTGAACTCTCAGAAGTCATGTCTCACCCACTGACTACTTTTCCCCCTAAACCAGGCGTCTGTTGCAGTCGTGTCTGTAATGTGGTGGTGGGGACTAGGGAGTGGGGAGGGAGAAAATGGAGCTGTGTTGTCCCCTCTTGCTGGAGGGCGTGAGTGTCTAATAGGCTGTTTAGTCAGATGTTTAGGAGATGAGAGTTTGGGGACCTTGTGATCTCTAGGGAGAATTCATGCAAAGCTGGAGACTATAAAAATGCCCCGAGCAAGTGAGTTTCTAGAGATAACGCTGTCACTTTGACTGGGAAATTAAAAATTAAATGGGAGATAGAGCATGCTTCTTAAATATACCCTGCCATTGGTCCCTCTCACACAATTTAAAGAAAAAATGCTAAAATACAAAAGCTACCCAGAGAGCCTTTCCCAACATTTGTATTTCGGTAGCTGTGGAACACCTGTCCTTTGTTTCTGATTCATTCAGTTGTTGATCTATTTTCTGTGGTAGTTGAAGATGTTGTTTTGCCTTAGTATCAAAGGATAAGGCAATATATCCAGCCCTTACATGATTTACCTCTGTTGGGGGGCGTGGAGAGGGGGGATCGGGGCAAGAATAGCTGCTTCTTTAATGCAAACTCAGTGCTATTTTTAGCTCAACTAAGCAGGCAGAATGATACACCCCCATGATTTACATGTATTCTACGCTCCAACCTCGGAACATGGCTTTGTAGCTGGTATTTATAGTTAGTATTAGGTAGCCCTGGTAAGCTCTAGCCACCTGGCAACTTGTGAATCTGGACTTCTGAAACGTGGGTCTGATTCTATCAGTCTTTGTATTAGGTTTTGCACAAGCAGAACGCAGATTGCATGGTCTGTCCTGAAGCAAGGAAATTTGGAGCAGTTTTCCAAGTATATTTGGAAAATATTAAGTGTGCATGAATTATGTATGGGAAAGGCCTCAGTATGTTTAGGGAGGCAGGAGAGCTGGAAATTGATTGGTTTTAAAAATGTGGTAGTATTTGTTTAGGAAATGTTCACAGGTTTGTAAGGAATGGGCTCATATCTGGTACAATGCCCCACCCCTTTATACTGTATCTGTGAGCTGTTCATAGATGGGCACCACACTAATAGAGCCCTCGGGGTTCCCTGCTGCAGCAGCTGTGTGGAGCAAAGCCCCTTTGGTGGTGGGATGTGCTGGCTGAGAGGTTGGCTTGGGTTGCCTTGCCTAAGATCTGATGGGAGAGGTGGGGGTGTGGGGAGTGACTCTTGAGTGCTGCGTGGTGGTCAGGTCAGGAGGGGAGCAATGGATGCATCGCCTGAGGTGTGTTGGCCTGGCTGTGTGTGTGCGCTGGAAGGGAGAAGCTCCAAGACTGTGGAAGCAGGGTCAGAGTATCTGAACTGCATGGGGATGCAGCACAGGGATCATAGAGTCACAGAGTGGCTTGGGTTGGGAGGGACCTCAAAGATCATCTAGTCCCATCCCTGATACCATAGGCAGGGACACTAGACCAGGTTGCCCAGAGCCCCATCCAACCTGGCCTTGAACACTGCCAGGGAGGGGGGCAGCCCCAGCTTCTCTGGGCAGCCTGTGCCAGTGCCCCACCACCCTCACAGGGAAGAATTTCTTCTTTTATATCTAATCTAAGTCTGCCCACTTTCAGCTTAAACCCATTACCCCTTGTCCTATCGTAACGCTCCCTGATATACAATCCCTTTCCAGCTTTCCTGTAGGCCCCTTTAGTGGCTTCCCAGTACCTATAAGGTCTCCCTGGAGTCTTCTCTTCTTGAGAATGAGCAAACCCAGCTCTCTCAGCCTGTCTTCATAGGAGAAGTGCTCCAGTGATGCTTGTTCCCAGACCTCTATTGTGCCTTGGCTTAGTGCTCTAAAAATCATCTGTGGCAGTGGATGGCAAAATTGTCTGTTGTATCAGGTGTACCATTCCTAACCCTGTCTGAAGTGATTTCTGTTTTCTGCCTTAGAAGGAAACTATTGTCATATACATGATTGCATCTATCTTAAAAAAAAATAAATGAAAATTAAAAAAAAAAAAAACAAAAAAAACCAAAAAAAAATCACCATTGCTTAGAGGAGAGTTCACAAGGAAGGAATGGGAAGGACGTAGTAAAGATCATATCCATGAAGAAATATGTCATCTTACTGCTACCATGTGTTGGAAGTTCCAAAGAGGTCCATGAAAGCCAGATGCATAAGTGTCTATCTACACATTTGGACCAAGATCTGCAAATTCACTAGTACATTTTCCTAGGTGCAAAAGTTGTGTTTCTTTCTGGTTTTAATAGTTGTTTTCATGCTAATTTTGGAGATTACTCTCAGCTAGCACTGAGCTGGGAGTAATATGGTACTTTTAAATTTGGAGATCAGTCATGGTGGGACTTGGCTTGCCTAAAACTCATGGAGAAATACTCAGTTGATTTAAAAAACCAAAAAAAGTCTGGAAAGATGGTCCTTGTTTAGGAGAAAGGAAAGATAAATAGCCCAAGCAAAACATTAGAAAATATCTTGTTTTTAGCAAATAAACATAATAGCAGAACACTGTGAATAGAATAGTTTCTCTCTATCTCCCAGCTTCATAATCTGAGGACAATGAAGGACTTCAGAGAAGTAACAGAAGTATCTTGTACTAGTAAACTTGAACAGCGATATGATTAAATAGTTAAATTACAAGACTGAGTTGGAGGAAAGTTCTCACCTTTGTTCAGTTGCAGATATATATGGCATAACCTTGGGGAAACCCACTGTTGTGTCATGTCATGTGCCTCAACTTCTAAAGAAGGGTGTTTGCTTGAGTAGATCAAAAGCAAAACTATTGTTGAGGCTTCATTAATTTATATTTGTAAATTATTTTGAAGTCGTGGAGTGGAAGGTTATAGAAGCAGAGGGTTGTATTGATAAAATAAGGAAAAAGGTATTTTATAAAAAAAAGAAGTGGAATTAACCCCTGAGACTCATTGTGGAAGGGTGCTATTACAGCACAATTTGTGACAGCACTGACAAAAACTTTAGAAATGTGTAACAACTGTGTGTACATGGTTGTTCTGGTCAGAGGAAGCTAATTTCAGGTCCTTACAAGCAAAAGCCAGTTCTATAACATTTATGATTAAATGCTGATATATTTTCTGTCTTGATCTGTAAGAAATAGTTACTATCAAACAGGCTAGTCTGGGGAAAATGACAGACTATTGACTTTTTGGGCCTTAGCAAACATGCAGACTAAGGTTGGGTGAGATGGAAGGTTTATTAATGAACAGAATCAAAGGTTGGTTTGTATTTCAGCTGTGACCAAGACATCTCTTTGCTTTAATCAGAAAAGGAAAAAAATTACCAGAAACAAGGATCTGAAAATTCAGTGCTGGGCAACCTTCTGCTTAATGGAGCCAGACTGAGACAGGATTTTTGATGGAACAAGCTCATGGACTATCCAAGTGCTTTGTTCTGTGGGCAGGACAGGTAGATGAGGGCCTGTAATTCCTCCGCTTGTTGATTTTTAGCGCACGCAGTGCTGTAACTTGCTCTATTTTCTATGCTGGTATTGCCCTCTGCTGGGTGAAATCAAAGCTGCCCACCTGCGTTCCCAAGCTGAGGTTGCTAGGTACTCATCCCTATTCTGGGGCTTGTGCTGACCCTGCCATTGACAGGGGTGATGCCTGGCCAGGGTATCCAGATTTGAGCTCTTACACTGCTGCATGTTTGCTGTTCTACAACCAACGCGTTTCCTGAGTGTTGGCACCTCAGCCTTTGTGGGGAGTTGTAGTTAGTTATTTCTCAAGGGTAACATTGCTCTTGCTCAGTGAGGAGAGCAACTTGCAGCCGGTTAGAGCAAGATTTGGCAAGTGGGGCTCTTTGGGTTGAGTCAGAGGCTTAGAATGAAATGGGTCCTCAGTGACTGAGTTTGAAAAATGAGAGCTCCTGAGAGCAGTGCAAATGGGTGAGACTCCTGAATGTTATCTTCTACAGCAGCTTTGCTTTTGGGGCTTTGTCAGGGACTTCTGGGTGAGATGTCTCAATCTCTTGAAAGAGCTAATGCTGTGCTTACGTAGCTTGTATGTGAGATCATGCATGGGTGATCGCTCTGAACATTAGCCTAGTGCAAGATCACAGCTCTGGTGATGGGGCGAGTCAGTTTTTGCATGCAGACCAAACCCAAATGTTAGTCTGCAGTGTGGAACCAGCCAGCCCATTCTGGCCTGAGGGGCTTGGAGCTTCCACAAAAGAAAGGAAGGAGACAGAAGAGCAGAAACTCTGTAGAAAGTTGAACCTAGGAAGATGTCTGAGATAAGCACAACTTGCAGGTAAAAGTCTGTATTACCAAAATCCAGGACATATGTTATTGCAAACAGCCACCTTTACTTTTTACCTCTTGGAAGTCTTGTTTTGTAGGTATTCACTGAGCCTGATGCCATACTTTGCTTGTCACAGTCCTTAGCTGTAAAGGGATGAAGAACAAAGGATGAGTCCAGAGAAAGAGCCAGAGACTGATTGTATTCACTGAAAAGCATGTTCAGATATGTCTCTGTACAGGGAGAAAGCTCATCATGGTCCCTCAGTGAGTGTACTTGCTGTGGCCAAGTATTTTTTCTAGTTCCAGTTGTAGGAGCCTCGGTACTCAGATCTATGTCCTGCACTGGCTGTTTGGTTTGGCTACAGGAGATGGTACAGAGAAGCTCTGCATTGCTGCATGCTAGTGTTTGTGCAAGGAATGTGGGCAGGGTTTCTCAGAGCACCTCTGTGGGCAGCATCCATAATACCGGTGTTTAGCGAACGGCTCAGCCTGCAGAACACCAGTACCTGGGGCTGCTGTGCCTGCTCTTCCAGAGCCCTTGGGATGCCCTTAGGTTTACAGATGTGTCGAGGGCTTACCTGCATTAGTTTAGGAGAATGCAGAGTTTCACTTACAAGTCATTAAGTTACTAGAACATCAAGACAATATGTACTAATAGTTTAATTCATTATTAGCTCTCCATCATTTTGGCGTTGGCAGCCTGAAGATTTGGGTAGTGTGTGTTACCAGTGCCCCCTCCCGGATGAGACCAGGCTTGTTCTCGGCTGCCTGGCTCCACCACCTCCCCTGAAGCGCAACCATGCTGAGCCATTGCTTGTGGAAAAGCTCAGCTCCCGCTTGCTCTGGCTGTTGCCAGGTGACCCTACCACACAGTGACAAAATCCCGGGAACGATGCTTGATCGTTCTGATCAAGAGGGACTTTTCATAAACGCGAGTGTTTTAGTTTGTCAGCCCGTACAGAAGAGGCAAGCCAGGCTTCTGCTGCGTTTATTCTGCTTTTGCCACTCACGCAAAGGCCAAACAGTACCTCCTGTGATATGAAAACCTGGAAGTGTCATATTTCTTAACTCTCTAAGGCAAAAGAGACTCTTCTATGACAGAAAATACTTCATAAAATGTGCTGTGTGCCTCTGCAGTGAAGCTGAGGGGTGGGGAGAGGAACTGGCTTCACCAGATCTGTTGGCACATCTGCAGGAGCAGACCTGGATTCCTGTTTTCTCCCTCTATGCCCTTCAGTTCAGTGAAAACCACCAAACAGAATAATACCAGCTGGATCTGGTAGGGATCTGGTAGGGATTTTGCCAAAGGTTTGAGTTTGTCAGATCCTATTCTCGTACCTAATTACTGTGTCATTTGCAGTTTGTTACAGGTCTGTCATTGCCCATACCAAATGAACACTTGTCCCTATGTACTTCCCCTGTCCTCCCTCTCCTGTTCCCTCTGTGTGGGATATATTTTTTTATTAGGATTTGGTATATTTTCATTGGCAGTAATAACTCCTATGCTGACAGGTTTGAGCTGAAGTCTTTGTTTCTTTTGATAAGTGCCCAGATTGGGTCGTTTGCTGTTTGTTGTGTTTGGACAAATTTTATTTCTTGCATGTCTTACTGTTCAATAAATTGCAGCCACAGATTTCTGTCTTTAACAGGGGCAATAAAGAATCTTTCACTCCCTGTAAGCCTATCTCCCATCATGGTCTCCTGTGGAAAATCTTTAGAGCTTATGTGTGCATCATGCCTCAGAGGGAGCTATCAAACAAGACTTGGGGCTGTACTCTGAAGGGGTTTATTAACCTGACTGATGTGAATGAAGGCTGCAGGGTACTAAGGGACTTAACTACAGAGGGTGGAGAGACTGTAGATAAGAAAGGCTTATGGAAGGACAGTTCAGCAACAGGCTGATAAAGTTGCAACCATTTTACTCCCCTGTGAGTAACAGAAGAACAAAAAATTGCTGTAGGAAAGTTCAGTTGTTGTTTCGGCCTGGGCTTCAGGAGTAGGTTCTGGGGGCCCCACTTCAGGAGGACAGTTTATGGTTCACTGAGTTATTTTGAGCTGTTCATTGAAGTTTTCCCCTTGAGCTGTAAATAAGCCATCCATCTGACAACAGCAAAGTAATAGTAGTGGGGGCAGACGAGAATTTCCTGGGGAAATCCCTAGCAAGCCCGCCAGCATGAGGTGAGATGTGTGTGCATATATACCCACACATGTAACTTTCTCCCAATAATGGAGACTGTGGTTTTTTCAGTGTGTCTTCTGTGGTATCTGATCTACCAGCAGATGGGAGTCTGTCAGCACAGCTCCTGCCACAGTGGTTAAAAGCAGATGGGTCTCAGGGATGCTTCCCTCACATCAGAGCAGGTCGTAAGAGCCAACATTCTGAAGTGGCTGGCTGTTTTCATGTATTTGCCAGTTGCTGTCTCGTTCTCTCTTCTACATCAGTGGAGTTCAGACATAACCCCCTGTCAAATGCATTGTTGTCTTTTTCTTGTCTTTTTTTCCCTCCTTTCTATTTTTTTTCCTTTTCGTTATTTTTATTCATTTTCCTTTTACTCTCCACTGCATCCAGAAAAAGAAGAGCTCCCTGGAGAATATAAGGCAGTTTATTAGCAGAGATGTAGATAAGTTAATACACTACTTCATCTCTGAGGTGCTGGGCTTCATGGGCTATGTTAGGTCATGAAACACAAACTTGGACTTCTAATGTTTTGCATGTCACTATGTAGTACAGCAGTTGGTGGATGCTCAGGTTTCAGGTGCCTGAACTGCACTAATAGCAGGGATGGTTAAGTTCAAGATTGAGGGGTATAGGAAGGAGTTTAATAAACAGCAGTTCAGATTTCGGTGCATTGGCAAAGCACTTTCCAGAGTTCCAAGTTCAAAATGAAAATGGCCTTTTGCTGTGCTGATCTCAGTTACTTTCCTCTAATTGCTCCCCCATCAGCTGCCCTACCAAGACATATCTTCAGAAATTCTGCTTACACTCATTATTGTAGTTTTATATTGAGAGCATCGGGCCACCCCTGCCTTGTAAAATGGTGCTGCTTGCCTCTCCTTTTAACACAGATTTCCTTTTTAAAGGAAAGATGCCTCTAATTTATGTTGTTCCATTAGAAGGAATAAATTCTTGGGTAGTAGGAGTTAACTATTCTATGTCCCTATAAGAGAGCAGAATTTACTTTCGTGGCATAGAGCTAATTTTGCTGCAGTATCTATTGCTCCTAATTTATTTCCTGCTGTCTTTTTTTTCCCCCCTATTTTCCTGTTTTGTACTTTTTCCATCAGAATGAGAGACTGGGACAAGGCTGCAATGGCTACTTGTATCTGCTCCATCTGATTGCTGTAGGAGTTAGAGCTGAGGCATCTTCCCTGTTGCCAGTCTCTGGTTTGCAGGATGAACACTGCTGCTTCTGGTGTGTGTGATTGCTGGCAAGGATGCTTGGGTCATTTGGGGAGGGGGCATATCCCACCAGTAGCCAGGGCTGGGTCTTCTCTTTTCTTCGGTGTTGGTAGAGAAGCATGTGAAGGCTCCAAATGTAATGGGCAGGATTTCCTCTGGCCCCAGCCAGGTGTCCAGCCTGTCATAGAAAATTCACAGGGGGCTGGTGGGAGGGATTGGAGGGGAAAGCCAGCCAGGGTTTGCAGGCGTGCAGCCATATAGCCCCAGTGCTGGGACTGAAAACAAAGCCCAGTAGGCCACTGGGGATGATCAAGGAAGACTGTGGCACCTGGTTATTCTTCATTCTGTGGGGAAAGGCCAAACAGCAGCAGTTGTAGTGCAGAGGTGATGTGCAGAGCTGAGGTGATATGTATGTTTTGAATCCTTGTGTTAAACAGAATTCCTTCCTATAAGGGATGGGCCTGAGCCAACCCTGCTGATTCTGGAGACCTCCAGAGTTGAGTGAGTGTGTAACAACCCATTTCTCTAACATCCACTGTAGCTCCTGTGGCCTGTGTGGATACATTCTGTGGAGAAACCTGGACACAGGCAGATGGGAAATTTTCTCAGCATCTGGCTCCTTAGGGCAAAGGCTTCTCTGGGAGCAACAGCAGCTGTCCTGTGCTTTCCCCTGCCCTGCTTCCTTAAGGTCCTTGGGTGCAGCCTGTCACCCCATACAAAGTAAGGGGGAAAAGGGTGTAAGTGTGTGGGGAAATAACTGAGCATCTGACCTTGCAGCAAGAAGAGAAGAGGAGAAGGAACCAAGAAGCTCAGGGATTGAATACCAAAGTTAATCTTCCTTTCTAATAGCTTTGCACAGTGCCTGTCACCATGCCCAACTGAGATTTATAGCTTCCCTTGCATTATTGGTTTACTTTGCTAGTTAGAGCCTAAACAAGGCTGGGGAAGGTACGTGGCACTTCTCCCTATCGCTGCAAACTTGTATCAATCAATTTAATTGAAGTTCTTGATAGAATCATTTATGTCAGGCAGAGTTTCCCTTTCCTTTTCTACCTCCTCCTTCTCACAACCCAATACTTGGATTTCATTTACTGGGACTAATAATTATGTTCTCAGTGCCAATTTGGGAAGACTAAATCTGGGGATGGATTCTACAGGCAGTCCTGGGGTTAGGTGGCTGCTGCTTGTGATCCTGGGCAAAGCTTTTTGTGGTTGGCACTTCAGTGCTCTATTCATAGAAGAAAGGTTTGGTGGTGATTTAGGACTTGAGCTGAACTGTAGCCTCTCTTGAACACGCAAACAGGGCGTGCTGCATTTTATTTAAAACCCAAAACACGAAAAGCAGGCTTTGGGGGAGAAGGTGGAGACACAGTGGCTTGGAAGGTGCACCATGAGGTGGATGGTACATGACCTGAACTGGGGTAAGAAGGGGTCATGAAATGTTCAGAGGCAATATCCAGAGCCTAAGTATGGTGGGTGTAAAACATGCTCCCCAGAACTTCCCTTTCCAGAGCTTATGGCTTAGCATGTAGGAGGTCTTCCACCTGTGGGAGTAGTTAGAGGGGATTTGTCATCCATGTGCATGTGCCTATTTACCTTTATGGAGTTTGTGTATGTTGACTTTATGATTCCACAGCTGGCTGTTTAGGCTTTCAACAGCCAGTGCTTCTTGCTGGTTTTGGGTTTGTTTGGGGGTTTTTTATGTGGGCCACGTAGAACTGATAGTGGAATAATTTACTTTGAATGGAGTTGGATGGACTGTTACATAGTGCATCAAATTATTTGATCAATTCAGCCATTTTTGTAGCATGTGAATGACATAGAAACTTAGTTATGAGTCCCTTCATAATTGTTTGGAAAATACTGTTTATTTCAACCTATAGGTTATGCATAGTTGTTTACTTGGACTCTGTGCTGTCTATAATGTGGCTGGTCCTATGGATGGCATAATACTCCATGCTGTGATTTTTGGATGCCTGTGGGTTTGTATTGACAAGTTAAGCAGATGCCAAACATACATGCTTTGTGGATACATTTCATAGTTTCCCAGTGCTGGTGCTCAGTATATAGTGATCTTTTCCCAACACTCATAGCTGTAAATCCACTAAGACTATCAGAAAAATCCCGTGGATAAATATTTAGTGTATGTAAGGATAATACAGCCCAAGTGGGACACAATCAAGGTTGGGGAGTGAAGAGGAGTATTGTGTAACTTGATGAGAGCTGTTCAGTAAACGCTGGTGGACTCTTCAGCCATCTCAGTCTCTTGAAGGAGGGGTGAGAGGAGCAGAACAAACATGAAGCTGTCATGGGGACAGCAGGTTGTTTGCACAGTAGCATGTTTGGGAAAAAAGTTCTGTTCTTGGCATTTGGGACCTGCATTCTCCCTGGCATCTGGCACTCCTGCCAGTTATGCATTGAAGGGGCTGGAGGGCAAATCCTGTGAGATGCTGAGGGAGCTGGGGCTGTTTAGCTTGGAGAAGAGGAGGCTGAGGGGAGACCTTATCACCACCTACAACTACCTGAAGGGAGGTTGTAGAGAGGTAGGTGATGGTCTCTTCAGCCAGGTGACAGGTGATAGGACAAGGGGAAATGGCAAGAAGGGAATGGCAAAGGGAATGGCAGGTTTAGATTGGACATTAGGAAAAAATTCTTCACTGAAAGAGTTGTGGGGGCCTGGAACAGGCTGCCCAGGGAGGGGCTGAGTCACCTTCCCTGGATGTGTTCAAAAAAAGGGTAGATGAGGTACTTAGGGATATGGTTTAGTTTAGGATGAGAATGGTTGGACTTGATCTTCAAAGGTCTTTTCCAACCTTGTGATTCTGTGAGTGCGGCTTCTATTGGGACATGCAGGTTTTTGTATGTTGTTGTCCTGCTTCCTCTAGCCTTAGTGGACCCTGCCATGTTTCTAGAAGCCTCCTCTGCTTAGCGTGATGTGGGTCCATCACATGATGTTAATAACCTCTTGGGAACATGAAACAATTGAGAGAGAAATACTGAAAAATAGAAGAGGAGGGAGAGAGGAAATAAGGACGTGGAGTATTCGTAGTGGGGAGGGGGAGCTGGGATACTTGTTCCTGATGATGTTTAAAGAGAAATCATGAGTCTGATGATCTTTGCATTCTCAAGGCTTCTAATCCGCTTGCTCTAATCCTCTTACGGCATCTGCTCTATTGGACTTTTATCTGATCTCTCTGTCTCTCAAACAATCTGTCGAAGCTTCCCACTTGGGAATGACTTTTGCCCCTTCCCTAGGGAATGATCTGGTGTCCTCTTGCCCAAATGGCGTCAGTGGATTCTGCTCATTCCTTGAATCTAGTCTGCAGTCATTTCAGATGTTCCTTGGCCGTTACCCTGAGCCACGTGGATTTGGTGCAGCCCTGGCAATGGGAGCTGTGGCACTCCTTGTTTCTGCAATGTAACAAAATTACATTGGTGGGAAACCCTATTTTGGAGATTTGAAGCTGCAAAGAATGAGCTCAGGGTGTGATGGATCATTTGGGTATTGTTGTCTTTCAATATGTTTTTTGTTCCAGTGGTGACTAGAACTAAAATAACAGCATTGGAATCAATTGGTTTGTTTTAGGCTTCTCTATTTATTAAACCACATGACATAACTAGAGTGGTTGTACTACCCTGTTCCCCAAATTCAAACTCTCTTGTGGAGAGAATCATCAACGACTCATAAAACACATCATCCTGTCAAAAAAGGGACTTCTGTGTTTTGAGCTGGAGAGCTTTTGAGGGGGAACTCCAACAGCATCTGTAGTGAACCCCTCCGAAGAGAAAAGGGACACATCATAGCTTGTAGGAACTGTGTGCCTCTCAGGTGTGTAGAGGAAAGAGTTATTAGTAGAATCCTGGAGATTTTAGGCTGTTACTGTCATACCCTGTATGGTGTTTGCAACTCTGTCTCAATGATGGGGTAAGATCAGGCCAGGTAGAAACAATTGAGATGGATATGCACAGCTGGAATAAAAACAGAGATTTCTCTTTCACCATTGAGCATCAGAGAATGTCCCATGCTTTTGGATGGGAGAGGCTAATTCGTGCCATGAACAAAAAGGAGTCTCTCATGCCTCCTATAAATCCTCTTCGTGAGGTTGTTGGAAGACCAAACACATCCTTTTTGAGCAGTATGGAAGATAAGCATTTTAACTGTGGGGACAGTTACGTATGGGATGCAGGGGGAAATGGCCAGCCCCTTTTCAGTGTCTGTGGGGACAGGACAAGGGGCAATGGCTGCAAGTTGGAGCACAGGAAGTTCCACACCAACATGGGGAGGAACTTTTCCCCAGTGAGGGTGCCAGAGCCCTGGGACAGGCTGCCCGGGGGGTGTGGAGTCTCCATCTCTGGAGATACTCCAGACCCGTCTGGACGCCGACCTGTGCAATATGAGCTGGGGAGCTGCTTTGGCAGGGGGGTTGGACCCGATGAGCTCTCGAGGTCCCTTCCAACCCCTATGATTCTGTGATTCTGTGATATGGGAGGAAAACAGTCAGCAGCTTCTGGGAATGGCTGAACTCTTCAGAGTTACATGAGGACCAAAGCCATTGTCAGAACACTGATCTTTGTCTCTGCACAAAACAGTAGGGTACAGCAGGAAGCTATTTGGGTTAGTAAAATGTTCCAGGACTTTGTTTGTGTTTTGGTTTGTGTTTCTTTTTTAACCTGAGTCTTGTATGCAGTGAGGCAAAAGCTTTGGTGTTCATCAAATACAAAACCCATTTGGATATTGCTATTTTTGAGGATAAAAGCCTCACATACCCAACATACACACAAACTGTGGGACACAGATCCTGCTGGCTCTTAATAGCTTCTCCTTCTGGTCCTGCTGCCTCTCTGCCTGAGTGCCAATCCACTGACTTAATGAAGGCTAACGGTATAATTAATCACACGCACCCGCAGCACAGCAGTTCATGAGACCTGAGTAAATGTGACAGCTGCTCTGAGGGAGAAAGGAGGGAGGGGGGAAGCCCCCAATGATGACAAGAAGGAAAACAAGGTCTTTGGTGAAAAGAAACAGTCAAAGCAAAAAGGGAGGGATCAGCAAAGAGATGGGTTGGCAGTCTTTGTGATGAGCAAAGCAGTGAGCAGTCTCCCCCAGCTGTACTGTTGTAAAGGGTGGGAGATTTTGGAACCCAACCTGCTTCCAGACCTTTCTGGTTTTCAATTCTTCTCTCTCTTCTGCTTCTTTTTACCCTTGGTCTCTATTTTTTTTCTAATTATGCTGGAGGGGTTTTCCTCAGATCTCATCCCTTTTCTGTTGCCTCTATTTTTATCATGGTTGTGCTGTTTGATATTTTTCCAGGTAGTCTGTGGTCTTCTGGAGCTTTTAGGTCTGATGGACAGTGGAAGAAGGCTTTGGTACCGAGTGCTAGCTGTTCTTGGGAGGATGCTCACTGGACAGGGCTTGGGAACCTAGTTTTCTCCCCACAGTGAGGAATCTAATAATGTCCAGATGCAGCAGATCTGCACTTTGGTGCTCACCTGTTTCTGTACATCCATTAGGGGTCAGGGAGGGAGGGGAGAGGGTTGTGGTTTCCAGTAGATGGGAGAGCTGAAGAGTGAGGGTTTGCAACACTGAATCACCCCAATCTGGCACTGCCACTTGGGCTAGCACTGCCTGTTTGGAGGAATGGTTGGAAGAGAGATTTGGTTGCAGATACTGAACACAGCTGTAGAAATGCCCTAGTTTATCAGAGATCAAACAGTGGTCCCATTTCAGTAGCTCCTAGAGAGAGGAAGGTTGTTTTCAAATATTTACCTGATGACACCCATGCTGGGAAGGATAGTAGAATTTTTATTTCACTACTTTTTTTTTCTTGCAAGGTATTATTACTTCTATTTGCTTTTTTCCCCTGATTTTACTTTTTCTTTTATATGAAGCTGCAGTTGTGTTGGTAATTAGCTACAAATTTTGCAGTGATAACAAAGAATAAGAGGGTGCAGGGGAAAGAGGTAAGCTGCTGATTTCCCCAGCACATCTACAGGCCTGTTTAATTTAATTAGAGCTGCACTGTATAAATATTGAACTAATTTTAATTTCTTTTGCAGTTTCTTTGGTTTTCAAAGAGCTCCCAGCTCCAGATAATCCTTTTTGCTCTTCTATGTATTTGAGAGAGAGGGGAATAAAAAATAACCACAACAAAAACCCCCTTGTCTCCAAAATGCAATCAATTAGTTTCTCTCAAGTCCTCTGTCATGATATCAAATGAGGACTGTGGTTCCCTCTTCCCATTCTGCTGTCTTTGCTGGTAAGCACTAGCTTGGTGAAGGATTGCATGGAGGATGAGTGGCTTGCTGCTTGGAGAAGGAGGAGTGCCTTTGCCTGTGGAAGACAGAGAGAATTATGATAGGTCCCTCTCTTTCTGAGCATCCTTCCTCTGGCCTGTGCATCAAAGAAGGATGTGCTAATAAGGAGGTTTGGTGTAGGCAAGAAAAAATACAGGCTGGATACCAGAGAAATTATTGAGAGCTGCTGTTTGAACTCTCCCTGTTGAAAAGAGATTTCTGACTTAAGCACCAATGTGGGTGGTCAGAGTGAGAGAAGGGGCTGTTTATGTCCTGGGGATTTGTTTGGGTTTTTTTTCCTTCATAGTTAATCACTTACTGAACCATTGCCTCAGTTTCCCCAGGTCAAACATGGTGACAGTAGCTCATGGTGCCTGCTCTTGGGACTGGAGGGTTTCAAAGTTCAGTGACGTGTTGGCAAAGCTGATAATTATTTCTTGCAGTGCCCTCAATGCTGGGCTGTCTTCTTGCTGCTATGCTGTTACTGGTTGGGCTGGGCTGGCTCCTGAAGGACTGATGTAGGCCTCCCTGTGTCCCCTGGCCCAAGGCCTCTGGCTGACCTAGCTGGCCTCTGTCAGTTTTCTTGCTCTGGGGGTGACACCCTACTGCCTGGTCCAGCATCCTGGTCTGCAGGGACAGTGTGGAAGGGAGGGGAGATGGACTTAGGGGTTGTCAGGATTTGGGGACCAGCAGCATAACTGTGAAACTATCCTGGACTTCTCCATCCTTAATGTAATGCAGCTTTTTGGCACCTGTGTTTCTCCAGTGGTTTGGAGGTGGTAAGACTGGTGCCATCCCCTCAGTGCAGGGGAGATGGAAGGGCCTGGTGCTGATGGCCACCTTGTCAGAGGAGCACCAAGAGTATTTTCTTCTCTGAGACTGGGAATCTGCAAGGAGCTCACAGAAAAAGCCCAAATTCTGTCTGAATGGCAAAAGAAATAAGACTCTGTTTGGGTGATCCTAAGCTTTGGATTACAGTGTCTGCTATCAGAGGCTTCTTGATTTGTACAAGGGGAAGAAAAGGCACCCAGCTTCACTGTGACACGTTGATGTGACTTCTGTGGATCTTATAAAGGGAAACTTGCTTGGCCTTTGTGTTTTCATCAGCATAGTTACCTTGTCAACTGCAAAGGCATGACAAAGCTACAGGCTTTGGGGTGAAGTTACCCCAGAAACCACAGACTTTAGCATCTTGCAAAGCCTGGAGATGCTCCAGTGGTAGGCATCCTTGCTGAGGGCCAGGGAGCACTTCAGTGTCTAGGGGGATGGTGGTTGCAGAGGGGATGCAGCCTGCTAGTCTTGTCTGGAGGGGAGTCATTGCTGCTGACAGGATATCTAGGAGGGATGTGGCCGTGGCATTTCATTGTCAAAAAGTAACCCAGTATTACACTGTGCCATGTCTCTTACTCCAGTCCTGCAGATGAGCCAGCCCATCCTTCTGATACTCCTGTCCTCCTCCATACTAACAGTACCTCCTACCTGAACCTCAGTAGATTTCTTTAGCATGTTCCTGTCCTATGCCTAGGCAGATTAATGCAAATATTAAGTGAGATGTGCTCTAAAGCTGAATCCTAAGCAGTGTTTTCACCAACTCTTTCCAACCCAAGAGCCCTCCTGCAAGCCAGTCTGTTGTCATCACCATTTTAACAAGATTCCCACTTAGCTTTGGTTCTTCTGCAAATTTCTGTCTTTTCTGATTTAACTAAGAATGACTATGATTACAAGGGAATACATGTATTTGAATATCTGTTTAACAGCTATGCTCATTGCTTTCTCAGGGTTTGGCATTGCCTTTTAGTTCATTTCAGGACATACATACAGTAGCTGGGATTTGTACAGCTGCTGTAGCTCAGAAGGTTCTTTAGGGATGCGTGTGGGAATTGTGTGCACCTATAACTGTGCCTGTTTGAGGAAGAAGAGAAGTGGCAGAATTAGTGTTTGAGGGCATATCTACATCCCTGCTTGTGTAAATTTATGAGCTGGGGATTGTGACACTGTGGAAGTGAAGTTTTGTGCAAATGTGAGAATAAACCTTTTGATGTGTGGATGGGGGATTTTGATGAGTGTTTGTGAATATATAGCTGTTCATGGAAGGATGTGTTAGCACACACAGTTACACAGGCTTCTCCCTGGGGAAGTGGTCACAGCATGGAGCTTGACTAAGTTCAAAAAGTGTCTGGATGATGCTCTCAGTCCCATGCTCTGACCTGGCTGGCCCTGTGTGAAGCCAGGAGTTGAACTTGGTGATCCTTACGGGTCCCTTCCAACTCAGGATGTTCTAGGATGGGAGACTGAGGGATGTAATTTCATACATTTGTGTGTTAGCCATAAGCTTGAATTCCTGCACAGGCAGGGAAGAATTTCTTTTGGTTT
This sequence comes from Porphyrio hochstetteri, assembly GCA_020800305.1. Taxonomy (NCBI): domain Eukaryota; kingdom Metazoa; phylum Chordata; class Aves; order Gruiformes; family Rallidae; genus Porphyrio; species Porphyrio hochstetteri. The sequence goes on along the minus strand of CM036908.1, from coordinate 7,646,199 downwards.
GCTTTTTTATGTCAGTTGATGTGACCAGCTGGTGTAGCCATGAAAGCAGTGGTTGGCTGGACTGAGTGTTTACACTGCTTAATGAGAATAGCTCAAACAAGACCACCCAGCTTAAAATGCTATTTAACAGAGATAGGAAGCAGAGAGCTGGAGAGCAAAGATCTCTGCTGCTTTGAGGCTAACTGCTGCCGAGTTTCAGGAGCTTTGTGTTTCCTTCGACATGACAAATGGTGTAGTGCCAGACACTGAGTCAATGGGAACTGAAGATGCTCACAGACTTCCCAAATACTTGCTGGATTTTCCTGCAATACTGAAGTTGTCTGTTTTCAGCCTCAGGCTCTTACAGAGCTGGTGTTGTAATGTTCCTGTCACACTGCACTATAAAAGCCAGGGTCAGTGTTTCAGTCATTGCAGTGGCCTGGGTCAGAACAAGAAGACTTGTAGTGCTCCTGTTTGTGCTTGCTGCTTCAGCTGGGAAAGTGCATCAGGCTTTCCCAAAAGAGGGGAGAAGTCAGTACCTGCCAATTGTGAGATAAACATAAGGGTGTCCATACTGGCTCAAAGCAAATTTTCCATTTTCAACAGCATCCAAAAGTGTATCTCTGTGGGAAGGAATAAAACCCTCAAAACAGGCTATGTAACACTTTTTATTATGCTTTCTGTCAAGTACTCTCCCAGCCTCTGGCCAGTGTTGGATGGAGGAGATGGTGTATTGACCCTCTTCCTCAGCACAGTGGGATCTGGGGGTCTTGACATAAGCAGAACCTCTTCTGTGGTCCTTTGTGCTTGGCCTCTGACTTCTTCCTGAGGAAAGGACAGGACACTGTTGTTGAAGAAGAAATGTTTTTCATACACCCAATTTTCCAGTCCTGTGTGGTGTCTGACAAACTCTCCACAAGGGGCAAAAGTTGGGAGATCAAGCATAAACGTTATCTGCAAGTCGTTATAGTCTTGGTTGCCATGGTCGTGTGGTATAAGCTGTGTCAGGAGCAGGAGAAACCCATAAACAGAGGCTGTTTTGTGGAAGTGGGCATGGGAGCTGAAGCACTGTACCTGTGAGTCAACCTGGATCTCCAGAGAGCAACCTGAGGATGTCCTTTGGTGCGTGGCTGCTGTGAAGGACTTAGCTCTTACCCTGCAGAGCTGCTTGCTGTGTGTGTGCATGTGGTGGTGCTGGAAGCTTGGAGACTGACTTTGCAGAAGACTTTGGGGTGAGTGAGGGAGGGTTCGGCTCAGACTGCTGGTCTTTGGGCTGGGTACTCCTGGGGTAGGAGGGTGTAGGAAAGTTGATGAGCTTTAAAAGGACTAGGTGTTACTGTCTTGTGAACTTGGTCAGCCTTTGCTTATCATATAGCTTTGGAAATACAGAGACTGCTCAAACTGATTTATATCTCTGCACCTAGTGATAATATAGCAAGGTGTATGAGAAGCCTGAGCTAGTCTTACTAGTCTTTCTGACCTGCTATGGAATTAGGTTCTTGCAAAAGCTGCTGAGGCTCATCACTGTAATATATTTATAGGTTTGACAACACAGACTCTTTTGATGGCCTTGTTTGAATTTGGGAAGCAGCTTGAGGTATTTCTTGTAACAAACCTAATGGGACCATAAGTAACCAAACAGGCAGTAACCAACAAACCAGTTCTAGCAGGTCTTTTATTGAAACAATGAAGAACTACCCATCATGAGTGGGGAAGGTCTGCAGGTTACATCAGTGGAAACCTAATGCTGTCTTACTGCTGAGAGGATAAACTTATGTGAATATCAGAGGATTCAAAACTTACAGGATTTTCTTTTTTGGATATATGTCCTTCTGTATTTGATGACTCTCTTGCCTCTCAAGAAGGTGAGGAGAGCCTAGAACTTTAGACGTGTTACCAGTAAGCTTTTAAAGGAGCACAAACAAGAAAGGATGAGATTTGTTGTTTTTCCTGGGTGTTATTTTGTTTACTAAGATGACAGAGAAGTCTTACTGATGCAAAATTTTATAGTGTAACAACAGTTAACTACTTCATATGAGATTTCCCAGGATTTAATGTAAGCTTGGGGAGCTGGATGTTATTTCAAAGTAGGATTCTTCTCTAGAAATGATTCTCACATACCTTAGATTAACTTGAAATGAGATTGAGAGTCATCCTTAGCATGTATTTCATGATGCAAAGCTGTCAAAACTTTTATTTTGTGAAAACATCATTTTAGGTCCTATGGTCATCTCTCCTTTCTCTTTCTAAACTGGAAATATTAATTTTATATGAATAATCACTCAAAAAATATGCACTAAATCGACTCAGCCCCCAACTTAGTCCTCTGAGAAGACAAGCAACTCTTACTGCAAACTCTGAAAGTGGAGGCAATTGGTATCTGGGAGGCTTGAAGAATCTTCATCAGAAGACATCTTTCCCTGGTTCTTTTATAAGCCAGATTTCAAAACATGGTTGTGAAAGAGTAAGTCATTCTGAGTGCATCAACTTACAGCACTTGTAGAAACTTTAGCTTTCAAATTGTGTACATTTCCAGGGTTGTTTTATGTTAGATGTTTATTGTTTTTAAGAGGAAAAACTCTGAAGGAAAGTGCTTTAGTTACAAGTAAACACACAGCAGCTGTTTTTAAGGTGACTGAACAAAGGCTGTGAACAGATCACAGTCCTTAATCTAGCATTCTTAGAGAAAGCATGCAACAACTCTTAAGACAAAGGGTGGATACACTGTGGAAATCTTGAGGCTGTTTCAGAGTGGACAGTAAAATGGGATGCTGTCAAGATGGGTGACAAGCAGTCTGCTGGGAGTAAACAAATAGCTCTGCCTTACACAGACACCTGATGTTGTCTAAATCTACCCTAGGTTTTCTAAACCAGGGGGATTCATAGTCCTTCTTGCCTTTTTCCAGCAAGGGTGGGGGAATATTTAAGTTGAGCAAGTTATTAAAAGGATTTCTAAAGTGGTGATGGGGCTGGAGAGAGATGGAAGTGGGGAGTGTGTTGGTGTGGTGAGGGAGCAGGGGCATGGGTAATGGAAAAGTGCAGCAGCCATGTCTTGGTTAACCCTGTGTGTGTCTCTTGCTGAGTTTACTTGCAGACTTCTCTCATAGAGGTTTCTTTGGATCTGAGGTGAACCAAAAATGTGGGACACCATCCTTTAATGGATTGATCCCTGATACCAGTGCTGCTTTTTCCTCACTGCTGAAGTTCATGGCGTTTTGTATCAAATGGATAGTCACCTGCTTTCTATCTTATCTTTAGGTGGGGGAGAGGCTGCTCTGATTTGAAAATTACTATTACTTTCCCAAATTTGGCTTGTTATTCCAAAGGAACCTCTCCTTTCACGCTTGGGCATTCCCACCATGTGCATCTTCTTGCTTCTCCTTTCTTACTGCACAACATCCTGCAGGAGAAAGGACTGTCTGCCACAAGCCTTGCTGCTCTGCAGGGAACTTCTGGAGTGATCTGGGTGTTGAGTAAGCAGCAATGGCTTGTACTGTCCTAATTAAACAGTGCTTGCTCTGAACTCCTTACACTTTCCTGCCCTGTTTGCAAGAAAGTTGTTATGGCTGTTCTGGGGAAAACCTGAATCTTGGTTTATATTGGATGCCTGTGAGTCTCTGTGCTTATGTTTTGGTGAACCAGATGTGGTGGTGATGGGCACAGCAGGGAGTGCTGCTTGTGCTTATATTTTGTATCAGTGGTTTCTGTGGTTTGATATGGGCACAGGCATACTTTGACTAGGTGGGTTGAGGAGAGTGGATGTAGGTTGGAGAGGTGAAGTTTCAGGGAAAAAATGTTTTATATAATTATTAATTTAAAGCTGCAAAGGGCCTGTGAGATCATTCCAGCCTCTGGCCTCCTGTGTTTCAGGAGCTGTAGATTTTTACTGACTTACCTTTGAATTGAGTCGAACCACCCCTGTGCATTCAACATGTTTGTTTCCATTTTGATTTGGAAAACAAGTCTGGTGTCTTATAATCACTACAGGTATCTTATCTAGTGAGATATTCCTTATTAATACTTGATTAAAATGAAAGGAGGCCTTTTTTTTGTTGTTGTTGAATTGAAAGCCTTCTATGTAAAGGATCATAGCCACAGAAAGCTGTTGTGGTTGGAGTGGTTCTGCTGGAAACTGGTGTGTGGTGAGGGATGTTACCAGCACCGTGTGGTGGAGGATTAGCAGAGAGGTGCTCATACCCCATTCTGCATGAGTATTACAGAGCGATGGCCTAGCCTGGCAGGAGGGGGAGGGTGCCTGTTGGGCTGGAGTGCTGCAGATGCTTTGTAACATTTCAGCTCTTTGTTCTGTCTGAATAGAGCAAATAAGGCAGTCAGCCTAATTTGAAAAGATGCTCGATTAGCCATGGAGTGTTTAATACTCTCCCTCGGTCCCTAGCTACCGTGGAGCCTCCATTTTGCCTTCCCAGAGCTCTGCAGCTCTACTGCTTTCCCTATGCAGAGGTACTGGGCTAGATGTGATATTCGACAACAGAGAGGCTGAAACAGTGAAGTTACACAAGCAGGTTCTCTGGTGAATCCTGTAAAGTGCTTTTTCTCTCCAGGACTGGCTCAGCCTGTGAGCTACACCGGGATGTTGTGCCGCTGGCCAGCAGGCAGCCAGGGAGTCCATGAGGACCGTAAGCATCTGGTATCGAGTGAGCCAGAGGCTCACTCAATTGTCAATTAATGTGTCTATTAATTGTGGCAAGCCCTTGGTGTGTTGCCCCTTCCAGTTAAGCAGCCTTGCTGAGTAAACAAAGATTATCACTCTGAGTTTTCAGCAACCTCTGCAGGTTTTTTTTGTAAGTATGGGAATAGCTTGCTTAATTCTGTGCATGTTGGTGATGGATTTAAAACAGCAGGCCAGTCCCCTCCTCTGATGGCCATTCAGCCCTGCTTCCAGCCACAGTGGCTGTCTGTCCTTCTGTGCTTTCTGTCCCTGACTCAGCCCCCAGCCTGTTGTATAGCTTCTGTGTCTCTCTACAAGCAGTAATAACTATTACTTTAACTGAGAGCCATTCAATTGAGATCCTTAGGAATATCTAGAAACAGCTCTATCTAGTTACAAATGTTTATGAAAGATATAATGGTGAATATATAAGGGTCTGCTGGTTTTGTAACACCTGGACTGTTATGTACAGGAAGCATCCTTCTTCAGCTGTTCTTTTTATTAAAAAACCCCATGAAGTACATCATATTTGAGCATAGAGGTAAAGAAGGAAAAAGTGAATTTTGAAATAGATTTATTTTCCATGGTAATTAAGAAAGATAATTTCCTACATGCTAAGATCATATATATGCAGTGAGTTTATATATATGAACTCATGGTGGTGGAGTTCATAATGGAAGATTCTTTCCTATCAGTAAAAATAGACAGTGAAAACAATTTGGTCAGTTCTGGAAATTTCCCTGTAGTCTGTTCTATCCAGAGCATTTTGCAGTGCTCTTGCATTGCCTGTAGCGTTGCTGATCTTGCCTATTGAAAAGAACTCAATTATTGCTCCAAATTCTGCTCACTTGTTGGGGTTTTGTTGGCTGTTTGTTTTAAGTAAACACAAATATATATACTAGATGGCCCAAGACAGTCCTTATGAATAGCACCCATCAAAAACTTTCAGGTACTGAGGGCATCTTCCACTGTCTGTTCATTGTAGCAAAAAATGTGACTGGAATGAGTATGTGTGCACATGCAGCCACAGACAGGCTTGCACTTGAAGGAGAACTTTTGGTCTTTATTTTAAGTACCGATACATGCAGACACTGCCAGTCCCATTTATTTCTCTCTTATAAGTAAAGCCTATCTAATCATTTTGAGCAAATTTAATAATTATGTGTAATGACTGAATTAGGGCTATAATTTAAGGAAAAAGACTTGATTCCTTGAAATGTTTGTCTTATCATTTAATTGAAAAGTAAGTTCTTTCCCCCTCCTACATATGCTAAATGAGCCCTATGTACTATCTCAGCCTCTTTGAAGTGTCCTGCAGATACTCCACTTGTTAATATTGGGAAAGGAATTAGAAGTGAATTAGAGGCAGTTAGCAGGCTTCTTTCTGCATTGCTCTTTTGTAAGAAGGCAGCTATGACGATAGCTGTGTTTTCAGACTGTAGGAGCATCTGGAGCTTTGCTTATAGATGACCTTGGAAAATTGTTTACACACCTGAAATTAGGCAGCTAGTCCTTAAAAATGTTGTGGTGTGCCTGTTCCTCTGTTGTGTTACTTTATACTACTCTCCCTGTAAAGTAGAAATATAATAGACTGAACTGGCAGGTGCTCTGGTCCTCTTGAATAGAACTGCAAAGAATTTTTATAGTGGTATTGCTCACTGGAAAGGTGAAGGTTTTAGTCACCACTTGTACTCCCAATATTATAAAAAAGTATTAGAAAGTCATCTACCTCTTTCTTCTTTCTGAGAAGATAGCATAATGCTAATTGTAGAGGAGAGACCTGAAAGAATCCTTTATCACCTTCCTGCTGAGCCCTGCTCTGGATGCTGCCTTGGGCACCCAGACTCAGCTGGAGCTACCCCAGCAGTGAATGTGTGCCCAGCACTGGAGAGAGACATAGTTACCTGAGTGGATGGGGAAGTGTTCTTTCTGTTAAGCAGATCCTAAGTGCTTATCTCTGAAAGGTACTGTCCTTTCAGAAGGAGATCTTAATTTTGTTGCCTCATCCCTTGTATTATACTCAGGTAACTTCCTGCTTTCATTATGTGCTCTGCTCCCTCCTACACCAAGGGTTCTGGCAAATCTTTCTATTCATCCTTTGAACATCATCCCACGAGTTATCTCCCTCCCTTGCCATGCTGCTTTGTCTCCACTGTTCACTTTCACACACTGCTCTTGTCCTATAAAATCAGAGCTTCCATTTGTTTTGTTATTCAGAATGGTCAAGTTAGCAAAACCTGAAACTAAACAACAAAATGTAGTGCTGCCTTCCCAGAGGGAAGTGATGACATGCATGTTCACACTGATGTGCAAGTTTTCTGGCCTTTCAGAAGAGGCTCCAAAGAAACTTGTCACTTCTTAGCAGTTCTGGCTTCTGTTGTGTGACACTACCCAGGGACAGGCTTGAGTCTTCACCTCAGGGTTTCTCTGAGTTCCTATTTTCACTGGAGACCTTGTATCCGATGGTCAGATGCTCACTACTGGGAGCCATGTGGTCCAGTTTGTCCAGCTGTACTGCAGGTAGCTCACATAGTACAGCTCAGTTGAACAATGTTTATTAGACCTTCCAGACCTAAGAAAGGTCTTTTGGTATGAAACTAGACTGGAAGCCCTACAATGGCACACGGAGTTAATAGTTGTCCTCTATCTGCAGTTGTTTGGAGCACGGCAAAGGCTTCAGCAACTTGGGGAGGGACTCTCCAAGCTGGCTGATGCATCAATCACTCTATTGTCTCCAGCAATAAGGCTAAGGACTGGCTTTCTGTGCCCTCTGCTCCCCTGGATGTACTTATAGCTGTCCTCTAGATACAGCTGACTCTCAAAGTCGTAGCTAATTGCTTTTTTCTTTTTTAAGCATTATTTTAGGCAGGAAAAGCAAATTGGGAGAGGTTAAATGGCTTATCTGTCATCAGCCAAGCAGGGAATAGAAGGCACGTTTCCTAACACCCAGTCCTGAGCTTTGGAAGGCGGTTGTACAAACTACTTGTCGAGACTTCAGTTGGGATGGCAGTGTGCACTATTGCATGACTCTCTCTTCCTTTAAATAATCTCTGAATTTGTTGAACTCATCTCAGCTGTTCGCTAACTACTGTGAGGTTTTAGCTCACTGACAGACCCTGCTTAGATGAAAATGCAGTGAAAAAGGTGATGGTGAGGAGGGAGATGAGGAGGATGTCTGTGTTTGGACACTGACTTCATGAAGTGTGAGAAAATGACATGTAACAAATGGCCAAATCTTTTCTCCATGCAGGAGGATATTGGGAAGGTGGCTGCTGAGGAGTGAGAAAGATTAATCTGCTCAGTTTGGCAGTCACGACTGCATAAGCAGGTGTTTACTTAGCAGCTCCACGTGGGTGGAGATGAAGGAAAACCCCTCAGACAGCTGGTTTCCTCAGCTTGTTTTACCTGCCACTGTTCTCAAAGTCTCCTGGTAAGAGGCAGGTTGTACCTGGGTTTATGTTTAGGCCCAGGCCAAAACGAATGTCACAGACTGCAGAATGATGGCTACCTATTAGAGAGGGTAGAAGGAGGTGAGAACTGGGATGAGCTATGTCACCCTTTCTGTTCTTAAATCCTTCCTCGTTTTTAGTAAGGAGCTAAGGTATTCCTGAGCCTTAGGTATGACAATGTGCTCACAGGCACAGTTTGGTGTGCAAAAGCAAAACCGTAGGCATAACCCAGGGCAAAAAATAGACATCCTACAGTAAACAAGCCCAGCTTAAAGGTAAGGACAGAAGCATCCCTAAAATATCAGAAAACTTGCACTGAATCATATGGAGTGGAAGAAAAGCCTGGATGACAGCAGGAGCTCTGAAGCTGTTGTTTAAGGCCTAGACTCCTGGGCCAGTCCTGTTCTGCTTCACCTGCTGTGGTGGCTGCAATACAGTGTGGTGCCTATTTGTTCTGACTGGCAGCACCATGTAATTGCATTTGTGTTCAGTGAATACAGTGTTTCCAGCGTGTTTTCCTGAAAGGTCATCTCATGCCAGAAGAGACTTAATGCTATGGCCATCTCAGGTCTGTTGATTCTTTCTTGAAGCTTCTTAGCCTTTCAATAGAAAAGAATGGAAAGCGAATTCTACCATTTATTCCCTCAAATAACAATATGATTTAACTTCCTATTGGTGCTCACCTCTGCTTATTAGTTGCTGTTGTGCTGTTGCTGTGAGAGATGGACATTCTGTATGTGTCAATGGTCAGGTTGATTGATTCACTTGTAAACATGTTTGCTTTGATTCTTTTTCCTGTATTATTAAAAAAAGCCAAACACAACAACAACAAAACAAACAAAAAAACCCCCCAACCCACAAGCTCTATCAGTTGGGTTTTTTTAGTGACCCCTTATGACTTCCCTTGGTTCCTTCTGTCTGATATTATGGGACTGCCATGCTTCTTGTGGAGTCCCTGGTAGTTCCTGAGGTCTCTTCCTTTCTTGGTTGCACTGCTGCTATTAGTGATCTCCCATAGCAATTCACTGAACTCACTTAATTTGCTCGGGTGCACTTTGCATAGACCTAAAATGACTCTGCACAGCTGGGACTATCTCCAGCATCCTGTGAAAGTGAAGGCAAAGAAAGGGCTGATACTAGTCAAACATACTGAGAGAGAATTCTCTGTAAGAACAGTTAGGGAGTAGAGTGTACATATGTGAAAATGGGGAGAATTAATGGGTAATAGAAGGCAATCCCCTATTGTTTTAAACTGTCTTAATATACAGGGGCACTCAATACTTCAATGAAATGCAAGTCTGGAGGCAAGAGGAAGCTCACCCTCCAGGAGGGCTGATTTCTTCAAAGTACTCTGGCAAGTTCATTTTAATTCTCTGATCTATTTCTAGAGCCACATCAATGTAAAATGGCCTCACTGGGGAGGACTTCAGTTAGGAAGAGGTGAAAAATATATATATAGCTGTGATTCTCTTCCCCCTCTGAGGTAATCTTTGCTTTCCCTTCCTGCCAACACCCATAAGCAGCTACAAGGAAAGAAGAGCTGGAAGCTACAGAAAATGAGATGGACTAGTTTACACTGTGCAATGCACATATTTGTATGTTTGCCCTCACACCTGTTCCTTATTTCTCTGCACAATTAGCAGAGAGTTTAAAACCAGGAGACGTTTCTCTCCAGCCCACTGCAGCATGAGCCTGAAATAGCTGCTGAGATCACCCTAATTTGAAGTGGTCCTAGGAGATGCAGAATCAAGCAGGGGCTGCAGCAAGTAAGCTGTACTTCAGACTGGTACCTAAAATATGTGGTTGTCTTCGTGCTCCTGTAGAAGGACCTGTCTTATGGGAGCTTTCAAAACCACTCCTGAAATAATGTTAAATTCTGGGAATGTGACTGTCAGTCGGGCTTTTTATTCATTTAAAATAAAAGAACAAAGGGAAGGGATGAATAGAAGAGATTGAAGAGAAAAAGATGTGATAATAAGTGAATCTGTGCTTATAGGATGGCCAAGGGCATGGGCTGGGTGCTGAGGATGTGAACTTGTGCCCCAGTAAAGCTGCAGCAGCAATTTCAGCAAAATCTCACTGTTGGACTAGAGGCTTTTCAGAATTCAAATGGGATGAGTTTACCACTTGCAGAAATGAAGAGCTGGTGATACCAACTGCAGATAGGGGAAAGTGTAATAAGCAGGCTGTGTTGCTCAGGCATATATATACTCATGCTCTTTTCCCACCTCTTTCACCATTTTCTGGGCTTCTGCTACTGTAGGTTGTTTCTGATGGATGAGTGCTCTGGAGTCAACTTAATCCTTTGTCACTTTACCAGAGTATCTGAACCACAGTCCCATCCCTCCCTTTTCTTCTTCCAGTTGTGTATCTACACACACTTGGATCTCTTGGAAGGAATGCTAGAACACTTCCTCGTGATTCTGTTCCAAGAAGTGACCAGGAGACTGGGTTCCCTGAGGAGTATTTTCTGTCCTGACTTGGCTGAAGTGCACTCATTTTGTTTCTGTCCTGTGACAGATTTCCTGTGTAATCAGTGTCATTCCTGCATTTGGAACTTGAGCTGAATGTCTCTGGAGAGAGGTTTTCCAGTTTTGCAGTGAGTTCTATGTGGTGTCAGGTGGTGGTGGTAGAAACTGGTACTGAAGAACAGCTGGTATTGGCAAGGTGTCTTCTAATAGGGATCTTAAATATTATAATATTGTATTGAGACATGGATCATTCTTTGCTCCTCATCCTCCTTCCCTGATTTTGAAATAGCCTGCAGTGTGCTGGCAGCACATCCAAATGCTATGAACCACAGAGCAGAGACAATTTTTTGATCAGGGATACTTCAGTTTGGAGTGTGAAGTGCCCAATTCCTACATTGCAGTCGTTGGTCAGCATGTAGTTGTCTTGCATGTCTTCTTGGGATACAGTTAAGACATTCTCAAGACAAATGATTATGGGACTTGATTTGTAGGACTCTTGAGGCATGGATGCATCATGTGAGAGAGATTTCTATCAGATAAGAAACATTTATATCGTCTTTGAAATGCTGTGACCCAGGAGTTGATGAGCCTTTGGAGTGTTTCTCTTCTGTGTTATGGGGTGCATCAGGCTTTCCACCTGGAACTGTTATCTCAGTGTCCATAGACTTCATTATTTCTGTCTATTGGGTTGTGTGAACAAAACTACTCCAGAACCAGGCGTAGGGTTTTAATGGAAGATAAATGTGTTGTGTGCTACAAAACGCAAAGGAATGACACCCTGCACAGCAAGTCCGAGTTGTGAGTCCACTCTGAGACTAGGAGTATTATTTGTTTGCCCTGTTGTTACTGTTGCCTACACATCCACTTGTGGCTCACTGCAGGAACAGTAATGCTAGGGTAGGTGGACCTGTGGTCGGTGACAGGTCTTTAAAGCTGAGCATAGACAGTGGTGTAAATAGCCCTGTCCTTCCAACCTGGTGCACGTAAGCAGTCAGCTGAGTGGATGTTCTCCTTGCTGCACTGGTCATGTACTCAGCCTGTAGTGTGCTTGTTGCACCTCTTCCAGAACAGGTCAGTTGTTGCTCTTCTGAGATTTTGGAAGGCAAAGTAAAATGCACTCCAGCAAACCCTCTTTTAAAGGTCTTTATGTGAAATGAGGTGTTGAGAAGTTTATTTATTTATTTGAGTTTTTCTTAAAAGAACGCAGAGCTAATACTGACTGAGGAACAATTAACTTGCAGGGGTCTTCTGTTGTTGCTTCTGTTGATTTTGTGTATATCTTTTCAGTTGTGCTTTTTATTTGTGCCCCTGTACTCAGCATTGGTGAGGCTGCACCTCGAGTGCTGTGTCCAGTTCTGGGCTCCTCACCATAAGAAGGACATGGAGGTCCTGGAGCGTGCCCAGAGAAGGGCAACCAGGCTGGGGAAGGGGCTGGAGGGCAAATCCTATGAGGAGCGGCTGAGGGAGCTGGGGCTGTTTAGCCTGGAGAAGAGGAGGCTGAGGGGAGACCTTATCACCACCTACAACTACCTGAAGGGAGGTTGTGGAGAGGTGGGTGATGGCCTCTTCAGCCAGGTGACAGGAGATGTGACAAGGGGGAATGGCAAGAAGGGAATGGCAAAGGGAAATGGCAGGTTTAGATTGGACATTAGAAAGAAATTCTTCACTGAAAGAGTTGTCAGGGCCTGGAACAGGCTGCCCAGGGAGGGGGTTGAGTCACCTTCCCTGGATGTGTTCAAGAAAAGGGTAGATGAGGTACTTAGAGATATGGTTTAGTTCTCATCTTAGGATGAGAATGGTTGGACTTGATGATCTTAAAGGTCTTTTCTAACCTTGTGATTCTTTGTGTGATTCCTCTCAAGTCACGGCAATGAGGTGGGATCTGAAACACTGCCATCTGATTGTATGCTTATGAAATTTGTTGTTCTTGTGTTCACACGTTATTTGTATTGCTCTATTTTCTCTTGGCTCCAGTCATGTGCTCTCTGCCTTGCACTTTGCTCACAGAGCAGTGCCAAGACTTTACCCCGAAGAGCCTAAGCCCAGTGACTAGAGGGAGAGAAGCCAGTTCATTAGACCTACAGACCTACACAAAGTGTGGGTTTTGGTTGGGTTTTTTTTTTTTTTAAATCCTGTATCTCAAAGCCATCAAGAGAGGGTAGAATCTATGCCACAAGCAGATCTCCATACTGGTTTCATGTAGAGGCAGAGCTGTTCAGTGTTCATAATTATAAGGTAGAGCAGAACCTTCTCACTTGGCAGTACATGCTGTGCAGTGCCACTTTGCTTGCTTGGGGGTGATGAGAACAGCTTCAGAAAAACTGGGCTGCTGAGTCTCTGGTTAACCAGTGGCCTTCCCATGTGTTGGTCAATAACTTGAAAGGAAAAAAACTAAACCTTAAATCTAAAAATAGCTCACTTCTCTTGGGCTAGGATTTCCCATATTGCTAAACACTGGTCATCAGTCTGCTGGCATAGACAGGCTAATGGCTCAGAAATTTTTCACAGTGAGGGTGCCGGAGCCCTGGGACAGGCTGCCCAGGGGGTGTGGAGTCTCCTTCTCTGGAGATATTCAAGACTTGTCTGGACGCCGCCCTGTGCAATATGAGCTGGGGAGCTGCTTTGGCAGGGGGGTTGGACCCGATGAGCTCTCGAGGTCCCTTCCAACCCCTCTGATTCTATGATTCTATGAAATGCCACAGAATGTTTTCTGGCAGCTTTTCCAAACCCAGCTTTTTAGCAAGGGCTTCAATGACACTGGGCTGTTTCACTGAGCAGTGCAAGGTGCTTGGCTCTGAGATGCATCCCCATCTTTGCCCTGCCAGACTCGTACAGAGAAAAAAAATAGTTGGAATAACTCAGTGGTGGTCTTTTAACGAACTGTAACTTAGCTTGAACTGCAAGTCTTTGCTTGAAATGGCATTGATGTAACCTGTGCATTTATGGAATCTGCTACATTTACTTCTCACAACTTGAGGATCAGATGGCTCAAAGGCACCGATGCGCCTTCTGACTCGGGCAGCAAAAGCCTGAGCAGCCAAGCACTTTGTATTTTCACTTGTGTGCCAAGGGGTTTTGCTCAGCTCTGCTATTCTGGCATGATCCCTAGATTCTCTTCCAGTTGAGAAGGAGCTTCACAGCTCTTCTCTGAGGCCAGTAGGCAGAAGCAGATGAGGGTGTGCAGCTGGCTGTGCAGGGTTAGGAGAGGTGCGTTTCCAGCATCTCGTGTGCTGGAATTTGATGTGTTTATGTGGCTGGGAATATTTTTGGGGTGGGGGTGGGGGGGTGGGGGGGGGGGGGTGGTATTACTGCTGACACCGGGGAAGGGGTTAATTGCTGCTGTGTCTGTCAGAACTGCAGAGGGGGAAAGGAGTAAGGAGGAGAATGCTTCAGTTCTGTGAAAGTGGCTTTCTGCTTTGAGGCAGCAACAGTGATATTTCATGTCTTGTTTGGTGTCTCCTGCTTTTAAATGTCAGTCTCTGCAGCCAGCCTTATCTCCTGTAGCACATTTCAATTAGGTATTCCAAATTGTGCTCTGTTCTTCCAGGACAAATATGCCAGAGGTGATATTTACTGTTGCAGCAGTATTTCAAATACTCCCTGCTTTCTTGTTTGGGTTTTCTTTTTTTTTTTTAAACCAAGTGAATGGTGATTGCTCCCTTAGTAAGAATTGTATTATTAATAATAATTTAATAATAATATGAGAGAAGAATTCTGGGGCCAGCTCTGACAGCTAAGTGATTTTAATGAAGTGTTTTTCTCTTCCCATGCTTTATTTCAACTTTGAAAGCTATTAAGGTTACCTCTTCATTGAAGCACTCCAATCCCTTGTGCTTTTCATGGCAGTGTAAACATCAGTGTGTGTTTCCAGCCTTTTACAGAGGCTACTTGGGTGACAGAGTTAACAGGACAAATAAAATTAAACTTTGCTCATGAATTCAGTCCTCTGAAAAGAGGGTCTGAAGAAATGGGGTTAAGCAGAGATGGAGGTACTGAATTTTTTGGCACCTAGGAGCCCCAGGTTATGAAGATGCAGGAAGGCAATGGTGAGTTCTGGCAATTTGCTCTAGTGGCATGTCTGTTTTAAACCTTGTAGTGGGGCCTGTGCTAATCACATTACACCTCTGAAGAGGATTCCCATGGGTGTTTTTAGCTGCTTCAGGCCTCTGAGGCATCAGGATGGAGGACACTCTGAACTGCAGCCCTGCAGAATCACAGAGCTGCTCAGTCCTCTCCTTTCTGTCTCTGCCAGGGCTTCAAGACCTTGTATCACTGCTTCTTCTTCTAATGCCTTCAGGCTTGCCCTGCCCTGAAGGCAGGGTGCCTTGGAAAGGAGGCAGCAGCTTCTTGCTGGGGAGAAGCTGAATCTGGGATGAACAATGCAGGGATGGTGTGCAAGAAAAGGGTACCTGTGGCCCATCATGAGCCTAGACACTTTCTTGGCACATGTGGAAGAGTGTCACTGACTTGAAATCCTCTGCTTCTGTCACATGTCAGGCCTCATGATTTCCTTTTCAGGCTGCATACATAACTTGGCTCTTCCTGATCTGTGAACTTCAGCAAGCATTACAAAATTGCACACATGTAGCTCTGGGCATTCCTTGCACAGCATAGGGCTGCTGTGAGCACCACAAACAATGCCACAGCATCACTGTTTTCCTTTTCTGATTTAGTTTAATGCATATATCTTCTACCTATCTTCAACTACAGAGAACAACACACAAGATGATCATCCAGTTATTTTTATGCTAGGCTCTGCCCTGTTTCATTGTCTGTCTTTGGAAACGCTCCTGATGTGTCCCCAGTTTGTCCATTGTAAATGCTGCTGACAACTGGGTGGAAACCAAGATTGTTCTGTTAAACTCATTTGAAATTTCAAAAATGTTCCCATTTAGCATTATTGCAAAGGAAATAATTTATAAAATGATTCCTGAGAAGCAAGAGACAAGCAGATATTCTTGCCCATGATGGAGTGAAACAGACAAATGCTGCACACCTCAAAACAGCAAACTGTGTTGTAATGACTCGTATGGACCACTGAGGTCTTGCAGGACTTGGGGGAAGGGCTTTGGGCCTCAATCCTCACCATATTGAATGAACATTCTAAGTATTGTACTAGAGATTTTATGGTGAGATTTCATGTTGCATTTAACAGGATTGCAAGTTTAATTAGCTTATGGCAGCCTCGGAACTGCCAGGTCCTCTGCAGAAGAAGGGAGGTGGAGATGTATGGTTGAACATACAGTGGGTAACTTTTGGCAGTGCTCTATATGAAATGCTATTTTAATTTTTCTCTCTGGTCTAAGAAGATATTTAATAACTAATTTTGTCTGGGGCAAGGCTGTGTGACAGTTCCATCCCAGAGCACGACTACTGAGACTTAATAGCATTATACTTGTAATACTTGCCAAGAAGTTTTTTCTAATACATGAGCTTGGCCTACCAGATGATCCTGGGTACCTTATGCCATGCATCTACTAAATTCAAGTTCTTGTTCCAAAGCATGAAAGTCCTAGAGCTTCCTCTCAGGAAACTGTGCAACCTGCCAAGTCGTGGTTTTGTGCTTTGGCAAACTGAGAAATCAGAGAAATGACTGAGAGTAGGTTCCCTTAATGTGAGGGATTGGGAAACTGTAGTCCTGGGTAGCTGATAATTCCTTTGCCTCCCCGAGCTGCTGTTTGGGCTCGTAGAGGAAAGTAGCGAGCTCATGATTTGCAGCATGCTAAAGCCAAACTACAGGGGATGAGCAGAAACTGTTGTATGGTAATGGCAGCTCAGTGTGCAGGAGTTCTTTTAATAACTCCCAAACTTTCTAATTAGGTCCAAATTAAGCAAGGAGAGAAGGAAGAAATAGCAGGCTCATGTGATCTGTGGTGGTGTGCTCTCTGAATGCAGCAGATGTACATTTGTGCCAGTGGCGATGTCTTTTCATCATCCTGGTCAAATATTGTGTATAACACCTTCAATACTGCATTGAATTTTTAAACAGAGCTCAATGATACAGGTTTCCCAACAGGGTGATTCTTATTTATACAAAGATTGTTTTGTAATGTCCTGAGAAATATTAAATAATTATATAAATTAAATGTAAACCCTGCATTGGTGACTCCTGTGGTTATTTCACCTGCATTGGAACCTGAATGTGGTGTGTGACGTTTAACTGGCAGCAGAATGCTTTGCTTTATTGTGCAGGTTTTGCCACAAACATCTTGCAAGTTTGGTGGCTAGGTGGCTGACTGATGTGTTTGGCTTCTCTAGATTTTATGTCCTGCCATCTTGAGCTTAAATTGCATTTCTCTCTTGCTCAGTCCCACTAGAGACTTGAACAAATAGTTTTAGTTCACACTCGCAGAAGGGGAGAGAGATTTGAGAAAGACAGCATGGGCAAGGCCTGGAGCAGCCTTTCTCTGAGATGAATCTTTATGCTTTAGGTTTCCTCCCTTGAAAAAAGGAAGCTAATGGTGCTGCTTTCTTTTGTTGAAATGCCATGAGGCCTTTGGGTGTGGAATAATGCAGAGAATTACATATTGGCATCTGTTTCCCTGGACAGGTATGTGTAAAAAAAAAAAAACCCCAAACAAGAAACAGGTAAGCTGTAAATAAACATAAACTGGCTGTGCAGAATACCTTAGCTGTTGCTCTTGCTGTTAATTCAGGTGTGCTTCATAGCCTAGCATCCCTTGTATTTTCCAGCTGGTTGTAGGTTGGGTTTTCAAACAAGCAGTGGTGATAAAATGGAACTGCTCATTATTTGCCTAGCACCTGCCTGCTTTTTGCAGTCTCTTTGTTAACATGTCAGTCCTAGTTTGTAAAACATGAACAGAGTTTGGAGAGGGGAGGAAAAAAGTAATTACACTTCACATCTGCCATTTCTCCTGACACGGGGCTGTACTTGTTAAACTCCACTGAAGGTCGATCACTTGATTCTGTAGCTTTTCAAATCTACGTCTGAGTTTCCATTCTGGTTTCCTGATGGAAATCTTTTGTAGTCATAGCCTTTGTTTCAAGAGAATTTGGGCCTTTGGAAGCACTCTGTGCTTGCAGGGACATGGAAGGAGCATGAACTTGAAGAGCAGGGAAGTACCAGTACCTGGAGATACAGGCGTGTGCCAAGCAGAAGCCATTGGGATCACCCATTCTAATTTATTGCCTCAGTTCCTTGTCTTTGTTCAATTAATTCCTAATGTCCTGAGAAATAATGCTTCTAGAACCTCCTAAAACTGCTTGTCATTTTCACCATATTATTTTTTCCTCTGCATAAGTACTAACCCACAAATGAACCAAAGAGCACAAGGCAGAGATAATTCTAGACCAGAGTGATCCATCAGCCTCTTTGATCATGTCAGAAGCTCGTGCCTAAGAGCTGTGTTTAACATGGGGCAAAGCAGTAGTGCCATCATATGTAGGAAGATTTTCAGGAGCTTGAGCTAACAGCATTTGAGAGTTTCTCCAAACTTATTTTACAACAGAAAAATGCAATAATGTTCACTGTTGACCAGATATATTTTTTTAATTAAAAAAGCTAACCCCCCCTGATTTTTCAAAACCAAACATATTTTGACTAATACTGTAGTTACTGCAGTGTAGACAGACAGTACAGCAGTGGTCTCTAGACAGCGCCTCTCGAGTGGAGCAGCAGCTATTCAGTGGCTTCTTATCTTAGTGTTCTCCAACTGGCAGCCAGACAGCCATCTCTGATGCCCTGTGACCAGTAACTCCCAGTCCACACTACCTCTCTAGCCTGAAAGTGTCTGCAACATCTCATGAAATATATGCTTTGGGAGTCTGTTATTAAAACTGAGATTTAAGGATCTGATTTCCAGTGACTGCCTCTGGTAGCAATTGGTAACATAAATGTCAGTATTACAATTTTTGCCAAAAAGTCATTTTCTGAAGCTTATAAATTCTATTTTGTGACAGGCTGTATGTGCACCATTAAGGTATTATCCTAAATCCACATAACTTCAGCTGCTCTTATGTGTGCTCCAGCTCCATCTAGTCACTCCACAAGATAATTCTCCACTGAGTGAATGTGAAAAATACTTTTCAGGAATGCTTAGAGATCATCATAGAATCAGAATCATAGAATGGCATGGGTTGGAAGGGACCCCAAGGATCACAGAGCTCCAACCCCTCTGCCACAGGCAGGGCCACCAACCTCAGGCCTGGATCTACACAAGGTTGCCCAGGGCCCCCATCCAACCTGGCCTTGAACACTTCCAGGGACGGGGCATCCACCCCCTCTCTGGGCAGCCTGTTCCAGCCCCTCACCACTCTCTCTGGAAAAAACTTCCCCCTAATATCTAATCTAAACCTTCCTTCCTTTAGTTTTAATCCATTCCCCCTTGTCCTGCCATTGTCTACCCTTTTAAAAAGTTGAATCCCCTCCTGTTTCTCTGCTCCCTTCAGGAACTGGAAGGCTGCAATGAGGTCCCCCCGCAGCCTTCTCTTCTCCAGGCTGAACAAGCCCAGCTCCCTCAGCCTCTCTTCAAAGGGGAGGTGAGATATTAATCCAAGGAGTGTGGTTAGTTAGGACTTGCTTAGTGCAGTCCATAGTACTACCTTATGGTACGTTGCATGGACATAGATGTCTGGCAGGTCAAGCTCATAGAACAAGATGCTTTCTGCAAATTTTGAAGGGGATGCAGAAAACTAAAACAAAACAAACCCCATAACACCCTTCCCCCCCAAAAAAAAGTTACCTTTGCCTAAATAGGGCACTGATAAATCAGTGCCTTTGAGTAGAATTGTTCTTCCTCTGTGCTGATCTCCGCTGGCTGATAGATGAAGTTCAAAGAAATTCTCTCTCTCATCAGACAGAAAAACAAAATTAGGATTTCTGCTGGGAATTATGTTTAGAGAGACCTGTGTGAGTGGTTCTATATATGTGGAAATGTTTTTAAGGAGAGGTGGATCGATTAATGGCAGAGACAGGGAATAGAAATGGCATATCATCCTCTCTGCTTGTTAGGTCCTGCAGTGGTGAGAGCAGCCCTCCCTGATCAGAGTGGGTGGGTAACATGCAATCTGGAGGTCCCGGTCTGTAATTCCTATGGGATTATGATACTTTTTCAGGATGAGCTAGTTGGGAAATTATTAGGTAACTTCTATTCACATTTTCCTTCGAAGCAAATAATGATGATGTAGGAAAAGCTGTGAAGATGTAGGCGTGTAGAAAAAAGGAAAGATTTGGAGCAGGGAATGGCAGAGCTGAACTCGGGTGCAGCAAAGTTTAGTGGTAGTTCAGACCCTTCAGAGTTGGCAGACCATCCCTGTGCAGCAGAAAAGCTAAAAGTATTAACTTCTGGGCTACTTGTCGTTATCTTTCGGTGATCTCACTTTGCATAGTAATTAACAAGGAGAGCTTGCTTTTTAAGCCAGGAGTAACAGGGAACCAAAACAGGCACACTGCTGTGACCTGACATTCTCATTTGTCGTTTGGAGGAATAGACAATAAATGTCAGTAGCAAAGGTAACACTCAAGAAGGAGAAATGTCGGGTTTCAATTTGGCATGAAGACCATCAGACGGGGTACTTCTCAGCCAGCCTGCTATCAAAACTACATTATTAATACTGCTGCTACAGTTGACATATAAAAGGGGAGCTGAAGATGGAGGTCCTCACTCCGACCCCAGCATCTCCATTGACAATTGTCTTTTCTTAGCACTTCAGCACATGTTTTAGAGGGTTTATGTGTATTTTCTAGAAATGCACAAACACGCTTTAAGCTCGTGCTGTGACTGCAGTGGTTGCAGTTATCTGCCTGAATGCCTGGTCTTGCTTTGCATACCACTGTGCCTCTGGGGTTGGGCATTGCTCTGTGGCAGTGAGTTCCACAGGTGGCTATGCATCATATAAAACTCTACTGATTTTCTTGCTCATGCATGTGAAGGTGTGATGGATACGTGCCATATAGCACTTCATTGTTTCTTGTGCCTCTACTTTATCCTTTATTTTGGATAAGCCAAGGATTTTCTGAATGGAAGTAATTTCTCTCATGATTTTACTTTTCCCACCCCCCCTCATGCTCCAAAGTTTCCTTTCTGTTCTTGCTGGTGCCTTCTATAATTCAGTGACCAGATACTGAATATATTCTGAAGACAACAGTTCTGTCACTTAATGGTGTTATGGTAGGGATGTGTGTGTGTGGTGCACTGGGCATGCATGGAACCCTTGTCCAGTATGAAGGATTTTTAACACTTTTTCAGGGTGAAAGCTTTCACTTTCTTTTGTACTGACAAAGTGAATGAACCAGATCAATATTCATTTATTCAGGCAACAGCCTAAAAGAGATGCTATCCCAGAGAGTTAGATGTTTTATTATTGGAAGACCTGAGTATCCAGAAAAAGTCTTGTCTGTGAGAAGGGGAAAAAAAAAAAAAGGTTGCTGGGTCTCAGCTGGCACATATTAGAAAACCTGTCAGCCTTTTCCTCACAGCCCCTGCATTAGAGAACATCTTTGGGATGGAGGTCAGGCCTGCAGAGCATGGGCAGAACTGTGTGTAAGAAGCCTTCACCTAGCCTTACAAAGTGTGAGATGGATCAGAAATACCCTGACACGAGGGGAGAGTGCTCTTTTGTATTATTTTTGTCTGAAGTGCTTGTTCTCTCCTGAATGCTGTATTGCTTCCATGATGATGAGCCAGCTGAACACCTCAGTGAGATCCAAACACCTGATGTACTGGAGATGTAGTACATCTGCAGCAGAAATGGGTGAGACCTCAGATGAATGTGCATACATGCATGCTGAGCTGCAATTTTAGTTTGCAATCAAGCAGCGTGGATTCAGTGTACTCTGCATCACTGAATTTTGTATTTCTTACTAGAAAATGTCCATAGTACACCTATCCTGCTTCTGGGGCCAATCCCAGAGAGTGTTTATTTTGTGCTGTATTGGGCTTTGACTCCTCACACAGCCTAGTGCTCTGTGTTATGCACGTGTAGGGTCTTAGACTACATGAGTGACTCCTACATGGAAACTATAGGAGCATGCACACCCCCACAAACACAGTGATGTGATGTATAATTTGATGTAGCTTCAAAATTTGATACCCCTTTTAAATAATCAGCGTGTTTTATCTGCTACATCACATTAGAGTATCCTAGCAGATGCAGTATGAGACTGGCATACATAATTTATTGCAGGCTTGGTATGTATTGTATGCAATCATATTAAGTATTTGTACCTTTCCTCTACCTACAGATGTATGTGCAATGAAGTTCCACTGCAGTAAAAGCCATTTAATATAGGAAACGTGACATTTGAGTAATCCTTCACAGGAACAACCAAGTTGTTGCATCTAAGGGTAATCTTGCAGTTAAGGCATGTTCTGAGACATGGAGAGGTTTGCCTTTTTTCTGGCTGTGTTGAAATAGTCTCTGCTCATGATTTTGGGTAAATCACTCTTTTTGTATATTCCTTTTGCTTCCTTCATGTGTGAATACTTTTACTGACCTTAAATAGCTCATGGGCAGAGTAAATTGTATGAAACTAGATTAATGAATATTTTAAAGTGCATACAGTATTCCACTTGGAAGGCACAGTTGAAAGGCAAACACCTTCAGAGGTAAAAATGGATTCACTTTTAGCTAACTCCTCATAATCTGTCACATGAGATTAGCTGGTTTATTCCTTTTCTACTCCCCAAAAGGTGATATTTTTTTTAGAAGAGCTTTCATGCTCCAAGTGTTCTTTTAGCTTTAGGGGAATATTTGAAACTATGGATCTTTCTCTTGCAATCAAAATGCCAGGAAAAATCAACTTGCATAGATAGTGGAAAGAATGGGAAAGCACAAATGATTAATACCTGCATTTGTCTGGTAAGGTTTAATGGCCTTTATTTAAGGGGGAGGGCCAGCGTGCAATTTAGCTGGTAAAATAAGCAGTATCTTAAGATGCACTGGGTGGAGATGGTGCCAGCAGGAGGTTTTTGTATTAGGGGTGAATTCAGCCATCAGGCAATTTCTTCCTTTTGTTAGAAAAACATAATTCTAGTGGGTTTTGCATGAATGTTTCAATCTGAAATGCAATTGTAATTGTATTATGAAGGCACACGCGTCAGGTACAGGTTTCTGGCAAAGTTTGTGAGCACAGACTTCTGAGTTCCTAACAGGTAGGTTAAGTGTTCTGGTGAAAACTTCCAGTGGTTGTAATTAAAGAACATCCATAGCAGATTTTGGAATGGGCAGCCTTGAAAACCCCCTTCTCATTGCTTTTGGAGTACTTGCTTCTTGGTGATGTTATCACCCTGTTTTTAAAATAAATGCCCAATTTAAACTTGGCAGCATCTGCTGAAGTGCAGGACCCAGTAGCTGTCAGTCACCCAACTAATGGCAAGCATAAAGTGCACATACATGTTTGTTTCAGCATTTAGCTGCTTGTAAGCTACTTAATTCATCTCTCTGCAAATGTCTGGACAGAATAACATAATTTAGGTAAGGAGAGAAAGTGTCTTCTACCCTTCCACAAAAAACATATCCATAGCCTGCACAACTCCTGCCATGCTTTGCTTCATGCAGAAAAACCAACATAACCACTTCTTCTCCCTCTTCCTGTTCATTATAAAAGTGTAGGTTTTCAATAGCTTGTGCTATAAAATGCAAAAATCTTTGCTGATGCTTGGATTTCATTGTTGCTTCTGATGGGGTGAAACTGCAACTGGTCATGTGTGCCACTGTCCCCATGCTGCTGGTTACTAGGAGGATGCTCCTTTTTCATGAGCAGAGTCAGAGAGCTGTCCTTTTCAAGCCTTGGATGTTATTTCTGTGCTTGTGGTTGCCCCAAGCTTCACAGTGTGTAGTGTTGTTGAAATCTGCATGATTATAAATGATTAAATCTTTAGCAGTTGTGATTTTTTTAATACATATGTTTCTTAGAATACCAGGAAAATCATAGAATCATAGAATGGCATGGGTTGGAAGGGACCCCAAGGATCATAGAGTTCCAACCCCTCTGCCACAGGCAGGGCCACCAACCTCAGGCCTGGAGCTACACAAGGTTGCCCAGGGCCCCATCCAACCTGGCCTTGAACACTTCCAGGGACGGGGCATCCACCCCCTCTCTGGGCAGCCTGTTCCAGCCCCTCACCACTCTTTCGGGAAAAAACTTCCCCCTAAGATCTAATCTAACCCTTCCTTCCTTTAGTTTTAATCCATTCCCCCTTGTCCTGCCATTATCTACCCTTTGAAAAAGTTGAATCCCCTCCTGTTTCTGTGCTCCCTTAGGGACTGGAAGGCTGCAATGAGGTCCCCCCACAGCCTTCTCTTCTCCAGGCTGAACAAGCCCAGCTCCCCCAGCCTCTCTTCATAGGGGAGGTGCTCCAGCCCTCTAATCATCTTTGTGGCCCCTCAGAACCCTCTCCAACAGTTCCACATCCTTCTTGTATTGGGGGCCCCAGAGTCAAATTAACAGTGCTGCTGTCAGGTCAGTCCCACAAACGCTGAGATACAGATTTATTTGGGATTATTTTGTTTCTAAAGTACACATCATGATATTGTCTGGCTGCACTTCTGCAGTCAGATGATCCAGTTAATAATTATTCTGGATTTCATAAACATTTTGTCTCTATTCTCCCCACTTTGGTTTTTAAAGGAAAAGTTCTTAAGCTTGTGGCAATATTTGGGTAGCTGCGTATAACTGAGGTACAGATGTCATACTATTTACTGGCCCATGTGAAGAGCAGATACTGGCATTCCTGGCTTTTGGACAGCAATTCAGTATTTTTCTACAAATGACTTGACTTTGCCTCATTTCCCTGGCTTTGTTGTCCCTTTGACCTCGGGCCAAATGTTTCCAAGGTATCTGTTGATGGAAATCTCTTAAGCGAAACAAGTAAAGAGCAGAAGATACCTCTGAAGCAGATGTACTCCAAACCATATATTTGTTAATTTGACTTGTTTTCCATGGCCCTTTTCCAGCTCTGATTTTTGGATGACAGTCATTCTTCACGCCGGCAGCGCTGAACTCGACAATCAGGGCACTTTCTGTGTTATGACATGGAGCAGCAGTTGGCACAGCTTCATTTCAAGACACATGTCCTTTCCAGGAGCACTGGCTGCCAACATGTGTGTTTGCTAAACACTTGGCACATAGGGAATGTTGTAACGTACCAGATTTGCTGGCGGAGGCGGGCAGGCAGCCATATGTCACAACAGACAGTGAGACGCTGCCGAATGAAGGTGTGCTGGAGTAGACCCCCAGGTGTATCCCGTAGGGGTCCAAAGCAGCACACAGTCAGCCTGGAGGGGTGCACCAGCAAAGCCTGGTGATCTGGGCAGCAGGACCTCTCAGAGACCATGGGCAGCTTGAGGATATTGGGCGGGTAATACTGCTTGGGCAGAAGCAGCAGTAGGTGCTGCTCCCTTCCAGTCTCTGTAAAGCAGCATCATGTTAAAACCCAGAAGGGTTTTGCTGCTGCATTTTACCTTGTAGAAGCTACAAGCCTGTAGGGGTGGGTTAAATGACATAATGTACAGTGAGGTTTAAATCACAAGACTTAAATTTGGAGAATTCTGAGAAGATTGGAGTAGCACTGATGGTAGGTGTTTTTGTGTGGCCTAAGGACTAGGAGACATTTGAATGTTTGGGAAGTTGCTGCGTAAATACCTGTCTGTGAAAGGCTGTCATTGTTGAGGATGGTCCATGATGTGAGGAGGTAATAACACACCTCCTCTCACTGTCATTGCTCTCTGTGTTTGGTACAGTGTGAACCTGAGCTGATGCAGGGCTAGACGCAGTGCTTGCTGTGCAAGCTTTAGAGAAATATTATCGTGCTCCTGAGGGAGTGGGAAATTTTTGAGGGCTCCCATAGTCATATTCCCTCTATACCTGCCAAAACTTTTCCAACAATCTCATTTTTTTCTAACATTTCCTTCCAGCCTCTGTTAGCCACCCCTTCCCCAAGTCAGCTTACAAGATGACCTGCAACCCTGCCTCGATGCTCTTTTCAGGCTGCCTCATACAAAAGTCTGTGCAAATGTTCACTGGAGATGGCATGAACTTCTGGCCTCAACCTGACTGAAGGCTCTACAGAAATGTGGAGTTGTGTTTGGCCCTCAAATATATTACAGAAATATCCAAAAAGGAGCTCAAATCATGGACCGCATTATTATTAGAATTTTTTTAACACTAAATGATGTCTGTCATCTTTAATCCTCTTTTTAGTCAATAGGAACAGTAACCCGGAGCTGTAATTGGTTAAGCTTTGCTCTGACCAATTACATGAAATTATGTAAATTAATTTGCATATATAAATATCTTATTTGTAAGTAGCTTGAAAAGGCTGGAAGGAAGTCAAGAGAATGTATATGAAAACATAACAGACCTGAGAGAAGAGAGACCAGTTCTAGCTTCTTCTGAAATGAAAACTTGATCTCCAAATCTGATAAGCATATATGCTTTATGGACTGAATGATATACAGATATATATGTCTTATAGGTACATACATCTATATATCAATCAGTTGATAATTAGACCAAGTGGTTTACTACACAACAGGATTTAAGTGCAAAACTTTGTAAAAATGTAACAAGGTACTAGATATTCATAGGAATAATGTGAGCATCCTGCGTGTTTACGTTGGATTTTGAAGACTGGAAAGGATCAGTTCAGAATTTAAAGTCAGCTCTGACTTTTGGGGCTGCGGATGAATTCTCCATTGTGATAAAGAATAACATGGGCAGCTGCTTGGAAATCTTCTTCTCCCCTTTGGCCTGGGCTTTGTCAGGGCAACTTGTACTGAGGCAGAGATGACCAGGTGAGCAGTTGGATGCTGCAGTGAGTTTGCAGCTCGGTGCCATGTGATGGCATTGTTAAAGCATAGCTTTTGTTATAAGCAGAGGTCATAGCAGTTCTGTCTGCTGAGCTTTCCTCTGGCCATATCAGAGCTGGTTTGAGCTGACCATTGCTCTTTGCAGAGTTCAGTCTCAGGGCCTCCCTTGCTCCCAGCGCAGCTGTGACGCTCAGGACAAGCGAGCCACAGTCCTGCATCTCTCATCTCATTAGCATTGCTTCCCTTTTTGGACCACCTTTTAAAAACAACAGGAAAACGAGTTGTAGATGTCGGCAGCACTTTGAACAGTACGTGTGCACTGCAAATGTGTGGAGTCACCATTGCCAAGGGATTGTGGTGCTTGTGCTGAATACTTTATGAAGATGTATAATGGCTTGTTTATTTTCTAGAGGAATTCAGCAGCAGTAACCACTGTACCTGGAGAAGAAAACTCCTTTAAGTAAGATAACATCTGTAAGAAATGCAGGCTCTCTGAGACTTAAGGGATGATAATATTTAGGGATATAAGGTTGGTTAGGAAGGATTCTCACGCGTGGGGCTGGATGTTTGAGATTTCCAAGCTGAATAAGGGTGAAGGAGTGGGGTTTGGTTCTTGCAGTCTTGGCTTTGTACCCCCATGTGTAGTGAATTGAGAGGCCATGGCACCTTGTCTGAAACACTGTTGTTTGTGCTGCCATTCAGAATTGCTCTCCTGAGACAAGAAGGTCACCTCATTCCCGATTTTGTAACTGTGAAATCAGGAAAAACTATTTATCCAGTCTGCTATTCAGTGTGTGAATGTTACTCTGTGTTTCTTAAAATTGGGGGAGCAGAAGATACTCGTGTCAAGCTTTTACCTACCCCTTTTAAGTCATGCTGGTTTTATTTGCCTTTCCACACCCGCTAACTGCTGGCCATATACAATTTCATGAACTCCCCCGTGTTTGCCATGGCAATCAGCTACTCCAGCAGCGGGTGCACGCTAGGGGAGAGGGGAGCATTGAGGCATAAAAAGGCTGGATTGGCTGGAGGTGAGGTAATGCAATGCAGTGCAAATAGAGATGCAGGGACGAGGATGTATCCTGTCTGCAAGCCTCGCTTGTTTCTGCCTGTAGGAACGAATGGGGCTGTGCACATCCCTCGGTAGTAGAGATGGACTTGCAGTTGCCAGGGTACATCTGTAATAAGGAATCTTGTAGCTACTTTGTCTCGGTAATAGAGAATATTTTAGACCTTCCCCTTAGCATAGTGTAGTTTCTTAGCTTTCTGCTTATTTTTAGAAGTTAGAGCAGCCAAGGAAAAAGGGACATTTAGCTGGGAAGAATCACACAGAATGGAAGAAGTGGTCATAGCACAGGTCCCTGTGCATATTGCAGATGGGTTTAAAGGAGGGAATGGTTGCTTGACTGTTTTCTTCAGGGAAGGATCTAGTTTAATGAAAATGAGGATTTCATTAGCTTTTGGGTTTCTCTTTTTTTTTCATCATCCAAACATAGGTAGAAAATAAGCGTTGGCCCCCACTGTTCTGTAAAGGAGCACTCTTCTACATAATTAGTGGCTTTGAGCCTTGTTTCACCTAGTACTGTGTACTTGCTGCATCCCTTGGCTGCAGGGCTGCCATTTTCTTTTCACTTTAGTTTCACATGAGCACAACCAGTGGCTTGAGGGATCCTTGTCCAATTGCCTGAGCTTTCCCAGGGGCTGAGGTGGTGAGGTGTGGGACCTGTGACACACAGCTAAGCAATTTTCTTTCTATCCAAGAGAGGGCACATTCACAAGGTAATTATAGCACATTACTTCAGCAGGGACGCATCAATTTTAATCCTTGAAGCATCCCAGTGAAGTAGATAAGTGAGTTTTATTAGGCCCATTTTACAAAAGGAGTGACTGAATTAAAAGCTGAAATGATTTGTCCATGGCAAAAGCTGTGACATGTCTGAAGGGCATGGGCTAGTGGAGAAGGACATGATTCACAGACCCCAGCAGGGAACCATTCCCACTTGATTTTGGAGACCACTCCGTTACCTTCAAGCTACACAACTCCAGCAGGAGCAGTGGGAATGGGGGAACTGGATGCTTTGTCCATTACATTTTGCCCCACTCCATTTTCCTCCTGGCAAATTAATTGTAATGCTGCTGAAACGTGTTGGTTTGAAATTATTGATGAATCTTTATATACCTAAAGCAGGGCTTATTAGCTAAGTTCGTAGGCAGGTCAGCACAAATACACAGAATTTATACTGCTGTTAAGAGACCTAGGTATGTCTCAGTATAGTAACAATTAAGTTGAAAAATGGTTATCTTCTCATGGTGGAGACTTTAATTGTTTAATCAAAAAGACCACAGCAGTTCTGAGTTGTGTTTTACCCAGAGCTGCAAGGGAGCCATTGTAGGAGATGAATTTTCAGTGTTGGTTTAGCTGTTCAATTTGACTTGGTCTTAATTAATATTTAATCTTTTACACTTTTTTCAAACATTCATTTTATTAACTTCCAGCATTTGGGGAAAGAAACTTTAAATGAGGAGACCCTTGCAGCATATTTATTCTCCTTCAGTTTTCTCCATATCAGGGCAAAGTGTTACTGTGCAGTTTGTCTTGTGCTCCAAGTTGAACAATTTTGTATCACTGATTGGATGTCTGATAGAGAAGTAGACTGAATTCTCAGTCAGCTGGCAGCATAACCTTACCAAAAACTGTAATTGGGCATTGTATTTATTATTTATGGTTGCATAGCATGATTAGCCCTTGTTATCCCTCTGTTTGGCCCACAGAGGGACTAAGCTTGTAGCTACAGGACATTAGTAGAGGATGTACCTTCCCTTTGCCACTCAACATGTGCTTCTGCCCAGTGGTCCTAGGCTTACTGCTCCATTTTACATTTAAATATCAGTTTCTCTATGAAATCATAACTAATGGGAAACAAGTTGTGGGGTGTCAGACCAGTTCCTGAAAGGCTCAAGCCTTTACCTTAACTTTTGTCTTTCTCAATGCTTGGGTGCCAGTTGTTAGGTAGAGTGGAGACTGACTGGCCTGTGGGCCAAAGATTCTTCCCTGACTCCTAAGCATGCTGCTGTGTAGAGGAGTATTTGAGGACTCACGATCTGTTCTTGTTCTGACAACACCTTTCTTAGAGCAGCAGAGAAACTTCAGCCCCCACAGCTGCCGCTCTGCCCCGTGGTCTCGTGTGGTAGGTGATGTGCAAAGGCTGTGGGGATGTTAGCTGCCACTACAGGAGCAGCAGGAAAGGGTGAGCCATCGGGTAGTGCCTTCAGCAGGGGACTCAGCCCCACACCTCAGCAATGCATGCAGAACGTGGAGCTGCCTGAGAAATTCTGCAAGCTCTGCTCTTAGCTATGCCCTGTGGCTAAAACAATGCGACTATCCAAGGTTTTTGAAACCTGAGCAGATCAGATGCTCCTTTGAGTTTCATTTCAGCACCTGAAAACTCCTCTGAGAGGCATGTTCCTGGAACACTGCTTCTTTAATCCAGTGTGACCCAAGCGTAGATTCTAGTCTTGCTTTTTCCTGTTTAAGGTGTGTGGGATCTCCCTTTGCTCTCTCCAAATGTCACAGCTCCGTCTTAGGACAGCAGTGACCTACTCATTCCTGATACAAAATAAAGAGAGGTTGGAGTTGTACAAAGAGAAAACTGAAACACCCATGAAATCTAGCATGTGCTTGTGACCCTTCTGCTTAAAATATCCAACACCAAAGCCTCTGAGCCTGTGGAGAGTGCTTGCTTAGCACTACAAGGTGGTGTAGGACATAATCATAGAATCATAAGGGTTGGAAGGGGCCTCAAGAGATCATCGGGTCCAACCCCCTTGCCAAAGCAGCTCCCCAGCTCATATTGCACAGGTCTTGACGGGTCTTGAATATCTCCAGAGATGGAGACTCCACACCCCCCGGGCAGCCTGTCCCAGGGCTCTGTCACCCTCACTGGGGAAAAGTTCCTCCCCATGTTGGTGTGGAACTTCCTGCGCTCCAACTTGCAGCCATTGCCCCCTGTCCTGTCCCCACAGACACTGAAAAGGGGCTGGCCATTTCCCCCTGCATCCCATATTTAAG